>JARZZO010000007.1:3008109-4489664 GCA_030544215.1 Zantedeschia hybrid cultivar
AATAACTTGGCCTAATGATTTGTCTAGAGATTTTTCCGACTGTAAAACATAACGTTTTATCTATAAAATAACATCATACACGGCAGCTACAACAGAATTCTCTCTCTCTCTCTTTATCTCTATCTCTATCAAATGGAGAAAGGGGTTAAAATTGCTCTCCACCTTCCAACATAGGTGCCAAACGATTCATTTGATTTTTGGGACAAGGCCTCAAGGTCTTCTCTATGGGGTTCTATGTCCAAGCTATAAGAGTATTGATCAACAAAGAGTCAAGATAGTTGGTCGAAAGATGTTATCTTGGATAAATCAAGGGAGGTGTACCACGGAAGGGCTGGACCAGTTAAACTCTTTTAGAAGTAACAGATGAGCAATTGCTCATTTGTTTTGAGTGGATCCATGTCTCCACAATAGGCACAGAGATGAAAGATTGGGCATCCATTGCCATTATACTTTTCAAGCTCAGGTAGTTTGAATTTTTCAGGGAGTTGAGCATCAGGGAATGGACACAGATCTTGAAAACAGATGTTTCGAAAATCTCTTCCCCGAAGCTTTGCCATTTCTTCTTCCATTTTCTCTAACCTTGTTTGGACTGGATAAATTGTTGGAGGTGGTGGATTTTTTCAGATGCTAGAAGGAAGAGTTGATGTCATCCCTCCTACAATATGCTAATGTGAGTTTTGAGGAGTAGCGTTTTCTCTCACTTCTTCGTACCTACCATTGGCAACTTCTGTAGGTTGAGGAAATGGGTATGAGATTGGTGGGTCATTTGGAGGGAGCACGTGAGCCTGTGGAGGATTGGATCGTACCAATGGTGCCCCTAGTTGAGGTAGTTGAGATTGAGTTATCATCGCCATTAAGGTCTAGATTGCTTGCATAGTTTGACCAAACATTTTCCTAAATTGTTGGTCATTATTTGCAATATTTGATGACCCACCTTCATCAATAAATTGTGCACCTACTGGATCTTCCTCAATATCTTTTGGGACAGAAGTGCTTTACTGAGCCATTCGTGCTCGAGATCGAGTTTGAATTGAACTCACAATGAGGGGATGCTGGACAGAGGTTCTCAATGAACGACCCGTATTGGCTCAAATGACGAAATACACGAATTTACTCTAACTGAGGATGTAAGATGGGTTATGAGAATAGAGAAAAAAAAGTGTCAAAATAGAAGCGAAATAAATACATAGGATAAAGGAAACGAGAATGACATGGGTTACACAAAGTAAAAAGTTCAAGCTTTCAATAAAAGATTATGCAAAGAATGAATATTGTTAACAACTATCACAATAGCGAATAACAAAATGCTATATAAAAGAAGAATGCAAATATGTAAGTGACGTGTGTGATTGGACTGGAAATTAATGATGCAAAGAGGAATGTGAAAGATGACAACAGAAAGTAATATACAGGTGTATTATATGCTCACAAGTGAAAAAGGATTAAAAAGATGTGAAACTATAAATTAATGATACGAGAAAGGAAATATAAGAAAGCAATAAATTACACTAGGAAAGATAAACGTACAGATTGCATAAATGAAAATATGCGAATGAAGTGTGTGATTGACGTGGCGACAAGTGACACAAATGGTTAGATTAACTGCAAAATAAAAAGATGGCAAAAAGAAAATAACAGTGAAGTAGGTGCAGATAAGTGAGAATAAAAATATAAAAATGTAAATTTGCAGTTCAAGAAAAGAAAGCAAAAGTCGCGTTTTATGTGTTTTTTTTTCAGATTTCACTTTGAGTTAAACAAGAATTAAGTCCAAGGGTATTTATGCCCTCTCAAGTGGTTTCCTACTTGCCTTCAAACTTCTAGTAGAAAATCTCCAACTAGAAGTAAAAAAAGCAAAAAGATGGCTAGATGCTCAAGTTGAAGCTCCCTAGTGGAGTCGCTAGCTGTAGCAACTCGAAAGTTTGGATCACTAAAAATGATTTTGGGAGTCTCCATCCGAATAAAAAGTTCAGAAACCTAAAAAATTTGGAAGAACATGATAACAAATTTGACTCCAAGGTCAAGTCTTAATAGAAGTTATAGGTTTGTGCTTCGGTCCAGCCAACTTTTTAACAAAACAAACCTTACCAACTAGTGATAAAATCCTTTTTGTAAAGGCACCAACTTACAAACACAAAGAACCTTATCAATTTGTGATAAGATCCCCTTTGTAGAAGGAGTACCAACTTACTAACAAAATGAATCTTATCAACTGGTGATAAGATCCATTTGTGAAGGGATTAAAAAATAAAAGATAATCAAGAGAGAAAAGAAAAGAGAGGAAGAAGATTATGTCGCTAACTTCTACCGACTATCTCATGCTTCAATAACATTTGGATGGATTAGAACTTAGACTTTATGACTTGGGCTAAGGTCTCTCTTCCTCTTAGATTTCTAAAGCTTGTAAAATGGGGTCTCATTGCTCTCTTTCTAGCTTGGAGAAATGAGTGGGATGGAGTGCTCTATTTATAAGTGGATGGATGACACTATAATCTTGATAATGTGACAACACAAGCTTGAATCAAGGAAGATCAATAGAGGAGAATGGTTAATGTAATTTAGATGAGACATATCATTAATTCTTTAAAATAAGTGAAGAAAAAGTCTAAAGAGAATGATATGTAGACATGTTTAACTTTTGACTTAGATGGAAGATGATATGATATTTCATGGTTCTTTAAAAGAAATGAAAGAAAAATCCAAAGAGAAGGACATGTAGGCATATTTAACTTTTGACTTGGATGGAAGATGATGTGATTTTTTATAGTTCTTTAAAAGAAGTGAAGGAAAAATTTGGATATATAGGCATGTTTAATTTTTAACTTGGATGGAAGAAAATGTGATTTTTCATTGATTCTTTAAAAGAAGTGAAGGAAAAGTCTAAAGAGAATGAGATATAGGCATGCTTAACTTTTGAGTTGCATGGAAGAAAATATGATTTTTTATTGGTTTTTTAAAAGAAGTGAAGGAAAAGTCCAAAGAGAAGGAGATGTAAGCATGCTTAACTTTTGAGTTGCATGGAAGAAAATATGATTTTTCATTGGTTCTTTAAAAGAAGTGAAGGAAAAGTCCAACATATCACATGTTTCATTTTATCATGACTTGATGGAATTGTAGATGGGCCATTGGACTACTATTGGGCCATGAGGCTATTGGGTTATTAGGCTACGGTTGGACCATAAAACCACAATTGAGCCATGAGGACATTAGGCTATTGAGCTATGGTGGATGGAATAGTTTACTTGGATATGTTGGACTTTTTGCATTTGGGATATTCGAATGGGCTTACAAGTCTTGGATATGTCTATATAGATTTTCAACATTTGATTCTTTTTTAAATGGACATTTATTGGGTCATTTCTGTGTCCATCCAAAATAAGGTGCCTACAACAACGCAAAAGGTGGACAGGCACTGGCCATACGTGTCGACCACCTCTAGGTCCCCTTTCTCTCCAACGATGCCTCGGAAGCTAGCCAAGGGGTGGCTGACGCAGACGGACGCTGCTTGCAACCACTTAGAGCAGATGGGGTTCGCTAGGGCGGAGGTTCGCAGGACCGTCAAGGAGATCACTTTCACTCACCACCGCTGCCACCGCCATGGCTCGCTACTTGTGCTCACTTCTAGGTCCCCCTCTACTGCCTCCTTGCGCACCGACCACCTCTACCTCCCCTTATGCCGCGGACATGAGGGGATCCACTTCATGGGAACCGCTGTCCCGAAGGCTCATCACTAGTCAAGCGTCAACCTCAAAAAGCCCCTCTCAAAACCCGTCAAGGATGGGATCATAAGCAAGGTCCCGCCAGACCGTTGAGAAAGGCCACTCCTCGCTGGTTGGACAGTTGACCCAGAATAAGGCATCTTTCCACCCCTAAGGAGAACTTGAAGAGATGACGAAGGGACCATGATCACCCCCGCCTAGAAACTGAAGGAAGCCACGTGCAACAGGAATTGCGCAACGGCGGACGTAGACAAGATGGCAGAACACGTTGACCATGGGCCCAACGTGGCCGAAAACCCGTACCAAGGTAATGAAGGCCATGGCCAAGCGCCATGTGTTCGAAAGGATCAGGGCAGGCGCCATGGTAAAGACCTGCAGTAGGTCTGTAATGAATGACGAGATCGACAGATGAAGCCCCGCCTCAAACATGGCTTCGGTAGCCATGAAAGAGGTGAAGGTGCCGTAGCACAGATGGTCCTTCGCCGCAGGCACCCGTAGGCCGAACTCGTCAGGTATCTGGAACTGCTTCCTAATCCTAACTAGGTCACCCATGGTGATCGTAGATGCCCTAAGGGCAGCTCGTTTGTGAGCCACCCCGTTTGCATAGTTATGAGCCATCTCGAATTGAACTAAGGTGAGGAAATCCGCAAAAAGAAAAGCGAGCGAATGACTAGTGACTAGTTCCTTCTTCTGCCTCTTTATTTATAGGGCGTGAACCAGGCACCCTATGCTTGTAATCCCTCTGCATTCAATGAGGGGTACCTTACCGATGTTGCGGTAGTAAGTAAGGTATGGTCAAATTACTTTTGACCAATAAAAAAGCATAAGATAAAGATAGTCCAAGCGGCGAAGTACGAAGACATAGGGGCAAGTACAAATGTACCTTTATATTTATTGACCAGTTGACTAGTCAAATCATCACCGAGAATTACAGAAGGAGGGCTCCAATGAGCCAGAAAAGACAACCGGAATAAAAGGCAAAAAAGATACAATGACTACTAGGCTGCGTCACCCCCTGTTGCATTACCCCCGGGAAGATCGTCCGATCGGCCACCTAGAGCCTCCTCAACGTCGGCGATCCCTCTCTCATGCCCCCTTCGGTAGGCAAGGGAGGCGCTCTAGGTACAGACATGACAAGCGTATCTTTCTAACTCTTGCTGGAACTCCTAAGAGGCCTTGTAGGCTGCTATCCCGGCTGCGTGACCTTCCTCACGAGCGGCCGTCACCCGACCCTCGACTTCCTGGCATAGGGCCCCAATCTCCCTGTGAGCGGCGGCAGCCCAGTCATCTGCCTCCCAGCGCAAGGCGGCCAATTTCCGACGAAGATCCACTAGGTCCTCCCCCATCCGCATTACCGAAAACTAAGCCTCTGACAGTCGACCGCAGAGGCAGACGACCACTTCCAAAGAGTTCGAGAGCTCCCCCTGCAAGGTCGCTGATCGACAGACCTCGTCCCCCAAGAGATCGCGCAGGGCCGCCTAATAGAAGTCGGCCTGAGCCAGAGGCGCGGAAGGTCTGGTGCACCCAACATTACTGGTAGTGCCCCCCATCAACAGAGCTTCAAGAGCGGGCTTTGGGTGAACTTCTGGCCCCGCCTCCACAACCGGGGGTTGGAGCGTTTCCCGCCGGAGCCTCCTCGTGAAGGATAGGACCTTTGGAGGACAATCTCAACCTTTTCGGAGAGGACAGGCGTGCCGACCGGACATGTGCCGGGACCTGCAAGTGTCGAAGTCGTTCTAGGCGGAATTATGCTGCCTGAACCTCAACCTTGGCCACCAGGAAGAGAGAAACTCCTTTGCTCTTCATGGTTGGGGGCGGTACTAGAGAGCAGATACCTTCCCTGATCGTCCTCGAAATTTGATAGATTCTAATAATCTATGTTTGCGAAGGACTTTTAAAAACGATACTGTGTAACCAAACACTCAAAAAAACTTCTATTACTATTAATATTAAAAGTAGTATTGATACAAGTACCTAGTATTGTAACCAAACAGGGCGTTAGATATTAATTAGTTAAACTAATAATGGTATTTAGTGAAATTCTCTAAATATCTTGAAATATTCTTGGAAAACTCTCTAAAAAAGGATCCTTTCCAAAAAGAAATGTAAGATTACATGGAGCTTTTACTATGAACCTTATCAGCTAGCATATATGCTTTCATTTGTTATCCTAAATCAAAAATAAAATGAAAAAATAGAAATAAAGGGGAGAAGCTATGTAGAAAGTTCTATTACAACAATCTAACATAATGGTCTTTGTCAATAAGTAAATAGAAACTGTAGGGCGAACACTAGGTCCACTAAAGCAAGTAAATAGAGTAATCGGGGCTAAATGTCAAGTCAAACCTAGGATATCTAGCCAATGCATGAGATTATTACTTACCACAAAGTACCACATAATTATTTGGCTTTAGTTGATGTCACAGAAGTAGAACCCTTCATTGATGTTGATCTTTTGCTTTAAACATAGGGATCTGAAGTTTGCACCTATTCTTACGATATTTTCTTACATTTAACTATTGATTTTATTTTATTGGTCTTCATTGTAGACGATTGTCTAACCAGTTGAACTGTGTTTTGGTTGTAGCACCTAATCATGCAGACTGGACTATGTATCTTCAATGTTGAACCAAAATACAAAAATGTGAGTGTAGGGATCATGGGTAGCAACGCTAAAGTAAATTTTTACATTATTTTTCTCCAAATTGTTTCAATGTGCAAACTTATTTTTCTTTCAGAAACTCTATCTTATTCTTTGAATATACATTAATTTGTCATGAGTCCGTTCTTTCCTGTACAAGGCTCATTTCTGAATTGAATATTTATGAGCAAGGTAATAGACTTGTTTTCTACTTTTATGACTGCTTAAAGTAATGATAATTATTGGACATTTTTGTTGTTCTTACAATGTTCAGCTGAAGATGCAATCCCTCAAAGAGAATTGGACTATTGAAGGATCTGTGGTAGAAAGTCTCCAACTGTCAATTCTTCTAGAACATACAAATTCTTGCACACCACCTTGGGTGTTGAAGCAAAGATTGTGAAGACTTCTGAAGTTTTTCCTACACTTAATTTTGTTTACAATGTGGTGAGGCCATGCAACATCAATTCTATGCCATTGTAAGTTGCTACTATAATAACTTCACCTAATGTGTTATAAAATGAAGGACGAAAGTTGTAAATTATTTTTAGATATTTTTACATTTTAAAGTTCACATTTAGATTCACCATAGTAAAAATGCACTCCATCTCCATCACCCAAGTTAGCAATTAGGCTTAAACCATGACGTGCTGGTCAAGAGACATGAACATATAAATAATCAAAGTAGTATGTTCCAAGTGTTGGATGTTCCTACAACTAGCTGTCCTGCCTTCACGCTCACTAGGTAAATGACCACTGCCCGTTGGTGGGCAGTCACTAACCCGGGTGCCCAAGGCTAATATCCAATTTGCACAATTCACGTCTCATCCTCGTATGTCAACCCCCAATCTCATGTAGTTGAATCCTACATTATATATGAGGATGGAAAAATGTTCGTCTTATGAAACAACCATAAAAATAATAGCTCTCTCATACACGTCTAACTTAGATGTCCTCCCCCTAAAACCTCCCTTCCCCATGTTAAAAAAATATTTTTTTTATAAATTTTTAAATATTAAAATAGGCTCCTTAGAGTGGTTGCCATTCTCGAGACTTTAATTTTTACCGTCTGATCTTGACAATCAATCTTAACCATCCGATCAAGACCTAAGGGCCTGGGCCCAATTAGGACCCACTGGACAAGCCAACCCAGAGAGCCACCCAGTAGTGGGACCTAGGGCTGTAAACGGGTAGGATACAGATACAGAAACAGGTGTTTCCGTTTTCCGATTCCGATAAGGATAGTCTGTTTCCGTTTCCGATTCCGATAAGATCGGAAAGTACATTATCCGTTTCTGTTTCCGATAAAATCGGAAAGTCTATTTTCCGTTTCCGATTTGTTTCCGATTCCGATATCGGAATCGGATATTATTTCCGATAATTATTGAAAATTATTGATTTCTTGATTTATTTGTTTAAAATATATAAAATGAAACCTAAATATAACCAATACATCTTAGTATATTAAATAATGATTAATTATATTAGATAATAATTAATAAGATTAAAACAATCCTAAGGTTAATATTATTCCTAATAATAAATTTAATAATAATCGGAATCGGAAATCGGAAAGCGGATACGGAAACAGGAGTTTCTATTTCCGATTCCGATAGTTTATCGGAAATATCCGATTCCGATTCCGATAGCTATCGGACGGATATTTTTTATCGAAAACGGATAATTTTTTTCGGTAACGGATCGAAAAATCGGATAATCGGGTTTCCGGTGACAGCCCTAGTGGGACCACAATGGCCCCGTGGATATCGGTGCCCACGATGCTCTGCTCCTCTCTCCAGTTGTCGTATCAACCTGGCCCAACCATGCCTTGATGGGCCGCCCTACGACGATTCAGCGACAGGAAACCTAACAACAACGTTGCTCTTCTCTTGATGGGAGCAACATTGAACGGACAGTTGAGATTGGAGCAGAGTGGCAGATCTAGCCTTTAGTTAGTGGGGTTTCATGATCTTACTAAAATTTGTAAAATAGTAATTGACTTTTGCAAAACTTGATAGAGTGACCCCATTGACCTACTAGAATGACCCCACTGGCCTACTGATTCTGGCTCAATAAAATGACCCCACTAAAATATTGACTAGCTTTTGCAACACTCAATAGAGTGACCACACTAGCCTATGAGTGAATGAATCCACAGGTCCATTAGATGACCCCATTAACCTTTCGGTTCCAACTCAATAGAGTGATTCCACTAGCCTACTGTCCAAGTGATCCCACTGTTGGAGCACCTTTAGCGACATATGTTTGACTGATAATGTACAACGCAATAAGTTTTGACCTAGTCTTTTGGTCTTTTTATCATGAATCATGATCAACATGTATCTAGAGCTTCAATTTAACTAAGGGCATGTTTGGCACATCTTCCAATTGGAAATACTTTTAGACTTTTATCTTAAGTATTTTGAGAAAAAAAGTAAGATGTGGAAGTCAATTTCATTTCATTTAGTTTATTTTTTGACTTTCAACTAAAAATTACAACTTAGGGCTTCTTAAATTGGAGAAAATATGAAATTGTTAGGGAGATTTGATTTTTTACAACGACCTAAAATTAGTTACAACTACTTGCATTTGTTTTTTTATGTTGTAAGAGAAAAGTAAAAATAACTTTCAATTAAAAATTACGCCAAACATACTCCAAGTTTCTGCTGTACTTAATATGTAAGGGTGGAACTTGGGCGGGTTGGGCGGATTATTGTTGAATTTGGACTTAGCCCAAATTCAGGAACAGTCTAGTCCAAAGTTAGCCCATTCCATGCTCAGTAAAATTGGGTTGCGTTGATTGGATTGGGCTTGGCTTGCCAATCTCATATCTTGTTTTAATTACCACAATTAGAAATTACCAAGAAAGGAAGCATGAATGGTAGAAGCTAGAATGAACCATTTATGGTAAGTTTGTATGTGAATGAGACCCCTCTTTGACTAGGGTGACTGAATACGGACTAGCCCGATTTTAGACCAAGTTATCCCAAATCAAACTCAACTCAACCCATATTTAGTCCAACTCAATTTAGTCATTTTTGGGTCAATCTAATTTTATGAACTTGAGTTGAATTGGGTTGAGCCATGACTGACTCGCCCAATTTACACCTTTATGTATAATGCTATAGGAGTAGGGGTGTCACTTGGGCGGGTCAGCCCGTAGTCTAGTCTAGTCCAGCCCATACTATAATAAATTGGACTAACCCAAATCATCTAACTTGGGTTTGGTTAAATTTCGGTTGGCCTTAGTCAAAGTTGGGCTGGGTTGTGCTAAAATTGAGCTAGTCCGGTTTGACTTATTGACTTTTACATTAATTCATATAAAAAAAAAAAAAACTTTTAACAAACTTTCTACAAATAAGGCCAGCCCAACCCAACTCCACTCACTCACTTTTCAATTTGGGTTGAATTTGAGCTGAATTTGAACTAAATCTAGGCTGAATTTGGGCCGGGCTGAAATTGGGTTAGGCTATTATGAATTTGGGTTAAATCCAAATTACGACGTAACTGAGTCGAACCCACCCAAGTTGCATCTCTATATAAAACGAACACTCCATAAAGAATAAATTCTGTACACTGCATCCTATTCACGATGTCATGTCATTCCAATAAAAACCAGGATAAATTAGGATGTTATGACTCGTCATCTTCGAGTGGCTCTCAACCTCTACTCGTGAGTTGAGGAGTCTAGTGTTAATTCTTCGAGTAATATTTACTGTAATGCCCCTCTAATCACAATGAGGGCATTAAAATGGATAAAAGAAAAAAAAGATTTGACTTTTTAGGTCGGCCTCGAGGTCTCCTATCTAGCCGTACAGTGCAATATCCGATCGGACAACTCAGAAAATTTTGAAAAATCAAAAATTGACCCAATGAACAGTGAAAATGCCTCTTAATGGGCCGAGTCCAATAATGGTTTTTGACTTTTTTAGATTTTTTTAATTCGCCTGATCAGACATTGTACTATACGGACGGGTAGGACACCTCGGAGTCGACCTAAAAAAAAAATCAATTTTTTTTTTCTTTTACCCACTGCAATACTCTCATTGCGATTGGAGGAGACATCGCAGCAAGTATTTACTCTAATGCTTTATAGTCAATTCCCTAGTAGAACATCAAAATCCATTAGCCCCGCCCAGACCATCCACCTCTTTCAAAGGCCCATGTGGGGCCCACTCAGCCCTTGCCTCCTCATTTTGCCGGTGCTACAACCTGGAGCGACTGGGAAAGTGCCTTCACCTGGCCCGTGACCGGCCGCCGTCTCATCTTCGTCTTACAAAGCCACCGCCCGTGGAGGCAATAGAGTAAGCGGAGAAGGCAGGCCAAGTGGGAGGGGCATGGCGGAGGTGTTCTCTCTGGGCGGGCCCCATGGGCTTGCAAGCTTGGCCCACTGGTTCTTTGAAAGCGGACCGGCTTTCCATGCGGAGCCAAACTTTGGCCCACATGCTAATTTTCATGGCCCAAACTGTCTGTGAAATGACAAGTGCCATTTCACTCGACAGCACAAAATGGTAGAAAAGGAATCGGATTTCAATGTATAGATAGATTCAGTACTTGAAGCAAGGGAGTGAGCTTGGTAATTTACGGACCACACCACCTGGAACAGCTTGATGACATGCCATATATTTTGATAGTCGTCTCTATGCCATTTAGATGAAGGACCAAATTAGAGCAAACCATAGAGAATGAGGCAATGATCTTCAGGCATCATGCTGAGCTTTTCAAACAGTGATGATTACCATGCTTATAAATATTCATTTTTTTGAATGTAGATTGTACCACTTGTATTATAAAGGAGACACAAAATGAGGATTTACAAGAAGAAAAATAACAAAATTCCCCCCTGTACAAAGCACTAAGAAAGTGCACCCCTAGGTCAAGTCTCCTCCAGACAACAAAACAAGGAGTTCGTGACAAGAATCCCAATTACAAGCGAGCAAAGTACACAGTGTTGGCAAAGTATTAGCGTTTGTTGTGTATATTAATTTACACAACTACGTGCCCCACAAACAACAAAGCTATAATAGCATATTGAACTGCTTAGCTACATGATAACAAGAATTGAGTCTAGCTATCGCCTGTACCGATAACGCTTGAAGTTGAAATAAACATGCAAGATTCCACGTTCAAAAGTGCACTTGAAACCCTTCTTGTGTGAGTACTCCCATTCCCTGTTCACGATCCGGAAAGCCTATTTTTGATCAAAAGGGACAACCATTAGCAACGTACGTATGATAGAATAACAATCAGCCAGAACAGCTCATCAGCAATGTCAGACACGTTGAGTAATATTGCATGCAATCAGCATACTGAACATGGAAAATCGGAACTTACAATGTCCTGGTATGGAGGTCCAGCATGGAATCTTATAAGGCACGTTTCACCATTGTTTCCATGCTTCTCTATGGTATCCACAAGCTCGGGGTAAAAAATGTTAAATTTGTAACCCTGTACAATTTTGGTTGGAGGGTTATCATGATCATAATGTGTTTGATCGTATTTATTCCACTCGTATCCTGTGTGAACACGGTTTAAATACTTGGGCTTCCTGGGACGATATTTGTCATGCCACCAATATACCTGTTCCATGTGTGCGCATTAAATCAGAAATGTCAGATTAATCCACTGTTCCATGAATCGGAGAAAAGAGGATCAGTATAATTAGCTCAGTAAAATGTGTGTCGAGGAACCAAATCCAAAACCAAAAGGGATATAATACAAACATAAAGAGAGCCTGCAAAAATCTTGCTTTTTTAAAAGAAATTCCCCAATTTTCATGTTCATCTGCACATTCAATCCCACTGCAGTTTATTTAGACTCTTTATATCTTCCTTAGTTTTCATGTCAATGGTATCAGAACTCAGTTCTCATGTCAATAGTATCACTATAATGACTAAAGGAGTAAGATGCAGCTTTGCAAAAGCCTTAGTGTAAGCCTTGAGGCACAGTGAGGGTAAGCCTCCTTACTAGCTTATAGAAAGAATCTTAAAACTGTAAAAACAAAAATTTTAAATGATACTTTTTTTTTCATGTGTTAGTGGCAGTGCTATCTCACATGATGAACTATGGGGTGGAAGTCATGGACTAGTGGTTGGAATGGAAGAAATAGGGTGCCATTGTTGGATTTAATTCAAATTCTTTCATTATGTTTATCTAGTAGAATTGTCATCATTGAATAAGCCTTAGGTCCACCTTAAAAGCATGTCATCGATAGAAGGCGGATGCCTCGATTAATAAAAGGCGTAGGACTAAGTAAACAGCCTGAGGCACCAGTAGTGCCAGAGCCCTGTGGGCCACATCATGGGCATGTAGTAAAGATTTCATGCTAATGAAATAGGTTATCTGTCTAAATAATAACTTGGTCTGAGTAGTCCTAACCCATGTGCCAGCATAGCCACAATGAGGCAGTGCTTTATCACCCAACCCTTAGTTTGGAAATGACTTCATTCACTTGGATACAATAGCTACATCTGCTGACCGATATACGATGAACATTGTCTTCAGATTGGAAGGATTTTGTTTTCTTATTTTAGTACGCCAGTTCAATTTATCCATGAAAAAGAATTGCAATCCAAATGCAACAAAGTAATGGGGATAAGAACTGTTGAGAGGAAGGCTTACCAATTCAGCCTGATCATCCTCAAGATCAATTGCTTCTACTGTTGGGTTTTAACCTAATTGTGGTCCACTTGTGTTTAACGGACTACACAATACACATCATACAATATCCAGTTAACGGACTATGTTTATTGGGCTTAATCCATTAGGAGCTTATTAGGATCCTGTAATGGGTGGGATCCATTTAAGTTTAAACGGGACTGGTCCTTCCTCTCTATATAAGAAGCCTATGACTCTTCATCAAGTCATGCGCATCAAGTGAGATAGAGAGAGGAAATCAGAGGAGTTCATACTCGGGTTACACGGATCTCCAGGTCCGGCATTTGTACGGTGCTCGCGAGGTTCGTGTGCGTGTGGGGATCGACTTCGGCGTTGTCTTCCTACTCTCGTTAGAGATGGCTTCCGCTGCAGATATTCTTAAATCCCTAACATCTACCTCTTCATCCCCATGCAAAAGTTCTGGTGAAAAAGAATCCATCACTTCCTCCATTTCATCCTAAATAAGGTTCTGGGCCAAAAAAAAAAACTTATGTTATTGTGAAAGATGGTGTTGTTACTCTATCTGTGCCTTGAATATTGGCAGCCAGTTTAGAATAGCCTCCCAAAACTCAACGACTTTGGCCACATTAGTACCCATGTTGTAGTGCAGTGGTATGTCCCTCCTAGGCGGGGAGGTCGCGGGATCGAACCCGCTCACGTTGTGTACGGACGGGGCTCTTCCTGTGGAATTATCGCTCTTGAGCGAAAAAAATCGTCTGTTTTGACGGATATTTTGTGTGATGGCGGATTCGAACTCAACTCATCGAGCTAGATATTTGGCCTATAACCATTGAGTCACTTCGACTTTGGCCGCACCAGAATGCATATGTGATTCCATGTTCCGTTGCAGTGCCTCCAACACACTCGATGCTTTCCCTTCTAGGAGGTTCCTTGCATCTGCCTCAGTGCATGAATGAAGACCTCTTTCTTCAGTGAGGACCTCATTAGGTGGTTCTTGACCGCAGACCCTTGCACAATTTACGCCATCTCTTTTCCGAGCCTCAGCTAGCTCCCAATTGTATTTTATTTTTGAAGGGTGGCACAGGTGCCGAGCGGAATACGAAATATCCTCCACAGGAAGAGATAATTCTGAATCAAGTCGATATGTCTATTTAATTAGGCGAGAATTTTAAGTCCGTCTGATTATCCAAGAAAGTAATCTTAGGGGCCAACACCAACCAGCGCCTAACGGTTGCCTTGCTAGGGAGTTTTTAAGCTCAAATCAGAATCGAACCTGAAACCTCCCATATGGGAGGCAAGGGGTGAAGCCAACTGCCCAAGGCAGCTGGTTCAACTATCTCCCAATTGCGCACAACCATCATTGCCTGTTTCAATATTTTTTCACATGCAAATTAAGGAGCATTGAAAACTTTTATAAAAAAAGAAATATAAACCAAGACCAATCCATGTTTATCCCAGATGACAACATGACCGTTGCTAAGGGATGACATACACAAGCATGTCAATGATTATCGAAAACATAAATGAAACTAAACTAGACATAATTGCAAATTTTCATGATAAGAACAAAAGCAATGAATTGGCAGCATAGAGGTTTCTAGCGTATGACAATGACAATCCACCATACACCAAAGACGATGTCAATTAGAGCAATAGGTTTATGCATGAAAATCTATGATGGACCTCATCATGTTCTACGTGTTCATATAATCCGTAGGATGACCTAAAAATAAAAAATTGAACTAATGAATAACGATTTTTTTTATTCTTTTAGGGTTTTTGGCTCGTTCAATCTCTAATTGAGGGTTGTATAAACATGCAGGGCATGATGAGACCCGTAAAAAAAAATTAAAAAAATGATATTTACTACTACACCCGTCCGATCTCACTAGATCAGAAGATTGCCCGCTTGCGGTGGGGGCTACACTATACCGCAAACGGTGCAACAAGTATTCACTGCAAGCGCATCAAGTATTCACTGCAAGCAATGCACCAAGTATTCATTTCTTATTATATATCATTTTTGTGCATATGAATATTTTATTTGTAATAATATATTTTTTCATTCGTGCAGCATATCTTTCATTTTGATATTATACATCATTTTCATGTGCTACATTAATCATGGCCAGAATGTAGATATCATTTTTACAATTATATATCATTCTCACATAATAGATGTCGTTCATATTAGTGTAGATATCATTATTACAACTGTCTATCATTCCCGCACAGTATATTTATTCTTCCACATATCTATAATCTCTATATGATGCTCTCTAGAGCATCCTCACAATCAGAGAGTATAATTTTTTTTAACTTTTTCTATTGATGTCAGTACGCATTTAATGTGGACCGGAGCCATATGTGGGGGGTTCCACGTGGCAAAACGGAATGGGACGGTCCGTTCCAGCTCGTGGATGAATGAGAAGCTATGTAAAAATATAATTAAGCTGCAAATGAGTCGAGTTCTTTGTTCAAGCTTAGTTTAATCAATTTTGATCGAGTTCACGTTCAAACCGAGTTTTTATAATAGTTGTTCAAATTTAGTTCATTTAAATATTAAACGAGTTCGAGCCAAGTATTAAGTAGCTCGCAAATTCAATGAATTTATGATATATCTAATTCAATTTTTTTATTTTAAATATACAAACTTAGGTTAAGCTATGGCGAGTAGCAAGTAGTTTGCGCCCTTAGTTATTTGATAGAAAACTCTACAATATATTCGAATATCTTATTAATTAAGATTATTTATGATTAGAATAATTAAATGAGTACTTAAAAAGATGTTAATGAGTACTTAAGCAAGCTCTTAATGAGTATTAAAGCGAACTCTTAACGAATATTCAAACAAGCTTGTTTACGAGTACAATCGAGCCGAGTTCGCTTGTGTTCAAGTTTGGCTCGTTTAATGAGTCAATTTTAAAATTTTGTTCAAATTTTTTTATTTAGCTTAATAAACAACTTACGAGCTGTGAATCGAGTGTATTAATTCATTTGCAGCCCTAAATATAACTTAGCACATTCTGATTTTAAAAAACAAAAAAAACAAAACAAAACAAAAACAAAACACAAGTATTACCTTGTGATGGCAGTTGGACAGGCTGGGCTAGGACTCAAAGTGTGCCAGCCCAATTTAAAAATGGGACAACCCAAATTCAGTCCAACTCCGAATAAGCAAAGACTATTGTATCCCAACCTAGCCCAAAATTAAATTATTAATTTGACTTGGGCTGGCCTATCATGGCACAACTTATTGTAAACTATTACTATAGAAAATCACTAATTATTATATTAAACTCTAGAAAAATTAATTATATTAATCTATGAGGAATACTTGATATTGCTGCCATCAGATCTACGTTAATTGGATGGCAGCCGAGCAAGGCATATTTTTTATGTTTTCTATGTCAAATTGTTCTATTCCTACAGCCTTCAAAGAGAAAGAATAATTAATCTTGTCTAAGGGGCTATTTGGTATATCATAAAATGTTGTAAATAGATGTAAACGACATTTTAAAATCATTTTATTTTACATTTTTGTATATTTGAAGTGTCATAGATTATCATATATTAAAATCAGTTAACTCGCATAATCCTCCTTTTAGTTGATTGGACATGTTTTACAGGGATACACAGTGTTCCTCTCCGTATTTGCTCTCCAAAATATTTTAAACCCACTCAATAATGCCACATGAAACAACTGTGCATTGACACAAATTCAAACAGTATGACTACAATAAATGACTTCCCCCGTTTCATCATTGTACAATCTAAATCATAATTAAATTTCATTCTTCTGCTCATATTTTTCTGAAAAATAATCGGCAGCATGTTGTACGAGTTCCATATGTTTCATATATACCGGTAAATTCACTAGAAGTTTTGGATATGAACCCCTCATGTTATTAAGATTTATAGAATTTTTTTGACATATTCGTTTGGAATTCACGTTATTTTGACAAATTAAAAGATATAACTACAACATCTCTAAGATTATAGAAGTATTGAAAACAACATGCGATTTGGGGATATACAATTATGGATTTAAGAGCATATATGGAAAAATCCCTTAACCATATTAATCCATCCCAAGCAAGCTAGGCCTCTTCCCTCTGAGATCACACCTCTCTCCTTAGGCTTAATCTAATTTTTCAAACCTCTCCACTCATAGATTAACCGTAAGTTAATATGATTAGAGTTTATGAGGAGCAAGATCATGATGACAACGATGACTCTATAATTTTTACACATACATTATTGTACAGTGTTGTTATACTGTGACTCAAAGTCCTTTGAATTATTAATGATTACCTACTCTCTCAACGATATATTTATGTAAGGGAGACCTTTCTAGCATCAAGCTGATCAAGTAGGCAATGTGCCAAAATAAGAGCATGGGTTTTCATATATATGCGCTTGCTTGTATGTACTGTTGTTAAAATTAAGATTTATAAGACAAATAAAACTAGGAAATCTCTATCATATGCAAGCGTGCATAATCACCATAGTAATGAGAAATCATATCATCATCAATAACCAATGGCACAAAACACACTAGACCACATCTTGAGAAGAGCACTGATCATTTATTAGAAACGATTAACTAAACACTCTAGCTAGCTAGCTAGTTTTAAGAGTCACAACCCCTAGGCCCACCATAGTGAAAATGCACTCCATCTCCATCACCCAAGTTGGGAATCATCAACAAGCCATAACATGCTGGTCTAGAAACACTAACATATGCGTCATCAAAGTTATATGCATTCTTGTACTGGTCCAAGTATTGGATGTTCTTGAAAGTTGCAGCCTTTCCATTTCCCTCAGCAGGTAGATGGCCGCTGCCCATTGGTGGGCTCACTTTGCCTGTTGGAGAAGCCACGAACCCACCATACCTAATCAAATTGGATTTAAAAGCCAAGCCTTGACCATTGAAGAGAGTCCGAGGCCAGTATCCAACTGTTGCAGTCTGTGTCTCATCCTCGTACGTCAACCACCAATCTCCTGTAGTCGGATCCTATAATAATATTATACGTGAGGATGAGAAATGTAATTAGTCTTCAAAAAGAATCATAAATCAATACACATGACCTTGAGATATATCTTGTAGTTTTCACTGTACGTACATGTTATCCCTCGTAAACGTCAAACAAAGGGTGCCATCTACTTACCCTACTGATGGTCAGTTTTATATATTTTTGTTGACCACCATAAGAAGACACTTGAGTCAAGATAGATCCAGGAGCTATTGAGGAGCCACTTTGCATCACAAAACCATTACATTGGGTATCAAAGCAACCAGTCTGCTGGTCATTGTCAACCTGCAAAACAATTAATAGGTCTAGTGCTAATTAATCACAATATAATTAAAAATGATTGTTAACAAGATACAAAAGTAAACTTTAATACAAACCGTCCAATGTGTGAAAAACCGTGTTTGAGTGTCTCCATACAAATCTGGGTTAACCTGAAAAAAATATGAGAAATATAAAATTTCTACAAGGAAGACATGCATGCATGTTGATTAATTAATCGACTATTTGAACTTAAAAATTACCTGCCATCCTGCTTGTATGGACTGCAATCCAGATGAGGAATTAGCATCATGGTAGATCACCTGCATTGCTGCGATGCTTCTGTGACCTATCGGGACATTTGGCAACGCGTGAACGCTTATCGTCGCCTTTGCTCCATAGTATACAGATTGGTCACCAAAAGCTAATGCTCTCTGCATCATAGATACCATGTATATGATCATGGGGGATCATCAACAACAGACTTTTGTTAGACATGCATGTATGGTTAACTAGCAAGCTCTAGATGAATGAAAATAAAAAAATTGTCTCCCCTGCGCATGTAACACTACGTACCTCTAGATGGATGAAATGATCAGAAGAAATAATTTAAAACACATGATAAACTTTTATATTGCTTAACTATATATATATCAAAAATATCGACAAGAGATCAACTCACGTAGCGGTCTTCTTCAAGGGCTACACCTCTTTGGGGATAAACCCTAGATTCCACTCCTGCATAGTGGAGGGCGAAGCAGACAGAAAAGAGCAACAGCAGTGTGGGAACGGCGGAGAGAGACGCCATAGAAACGGGAGGGAGGGAGGGAGGGAGAGGGAGGAAGAGAGCTAGAACGTAAATGGGTTAGCCGCTTGCCTCTCTTTATATCTTTGTTTATATGGACTGCTCTTAGAGATGGGCATGAGCTTTAGAGATAGACATGAGAGATAGAGATAGAGATAGAGATAGAGATAAAGAGAGAGAGAGAGAATTCTGTTGTAGCTGCCGTGTATAATGCTATTTTATAGATAACCCGTTATCCGTATGTGAGGGCCGGGCCGGGTACTAAATGCCAATTAGAGTACAACTACCTTTAGAATAAAACGTAGGGCTGCAAACAGATGTTTTCATTTTTCGATTCCGATTAAGAATAACTTGTTTCCGTTTCCGATTCCGATAAGATCGGAAAGTCTATTATTCATTTTCGTTTCCAATAAAATCGAAAAGTCCATTTTCCGTTTCCGATTCCGATATCAGAATCAGATATTATTTCCGATAATTATCAAAAATTACTGCTTTCTTGATTTATTTGTTTAAAACGTATAAATTGAAATCTAAATATAACTAATACGTCTTAGTATATTAGATAATGATTAATTATATTAGATAATCATTAATAAGATTAAAACAATCCTAAGGCTAATATTGTTCTTAAGAATAAATTTAATAACAATCGGAATCGAAAATCGGAAAGTGGATACGGAAATAGGAGTTTCTGTTTCCAACTTATCGGAAATATCCGACTACGATTCCGATAGCTATAGGACGGATATTTTTTATCGAAAACGGATATTTTTGTTTGGTAACGGATCAAAAAATCGTATAATCGGGTTTCCGTTGATAGTCCTAATAAAACGTTATGTTTTACAGTCGAAAAAATCTCTAGACAAATCATTAGGCCAAGTTATTTGATGAGGGTTATTTTAATATTTTATCATATCTAAATGTCTAATTTTGTTTCCTGGCTATAGAAGATAATATGTTGTTGAAAACGTGTTTATACTTCAATTAAGATTATTTTTTGAATTCCAATATAATAGTCTTCATTAAAAATAGAATATTTTATATAGGGTAATAGAGTGATTTAGCTCGGGTGAAATTACAAATAAATACCTTATTTAAGGCATCATAGAAAATACTTATCGTGTAAGAAGTTATCTAAGAATACATAATTTTACTGAGTTGTTTGATAAAACCTTTTAATTCTCGTCATATACAAATATAGCTCTTACAGGAGTTTATCTATAAATATAAAGTCGTTTAATAGATTATTTGCAAAAATTTTAATATTTAATTTCACTTTAATTAGGTAGTTATAATCTAGCTAAGGAGATAAGCTTCCCGCCCTTAAAAGGGGGAGTTTACCTTTTATCTTCGGATGCTCCCCAACGCGGGTGCGGCGGAAAATCGAGTAATGCTTGCCGTGTTGTAAGCAAGAGGGATTTGATTAATTTGAAACCACGAGACTCTAGCATCTCTGAAATGGGATTAGGCATCCCGGTTTTATGATTTTCTTTTATTTGTTTTTTTTTTTTTTAAATGACGGAAATCCATGAAATCGGGATTGGCTCTATCCCGGTTTTATGATTTTATTTTCTTTTAAAAAAAGAAAATTGACGGAAATCCATGAAACCGGGATAGGCTCTATCACGGTTTCTCTTAAAGAAATGAAAAAATTAATGTGCGACCCGCTGACGCTTCAAATTGCGTTACTTTGTTATTTAATTTTTTTAATATACTATATTGTTAAATAAATTTTAAATACTATTAAATTAAAAAAAATATCCATCCGAGGGACGTACGAGGCTGACATTCCCATAATCCTCTCTTCTTCGTGTTCGCTTCCCGGCTTACTGCAATGCTCCACCTTGTTGTAATAGAGGCATTGCAGCGATTGAACTTTTCTTTTTACGTCGGCCCACACATGTCTTATACGGCGGCAGTACAATCCAATCTCCAATCTGATGATACATAATTCTAAAAGATGAAAATTAAGTAAGGAAAAGTGAAAAATGTCCTTAATGCGTCGAATCCAACAATGATTCTTAAATTTATAGTATTTTTTGAATTGTCAACTTGGAGATCAGATAGGACACGCTGGGTCCGACCTAAAATATTTTTTTTTTAAAAAAAATCCACTGCAAAGCCCCCATTGCAGCAAAGTATGGGCATTCCAACTAGCATTATTCAGTTACCATCAGTGGCGGATCCAGGGGGTTTCAGTGGGGTCCTAGGACCCCACTGAAATTTTAGAATTTTATTATAGGGGTCTTAATTTAATATGATAAATTTTAAATTTTTATTATTTCTTTAAAATAAGTGAAGGAAAAGTCTAAAGAGAAAGACATGTAGGTATGTTTAACTTTTCACTTGGATAGAAGATGATGTAATATTTCATTGGTTCTTTGAAAGAAGTGAAGTAAAGATCTAACATATCATATGTTTCATTTTTTCATGACTTGATGAAATTGTAGATAGGCCGTTGGGCTACTATTGGGCCATGGAACCATTGGATTATTGAGTTACAGATGAGCCATAAAATCATTAGGTTGTTAGGCCACAATTGAGCTATGAGGTCATTAGATTATAGTAGATGGAATAGTTTACTTGGATATGCTAGATTTTTTGCATTCGGGCTATTCGAATAGACTTACAATTATAGTAGATGGAATAGTTTACTTGGATATGCTAGATTTTTTGCATTCGGGCTATTCGAATGGACTTACAAGTCTTGGATATGTCTATATGGATTTTCAACATTGGACTCTATCTAAATGGACATCTATTGGATCTTCGATCTGTGTCCATCCAAAATAGGATGTCTACAGATAACTAATTATAACTAATATTAGTTACTCTGAATTGGGTCCACTTGTGGGGATGCCATTCAACATAAATGATGTTTTTGCAATAAATTATTTATCCCTCAACTTAGGGGCTAGTAATTAGTTGAATCGTGTTACACCAACTTGATGCGAATCAAATCACGTCATTTGGTTCTGACATGTCTCAACGTCTGAGCCAAAACTTCACCATTTTGGTACCTCCATTTTGGTGACTACCAAAACCCCCATACTCATGCATGCAATGATAATTCCAAACTCTTATGTATAGGAAAATCACCCTACTAAGAGAACTGTGAAAACCACAAAACATTCATTAAGATCATGAATTAATATAGGTCTTAGCATGATTTCTAGATAATTCCTACACATTAGAGGAGGACTATCACCCTATCTCGGAGTTATGAACTCTTCCCAACTCACAACAGAGCCCTTCATGTGGTACAACCGCTGCTACTGAGGCACCATCAAAGCCGGCAAACTCTCATGGCCACTACGTGCCACCACCTCCTACTCGTCGCTACCATGTCCTTACCTCATCTCTAATGTCGAGAGTTAGATGGAGTGGTGGTGGAAGGTGTAAGGTGGAGAAGTGGAGGGGATGATGGTGGTTTGGAAAGGGAGAAGAATGGAGGAGGAAGGAGAAGTGGAGGGGATGATGATGGTTTGGAGGGGAGAAGAATGGAGGAGGAAGGAGAAATGGAGAAGAAGAGGTTGGAGGGGAAGAAGAAGAAGGAGAGGGAAATGAGGGAGAAAAAAAGGAGAAGAAGTGGAGAAAATGTCACTTGCAGCTTGCCCTCGGCACACCCGCCGCACATGGTGTGCCATGTGTGCGCGGAAAGCGTTACAGGGTAGGTCGGCATCCATCATATTGAAGTGATGTCTTATGTAAAATGCATCCCCCAAGCATGACATAAATCAAGCAGGCTGACAGGGTCACGTCATGCGGCACACATGTATGTCATCTAAATCACATCGGTTTAATATGATGCGTCTCTCAAATTGCATCATATCAGACTAATGTGATTTGGATCCGTAGAACTCATCCTTTGAGGGTCTTCTAAAGTCTCTCTGAAATCCAATAACCAAATCTAAAGGTCCTGAAATATTATAGGAACAATGATAAATAGAGAAGTGGAAGAAGGCTTAGAAGGGGATGAGGAGGAAGGGAGACACAAACCTAGGTCGCGGGGGGGGGGGGGGTGAGAGATCTCGAAAGAATCTCCCCCTACTAAGGCGATCGCCAATGAAGAGGTGACTGGTCTGTTGGAGGTCCTACGATGATTCCACTTGGAAGCTACCGATGAAACGTGGAGGCAGGTGGGAGCTCGCACCTACTCCCCCCTTTAATGTAGTTATACTTATGTTTCAAAATCTATAACCTTATTAATAACTTATATGTGAAAGGGATTGTGTGGTCATTGATAGTCCAATTTGAATCTCAATTATTTTTGACTCGTGGGTTCATCTCTCTCTCAATTTTTAAAAGGAATCATCAGTTCTTTGGACACCCAACTTAGATTCCATTTGAAACCCATCAAAGGAGAGAGAAAATTTTCAATAATCATTTGTCTAACATATTTTACAGGCCCATCTGCTTTTGGCTCTCTTTTTATCGGGGAAGAAGGGAATCTTCATGTGCATGACTCTAGGAGACGTAACCTTCGGGGCAACCCTATAGCTCATGTATCAGTTCTCCACGATAATAATACGCGCAATGCACATTTATTTAACTAGTATAACTGAAGGGAATTGACTGACATTTAGTCGTCAGGCTCACGAGTTTATGGGATAATTAATTCAGAGTCTTTGGCCGTAGTTGAGTCTTATTTTCAGTCCCTGTCAGAAAATGGAGCACTAAGAAGTCAACATTTTTCATGGGATTTATTTTTTAGCCCCTCGAAAGCAATTTTTGTCTGTTAGCCATTTACCTGTTTTACCCTTCCATCCATTTAATACGAATGTCACCGCCTTTTTTGTCATTTTGTGCGAGTATAAAAAATAAGATAACACCTGCCGCCCTATCGGTGTGTTGCCGCTGTGAGTAATGCGCGCTCAATTTTGTTTTCGGAATTCGTCATTGGATCCTTAATTAGGTAGTCTAGAAAAATTAAAAAAAATAAAGAAGCTTCTAAGATTGTTTCTTTTCTTGGACTTTATTATCTCACGACGATATTTTCTTATTTTTTTGGTCCATCATAAAAAAAACGGATGGTACGGATGGATAAACCCCCTATTGGGAGCTACCTTCACCTAAACATTTTTTTGAAAATAATAAGTTTTTGTATGATTCTGTTTTTTTTCCTGAAAATTGTCTAGACTATCTCTTTCAAATCTAACTGCTATCTATGATTTGTCTTGCATCTAATTTTTATTTTAAAATATTAAAAAATAAAAAAATATTTTGATGAATCGTTTATGAGGTATGTGACTTGTTCTCATTGGAGTAGACCACACTCCATTTGCATCTTACGCACAGTCCATGCACCACGCGGCTTCTTTTATTTTTTATTTCTTTTATTTGTGCATAGAATTCTATCTATTTGAATATGCAAACAATTATTTTAAATATCTGAATATTTACTTTAAAACGTACAAACAATTATTTTAAGATATTTGGACATTTACTTTAACATAATTTTGGCAATTATTTTAAGAAATTTTGACAGTCACTTTAAAACATATGAATGTTACTTTAAGAAATTATTTATTTGAGTTGGGCAGCTGAGCAAGACATATTTCTTATGCTTTCTATGTCAAATCGTTCTATTCCTACAGCCTTCAAAGAGAAAGAATAATTAACCTTTTCTGAGGGGCTATTTGGTGTATCATAAAGTATTGCAAATAGACGTAAATGACATTTTAAAATCTTATTTTACTTTTTCGTATATCTGAAATGTCATAGATTATCATATATTAAAATCGATTAACTACCAGAACCATCCTTCAATTGATTGGATATGTTTAACAAGCATACACAGCGATCCTCTTTGTATTTGCTAATCACAAACCTTCTGCAAAATATTTTAAAGTCATTCCTTGGCTCAACGGGATAGAGATGTAATTGTGATAGTTTTTAAGAGTATATATGCAAAAATCCCTTAACTGTATGAATCCATCAGCATGTCATTAACTCACATGATACCACAAAATGACATCCCGTTTACATTCCTCATGGATATTGGGTAATACTAGCCCAGTATTACACCCCTAGTGTCCATGAGTAAGCTGGGAGGGCGAGCCCACAGCCCAGTAACCTTAAGCATTCTTTAGAACATACATGCATACCATTTTTGGCTATGATTTTGTTATAATATAAACATGGGTTTTGATATGCGCTTGCATACTATTTTTAAAAGACTAAGACAAAAAAAACTACGAAATCTCTAGCAGTCTTCTTCCAGGGCCACACCCTGGCCTTGGGGATAATCCCTAGATTCCACTCCTGGATGGTGGAGGGCCAGCAGAGAGAAAAGAGTAGCAGCAGGAACGACAGAGGGGGATGCCATGGAAACCGGAGGGAGGGAGAGAGCTGTAACACAAATGGGTCAGCCGCTTGCCTCCTCTCTTTATATCTTTATTTATATGGAGTCTGGTAAGCGGAAATGACTCTTAGAGATAGGCATGGGCATTAGAGAGAGAATGTAAGATGGAGAGAGAGAGAGAGAGTCATGTCAAGAGCAGAGAATCCCACTGGCTCTGGGTATTGGTGATACAGGGTTCGATCTTGTGTTTGTGAGTTTAATCTGATGACCTAAAAAACTTTTGAAAGTTAAGAATCGAGTCCCAATAAACTGTAAAAGAACTCTTTAATGAATTAGATCCAATAAAAGGAGGTTCGGCTGTTCATTTTTTAGATTTCTTTTAGATCATTTGATCGGAGATCACGTTGTACAGACTTGTTGGCTGTAATAGTCGTGACCATAAAAAGGGTTTCAAAAAATGAGAAAATTGAACTGTACCACCCACCCACGTGATGCAATAAGTATTCCTCTTTTTAGATTGGATCCCTTAGATCTAGATTCTTTAAATTTTTGAACACACATTAGATCTAGATTCTTTAAATTTTTGAACACACATCAGCTAGTGAATTAATTGAGAAGGCTATAATAAGAAACGTCTAATTTTCATAGGTCTTTGACTAATGAATATTTAAGGGTATGCAAGACTAAAGGATCACCATCCAACAATTTGAGATTTCTTACTTGTGTTATCCGCCCGTGCGCCTTAGGCATAGTGGTGGGCATCCCCGGTGCTTTGCGCAGGGGCGTGCGACGCGAGTTCGACTTGCGCCGCGTCCTCCCCCTTTTCGTAGAATCCGCCCGCTTCACGCATTTATTGGAGGGGGTTTAGGGTGGTGGGAAGGGTTGGGGCTCGATCCGAGGTCCTCAGGGTTGTTAGATAGGGTCCTTAGTCATTGTGCTATGTTTCAAAAAAAAAAACTTGTGTTATCCATCTCCACTGTAGGGATAGGGAGTCGGGGGACAGGTAAGGATGCAAAGGTTATGAAACGAAGGGGACATCAGTTCTATCTTTATTTGTGTTTTTAAATGAAAAATATCTACTTAACTTTATCTGTATCTTTTTTATATACATATTTGTTCTTAGTTTTAAAAATTATTATAAGTAAATATATAAATGTTAAAATAGTATGAATAACACTACAATTTGACACAGTTTTTTTTTATCTCTGTCATAGCCCATAATAAGACTTTTTACATCTTGAAAGCTAAATTATTAATTAAAATTATAGATATTCTATTATGTGCATGATCATACACTTTTTAAGTACCAGTTTTGAAATGGGAAAAATAAAAGTTCTTATTTTAAAATCACCATTCTTTATTTTAAAATAGTAAAAGCTTCCGTATTCAAATCACCAACTCTAAGGTGTATTTGTCACAACTTTTAGTTAGAAACTAATTTTGGCTTCCTCTTTGAACATCTAAAATGTTGAGAAGTTATTGTAATCAATTTTGGATAGCTATAAAAATAAATCTTTCTCTAACAATTGTTTTTTTTTCAATTTAAGAAGTTCTAATATGTAACTTTTATTTGAAGTCAAAAAATAACTAAAATATTATACAACTAATATGTTTCCAATAAAACCACTTGTTGAAAGCTCAGAATTAATTTTGATTGGAAGTTATGCAGTGTAACATCTCGGATCGTATCATGGTATGTTAAATAGGTTAAATCAGTAGACTGGTTAATCACTTTTCGGAATTCGAATTAGAAAGAACTCAAAAGTAAAGTGTGCTCAGTTAGGAGAAATCTCAGAATGGATGATCTTCTTAAAAAATCTGCTAACTAGCACAGTCATTGGGCCAGTTAGTTGATTGGGTCACTAAACATAGTATCAGAACATTTTTTCTTATAGTGCGAGGGTTACACTAGGACCTACAGTACGTCTAAGGGCTTAGTTATCCTTGATCCGGCAAGAGAGCCTAACCCTAAAGATAATGGTAGCAGTGTAATGGACTTAAAAATCTCCAAAAACTCACATCACTTTGAAGTAATTAAATTCTAAGTTATGTGTAATATTATTCTCCGGCTTCTAAGGAAGGTAGATTGTAACATCCCATATGTATAAAAATATATTAACTAGACTAAATCAGTACACTAAGACAACACCGACTAACCATTTTTTATAAGTTGACTTGGAAAGAATTTTATTCTCTCAGTGCATCTCATTGTTTTGGCTTAGATTTGATAGCTTAAGTATGTACGACAATTGGTTTGCACTTGTCTATAGACCTGTACTTAAGGTTTGTTCCTTATGTTTAAGTACACTCAATATATTTGTTGTGTTTCTTAGTTTTAAAAAGTGTTTTGCACTTTTTAATGGGGTCAAGTTTTCATTGTGGTCGATCATTAGGACTATGCCAAGTCAATTGTACGTTTTACATTCAGATATTCATTTTTTCTACATGTATTTGACATTTTGATTTTCGTGTGCATCTAAATGCACTTTTAAGAATTCTTATTCAAGGGTCTATTATGTTGAAAATAATATTAAATAAGGAAACATTCGCACGAAGTGTGCTTTATTAACTAGTTGTTCTTAGAAGTGGTAGTTAAATTGTGTAGGCATCCTCTATGCCTCAGCGATGAAGGGCGAAACACAAGCCCAAAGAATCATCAGTAGCACTAGGGATATAAGCAAATGAATTAGGATTTCTTCAATAAACTTATGAGTCAGAAAGTTTGAGAGGATTCTAATGCATGCATGTATTTTTTTTTTCTCTTTGTAGAAAATCCTTTCACATAAATTTTGCACAAAATTCAAGTGAAGAGACTCTCTACCGCTTATTGGCTCTTGTCATGAATATTGAAAAGATTTCCTCTCAATTAGATTTGATTCCATGTAGCTAGATCCAGGATAGATTTGTAATCATATCTATTATGCTATCAATTTACCTATAAACTAATAACTAAATAGATAATGGAATTAAAAAAAATTGTCGTGTTTAGATTATCCGCTATGTATATTGATTTTAAAAGACTAAACTAATAATTAGTCTAATAATCAAATTAGCAATCATCATTTACATTCCTAATCAGTATGTATTATTGCGCTGAGAATTCTTCGCCTCTGATAAACTTTCCACACACACACAGGGTGGGGGATTTGGATCACGTGGACCCATCCTATAGACCTTTACTTGGGCCCTTAGATCTCATTAGAGGGAAAAAAAAGTAAAAAACTATTCAGTAATAGAAACAGCTTTACTCAATTAATAAATAACTTTTTTTCTTCTTAATAAGTTTTAAAAATCTATGTAAGGGTCTATGGCCCGGTTCAAGTGATCCCAATCTAGGAGAGCGAGGGAGGTCTTATATGGTAACTGAATAATGCTAGTTGGAATGTCCATACTATGCTGCAATGGGGGTTTCGCAGTGGATTTTTTTTTTAAAAAAAATATTTTTTCATCCGAGGTATATATATTGGGAATTCGCATTAGTAGGGTGTGAAAGGTCTTTTGGAAGATTATCCTTTTGCCATCTAAACTTGGATTCTTGTGGACATAGTTGGTCATATATATATATATATATATATATCTGACTGCCAGTGCTATGGGAAGGCCTAATACTAGGAAATAATTCTTCAAGAGATAAATAGATTAGTAGGATGCAGTTTGGGGCGTAGAAGGTGATTTTAATGTTTTTCTCTCAGTGCATCTCATTGTTTTGGCTTAGATTTGATAGCTTAAGTATGTACGACAATTGGTTTGCACTTGTCTATAGACCTGTACTTAAGGTTTGTTCCTTATGTTTAAGTACACTTAATATATTTGTTGTGTTTCTTAGTTTTATAAAGTGTTTTGCACTTTTTAATGGGGTCAAGTTTTCATTGTGGTCGATCATTAGGACTATGCCAAGTCAATTGTACGTTTTACATTCAGATATTCATTTTTTCTACATGTATTTGGTATTTTGATTTTCGTGTGCATCTAAATGCACTTTTAAGAATTCCTATTCAAGGGTCTATTATGTTGAAAATAATATTAAATAAGGAAACATTCGCACTAAGCGTGCTTTATTAACTAGTTGTTCTTAGAAGTGGTAGTTAAATTGTGTAGGCATCCTCTATGCCTCAGCGATGAAGGGCGAAACACAAGCCCAAAGAATCATCAGTAGCACTAGGGATATAAGCAAATGAATTAGGATTTCTTCAATAAACTTATGAGTCAGAAAGTTTGAGAGGATTCTAATGCATGCATGTATTTTTTTTTTTCTCTTTGTAGAAAATCCTTTCACATAAACCTTGCACAAAATTCAAGTGAAGAGACTCTCTACCGCTTATTGGCTCTTGTCATGAATATTGAAAAGATTTCCTCTCAATTAGATTGGATTCCATGTAGCTAGATCCATGATAGATTTGTAATCATATCTTACCTATAAACTAATAACTAAATAGATAATGGAATTAAAAAAAATTGTCGTGTTTAGATTATCCGCTATGTATATTGATTTTAAAAGACTAAACTAATAATTAGTCTAATAATCAAATTAGCAATAATCATTTACATGCCTAATCAGTATGTATTATTGCGCTCTGAATACTTCGCCTCTGATTAACTTTCCACACACACAGAGGGTGGGGGATTTGGATCACGTGGACCCATCCTATAGACCTTTACTTGGGCCCTTAGATCTCATTAGAGGGAAAAAAAAGTAAAAACTATTCAGTAATAGAAACAGCTTTACTCAATTAATAAATAACTTTTTTTCTTCTTAATAAGTTTTAAAAATCTATGTAAGGGTCTATGGCCCGGTTCAAGTGATCCCAATCTAGGAGAGCGAGGGAGGTCTTATATGGTAACCAGTGGCGGACCCAGAAACTTTACCCAGTGGGGTCACTCGGATCATCATTAAATATATTAATATTTTATTTTTATTATATTAAAAATATTAAAATAATTAAAAAAAATATTTTAATCATTATAAAAATGATATACGTCAATAAAAATGATATACTTTGTTACGAGGATTTTTTCTTCTAGATGTACTTAACGAATTTTTTATTAAATCATAAATATAAATCATAATAGTATGTAAAAAATCTAGTAGAATTGAGCTCCAAATGAGACTAGGTCCTGTGGGTCATCTAAAAAGTCCAGTAGGATCACCTTATACCTAAATTTAAAACTTACCTTATTAAATTAAGACCCTTATAATAAAATTCTAAAATTTTAGTGGGGTCCATCTAAAAAATTTAGTGGGGTCATTTTATACCTAAATTTAAAACTTATCATATTAAATTAAGACCCCTATAATAAAATTCTAAAATTTCAGTGGGGTCCTAGGACCCCACTGAAACCCCCTGGATCCGCCACTGTCCTGTGGGTCATCTAAAAAGTCCAGTAGGATCACCTTATACCTAAATTTAAAACTTACCTTATTAAATTAAGACCCTTATAATAAAATTCTAAAATTTTAGTGGGGTCATTTTATACCTAAATTTAAAATTTATCATATTAAATTAAGACCCCTATAATAAAATTCTAAAATTTCAGTGGGGTCCTAGGACCCCACTGAAACCCCTGGATCCGCCACTGATGGTAACTGAATAATGCTAGCTGGAATGCCCATACTTTGCTGCAATGGGGGCTTTGCAGTGGATTTTTTTTTAAAAAAAAATATTTTAGGTCGGACCCAGCGTGTCCTATCTGATCTCCAAGTTGACAATTCAAAAAATACTATAAATTTAAGAATCATCGTTGGATTCGACGCATTAAGGACATTTTTCACTTTTCCTTACTTAATTTTCATCTTTTAGAATTATGTGTATCATCATATTGGAGATTGGATTGTACTGCCGCCGTATAAGACATGTGTGGGCCGACGTAAAAAGAAAAGTTCAATCGCTGCAATGCCTCTATTACAACAAGGTGGAGCATTGCAGTAAGCCGGGAAGCGAACACGAAGAAGAGAGGATTATGGGAATGTCAGCCTCGTACGTCCCTCGGATGGATATTTTTTTTAATTTAATAGTATTTAAAATTTATTTAACAATATAGTATATTAAAAAAATTAAATAACAAAGTAACGCAATTTGAAGCGTCAGCGGGTCGCACATTAATTTTTTCATTTCTTTAAGAGAAACCGTGATAGAGCCTATCCCGGTTTCATGGATTTCCGTCAATTTTCTTTTTTTTAAAGAAAATAAAATCATAAAACCGGGATAGAGCCTATCCCGATTTCATGGATTTCCGTCATTTAAAAAAAAAAAAAACAAATAAAAGAAAATCATAAAACCGGGAGGCCTAATCCCATTTCAGAGATGCTAGAGTCTCGTGGTTTCAAATTAATCAAATCCCTCTTGCTTACAACACGGCAAGCATTACTCGATTTTCCGCCGCACCCGCGTTGGGGAGCATCCGAAGGTAAACGGTAAACTCCCCCTTTTAAGGGCGGGAAGCTTATCTACTTAGCTAGATTATAACTACCTAATTAAAGTGAAATTAAATATTGAAATTTTTGCAAATAATCTATTAAACGACTTTATATTTATAGATAAACTCCTATAAGAGCTATATTTGTATATGACGAGAATTAAAAGGTTTTATCAAACAACTCAGTAAAATTATGTATTCTTAGATAACTTCTTACACGATACGTATTTTCTATGACGCCTTAAATAAGGTATTTATTTGTAATTTCACCCGAGCTAAATCACTCTATTACCCTATATAAAATATTCTATTTTTAATGAAGACTATTATATTGGAATTCAAAAAATAATCTTAATTGAAGTATAAACACGTTTTCAACAACATATTATCTTCTATAGTCAGGAAACAAAATTAGACATTTAGATATGATAAAATATTAAAATAACCCTCATCAAATAACTTGGCCTAATGATTTGTCTAGAGATTTTTCCGACTGTAAAACATAACGTTTTATCTATAAAATAGCATCATACACGGCAGCTACAACAGAATTCTCTCTCTCTCTCTTTATCTCTATCTCTATCAAATGGAGAAAGGGGTTAAAATTGCTCTCCACCTTCCAACATAGGTGCCAAACGATTCATTTGATTTTTGGGACAAGGCCTCAAGGTCTTCTCTATGGGGTTCTATGTCCAAGCTATAAGAGTATTGATCAACAAAGAGTCAAGATAGTTGGTCGAAAGATGTTATCTTGGATAGATCAAGGGAGGTGTACCACAGAAGGGCTGGACCAGTTAAACTCTTTTAGAAGTAACAGATGAGCAATTGCTCATTTGTTTTGAGTGGATCCATGTCTCCACAATAGGCACAGAGATGAAAGATTGGGCATCCATTGCCATTATACTTTTCAAGCTCAGGTAGTTTGAATTTTTCAGGGAGTTGAGCATCAGGGAATGGACACAGATCTTGAAAACAGATGTTTCGAAAATCTCTTCCCCGAAGCTTTGCCATTTCTTCTTCCATTTTCTCTAACCTTGTTTGGACTGGATAAATTGTTGGAGGTGGTGGATTTTTTCAGATGCTAGAAGGAAGAGTTGATGTCATCCCTCCTACAATATGCTAATGTGAGTTTTGAGGAGTAGCGTTTTCTCTCACTTCTTCGTACCTACCATTGGCAACTTCTGTAGGTTGAGGAAATGGGTATGAGATTGGTGGGTCATTTGGAGGGAGCACGTGAGCCTGTGGAGGATTGGATCGTACCAATGGTGCCCCTAGTTGAGGTAGTTGAGATTGAGTTATCATCGCCATTAAGGTCTAGATTGCTTGCATAGTTTGACCAAACATTTTCCTAAATTGTTGGTCATTATTTGCAATATTTGATGACCCACCTTCATCAATAAATTGTGCACCTACTGGATCTTCCTCAATATCTTTTGGGACAGAAGTGCTTTGCTGAGCCATTCGTGCTCGAGATCGAGTTTGAATTGAACTCACAATGAGGGGATGCTGGACAGAGGTTCTCAATGAACGACCCGTATTGGCTCAAATGACGAAATACACGAATTTACTCTAACTGAGGATGTTAGATGGGTTATGAGAATAGAGAAAAAAAAGTGTCAAAATAGAAGCGAAATAAATACATAGGATAAAGGAAACGAGAATGACATGGGTTACACAAAGTAAAAAGTTCAAGCTTTCAATAAAAGATTATGCAAAGAATGAATATTGTTAACAACTATCACAATAGCGAATAACAAAATGCTATATAAAAGAAGAATGCAAATATGTAAGTGACGTGTGTGATTGGACTGGAAATTAATGATGCAAAGAGGAATGTGAAAGATGACAACAGAAAGTAATATACAGGTGTATTATATGCTCACAAGTGAAAAAGGATTAAAAAGATGTGAAACTATAAATTAATGATACGAGAAAGGAAATATAAGAAAGCAATAAATTACACTAGGAAAGATAAACGTACAGATTGCATAAATGAAAATATGCGAATGAAGTGTGTGATTGACGTGGCGACAAGTGACACAAATGGTTAGATTAACTGCAAAATAAAAAGATGGCAAAAAGAAAATAACAGTGAAGTAGGTGCAGATAAGTGAGAATAAAAATATAAAAATGTAAATTTGCAGTTCAAGAAAAGAAAGCAAAAGTCGCGTTTTATGTGTTTTTTTTTCAGATTTCACTTTGAGTTAAACAAGAATTAAGTCCAAGGGTATTTATGCCCTCTCAAGTGGTTTCCTACTTGCCTTCAAACTTCTAGTAGAAAATCTCCAACTAGAAGTAAAAAAAGCAAAAAGATGGCTAGATGCTCAAGTTGAAGCTCCCTAGTGGAGTCGCTAGCTGTAGCAACTCGAAAGTTTGGATCACTAAAAATGATTTTGGGAGTCTCCATCCGAATAAAAAGTTCAGAAACCTAAAAAATTTGGAAGAACATGATAACAAATTTGACTCCAAGGTCAAGTCTTAATAGAAGTTATAGGTTTGTGCTTCGGTCCAGCCAACTTTTTAACAAAACAAACCTTACCAACTAGTGATAAAATCCTTTTTGTAAAGGCACCAACTTACAAACACAAAGAACCTTATCAATTTGTGATAAGATCCCCTTTGTAGAAGGAGTACCAACTTACTAACAAAATGAATCTTATCAACTGGTGATAAGATCCATTTGTGAAGGGATTAAAAAATAAAAGATAATCAAGAGAGAAAAGAAAAGAGAGGAAGAAGATTATGTCGCTAACTTCTACCGACTATCTCATGCTTCAATAACATTTGGATGGATTAGAACTTAGACTTTATGACTTGGGCTAAGGTCTCTCTTCCTCTTAGATTTCTAAAGCTTGTAAAATGGGGTCTCATTGCTCTCTTTCTAGCTTGGAGAAATGAGTGGGATGGAGTGCTCTATTTATAAGTGGATGGATGACACTATAATCTTGATAATGTGACAACACAAGCTTGAATCAAGGAAGATCAATAGAGGAGAATGGTTAATATAATTTAGATGAGACATATCATTAATTCTTTAAAATAAGTGAAGAAAAAGTCTAAAGAGAATGATATGTAGACATGTTTAACTTTTGACTTAGATGGAAGATGATATGATATTTCATGGTTCTTTAAAAGAAATGAAAGAAAAATCCAAAGAGAAGGACATGTAGGCATATTTAACTTTTGACTTGGATGGAAGATGATGTGATTTTTTATAGTTCTTTAAAAGAAGTGAAGGAAAAATTTGGATATATAGGCATGTTTAATTTTTAACTTGGATGGAAGAAAATGTGATTTTTCATTGATTCTTTAAAAGAAGTGAAGGAAAAGTCTAAAGAGAATGAGATATAGGCATGCTTAACTTTTGAGTTGCATGGAAGAAAATATGATTTTTTATTGGTTTTTTAAAAGAAGTGAAGGAAAAGTCCAAAGAGAAGGAGATGTAGGCATGCTTAACTTTTGAGTTGCATGGAAGAAAATATGATTTTTCATTGGTTCTTTAAAAGAAGTGAAGGAAAAGTCCAACATATCACATGTTTCATTTTATCATGACTTGATGGAATTGTAGATGGGCCATTTGACTACTATTGGGCCATGAGGCTATTGGGTTATTAGGCTACGGTTGGACCATAAAACCACAATTGAGCCATGAGGACATTAGGCTATTGAGCTATGGTGGATGGAATAGTTTACTTGGATATGTTGGACTTTTTGCATTTGGGATATTCGAATGGGCTTACAAGTCTTGGATATGTCTATATAGATTTTCAACATTTGATTCTTTTTTAAATGGACATTTATTGGGTCATTTCTGTGTCCATCCAAAATAAGGTGCCTACAACAACGCAAAAGGTGGACAGGCACTGGCCATACGTGTCGACCACCTCTAGGTCCCCTTTCTCTCCAACGATGCCTCGGAAGCTAGCCAAGGGGTGGCTGACGCAGACGGACGCTGCTTGCAACCACTTAGAGCAGATGGGGTTCGCTAGGGCGGAGGTTCGCAGGACCGTCAAGGAGATCACTTTCACTCACCACCGCTGCCACCGCCATGGCTCGCTACTTGTGCTCACTTCTAGGTCCCCCTCTACTGCCTCCTTGCGCACCGACCACCTCTACCTCCCCTTATGCCGCGGACATGAGGGGATCCACTTCATGGGAACCGCTGTCCCGAAGGCTCATCACTAGTCAAGCGTCAACCTCAAAAAGCCCCTCTCAAAACCCGTCAGGGATGGGATCATAAGCAAGGTCCCGCCAGACCGTTGAGAAAGGCCACTCCTCGCTGGTTGGACAGTTGACCCAGAATAAGGCATCTTTCCACCCCTAAGGAGAACTTGAAGAGATGACGAAGGGACCATGATCACCCCCGCCTAGAAACTGAAGGAAGCCACGTGCAACAGGAATTGCGCAACGGCGGACGTAGACAAGATGGCAGAACACGTTGACCATGGGCCCAACGTGGCCGAAAACCCGTACCAAGGTAATGAAGGCCATGGCCAAGCGCCATGTGTTCGAAAGGATCAGGGCAGGCGCCATGGTAAAGACCTGCAGTAGGTCTGGAATGAATGACGAGATCGACAGATGAAGCCCCGCCTCAAACATGGCTTCGGTAGCCATGAAAGAGGTGAAGGTGCCGTAGCACAGATGGTCCTTCGCCGCAGGCACCCGTAGGCCGAACTCGTCAGGTATCTGGAACTGCTTCCTAATCCTAACTAGGTCACCCATGGTGATCGTAGATGCCCTAAGGGCAGCTCGTTTGTGAGCCACCCCGTTTGCATAGTTATGAGCCATCTCGAATTGAACTAAGGTGAGGAAATCCGCAAAAAGAAAAGCGAGCGAATGACTAGTGACTAGTTCCTTCTTCTGCCTCTTTATTTATAGGGCGTGAACCAGGCACCCTATGCTTGTAATCCCTCTGCATTCAATGAGGGGTACCTTACCGATGTTGCGGTAGTAAGTAAGGTATGGTCAAATTACTTTTGACCAATAAAAAAGCATAAGATAAAGATAGTCCAAGCGGCGAAGTACGAAGACATAGGGGCAAGTACAAATGTACCTTTATATTTATTGACCAGTTGACTAGTCAAATCATCACCGAGAATTACAGAAGGAGGGCTCCAATGAGCCAGAAAAGACAACCGGAATAAAAGGCAAAAAAGATACAATGACTACTAGGCTGCGTCACCCCCTGTTGCATTACCCCCGGGAAGATCGTCCGATCGGCCACCTAGAGCCTCCTCAACGTCGGCGATCCCTCTCTCATGCCCCCTTCGGTAGGCAAGGGAGGCGCCTAGGTACAGACATGACAAGCGTATCTTTCTAACTCTTGCTGGAACTCCTAAGAGGCCTTGTAGGCTGCTATCCCGGCTGCGTGACCTTCCTCACGAGCGGCCGTCACCCGACCCTCGACTTCCTGGCATAGGGCCCCAATCTCCCTGTGAGCGGCGGCAGCCCAGTCATCTGCCTCCCAGCGCAAGGCGGCCAATTTCCGACGAAGATCCACTAGGTCCTCCCCCATCCGCATTACCGAAAACTAAGCCTCTGACAGTCGACCGCAGAGGCAGACGACCACTTCCAAAGAGTTCGAGAGCTCCCCCTGCAAGGTCGCTGATCGACAGACCTCGTCCCCCAAGAGATCGCGCAGGGCCGCCTAATAGAAGTCGGCCTGAGCCAGAGGCGCGGAAGGTCTGGTGCACCCAACATTACTGGTAGTGCCCCCCATCAACAGAGCTTCAAGAGCGGGCTTTGGGTGAACTTCTGGCCCCGCCTCCACAACCGGGGGTTGGAGCGTTTCCCGCCGGAGCCTCCTCGTGAAGGATAGGACCTTTGGAGGACAATCTCAACCTTTTCGGAGAGGACAGGCGTGCCGACCGGACATGTGCCGGGACCTGCAAGTGTCGAAGTCGTTCTAGGCGGAATTATGCTGCCTGAACCTCAACCTTGGCCACCAGGAAGAGAGAAACTCCTTTGCTCTTCATGGTTGGGGGCGGTACTAGAGAGCAGATACCTTCCCTGATCGTCCTCGAAATTTGATAGATTCTAATAATCTATGTTTGCGAAGGACTTTTAAAAACGATACTGTGTAACCAAACACTCAAAAAAACTTCTATTACTATTAATATTAAAAGTAGTATTGATACAAGTACCTAGTATTGTAACCAAACAGGGCGTTAGATATTAATTAGTTAAACTAATAATGGTATTTAGTGAAATTCTCTAAATATCTTGAAATATTCTTGGAAAACTCTCTAAAAAAGGATCCTTTCCAAAAAGAAATGTAAGATTACATGGAGCTTTTACTATGAACCTTATCAGCTAGCATATATGCTTTCATTTGTTATCCTAAATCAAAAATAAAATGAAAAAATAGAAATAAAGGGGAGAAGCTATGTAGAAAGTTCTATTACAACAATCTAACATAATGGTCTTTGTCAATAAGTAAATAGAAACTGTAGGGCGAACACTAGGTCCACTAAAGCAAGTAAATAGAGTAATCGGGGCTAAATGTCAAGTCAAACCTAGGATATCTAGCCAATGCATGAGATTATTACTTACCACAAAGTACCACATAATTATTTGGCTTTAGTTGATGTCACAGAAGTAGAACCCTTCATTGATGTTGATCTTTTGCTTTAAACATAGGGATCTGAAGTTTGCACCTATTCTTACGATATTTTCTTACATTTAACTATTGATTTTATTTTATTGGTCTTCATTGTAGACGATTGTCTAACCAGTTGAACTGTGTTTTGGTTGTAGCACCTAATCATGCAGACTGGACTATGTATCTTCAATGTTGAACCAAAATACAAAAATGTGAGTGTAGGGATCATGGGTAGCAACGCTAAAGTAAATTTTTACATTATTTTTCTCCAAATTGTTTCAATGTGCAAACTTATTTTTCTTTCAGAAACTCTATCTTATTCTTTGAATATACATTAATTTGTCATGAGTCCGTTCTTTCCTGTACAAGGCTCATTTCTGAATTGAATATTTATGAGCAAGGTAATAGACTTGTTTTCTACTTTTATGACTGCTTAAAGTAATGATAATTATTGGACATTTTTGTTGTTCTTACAATGTTCAGCTGAAGATGCAATCCCTCAAAGAGAATTGGACTATTGAAGGATCTGTGGTAGAAAGTCTCCAACTGTCAATTCTTCTAGAACATACAAATTCTTGCACACCACCTTGGGTGTTGAAGCAAAGATTGTGAAGACTTCTGAAGTTTTTCCTACACTTAATTTTGTTTACAATGTGGTGAGGCCATGCAACATCAATTCTATGCCATTGTAAGTTGCTACTATAATAACTTCACCTAATGTGTTATAAAATGAAGGACGAAAGTTGTAAATTATTTTTAGATATTTTTACATTTTAAAGTTCACATTTAGATTCACCATAGTAAAAATGCACTCCATCTCCATCACCCAAGTTAGCAATTAGGCTTAAACCATGACGTGCTGGTCAAGAGACATGAACATATATATAATCAAAGTAGTATGTTCCAAGTGTTGGATGTTCCTACAACTAGCTGTCCTGCCTTCACGCTCACTAGGTAAATGACCACTGCCCGTTGGTGGGCAGTCACTAACCCGGGTGCCCAAGGCTAATATCCAATTTGCACAATTCACGTCTCATCCTCGTATGTCAACCCCCAATCTCATGTAGTTGAATCCTACATTATATATGAGGATGGAAAAATGTTCGTCTTATGAAACAACCATAAAAATAATAGCTCTCTCATACACGTCTAACTTAGATGTCCTCCCCCTAAAACCTCCCTTCCCCGTGTTAAAAAAATATTTTTTTTATAAATTTTTAAATATTAAAATAGGCTCCTTAGAGTGGTTGCCATTCTCGAGACTTTAATTTTTACCGTCTGATCTTGACAATCAATCTTAACCATCCGATCAAGACCTAAGGGCCTGGGCCCAATTAGGACCCACTGGACAAGCCAACCCAGAGAGCCACCCAGTAGTGGGACCTAGGGCTGTAAACGGGTAGGATACAGATACAGAAACAGGTGTTTCCGTTTTCCGATTCCGATAAGGATAGTCTGTTTCCGTTTCCGATTCCGATAAGATCGGAAAGTACATTATCCGTTTCTGTTTCCGATAAAATCGGAAAGTCTATTTTCCGTTTCCGATTTGTTTCCGATTCCGATATCGGAATCGGATATTATTTCCGATAATTATTGAAAATTATTGATTTCTTGATTTATTTGTTTAAAATATATAAAATGAAACCTAAATATAACCAATACATCTTAGTATATTAAATAATGATTAATTATATTAGATAATAATTAATAAGATTAAAACAATCCTAAGGTTAATATTATTCCTAATAATAAATTTAATAATAATCGGAATCGGAAATCGGAAAGCGGATACGGAAACAGGAGTTTCTATTTCCGATTCCGATAGTTTATCGGAAATATCCGATTCCGATTCCGATAGCTATCGGACGGATATTTTTTATCGAAAACGGATAATTTTTTTCGGTAACGGATCGAAAAATCGGATAATCGGGTTTCCGGTGACAGCCCTAGTGGGACCACAATGGCCCCGTGGATATCGGTGCCCACGATGCTCTGCTCCTCTCTCCAGTTGTCGTATCAACCTGGCCCAACCATGCCTTGATGGGCCGCCCTACGACGATTCAGCGACAGGAAACCTAACAACAACGTTGCTCTTCTCTTGATGGGAGCAACATTGAACGGACAGTTGAGATTGGAGCAGAGTGGCAGATCTAGCCTTTAGTTAGTGGGGTTTCATGATCTTACTAAAATTTGTAAAATAGTAATTGACTTTTGCAAAACTTGATAGAGTGACCCCATTGACCTACTAGAATGACCCCACTGGCCTACTGATTCTGGCTCAATAAAATGACCTCACTAAAATATTGACTAGCTTTTGCAACACTCAATAGAGTGACCACACTAGCCTATGAGTGAATGAATCCACAGGTCCATTAGATGACCCCATTAACCTTTCGGTTCCAACTCAATAGAGTGATTCCACTAGCCTACTGTCCAAGTGATCCCACTGTTGGAGCACCTTTAGCGACATATGTTTGACTGATAATGTACAACGCAATAAGTTTTGACCTAGTCTTTTGGTCTTTTTATCATGAATCATGATCAACATGTATCTAGAGCTTCAATTTAACTAAGGGCATGTTTGGCACATCTTCCAATTGGAAATACTTTTAGACTTTTATCTTAAGTATTTTGAGAAAAAAAGTAAGATGTGGAAGTCAATTTCATTTCATTTAGTTTATTTTTTGACTTTCAACTAAAAATTACAACTTAGGGCTTCTTAAATTGGAGAAAATATGAAATTGTTAGGGAGATTTGATTTTTTACAACGACCTAAAATTAGTTACAACTACTTGCATTTGTTTTTTTATGTTGTAAGAGAAAAGTAAAAATAACTTTCAATTAAAAATTACGCCAAACATACTCCAAGTTTCTGCTGTACTTAATATGTAAGGGTGGAACTTGGGCGGGTTGGGCGGATTATTGTTGAATTTGGACTTAGCCCAAATTCAGGAACAGTCTAGTCCAAAGTTAGCCCATTCCATGCTCAGTAAAATTGGGTTGCGTTGATTGGATTGGGCTTGGCTTGCCAATCTCATATCTTGTTTTAATTACCACAATTAGAAATTACCAAGAAAGGAAGCATGAATGGTAGAAGCTAGAATGAACCATTTATGGTAAGTTTGTATGTGAATGAGACCCCTCTTTGACTAGGGTGACTGAATACGGACTAGCCCGATTTTAGCCCAAGTTATCCCAAATCAAACTCAACTCAACCCATATTTAGTCCAACTCAATTTAGTCATTTTTGGGTCAATCTAATTTTATGAACTTGAGTTGAATTGGGTTGAGCCATGACTGACTCGCCCAATTTACACCTTTATGTATAATGCTATAGGAGTAGGGGTGTCACTTGGGCGGGTCAGCCCGTAGTCTAGTCTAGTCCAGCCCATACTATAATAAATTGGACTAACCCAAATCATCTAACTTGGGTTTGGTTAAATTTCGGTTGGCCTTAGTCAAAGTTGGGCTGGGTTGTGCTAAAATTGAGCTAGTCCGGTTTGACTTATTGACTTTTACATTAATTCATATAAAAAAAAAAAAAACTTTTAACAAACTTTCTACAAATAAGGCCAGCCCAACCCAACTCCACTCACTCACTTTTCAATTTGGGTTGAATTTGAGCTGAATTTGAACTAAATCTAGGCTGAATTTGGGCCGGGCTGAAATTGGGTTAGGCTATTATGAATTTGGGTTAAATCCAAATTACGACGTAACTGAGTCGAACCCACCCAAGTTGCATCTCTATATAAAACGAACACTCCATAAAGAATAAATTCTGTACACTGCATCCTATTCACGATGTCATGTCATTCCAATAAAAACCAGGATAAATTAGGATGTTATGACTCGTCATCTTCGAGTGGCTCTCAACCTCTACTCGTGAGTTGAGGAGTCTAGTGTTAATTCTTCGAGTAATATTTACTGTAATGCCCCTCTAATCACAATGAGGGCATTAAAATGGATAAAAGAAAAAAAAGATTTGACTTTTTAGGTCGGCCTCGAGGTCTCCTATCTAGCCGTACAGTGCAATATCCGATCGGACAACTCAGAAAATTTTGAAAAATCAAAAATTGACCCAATGAACAGTGAAAATGCCTCTTAATGGGCCGAGTCCAATAATGGTTTTTGACTTTTTTAGATTTTTTTAATTCGCCTGATCAGACATTGTACTATACGGACGGGTAGGACACCTCGGAGTCGACCTAAAAAAAAAATCAATTTTTTTTTTCTTTTACCCACTGCAATACTCTCATTGCGATTGGAGGAGACATCGCAGCAAGTATTTACTCTAATGCTTTATAGTCAATTCCCTAGTAGAACATCAAAATCCATTAGCCCCGCCCAGACCATCCACCTCTTTCAAAGGCCCATGTGGGGCCCACTCAGCCCTTGCCTCCTCATTTTGCCGGTGCTACAACCTGGAGCGACTGGGAAAGTGCCTTCACCTGGCCCGTGACCGGCCGCCGTCTCATCTTCGTCTTACAAAGCCACCGCCCGTGGAGGCAATAGAGTAAGCGGAGAAGGCAGGCCAAGTGGGAGGGGCATGGCGGAGGTGTTCTCTCTGGGCGGGCCCCATGGGCTTGCAAGCTTGGCCCACTGGTTCTTTGAAAGCGGACCGGCTTTCCATGCGGAGCCAAACTTTGGCCCACATGCTAATTTTCATGGCCCAAACTGTCTGTGAAATGACAAGTGCCATTTCACTCGACAGCACAAAATGGTAGAAAAGGAATCGGATTTCAATGTATAGATAGATTCAGTACTTGAAGCAAGGGAGTGAGCTTGGTAATTTACGGACCACACCACCTGGAACAGCTTGATGACATGCCATATATTTTGATAGTCGTCTCTATGCCATTTAGATGAAGGACCAAATTAGAGCAAACCATAGAGAATGAGGCAATGATCTTCAGGCATCATGCTGAGCTTTTCAAACAGTGATGATTACCATGCTTATAAATATTCATTTTTTTGAATGTAGATTGTACCACTTGTATTATAAAGGAGACACAAAATGAGGATTTACAAGAAGAAAAATAACAAAATTCCCCCCTGTACAAAGCACTAAGAAAGTGCACCCCTAGGTCAAGTCTCCTCCAGACAACAAAACAAGGAGTTCGTGACAAGAATCCCAATTACAAGCGAGCAAAGTACACAGTGTTGGCAAAGTATTAGCGTTTGTTGTGTATATTAATTTACACAACTACGTGCCCCACAAACAACAAAGCTATAATAGCATATTGAACTGCTTAGCTACATGATAACAAGAATTGAGTCTAGCTATCGCCTGTACCGATAACGCTTGAAGTTGAAATAAACATGCAAGATTCCACGTTCAAAAGTGCACTTGAAACCCTTCTTGTGTGAGTACTCCCATTCCCTGTTCACGATCCGGAAAGCCTATTTTTGATCAAAAGGGACAACCATTAGCAACGTACGTATGATAGAATAACAATCAGCCAGAACAGCTCATCAGCAATGTCAGACACGTTGAGTAATATTGCATGCAATCAGCATACTGAACATGGAAAATCGGAACTTACAATGTCCTGGTATGGAGGTCCAGCATGGAATCTTATAAGGCACGTTTCACCATTGTTTCCATGCTTCTCTATGGTATCCACAAGCTCGGGGTAAAAAATGTTAAATTTGTAACCCTGTACAATTTTGGTTGGAGGGTTATCATGATCATAATGTGTTTGATCGTATTTATTCCACTCGTATCCTGTGTGAACACGGTTTAAATACTTGGGCTTCCTGGGACGATATTTGTCATGCCACCAATATACCTGTTCCATGTGTGCGCATTAAATCAGAAATGTCAGATTAATCCACTGTTCCATGAATCGGAGAAAAGAGGATCAGTATAATTAGCTCAGTAAAATGTGTGTCGAGGAACCAAATCCAAAACCAAAAGGGATATAATACAAACATAAAGAGAGCCTGCAAAAATCTTGCTTTTTTAAAAGAAATTCCCCAATTTTCATGTTCATCTGCACATTCAATCCCACTGCAGTTTATTTAGACTCTTTATATCTTCCTTAGTTTTCATGTCAATGGTATCAGAACTCAGTTCTCATGTCAATAGTATCACTATAATGACTAAAGGAGTAAGATGCAGCTTTGCAAAAGCCTTAGTGTAAGCCTTGAGGCACAGTGAGGGTAAGCCTCCTTACTAGCTTATAGAAAGAATCTTAAAACTGTAAAAACAAAAATTTTAAATGATACTTTTTTTTTCATGTGTTAGTGGCAGTGCTATCTCACATGATGAACTATGGGGTGGAAGTCATGGACTAGTGGTTGGAATGGAAGAAATAGGGTGCCATTGTTGGATTTAATTCAAATTCTTTCATTATGTTTATCTAGTAGAATTGTCATCATTGAATAAGCCTTAGGTCCACCTTAAAAGCATGTCATCGATAGAAGGCGGATGCCTCGATTAATAAAAGGCGTAGGACTAAGTAAACAGCCTGAGGCACCAGTAGTGCCAGAGCCCTGTGGGCCACATCATGGGCATGTAGTAAAGATTTCATGCTAATGAAATAGGTTATCTGTCTAAATAATAACTTGGTCTGAGTAGTCCTAACCCATGTGCCAGCATAGCCACAATGAGGCAGTGCTTTATCACCCAACCCTTAGTTTGGAAATGACTTCATTCACTTGGATACAATAGCTACATCTGCTGACCGATATACGATGAACATTGTCTTCAGATTGGAAGGATTTTGTTTTCTTATTTTAGTACGCCAGTTCAATTTATCCATGAAAAAGAATTGCAATCCAAATGCAACAAAGTAATGGGGATAAGAACTGTTGAGAGGAAGGCTTACCAATTCAGCCTGATCATCCTCAAGATCAATTGCTTCTACTGTTGGGTTTTAACCTAATTGTGGTCCACTTGTGTTTAACGGACTACACAATACACATCATACAATATCCAGTTAACGGACTATGTTTATTGGGCTTAATCCATTAGGAGCTTATTAGGATCCTGTAATGGGTGGGATCCATTTAAGTTTAAACGGGACTGGTCCTTCCTCTATATATAAGAAGCCTATGACTCTTCATCAAGTCATGCGCATCAAGTGAGATAGAGAGAGGAAATCAGAAGAGTTCATACTCGGGTTACACGGATCTCCAGGTCCGGCATTTGTACGGTGCTCGCGAGGTTCGTGTGCGTGTGGGGATAGACTTCGGCGTTGTCTTCCTACTCTCGTTAGAGATGGCTTCCGCTGCAGATATTCTTAAATCCCTAACATCTACCTCTTCATCCCCATGCAAAAGTTCTGGTGAAAAAGAATCCATCACTTCCTCCATTTCATCCTAAATAAGGTTCTGGGCCAAAAAAAAAAACTTATGTTATTGTGAAAGATGGTGTTGTTACTCTATCTGTGCCTTGAATATTGGCAGCCAGTTTAGAATAGCCTCCCAAAACTCAACGACTTTGGCCACATTAGTACCCATGTTGTAGTGCAGTGGTATGTCCCTCCTAGGCGGGGAGGTCGCGGGATCGAACCCGCTCACGTTGTGTACGGACGGGGCTCTTCCTGTGGAATTATCGCTCTTGAGCGAAAAAAATCGTCTGTTTTGACGGATATTTTGTGTGATGGCGGATTCGAACTCAACTCATCGAGCTAGATATTTGGCCTATAACCATTGAGTCACTTCGACTTTGGCCGCACCAGAATGCATATGTGATTCCATGTTCCGTTGCAGTGCCTCCAACACACTCGATGCTTTCCCTTCTAGGAGGTTCCTTGCATCTGCCTCAGTGCATGAATGAAGACCTCTTTCTTCAGTGAGGACCTCATTAGGTGGTTCTTGACCGCAGACCCTTGCACAATTTACGCCATCTCTTTTCCGAGCCTCAGCTAGCTCCCAATTGTATTTTATTTTTGAAGGGTGGCACAGGTGCCGAGCGGAATACGAAATATCCTCCACAGGAAGAGATAATTCTGAATCAAGTCGATATGTCTATTTAATTAGGCGAGAATTTTAAGTCCGTCTGATTATCCAAGAAAGTAATCTTAGGGGCCAACACCAACCAGCGCCTAACGGTTGCCTTGCTAGGGAGTTTTTAAGCTCAAATCAGAATCGAACCTGAAACCTCCCATATGGGAGGCAAGGGGTGAAGCCAACTGCCCAAGGCAGCTGGTTCAACTATCTCCCAATTGCGCACAACCATCATTGCCTGTTTCAATATTTTTTCACATGCAAATTAAGGAGCATTGAAAACTTTTATAAAAAAAGAAATATAAACCAAGACCAATCCATGTTTATCCCAGATGACAACATGACCGTTGCTAAGGGATGACATACACAAGCATGTCAATGATTATCGAAAACATAAATGAAACTAAACTAGACATAATTGCAAATTTTCATGATAAGAACAAAAGCAATGAATTGGCAGCATAGAGGTTTCTAGCGTATGACAATGACAATCCACCATACACCAAAGACGATGTCAATTAGAGCAATAGGTTTATGCATGAAAATCTATGATGGACCTCATCATGTTCTACGTGTTCATATAATCCGTAGGATGACCTAAAAATAAAAAATTGAACTAATGAATAACGATTTTTTTTATTCTTTTAGGGTTTTTGGCTCGTTCAATCTCTAATTGAGGGTTGTATAAACATGCAGGGCATGATGAGACCCGTAAAAAAAAATTAAAAAAATGATATTTACTACTACACCCGTCCGATCTCACTAGATCAGAAGATTGCCCGCTTGCGGTGGGGGCTACACTATACCGCAAACGGTGCAACAAGTATTCACTGCAAGCGCATCAAGTATTCACTGCAAGCAATGCACCAAGTATTCATTTCTTATTATATATCATTTTTGTGCATATGAATATTTTATTTGTAATAATATATTTTTTCATTCGTGCAGCATATCTTTCATTTTCATATTATACATCATTTTCATGTGCTACATTAATCATGGCCAGAATGTAGATATCATTTTTACAATTATATATCATTCTCACATAATAGATGTCGTTCATATTAGTGTAGATATCATTATTACAACTGTCTATCATTCCCGCACAGTATATTTATTCTTCCACATATCTATAATCTCTATATGATGCTCTCTGGAGCATCCTCACAATCAGAGAGTATAATTTTTTTTAACTTTTTCTATTGATGTCAGTACGCATTTAATGTGGACCGGAGCCATATGTGGGGGGTTCCACGTGGCAAAACGGAATGGGACGGTCCGTTCCAGCTCGTGGATGAATGAGAAGCTATGTAAAAATATAATTAAGCTGCAAATGAGTCGAGTTCTTTGTTCAAGCTTAGTTTAATCAATTTTGATCGAGTTCACGTTCAAACCGAGTTTTTATAATAGTTGTTCAAATTTAGTTCATTTAAATATTAAACGAGTTCGAGCCAAGTATTAAGTAGCTCGCAAATTCAATGAATTTATGATATATCTAATTCAATTTTTTTATTTTAAATATACAAACTTAGGTTAAGCTATGGCGAGTAGCAAGTAGTTTGCGCCCTTAGTTATTTGATAGAAAACTCTACAATATATTCGAATATCTTATTAATTAAGATTATTTATGATTAGAATAATTAAATGAGTACTTAAAAAGATGTTAATGAGTACTTAAGCAAGCTCTTAATGAGTATTAAAGCGAACTCTTAACGAATATTCAAACAAGCTTGTTTACGAGTACAATCGAGCCGAGTTCGCTTGTGTTCAAGTTTGGCTCGTTTAATGAGTCAATTTTAAAATTTTGTTCAAATTTTTTTATTTAGCTTAATAAACAACTTACGAGCTGTGAATCGAGTGTATTAATTCATTTGCAGCCCTAAATATAACTTAGCACATTCTGATTTTAAAAAACAAAAAAAACAAAACAAAACAAAAACAAAACACAAGTATTACCTTGTGATGGCAGTTGGACAGGCTGGGCTAGGACTCAAAGTGTGCCAGCCCAATTTAAAAATGGGACAACCCAAATTCAGTCCAACTCCGAATAAGCAAAGACTATTGTATCCCAACCTAGCCCAAAATTAAATTATTAATTTGACTTGGGCTGGCCTATCATGGCACAACTTATTGTAAACTATTACTATAGAAAATCACTAATTATTATATTAAACTCTAGAAAAATTAATTATATTAATCTATGAGGAATACTTGATATTGCTGCCATCAGATCTACGTTAATTGGATGGCAGCCGAGCAAGGCATATTTTTTATGTTTTCTATGTCAAATTGTTCTATTCCTACAGCCTTCAAAGAGAAAGAATAATTAATCTTGTCTAAGGGGCTATTTGGTATATCATAAAATGTTGTAAATAGATGTAAACGACATTTTAAAATCATTTTATTTTACATTTTTGTATATTTGAAGTGTCATAGATTATCATATATTAAAATCAGTTAACTCGCATAATCCTCCTTTTAGTTGATTGGACATGTTTTACAGGGATACACAGTGTTCCTCTCCGTATTTGCTCTCCAAAATATTTTAAACCCACTCAATAATGCCACATGAAACAACTGTGCATTGACACAAATTCAAACAGTATGACTACAATAAATGACTTCCCCCGTTTCATCATTGTACAATCTAAATCATAATTAAATTTCATTCTTCTGCTCATATTTTTCTGAAAAATAATCGGCAGCATGTTGTACGAGTTCCATATGTTTCATATATACCGGTAAATTCACTATAAGTTTTGGATATGAACCCCTCATGTTATTAAGATTTATAGAATTTTTTTGACATATTCGTTTGGAATTCACGTTATTTTGACAAATTAAAAGATATAACTACAACATCTCTAAGATTATAGAAGTATTGAAAACAACATGCGATTTGGGGATATACAATTATGGATTTAAGAGCATATATGGAAAAATCCCTTAACCATATTAATCCATCCCAAGCAAGCTAGGCCTCTTCCCTCTGAGATCACACCTCTCTCCTTAGGCTTAATCTAATTTTTCAAACCTCTCCACTCATAGATTAACCGTAAGTTAATATGATTAGAGTTTATGAGGAGCAAGATCATGATGACAACGATGACTCTATAATTTTTACACATACATTATTGTACAGTGTTGTTATACTGTGACTCAAAGTCCTTTGAATTATTAATGATTACCTACTCTCTCAACGATATATTTATGTAAGGGAGACCTTTCTAGCATCAAGCTGATCAAGTAGGCAATGTGCCAAAATAAGAGCATGGGTTTTCATATATATGCGCTTGCTTGTATGTACTGTTGTTAAAATTAAGATTTATAAGACAAATAAAACTAGGAAATCTCTATCATATGCAAGCGTGCATAATCACCATAGTAATGAGAAATCATATCATCATCAATAACCAATGGCACAAAACACACTAGACCACATCTTGAGAAGAGCACTGATCATTTATTAGAAACGATTAACTAAACACTCTAGCTAGCTAGCTAGTTTTAAGAGTCACAACCCCTAGGCCCACCATAGTGAAAATGCACTCCATCTCCATCACCCAAGTTGGGAATCATCAACAAGCCATAACATGCTGGTCTAGAAACACTAACATATGCGTCATCAAAGTTATATGCATTCTTGTACTGGTCCAAGTATTGGATGTTCTTGAAAGTTGCAGCCTTTCCATTTCCCTCAGCAGGTAGATGGCCGCTGCCCATTGGTGGGCTCACTTTGCCTGTTGGAGAAGCCACGAACCCACCATACCTAATCAAATTGGATTTAAAAGCCAAGCCTTGACCATTGAAGAGAGTCCGAGGCCAGTATCCAACTGTTGCAGTCTGTGTCTCATCCTCGTACGTCAACCACCAATCTCCTGTAGTCGGATCCTATAATAATATTATACGTGAGGATGAGAAATGTAATTAGTCTTCAAAAAGAATCATAAATCAATACACATGACCTTGAGATATATCTTGTAGTTTTCACTGTACGTACATGTTATCCCTCGTAAACGTCAAACAAAGGGTGCCATCTACTTACCCTACTGATGGTCAGTTTTATATATTTTTGTTGACCACCATAAGAAGACACTTGAGTCAAGATAGATCCAGGAGCTATTGAGGAGCCACTTTGCATCACAAAACCATTACATTGGGTATCAAAGCAACCAGTCTGCTGGTCATTGTCAACCTGCAAAACAATTAATAGGTCTAGTGCTAATTAATCACAATATAATTAAAAATGATTGTTAACAAGATACAAAAGTAAACTTTAATACAAACCGTCCAATGTGTGAAAAACCGTGTTTGAGTGTCTCCATACAAATCTGGGTTAACCTGAAAAAAATATGAGAAATATAAAATTTCTACAAGGAAGACATGCATGCATGTTGATTAATTAATCGACTATTTGAACTTAAAAATTACCTGCCATCCTGCTTGTATGGACTGCAATCCAGATGAGGAATTAGCATCATGGTAGATCACCTGCATTGCTGCGATGCTTCTGTGACCTATCGGGACATTTGGCAACGCGTGAACGCTTATCGTCGCCTTTGCTCCATAGTATACAGATTGGTCACCAAAAGCTAATGCTCTCTGCATCATAGATACCATGTATATGATCATGGGGGATCATCAACAACAGACTTTTGTTAGACATGCATGTATGGTTAACTAGCAAGCTCTAGATGAATGAAAATAAAAAAATTGTCTCCCCTGCGCATGTAACACTACGTACCTCTAGATGGATGAAATGATCAGAAGAAATAATTTAAAACACATGATAAACTTTTATATTGCTTAACTATATATATATCAAAAATATCGACAAGAGATCAACTCACGTAGCGGTCTTCTTCAAGGGCTACACCTCTTTGGGGATAAACCCTAGATTCCACTCCTGCATAGTGGAGGGCGAAGCAGACAGAAAAGAGCAACAGCAGTGTGGGAACGGCGGAGAGAGACGCCATAGAAACGGGAGGGAGGGAGGGAGGGAGAGGGAGGAAGAGAGCTAGAACGTAAATGGGTTAGCCGCTTGCCTCTCTTTATATCTTTGTTTATATGGACTGCTCTTAGAGATGGGCATGAGCTTTAGAGATAGACATGAGAGATAGAGATAGAGATAGAGATAGAGATAAAGAGAGAGAGAGAGAATTCTGTTGTAGCTGCCGTGTATAATGCTATTTTATAGATAACCCGTTATCCGTATGTGAGGGCCGGGCCGGGTACTAAATGCCAATTAGAGTACAACTACCTTTAGAATAAAACGTAGGGCTGCAAACAGATGTTTTCATTTTTGGATTCCGATTAAGAATAACTTGTTTCCGTTTCCGATTCCGATAAGATCGGAAAGTCTATTATTCATTTTCGTTTCCAATAAAATCGAAAAGTCCATTTTCCGTTTCCGATTCCGATATCGGAATCAGATATTATTTCCGATAATTATCAAAAATTACTGCTTTCTTGATTTATTTGTTTAAAACGTATAAATTGAAATCTAAATATAACTAATACGTCTTAGTATATTAGATAATGATTAATTATATTAGATAATCATTAATAAGATTAAAACAATCCTAAGGCTAATATTGTTCTTAAGAATAAATTTAATAACAATCGGAATCGAAAATCGGAAAGTGGATACGGAAATAGGAGTTTCTGTTTCCAACTTATCGGAAATATCCGACTACGATTCCGATAGCTATAGGACGGATATTTTTTATCGAAAACGGATATTTTTGTTTGGTAACGGATCAAAAAATCGTATAATCGGGTTTCCGTTGATAGTCCTAATAAAACGTTATGTTTTACAGTCGAAAAAATCTCTAGACAAATCATTAGGCCAAGTTATTTGATGAGGGTTATTTTAATATTTTATCATATCTAAATGTCTAATTTTGTTTCCTGGCTATAGAAGATAATATGTTGTTGAAAACGTGTTTATACTTCAATTAAGATTATTTTTTGAATTCCAATATAATAGTCTTCATTAAAAATAGAATATTTTATATAGGGTAATAGAGTGATTTAGCTCGGGTGAAATTACAAATAAATACCTTATTTAAGGCATCATAGAAAATACTTATCGTGTAAGAAGTTATCTAAGAATACATAATTTTACTGAGTTGTTTGATAAAACCTTTTAATTCTCGTCATATACAAATATAGCTCTTACAGGAGTTTATCTATAAATATAAAGTCGTTTAATAGATTATTTGCAAAAATTTTAATATTTAATTTCACTTTAATTAGGTAGTTATAATCTAGCTAAGGAGATAAGCTTCCCGCCCTTAAAAGGGGGAGTTTACCTTTTATCTTCGGATGCTCCCCAACGCGGGTGCGGCGGAAAATCGAGTAATGCTTGCCGTGTTGTAAGCAAGAGGGATTTGATTAATTTGAAACCACGAGACTCTAGCATCTCTGAAATGGGATTAGGCATCCCGGTTTTATGATTTTCTTTTATTTGTTTTTTTTTTTTTTAAATGACGGAAATCCATGAAATCGGGATTGGCTCTATCCCGGTTTTATGATTTTATTTTCTTTTAAAAAAAGAAAATTGACGGAAATCCATGAAACCGGGATAGGCTCTATCACGGTTTCTCTTAAAGAAATGAAAAAATTAATGTGCGACCCGCTGACGCTTCAAATTGCGTTACTTTGTTATTTAATTTTTTTAATATACTATATTGTTAAATAAATTTTAAATACTATTAAATTAAAAAAAATATCCATCCGAGGGACGTACGAGGCTGACATTCCCATAATCCTCTCTTCTTCGTGTTCGCTTCCCGGCTTACTGCAATGCTCCACCTTGTTGTAATAGAGGCATTGCAGCGATTGAACTTTTCTTTTTACGTCGGCCCACACATGTCTTATACGGCGGCAGTACAATCCAATCTCCAATCTGATGATACATAATTCTAAAAGATGAAAATTAAGTAAGGAAAAGTGAAAAATGTCCTTAATGCGTCGAATCCAACAATGATTCTTAAATTTATAGTATTTTTTGAATTGTCAACTTGGAGATCAGATAGGACACGTTGGGTCCGACCTAAAATATTTTTTTTTTAAAAAAAATCCACTGCAAAGCCCCCATTGCAGCAAAGTATGGGCATTCCAACTAGCATTATTCAGTTACCATCAGTGGCGGATCCAGGGGGTTTCAGTGGGGTCCTAGGACCCCACTGAAATTTTAGAATTTTATTATAGGGGTCTTAATTTAATATGATAATTTTTAAATTTTTATTATTTCTTTAAAATAAGTGAAGGAAAAGTCTAAAGAGAAAGACATGTAGGTATGTTTAACTTTTCACTTGGATAGAAGATGATGTAATATTTCATTGGTTCTTTGAAAGAAGTGAAGTAAAGATCTAACATATCATATGTTTCATTTTTTCATGACTTGATGAAATTGTAGATAGGCCGTTGGGCTACTATTGGGCCATGGAACCATTGGATTATTGAGTTACAGATGAGCCATAAAATCATTAGGTTGTTAGGCCACAATTGAGCTATGAGGTCATTAGATTATAGTAGATGGAATAGTTTACTTGGATATGCTAGATTTTTTGCATTCGGGCTATTCGAATAGACTTACAATTATAGTAGATGGAATAGTTTACTTGGATATGCTAGATTTTTTGCATTCGGGCTATTCGAATGGACTTACAAGTCTTGGATATGTCTATATGGATTTTCAACATTGGACTCTATCTAAATGGACATCTATTGGATCTTCGATCTGTGTCCATCCAAAATAGGATGTCTACAGATAACTAATTATAACTAATATTAGTTACTCTGAATTGGGTCCACTTGTGGGGATGCCATTCAACATAAATGATGTTTTTGCAATAAATTATTTATCCCTCAACTTAGGGGCTAGTAATTAGTTGAATCGTGTTACACCAACTTGATGCGAATCAAATCACGTCATTTGGTTCTGACATGTCTCAACGTCTGAGCCAAAACTTCACCATTTTGGTACCTCCATTTTGGTGACTACCAAAACCCCCATACTCATGCATGCAATGATAATTCCAAACTCTTATGTATAGGAAAATCACCCTACTAAGAGAACTGTGAAAACCACAAAACATTCATTAAGATCATGAATTAATATAGGTCTTAGCATGATTTCTAGATAATTCCTACACATTAGAGGAGGACTATCACCCTATCTCGGAGTTATGAACTCTTCCCAACTCACAACAGAGCCCTTCATGTGGTACAACCGCTGCTACTGAGGCACCATCAAAGCCGGCAAACTCTCATGGCCACTACGTGCCACCACCTCCTACTCGTCGCTACCATGTCCTTACCTCATCTCTAATGTCGAGAGTTAGATGGAGTGGTGGTGGAAGGTGTAAGGTGGAGAAGTGGAGGGGATGATGGTGGTTTGGAAAGGGAGAAGAATGGAGGAGGAAGGAGAAGTGGAGGGGATGATGATGGTTTGGAGGGGAGAAGAATGGAGGAGGAAGGAGAAATGGAGAAGAAGAGGTTGGAGGGGAAGAAGAAGAAGGAGAGGGAAATGAGGGAGAAAAAAAGGAGAAGAAGTGGAGAAAATGTCACTTGCAGCTTGCCCTCGGCACACCCGCCGCACATGGTGTGCCATGTGTGCGCGGAAAGCGTTACAGGGTAGGTCGGCATCCATCATATTGAAGTGATGTCTTATGTAAAATGCATCCCCCAAGCATGACATAAATCAAGCAGGCTGACAGGGTCACGTCATGCGGCACACATGTATGTCATCTAAATCACATCGGTTTAATATGATGCGTCTCTCAAATTGCATCATATCAGACTAATGTGATTTGGATCCGTAGAACTCATCCTTTGAGGGTCTTCTAAAGTCTCTCTGAAATCCAATAACCAAATCTAAAGGTCCTGAAATATTATAGGAACAATGATAAATAGAGAAGTGGAAGAAGGCTTAGAAGGGGATGAGGAGGAAGGGAGACACAAACCTAGGTCGCGGGGGGGGGGGGGTGAGAGATCTCGAAAGAATCTCCCCCTACTAAGGCGATCGCCAATGAAGAGGTGACTGGTCTGTTGGAGGTCCTACGATGATTCCACTTGGAAGCTACCGATGAAACGTGGAGGCAGGTGGGAGCTCGCACCTACTCCCCCCTTTAATGTAGTTATACTTATGTTTCAAAATCTATAACCTTATTAATAACTTATATGTGAAAGGGATTGTGTGGTCATTGATAGTCCAATTTGAATCTCAATTATTTTTGACTCGTGGGTTCATCTCTCTCTCAATTTTTAAAAGGAATCATCAGTTCTTTGGACACCCAACTTAGATTCCATTTGAAACCCATCAAAGGAGAGAGAAAATTTTCAATAATCATTTGTCTAACATATTTTACAGGCCCATCTGCTTTTGGCTCTCTTTTTATCGGGGAAGAAGGGAATCTTCATGTGCATGACTCTAGGAGACGTAACCTTCGGGGCAACCCTATAGCTCATGTATCAGTTCTCCACGATAATAATACGCGCAATGCACATTTATTTAACTAGTATAACTGAAGGGAATTGACTGACATTTAGTCGTCAGGCTCACGAGTTTATGGGATAATTAATTCAGAGTCTTTGGCCGTAGTTGAGTCTTATTTTCAGTCCCTGTCAGAAAATGGAGCACTAAGAAGTCAACATTTTTCATGGGATTTATTTTTTAGCCCCTCGAAAGCAATTTTTGTCTGTTAGCCATTTACCTGTTTTACCCTTCCATCCATTTAATACGAATGTCACCGCCTTTTTTGTCATTTTGTGCGAGTATAAAAAATAAGATAACACCTGCCGCCCTATCGGTGTGTTGCCGCTGTGAGTAATGCGCGCTCAATTTTGTTTTCGGAATTCGTCATTGGATCCTTAATTAGGTAGTCTAGAAAAATTAAAAAAAATAAAGAAGCTTCTAAGATTGTTTCTTTTCTTGGACTTTATTATCTCACGACGATATTTTCTTATTTTTTTGGTCCATCATAAAAAAAACGGATGGTACGGATGGATAAACCCCCTATTGGGAGCTACCTTCACCTAAACATTTTTTTGAAAATAATAAGTTTTTGTATGATTCTGTTTTTTTTCCTGAAAATTGTCTAGACTATCTCTTTCAAATCTAACTGCTATCTATGATTTGTCTTGCATCTAATTTTTATTTTAAAATATTAAAAAATAAAAAAATATTTTGATGAATCGTTTATGAGGTATGTGACTTGTTCTCATTGGAGTAGACCACACTCCATTTGCATCTTACGCACAGTCCATGCACCACGCGGCTTCTTTTATTTTTTATTTCTTTTATTTGTGCATAGAATTCTATCTATTTGAATATGCAAACAATTATTTTAAATATCTGAATATTTACTTTAAAACGTACAAACAATTATTTTAAGATATTTGGACATTTACTTTAACATAATTTTGGCAATTATTTTAAGAAATTTTGACAGTCACTTTAAAACATATGAATGTTACTTTAAGAAATTATTTATTTGAGTTGGGCAGCTGAGCAAGACATATTTCTTATGCTTTCTATGTCAAATCGTTCTATTCCTACAGCCTTCAAAGAGAAAGAATAATTAACCTTTTCTGAGGGGCTATTTGGTGTATCATAAAGTATTGCAAATAGACGTAAATGACATTTTAAAATCTTATTTTACTTTTTCGTATATCTGAAATGTCATAGATTATCATATATTAAAATCGATTAACTACCAGAACCATCCTTCAATTGATTGGATATGTTTAACAAGCATACACAGCGATCCTCTTTGTATTTGCTAATCACAAACCTTCTGCAAAATATTTTAAAGTCATTCCTTGGCTCAACGGGATAGAGATGTAATTGTGATAGTTTTTAAGAGTATATATGCAAAAATCCCTTAACTGTATGAATCCATCAGCATGTCATTAACTCACATGATACCACAAAATGACATCCCGTTTACATTCCTCATGGATATTGGGTAATACTAGCCCAGTATTACACCCCTAGTGTCCATGAGTAAGCTGGGAGGGCGAGCCCACAGCCCAGTAACCTTAAGCATTCTTTAGAACATACATGCATACCATTTTTGGCTATGATTTTGTTATAATATAAACATGGGTTTTGATATGCGCTTGCATACTATTTTTAAAAGACTAAGACAAAAAAAACTACGAAATCTCTAGCAGTCTTCTTCCAGGGCCACACCCTGGCCTTGGGGATAATCCCTAGATTCCACTCCTGGATGGTGGAGGGCCAGCAGAGAGAAAAGAGTAGCAGCAGGAACGACAGAGGGGGATGCCATGGAAACCGGAGGGAGGGAGAGAGCTGTAACACAAATGGGTCAGCCGCTTGCCTCCTCTCTTTATATCTTTATTTATATGGAGTCTGGTAAGCGGAAATGACTCTTAGAGATAGGCATGGGCATTAGAGAGAGAATGTAAGATGGAGAGAGAGAGAGAGAGTCATGTCAAGAGCAGAGAATCCCACTGGCTCTGGGTATTGGTGATACAGGGTTCGATCTTGTGTTTGTGAGTTTAATCTGATGACCTAAAAAACTTTTGAAAGTTAAGAATCGAGTCCCAATAAACTGTAAAAGAACTCTTTAATGAATTAGATCCAATAAAAGGAGGTTCGGCTGTTCATTTTTTAGATTTCTTTTAGATCATTTGATCGGAGATCACGTTGTACAGACTTGTTGGCTGTAATAGTCGTGACCATAAAAAGGGTTTCAAAAAATGAGAAAATTGAACTGTACCACCCACCCACGTGATGCAATAAGTATTCCTCTTTTTAGATTGGATCCCTTAGATCTAGATTCTTTAAATTTTTGAACACACATTAGATCTAGATTCTTTAAATTTTTGAACACACATCAGCTAGTGAATTAATTGAGAAGGCTATAATAAGAAACGTCTAATTTTCATAGGTCTTTGACTAATGAATATTTAAGGGTATGCAAGACTAAAGGATCACCATCCAACAATTTGAGATTTCTTACTTGTGTTATCCGCCCGTGCGCCTTAGGCATAGTGGTGGGCATCCCCGGTGCTTTGCGCAGGGGCGTGCGACGCGAGTTCGACTTGCGCCGCGTCCTCCCCCTTTTCGTAGAATCCGCCCGCTTCACGCATTTATTGGAGGGGGTTTAGGGTGGTGGGAAGGGTTGGGGCTCGATCCGAGGTCCTCAGGGTTGTTAGATAGGGTCCTTAGTCATTGTGCTATGTTTCAAAAAAAAAAACTTGTGTTATCCATCTCCACTGTAGGGATAGGGAGTCGGGGGACAGGTAAGGATGCAAAGGTTATGAAACGAAGGGGACATCAGTTCTATCTTTATTTGTGTTTTTAAATGAAAAATATCTACTTAACTTTATCTGTATCTTTTTTATATACATATTTGTTCTTAGTTTTAAAAATTATTATAAGTAAATATATAAATGTTAAAATAGTATGAATAACACTACAATTTGACACAGTTTTTTTTTATCTCTGTCATAGCCCATAATAAGACTTTTTACATCTTGAAAGCTAAATTATTAATTAAAATTATAGATATTCTATTATGTGCATGATCATACACTTTTTAAGTACCAGTTTTGAAATGGGAAAAATAAAAGTTCTTATTTTAAAATCACCATTCTTTATTTTAAAATAGTAAAAGCTTCCGTATTCAAATCACCAACTCTAAGGTGTATTTGTCACAACTTTTAGTTAGAAACTAATTTTGGCTTCCTCTTTGAACATCTAAAATGTTGAGAAGTTATTGTAATCAATTTTGGATAGCTATAAAAATAAATCTTTCTCTAACAATTGTTTTTTTTTCAATTTAAGAAGTTCTAATATGTAACTTTTATTTGAAGTCAAAAAATAACTAAAATATTATACAACTAATATGTTTCCAATAAAACCACTTGTTGAAAGCTCAGAATTAATTTTGATTGGAAGTTATGCAGTGTAACATCTCGGATCGTATCATGGTATGTTAAATAGGTTAAATCAGTAGACTGGTTAATCACTTTTCGGAATTCGAATTAGAAAGAACTCAAAAGTAAAGTGTGCTCAGTTAGGAGAAATCTCAGAATGGATGATCTTCTTAAAAAATCTGCTAACTAGCACAGTCATTGGGCCAGTTAGTTGATTGGGTCACTAAACATAGTATCAGAACATTTTTTCTTATAGTGCGAGGGTTACACTAGGACCTACAGTACGTCTAAGGGCTTAGTTATCCTTGATCCGGCAAGAGAGCCTAACCCTAAAGATAATGGTAGCAGTGTAATGGACTTAAAAATCTCCAAAAACTCACATCACTTTGAAGTAATTAAATTCTAAGTTATGTGTAATATTATTCTCCGGCTTCTAAGGAAGGTAGATTGTAACATCCCATATGTATAAAAATATATTAACTAGACTAAATCAGTACACTAAGACAACACCGACTAACCATTTTTTATAAGTTGACTTGGAAAGAATTTTATTCTCTCAGTGCATCTCATTGTTTTGGCTTAGATTTGATAGCTTAAGTATGTACGACAATTGGTTTGCACTTGTCTATAGACCTGTACTTAAGGTTTGTTCCTTATGTTTAAGTACACTCAATATATTTGTTGTGTTTCTTAGTTTTAAAAAGTGTTTTGCACTTTTTAATGGGGTCAAGTTTTCATTGTGGTCGATCATTAGGACTATGCCAAGTCAATTGTACGTTTTACATTCAGATATTCATTTTTTCTACATGTATTTGGCATTTTGATTTTCGTGTGCATCTAAATGCACTTTTAAGAATTCTTATTCAAGGGTCTATTATGTTGAAAATAATATTAAATAAGGAAACATTCGCACGAAGTGTGCTTTATTAACTAGTTGTTCTTAGAAGTGGTAGTTAAATTGTGTAGGCATCCTCTATGCCTCAGCGATGAAGGGCGAAACACAAGCCCAAAGAATCATCAGTAGCACTAGGGATATAAGCAAATGAATTAGGATTTCTTCAATAAACTTATGAGTCAGAAAGTTTGAGAGGATTCTAATGCATGCATGTATTTTTTTTTTCTCTTTGTAGAAAATCCTTTCACATAAATTTTGCACAAAATTCAAGTGAAGAGACTCTCTACCGCTTATTGGCTCTTGTCATGAATATTGAAAAGATTTCCTCTCAATTAGATTTGATTCCATGTAGCTAGATCTAGGATAGATTTGTAATCATATCTATTATGCTATCAATTTACCTATAAACTAATAACTAAATAGATAATGGAATTAAAAAAAATTGTCGTGTTTAGATTATCCGCTATGTATATTGATTTTAAAAGACTAAACTAATAATTAGTCTAATAATCAAATTAGCAATCATCATTTACATTCCTAATCAGTATGTATTATTGCGCTGAGAATTCTTCGCCTCTGATAAACTTTCCACACACACACAGGGTGGGGGATTTGGATCACGTGGACCCATCCTATAGACCTTTACTTGGGCCCTTAGATCTCATTAGAGGGAAAAAAAAGTAAAAAACTATTCAGTAATAGAAACAGCTTTACTCAATTAATAAATAACTTTTTTTCTTCTTAATAAGTTTTAAAAATCTATGTAAGGGTCTATGGCCCGGTTCAAGTGATCCCAATCTAGGAGAGCGAGGGAGGTCTTATATGGTAACTGAATAATGCTAGTTGGAATGTCCATACTATGCTGCAATGGGGGTTTCGCAGTGGATTTTTTTTTTAAAAAAAATATTTTTTCATCCGAGGTATATATATTGGGAATTCGCATTAGTAGGGTGTGAAAGGTCTTTTGGAAGATTATCCTTTTGCCATCTAAACTTGGATTCTTGTGGACATAGTTGGTCATATATATATATATATATATATATCTGACTGCCAGTGCTATGGGAAGGCCTAATACTAGGAAATAATTCTTCAAGAGATAAATAGATTAGTAGGATGCAGTTTGGGGCGTAGAAGGTGATTTTAATGTTTTTCTCTCAGTGCATCTCATTGTTTTGGCTTAGATTTGATAGCTTAAGTATGTACGACAATTGGTTTGCACTTGTCTATAGACCTGTACTTAAGGTTTGTTCCTTATGTTTAAGTACACTTAATATATTTGTTGTGTTTCTTAGTTTTATAAAGTGTTTTGCACTTTTTAATGGGGTCAAGTTTTCATTGTGGTCGATCATTAGGACTATGCCAAGTCAATTGTACGTTTTACATTCAGATATTCATTTTTTCTACATGTATTTGGTATTTTGATTTTCGTGTGCATCTAAATGCACTTTTAAGAATTCCTATTCAAGGGTCTATTATGTTGAAAATAATATTAAATAAGGAAACATTCGCACTAAGCGTGCTTTATTAACTAGTTGTTCTTAGAAGTGGTAGTTAAATTGTGTAGGCATCCTCTATGCCTCAGCGATGAAGGGCGAAACACAAGCCCAAAGAATCATCAGTAGCACTAGGGATATAAGCAAATGAATTAGGATTTCTTCAATAAACTTATGAGTCAGAAAGTTTGAGAGGATTCTAATGCATGCATGTATTTTTTTTTTTCTCTTTGTAGAAAATCCTTTCACATAAACCTTGCACAAAATTCAAGTGAAGAGACTCTCTACCGCTTATTGGCTCTTGTCATGAATATTGAAAAGATTTCCTCTCAATTAGATTGGATTCCATGTAGCTAGATCCATGATAGATTTGTAATCATATCTTACCTATAAACTAATAACTAAATAGATAATGGAATTAAAAAAAATTGTCGTGTTTAGATTATCCGCTATGTATATTGATTTTAAAAGACTAAACTAATAATTAGTCTAATAATCAAATTAGCAATAATCATTTACATGCCTAATCAGTATGTATTATTGCGCTCTGAATACTTCGCCTCTGATTAACTTTCCACACACACAGAGGGTGGGGGATTTGGATCACGTGGACCCATCCTATAGACCTTTACTTGGGCCCTTAGATCTCATTAGAGGGAAAAAAAAGTAAAAACTATTCAGTAATAGAAACAGCTTTACTCAATTAATAAATAACTTTTTTTCTTCTTAATAAGTTTTAAAAATCTATGTAAGGGTCTATGGCCCGGTTCAAGTGATCCCAATCTAGGAGAGCGAGGGAGGTCTTATATGGTAACCAGTGGCGGACCCAGAAACTTTACCCAGTGGGGTCACTCGGATCATCATTAAATATATTAATATTTTATTTTTATTATATTAAAAATATTAAAATAATTAAAAAAAATATTTTAATCATTATAAAAATGATATACGTCAATAAAAATGATATACTTTGTTACGAGGATTTTTTCTTCTAGATGTACTTAACGAATTTTTTATTAAATCATAAATATAAATCATAATAGTATGTAAAAAATCTAGTAGAATTGAGCTCCAAATGAGACTAGGTCCTGTGGGTCATCTAAAAAGTCCAGTAGGATCACCTTATACCTAAATTTAAAACTTACCTTATTAAATTAAGACCCTTATAATAAAATTCTAAAATTTTAGTGGGGTCCATCTAAAAAATTTAGTGGGGTCATTTTATACCTAAATTTAAAACTTATCATATTAAATTAAGACCCCTATAATAAAATTCTAAAATTTCAGTGGGGTCCTAGGACCCCACTGAAACCCCCTGGATCCGCCACTGTCCTGTGGGTCATCTAAAAAGTCCAGTAGGATCACCTTATACCTAAATTTAAAACTTACCTTATTAAATTAAGACCCTTATAATAAAATTCTAAAATTTTAGTGGGGTCATTTTATACCTAAATTTAAAATTTATCATATTAAATTAAGACCCCTATAATAAAATTCTAAAATTTCAGTGGGGTCCTAGGACCCCACTGAAACCCCCTGGATCCGCCACTGATGGTAACTGAATAATGCTAGCTGGAATGCCCATACTTTGCTGCAATGGGGGCTTTGCAGTGGATTTTTTTTAAAAAAAAAATATTTTAGGTCGGACCCAGCGTGTCCTATCTGATCTCCAAGTTGACAATTCAAAAAATACTATAAATTTAAGAATCATCGTTGGATTCGACGCATTAAGGACATTTTTCACTTTTCCTTACTTAATTTTCATCTTTTAGAATTATGTGTATCATCAGATTGGAGATTGGATTGTACTGCCGCCGTATAAGACATGTGTGGGCCGACGTAAAAAGAAAAGTTCAATCGCTGCAATGCCTCTATTACAACAAGGTGGAGCATTGCAGTAAGCCGGGAAGCGAACACGAAGAAGAGAGGATTATGGGAATGTCAGCCTCGTACGTCCCTCGGATGGATATTTTTTTTAATTTAATAGTATTTAAAATTTATTTAACAATATAGTATATTAAAAAAATTAAATAACAAAGTAACGCAATTTGAAGCGTCAGCGGGTCGCACATTAATTTTTTCATTTCTTTAAGAGAAACCGTGATAGAGCCTATCCCGGTTTCATGGATTTCCGTCAATTTTCTTTTTTTAAAAGAAAATAAAATCATAAAACCGGGATAGAGCCAATCCCGATTTCATGGATTTCCGTCATTTAAAAAAAAAAAAAACAAATAAAAGAAAATCATAAAACCGGGATGCCTAATCCCATTTCAGAGATGCTAGAGTCTCGTGGTTTCAAATTAATCAAATCCCTCTTGCTTACAACACGGCAAGCATTACTCGATTTTCCGCCGCACCCGCGTTGGGGAGCATCCGAAGATAAAAGGTAAACTCCCCCTTTTAAGGGCGGGAAGCTTATCTCCTTAGCTAGATTATAACTACCTAATTAAAGTGAAATTAAATATTAAAATTTTTGCAAATAATCTATTAAACGACTTTATATTTATAGATAAACTCCTGTAAGAGCTATATTTGTATATGACGAGAATTAAAAGGTTTTATCAAACAACTCAGTAAAATTATGTATTCTTAGATAACTTCTTACACGATAAGTATTTTCTATGATGCCTTAAATAAGGTATTTATTTGTAATTTCACCCGAGCTAAATCACTCTATTACCCTATATAAAATATTCTATTTTTAATGAAGACTATTATATTGGAATTCAAAAAATAATCTTAATTGAAGTATAAACACGTTTTCAACAACATATTATCTTCTATAGCCAGGAAACAAAATTAGACATTTAGATATGATAAAATATTAAAATAACCCTCATCAAATAACTTGGCCTAATGATTTGTCTAGAGATTTTTTCGACTGTAAAACATAACGTTTTATTAGGACTATCAACGGAAACCCGATTATACGATTTTTTGATCCGTTACCAAACAAAAATATCCGTTTTCGATAAAAAATATCCGTCCTATAGCTATCGGAATCGTAGTCGGATATTTCCGATAAGTTGGAAACAGAAACTCCTATTTCCGTATCCACTTTCCGATTTTCGATTCCGATTGTTATTAAATTTATTCTTAAGAACAATATTAGCCTTAGGATTGTTTTAATCTTATTAATGATTATCTAATATAATTAATCATTATCTAATATACTAAGACGTATTAGTTATATTTAGATTTCAATTTATACGTTTTAAACAAATAAATCAAGAAAGCAGTAATTTTTGATAATTATCGGAAATAATATCTGATTCTGATATCGGAATCGGAAACGGAAAATGGACTTTTCGATTTTATTGGAAACGAAAATGAATAATAGACTTTCCGATCTTATCGGAATCGGAAACGGAAACAAGTTATTCTTAATCGGAATCGAAAAATGAAAACATCTGTTTGCAGCCCTACGTTTTATTCTAAAGGTAGTTGTACTCTAATTGGCATTTAGTACCCGGCCCGGCCCTCACATACGGATAACGGGTTATCTATAAAATAGCATTATACACGGCAGCTACAACAGAATTCTCTCTCTCTCTCTTTATCTCTATCTCTATCTCTATCTCTATCTCTCATGTCTATCTCTAAAGCTCATGCCCATCTCTAAGAGCAGTCCATATAAACAAAGATATAAAGAGAGGCAAGCGGCTAACCCATTTACGTTCTAGCTCTCTTCCTCCCTCTCCCTCCCTCCCTCCCTCCCGTTTCTATGGCGTCTCTCTCCGCCGTTCCCACACTGCTGTTGCTCTTTTCTGTCTGCTTCGCCCTCCACTATGCAGGAGTGGAATCTAGGGTTTATCCCCAAAGAGGTGTAGCCCTTGAAGAAGACCGCTACGTGAGTTGATCTCTTGTCGATATTTTTGATATATATATAGTTAAGCAATATAAAAGTTTATCATGTGTTTTAAATTATTTCTTCTGATCATTTCATCCATCTAGAGGTACGTAGTGTTACATGCGCAGGGGAGACAATTTTTTTATTTTCATTCATCTAGAGCTTGCTAGTTAACCATACATGCATGTCTAACAAAAGTCTGTTGTTGATGATCCCCCATGATCATATACATGGTATCTATGATGCAGAGAGCATTAGCTTTTGGTGACCAATCTGTATACTATGGAGCAAAGGCGACGATAAGCGTTCACGCGTTGCCAAATGTCCCGATAGGTCACAGAAGCATCGCAGCAATGCAGGTGATCTACCATGATGCTAATTCCTCATCTGGATTGCAGTCCATACAAGCAGGATGGCAGGTAATTTTTAAGTTCAAATAGTCGATTAATTAATCAACATGCATGCATGTCTTCCTTGTAGAAATTTTATATTTCTCATATTTTTTTCAGGTTAACCCAGATTTGTATGGAGACACTCAAACACGGTTTTTCACACATTGGACGGTTTGTATTAAAGTTTACTTTTGTATCTTGTTAACAATCATTTTTAATTATATTGTGATTAATTAGCACTAGACCTATTAATTGTTTTGCAGGTTGACAATGACCAGCAGACTGGTTGCTTTGATACCCAATGTAATGGTTTTGTGATGCAAAGTGGCTCCTCAATAGCTCCTGGATCTATCTTGACTCAAGTGTCTTCTTATGGTGGTCAACAAAAATATATAAAACTGACCATCAGTAGGGTAAGTAGATGGCACCCTTTGTTTGACGTTTACGAGGGATAACATGTACGTACAGTGAAAACTACAAGATATATCTCAAGGTCATGTGTATTGATTTATGATTCTTTTTGAAGACTAATTACATTTCTCATCCTCACGTATAATATTATTATAGGATCCGACTACAGGAGATTGGTGGTTGACGTACGAGGATGAGACACAGACTGCAACAGTTGGATACTGGCCTCGGACTCTCTTCAATGGTCAAGGCTTGGCTTTTAAATCCAATTTGATTAGGTATGGTGGGTTCGTGGCTTCTCCAACAGGCAAAGTGAGCCCACCAATGGGCAGCGGCCATCTACCTGCTGAGGGAAATGGAAAGGCTGCAACTTTCAAGAACATCCAATACTTGGACCAGTACAAGAATGCATATAACTTTGATGACGCATATGTTAGTGTTTCTAGACCAGCATGTTATGGCTTGTTGATGATTCCCAACTTGGGTGATGGAGATGGAGTGCATTTTCACTATGGTGGGCCTAGGGGTTGTGACTCTTAAAACTAGCTAGCTAGCTAGAGTGTTTAGTTAATCGTTTCTAATAAATGATCAGTGCTCTTCTCAAGATGTGGTCTAGTGTGTTTTGTGCCATTGGTTATTGATGATGATATGATTTCTCATTACTATGGTGATTATGCACGCTTGCATATGATAGAGATTTCCTAGTTTTATTTGTCTTATAAATCTTAATTTTAACAACAGTACATACAAGCAAGCGCATATATATGAAAACCCATGCTCTTATTTTGGCACATTGCCTACTTGATCAGCTTGATGCTAGAAAGGTCTCCCTTACATAAATATATCGTTGAGAGAGTAGGTAATCATTAATAATTCAAAGGACTTTGAGTCACAGTATAACAACACTGTACAATAATGTATGTGTAAAAATTATAGAGTCATCGTTGTCATCATGATCTTGCTCCTCATAAACTCTAATCATATTAACTTACGGTTAATCTATGAGTGGAGAGGTTTGAAAAATTAGATTAAGCCTAAGGAGAGAGGTGTGATCTCAGAGGGAAGAGGCCTAGCTTGCTTGGGATGGATTAATATGGTTAAGGGATTTTTCCATATATGCTCTTAAATCCATAATTGTATATCCCCAAATCGCATGTTGTTTTCAATACTTCTATAATCTTAGAGATGTTGTAGTTATATCTTTTAATTTGTCAAAATAACGTGAATTCCAAACGAATATGTCAAAAAAATTCTATAAATCTTAATAACATGAGGGGTTCATATCCAAAACTTCTAGTGAATTTACCGGTATATATGAAACATATGGAACTCGTACAACATGCTGCCGATTATTTTTCAGAAAAATATGAGCAGAAGAATGAAATTTAATTATGATTTAGATTGTACAATGATGAAACGGGGGAAGTCATTTATTGTAGTCATACTGTTTGAATTTGTGTCAATGCACAGTTGTTTCATGTGGCATTATTGAGTGGGTTTAAAATATTTTGGAGAGCAAATACGGAGAGGAACACTGTGTATCCCTGTAAAACATGTCCAATCAACTAAAAGGAGGATTATGCGAGTTAACTGATTTTAATATATGATAATCTATGACACTTCAAATATACAAAAATGTAAAATAAAATGATTTTAAAATGTCGTTTACATCTATTTACAACATTTTATGATATACCAAATAGCCCCTTAGACAAGATTAATTATTCTTTCTCTTTGAAGGCTGTAGGAATAGAACAATTTGACATAGAAAACATAAAAAATATGCCTTGCTCGGCTGCCATCCAATTAACGTAGATCTGATGGCAGCAATATCAAGTATTCCTCATAGATTAATATAATTAATTTTTCTAGAGTTTAATATAATAATTAGTGATTTTCTATAGTAATAGTTTACAATAAGTTGTGCCATGATAGGCCAGCCCAAGTCAAATTAATAATTTAATTTTGGGCTAGGTTGGGATACAATAGTCTTTGCTTATTCGGAGTTGGACTGAATTTGGGTTGTCCCATTTTTAAATTGGGCTGGCACACTTTGAGTCCTAGCCCAGCCTGTCCAACTGCCATCACAAGGTAATACTTGTGTTTTGTTTTTGTTTTGTTTTGTTTTTTTTGTTTTTTAAAATCAGAATGTGCTAAGTTATATTTAGGGCTGCAAATGAATTAATACACTCGATTCACAGCTCGTAAGTTGTTTATTAAGCTAAATAAAAAAATTTGAACAAAATTTTAAAATTAACTCATTAAACGAGCCAAACTTGAACACAAGCGAACTCGGCTCGATTGTACTCGTAAACAAGCTTGTTTGAATATTCGTTAAGAGTTCGCTTTAATACTCATTAAGAGCTTGCTTAAGTACTCATTAACATCTTTTTAAGTACTCATTTAATTATTCTAATCATAAATAATCTTAATTAATAAGATATTCGAATATATTGTAGAGTTTTCTATCAAATAACTAAGGGCGCAAACTACTTGCTACTCGCCATAGCTTAACCTAAGTTTGTATATTTAAAATAAAAAAATTGAATTAGATATATCATAAATTCATTGAATTTGCGAGCTACTTAATACTTGGCTCGAACTCGTTTAATATTTAAATGAACTAAATTTGAACAACTATTATAAAAACTCGGTTTGAACGTGAACTCGATCAAAATTGATTAAACTAAGCTTGAACAAAGAACTCGACTCATTTGCAGCTTAATTATATTCTTACATAGCTTCTCATTCATCCACGAGCTGGAACGGACCGTCCCATTCCGTTTTGCCATGTGGAACCCTCCACATATGGCTCCGCTCCACATTAAATGCGTACTGACATCAATAAAAAAAGTTAAAAAAAAATTATACTCGCGGATTGTGAGGATGCTCTAGAGAGCATCATATAGAGATTATAAATACGTGGAAGAATAAATATACTGTGCGGGAATGATAGACAGTTGTAATAATAATATCCAGTGATGGATCCAGCCTTTGGGTTGTGGGGCCGAGGATCCCACTGAACTTTCGCAATTTCACATGCACACTCTAAGTTTAGGTGCCCAGGACCCCACTAACCTACTCGTAGGAATCCACTGGGCCTTGGCCCAACCACTCAGCCCATTTAATCAGGCCCATCACAGATTCCCAACGCCCGAATCCAACCCGTTTGCATTTTTAGCTATCCCCCCTCCAACTTGGCCTACAATATTCAATCTCAGTGACTCTACGGGACCAAATTCTTGTGTCCACCACTGATGATATCTACACTAATATGAACGAAATCTATTATGTGAGAATGATACATAATTGTAAAAATGATATCTACATTCTAGCCATGAATGTGGTACATGAAAAATGATATATAATATGAAAAATGAAAGATATGCTGTACGAATGAAAAAATATATTCTTACAAATAAAACATTCATACACACAAAAACAATATATAATACAAAATGAAAGATATGTTGTACATAAGAATGAAAAAATAATATATTATTGAGGATAAGACTATATATTATAAGAGTTATACTTTGTGCATTGTTTGAGATGAATACTTGCTGCATCGCTTGTGCTGTAGTGTAGCCCTCACTGCAAGCAGGCAATCTTTCGATCTAGTGAGATTGGACGGCTGTAGTAATAAGTATCATATTTTTTCTTTTTTCTTGTTTAAATTTTTTGTGGGTCTCATCATGCTCTGCATGCCTACACAATCCTCAATTGAAGATCGAACGAGCCAAAAACCTAAAAGAATAAAAAAAGTATTATCCATTAGTTTGATTTTTTATTTTTAAAATTTTTTTATATCATCCATCGAATTATATGGACGTGTAGAGCATGATGAGGTCCATCATAAAAAAATAAAAAAAATTAGACTACATCCCATGGTCTAGGAACTTGCTGCACCACATGCAATGCAGTAAGTATAACTCATCATATGAATGGTATACCTTTAGAATGATTCACATTATCATGATAATGAAATATGTCACGGAGGAATGCAATACCATGACTGGAGATGTAAATGAGTCAGATTCAATACAGATCTAAGATAGATCCATGACCATATTCATTTAGCTATCGGTTTATAAATACTATCTGTTAACTGTCTTGTAAACTAATAATCGTTTGGTTAATTAGATCTTAATGTGTATTCGGTCAACAAAAATTATATCTGTTACTTTATCCAGTAAGCATAGTAATTTAAAAAACTATTTATTAACTGGACCTATAAACTAATGATTGCTCGGGCTATCGGTCACCATTTGCATCCCCAACCGTGACCATATACCACGGATGTACTCGAGCAATGGGCCGGAGTCCGGACCACGAAGTTCGAACCAGCCGAAACTCTATATAAACCGGCCCATTCGGCCCATTATCCACCCGTCTCTCTCTCACGCGTCCCTCCCGCCTCAAAACCCTAACATACCCTTTCCGCCACCACCGGACCACCGCCCCGTTCGCCGCCGCCCTCGGCACTCTTCTTCCGCCGGCTTGCAGGCGTTGTCGCAGCGGCAAAGGGCACTGGGAAGCAGCTCTTCTCCAGTCTCCTCTCGCCCCCCTCCCTCCTCCGCACCGCGTTGGGTCGCCGTCCGGGGACGGCGGCGGTCTCCGGCGATTCAGGTGGTACCCAGCGTCCTTGCCTCCCCCCTCCCCCCTGCGTCTCATGTTTGAAGGTTCTATGTATACGTTCCTGCTTATTTATACGTTATATGTTGAAGAAGAAACAATTTGCAGACATGAATTATAAGAAAAATTGCAGTTCAAAAGCTAATCTTGTTCCACTGTCAAAATCTAACTTTGAGATAAGATTGTGAGAATGAGAAATTATTATCTAACATACTGGTGTAAACTATAGGGTGTTAAATAAGACTAAGACCATGGGTCTGGGAACCGACTCCATGGGCCTAAAGGTGGCGGATCTCCTGAAGGAGGTCCAGCTTGACCACTCTTCCATCAAAATCCTGGACAAGGCAGTCTCCTCCACCATAGATGCAATTCGGAGCATTCCTGACCGCAAAGTGGGTGCTGATGCTGCCCCAGGATTCATCAGGGACCTCGGAGTGGCCTTCGAGAAGGCCGAGTTCATGTTCAGGGCACCTGAGTCCATTGTTGTTGCCGGCAGTCATTCGATCAAGTCAATCGCCAAGCCTGATGTCAATGTGGACTTGCTAATTCGGATGCCCAAGGTGGAAAATTGTACCAAAGTTAACCTTTTTTTTAATCCACCTTCATTGTGCTCATTTTTCTTGTCAGCAACCTCTCCTGCACGGGAAATGACATTTTCCGAGTTTCTTTTGGTTTCTGCTTGAAAGGAATGTTTCCATGAAAAAGACTACCTGAACCATCGATACCACGCCAAGAGGTGTCTCTATCTCCGTGTAATTGAAGAACACCTGAAATCCTCTCCCATGGTCCGGAGGATGGTGTGGTCGACGTTTCAGAATGAGGGACGAAAGCCAGTGCTGCTCGTATTTCCAGGTTCTTTCTAGTTCTTGCTCGTTTTCATTGGCACATTGGATGGTGAAGAGAAATATTTGCTTGTAGTATTATTACTTTAGATTCTTTAGAATTGACATTGGTCTCTATCTTTTTTAGATATAGAGCTTGTTGAACTTTCTGAATTTTTCATAAGGATAATTCCGGTTGCAACATCTGTGTTCAATGTTTCAAGACTGTGTTTGTCACGCAACAATGTCCGCGCACTTAATGAAGGTAATTCATCTCTCAGTCTGTGTCTTTTGCTCCCAGCCATGGTTCCTCTTTACATGTTTTCTTTCTTGTGGATGATATCTCATTTTGGCTATTGTGGCTTGTTCCTATTTTCTGCAGAAGGGAAAACTCGTGCTACGCCAAAGTACAATAGCAGCATACTGGAGGATATGTTCTTAGAAGAGAATGCAGAATTTGTCCGGAAAACTTTTCATGACTGGAGGAGTTTAGGAGAGGCTTTAATTCTGCTTAAAGTGAGTTTAGGAGAGGCTTTACAAACTTTCTGGTGACTAAAAAATTTTTATTGTCACTTTGCATCAGTTGCTGTCTCATATCCTGTGATTGGTACACTTGCTGTGAGGGCATAATCTAATTCTGTTAGTTGATGACATGTAGGTCTGGGCACGGAATAGAAGCTCCATTTACGCACATGATTGTTTAAATGGGTTCTTAATATCCATCATATTATCATACATTGCAGCAAGCAATGGAGGACGCTATGTTAACAAATCAATGGATGCACTGCAGATTTTTCGTGTTTCCCTAAAATTCATCGGTATGTCCGCTTGCACTGTTATTTTTATTCCCTCATGTTAGTTACAATTTTTTTCAAATTTTCAGTGTGTCTATCAACTTATTCTTCTTCTTCCTTTTTTTTTTTTTTTTTTTTTTTATATCTAGGATATCTAGTTATGAAGTGAGTAAATTTTTCTTCTGAGAAGAAGATCTGATCATATTTTGCCAGTTTATTAGAAGACAAATTTACACTGTAACACGATGGAAAAAAACACCAAATAGTTACAAGTCAATTGACACCAATCAACATCCCTGAAGAGTTTCCATCCCCTCTAAACAAAAGAATCAAGAATTCACATGCTGGACAGCACCTAGGTCATTCAATAGGGTGCATCAAAGCCAAGGATGGCAGTCTCGGTGCCGGTCTCAGTATCGGTTGGTACTGGTACTAATACGTGGTACCAGACCGGTATCGGCCGAGTACCGGCTAGTGTCGAGCAGTTTCAGCCCTGAATCTGCCAGTTTCACCCCCATATTGGTATCGGTACCGGTACCGACTGATACGGTATTGGCCGATACGGCTGGTATTGCCATCAGTGATCAAAGCTGAGGCCAATGCCGTCTACACAATTTCCTCTGCTATTGAAGGGGTCTTCTTACACAACTTGCTTTTCTGCTATTCACGATTTCCCAGATTGTCGCACACATCAGATCCTCGCCTACTTATCATCTAGACTTGTATGAGCCAGAGGCTCCTGCACTTTAAAGTTTTTTTTTGTTTTTTTGAAGGTGACCAAAGGTCACATTTCATTAATGGAAAAGAGAGGCTACAATATGACCGAAGTTAGGTTACAATGGCACTTCACAACTAACTAACTCTATCATCTAAATATTATCCAGAGGATAACTAAAAAGGCAAATTATAGAAAGAGCTTCTTGTAATCCAGAACATCAAGTAATAAAGAAGAGTCCTCCATGTTAGAGAGTAACCCAGCAGCTCTCGCCCAGTCATAAGACCACATGACAGCTCTTATTAAAATATCATATATCTGGTTGAATGTTTGACTGAAGATTCTTGAATTCCTTTCAATCCAGATGGACCATAGCATAGTTGGCAAAAAGATGGACCAAATCTTGTGCTCAGAGGAGATGGACATATCCCATTCCAATCTTGGAGAAGGCTTGGGATATCTTGGAAGTCCATCCATTGAAAGGAGAGAAGTAACCCAATAGTTTTCCACAAAACATTAATAAATCCACAATGCAAAAATGGATGCTCAGCATTCTCATTCACAATACCACAGAAAAAACATTTTGAATTTTGAACATGGAGAATATACTTTAATCTGACCAAAGTGGGAAGTCTGCCCAATGGCATTTTCCAAAGAAAGATCCTTATTTTGATGGGAAGAAAAGTAGACCACACAAAGTGATGCCAATTAACTCTTAAGCCCCTATCACTTAGAATTTTGGTGAGAGCATTGACGAAAAAGGCCCCTTTACTATTCCAAGCCCAATGTTTAGAGTGCTTCTGCAGATTATTAGGGTAAATCTGATGGATATAGTTAAGAACAAACAATAGTTGATCCAATTCACTGCCTACAAGTTCCCTTCTAAGAGTGATATTCCAATGGCTGCCTTCCTCTGGAGAAAAGATGTAGTTAATTGTCCTTCCTTTGTCCTCTGCAATACTATATAGCTGCTTAAATTTGACTGCAAATGGGATGTCCGTGCACCATCTGTCCTCCCAAAACATGATCCAATTCCCATCTTCCACAGTAAATGTGGTGGCTGTATTAACAAATTCCACTAGCTTGTTTATATTCCTCCAAATAGATGATATTGAGGACTGAGAAGAAAGGCTGAACAGTCCATTTGGAGGCCTGTGGATAATATTTATTTATGATAATATTGACCCATAGGGCAGAATCATTGTCCCCCATCCTCCATAACCATTTAGCCAACAAGGTTACAATGAAATCACTAATACTGGTCAGTCCAACTCCTCCTTATGCTCTGCTTGTGCAAACTTCATCCCAAGCAACAAGATGAAGGCCCCCTTTCTCTCTTCTCCTCCCTCCCCAAAAGAAAGAGCTCCTCATGCTTTAAATAATTCTATCAACTGTTTTAGGAATTTTAAGAATTGAGAGGTGATAAGTACTAGACATGACAGATTTGGATAGAATCCATTTGCCTCCAGCAGACAGAAATTTTGCTTTACAGCCTTCAAGAACATGTGCAAACTTTTTGATAAGAGGATCCCATTCTATAATTTTGTTTTGAACATTGGATAGTGGGAGGCCTAGATATTTGATATGAAATTGAGATTGTTTACATTTCCAATTAGCAGCAATATGTTTAATTCTATCAAGCCCAGTATTGATGCCAACAATTTCTGATTTATTAAAGTTGATTGTTAGTCCATTGACAGCCTCCACCAATAGCAGAATTCTCTTGATGTTGCTTAGCATAGACTCTTTTGCGGATGAGAAAATCAATGTATGATTTGCAAATTGAAGATGAGATAGCTGAATACCATTTCTGCTGGTAAAAAAGCCATCAACTAGTCCTTGTAACAGCATGATCCCAAAGAGAGCTCAAAACTTGGATGACCATAATGAATATGAGTGGAGAGATTGGATCTTCCTGTCTTAACCCTCTAGAACTAGCAAAGAAGCTACTTGAATCACCATTGAGCAGTATTGAAAACCTAGCAGTAGTAACATAGCTCATAATCCAATTGATCCACCTCCGTTTGAATCCCATAAGCAGAAAGATATTTTCAATACAACTCCAGCTCACTTTATCAAAAGCTTTCTCAAAATCCAATTTTAAGACAACACCCTGTTTCTTATTACACTTTTGTGAATGGATAGCTTCATGAGCTGCTAGGAAGTTATCAAGGATAGACCTTCCTTTCAAAAAAGTAGATTGATTGATGCTAATGACATTTTGCAAAGCCTTCTTAAGTCGATTTGCCATGATCTTAGTGATAATTTTGTAGCAACCATTTAACAAACTAATCGGCCTAAAATCAACAGACTTCTCAGCACCCTCCTATTTTGGGATAAGTACTATAAAAGTAGAATTGAAATATTTGATGGTATGCGGTCTATGCTGAAATTCCTTCAAAGCATTCATTAAATCTTCACTAATGACTTCCCAAAAGAATTGATAAAATCCCATTGAGAATCCATCAGGCCTCGGAGATTTGTTAGCATTCATGCTGAAAACAGCATCCTTGACCTCTTCTTCAAGAAAATCAGCACATAATTCTTCAGCTTGTGTAGTGTCTATTTTCGGTAGAGTGCCCTCTATCAAACTAGGTCTCCAATGCTCATTTTCTGTGAAAAGTTCCTCATAATAGGAAATGAAAGCATTTTTAATACCAATTTTTGATTCAATAATCTGATCATCAACTATAATATGTTCTATCTTGAGAGATCTCTTCTTAACTCCTGCAATTGCATGAAAGAATCTTGTGTTATTATCCCCTTCTTTAAACCAAAGTTCATTAGCTCTTTCTCTCCATTTGACTTCCTCTTGACGAAGCCAATCATTAAATTTAGCCTTGAGAGTACCTAGTTCAAGAAATTCTTCGGTTGACAAAGTTTGAGAATCTGCCTTGGCTTCTAATTTTTCCAGTTTGCTTAAAAGCAACCTCTTGGTAGCAGCTTTGGATCCCAACTTCTGAGAGGTCCAAGATTTTAAGCGGTTTCTAACCCATTTGAGTTTATTGGAGAATGTCTCACAAGCAGAATCATAAGTAGGGCCCTCCTTCCACCAGTTAGTGACCAAATCTTTAAACCCTTCTTGATTCTGCCAAGCTAATTCATATATGAAGATCCTGTGTTTGCTCTTGCCATGCAAAGGTTTAAAGAGTATAGGAATATGATCTGAAGCAGTTTTATTGAGCCCCATGTTGGATGATAAGGGAAATTGCTTGATCTATTTTGTGGAAACTAGAACTCTATCAATCCTTGATTGAATATTATGATTTTGCAGATTTGACATGCTTGACCAAGTAAATTTCCTATTAGGAAGCTCCAAATCTATCAAGCCACTGTCATTGATCCAGCAATTAAATTTTCCCATATCAGCAGACCATTTCTGATTGCTTGATCTCTCCCAAAGGAACCTAACAACATTAAAGTCACCAAGAATGCACCAATTGTCCGTAAACATAGTTGCCAATATATGTAGTTCCTGTAAGAAATTGCCCGTCTTGTTCTTTATTTGGGCCATAAACAGAAGTAAGAATCCATTTTGTGTTGCTGTTAACTGCTGAAAAGCAAACAAACAGACTGAAGATTCCCTTAGCACATAACTATGAAATTTCCTACCATTCTACATGATAAGATGTCCCCCACTGTTTCCCACTGCAGGGAAGAAAGCCCATTCAGAGAAAGAGGACCCACTGATCCTAGAAATGCAATGAGCTTCCACATTATCCATTTTGGTTTCTTGGAACAGAAGCAATCGACTTTATAGTTTTGGATACAATCTCTCACCGCCCTCTGCTTAGAGTCCGCATTCAATCCTCTAATATTCCATGAACAAATGTTCATTTCAAAAATAGATTCTCCCCTCCCACTTTTTTATCCCTTAGTCCATCAAATAGTTTATTATTTTGGGCATATAAAATTTCTCTTTTGCCCATTTTCTTTCCTCCCTTATTTCCTTTCTTTTTGGATGAGTTGTGCAATGCATTAGCTCTTCTCAATTTCTTTATGAAGCTAATAAGCACCTCCTCCCTTCCAAGAAAAGACACTCCAATCTTTCTACCAAACTGTACAATATCCTCAGCCCACGGTCTTACAACAAATAAAGGTTCAGAGGGATGAATGAAAGGGACAATGGCTCTTGAAATACCTACCTCATCGGCAAAGTCTTCCATTCCTTTACTATCACAATCCAACGTAGGAAGAAAAGAGGAGTCAGTCAGATCATCCATCTCAACCTCTGAATAGGTGAGGGAGGCGTCTTTCAGCACCGCTGTTGGTGAGCAATATGGAGGGAAAACAGCCTCAAGCAAGGTCTCAACCAAGTCAATCGTCGATGAAGATGGGTGTTGCCTCAATTCATTATGAATGGCAGCCTCAACAAACCTGTTTGGGCATCCGAGAGGGGCTCCAGAATAGTCGGGTTCCAGAGTAACAAAGAAGGGACCGAATCGGGCTTGGTTGGGCGAAGACGAAAGACGCAGGTTTAAGAAAAAGTCAAACCCGATGCTCGGGTCCAAAGACCCGTCTGACTTACCCGCTAAGGGACGAACGTTAGTACCCGAATTGATAAGATCCGGTGCCCAGTACTGTTTCTCTTCTGTACGAACGCCTCTTAACGGTTAAACTTCCTGATCGAATCAAACGCCCAATCCGGTCTCAGGGAGATGTGCTGCTCAAATTGATGACGATTTTTCTCCACCACCGAGGCTTTGAAGACCGCACAATCACTATCAAAAACTCTAAATAATCTTGAGAAAATCACCTATCCTCATCTCTCCATCATTATCTAGAGGCGCAATAGGAGCAGGCCTCGAGGATCTCATAGGAGCCAACTGTTCGCCTTCCTGACTCACCCAATTGTTAGAAGGCCGAGTCTGACTTGGCACCCATCTCATGGAGGCCTTTCTAGATGTCTTCACTGGAGTTGTAGCCATCAGCGGAGCCCCTGTTTTAGAACAATTTGTGGTGAGGACACCCGCGCTCATGCCCGATTCGACCCGACCCGCGTCTACAAACGGAGGAGGACGTCCGCGGCGATTCCAGCCTCGTTATGGCTCGATGACGATGCATTTGAAGGCTGATGTGTTTTATATGGTTATGGAGCATTAGACACCATTGTAAGGCCCATTATGAGGCCTAGTTTTCCATTATTTATTTACTTTGCATTTTCTGTTCGAATTTTGAGTATTTTGTAGTGGGAGGGTCAGTTTTGTCATTGAGGTTATTAGGGCTTCATTAGGATTAATTTTTTCCTATTTATATTCTTGTAAACCTCGTTTTGAGGTAATGATGATTGAATAGAGAAAGGATTTTCGCAGCCGCCATGTGTGCGTGTGCTGGGGTTTGGGCATGAAGACCCCGTAGCCTTCCCCTCCTTGTCTTCTTCCTCTTCCCTCTCTCCCTACGTGATATCTTCTTTCCCTTCCGTCCCGGCCTTCCTCCTCTCCCCCTCTGCATCGCGTTCGTTCTCGCCCGGCAAGAAGCCGCTGTCCACGGAGCCCCACGCGACCTGTCGTTGGTGTGCGAACCAGTGCGGGTTGCTTCCGGTCCGCCATTGCTCGCGACCCCGCGTGGCCGACACCGCCCGTCCGACGACAGCGCCAAGTGCCGCAAGCCCCGCACCCGGCGTCGGGCCAGTTGACTCGAGCATCCCGCCGAACCGGCGCCCTCCTCGCGGGCCACCTGTCTCCCCTGTTCGCGTCACATGCGCACAGGGCGGGTCACTGTGGACTCCCGCCCGCGATACGCCGGAGACGACTCCTGCGAGCTCCCCGATCCTGCGGCACGCGAGCCCGCCGCTCGCAAGGCCGAGCCGGGACCCCCGCGGCTTCCCTTCCCGCCGCACGCCGGCGCCGGAAGAGCCCTACCCCCGCGGCTTCCCTTCCTGCCGCACGCCGGCGCCGGAAGAGCCCTACCCCCGCGGCTTCCCTTCCTGCCGCACGCCGGCGCCGGAAGAGCCCTCCCCCCCGCGAGCTCCCCTTCCCGGCGGCCTCGGTAGCCGCATCCCGCCGGCGCCAGTCAACGCCGCCCATCGGCCTGCGGTCCCAGGGCCCTCGCCTGGTGGGGCACGCCCCGTTCGTGGCCTCCCTCCCCGCCAGCACCGTCACATGCGGCCCCGCAACACTCAGCCCCGCTGCAGTCGGCTCCCGATTTGCCTCCTGCGGTTATCCTCACCGCCGCACCCAGCAGCAGACGGGGCTATAACCGCGCACAGAGAGGGTTCGTTCATTCCTCGAGGATTGTTCGACACTGTTCGCAGCGAAATCGAGGCGTTTAAGCAGACTCTGTCTGTCCGGGTATTGCCCCACTCCACAGTGGGTCGGTTAGTGCTTTGTGCCCAGGTTCCCTTGCCTACTTGTCGTTTATTATATGGTCATGCATGTTCCCGTGCTCGAGAGTAGGGTCCTAGCTAGATATTATTCATGATTGCCGGATTGTGAGTGTGAGGTCCAGCCCTTGTCGTTAAATTGAGCATATTGGCTGCGTTGCTGCTGTCCTAGCCTTGTGGTAGTTCTTACTACGCCGGTCCTGTTATTTTTATCACTGTGAGCGGACGATACTCGAGTTGCGTGCGACTTACATTGCGTAGTTATCTTCATTAAAACATGGACTCTCGATGAGTATTTGCCGTACCCGTACACTACATTTGCTGATTTCGGATCGTGACACTAGGTCGGACTCGTTTCGGTAGTCGTCCCGCGTAAATTTGCCATCCCCGGAGCCCCAGTTTTAGAACAATTTGCCATCCCCGGAGCCCCTGTATCAGCAGGCTATGCAGGGTGAGAGGGATTTCGATACTATCTGTATGACTTGTAAGTGGAAACAACTTCTGCCCAAGTCCAGTCATCTTTCTGAGCTGGGCAATGAGGCTCCTCATCATGGCGAGTAAAGGTCGAGGAAGATGGCTGCTCGAAAGAAATGGAGACCCAGAACCGGCGACCACCCAACTTGATTTTCAACTTAGTTGGAATTCAATCCAACGAGCCAACCTCCACCAACAGCCTAGCTTATAGGAACATCTCCATTCGAAGTGATCTTTCATCAATCTTTCGGAGGCTGCGAAATGTTGCAACCAAAGACTGGATTGCGGGAACATTCCAAACATGAAGTGGAAGTCCTTCAACCCAGCACCAAACTAAATGCCCTTCTGCAACCGGCTTCACCCCCTTCTCGATCTTCCACTGTGACAAGCAGAATGAAAATTCCCTAGAAGAGAACTGCTTCAAAGAGAGAGCTGCATCTTTCCACCCCTGCAGAGAGGAATGGACTAGGAATCCCTTCCCTGAGATTTCACGAATTCTCCAAGAGAAGTTCCCTTGCTAGACATGGGACAGAGCATCCCAAACTAGTTACACAGGGGATACCGCCAGCCTCCCTAGGACTCTCAGGAGAATTAAAGGAGATCACCAGACGCTCCTGCAGGAAATCTTGGCACTACGAACCTCATAGGACCAGGGGATATCAACTGTGAGTGAAGGCTCAGCGCAGGGCTTCAGAGTCTTCTTGGAATAACATGAATCACTTTTGTGATCCTGCTGCCCATATATGATACACCTCACATCACTAAAGCAATCCCTGACCACGCCGAAGACATCTGATACAAACATCCTTGCCCACCGGAAGGTGGGGACTTTGCAATCGAGCCTTCGTCACCAGCTTCGGAGCAGCTCTCTCTCTCTTACCAACTACCTGCCATCCTTCCCCATCATCTTGGGAGAGGGGGTGCAGGTCGCTGGTCTTCTCACCATCCTCCCCCATCGGTGCAACTCCTCGCATGGTTCCTCACCCTGACCTGTTGATTCGGAGGTATCCCTACTGGTGCTCAATCCGCCATGAGCTAGGGATCCCTAGGAGGAGGAGGGGCAGAGACCTGCTTGGGTCATTGCTGGAGGCAAAAACTGCCTGCACTTTAAAGATTTCCACAAGGAGTTGTGAGAAGTCAACCTTTTTCTCAGCTATCTTCCCTGGACCAAGTTGGATAAACTAATAAAAAAACATCCATGTGGTCATGTTGTAGACATGGCAAACACAGACATTTTGACTAGCTAACAGTAAAGTATGACCAAGTACGTGGACCAAGTACGTGCTTTTGAGGTCCTCTTATGATAATTATTGGGCCAATGGAAACAATATCCTATGCATTTTCTTATTTTCAGGGCTATGAAATAATCAACAGCTCTTCAGAGTGGTAGAGACTAGATTAGGAAGATGATGTGGGACAGCGGGGGAGGAGGGGGGGTTTGGAGGGGCTACCGGCATCGCACTGGGGAAGAGGAAGGGTTTAGGGCATCTCACCCAAGGAGGGGCTCCATCACGGAGGCTGATAGCTTCAAAAACTATCAAAAGACTTGATTATTTTTTCAAAGAGGAGATTACACCACTATTTAAAACAAAGCTAACTCAAACTCTAATCCTAATGACTAAAATACCCCTAGTTCAAAATAAATTACTAAAATCTGACCTTAAATCTTAAAAAAATAAAAATACATCAAATGGGCCTCTAGTGGGCCAAATAAAATGTAAAATAGACTCTTGGCTTTGCTCCTGCAACTCTTGGATTTTCATCAGAAGAGTAGCAAGTTTACTGGAAAAGTATACATGGAATCTAGAAACAATATCTGAAGTATGTAAGGATAATATTTGTTGGACCTATGTCTTGGGTGGGCCAATATAGATCCTATCTCAATCTGGAATAATTTGACTGGTTCTTGCTGGTTTAAAGCAACCCATTTTAAGCTGAGACCAGAAACAACCGATCTTGGCTGATCTATCAATTGATCAGTGCAAGACTATCCCATTGCCAGTTGGCTGATTAAGACTGGAATTGGTTGATTTTGGTTGTCCCGATACGATGACAATCATCTCTAAGCTTGTAACCTCTCAAGTCTGTCAATGTTTCTTTGTCCTTTTATTCTATTTTATTGCTTCCTTATTTGATCTGTCATAATTTTTCTTCTGAATGTCAGCAAAAGGATACCTGATTTAAATGAAAGAAGGACAACGATTGTGCAGACAACAGCAGGATCACCTAAATCAATTTAGAATGGAGTGATAAGAATGTAACCATCATGAAGTCCTACCCTCCAGTTTAGGGCCAGCATGCGGGTTGGCTGACACCATTTTTGGAGTCTTGAATGAGTTTCTTCTCCTCTCCTGCCTCTTCAGCTTGTTTAACATAAAGCACAGGATTTGGGCTCATTAAGGGATATCTTCAACTGGCTGTTCTTACATGGCATGGTTAGCATTTTCCTGTAAGAGATATCTAGTTCTCCAATTATTATTGGGGCCAAATAAGAAGATAGGTGTAACACTTCAAGAACTTGTGCAGTCTTGGAAAGGAGCGATGGAGGCAAGAGGAGGGTCTAAGCCAGCATTGAGGAAGGTGAATATGGAAGGAAACAAAGATGGTGTGGTTGAAAATGGATGGAAGTCAGTCTATGGAGGAAGAAAGGTCCCAGTGTCTGGAGCTGTCAATGCTCAAGGATGAAGCTTCATGTTCAGGACACTTGTCAGCAGAGAGGAGGAGAAGAAGGGAACACATGAACTAGACATACCTGTTCATCATTGAATTTTAAGATTTCCATTTCCCCTCCCTGCAAAAAAACAAGATGCAATTTCTTGGTCTGAAAGAAGTGTTTACATGAGTCTTAATGTTGATTGATTATTGTGCATGCACTATGCATCTTTCCATAAATCCATGGTACCATAAGATCAAAAAATCCAGTTTCTTTTGGCATGCACAGGATTTTGTCTTCTTGGATTTCATTGTGATATTTTCCCAAAGAAAGATGTAAACAAAATAAATATGTTTGCAAGGGAGTGATCAAAAAGCAGACTGGCACGTATTCCATTGTTCCAACTATTTTTCTTGTTAGCTGGGTCATGTTGTTAAAGTAATCAGTATTCACTACTATTGTTCAAGATTGTGGAGTGGGTTTGAGGATTGTTTCTTTGCTGAAGTACAGTATATTGTATTTCTTGCAGCCACTTCAACATCATGGACCAAGGATCTTTCACCTGAAGGCCCCCGTCAACACAAACTATCGGAAGAAGTATGTTCTTTTATATTACATCTGTGCAATACTTGTCTTTTGCTCCTATCCGTTTTTTTTTTCCTTTTTGCTTGAACATAATGAAATGACTATCCCTTTTACTTAGATTAAGCTTTAGGTTAATTCTATCTACTTAATGCAATTCTTTTGTGTATATTCATAGGTTGTCCAAAACTCCAAATGGTAAAGCACCTCATGATTGTCCAGTGTCCACTAGATTGCTTGATTCCATCCAAGGATGGCAGTACCGGTACCGGTACCGGTATCGGTGGGTACCGGTACTGGTACGTACCGGTATGGTACCGGCCGGTATCGGCCCGGTACCGGTCGGTACCGGCCCAATCCCAGTCCAGTACCGGCCGGTACCGGCCCGGTACCCAGGGTACCGGTGCCGGCCGATACCGGTACGTACCGGTATCGGCCGGTACTGCCAACCATGATTCCATCCCCCAATACTTAAACACACTTAGACATAGTGTTTCAGAATAAAAGTCATTTGCTTGCCCAGCATAGGTGCACAGCCAAGGGTTTGATCAGACCTGACCCATTGCAACTAGCAATATTCTGTGCAGGGTGCTGGTGTGGGTTGCCCCGCATCAAAGGTAAAGAAGTTTTCAAATATCCTAGTGCCCCTGCATTTTCATGGTCCTCTCTTCTGTCTTGTCCCTTTCACTTGCATAGGGCATCCTCATCAACATAGTTTTCTTACATTATCCATCTTTGTTCTTAATTGTACAGGATCAATATCCGTAATTTTCCAACTCATGCATAAATGATTGCACAAAGGCACCTTTTGTTCAGCATTCCTTCGATGTCCACTTTTCTTTGTGTACTGTTTTCACTATTTTGCTATCCTTGGGGCTTAATTTTCATCATCTGATTATGATTAACCATCTGATTGAGTGTTATGATTGATTTTTAGGACCAGATGGTGTAAAATTTAAAAAATAAAATAAAAAATAAAAAACTATACCAATTACCACTAAGGTTGTTCTCATCCCTTGCGGTTTTGAATTTGGACATCAATTAAGGAGTTTAAACCCTGAGCCGTCTAGACCATGGAACGCACCATTCCAATCTCTCATTCTTGATTATTTTGGAGTGCTTGAGAATCCTACGATTTTTTTAATGGTTTGTCATCATAATTTTTTTATTTTGTTTTCTTTTCATGGAAAAATAATTTCAGGAAATGAGCCAGTATCTGCAGCTATTTGATGTTGTCATATATGATGCATTTGGCTGTGCAAACTTAGCATTTCGGATGACAAAATCAGCTTTTCTGGAGGTATGTTTCAATTGCAATTGTTGCATTGCTGGATTCATATTTGCTTTAGGCAGTATAGTAGATCTCTTGTGTTCTGGTTGGTGTATGAATTTATTTCTTTGAATATACAATGTTTGATGATATGTAACTCAGCTGCGAGATGAAGCTGCGTTGACCCTTGATTGCATGAACCAATGTAGAGATGGTGGATTTGAGGAAATTTTCATGACCAAGGTTGACTTCCCTACCAAATTTGATCTCTTCATGAGGTATTGTGTTTAATTGACAAGAGATGCATTAGTATTCTTATGGGGAAGTGGGTTTATAATTTTGTTATCACCAAATTGTTTCGTTGGATTGCTGGATTATCTTATGATATATCTTCTGTGTTCGAATGTTACTAACTTTAGACAATGAGTAGTGAGTACATTCTAACTGTTTCTGTTGCTGTCTGTCCTTATGCATGTTTTAGCTTGGTCTATTTGAATCGAATCTCAACTCAAAGCTCACAACATCATTGCATTTTGTCCTTTAAAATGTTTTCTTATTGAGGATCATGCCATGCTTTTATGGAATGGATTATACTTTTGTTAAAGGGAAAATGCAACACACGTTGCCATTTATTGATAATGGAATGAGGTGAGAAATGTATAACTTAAAAAGAAGAAACAGAAATTGTCGTGAGGGAGATGTTTTTTTCTGATCTGTTATTTCACTAACGTTTTCTAGCATGCAAAGACCTGGCATATGATGACTAAACTGGCTGTAAAGGGTCTGGGGATTCTTAACATTAGTTGAGCTGGTTGTCAAGGATCTGGAGATTGTTAACATTTTTCCCTAAGGCATGCATCCAACTTCTGTCTTACCCTGGATTGATACTAAGTTTGGTAAACAGTGCCACTTAGCAGGAATACTTACATTGCTGAAGTAGACTGTAGACAAACCTACATTTTAGTGGCTGCGTCTATTACAGTAGCAGCAGTCTTGTGATAAATAAGTATCATCAATAACAAATAGATTTAGGATCTGAAGTTCCTTGATTGTAACAATTGAGATTTACTAAACCTATTGATATACTGAAGCAACCATAAGAAAATTGACTATAGAGTTGTAGAATTATTCTTAACATCTTTAACACTTTGATTTGCTTTCTTCCAGAATAAATATGAAAGGAAATCAGAAAGTTAATGAATCAAATTATTGCTTGGATGGTGAATGCTGGCGAAATTGCGAAGAAGAGTTGCATTCTCTTCTACAGCGAGCATTGAATGACAGAGCCAACTTGGTTCGTGTGACTTGGAGATGTACTCCATCTACATGGGATGTGGAAACTGTATGTATTTTTAGCTTCAAACATTTAAAGGTTTCAATACCATCTGATATTGAATGAAAAAAGAAATCTGCTTTTGATCGGACTTTCAGGGATTCTCACAATTAAGTTATGAACCAATGCTTGTTGGGATATTATTCAGCTCCTTTGAGAAGAGCTCTCGAGTTGTTGATATTGGTCCAAATGCTGAGAATAAACTGGAGGTATAATCTAGAGTCAAACATTAAACATGCCCCTGTCCTCTATGTCTAACTATTTCTAAAAGTCCTGAATTTCTTTGCTCCTTTAGATAGTTTTCTACCCGGCCAACTGGTTATAGGGCATGAGACAATCTATGTTGTCCATAATTATGTAGGTCAGCCAGCTTGTCAGAAAACTTGCCGAATACTAAGGCCTAAATTGAGTCTAACTGTACCCAAATTGAGGGGACAAGTTTTAGCTTTATGATGATGATGATGATTTTGAGTCAACTGGGCAACATGAAATTGACATCTTGTACCAGGCTGCAGCATTCAGAGAATTTTGGGGAGAGAAAGCTGAGCTCCGGAGGTTTAAGGATGGGACAATTGCGGAGAGTACAGGCAAGCTTTCTGTTTGTTCCCCAACATGGTGGTTTAGCTCTATTTATTAGCATTTGTAAACATTGATAGTTCCTTCTACATCTTATACAGTATGGGAATGTGGACGGTGGGAGAGGCATCTCATTATGAAAAGAATTACACAATACATCATTTCAAAGCATTTCCTCTTGTCAAATGATGATGTTGTGCAAATTGTAGATCAGCTCGATTTCTCTCTTCTTCATGGTTCCCATGGTACTGATAATCAACATGACATTTCCATGGCATTTTCTTCCTTTTCCTATTCATCTTGCTGCTCATCAATTAAGTAAATATGATGTACTCTTATACAATAAGCAGATCCCATATCATTTTCTGGGAGTTTAATGGGAGCTTTTGAGGTCCTGTCAAAGCGTTTACGCTTATTGGATGGACTTCCTTTAAAGATATCTAGTGTGCAGCCATTGGACCCAGGTGCTTTTCTTTCTCCCTTGATAACAATGGCATACTTGCACTTTCTTCTACTTTTCTGTTTCTTTCATCCTGTCTCATTGTAATGTGGGTTGTATTGGCCAAGTGATCAGGTAAATGAGACCTTTTCTTTTGTATGATACTTGTAGGAAAACCATGAGACATATTTGACATATTTGTGTAACCAGTTTGTGTGTGTGTTTAGATATGGACAATTATTTTGGGCAAGTAGGGGTCATATTGACAGAAAGAGACTTGTTTGATCATTTTTTACTTGCATTGTTTGTGCATTTGACAGATTTCTATTTAATTGATGTTCAGCATTCAGGTACACATCTGTCTTTCCCCCTGAACCTCATCCATTAGCTGATGAAAAGGCTGTCAACAAAAGGTTATTGAAGTTTGCTTCTACTTGCATTCAGCCACTTGATATTATGATTCAGGTAAGATGGACATTCTGCTGTAGCCGATTTCTATTTTTTAGGTTAGCGTTATTTCTGAAGACTTTCTTTGGATTATGTATAGCTGGAGAGTTCGGGATTGTGGCCTTTGGATGAAGTAGCTATAGAGAAGACAAAAACTGCTTGGCTTCTTGAAATTGCAAAAAGGTACCTGAATAGAAGAAATATTTAATGATACTGCTTTTCTTGGAAATTTTAAAAAGGTACCTGAGTAAAAGAAAGACTTTTTTTTTCTTGGAAAGTTATGTCTCATAAGATCATTTTCTCCAAACCAGACTTAATGATCATTTGGATGTCTTCTGCACTGCCACTGAAGATGATGTGAATGTCCTTACTTCTGGATATGCATTCCGTCTTAAGGTTCTGCATGAGAGAGGACTAAGATTGCTGACAAATCAAGGTTTGGGTTTTGATATGAGTTATGTTATTGATTTCCACATCCATGTGATTAATTTTGATTTTTTTTTTTTTGGCAGTCGGAAATGGAGTAACCGATGGTGTTTCAACCTCAGACAGAGAACTATTTCTCCGTGGACAACATTCTAGTATGATTAATGGTTTGCAAGGCTGTTACCCTGTATATGGGCCAGTTGTGCGGTGAGGACTTGATTTTTTATTGTTATTTAAGATTGAACTTGATTTTTTCCCATCTTTTGTGTCAAGAGATACCTTTCAAGAGGTCTTCTTGTCAAGACTTATTACTTCATTCCATTTTTGGCATTTTCTGAAGGCTTGCAAAGCGGTGGGTTGCGTCGCATCTGTTCTCTTCTTTTCTGGCAGAGGAGGCAATTGAGTTGTTAGTTGCTCATCTCTTCTTGAAACCATTCCCATTCTGTGCTCCATGTTCACGGATTACTGGATTTTTGAGGTAAGAATTTCCACCTCTTCTCTTCCCATCTTTTCCATTAGACAAATAATTTTTTGCTTGCTAGTACTTTTCTCTATGCCCCACTCCCCAACCTCCAAGAAAGACAACTTAAATGCGTGTTTTTCAATTATTTGCCTTTTTGTTTCTTGTTCTTTCTTGTGTTATGTATTAATCATTATATTTTGACAGGTTTTTGCGTTTACTTGCAAACTACGATTGGACATATTCCCCTTTGATTGTTGACATAAACAATGATCTAACACTGGAGGACAAAAAACAGATAAATGTATGGCTGTGGTATATTCTGTGTTATTGGCTTCTGCGAATGAAATAATGCCTGATTTTTTTTTCTCTTCACTAATGAACCAGGAGAAATTTATCTTAAGCCGAAAGTCTTATGAAAATAATGCTCATGATGTTGAGCCGGCAATGTTTTTAGCTACATCCTATGACAAGTTTTCTGAATCTTGGACCAAGTTTTCACCCAAAACATCGGTATGCCATTACTTTCTTTGATCTTTTTATTTGCTGTGTAGTAGCTTTGTCAAATATTCTCTTGGTTTCCTGTTTTCTTTTATGTCTGAGAAAACCATATAAGTTGAAGTTAAGGTGATAAAGATCAGAAAACTACGAGAAGGCTGAAAGCAAACAAAAGCATGCTCAATAGATTGATCAAGGAAGCAACTCATTTGACAGACCTCTCTTTCGACAAAGATCTGAAAATCCTTTACAGTTTGATGTTTTGCAGATGTGAGCCAGTTTTTGATAAAACTGGCATCTTTCCAACTGTCTTTGGCAAGTGTTTCTGAATCTCCTAGACCCCTTTCCCCATCATACAACCCAAAGAAATACATGCTAGCTCATTCTCCATCGTAAGGAAATGCTTTGTTCCAAGACATCAAGGAGGGAACAGAATATCCTATGGATACCCATCCTGTGGATACCTTCACTGGACTGCCATATGAAAGTTGCAAAGAAGTGCTGATCTGCTGATTATACTGCAAGTCACAGGCAGGTGGTCTAAAGTTTCTTTCATCTCTCCACGAGATAAGCATCACTGATAGAATTATTGAAGTACAAGACTACCTCAAGTTTGAGAAAGCTATACTTCCAAAAGGAAATCATTTAACTCATAGGGCATATTGCTTCTTGTGCCGGTGAAGTCTGCAATACCCATCATGCATAAAGATCAAAGTTTTGATGGAGAATCTCCACTTTCACATACGTTCACATATCTTTTATACATTTAAACTTTGCAAATCTGTAACTCCATAGTAATGACATAATTTTCCATGAATGTTGTCTCATCAACCTGGTCAGCTAGGATATGTTGATGTCCCCAAGACTGTTTGCAGAAACCAGGGACCAGTTCCCAACCTGATCCGCCCGACTTGTTGTATGAAATATCCTATCCAAGGCAGTCTTTAGATAGTGCCAAACTCCCTGCATAGCTTGTTGCAAGGTAGAACTGTGATGACATTTTAATCTGAGAGAGAAAGAGAAGATGAGAGTGCAGAGAAGTAGTTATTCTTCCGTGTGGCTTCCTGAAGCATATGTGTTTGTAATTTCCCGCATGATATAAAAAGAACGATATAAAAAGAACGCCGGTGCTTGCATGGCAGACGACACTGCCACTCCATCAGAAGTACACTAGAGATCCTCTTTTGATGCCTTTACCTAAGATATATACAATTCACCGAAACTTTAGTGTGACAATTTACTGTGTGGTCTTTCACTGATAATTGTCCTGGAAAAGATCGTGCCTGTGTTTAGAGTCTAGGGGAACTCCTGAAACTCATTCCAGAAGTTGCATGAGCTTAACCTGCACAATCAGTAAGTTACTTTCCCCTACCTGCTAACTACTCTTATGTGATTTTTACAAGATTATTTGTCTGAAGCCACCACTTTTAAATACTCAGCAGTCGGCACCACCAAGATGCCTTGTTCAAATACTCATCACCAACTACTACAGATTTGTCATCAGTCGGGCATTCAAGCATATATGTTTGCTAAATCTTCGTATTTTTTATTTTGATCTAGCTTTAATCTATATTGATCTTGATGTCGTGATGGTGATGATGACAATGACAACAATGAATTTGGTATATGCATCCTGTGCTATGTAGGTTACACAGGAAATTGATTATATATTGCTAGATGCTATTATATTGATGAATGGTGTTTTTGCATTCATAATTAGTGTTTCTGGCATCAGCCTTCCTTGTTCAATTTGGCAAGAATCATTCTCATTTTCTACTTTTGGATTTTTTACGGTAGAATGAGTGCTGGCTAAACCATTTACATTGAATAGGTGCTTAAGCGATTGGTATGTTATGCTCGAAGTAGTGCAGACTTTCTTACTAACCTCATCTTACAAGGTCAGACTGGTCCTTATACGTGGGAGGTGAGAATAAATAGGTTCTCTTTAAAATTGGACTTCACTGTTGTTAACACATCTAACAATCCTGTTTTACAGTGCCTGTTCCGGACTCCTTTAAATAACTATGATGTAGTTGTCCTTTTGCATCGAGATAAACTTTGTCATCCTCAGCGTGTCCTTTTTCCTACTGAGATGAAACAAGGTATGTTCTCTAGTGCTTAAGCCATGTTCTGGTGGGTATGGAGGTTGTTTCTAAATGAGCCAACGATGTGGTTCTATCAGGAAAACATGTTATTTGGGGAAAAGCAAGCATGGTCTTTCACCCCTACTTTCCCCTTGGGCAGAAGCCAAGCTTGGAAGATGCAAGGAAGAAGCTGATGGTTGGTTTTGATCCAACCAGATATTTTGTGGAAGACCTAATGGTAAAGATTTACTAGTATCAACATCTTTCTTCTTTGTGAAATGCAAGGAGGCAATGACGTGTAATCAAAATTTACTTGTAGAAAGAGTTCCCAGACACCTTCAAGGTGTGGTATGATTCTCTTGGAGGCGATGTTATTGGCCTCACATGGGAGAAACAAGGTTCAAAGGTAGTTAGATCTCCACATCTATGTTTCATTTAATTACAAGCTAGTTCAAGCTTGATCTGGATGTTGTGACAACTCACCTAAACATGTAGAGATTGTAAACATTGACAAAACTACATTTTTGGTAATTCAAAATATAATCATGCTTCTCATTCTGCAGAAACGTGACAGAGAAGGCCCAGATGATAGCAGGGGGGATCCTACTTGTATGCTTAAAGAAGTGGGAGAAGTTGGTAAAGGATTTGTGAAGAGTGTTTATCTTCTCAAGGCTCCACGGCTCCAGCACTAGCATGCATGTACGCACGTTTCCTGAAGGTAGGCCATACATTTTTTAGTACAACTTGCTGCACCGCTTGCGGGCAGCTGTCCAATCTGGTTTAAGATCGGATGGCTGCAGCAGCAAGTTTCAAAAGAAAAAAAATCTTTGAAAATGTTTTATGGTGCACCTCATCATCTTGACACGCCTATATAACCCAATCTCTGATTAGACGGTCTAAAAAACATATAAAAAATAAAAAAATCGAGTCAATGAACAGTGAAAATTTTACTGTTCATTGTTCTCAGTTTTTTATTTTTTTAAATCTTTTGGGTTGTCAAATCAAAGATCAGGTTATATGGACGTGACAAGCATGATGGGGGCCATCATAATTTTTTTTTTTAAATAAAAAAAATTAGGCTACAGTTTTTGTTACCAGGCTGTGTATGTGTATGTATGTAAGCAGCATTCCTGTAGTTAGGCCGTATACTTTGGTTGGTAAGCCATGTATGTATGTAAATGTTTCAACTATTATGTACAATATACATATAATATAAGTACACATCTACCCCTGCAAGAAGCCTGCCATTATCTTTCGCCCCTTGCCAGTTTTTCTCCATCCAGCAAGCGCCTATTTTATGAGGCTCCTTTTCCACCTGGGGGGTAAAGCTAAATTTGAGGAAGAAGGTCAATGGCTGATTACAGGAGGGGATGGGAAATAAGTCTTTCATAAGGTGGGGACTAGGCAGTTAGTGAAAAGCTGACAGGAGATAGAAAAATAAGGTCCGACCTCTTATAGAAGTGTAATTAACTTTCTCAGATATATGCATTACATGCCATACATACGTATCCTCAATGTTTCGGTTCTGACAAAATCCCATTTCTTGCTAGTTGGACTGAAGTGGGAGGGAATGCACATTTACCCCAAGACTACATGAACTAGATCGAAGAGTTATACATTTTCCCTGTGTAAGAGGACATCGAAACTTTCAACATGGAGAAGATTGCAATTCAGAGAAGCGTCAATGGTAGGAAAACTTGATATATCTGATGGGCAGAGTTGTGGAATGTATTTTGTAGGTAGTAGAGCAGTCACACACCCAAGAGTGGGAAAATGTCGGCAGCATCAGATCACAAACTGCCTTACCCAGGCTCTCCATCATTCGCAGAAATGTCGAGCCCACCTTCATGGGCTTCAAGCTAAGGTGGGCATCATATCCTTTTCCTCCCAATGCCATGCTGTGCTTTGGGAGGTCAATCTTGTATAGATATTAATTTCAAGAAATTGTTATTGTGTGTACCCATTTTTCCTCTATTTATTCGTGGCACTCTGATGCCTCTAACGAAATCATTTTTGATAAGTTTTAAGTGAGTTATAGATGCTGTGAAAGCAAATGGATGATGCCATCCATGCCTTAGTCCATCATGAGTTATAATTGTTGGACCTAGTATTTCTTTGCATCATAGGAGTGGTTTGGGGAATTATTTTTCTGTTAAAGTTATCGAGTTTAGAAGTAAATGACACATTTCAGAGGTATATGACACTTCACCTTCTCTTTGTTGTGTCTTCGGGCGCAGGGTGGCTCAGGAAACTAGGTCCAGATGATCTCCTTCCCCTTTGTCGATGTTTTATATATGTATATACACCTCTTCACCCTGCTGATGCCCCTATCGTCCTTGCCATCATCATATAGCTGCCAGCGGTGTGCTGCAACGATACGGGAGTTTCGGGAACCAGATCCCCTGGATCTCAGTTTTTTAAGGGACATGTTAATGTTCTCTCACATAATTTTAGTATATTTTAGCATTTTTATTTTTATTTTTTGTTTCCTGTCTTCGGTGAATTCTAGAAATATATCTCCGATACAAATAAGAGATCATTAAGAGGCCTATCAAAGTTAAACTTGTCAAGCATATCCTCTTTTTTTAATTAAAATCAGACATCTATATAATTATTGTTCATGGTACTGCTGCTGTACTTTCTCCTGTGTTAACTGGAACTTTGTCAAAACTTTGAGGGGGCACACCTATCCATTGGGTCTACCACAACCGAGGTTGCGCAACTGCCTGAAAAATTTAGTCTGTAACACTAGCCGAAGCGTTGCAGTCGGACATTGTAGCATCGTAACAAGTATTACTCATATATCTATAGTCACTGTTTGGACCACTGGCCACTGGGCAACGGACGAATCGGCCAAGTCGTTGCCCAACACATTGTCTTGTCCTCCTTGCCTATGAGTTACAAAGTAAGGCCTAACGTCAAAGTGTGGTCCGAAAGTTGGCCTAGAGCTCTCATGGACAATGCTTAGACCACTGAGAACTATACTCTCTGTAGATGTCTCCCCCTTCCTTCTAAGAGACCTGCCCTGGTCGAAACAGCCGGCATAGAGCAGTTACCACTTACCAGATTTAAGCTATGCAGGTCGGACAAGAATTCAAAATTTGGTCAGATCAACAGAAATCTCTACAAGAAAAGGCTATGAAACTGGTGAACTATTTTGTTCATGTAATATTGTTTCATATGTCGTGTAGGGAATGGCACAGACTTTAGAAAGCTTGCTCAGAGAATAGAGTTCAGATGTCTCATTCTGATGTTCTATTCACGTTATACAAGGAGGAAACTTGTATTTCATAGGATTAATGTGGTTTCTCCTTTGTTTACAAATGATTTGCTGTCGTCTTGTGCCGAGAGAAACACTTGCTATGTCTTTTACAAGAATGTAACAGAATTATTTGATCCGCCGATCTTATTAAGTGCAGGATTGGATGGGACTCGGTAAGGAGGAGGAAGTTTTTCAAAAACCTCTCCTCTCATCGAGAATGAAAAAAGAATTTACATGAAATAATTTTCCAAAAAACATTTCTCCTCTATACATTGAACGAGTTTGATGCAAACATGCACTTAGGGATCATTTGGTTGGGTGTAAATTAGGTTACATGGAAAGGTTTTCCCGGAAAACTTCTCAAAGTAGTTTATTTGACAACCCAAAATACCTTTGGTCAAAGAAAACGGAAATTTGTTGACCCCTCGTTTTCAGATTTTGGCATTCATAGGAGGAGCCTGAATGCCGTTTCTGTCACGGGGAGCTCTCAGTGCACACCTGTGCGCAGACGGGTGCGCACGCACATCCCCCTGTGCGGGTGCGCACCAAGCTGAACTCGTCCGCCGCAGTATGGTTTCCCCGTCCGAGTCTCCACGGCACCTGCAGGCACTCGTCTTCCTCCTCCATGGCAAGTGCAGCTCCCCTCATGTAGCTCATCTCCCTGCTCGTCTTCCTCCTCTGTGGCAGTGGCTCACCTTGCACAGCTCATCTCCCTGTGCCGATAATGGGTGCTCACCATCCTCTGCACCTCACCCAACTCTTCTTCCTTTGCGGAGGCTGGGTGCTCCTCTCGTCCATGGCTCACCTCCCACCTCTACACGTGTGCCTCGTCTTCCTCATCTCTGAACGTTGGACATATGTCTCCTTCACTTGCACCAAGATATATCTCCTCTGATCTGTTTGAGGTTGAAATTTTTGTGACAAATGAAGAAGGTTTTGAGGATTCGTTCTAGCGGTCCATATGTTGGGGTTGCTGAATTTTGATGTCAAATGGTTCTCTTAAATTGTTGGGTGGGTTTTCTACGGCCGAGGAAGAAACACCAAATATGTGCTACTGTTATATGTTTACTCTTGCTTATTTGTAGAATAAGTTATCCGGAATTACTTATCCGGAATAGTGTATATTAGAATAAGGAACATTTAGCTTTGATATTTCTGTGGGGTCTACTGAGAGAATATGAAGAATAAGTAATTCTTGGGTCTATAGTCGAATTACTTATTCTCTTTATTCTAGTATAAACAATTTTAACGCAGGATAAGTCATTACGTCCATCAAACTAGAATTAACCTTATTCTAAAAATAAAAGAATGTATTCTTCTCTAATTCTGCAAACAAAGAAAGGCTTAATGATTTGCCTCAGTGAGCAGAGCATCTTGATAGTCATCATGTAATGTGAAGATCCAACAACATTGCCAATCTATGTTAATAATCTCATAATGTAAAAATTCATTTACAAGTAAATAAATGTGTGAAATTATTTTTTAAAAATACCATACTGTAAATTAAGTTTTCATTTTCCTCCTAACTCTACTTCTTTAGAAAATATTTTCCACTCCTATTCTATCTCTCCTGGGCCAAACCCATGTTCTACGAAGTAGCCACGCTTCCATCTGAGCCCAGTCCACCTCTTTCTCCTTGCCGGAGCCCTCATCATCGACGACGTCGTTGTTCCTGGCGCTGATATGCCTACAATTGCACCAGCGGCGGTGATGGGACTCCACGTGCCCCTGTCCGCTGGCGGCACGAGCCGGCGGTGACTCCCAATATCTCATGTAAGCAGCGGCGCCTTAGAAGGCACATGCGACTTCACATCGACCCATGCCGTGTGGACCAGCGGCGGCAGCAGCCGCACCGCCGCCACGTCGTGATCCATCAATTCTTTTTCCGAACGTGGGTCCGCCCGCCGGGATCCATCAATTCCGTCGGCCTCCCACCGTGAGCGTTGGATCGGCATCTAATTAATTGTCTGGGTCGACGACGCCGCCGTTGTGCGGCTCCTCCTGCATGCCGTCCAGGGTGCCGTCATGCGTGCACAGCTTGCGGCGAAGGTGTCGTCTTTCTTTCTCTCCTATATCAGATTCAAGTGACGGCGGCGTAAGATGCCCATCTAGCTAGCTAGGTAGGTAGCTAGGCTGGAAAAGGATCCGTAGTATTTTGAATTGGGATCACTTCATAGGATAGGATGATCAGGTTGAATCTGACCAATGTAAAGAGTGGGCAATAGAGTCCGTCGAACCGTTCAGCTCATCTTCCCTCTCTCTTTGTACTGATCGGAGCCAATTCGGCGGTATGCTCTGAGGAGATCTCAACTCTTGTGCTTTATAAGATCTGTAACCACATTGAACACATTTCATCTACTTTGTCATCTAACCTCGCATTTTCAAAGGATGAGTAATGCTGGTTTGGAGGGGGAAAGACTAACTTAACCTTATATGATCGCCTTCACATGATCTAATAGAATTTTCATCTTCTCGTGTATGGATCTCAAAAATTTACTTTTTACATCTCAATTGTATTTATAGCAAGGTTCGCCGACTTGACGAGTCGGACCGACTCGGATCTTCTATGATCCGGTACGAGTCGGGTCGACTCTTGCCGACTCGTGCCGTCTTGTATGAATCGTGTGGTCAAATCGTACAGACTCAGTCGAATCGCACCGACTTAGGTTCGTCCTGATACGGTACGAGTCGCCCGAGTCAGCACGAGTCGATCCGGTACGGTAAACCTTGATTTATAGTAGAATCTTCGCGTTAGTTTAAAAAACTTATTGTTTATGACAGAATATTCCCTTAAAATAGAAGGGGAAGAAATTTACAAACATACTGTATGTGTGTGTGAGAGAGAGGTGAACATATATATATATATATATATATATATATATATATATGAATTTTCGAATGATATTCTTGTATACTATTAACTAAGAGGGGAAAATATACTATTATTTGCCACTGACCATTTTACTCGTGCATCGTACAAAATTATTTGCTAGTTTTGATTTAATATGCTATATCAACCGATAAAAAGATAACTATAATTACTAAGACTTCAAAAGTCATTACGTTGATCAAAAGCTTACTAAGGCTTCACGAGCCATTACCTTACATGATGTAACCACGTGCTTTTTATCTCCATTTGTTATATACTTACACTTTTACTCTCTCCCTATATATGAGAATAGATCAAATGAGTCATAGAGCTCACCTAAGTTAGATAAGTCCTTTCAAATCATCTTCTCCTCATATTAAAAAAAAAACATAAATAATTTTTAAATATTCATATAGGTCTCTTAGGGTTGTTCTTGTCCTTGGAACTTTAATTTTCAACATACGATCTTGAAAATCAATTGAAGCCGTCCGATCGGATATATATTAAGAAATAATGTCTAAAAATATTAAAAGAATAATCAATAAATAAAAAAATTGTTAGATTAACCCTTAAGATTAATCCTATCTGTTGAAGTTTTAGTTTTAATTCCCAATAAAAGATACAATTGATTGGATGACTATGATTGAGTTTTTCGATATAACGGTGAAAGTTAAATCCCAAAAAATAAAAATCAACATAGGCAAGGATATTTAAATATTTTAAATTTTTTGATCATATATTCCTATTAAATGAAAAGATAAACTTCAATGACCAGACTGAAGGAATCCTCATGCCAGAGCTAAGGAAATGGTAGAAAACGTTACTTCTTAGAAATTCTACCGTCTACACGGGTGGGCAGAGCTCCCACGCTCCCATGCGTGACCAATCGATTAAATCCGACGGTCTACTACTAGGTGTCAATAGGAAATTTCCTGTTAACCAGTAACATGAATGCTTTTCCCATATATATATATATATATATATATATATATAGAGAGAGAGAGAAATAAATACTAGAATGTGAACTGATACAGTGTATGCGGTCAAATCGCACACATTATTTTGACTCTCTTCTACATATTAAAAAAAATAAAATTTATCATTAATTTTTAAATATTCAATTATCTTTCTTAAGGTTCTTTCTATCTCTTGGGGTCATATTTTTACTGTCCGATCGTGGTTCGATCTTGAAGCTCGATCTTAGCCGTCTATTGGGCACATACAAATCTTGAGTTTAAAAATCATGAAAAAATAAAAAAATAGTTAGATTACTCTTAGTGTTGTTCCTATCTCCTGAGATTTTAGTATTCATTACTAACCTAATCGCAAAGGATTAGACGGCTACAATTAATTTGGATATGACCCAACAGTGAAATTTTACCTAAAAGAGATGAAATTTTACCCAATAGTGCACCTCCTTTGGTATGCACTATTTAACAGGGAAGAAGTAACATTGTGGACCTTGGGAGCCATCGAAAGAAAGTAATGTTTGTTGCAATGTTTCGAGACATTACAGTTATAATCACCATGCGACCACGATATTCTATGGTCGTGATCACTGTAGCACTTACAAAAAATATAATGAGACTTAAAATTCGTAAGCAACTCATTTTGAGTGTGGACAATAGCTGTTGTCATGTGCTGTTGCTAATGTTGCTCTGGTATGATTCAAAGATACAAACTCCTTTTTTTTGTCATATACAGTAGAGTTTTCCTACAAAGGTCCTGTTGTAATTTTGCAAGAAAGTCCTAATTTTTAATTTGTCCAATTTAAAACAATAATTTACACATGGCAGTGCACCGTTACAGCCTCTAGGTAAGAGATATCATTTGGGAACCTCCCAAAAACCCTTGCCGACTTTGTCAATGGATCGTCGCTGACTTGTTCAGAGGTTTGGGCGTTCGGTTGAACTCGTTGATGGGGGGAGTTTCCATCTGGGAGCTCCCCCTCTCCCCTTTCCTTTATTTTATCCCCCCCACAACAACGTGCTATGTAGATCGGGCGATCTAATGAAACGTACGATCTTTTTTCTAAATTTTTTAACCATATGATCGATAGAGTTGACAAATTAGAGTAGGCTGTCCACTGCCATTTGATGTCGCAACATCAGCACGTACAGGTGCAACATGTCCCCAATTTCATTAATAGTTTTTTACATATATATCCCTCAAAAACATCATATTTGCATGTATACCCTCCATTGAAATGTTGTTAAATCAACTTAAAGATTTTGCATACATGTCCTTAAATTCATTGATATTTTTTACTTGTATACTCTTAAATTCACTAAAATTTTGTATATCTACCGTTGACCTTATCAAAGTTTACGGAATTCTTTCAGCATATTCAATTAGAATTCACATTCTTTTTTATAGAGGGGTATAACCGTAACATATCCAAGATTTAAAAGGTATTAAAAATAATAAGTAGGAGTTGAAGATATAGAGGTATATATGCCAAAACCCCTTTCATTAAGAAGGAAAATGCAAAATAATTGATCTCAATCCCCATCAATGACAAAAAGCCCCCCAGGGACAGACTAGCATGGAGGTTCATTTTAAAGTTTGGTAAGTAAGGATGTAAAAGGATACCTATCGAGTCGTATATTGGTTCTATCCTTATCCTTATCTTTTAAGAAATATATGTATCCTTATCTTTTAAAATTATCAAAAATAGATACATAAAGATTAAATTATCGAACAATATTGTGTCAACATAAGCTTAATCTTGTATTGTTCCTGGAGAGAACAAATAAATATTACTTTCAAAATATATATAGATATAAGTTTTTTCTAAGTAGTTCTTATAAATTTACTCCATAAATCACATGACATTTGTGAAAACGAACCTTGCAAGTTAGTGAACGAGGGAGAGAATGAATTAAAATAATGACATGGACAAGAAGAAATTTAACTATATAGGTATTGTAGGAAGGAAAGTTCACCTAGCCCAAAAACATAGTCGAGCCGTCCCACGACACCTTTTTCCCTCTAAACTTATGGATCCACTAAACCGTGCAGCCCACAAAGGGCTGTTCAAAGAAAAAAATTTCAGTGCAGAAGTCAGAATCAAATCCTCATCAGGAATCCCCTGATCGCGCATGACCCCTTATTCTGACCAGGAACCTGAGGTTTCTAATCGCATGAGTTTGGGAACATAGTCAAATCTCAAAATACACTTCTGACGAGACTTTCTTGGCAAAGAATTATCCCTTCATATAGGACAAGACTTACTGGATTCTTCGGGATTTACTCTCCCTGATTGGACTAAGAACACCCCCTTGGAAGGGCTCCCTATCCGAGCACTATATAAAGTCCCATACCCCTGCGGGAACATGTATTCTCTCTGGCACCCAAGCTTCTATAGCTCTCCTTCCAGTAACTCTAGCCTTCTGACTTAGGCATCAGATGGGACACCCTCGAGCTATTGCTAAGGACTCGTCTAGCAGTGTTTTGTTTTATAAGGACTACTCAGAGACGTCTCTTTGATCGGAGACTAAAGGTCTTGATCGTGGTGGATGAGATTTTGATCCATCAAATATGATTAGAGACTTTATTTAAAAATGAGAATTTTAAATGAGATATAATCAATAGCTAAAGTAAGTGAAGGAAAACATACTTAGATAATCGGATTCGGATAAAGATGTATCTTTTTTTTATCTTAAATCATTCGGATATGAATAGTATCTTTATCCTTATCTTTTAAATTGTATCTTTTTATTACCTTAAAATTTCGAAAAAAATAGATAGATAAACGAATTTTCGGATACCATTCTACAAGTGCTCTTGCCTCCATGGCGCAGCAATGAATGTCCGGCCCTATGGTGCGATGGGACACCCTCCCCTGTGAGGGGAACGGAAGGTCGCGAGTTCGATCACAGCGGGCCCGTGTTGATTTGGGCCTATTTTGATTTGGGTTTAGGCGCTCGTGCGCGCTGGCTGCTGCCCCTCGTGGGTTTGGATGGTGGCCCATTCGTCTTGTGTCACCCCTAGGGATCAGATCCTAGTGGACTGAGTTGTCATAGTGTTGTGGGTACCTCGCCACTGCGCTAGGACCCTAAAAGGAATGTCCGGCCGACAGATGAGAATGGGCATGCAATCCAACTATTAGGATCACAAATGGGCGATTTGATAAAAGAAAAAGGTGATAAGATACATTAATCGATTCAAAGTCAAATGATCTGGTCGCTCTCCCCCTAATCTATCTAAGGACACACCATGGTCCAGAAGGAAAGATCCAGACGATCTTATTCCATGGCAGCTGTCCTACCCACGAGTCACTGTCTTCTCAAGCCTGTTCTTTTCCTCACCGGTTTCTACACTGCGATTATAAATAGATATATTGACTGATCGATATAAAAAGAGGGCGGCAGTTGTGGTGCCCTGATGTGAGCCCATGCACGACGCATCCATGGTCCACGGCCTCTTCGCTTGCCCGGTGCCTTCGTCATGGAGGACGTCCATGTCATTGCGATCAAATTCTCCCTGCTGCACTAAGCGGGGATGGCGGGCCGCGGGAGCCGACGCCCTCTTGTCCGCGCAGTACCGGTGTGGTGCTGGCGGACAGTGACAGTAGTGCCAATAATCTCAAGTTCCATGCCTGACATGCAGGCATGGCGGGTGGGTCTCTATGGACTCTTTAACCTTGTGGCGCCATGCTCCGGGCGAAGGCGACGTCCCGTTCGGCGACGGCCCCCACGGCTCCACCAGATTCCCCACGGACCACGTATATGTGTCCATGCGGGAGCAGCAGGACTCCTCTTCCTCGGCATGCTTTCCCCCACCTCCCCCTCTCCTTTGATTTGAGGGTCCACTCCCCACGGCCTTCTCGATTCCCTTGGCATCCGCCAACCTGGCGAACAGTACGCCGTCCGTAGTCACCGAGCAGCGTCGGCCCGGGCCCCGGCCCTAGTCGATGGAGACACCCAGTTTAAAAGAGAGAGCAAGCACATGCCGCAGTAGGGGCCAGCACCCGCCGCCTCCGCCGGACCCACCCCTCAGCTGGTTTGGCTTCCGACCCATCTCGATCACAATAGCCACACAGAGAGAGAGAGAGAGAGAGAGTTGCAATAAAAACTTGAGGCGGGATGGAGCGGCGTCTTCGCAGGGATATGTACTCTGCCACTTCACATGGGCCAGTGTGGAGCCTGGGCGGCCACGGCAGCGAGCACCGTTTCCGTGTCGTGAGGATGATCGCTGCTGCTACTCGATCGGCCGCTCCTTTAACTGAAAGGGGGGGGGGGGGGGGGGGACCGGCGGGCGCTGGGAGGACCCATCGCCATTACCGTCGGCCTCCTGCCGTCAGCGCTAGCGCGGCGCCATCGTGGTAGGCACGCCGCCGCTGCCTTGGCTCCTCTGGCATCGGCGGTGGGGTCCTGAGACCGTCGCTGTCCAGGTTGCCGTTTCGGGTGCACCTCGCGGATGTTGCGTACCGGTGACTGGGGCGGCGATGCCCATCTGCGTCGTCGGAAGCGGGGACCAGTGTAATTTGCAAGATAGTCCTTGTTTGAAAACAGCATTTCACCATGGCTGCACGTGTGAAAGCAGTCATTCATGCCAGTTCAAGATTATGTAGAGATTAAGTATTTTAGGAACGGGACCGTTTGGACACGATTGTCTGGACCTCTCCATGCTCTTGGACACAGCAAAAGACGAATGTAATAGATCTTTAGCGGTATTTCAAAAGCAAATGACACATTTTTTTTTTTTTTTTTTGTGTCTAAGGGCACAAAAAAATCTAGACGATTCGATCCATATCACTCTGCTCCCCTATTTTATTACATCGAAAATTAACACAACTAGAATTGATGCATGAGAAAAAAATCAGTATCTTATTTAATAAATTAAATATACTCATACGTTAAACACTTTGCTATAGCATAAAGTGCCCATTCAAGATGTAGAGTCACCCTTTAACACAACTGGATGGTTATCCATGTGAGACTAGTAAAGTCATCTTTAAAGGAAATCAGGAAAATATTAAGTGACTTTATCATGATACAAGCTAATCGAATCCCTTATTAGATAATGTAAACATAATGTACAGTTCACCAGCCCAGGCCTAATGAGACTGGAGATCCACCCAAGAAAACGATAACAACAGAACAAACTGAATAAGTAATTAGTCTCTAATTTAATTTAAGAATATAACATTTCGTGTTGTATTTTGTCTTATTACTAAATTAAAATACCTCTTATTTTAACACAAACAATACAGAATAAGCCATCTCATAATAAGTGAAAATCTCATCCATCGGAGAGGCCTGCTTGCGCAGCTGTCAAGATCCTAGTGGCCATCATCGCGAACACCTAGCTAGCACTGTTCTAGTGAATGCTGGTAGTCGCTGCTGATGGCTCATCAGAGGCCATCTACTTCACTCTTTTTACGGTTATGCATATTTATAGGAAAATGATATCATAACACTATTTTCTAATACAACAGTTTAAGTAACACAAACACACCTGAGAGAAATGTAAGTAGATTGCATTTTTCACAGTTGAACCTTTTAATGTGCATGTGCCACATAGACTGTTCAAAAGCTGTCTTAAGAAATGGTGTCATTATACCGTTTTTCTTATTTTTTATTCATTCACATGTTGTAATAAGTGGTAATATTACAAGTGGTAATTAGGAAGAAAAAGAAATGAATTTTTACAGATATATATTCCTAAAAAATATCATTGTCGTCAATAATCCTGAATCCTTCAAAATGTTGCACTTATATCTCTCCATCTAAAGATTGTGAATAGATATTCTTAAGTTTACTAATATTTTTCATATATACCATTCATTCACTAAAATTTTACATATGTACTCCTGACACCCTCAATGTTATCACGATTTGTGAAATCTTTTTGACATATTTCGTTGAAATTCACATTATTTAAATGAAAGATTACAAATCAAACTTTTTGAAGATTTCAGAGATATTGATGACAATATATTGGAGTTGGAAGTATAGGTGCACATATGGTATTTTTCTGGAGTATATATGGAAAAAAAACAAAAAAGAGAAAAAGGGATTATCTTTTAAAACTTTTCGTTGATAAGATTAAAGTGATATGAACAGTCAAAAAAATTAGAGTAGATTGACCTAAATCTAGATATAAGCGGCCTTTATCATTTTCCATAGTCTCTTGCACTATAGATTTTGACGAATGCAATGCAAAACTTGGTGAGTTGTCGAGCAGCTGTACTTTGTTTGCATAATAAGTTATTACGTGAAGCCTACTGACGGAATGACATATACTAAAATAAGGAGTGTTTCGATTTGATAATTTTGTTGGGTCTGCTGACAGAATAAGAAGAATAAGTAATTTTTTGGTCTAGTGTGGGATGACTTATTCTTCTTATTCTCTAAATACGTTTTTCTGCATCGATATAAGTCATTTCGCTTGTCAAAGTAAAATTAAGTTATTCTCTTCTTATTCGTCTTTATTCTACTCCTATTCTCCGATCAAAGTGGCTTTAATGTTTGGACGCGGTGAATGAGATAACTTGGACTCTTCTCCTCGACTTTTTTGCTTAAGCTTCGTTGATTAAATTTTTTTATTTAAATCCTCATTTATTGGAAGTTTCTTTCTAAATCCTTGTGAATTGAGTAGATCTTTTTTTTGACGAGTAACACAGTGACCTGATATTTACAGGTATACACAAGTTACCAGGATACGAGTCTGAGATATCTTCTAGAGTTAGGGATAATTCCGAATTAATCAATAGATCTACCTAGTTACACTAGAATTTCAAGTCCGCCTAATCATTTATAAAAGTAATTTCACATCATAGAATAAAGATCTGAACAACACTATATAACAGGAGACCTTTTAAGTTTCCATCAAGATAAAACTTGAGATCTCCCAAATGTGAGGCAAATGATAAAGTCAATTACGCTAGCTAGCTGGTACCGAGATGCACAGATCTCACAGGTATCTAATTCTAACGAATGAAATTTTAGGACCCGCCTGAACCAGCAGCCTAGGACAGTTGGTTCACCATCTCTCTTTCATAAAGGAGGTATCCGATTCGATCTTGGTTGGAGTCTAAAAACTTTCCAGCTATATAACCTAATATTAGATTGTTAGAATATTTATCCCTTGATTTGTAGGTTTACTTCTCCGAAAAATCAGACGAACCTAAATCTCTCGCCTAATTAGGTGAAATTCTCGACCAAACGTGAAATTATCTCCTATTCCGGAGGACATCTCAGGACTCGATACCTGGTCATCTGTAAATATCTATATATATTCCTGGTCACTGTCCCACTGACACCAGAAAAAAAAAAAAATTTAAGGCCCACCATACGTGAAGAAAGAAAAAAAAGATGCGCTGCAGCCGATGACTTGCGTGTCGTGCAGACGACCGGTCGCTGGGACGACGCCGTCTGCAAGGAGCACCCATCACTGGGTCCACCTTGTCCGGCCTGCAGTCTGAAGCAGCCCAGAGCGGCAGGCCACGAATGGATCAGCGGCGACGGCGCCCAGCAGGTCGTCTTGTACCGCCATGGCGAGCCCCACACGGCGGGGAACACTAGAAGCATTGTGGGCACGGCAACGGCAGGCCGCCTCGCCATTACCCCCGCACGCGATGGCAGTTCCCACGAGCAAGCATGGAGTATTATTTGTTGTAATATCTTATGTACCGGTTCCACACTGTAAGAACATTGTAGCATATGTAATTTTTATATATTTAAAAGAAAATTTAAGTTAAATTCTATGTGTCTCACTTGTTCCTATAATTTAATATTTGTTCGGTAAATCTAAAAAAAAAAAAAATTAAAAACAATTATTAGATTCAACAGACCTTTTTACTTGCGTAGGGGTTCATTTTTTGTTTTTCTAAAAAAATATAAGTCCTCAAATTAAAAATTAGATTGTACAAATAAATGGAACATCTGAGAAGTGACCTAACTTTTTTAGAAAAAATAATTTTTATTTTTTGGCGCTTTTTTTTTCTTTTTTTTTTAGAGTATCAGAAAGAAACCAGGGCCTAACTTGGTTCAAAGCCCGATTGAGCCATGTCATATGCCCGTGCGCAAGTCTAACTTGGTTCAAATAAAATGTATAATTTGATTCGTAACCATAAATTTGAATATCATGTTAAAATTATTAGATCATCTAACTTAAAATCTTAAAATATTAAATAAAATAAATATCACGTATATTCCACGTTAAGACTATTCTACACCGTATCCAAAGTGGTCTCGCTTCCATGAGAGCCCACGCATCCAGTGGTCCACCTCTTCTCCTAGCCAGTGCGCTTGCCATGGATGACGTCGTCGCCGTCATGGCCATCACATGCTCGCCATTGCTCCCAGCGGCGGGCAGCACCCATGTAGGGGACACTGCCACCATCAAGTTCGGTACCTGACAGGCACGGTGGCTCTTCACCTCGTGGGGGCATGCTCTGGCGAATGCGACGCTCCACCCCACGGCCGCCCCCGCGGCTCCAGATTCTCCACGGACCACTTGTGTCCATGCAGCAGCAGCAGCAGGACCCTTCCTCGGCATCCTTCTCCCCCACACGCACCCACACCCACCTGGAGAACAGTACGCTATTCGTAGTCGCAGAGCAGCGTCGGCCAAATGGATTAATGGAGATGCCGGCCGAGACGAGCAAAGGAGAGAAGGCGACGGACGGCACAGTGTGGTGTGCATTACCCGCCGGACCCACGGGCCCTGGTTCGGCTTCCGACCCATCTCAATCGAGAGAGAGAGAGAGAGGCGCCATGACAGGCATGTGTGACTTCACATACACTCGTGTGGACCAGCGGCGCAGACGGCGGCGCCGCTTCCGTGTCGTGAGGACGACTGCTGCCACCACTTGGCCACTCCTTTCTGAAGAAGGGGCCCACCAGCGGGTCTTGGTATCTATCAAGGTTACCGTCGGCTTCCTATGACTTATGAGTCGTTTGCTTTATTTCTCAATTATATTTCTATTTTTACTATATCTCATTGTGGTCCATCTTTTTTTTCTTTTTTTGCTTGATCTCTTTACTTTTCCTAAACAAATTTCTCTTTTGTCCTCCCCAAATTTGACACAGTAAACAACTTTACAAAATGATATTTTTCTTATCTTTGTTATATTTAAATTATTTTACACTATTTTTCTTTACATTTGGAATGTAATTAGTTGTGGTCTTTTAAAATCAGTTGACCTCCAAATCTACTTTTTAGTTGGTTTCAATTCTCAATTCAAAAACACCATAAACCAAAATCCAAAAACCAGTAATTTAAACACAAAAATATTATTTTTATTACTTTTAAAATTGAGATTGTGCAGCATTTTACGATGCACCAAACGAGTATTTAATAAAGTTGGAAATAAATAAATTTTTTCATTTGAACCATTGTCAGATCTCTCCTTTTTTGTAATGAGTACATTTAAATAGTGCACATTTACCTTGTTCCGGAGGCAGAATTAAACTTAGGGAGTGTTTGGCAGAACCTCTGATTGAAAATATTTTTAAATTTTTATTCACTTACTTTGTGACAAAAAGGGCAAGTGTTAGAACTTGGAAGCCACTGGGACTCCACATATATAACATTTAGTTTTTTGAGTTTTACTTGCTACACCGTAGCAAGTTGATCTGGAATGAGCCCCTTAGCCTCATTCCACCATCTGGAGTATGCACATTGGCATGTCCCCCTGCATAAATGCACTCTAACGTCAGCCAAAAAAATAAAAAAATTGCCCTTCGTGTTTGATGTCGAGTTCATCTTGAGATGCTCGAGAGCATCCTGGTGCTCTCGAGCACATCAGGACGCTCTCCAGTACACGAGTCCAATGAAAAATTGGAAAAGCTTTCATATCTATCTTTCATAAAAAACTAGGTCACCGTACAGTTTTACCACTGGTGGCGCCTTCCCTGGCTTCCATTGTCACGGCCTACAGACAGGGCACACACCTCCCATGAAGCAACAACCCCCTCTCCGCCTACTCAGGAGGTAGCCTCTGAGTCCAACGGGAGCGAAAGCCGCCTGGCCGAAGACCTGACGGTGGTACCAGGGACAGCCAAGGCGCAGCACCACGGCATATCAACAACCTCCCGAACTTCGTCCACCGGCCGCCTCATTAATCTCGTCATCCAAAAGGAGTGCCGACAGCCTCGGACAAGGAAGGACTTCCCTAAGCCCCTGAGCTCATGGACCGCATAGCTCTGACGGACCAACTTGAAGCAGCCCTAAAGCGCGAAAGGAAATCTGAGGATTGATACTAGCTTGAAGGCCCAAGCAGAACGGGCCCGCGACGTAAATGAAGTCGGAGGACCACAAAAGTACCACCCACTGGGGCCGTACGAAAAGCCTGATCTATAAAAAAAGGTGAGCTGATTCCCCGAGACCAACAGAAGAAAAAATCCTATCATCAGGGCTTGGGAACCCCAGACTAGTATCGGGAGATCCTATCAAACCTCACCCCAAAAGGAAGAAACACTTCCACCTCCATCAAGCCCCCTTTGGAAGGGAAAAGACGCCACCTCCCAAGGGTGGTATTTCCTAGAACATGGGAGACAAGACTCTTTTATGTCCTCGAATAAGGGACATAGTGGTGAGACCTCCCCCTTTTCAATAAGACTTGCCCTCCTTGATGAAGACTCAAAGGAGACTACTTGGAGATTCATCGTGCTGAAGCAATCATGGGTGATGGTGCAGAAATCAGAAGGCCCATGGAACCCATCGGTAAAGATGGATTACGGCTGCGCAGGCCATCACGTCAGAAGGTACCACGCGTGACCCTCATTTTTACTATGACTAGCAGAAGTGCTCTGTAGGAACCAGGAGCGTCCCATAAGCCTTTGTAGGCACCATGCGATAACCTAGAGTGACAACACGACCAGGCCAGTCAGGCAGGGTGACAGGACAGTACAATCTCAATCTGATACGTCCTCCCACGAAGTGAATAATGATGGCTCAACACACCTCGGCACTAGCTGATCGAAACGTCAGGCCACTACCCCATAAAGAGAGATGCCTAGGTACATTCCAAGTCTTTAAATAAAAAGCTTTTTGTGAATATGTCGAGAGGCACTGCGAAACAATTACAAAAACAAAAAAAATGAGAGGGGGGGGGGAGAGAGAGAGAGTAACTGAAACAACAAAATTCATGGGGCGCACCCTACGCTCTACGCCAAGCAATTCGGGCACGCCTACAGCCGTTGCCCTCTACGCCGTGCCATTGATCGAGTGCTCGGACCTTCAACGGGGTCCCGCTCCTCCCAGTCGGGCCAACTTGGGGGAGATAGACTCACGCTCTGCAGTGCTTCCTCCGAAAGTTGTGCCCCAATAGCCAAGGTAGGGCCATACTGGGGAACAACGAGAACGTGTGCATCCTCGTACGGAAGCTCCTCAACTCACCGTTCAAAAGGAGGACCCACGGAAAGGTCTCGAAAGAACGTAGGAAGGGCCACTCCCTTGTGGGGCTCCTTCGACCCATAAGAAGTAGTCCTTCCACCGCATATGGGAAAATTCGAGGTTAAGCACCAATGGTGTGACGTCCCTGTTGGGATCCGGGCGGGACGCGAAGAACGCAGCGGAAACGAAGAACAAAAATTAAACCCGCCCGATGCCCGCTGATCCGATTCGGAACGAAAAACGCAAACCGAAAAACTGGGTTCGAATCTGATTACCATGCGCGGATTCGAATCCGCTTCCGTCTCGGTTCCGTCGAGGCGATGCCGCAAGCCGCACAAGCGTCCGACCTCCAGCGGTATCCACGCGATCCTCTGCGGTGGTTCGTCCTCGATCCCTCGTCCGTTTCAGCTCGCTCGCAGAAGATCCGTCGCCGCAACGGTTGCGAAAATCCCGCCAATGGGAATTCCCGACTCTCGGGAATCACACGCGGCGGAGACGGAAGCCATTCTGGCGCGCCGAACGGGACGCCCAGAGGAGGAGAGAGAAAGGGGGGGTGACGGCCAGCAAGGAAAATCCTGGAGCTTGGCCCAGGGTTTCTCAACAGCGGGTATATATATTAAGTCGGCGCGACTTTTCATAAAAGTCCCCGACTTAATATAAATCCCACTTATGTACCACCAACTGAGAATCTTATTGCGTGTGACCCTCTAGGCCCATTTACCAGTCTGATTTTCAGCCCGTTAAGTCAAATAACTAGTTATTGACTTATCGTAATTAATTAATATCTATATATTAACTAATTACTTAACCGAATTGACATCGCATGTGAATTCGGTCGGACTTCTGATCAAGTTGGGTGCCAAGCAACACCGCATGATCCCGGAAGGTAATGGGGTTCAGCAACCCACTCATGGAACCTGTCCGTCCAAAGTTACCACGTGGCTATAATCCTTCGTTCGCACAATGCTCTCAAGTTAACCTAGGGTATGGTCAACTGTCAAACCCTAGATTGTCAACTCACTTGAATCAGACTCCGCTTTACAATATCCGAAAACCACTTTTCTGATATTGTTTCTACTCTGGCCAGAGACTCCTGCGGATCTACTCTATAGCATTCTCTCTCCAATTACTTGAGAGCGAACGATCCTTTATTGAACACACAATCACCTTCGAAGGTCTTCCGCTGGACCCGATCCTTAACTATTAGAGATCCCGTGGATAAGGATTCGTAGGTCAATGTCAAAGTCCAGAAGTCCACCGACAAGGTGTCTCAAGTCCAAGGATCAACCACGCCACTGTGACGATGAATCAAGCCGATTGACAGTCAGGTAAATTACCATTCGGCGATTCATGTCGGATCAGTTCAGTGTACTCATTCTCCAATGAGCACCTACAGGTTTACCATTGTGTCTCCACACTAGTACCTAACGAGATCAGTCACCCTCATCATATGAGCTGGAATAACATGTACTAGTTTAACCGGATGTTTGATGTCCTTCTCAAACATCCTACGACTATGAACAATTGAGAATATGTGTTTATAAGTCATCAGTCTCATTATTATGATCTCATCATAATCTTATGACTATTGCACATATTCATGGACTTCATTATGCGCAATTATAAATATGCCAATCTACATAATGAATTTAATGCCATTAATTAGTGAACCAGATTGAAATAGGTGTCTTATGATTGGCTTAGAGGACACCTATATCCATCAATCTCCCACTTGGACTCAAGCCAATCACTTTCGCATTTGATCTCCATCAAATCTAGTTGATGCTCACTGAAAGTCTGTGACTACGACTTGGTCAGGGATCTGCTAAATTATCTATAGATGGAATATTTTCCATTACGTTATTTCCTATTTAATCCTTTGTCTCTGAACGTGTGAAAAAGCCTCAGAATGTTCTGTAACTTCTGAAGAGACTATGGCTCGATCACACAATTGAGTGCTCCCACTGTTGTTATACAACGATGGGATGGTATCAGAGACCTTTTAGAACTACATCTAGTTCAGGGATGAACCTTTTCATCCATACTGTTCCAATAACAGTATCACTTGTCTATGTCGTCATCTTAATATCGAGTTTTGGATTGGAACCATTCCAATCCATTCCTTTCTACCAAAAGGTTGAATCCATTATTTGACTTGAAATTTGAGTCAGTGTGACCTCATAGTTTCAAATCATCCTTTCCATATACGTGAATGCACCCTTAGCACTTCTCAAGCGCTTAATGATGTATTTCACTCCTATCCTTTAAGGAACCTTTTCTTTAAAGGAATAAATTTCATATCTCAACAATTGAGACTTGTCATGAAATTTATGCCATACATCTTGACATACAGGTCAATATAATATCCCCACCGATCTATCTTAATAGATTCGTATTTCCAATACGTGGGATATTATAACTAAATCCATTATGGAGGAAAATATGGTTAACAATGCTTTCACTAATAGTAACATCCTGAAGTCATTCTTAATGACTTTGATGTTATTATCATAAAGTATTACTAAAGCGACCGTATTCCCACTGTCCTTTCTGAACACATACAATCCGTGATCATTCTTAATGATTACATAATATTTGACCATTAAGTCAAAACTTTTATTACAACTTAGGAAGCTTCAGTTTGATTTAAAATAATTTTGAAATCATAACTTGCTTCCTAGATATTTTAAAAGCTTTAAAGGTGTATCATATACATATTTACCTCAATCACATTGAGTGGACGCATTTAATATCCAACTGTCATCATCTCATGATAGGCAGTATTGACAAGTAGAATTCTAATAAACTTATCAATCTCAAAGTTGTAATGATAGAGAGCATTATTATCATAGATTTTAGATCATAATCTATTTTGAGTTCCTCTCACCTTGCTAAATCAGATATATCAAACATATCCTTCTAGTCACTGAGAGAATCTCAAAAATCTATGAAGCTCTCTGAAGTGTGACATGAGTGGTTCCAAACAACTAAAGATTATCTAATAATCTTATGTTAACTTGTGAATCTAGAACATCTTCTAGTTTTATCAGCTCTCACTGTCTTCTTTGAGGACATATTCCTCTTTATAGAAGACAGTTTTTCAGGACGACAATTATTTCATTATCGCCTGGCCAATAAATGTAATGTCCAAACTCTTTAGACATTCACAAATTCACATCACGGTAATACCTCACTTTTAAATCAGGTTTGTTCATAACTCACACCTCATATGAATTATTTAGTTTCCATATCTTATATGGACACACACTGACTTACTTGGAACCATCTTTAAAGTATGGATATCTAATGTTTATACTCATGCTCAAAAGGACAAGAATTAAGCAAATCTTATTATGTATTGCACCATATCTTAATAAGGTGCAATTCCTCATTCTATTATATTGCTATGATGCACAATGAGGATCAATCGAGCGAGGATACAATTATCCTCTTAATGATTTATGTGAATCATATACCTAAGTATTAGTTTCTTTGATCAAATCAAAAATTCTAATACTTCATATTGATCTTATACCTTAATCTCTCAGATATATTCGTCTTGTACTTCAGTAAGTACATGCAGTCGAATCATTCCAAGAGTGAATTATAAGGTAAGTCAATAGTAGTGATTATCTTTGGCCTTTGAGCTGTTTACATCATCATCAGCATCAACAATTTCTTATTGTACAATCCTGTGTACAATACCATAGATAATCAGGACTCACACAGTTCATTTCTATAGGAGACTAGTGAATATTCATCACATGAAATGTCACTTCAAGAATCTATAATGCATTGACTGATTTGAACAACTATTATTCTTTTCAATCAATGTTATTCTTGATTTCTTATGCAACTAAATAACAGTTATTCAGTTTCATATTTGACTCCTATAGATATACAAAGATTTACTGTCTAACAGTAATCTATGAATATCATGAACAATAGTTGAGTCTAACTCAACACTTGCATTTTCTCGATTTCCTTTTACTTGTCTATGTCTGCACACTATCGCAGCTCTGAGAATCATTTCCAATATCTCATGTTGGAAACGCTAATTCTCTAATAGACATGCAAAAGATGATAATAAGAATATATGAAACTTCTTTCAAGTTCCATATTCTTTTTGCCTTTACCAATATCTTTATATTGGTCGCAGTGGGAGAATTGCTATTTCTCTATCTCAGCTGACTTTTCTTTATCCTTTCAGGTGTGGGTTCGACCGTTTAAAATCTTACCACTTGCCTTTCACAAAGGCATATCATAAATATCTCTTCATCTTGGTCTATCCAGATAAGAGATTTCATGACAATCATTGCCTTTCAAATAGGCATATCATGAGTACCTCTTCACCTTGATCTATCCAAGTAAGAGGATTCATGATATCTGAATAGGATAGTGACTTTCACTTGGTCCTGAAGACATTCTTCAGAGTTTTCTAGTCAGTCTGAGTATGAGAAGTATTGGCATCTAATATGCCAACTTCTCGAATAGACGACATTTTAGTGATTCGAAGGAAATAACGTGATTTAAACAGATAGTTCTGATAATTCAATTATGGTCTTTTATCTTGAATTATTTCCCACTATTTTTCGATGGACTGTATAACCTTCAGGTATACAGAACGGAAGACTCCGACAGTCTTCTAGTGAGGATCAGAATCTCCAAGAATCACAGTATGACCTCGGGTAAACACATAGTATCATACCATTATCTTAGAGCAACCATCTCATGGTAATTGCAACTCCTTGCAATATCCGATCTTATTTCGGCTCCCAGGTCTTTAATGGTCTTGGGTAAACACAGTAGACCATTATACCTGGTCTAAGCTTTACCATCAATACGCGACAGAGTAGAGTAAGAATGCAGCTCCCGGGTAAACGCGAGGATAGCTACACCGTTCCTCTATTCCAATCTCAAAGCATCATAATGACATAGTTAATAGTCCTTTCATCAGATGGTGGCAGATCTCGGGTAAACACGTAGTATCTGTCATCACTGAATCAAGTTCTAAGAACTATATTGATAGAGAGCCACGCGGTACATTCTCAATGACTCACGCTCCGGCTTAGACTTTATGTTGAAGGTTTTGTTTATATTAAATTGGTCTCATCTTAGGTGATAGTTTATAAATATATCGAATATATTTAACTATACCTAGATATTAGCAATCGATTCATAATCAATAACTAAAAGCATGCATCATCCATACATGTTCATTATGTGGTCATGGACAGCACGGTGATTAACTGGAGCCAAACAATTAATCACCAAAACTATATAACAATTATATAATTTAAACATGCAAACACATAGCTACTGGTGATCTCATCTCATGTCGCCTTCCTGGTTGCATTTGTGGATCATCCTCGCCTCTCTTCGGTCGGCGCGATCAATTACAAATATTATTAATTTTGAAACAATTTCAAATACAAATAAATTATAAGAGAAAGTCTTATGGCCGAGTACAATAACAGAGGGAGATAGAATTATAATGGAATGGAGAGAGGGAGGCACACAAGCCTCATTAATTAACACTTAATTAATGAACATTCACATTCCACAACAATCCACAAAATCACACACCATCACATGATATGAAATTTAACTAAGTATTTGTCCATGACCACCACAAATTTTAATCATCCACACATGAAAAAGCACATCATATGAAGGCTAAAATTTTGAAAATATAATAATTTTGGCTTTCTCAAAACCTGGGTACCAATCAAAATTGGATAATTTGAATTTTCGAAAATCTTATTTTCTAACATGCAATAAATCTAATTTAAAGCATTAAACACATCAACATGTGCACACAAAGCTAAAATTAAAATTTTAAAATATTCCATGCATAATTTAGAACATTTCTAAATTAATTAATCTAACACTTAGATTAATTTTAAATCACATTAATAACAATTATTAATACGAAACAATCTAACATTTAGATAGAATTAAAAATTCCCAAATAACATTTATAAAAGAATTTTCAACTCATATTGTTAACCCCTTAACAACTCCTTGTTAAAACCTCTTAATTAAATCATATTTCTCAATAACAATTATTAAGAAATAATAATTAGAACATTTCTAATTAAAATAGTCTAACAATTGGACTTAAATAATCTCTTAATAACATTTATTAAAAGCTTAATTATTAAGTAGATTAGATCTTCAAAATCTAATTAAGGGACCCTTGAGAATATTAATTAGCTTAATAACTATTAGTAAGCAATGATTAATCCTCAATAACTTTTATTAAGGTTAATTCTCAAGAAACAATTAACTCTTTAATGACTATTATTACTTGAGAATGTCCGCAGGATTCCCCGAAATAATTACTTGAGAATGGAGAAGGGCAACCGTCATAGGCATCAGACCAGGAGGCGTCTCCTCAAGTGTCTTTTCACTCCTCACCATGTAGGTATAACAAAGAGCGAGAGGGCAAGTGAATGGGGAGGATTTTGCCTGTCCCAAGAACACTGGCGGGGTGGCCTACTAATCCCTCCTCTAGTCCATGAACTTACTGAATACTACGACTCACAGAGGCCTAGTCCGGGGCAAAAAGCTTCGAGAGAAACTCGAATCAGGATCGGATCCCAACCAGGATTTTTCCAGTTATGTATGAACCAGGACCCCCTATTCTGACTAGAATTAAGAACTGAGGCCCATGGACCGTTCGGACTTGAGAACGGAATTGAGTGCAGGAGTCCGCTTCAGACATAGCTTATCCAACCAAAATCGACCTTTGCTATGGATTTGACTTCTATGTAAGGATCCTCTGATTCAACAGGTACAAGTACGCTTTCTAAAGTTTAAGCTTTCTTGTCTTTCTTCTAACATCATCAGTCTTCTGACTTAAGCATCAGAGAGAGATCATCCGGACTATTGTTGGAGATCTTCTGACGGTGCTCTCTTTTGCAAGAACCATCAGACGACGCTCTTCTGATTGAAAACGGAAGGCTCTATTTGTGGTGAACGAGATTTCGACCGATCAATACTAAACGTGCCTAATTATCTAATAAGTAACATACAAAATCTTAGCACGTAATGAGCCATAAACGTCAAAGCATGCAGCTGGTTATATTTTGCTAGAACAAGAGGCTGAAGATTTGTAAGTAAATCAAGCGTAAGACTAAAAATGGGACGTGAACAAAAACATTAATACTAGATTGTTCTTATGTCCGGGCGTCGGGGTCCCCCACGCTCACGGCGCCTAGGTCTCCAGCCAGCTTTGCGGTCATCACCTGGCGGCCTCGCCTATCACCCTCTCCTCAGTTCCGAAGGCGATCATCTCGATCTTTTTCCTGAATTTTGCATCAGTCTTAAAATTCAACACCATTTTTTACCATGTATTTTTGACATGTTTAAATGGCACACACACGTTGAAAGATACAATTGTTAAAGGTGTGCGGTACTAATTACACTCTCCTCCAGTGTGTATGCCATTTAAATATGTCAAAAAGTTATGTTAATTAGAAACAGTATTACTGTGCCATTTTCCACAATCTAATTAGTTAGAGTATTTTACTCTTTAAATTCTCATGAAGGCAATGAGTTCCACAAAGATATGATTCCTAGCCAGTGAAATTTTACACCATGTAAAAGGTCCAGGGAATGGATCGAGATGATCCAAATCCCCTAGGTACTATTTTCGGTCTGTCCCAGGGTCTCACTCTTTGCTGGTCAGTACGTAGAAGGCGGGGTACAGCGACGTTGTCCTACTCATGCATGTTGCCACTCGCGGCCTGTTATGATGGGAAGTAAGGTGCAAGGACCCCCACCATCTTCAGATCTTCTTGTTAACCCTGCTCTTCTCCTCTCCATCGTCAATGCTCCTACTGCTGATGCCTTGATGCCAACTACGCTGCACTGCGTACGTAGGCCACTGATCATTGCGATGACCGACACGAATTGGGCCGACCAGAGGCCTCATCCTAGTTAATGGCTGCACGTGTGATGCCCCGGCACCAGTCTTGATCGTGCACATTACCTTTCGGTCCTTACCATTTCTAGTGGACGCATGTGAGGTCCATCCACCGACGTGGTCCAGTCTTAAATACGACGCCTTAGTTCCGCATACTGTATCCGTTTCCAGCAGTTGCTTCTAACACGGGCTTTCTTCGGATCAAGCGTACCAACCTTCAGGACCCATGTTTCGGAGACGGGGTCCTTTTAGTCACCCGACTGTAGGAGATTCCGATATCTCCTTACCGTGCACACACGGTGCACACATGATATGCATCCGAGGTGAACCCACCTAGGATGCGCCTCAAGTTGTACGTTTTCATACATACAATGGAGACTGTAGGAATCCTTTTAGTAGGATGATTGAGGAGACTTCCACCCATGTTTCGCTTCTTTACATTATACAAGGTACTGTCCAAGTCCAACTACGATGTAATTACAATTGCAGTTCCATTGCATGAAAATTTTAAATTTTACTGTACCTTTTGTGCATGATGCAGCCACTCGTATTGTCCTATGGATCTACTGTAACAGCCACTCGTATTGTAACTTTTGTGCTTTATTACAACAAGTAATAATGTTTAAATTTATAATATCTCTTTCACTTAATATCTTAAGATTTTAAATTAAATGGTCCTTTAACTTGTATACTTCCTGCCCCTATGCCAAGATCAACTTCGGCCGCTCCTCCCCCGCGTCGGCCGGTTGCGAACGCGACGAGGCGCCCTCCACTGCCGGCCCGGCCGGCGCTGTCACTCTCGCCGTCCATCCCGCCCTGCCAGACCTGGGTATCCGTTGGAATCATGGAGAGAACCGATGTCGGTGACCTGATTACCAGAGATCAAGCGGCAGCAAACTTGCAAAGTCACCGGTTCGAGTCCTCGCAGATGATGCGGGGAGGAGCGCAGATGTTGGTGGCGACGGAGTTGGGGTTCGCGTGGAAGTCTCACTTCCGAGGTCGAAGCACATGATCACCATCTGAAACTGTGGTTACAGGCTTACAGCAAAGTGACGCCATGGCCGCCGTTTGCGATCAATCTCAATCTTCCCGCGCCGCTATTCTGACACGGCGCCTCTGCTCGGCAGCTGCACCACCCCTGCGCAGCTTTATTTACCTTCGACACCGTCTTAGTACCGTAGTACAGATTGGAAAAGGAAGAAGCAAGCAAGGGGCTCTCCCCACAGAAAATTCGAAGCTTTGTCAAAAGCCAGGCCTCATTCGGATGGAACTGTGTGCATGTGAGATTGAGATCACCTGAACTAATGAGATTAGAGCGTCCAGAGAAGGGATCCAAGTGATCTCAATCCGTACATGTGCGACGCCGGAGATGATGCGTTTAAATCGGAGTCCCAGAGAGGAGGGTCCAAATATTTATCAAATTTTACAATCACATTAGAAATTTTTTATAATGTTTGACCCTCTTTCTCATCTTAATACTGCTGGATTTCGAACCAAATTATTTATATGGTGCGCGCACGGTGCAACTACGATCGAATAAGCTGCTGCAAGCGGGCTTGGCTCTGCGGACGGCATCCCGTGCGGCATCGGTTGTACGTACGGCTCTGACGCAGTAACACGTGATGGCTGGAGGACACGGTACATGCTCGCTCAAAGCAAATAAAAAGTCATCTCACACTACTGAATGTACCGGGTCATGCGTAGTTCTCTTTAAAATAAAAATAAAAATGTGGGTCAATAGTAATACTTGTTTCACTGTTGACCGTTACAAAAATAGTGAGTTAGAAATTAAAATAATTCTCCCAACGCTTATTTATCATTTGAAAAGTTCACATAAAGTTTGTTCTCTCTATTAAATATATGCTTTTGAGATCATCAAAAAAATACTTTTGAAAATTAGTTTGATGGATATTTTTTTTTATTTTAATTCACGTCCCGCACATAGGTAGACACACGAATGACGTCAACATGTATCTACTGGGGGGGATTGAGGGACTTATTCCAGCTAACCATCTTTGCACCTGTAGCAACCTAGTAAACATTATTCTTTTAGCCTCACTTTGATCGGAGAATAGGAGAAGAATAAGGAAGAATAAGGGGAGAATAAGTTTAATTTTGCTTGGACAAGCAGAATGGCTTATACCGGTGCAGAATAGCGTATTCGGAGAATAAGGAGAATAAGCCATCCCACCTTAGACCTAAGAATCACTTATTCTTCTTATTCTATTAGCGGGCCCCACAAAACTATCAAACCGAAACATCTCTTATTCTGGTATACGCCATTCCGTCAGTGGGCCCCACGTAAAAACTTATTCTGCAAACAAAGTGAGGCTTAAGATTTTTAGGAGACTTTCACGTGATCATCTATCTTACTATCCTCATATAAAATCAAATCAATTATTATATAATTTTTATTGATAGTTGTTATCTCACCTCATCTATCCTTTTATATATGTGGAAGACACATATCGAATGCACAATTAATTAACACATTATATATTCTTGACGTTGTCGAGACGCACGGGGGTGTTGAGCCGGGCGACTAAGAGGTCGATTAGTAATAGGAATCAGTTGGAGAAAGTCGGGAATCGGACAGTCGAAGAAGTCAGAGCAGTGGGCTAGCGGAATTGAAAGGATAGGGCGATTGTCCGGTGAAAGACGAAGTTGATTGAACAGATTAACTAGAGTTTCTTGTTAAAATTTTGACATTATTTTTTGCGTCAGTTTTTATATGCCCTATTTTTATAGTCTGTTATTTTCTACCTCTCTTTTAATCAGCTGTAGCATATCATCAGCCTGCAGCTAATACCTTAATGTGTTAATTATAAGTTAAGATTTCAATACTTTTACAGATTAAGTAGAAGAATAATTAGGATTTTTCTGCTTGGCAAAAAAACAAATTTTATTAATTAAATTATTGATTAATAGAAATAATATTTATTAAGCATTAAAAAAAATAAGATTCTTTTACAAATAATTCATGCACAAGTATTTACAAAAACTCTCAATATTTATATTAAATTGTGATGCATAATCTCAGTTCTAATTGACAAACACTGTAACTGATCATGACAACTCAAATTTAGATCTACCAATTATGAGAGGGTTCAGATAACTCGATTTCAATGGGCCCATCATCAAGCTAACCCTCCCTTCTCCTCCGGGCCCCGGACTAGCAGCTGGCGGGTGATCGTGCCGCCATGGCACGTCCGTTAATGGACTCCTTTAGTGGGGATGGGACGGCTGCCGCTTGTCCGCAGAACCAGTAGCGGCGGCGGCTGGAGAAGACATGCCCGGCGAACCCCAGTGAGAACGTGGGGTCCGGTGGAGCGGCGGCTTCGTAGCCATCTGTGGCTTTTCCGTGTGTCTTAAGCGGGAAGGGCACCTCCGAGCTGTAGGAAGCGGGCCAATGCTGCCGTGCCAACCAGGGAAAGACATGTGTGCAGTATCCTTCCAATGGACGGCGTCGGCGCCCGACGCCATCGTCTTGTCGTATCCGGGCACTGGCGTCGGCCACGGAGCGTCCAGCCTTTGCGAGCGTCGTGGGCACGCCAGCGCCCCGGCCGCGTCGCCTGCCTCCGGCCCCGCCCCACCAGGGCGTCACTGTCCCAGTGTCGCTGTCTCTGCCTCCCGGCAGAAAAAGGAGAGCGGCGACGCTGTCGTCTTCCCCCTGCCGGCCGGCCTCTTTGATTGAGGTGCACATAGCAGTGATCACACTATTCTCACCTATTCTTACGAACGCTGCCATTGATGATGGATACTTTTTTCTTGATCAAGGAGCATAATGGTAATTGAGGGAGAAAAATACTTGAGACGGGGTCAGATTCGAAGGAAAGCGGCTACGTGACTTTCTGATTTGACACTAGACACATGACACAAATTTCAAGATGAACAAATACAAATTTGAATGATAAATGTAAATTTTGAAATTTATACTATAGATCTGATGTCAAATGTAAGTGTCAAATAAAAGAGTCACGTAACTGTTTTCCAGGTTTGAATGAGGCAAAAACACCAGATGAAACATGGAGGAAGAGGACATTTATGACCACGTCACAATGCAGAGGTGTATTTTTTTTGGTTTTCTGTTAGATTCTTTTAATTTTTTTTAAAATGTCCGATCAAGTTCGGGTTGATTATGAGTCGACCCTATATTTTTTTCGTATGTAGACCTTGATTTACATACAAAAAAAAAATTCTTTATTCAAAAAACAAAACACAGATAACTTGAGACCAACCTGGGTTTCCTAACTGTACCCTCTAATATTTTATCTGACACTTTAAAAAAATTAAAAAAAAAATTCAACAAAAAAATCAAAAAAGTAAAATGACCCACTCCCCAACTGAGTGGAGAGTAGGTGAGCCATCCGATTGCTCAGATCAGACGACTCGTGTAAGACATTGTGCCATGAAGTGCATCAAATATTATTCTTTGTACAAGTCTTTAGTAGATATGTCAATGGACTAGGCCTGGATCACCCGGTTGATTGAGCGATTGATCCTGAATGACCCATGTATTTGTTTGCATTTCAGCCCGGGACACTACTCATGGGAATGCATGCTTGGTGCAATGAGGGTTTGTTCTCCAATCCCACATATGGATGAACCCTTTGCATAAATGTGGTGTACCATTAATTATTACAAATTGTGTAATACGATGTTAGGGAGGAAAACATGTTGTGATGGGGGGGTTTGCAGTTGAGGTCTCGAAGCGGGTTCCGAAGACAGCGGAAAAGAAGAAAAGGTCTCCCTCAACCTCCAGTTGGGGAGGGGGCATCTCTCAGAAATTCCCCTCCCCCTTCCCTCCCTCCTGCGGGAGGTTTGATCACTCTCCAGAGTGGATTTTGGCCTAGGACTACCTTTTGGATCCTCTCTCTCCCTTGTGGCGAGGTTTTTTTCTCCGACTTGTTGCCGGAGGAGTCTTCTCTGACTGATCTAGAGGATCTTGGCAGCAACACCTGTCTTCGCCCCCTCTTTCCTTTAGTTCCATCTCCCCTCTCGTTGCTTACTTTGTTCGTTTGCTCTATTTCATCCTGATGTAGCCGAAGCTATCACGACCGGATTCCGAAGCTGGAATCCGAAGTTACGGATCCGGAGCTGGGTCGGATCGGTGTAAGAGGCCCTGTAGACACACTAATTTTGACGTCATTTTGAGTAAATTTCATATCATATAATAATGCCTCATAATGGTCTGATAATTAATCATTGATTGATTTTTATTGATCTTGTTAAGTGTCGGGTCGAACAGACATGTTTAAGTTAATCAATTGAATTGATTTTAGCTCAAATTTCAGTTAAAATATGAAGAATCCTAAAAGGCGTCGACCCATGTAGACGCGTTTTAGAGTTTATTCCTATTTTAACGTTTAAATTTGAATTTTAATTAATTGATTTATTGGCTAAAAGGCGTCTGTAATGGGCGACGCGTTTTAGGTTTCCTAAGCTGTTTTAACTTCTCTTCCGGATGTTTATCCTTATCTTAATTAAGGTAAAAGACGTCTACATAAGTGGACGCGTTTTAGCTAATAAAGATAAAGATAAGTTTTCTCGGATATTTATCTTTATCTTAATTTAATCTGAAAGGCGTCATCCATGGTGGACGCGTTTTAGATAATTACAGATAAAGATGAATTAATCAGTAATTATCTGTCGATTAAGGTAGATAAATCCGAGATTTTTCTATGTTAATCGCGAACGCAGAAAATGCCTATAAATACCTTGCATCTCAAGGAGTTAAAAAAAAAGAGAGAGAATTATTGAGCCACAGCGTTATAGCAATTTGAAGATCGGAGCAACCACGTCGGAACGCCGGAGCGCTGCCATTTCCATAAGTCGGCATCCTTCTTCAAGATCTTCATCCTTTCAAAGCTTCAACCAACTGGACTGGGCATAAGTTTTTCATATTTGAATTTCATTCTCATTCATTAGTTTCATATCTCTTATTCACTGCATGCAACACACCCCATCATTAATTCTCCAAAACCCATTTGTTTTAAAGGGGTTTCAAAGTCATTTAAAACAAGTGAGTTGCTGTTTTATACATGTTTATAATCATGGTTAGCTTTGATATTATTTCTATTTAGATTCTCATCAGTATTTCTTCTTTATTTTTCTGTTTTTTCTGTCTCTGCTGCATTCAACAACAACAACAAGAAATCAAAAAGAGGGAAATCAAGCACGAAGCCAGGAGAATTTCTGGACGATCCTCAACATTCAACAGCAAGAACAAAAGAACAAGAAGAGGCTCTCTTTCTTCAGCCGGCTGAAGGAGGGGAACCAAGGATTCATTCTTCCGCGTTTAAACAGGTAGGCGATCAAACTCTTTTGAAGCTTTTTAGTTAAAAGTTTCTGGCGATCACTGCACCTTAGTTGCATTTTTTTTAATAGGTTAATTTACCCTAAACAACATAGTTTTTCACATTAATCACACGAGCAATTTTTCAGCACCTCCAGCTCTTTTGGCGATCACGGTGGGACTTGGTCTCGCCGTCTTTTAATTTCTTTTGTTCTTGCTATTATCATACCGGGCACCCACGGTGCACCACTTGTGTCTTTCGACACGTCCTCACCGATTGGTGAGTGTTTAGTTTAAGTAATTTCCCTCGTGCACCACGTGCACACCCCAATGGCAAGATCTTGCCTCTCCTTGATTAGTTCAAAAGCTGTTTTTTGTGATAAAATGCTGTGTGATTGCGTGATTTCTTAGTTGTTTAGATAGTAAATCATCCTGTTTAAAATCTGAAACTAAAAATCTTTGCATGAGTCGATTGTTTACTGCATTTTTCCCTGTTTAAGGAGGATTCGACCTAGAAAATCCTTCTGGAAATCTGTTTCTGCGAACTAAAAAGCGTCTAGGAACAGCGACGCGTTTCAAAACCGCGTCATCACACCTAGACGCCTTTTAGCCTCCAGATTATCTCTGTCGTTTACATCTGTTTCTGCGAAATAATTAACTTCTGTGTTGAATAGCGTCGACCATAATCGACGCGATTCAGACAGTTTTTAGTTATTTTCCAGATTTTCTCTGCTGTTTGCATCTGTTCTCTGCGAAAGAATTAAGTTCTGTTCTGAATAGCGTCGACTATCATCGACGCGATTCAGACAGTTTCTTAATTATTTTTCAGTTTCCAGATTTCTGTGTTGAGTGCTAGCTACCCATTACTCTATTAAGCATTAGAGGCCATCCAGGTCGCAGGGCATACGCATTGAGACTAAAACCCTCCTTTTCTTAGGAACACATTACTCCACGTCAGCAACTCTCTCTGATTGGGTTGGTCCCTTGATCAGACTAGAGAAGTTGGCGTTGAGACCTCCATAAGTCCCCAAAATCAAGGTATTCCTCCTTGATCATCGGGCTGGTTGTACCAATTGAAGTCCCGGCTAGATTCTGAAAGCGTTGTGAAAGAGAACCCTAGAGAATAACGGTGGAAATCAAACTGAAACTAGGATCCTTCCCTGAGCGAAATTGTGGTTTAATCCAATTCAAATAATTCAACAAGGAATCCTAAAATCACGTTAAGCATCCACTTGTTTGGTTAATCTCTGCACAACTTGTTTGATTAAATCTTTAAAAAGAGAATCTAATATCATGTTGCTGCGATCAGGTAGAGATTTGAGTATGGCCCAAGACGCCATTATCAACTACGAGGGAGATGCTAATGCCCCTCGCAATTCTGATTTCAACTACGAGAACGAGAGAGATGCTGATGCCTCCCATAATTCCGTCCCCATTCCGTATCGACAAGATGGGAATGTCTGGACCCCTCTCTTTCATCCACAGGATCGATATCCTGATCTTCCCCCGCATGAATATGCGATTCCCAATCCTGACCTTGAGGGGGACATGAATCAGAATGATCCCTCACCCTCCGATCCTATGGATCTTGTCAATGCTCTGGGAATTCTTGCCTCCCGACTGGACCCTCAGCAGTTCGAGGCGATCCAGTCTATCTTGAAGGGGAAGGCACCCATGCAGCCTGCTGAGCCGAACCCTATGGCTCCCCCTGTTGTTCCTCAACAACCTCCCCCTCCTCCTCCTTATATCCATCAGGCCATGGAAGGCCTTCATCTTACTTCTCGGCCAACTGGGCCACAACTTTCGTCATCCAGGCAACCGGCTAGACCGCAGACGCCCATTTATCAAAATGCCCTCGGGCATGGCGGAAGCTCTGCCGGACCTCATCCTTATTATACTCCTTGTCCAACCTACTCTAGGCAGCAGGCCTATCAGCTACTTCCTCCTCCTCCTCCTCCCCAGGCAGATCTGACCACGCAGACGTTGTTGGCCAACATGGAGCGCATGGACGAGCAGTTCAACAATCTTCAGAAAATGATGGGGGTTAAAGCTGTGCCGGAAATCAATTTACCGAGTCTGCCAGTATTCCATCTGCCACCCTCTGAAATGCCAGTGTATCGAAAGTATAACGGTACTGGTAACCCCTTCACGCACCTGAAGGAGTTCATGTACGAATCCTCTTTCTGGCAGAATGATAAGAGGTCATTGGCTTTCTTGTTCAGGAGATCCCTAGAAGGACCAGCCCTCGAGTGGTTCTTTTCTTTGGAACCCTCAGAAGTAGAGGATTACGGTATCGTTTCACGTAAATTTATCCAACGATACCAGGATAGAGTTGCACCCTCCTTGTCTATCACGGACCTTATTGCAGAAAAGATGAAACCGGACGAGGAGTTTGTCAGTTTTGCTGACAGGTGGCGGGGCCTGGCTGAAAAAGTGAAAGATCACTTGTCCGAATCCGAACAAGTGAAAATGTTGATTTCTAACGCCACTCCCCAGTTCAAGCTAGTCCTCTCCTTGAACAATTTGACGAACATGGCAGAGCTCTATGAAAGGGCACGGTACTGCCAGAATGCTTTCAAGGACGCTACGTTCTCTAGCGTCTTTGATCCTCATAGACCTAGCAGGCCTCTACCTCGGAAGCCTTCAGTGCCAAATTCTCCTAGCACAGGTCCAACTACTGAGGGCACGCTCTCTCACGAGCAGGTCAGTACCATGAACAATAACTCGCCCCAGTTTGTGAGGAATCAGCAGTACCAGAGGCCATCACAGCCGAGCCAACAGGGGTACAGGCAGCAGCAGAACCCCCATTACCAACAGCAGTACCAACGGCCCCAGCAGCCGAATCAGAACCAGCAACAGCAACAGCCGCCACGGCAACAGCAGTATCAACAGCAGTATCAGCAGCCACATCAGCAGCAACAGCAACAGCCACAGTACCAGCCGCGTGCACCGCCGGCGTACCACAATGTCCCTCCTCCTGGTGACTACAACCAACAAAGGAGACCTCCAGGCCCGAAAAGGGCAGAGTACCCGGCCCTCCCAGAATCCTTGGTGGATATTTTTAGCGCTTTAATGGCAGCCAATGCCTTAGTTTTGCCAAGGGAGAAGGCCGTCTGGCCTCAAAATGCCGATACGTCTAGGTATTGCTACTTTCACAGGCAACCTGGGCATACCATTGACACCTGCTTCCAATTTAGAGATTATATCCATGATCTCAATGAGCAGGGCGGCATAGACTGGGAGGAAATGAAGAAATACATAACAGCCCTGAAGGCGAGGAGACCGCAGCAGCAGCAGCAGCAAGCAAGACCACCGGCACAAGCAGTAGCACCACCCAACATGGGCATAGTGCAGAATCCACTCCCGGAGCATCAGAACCAAAACCAGGTTGCTCCCATCTTGACGAACAGCCAGTCTGAGGCTGGTCGTGGGCAGCAGTGGAGAGTAGAGGACTCTTCCTCTCTTTGTTCAACGGGTCACGTTCAAAGTACCGCAGAGCGACCACCACGCCGCACCATCCACATACCAAGGCCACAACCTGTTACCATCACCCCCATACCCACACCTACATACCACTCATCCACACCCAATAACCCATTACCACTACCCGCCTTCCTTAGACCCATTACGCCCCGCACTCCTACGCCTCCATCATATAACCCCCCGCAAACCAATAACGCACCCCTCCTACCATCTAGGCCATTATTACGCATACCATTCCCCACTTCACCCGCTACCACTACCGCCTATCCAGATATGCCCTTACCATCTAGACCGCTATTACGCGTACCATTCCCCACTTCACCAACCACTTACCCATCCACCATCCAACCCTCTAGGCCTTTAATCCGCACCGCGCCATCACCACCTAGCCCTACGCCATCACCTACCTACCAACCCTCTGCGCCATCCGTACCATCCAACTCTGCGGTACTTAAGGTGTCACCCGGATCCTCCACGGTTGAGGAACACGCGCTCCGGAGTGGAAGGATTTTCAACAAGGTCTTTCCTCAGTCCACAGTCAGAGACGGCCCATCACAGCCGACTGAGGAAGCCCACAATGAAGAGAGTGCACCAGGCACTCAATATGACCTGTTGAAACACCTGGATCGGACACCGGCACGGATCACTATACTTGAACTGATCAAAAGATCCAAGAGTCACCAAGAAGCTTTAATGGAATATCTGCAGAAGGTGATGGTCAACGAAGACGTGCCGGTAGAGAAGATTGCAGCACTACTAGTTCCTCAGGGGGATCAGCCCTCTATAACATTCCATACATCGGAACTAGCACCGCCGGCAGCCAGAAGCATGGCTCTGAGTATCACGGTCAACATTTGTAAGAAGGCCGTGGATGCATGCCTGGTCGACACAGGGGCTTCGATCAATGTTCTACCTCCGAAGACCCTGGAGTTATGCGGTGTGCCCAAAGAGAAATGGCTGCCCAGCCCCATATTAGTAACAGCATATGACAATTCTACTCGTTCCCCTCTGGGAATGGTCTATTTAAAGGTGGAGCTGGGCCCTGTAAGTCATGCAGAAGTCGAATTTCACATCTTGGAAATCGACCCTTCCATAAATGCCATTTTAGGTCGTCCTTATATCAAAACTCTTGAGGCGATTCCTTCTACGAATCATCAATGCCTCAAATTTCCTTACAAAGGACGAATAATTAAAGTAACGAGCATGCCGATCCTTGCTGCTGCTCATTCCTTGAACCTTAAATCTGCTGTCTTACCTGGCCGACAACCTTTTCTGTCGGTATTACAGGTCTACCGCCCAGTGGCTGATCCTCTGAAAGCCGCTACTATTTCTCCATATCCGTTAGATGCTATCAAGAGGGGGAAGTGCATGAGTACCCCAAGATGGAGGATCATGATGAAGAACGGCTACGAGCCTGGGAAAGGTCTGGGCACACAATTGCAAGGCAGGACCACTCTTGTCAGAAATCATCGAGCGGCACCTGGAAGTGGTCTGGGCTATAGGCCAATAAAACTGAAGCAAGATCCGGTTCAGAAAGCAGAAATCAAAGAAGGCCCGAAAATCTGGGAGGCAATGTCTACGCCACTCAAAGAAGGCCGAGATCCCCTAACATGGACCCTGTGTACGCACTTCGTGAAAGGGCCCATACTTAGCTATGACAATACGGTAGTCATTACTTCATGTTTTGACTTCCATGATATATATGGGAGGGATTTGGCCATACATTGCTCTGAATTACTTACGTACCAATCCTTGGAGGCCCTGCGGCCTATGAAAAGGAGGAAATTTCATGACCCTGAATGTGAATGGTACAGGTGGTTCGACCTCAGAGACCTGTATATTGCACTGAACAGACTATTTCTAGATCCTGCAGAATCTAAGTGGCCGCCGCAGATTGATGAACTAATTGAAAGCCCTGGTGCCATATTTGACAAACGGATACTGCTATCTGAAGAAACTGATGAAGGGGAGCCGGATGACCCATATCAAGCTGGTTATACAACAGATCTGCTCTGGAGGGGGACATATCCTTCACATGTCTTCATGCTCCATACTCTTTTCCGTACACTGCTCTTGACCCCGACTTGGTCGCGGGTCATAATTGAAGATATTCCACGGGCTCCGCCCGTCATGATTACTCTGTCCCCTCGGGACATTATACCACAACCTCTTCTCGATCTAGAGAGGTTGTATGATCTAATCTGGGACATATTACTATATGATCCCCCCAATCCTCTGGCCTTGGTGCCACTTCCTCCGTCTGATTCTCCTCCCATTTATATTCATTCCTGTTTTATGTTTAATTCTTTCATTTTCCAAAAAAAAACGCCAATTTGGCAACAAATTCTTCCCAAATCCTCATTGAGGAAACATCTTACTTGTCCGATTGCACCCCATCGCGCGGGTCCTTCGGTCAAGACTCTCTTCTAGATTTACTCTGTCCCTCCCCTCAGGAGGATTCTCTTGTATTTCCACTTGTATCCCAGGATTTTCTTCCTGCTTCGTCTTCGTTAGGTTATGATAGTGAAGTTAGTCAGTCTAGTCAGGTTAGGAAGTCTAGGAAGCCTAAGGGTAGGCAAATTCCAGATAGATACCTCCACGACTTAGCTGATAAGTGCTCTTCTTGCTCTTTGATCCCTCAGCTTTTAGAAAATCCAATTCAGATGCCAGAAGATTGCATGGACGATGAGTCAGTCAATGATGGGTACGGGGTATATGAATTAGTACATGAAAAGGACCCCATTGAGGAAGATGACGAGGACGCGGCTGAGGCATATGCCAGTGGAGTGAAGAGATTTGATGAACCCTCAGCTGCCGTAGAAGAGCCTACCAAAGAAATTAATTTGGGGACTGAAGACGAACCTAAGGTTGTCCTCGTCAGTAAAAATCTTTCTTCAGAAGATGAGAACGCAATGGTACAAGTACTCAAGGACTATAAGGACACTTTCGCCTGGAGTTATGAGGATATGCCGGGGTTAGACTCGTCTTTAGTTGAACACAGGTTGACATTAAAAGACGGAGTTAGCCCGGTCAAATAGAAATTAAGGCGATTCCACCCACAAATGGCTTTAAAGATGAAGGAAGAGGTCGATAAGTTGCATAAAGCCAAATTTATTAGAGTTGTCCTTTATCCACAATGGGTGGCCAACATAGTCCCAGTTATGAAGAAGGACGGGAAGGTCAGAATTTGCATTGACTTCCGCGATCTGAACCGGGCGTGTCCTAAAGATGATTTTCCATTGCCTCATATTGATGTACTCATCGATAATACTGCTGGCTATGAGACATTATCATTCATGGACGGATTTTCAGGATATAATCAGATTAAGCTGGCAGAAGAAGATCAAGAGAAAACATCATTCACTACACCATGGGGAACATACTGTTATGTTGTCATGCCGTTTGGGTTAAAGAATGCTGGAGCCACTTATCAAAGGGCTATGATGGCAATATTTCATGACATGATGCACATAGATCTGGAAGTGTATGTGGATGATTTATTGGTTAAATCGAAAACAAAGGCTGAGCATGCTAAAGTTTTGGCAAGGGTGTTAGAAAGATCGAGAGAATATCAGTTGAAGATGAACCCCAAGAAATGTGTATTCGGGGTATCTTCAGGAAAATTGCTGGGATTCATCGTCAGTAAACGGGGAATTGAGATCGATCCTAACAAGGCGAAGGCTATTAGAGAAATGCCACCTCCCAAAAACTTAAAAGAGTTGAGAGGATTAATCGGAAGGTTGCAATTTATTCGCCGTTTTGTCTCCCAGCACTCACAAAGGTGTAAGCCGTTTTACGAGCTTACCAAGCCGGGAGTCAAATTCGATTGGGACGATAAGTGTCAGGAGGCGTTTGATGGATTAAAGAACTATTTAGCAAGTCCTCCTGTTTTGAGACCACCATCTCCAGGTAAACCATTGATACTTTACATTTCAGTCCTGGATGATGCAGTGGGGGCTGTCTTAGCACAAGAAGATGAAGAAGGAAAAGAGAGGGCAGCCTACTATCTCTCTAAACTTCTCAACCCTGCTGAACAGAGATATACAGCGATGGAGAAAACATGTGCAGCATTGGTTTGGGTTGTGCAGAAATTGAAGCATTATTTTCTGGCCCATGAAGTCCATCTCATCGCTAGGATGAATCCGATCAAATTCCTCTTGGAGAAATCTGTTCTTACTGATAGGTTAGCGCGATGGCAAAGCTTTCTATCTCAATTTGACATCACTTACATTCAACAGAAAGCGATCAAGGGCTATGCCATAGCAGAACATCTTGCTCATCATCCCCTTCCTCGATTTGATCCAGTCCGATCGGAGTTTCCGGATGAGGAACTGATGTCCGTAAATCAAATCAGAGATGATATGTGGACTCTGCATTTTGACGGAGCTTTGAATTCTTATGGAAAAGGGATCGGTATCGTTCTGTTATCACCTGAAGGTATCACCATTCCACAAGCCTTTCAGCTTGATTTTCCAGTTACAAACAATATAGCTGAATACGAGGCACTTCTTGCTGGTCTCGAGGCTGCTCATTTCCATGGTGCTACCAAACTCAGGATCGTAGGTGATAGCCAACTAATTCTTCGCCAAGTGCTGACCAAGTATCGAACTCTCGATCCCAAACTCAAGCCTTATCAAAAACTTACTTCTGCTTACTCAAAGCTTTTCACGAAATTGATCTTTGTCCATGTCCCTAGGAATCAAAACATCTTAGCTGACGCTCTAGTTTCACTTGCATCTTCTCTTGATTTTCCAATCAGCAAACAATCTGAATCAATCATAGTTCATAGGCGTCTTTCACCCACCGTGAAAGATCCTTCATTCCTTAGAACTAAGGAGAAATTGCTGAAGAAGGTCAGAGACGGAGATATCATTGAGAGAAGAGAAATCATGCTGATAGAGCTGTTAGAAGAGATGGATGATGAACAGAAGCCATGGTACTATGAAATTGCAAAATATTGTGAAGATCAATCGTATCCTGAAGAAGCTACAACTGAGGAGAAGAGAGCTATCATGAGAGTTGCTCAAAGATACACCCTAGTTGGGGGAGCACTATATAAGAGAGGTTTTGATGGAGTTCTTCTGAGATGTCTAGACGAGGACGAGCTTTGGAAGGTTATGGAAGGAGCTCATAGTGGAGTTTGTGGTGGTCATGTCAATGGACAGATGCTAGCAAAGAAGATCCTTAGACAAGGATTTTATTGGCCAACCATGGAAGAAGACTGTGTAGGATATGTCCGTAGGTGTGCTAAGTGTCAACTTCACGCCGACAAAATTCATTCTCCTGCATCTTCACTCCATCCCGTTTCTTCCCCATGGCCTTTCTCCATGTGGGCTTTCGACATTATTGGACCTCTTGGTAATCCAGATTCCGGCATCAAGCAAAAATCTTTCATTCTCACGGCAACGGAATACTTCACCAAGTGGGCAGAAGCTGAAGCGTACGTGGAAATCAAAGCATCAACCGTCTGCAAGTTCATCATGAAGAACATCATCACCCGATTCGGAATTCCAAGCACCATCGTCACCGACAATGGACCGCAGTTCGTGTCACAAGAATTGAAGGACCTCTGTAACAGGTATAAAATTGCATTGCATCATTCATCTCCTTATTATCCGCAAGGCAATGGCCAAGCAGAGGCAACAAATAAGACTTTGATAAAAATCATCAAAAAGACGTGTAAATCTAATAAATTCACAGATTGGCCAGAAAAATTGGTTGAGGCTTTATGGGCCTACCGAACTTCAATCCGCACGCCTACTGGGCAAACTCCTTATTCCTTAACATTTGGAATGGAGGCGGTAGTTCCATATGAAATCCTTATACCGTCATTAAGAGTACAATTGAATAAGGAATTTTCCATTGATGAACATCGTTCAGCACTCCTTGTTCAATTGGAGCTTTTAGACGAGAAAAGATGGTCAGCTGCTAATCATGCAAAAGTTTATCAAAATAGATTAGCACGTTTTTATCAAAAGAAAGTCATTGAACGTAAGTTCAAAGTCGGTTAAATGGTTGTCAAAAGAATTTTTATAAAACCTAGTGGTCCGCGTTCTAAGCTCCAACCCAACTGGGAAGGACCTTATGTTGTATCGCACGCTTTTCCTGGTAATGCTTATCGTCTTGTTAATGCAGAAGGAGAAGAGCTAAAACATCCCTGGAATGGTTTACATCTTAAGAAATACTACCCTTAGGTTAAAGAGTCGATCAGTATGGTACAAAGACCAGTGGAATCAGAAAGTTTATAAACTCAAATTTCCTTATCAGTCTGAATAACTTAATTTCAAGCCCATTACTGCACACACTGACACGTTTGATTCGTGAGTAACAAGAGATGACAAGTCCTAAAGAATATCGAAAGTTTGACCGAAAGTGTAAAGTGCAAATCATTCTTTTGAAGCAAAAATATTCTGTTTTATACTCGGCCCATGATGTCGGAACGAGGCTTAGAATAGACTACCAAGAATACCCGCCATCTTAGTAGGAGGCCGTCATAAAAAAAAGGGGGAGATCCGTCCCGAAACAGAAAGAAAAGAAAGAAAAGAAAAAGCATGGCAAAAAGCCAAATGTCAAATCAAAAAAAGGCCATTACATTACAAACGTTACATCAAGGCCAAGAAATGAAATAAAAGGGAACACAAGGTCGATAAATACCCCGGAAAGAAAATGACCGAACCCCAACGGATATTAGGGTAGAAAAGGGACATCTTTTTAAGTCTCCGGAACCTTCTCATGGGCTTTCTAAACTTATTCATCTTTTCTTTCTAAAGAGATGTACTCCAAACTTAAGGAATGGCTTAGATTGACTAAGGGTCAAATCATCAAATGGGATCACGAATCGAAACACAAATTCAAACACGATGGGTTTAAGTTGAGTTGTTAAAGAACAATTTGGGAATTAAGTTAATAAATGAATATGATCTTTTGATCTAAATACCATGCTGATCTTTTAGTCAAAAACCCAAAAAAAATTTACATAAGTCAAAAATCCAAAAAAAAATACATATGTTTCAAAAATGCATCAAAAAAATTTTTACATAAGTCAAAAATCCAAAAAAAATACATATTTCAAAACCCAAAAAAAAAATATACATATATCAAAATTCAAAAAAAATACATATGTTTCAAAATCCAAAAAAATACATATATCAAAATTCAAAAAAAAAAAAAAGCATATATTTCAAAACCACAAACAAAAATGAATATTTTCAAAACAACAAAAATATTTCAATTAGCATCTGCTTGTTACATTTAGTGTGTTTCATTCCTTTTATTTTCAGCGAGCATCTGTTTGCTTGTATGTTGCATCTTTGCTTAAGTTTGATTATTCTCATTACCTTTGTTAATAAAGGCTATGCCCCTTGACCCTTCTATCAAGGATAGGATCAAGTAGTCGGTTACTTAACCAGGCAAGGGGCTAAGCCTGAATAGATGCTTAACATGTTTGTTCAAGTCATATATAGGACACAAGGCATTGAAAGAGTGGGAATTCGAATAGAGAACAGCCAGAAACCTGTTTCTGAAATTCAAGAAAACTCAAGTAAAGCTGGAAATGTCAAGAAGATCCCACTGTGGGAGTCAAGAAGTCTCGACCGTGGCTAAAAAGACGGTTATTTCTACCCCTGTATTATTTCATGTAATTATTTTGCATTAGCATTACTACATGATAATATTTATTAGAGTATATCAAGGACCTTGTAATTTTGATGAAACTGGAATTTGAGTTCCCCTTCAACAAAAACAGTGATAATTCCAGAGGATTCTTAATTGCATGGATAGGCCGTTGGATTGTTAATTAGTGAGGACGATGGTTCCACTTTTGTGAAACGGTGCGTGGATAAACGAGCTTCGGCTTAGCACTGAATTACAAAAATTGGTATCTTGACTCATTAATGACAATTTAACAATATTATCCTTGATTAATTTATATTTTATTTGACTTTATATTTTTCTTTTAACCCAGCATGCATCATATAGGATTTTGAAATCATTGTGATAAGAATTAATTATTGATTAAGTTTCAGACCATTAATCAAATAATTCAAAACATGATATGAAATATTCCATTCTGAATTAAGTATCTTGATTATCTTTGAGATTTACTTGAAGATATCATTGGAATTCTATCTTTTCTTAGGTTCTTTATCCAATATTTCTTGTTTTCTTTTAAGATCCATCATGGCTGCAGCACGTCCACATTGGCTGGCAAACGCTCCCCATGATGAAACCTACAGTGTCTATGACCTGGGGTACTTCCCACTCCGAGGAGGTTGATCGACTTTATTTTATTTCCTTGTCTACCTCATCCAGACAGGATTGATTCCATTGATTTCTTTGAACTATCTTCATTGATGATTTTGAGAAAAATTCTAATCATGTGATGTTAAGAGCGTGTCTCATCACACCTTGGCATCACCTTTTCAGTACATTCCATTTCATTTCACTCCCTTGCAAAGATGATGCCAAGGTGAGGCAGCTGTAGACACGCTAATTTTGACGTCATTTTGAGTAAATTTCATATCGTATAATAATGCCTCATAATGGTCTGATAATTAATCATTGATTGATTTTTATTGATCTTGTTAAGTGTCGGGTCGAACAGACATGTTTAAGTTAATCAATTGAATTGATTTTAGCTCAAATTTCAGTTAAAATATGAAGAATCCTAAAAGGCGTCGACCCATGTAGACGCGTTTTAGAGTTTATTCCTATTTTAGCGTTTAAATTTGAATTTTAATTAATTGATTTATTGGCTAAAAGGCGTCTGTAATGGGCGACGCGTTTTAGGTTTCCTAAGCTGTTTTAACTTCTCTTCCGGATGTTTATCCTTATCTTAATTAAGGTAAAAGACGTCTACATAAGTGGACGCGTTTTAGCTAATAAAGATAAAGATAAGTTTTCTCGGATATTTATCCTTATCTTAATTTAATCTGAAAGGCGTCATCCATGGTGGACGCGTTTTAGATAATTACAGATAAAGATGAATTAATCAGTAATTATCTGTCGATTAAAGTATATAAATCCGAGATTTTTCTATGTTAATCGCGAACGCAGAAAATGCCTATAAATACCTTGCATCTCAAGGAGTTAAAAAAAAAAGAGAGAGAATTATTGAGCCACAGCGTTATAGCAATTTGAAGATCGGAGCAACCACGTCGGAACGCCGGAGCGCTGCCATTTCCATAAGTCGGCATCCTTCTTCAAGATCTTCATCCTTTCAAAGCTTCAACCAACTGGACTGGGCATAAGTTTTTCATATTTGAATTTCATTCTCATTCATTAGTTTCATATATCTTATTCACTGCATGCAACACACCCCATCATTAATTCTCCAAAACCCATTTGTTCTAAAGGGGTTTCAAAGTCATTTAAAACAAGTGAGTTGCTGTTTTATACATGTTTATAATCATGGTTAGCTTTGATATTATTTCTATTTAGATTCTCATCAGTATTTCTTCTTTATGTTTCTGTTTTTTCTGTCTCTGCTGCATTCAACAACAACAACAAGAAATCAAAAAGAGGGAAATCAAGCACGAAACCAGGAGAATTTCTGGACGATCCTCAACATTCAACAGCAAGAACAAAAGAACAAGAAGAGGCTCTCTTTCTTCAGCCGGCTGAAGGAGGGGAACCAAGGATTCATTCTTCCGCGTTTAAACAGGTAGGCGATCAAACTCTTTTGAAGCTTTTTAGTTAAAAGTTTCTGGCGATCACTGCACCTTAGTTGCATTTTTTTTAATAGGTTAATTTACCCTAAACAACATAGTTTTTCACATTAATCACACGAGCAATTTTTCAGCACCTACAGGCCCGACGGAGGATCCAGAAGGCGAAGGAGGCAGAGGCGAAGCCGAAGGTCCGAGGCCGAGAGTTGCTCGGTCGGAAGCTGGCTCGTCTCAGGAAGGCGGGGCCGAATCTCCCTCAGACGAGGAGCAGCCGGCGCACGGCGTCGAGACCGGGGAGAGGAGTCCGAGGTCGGCGGTCGAGACCGACTCGGGAAGATCGGCGATGATTCGAACCGAGCCCCTGCAGGAGAGAAAGAAGAAGAAACCGGTCAGCAGGAGTCCCGGGCTTCGGCCCTTAGGAACCTCCTCCGACGGTTAAGTTAGCTTCTGAAGAAGAGTCGATTCAGAAGGCAAATAGTAGTTTTAATGCTATTTGGACTGTAGTCCTTGAGGGTCTCGGAGACATACCTTTGGCAATAAATAGCGGTGTATTTATAGCAGAGGATAGATGATGGTTAACGGTGACAGCCGATATAGGACTATGTTCCGGGCTTACTGGTAAACCGCCATAGTGCCTAATCCTCCACCGGAGTGGGCCGAATGCGGCTGTCGGGTCGAAGGGGGTTGGGCCGCTAATAGGCCGAAGCCTGCTAGGCCTAGGGCTACTGCGCTGCTCACGGGCCGTAGACTGGTGGGCCGCTGACGGGCTATAGCCTGTTGGGCCGGGGGCAACGATGCCGCTTACGGGCCGAGGGCTGTTGGGCCGCTGATGGGCCGAAGGCTTCTTGAAGGCCTTCTAGTGCTGCTGCTGGGCTGAACTGGGTTTAGGCTTGATTTAATGGGCCGAATCGGATTCGGCCTCATCACATCCCTTTCCGACCCTAGCCTTTGTGTATAACCCACATATTTGTTGCACCCTATCTCTTGTTTGGTCGTTGTGTCTTCCCCTTACGGGTTTACACATCGTTGTGCTGTTGTGGCTATCGACGTTGAAGATAGTTCAACTTTATTCGACTTGTGTATCAGTGCTTTCCTCCCTGTTCCCGACAAGGAGCGGCTGATCTGAGCCATTGTTGCATTCACTGCCTCGTGCAGTTTGTAAGATGGCAGCTCTTCTCTCCCAACTTTAGAAGTCCTCAACCTCTTCTGAGGTAGCCTGCACTTTATGGGGTTGGTTTCTGGCATCGTCTTGCTTTCTGGCAATCATTAACGGCAACAAACGGTTTGGGCGACTCTATGTTATGTTTGGATTGTTATTTTTCATTGTTTGTACCTTGGGTTTTTGCCTCTGGGCATGCGTTGGTTCAGCCTTTCGGCGGGTCTTGCTTTTGTACCTGTAGGCTACCTGCTGCTAGGTGTCTGCTCGATTTGATTGCAGAATAAGTTAATCCGGAATTACTTATCCGTAATAATGTATACTAGAATAAGGGGTGCTTAGCTTTGATAATTCTGTGGGACCCACTGGCGGAATAAGAAGGATAAGCAATTCTTGGGTCTAGGGTGGGATGGCTTATTCTCCTTATTCTTCGAATAAATTATTCTCATCGGTATAAGCCATTCCGCTTGTCAAAGCTAAATTAAACTTATTCTCCTCTTATTCTCCTTTATTCTTCACCTATTCTCCAAACAAAGTGAGGAATGAATTAAGTTGTTTTCTTGTTTAAAAAAAAAAAAAAAAAGAGTAATACGATGTTGCAATGCTTCTAAAATGTTATAAATTAACATAGGATGATTGTTGACTTTAAGTTATGCTATGTGAGCCGTACACAACAGTGTAATGGCTCGTCCATCCCCGTCTTCGGGTGAGGAGGATCCGAGTTTGAGCCCACGCGAAGTAGTGGGTTTTTCCTTTTCCTTGTGCTCACTCCAACTTTTACTGAGAGTTGAACTCGAGTTCCCTTCTTCAGTAAGATTTTCCCTCCCAAGTTTTCATTAAGCTACAAGTTCAAAAAAAAAGTTCTACTTTACTTTTTGTAAGTTTGACATGTGAACTCTAGGTTCCAATACATTTCTTGGGGGCGCATATAATAATTGTGTGCCATCCAATCTCGCAAATAGACGGCAGCGGGGGCAGATCCAGCATGGATCTATTGGGGTCACAGAACCCCACTAGATTATGGAATTTCCTTGTAAGGAATATAGGCCAATAGCCTAGTGACACCACTGGATCGGCTCAATGACCCCACTGATCTACCCAATTCAATAACCCAAGTATCTCCTCCCTCCAATTTGGCCCATAGTATCCAATTTAGGTGACCTCACTGAACAAAATTCCTGCATCTACCACTCGACGACAATTGCACATGCAATATCATCTTATGACATTAAAGCAGATATTACTCATGCCAATTTAATCTTGCTCAAAAAAAATTTCTCAAATCGAGTCAACTTTGGCCGAGCCTAGTCTTTAAGCTCTAGCACAACCATTTCTCACTGCTACAAAGAGCAGACGATGGTGGGGTTCGTCGACTTGAATTTCTTATGATCTGGTACGAGTCGATCTGAATCAAGTTGACTCGCACAAGCTCAGTTGAGACATATGAAAAAATTGCACAGAATCAATCAGTGGTACCAACTCAGATTCGCCATGAAACCGTATGAATCGCACAAGTCGACATGCGCACGGCAAATCATGCCTATGACAACTACTTTGACTACCCATTTTCTGCAGCTATGTTGATTCCTTCAACACCAAGGTGAAGTGGAGAAGAAGAAGATGATGATGATTTATTCAGTGTCTAGATATAACTTTTTTTTTATTTTTTTTATTTTAAAAAAAAAAGTAAAATAAGGAGAAATAATCTTTTGGCAAGGTCTTTCTTCATTTTAAGAAAATCATCTTACCCTTCACGAATTTCTCTACAGAATAAAACAAAAGAATTGTTTTTACTTTTAGAAAATTTCCCTCTCTTTCTACATCTCCCTCTACTGTTCTCTCCTCCCACCTCCACTTTTCTCTCTCACGCCAACCGCATTTTTTAGTTTCTGTTTCACCTCTGTGTTTCTCTCTCTCTCTCTTTTTTACTTCTTTCCATATTCTCTGAAAAATAATTATAAATTTACCAAACAAGAAAAGAATTAAAGTACAATAGTTTTAAAGATTAAAATATATTTTTTAATAAATTAATTTTAAGTACAAAATAACCTCACAAGAAAAAGCGATCCCAAACGTTATATTAGCAAGGAAAAGGTGCATCATAGGGTGGTGGGGGGCTAAGGGACTGCACCGTCCCCCTGTAGCTGACAGGGCAGTCGCAAACGCGGCAATATCCAACCAATGTGGCCTACGCTCTCAGCCAAACGTAGCCCGTTGGGTAATGAGACAAGTAATTAGGAAAAAATCGAGGGGTTATTTTCCGAGACTAAATCACATAAGAGTATTGAAGGTGATTTTATTGTGGGAATTCATAAAATTTTCAGTATTATTGTGTCATAAATGGTGTGCGTTACACTTACAGTGGCAATTAGAGAAATTGCCATCAGAAAGAAACAATTGCAATTTTTAATATTTAATCACCACAATCGATTCGTCGTGTTACGCAATTTATGATAAATTATAAAGAACGTACTCCGCAGAAACCTCCAATTGTCTCTGGCCATTAAAATCAATATGGTTTGGAAGATCGAGTCGTGTTCCAGGTAAGAATACCGCAGAAACCTCCAATTGTCTCTGGCCATTAAAATCAATATGGTTTGGAAGATCGAGTCGTGTTCCAGGTAAGAATGCAAATTCAGATAAATGGCACTTATCTGTGATGAGATTAATCAAATTGAGTTAAATTGATTAAGACTTTGCCTGGAGGCACGCTTCCACGTCTGCCGCACCAACGTAACACGCAAACATCGCCAAGCGAGCCGTCCCTTTCCATTCTTGTTGTTGCGTGGCGCAGACCTACGCAACTCCGGTCGCCACTATTTGACTCCTCCCCCCCCCAATTAATGCACCTCCCTGCCGCCCATCGTACCCATAACACACACGGAGAAGCCGCCGCCCCACCGCCCGCGGATCCCCGCCCATCCCCAGCATCATCACGATGGACGGCCCAGATCTCACCGAAGCTGACACAGACCATTTTTAACCCTTTGTGCCCCATGGCTCCCCCTTCCCACTCATTCCTCCCTTTCACGTGGACGTGTCAGAAGCAGACAGAAACCTCGACTGCGACCGCCCATCCAAACAAACCAGCTTGGATGCACTTACCACTTTCCACCGTCCGATCTGATACATCCTGACCGTTTAAACCGCGATGATGGAAACCACGCGGCGGGTACCCAGTGGGCAGCAGCGTGATGGGCGGGCGGGGGGGGGGGTGGGGTGGGGGGGCGCGGTCCCGGTTTACGTGTCCGTAAAGCGGCGGCGAATCGGCGGCCCGGGACCCGGTCAATCCACCGTCCTATTTGACTTAGCGGGAATTGCGGATGCGCGCCGCTGATCGGAATTATAATAAAAGAAGTAATAAAATCCGGAAAAGCGTGTGGGAGGAGCTAAGTGGATGGCTTTAGCCGACGGCGGGTGGGCGCCGCTTGTCCGGACTTCGGAAGTTGCCGTCCCCATCCGTGTTGCCGTCCCGACGCATTAGCAGCCACGTCATGCGGCTCCGCGTGGGCCCCCGCGCCCTCGGCTGCGCACCGCGACGGCAGCTTCCTCCTGCCCCACCGCATCACTCCTTCAATTAATTACTTCTTATTCTATTTAAATTTATTTATTGATTTTAAGAGCGCCATCATCTCAGTAATTACGCGCACGCCGGTTAATTAGCAAAGGGGCGCCAAATTGCGCCTCCCGGGAGGTCATTTTAGTCATTTGGGGAGGGTAGTGGAGCTCGGGGGACAGGTGTCGGCTTTTGAGTGGCGGGCTTCCGCGGCCCCGGTATTCGCTCGCGCGCCGAAAGACGAAAACGACCACGGCGGGGGAGGGGGGACACGGCGACCCGCTTTTCTCTCGTCCACGAGCCTTTTTGGCGAGATTCGGAAGGCAAACATGGTCTTTTTCATCGGGAGAGCACCTGCCGGCCACTCGGGGATGTTATTTTGTTAAAGAGCCGCCGGCGGCCGGGCAGAAAAGGATGTTGGGTTGAACCGCGGGACACGCTAAGGGAGGAATGGATAACACGAAGAGCATTTTTTCCTTGAAAATTCCTTCTTTCGGGATTAGTGGAATTAGACTTTTTTCCCATCCATCGTCAAAACTGTACATCAGATCGGAAAAGATGAACGGAACTCAAAAGAAATGTTAAACAAAGAAGGGAAAAAAACAAAAAGGGCCGTGGAAGGAGGGCGCGGCGCTGAGGGGGGCGCAGCTGACGGCGTCGTGCTGTGGAGCGGGAACATCAGAACAGCGGCGCGGGGAGGTTGAGATCGAAGGCGAACGGCCGCTTCTTGGTGTTCATGGCGGCGCTTGCGGAGGCACCCTGCGGCAGCCGCAGCTGGAGGTGGCGGTCCGCCTCCGCGTCTTCGTGCGGCTTTCGTGCCAGCGCCATCCCCATCGCCATGACCTTCTGCTCGCTGCCTAACATCATCTGCACCGACTCGAAGCGGTACCCGTGGAAGTCGGCGGCGCAAACAGCCGGCTCCCGGGAGAAGAGATCCCGCACGTCCTTTCTCTCCACGATCCCGACCGATCTCCAGGCCTGCGGCATCTGCAGGTGGGCCGACGACGCGGAGCCGGAGGACGTGAACGACGGGGACAAAGACAACGCAGGGCCGACGGGGGAGGGCGCCTCGTCGCGCTGGCACCCAGCCGGCGCGGCGGAGTGGCCGAAGTTGGTCTTCGCCTTGGGGCCCCGGAGGTTGCGAGCCGCCTCGTCGTAGGCGCGTGCCGCCTCCTCCGCCGTGTCGAAGGTGCCGAGCCACTTCCGGGTCTTCGTCCACGGGTCGCGGATCTCCGCCGCGAACCTCCCCCACGGGCGCTTCCGCACGCCACGGAAGTGCGCCGCCTTCCCCTGGGCCGGGGCCGGGCCCTGCCCCGCCGCCACGCCACCGGCAGCAGCAGCCCGTTCCCCGTCGCCCCCCAGGAGCACGTCTTTCCTCATACGCAGCGTCTCCACTGCCATTTTCTTAGGCGCTGCTACGGCGCAGGAGGAACAGAGATATCTTTTTAGTCAGAGAGAGAGAGAGAGATAGAGAGAGGAGACGCCTGGGGAGGAAGCGAGGGGAAGGAGGGGTATAAATAGCCAAATCGGCGGTCTTCGTTTCGTCCGACAGGAAATTTTTTTTATTAAACGCGTTTTTAGTAGAAAAAATGCACAAAAATATGTTTTTCTTTAATACGCCGGTCGCGGTGACGGCCATAAAAGTAGGCGCGCGAGCGAGGTGCATTAAATGGAGGGACGGTGATTTATCCCGCGGTCGTACAGCGAAAGGAATCCGCGCCCCCGTCCAGCAGCCCAACAGCCGGCCCAGCGGTTCCTGTCACCGACGCTTGGAAAACGATACGTACACCATTCGCGGAACTGTATTGCGGTACCTTCACCGCGTAATCTTCTTCCTGAAGCAGCACGGATGGTTGCGGCGGCACTAACTTGAAGTCCGTTGGGGAATCCGTTTGGTACACAGCTATGCGTTTAACAAGAAACTCCGGGACTTCAAACTCCGTCCGATTCTAAACAAGCGGTTGTGATTAGATCACATAGATACATTGTATCAATAATGTCTGTCTCATGCGTATGCGTCACGCCGCGTATAGGACTCAATCTCGTAGTTGGGGCCGCTCACATATTTCAGCTGAACTGGGAGGGACTGGCCGGTTGTGTTAGCTGCACGGCATCAGACGGCTGTCGCCATTTTTTAATATTATTAAACACGATAAATATTGCTGCTCTGTACTGATCATAGGCGGGGCCGTAAATATTGGTGTCCGGGCCTCACACGTGCACTCCTCCGCTGTGGTGGACTTCTCCAGAAAAGGTAACAGAATTAATCAGGGATTATCCCGCAAAATTGCGATAAAGCGAAAGGCCCTGGTTCGGGGTTCTGGCTGGGATAAAGCACAAGTCAGGGAAGACACGTGTCGCGCGGGACTACTTGAATGGCGGTAGCGCCGATGCGTCGCGCGGTGGTTACCAAGATCGGGTGGTCCTCATGATAGCCTACGGTACTTCGACGCAACGGCGACGTGACTTCGCTGGTGTCGTTGCGGTGGGCCCCGCAGATGCCGTCTATCGCGCGCCCGCGCATGCTTTCCGTCGTCCGGTTCTTTCCTTCGCAATAATTCTTGCCCGTACGGGGGGAGCGCGGTACGTGGCGGTCGGCGAAGCACTGATGCTTTCTTTAATTTTAAAAAAATTATAATAATAAAGAATGAGATCCTTGGGAATAAAACGGAAATCTGGTCATTCTGACAGACTTGGAATAAAATTTTAGTTCTCGAAGGAAATTAATAAGCTGAACGAAGAAAATGAGGCTTAAGAATCTTATTGTTAAAGAATAATAATAATAATAATAATTGTGATTTAGTTTGTGTCGGCATGCGGCGTGGCGTACAAAAGGAGGTAGGTTTTTAGATGGGTTTTAATTTATTGCCCCACCGCTACAGGTGGATTTGGCGGCGCCGGCGGATCATCCGCTGGGTGACGTGTTCCGGATTGGGAGGTGTCTTTTGTCTGCCATGGTCGCATGGGGCATGACACCTTATGCATCATCATCCTGTGTGGGTGAACGAGTGGTGGATGTGGAGGTGTCCTCTGTCTGCCATGGTGCGAATCCTGGCCATAATCATGGGATGCCAATGATTTGCCTCCGAATAATTTCATGATTAATCAAGTTGTTTGTTTTAACAAAAAATAATATAATTTAAAATAATTATTTTATTTTATAATATTTTTAATTGTTTAAAATGATGTAAAAGCAATGTAAAGCAGAATCATGTCTGAATTTTGTGGGCCACCTGACAGTTCAATTCTCTTATTTTAATTTACAACAAAGATCACTGTAACTTAAAAAAATATTAGAACATCCTTTCTGTTTTATTTTATAAATAATCAAACAAATATTTTTTTATTCTAAAACAAAAAAAATCACTTATTTTAAAATCGGTGGTTTTGAAACCGACAATGATTCTTTATCAAGTATTTTGGTTTGTTGATTTTTATAAAGATGATTCTTTATCAAAATAAATATTTTAAAATCAGAACTAACAAGCCCACCCAATATGATCCCTGGCTTGGTGATCAGAAAAGTTAACTCGATGATTTATTGTAGCGAAAGCATGTTACTGCAATTTCAAATCTTAGTTAACAGTAATTTTTTCACGTTACCGATACGGAAACTTAATTACAACTCATGTCAAATGCCTAGCCTTATTTTTATGGAATTAAGATGGCGATTAAAGAAATATATCAGGGAGGACTTTTGCATATAATATAGAGGAGCATTTATTTCCATATACAAGATTTATCAGGATATTATTTGTTAAAAACCTAAAACGTAAATATCTATGTGTGTTGTACAGTGATATCTTACAGGTGCAATTCACCCATATCTAGTTGTAAATTTAGGGGTAAACTACCCAATTGGCACATGATAGAGGGATCGCATACCTCAACTCAGATTCAAATTTGGGGTGATGGAATGTTTTTTTTATTTAATTCTCCGCTATTACAACAAAGACTTTAAAAAAATGTTAAGAAAAAGGTAACAAGTACACCCTAGCTGAAAATTGGATTCTTTGAATTTATTTTTTTAAATTTTTGTATGTCTTGACTCACATGGGGATAATAAACAAATCATTTATCATAAAATAACTAGGCATACTATTACCCAAGATTAAAGGAGCCAAATTAATGATTTTGATGCATTCTGACTCAATTATTTAAGATTAAGATTAATCATCTTTATTGATGATACCGAACAGGACCAAAATAATGGGCCCCCAACGGTAATGCTCAAGCGCGTCGTCCTGCTCCGAGGAGTCGTACGCAGGACGATGCGCACGTTGGCGGCTGCCGCGCCGCGCCCACCGTGTCCCGTAGCCACCCTCGTCAAGCCCATTGGGCCAATGCGATGTTTGCAGCCCACCATATGGAGACAGACTTGAGAAGTGTGATTTACAGAGAATTTAGGATGAAAAAGTATTGAGCCAAAAAAACTTTCATCAGCCAAAAAAGGGATATCTCTGAAGGCTTACCTACACAATAATAATTTTATATTTTCAGACTTTTTGAATTATCTGATCAGATATCGGGTTGTGTGGACAGATGAGACATGTGGGGTCTAACTTTAAATAAATAAATAAATAAATAAATATATATATATATATATATATATATATATATATATATATATATATATATATATATATTATGTTTATTGTAACGCCCCGCATTACGGCACCAGGGTCATTACAGCAAATGTTCCTCTATTTCATGATATTGAAGATGCGGACGGACTGGTATGCTTAATCAGCAGTTCAAATTTAATCCTATTGAATCATTTATGTTTAGGAAAAAACGTGTTTCAAACTTTTTAATTACGCAAAGATATAAATCTAACTTTAAAATTGAAAGCAATAAAATTTGAGCTTTTTTAAGAATAAAACCAAATGAGGCTTGGTTGTTTGAACAGTCTTTGTTTCCCAGGATGGTCTCATATTAGATACCATGAAAAGGAAAGACCGTGCAGTACTATAAAATTGGTTCTGCACCGTGCTTCCTTTGCGACAGAATGGTCACTGCATGGGCTTATCTCTCACTGTTTTGTTTGGGCCAGCTACGAGCGGCAAATGGGCCATGTTGGCAGTAACATATTTAGGACTAAGAGAATAACATGTTGCACCGTCAGGCGGCATAGCAATTACGTGACGGTGCAACAAAAAAAAAAAGGAAAAATCTTGGATCGGCCAAGTCAAAAAACATGGCCCATATAATCTAAAACAAAAAAATTATTTTTTTTGAAACCCCTAACCGATCCGACCGGACCGTATAATCTGATCTTGGATCGGCCAAGTAAAAAAAAAGATGAAAAATAAAAAATTGACCCCAAATGAATAGTAAAAAAACATTGCCCCACACACTCTTGTGCCTCATCTGATCTAAAATCTGATTGTACGGTCGGGTCAGATTAATATATATATATATATATATATATATATATATATATATATTAATCTTCTTTTAGACTGCATCCCATGTGTTGCTGCACTGCCGGGGGCAATTACGCCGCCAAGAAGATTAAAAAAATTTGAATATTTATAATGATTGACCCATCATGTCCTACGTAACCTAATCTTCAATGGGACGACTTAAACAATTTCAAAAAATAAAAAATCGAACTCCAATAGACAATAAAAAAAAGCTTATTTATGAGTCGAACCCAATAAAGTGGGGATGAATTTTTGATTTTTTTTTTTAAAATTTAGATCATTGGGTCGGAGATCAGATCATAAGAACAGGTCAAAGATGATGAGTCCTACCATTAAAAAAATCATTTTTTTTTTGGAATTGCATACCTATACGGTGCAGTAAGTATTACTCAATGTCAAAAATATTTTATGGACTAATAGTTTGTTTGTGAGCTTGTTGATATGTATTCGATTGAGTTTGAATCAAAGTTTGAACTTGAATTAAAATGAACGACTCACCACTCTTGTACACATATGAGATCAACGTGCTCGTTGCTGTTTGTTGCCTACACTTTACGGTAAGTGGAAGAGGGAAAACAAAAGGCTGGGATGGAAATCCCATCAAGCCTCCCCATTAGCCCTCTTATTGGATGGAACCTTATAAATATAACTAGTCAAAGAAACCCGCCTTGTACGTGTTGTTACCATAATAAAGCACAAATATTCGGATCCCACTGGATTTTGTCAAGCCTATTAATCTAATTCAAAGTAGTCTAACCTAGGACCCTACTGACCCAGCTTAGAATCTCACTGGCCTAATCTAGTACCTCATATAACTTTAGCTAAAGATCATACTGACTCAATCATACTTATGACCTAATGTCCGAGTGATCTCACTAGACAAAATTTCTGCGTCTGTCACTGCTCGTACTTGAGTTATAGTCTTCCTCTTTGAAGCTTACACATACTCAACTTTTATTGAACAATATAAAATAGAACTACATTACCAATCTCCTCTAACAAAATTATAAATAAATGAATAACTTACAGTTGTATCACTACTCTTATTTTGGTATGTCTTTACATGAAATATTCACAAAAAGAAATGGAACAATCCTATGTAAACCTTTGCAATTTTTTTACCACTATGTTTAATTTCTTCTTAACAAAAAGAAAAAAATTTGTAATAATATTGGAGAACTACAATCTTTATCAAACAACAAATAACCAAACAAATTTGCTATTTTTATCGAAGACTTATAATATCCCCATAATCACCCTTTTCCTTAGATGTCCTTATCAAGAGGATAATTATTTTGACATATCTAAGGTACTTAACAACATCACTATGGGTGAACAAAAGAATGATCATTGGATTTTACTTCCTACAGTTTATTGTATGTACCACTGATTAACCCCCTAATCCTAATTTTCACTTATAACTCATTGCAATCTTTAAAAAAAAGGAATAAATCCTTCAAAAATTAAATAAAAAATTCCTCCAAATTAATAAGGTCTATCAAATAAACATATGATTATGGAAAATTATAAATAAATATTAAGAGAGATGATACTTAAATATGATAGATTATAGAATGTAATAACTAAAAATCTAAGAAAAAGTCTATTAATAGGTCACCCCCTAAACTTTGGATATGAATCTTCGAAGCTATACATGAAAATGAAATTGCAAAGTGGGACGCTCACTAAGAGTACCTAAACATGCATAAAATTCTCTTCAAATTCCGACAGTGTCATGATAGCCTCCTTAAGATTAAGTGTACAACATAAATAATCCTCGCAAAATTTTACAATAAATAACTATGTACAAGCAATGCTCTCAGATATATAGTTTCATGATTGATTGATTGAATTCTTAATCTTACAATAATTTTTCTTTCTCATTTTCATATGTTCAGTAAACGCCAGAAAAAGTTGGATGAAATGAAATACTATTTTTCAATAGAGTCATTTTTTTTTCCTTGTTTCCTTACATTTTTTTGGATCTCTTTTTATGGGGAAACAAAACCAAAAATATTTTACGCATAAAATAAAATCTGGGAACTGCCTATCGTAGCAGTATTTTTAAAATTTGACCTGGACTAGCTGATTAATCAGAACAAATCAGAGCCAATTACTCCAACTCATCAGCAAAACTGTCACCTTCTAAAAAATTAAGAGATCTAGTATAAAAATCGGCTAGTTTAATCTAATTCACATGAAAATCGGCCAGTTTAAATCAAATATGAACGATTTTTTTAATAAAATATCATTTGAAGTCATTCAAAATTGAATTCATGACTACTAATTAAACGTAAGATAAACACACTACAATACGACAATAAATTTTTTAATTTATAAGCATATTAAATGTGATTTAATTTATCATACCACTTCAACCAAAAGAGCAGCCCAAAATTTCTCCTGATTTGAATTCAACGGCCTATCCAATTTTGAAAACAATACATTGTAGAAGTAATCTGATATGTCATAATATGTTGCAAAACGTAGTAGACAGTTGTAAAATAATATTTTCCATACGTTTAGATTTGGTGTAAATTATTTTACACTTTTCATACATTTAGAGTGCCGTAAATTACTGCACTTTAAAATCGATTTGACCCATAAAATCTTTCTTTTAATTGATTTCTATTTTTGGTCTAACACTATTCGTGAACCAAAACCGGTGATTCAAAACTGATAATTTTAAAGTAGAGAATTTTATTTTCAAACATAAAATTTATGATACACCAAAGAGAGCTTCTAGTGATCACAAGTTCACACAAGCTCAGGGGTTGGGCCATCTGGGCACGACGAAGGAGAGCCAACATGGCAGACTGGCGACAGTTCCGATGTACGGCATGGCGGAGCACGGATGATTCGCCGGCGCCGGCGGTTCCCATCATCATCTTTTCTCGTGCTTTTGTTAATTTAAGTACTCCTTTCCCCTAAATAGTTTAGGGTTAATCTGGTTTATGACAGGGCAAGTCCACATAAAGAGGTACTTATGACAAAGAAAATACTTAATTAAGACAAACACACATGGTGTCCCCATAAACCCCGGTGAGCCGGCCGCCGCCAGCCGCCGAAACCGCCATTGGAGGACCGGAGGAGGACCATTTTTTTTACTATGGATTTTTGTATATACTCTTACAAAATAATCATGTTTTTTATGCATACCACTGAATCCCGCATGTTATTTTTAAGGAGAATATCTTGCTGCACCATCAGGCCGTCTGGCGGTGCAGCAAAGGATTTTTTTTTTTTTTTAGAAAATCTCAATCCACTCTGTTTTTCACTGTCTATTTGGGGTCGATTTTCGACTTTTTATTTTTTTTTAGTCATCCGATCTAAGATAGGATTGTACGATCATGTAGGATACTATGAAACTTTAAAAAAAAAAAATTCCCTTTGACTGCACCGTTATATGATGTAATAACGTCTGACGGTACAGCAAGTTATTCTCATTTTTAATTACTTTCGTACATCTTTAAAAGGACTGCAGTTAGGCTGATTTTAGTTAAAAATGTCATCATCTCTAATGGAATATATCAGAAAGATTCGATTTTACGTATATGTACGTGACTTCTAGCATATATGCTCATGACTTCTATTGGACTCGAAGGCATTTTATTTGGAAAAGTATGATCGCAACCTTTTTGGAAATGTCGGAGATATTTATAACACTTTGTGAGAGTAAGGCATATGTATACAAATATATGGTAGCTTACGTGAATATGCATACAAAAATTTCCTTTTATTAAGTATTAGATGATCACCAATTCTACAGTCACCTGAAAACATAATCCAAGAACACTGGTTACTTTTGTCAAAACAAAATGAGCGAAGCGAGCTGGACCAGCTTCTGGTGTTTTTAATTAAAAAAGTATCGAAGTGAGCTAGACCAGCTGCTGGTGTTTTTAATTAAAAAATATTTTTAATTTTTTTTTTCAGAAGCTCTTACTGTGCCCTATATGTCCGTACAATTAGATCACCACATCTGATCTGAGATCTAACTGTACAGGCACTTAGGGAGGATTGTGACCTTTCAAAAAAAATCAAAAATATTTTTTTTAATTGAAACGCCGCTGCAGCAAGCTTTTCTTAAACAAAATAGGAATGATGCAAATGAGACGTATTAAACTACATTTTATTCAGGTCTATACCGCTCACTGAGGTATAGACTCTATGTTAATTTATATGTTAATCCTTTGATTATAAAGAAAATTATATCTATCTGAAACTACCTTAAACAAAATGAAGTTAATCTTGATCTCAATCAAAGTTGGCCTAAAGTAGTAAGAATCGCACCCAACCGACTCTATCGATTTATTGAGCACAGTTTCACCACATTTAATAGTGGGGATAATCTCATATTAACCATTTTTATTTGTTAATTATAAAAATGGCATACTTATTTACATATTATCTTACATGCCAGTCTAATTTATATAATATTTCAAAATTACCACTTTAATGTCATATTTGACACATATAAATGTTTCGTATATGTCATTGGAATGATACATTTGATAAATATGTTGTTTTGTAAGGGCATGTACAAAGAATAATTTATACGGAATTATATCTTAACGATGTTACGACACCCAGGTTTTATTACCTAGATGAGGGGATGCATATGGCGACTGATAATTTGATAATTAACTCTTTATTAACATTTTGGATGGTTATTGGACATGGTAATGGAAACTAGAAACTTGATATATGTGGCCTGTTTAAATCAATATTAATGGATATTTATGAATTATGAAATCTAAGCACCTTATTAGAGTTTATATGATCAAGTACAGACCCTTTTATAAATGTCAGATAATCGTGAGATATAGTCATTTTTAGATGATTGTGAGGAATCAACAATTTAAAGTTTAGGATCAAGTAATGGCATTTATGAGATCTCATATGATCGTGTGAGACAGATATATTGCTTTGGAAAAATGGTATGGTAACATTATTTCCTAACATCACTTTTAACACGTTTAGGCGGCAATCATATATTTGGAGATAGAACTGTCTAAAATGTGAGGCAATAACATTTCCCTTTAATATATGATTACCATTTAAACAGGTGTTAGAAACCATATTAATGTACCATTTTCCTATTGCTTTCGACTCACTTGGGTCCACCAGGAGGCTGAATTGAACCCGTGTTAATGAGAGAGAAATGTTTACTATAATGCCAGTGTTGCAATCTAATCTTCAAAATCGAATGACAGTGCAACTAACAAATTAAATCCTTTTTAAAAAGATTTTCTAGTCAGTCTTAAAAAAACAAAGAATTCCTAAGCTTAGAGATCAAAGGCTTGTTGTACCGCACAGTCCTCTATGTGCACCAGTCTTTTTTTATTATTATTCTTTTAAGTTGACCTTACATGCCTTCATGTTCATATGATGCGATTTCCAATCGGATAATTTCAAATTTTTAAAAATAAAAAATCAATCCTCAATAAACAGCAAAAAGAGCCTTAATAGACTAAGCCCGATAATAATCTTCAATTTTTTACAACCTTTTTAGCTCATCTAAATGGACATCAAACGGTATGCACATGGGGGCACGTGAGCCTGACCAAAAACAATTCAAAAGAAGAGTGGTGCATGTGCTGCAGCTGCACCCTGTGGTGCAGCAAGTCTTACTCCAAATGAAAAATAAATAATACTTGTTGCACTGTGAGAGTGCAACTGCAAAAAGATTAAAAAAAAAAAATTGACATTTTTTTATAATCAGCCACATCATGTGTCCAACATATTCATACAACTGATCTTCAATTGAACGACATAAAAAATTTTACAAAATTAAAAATCAAGTTTTAATGAATAGTAAAAAACACTCTTAATGAGCCAAGTTTAATAAATAGAGTTCAATTTTTTATTTTTTATTTATTTTGATCATCCAATCAAAAATCAACTTGTACAAATGCAAATTGTACAAACGCACCAAGCATGATAAAGCATACCAGACAAATAAATTCAAAAAAAGTTTTTAAATTTCTTTTGGGGACTACACCCCCAACGCATATGGTAGATAAAGTATTACTCAATGAAAGAGTAATGCTAGCTGCAATGCATCCCTTCCCTCCCATCGTTGTAACACCCGGTCTAAAAAGGCACCGAACTACTCCGAGTTGACTTCTTTGACTCGACATGCTACTGATTCACAAATTAAATTACACGTAATTGCATGGAAATAATTAGTTCGGAGTAAATAAAATTAACAAGTAGAGAACATTCAGGAAAAATAAACATCTGAATCATCTATACACAACCCCAATAATTACAATCCTATAACAAAAGTCACGAAGAATGAGAAAGAATTAATGATGGATTATATGGCCACAAGTCTCAAGATATATGTCCAAAATAAATCTTAAATATAAATTATACCATCAAATTATGTTATTGATGACCACTACGCTAATGCTGCGCCTCTGATCCATGAGTAACCTGCACTTAAGAAGGGGCGATTTCTAGAAGAGAACTTAGTGTGAATCCCATGTCCATAAACCCACGAAATCTCTACCGACTGAAACACAAAAATATAATTTTCTCAAAAGAAAGAAACACGAATCACATAATAATTCATATCAAATTAATCATCTATAGATCTCACTGAGTCATCTCACATGGAGACATAAGAATCATATCAAATCAAACCACTTATCTTTTAATCTCTACTATGTGTTGCAAGTCATTCATATGTAAAATTAACATGGGATCATTCATAATTCACATTGCCATGTCCATATCAGAACTCATAGAGTATTTAGCCAAACCACTAATTGGTGGAAACAAAGTCCCTATATTTGATTCATCTATAGACATAGTTCATAAATAAGATAATCTATCATATATCATCCATGTCGAATAAATCACATTATCACGTCACTTTTCACATTGTCAACCCATTCTATGGTTAAATCACAATTTTTCTATCTATTGACCTTTCCACGATTGATTCATTGATCAAGTCCAATTCAGATCATATTTGCACAAGTCATTGGCACATTCTAAGGTTAATTCTCAATCAATTCTGCGATCAACAATTCAATAATAATCATTTTATCTAAGAATGACAGGAAACACACTAGTATCATCCTATCATCATCAACATCCTTAGATTTGAAACATTCCAAAGGATTCATTATCCGATCAATGCCACTCAGCCCTTCTTGAATCTCCGAAAATTGCGAAGATGTGACAAAGAAACATGGCCAGTTGAAGTACGAGGCACACCACTAACAAAGTCTAAGCCCTCAGTTGAGGTGCGCCCACAAATAAAACTTCTCTACTGCCCTTGGGCAATCAAATTACAAAAGTCGAATTTGAACACCTAACCCCATCATATGACTAAACCGGATCTTGACTTGACCTCATCATATAACTAAAATCTAATATCCCTTCCTCAAAGGATACATCAATGCGGGTATCTATACTTGTGAGGCGGTCATTCTAATCAAATCATAAGAACATAAGTCAATCATATAAAATAATCACAAGATCAAAACATGATATGAGAACATAAATTTATAAGTGATGAATAGCTCAAATAATCCTAATTAAATCAATCATAAACACCATGTCTGAAGTCTAAGTCAAAACGCATCTACCAGTGACCAAAACAGCATGTTTTCATCATTTCGGGTCCAAACGGTCGACCGGACTGATAAAATGGCCAACCGTTTGGTCAAATAAAAGTCAAACAGAAACTCTTGTAAAAACAGTTGATCGTTTTAATCCTAAGGGGCATTGCAGCAAGTAAAAGGAAAATAGATTAGATTGCAGCAACCATCACTCCTCAATGAAAATAGATTAAGGGCTTCTAAAGACTCATGGGCCGGCCTAGGCCAGCCCTGACAAAGCATGTGCCAAACCTAGGTTTTTCTACGCCGGGTTGGGCCGGGCTAGGGCAAAACAGAAGACTAGGCAATTTTCTATGGCCCAGGCCCTGTAAAACATGGGCTGAGCTTGACATCCGGATCCCTATTAATCGTATACCTATATATTTATCCTTCTTAAACTATATTTCCCAAATTCTAAGAAGTTTTCATCATCTAATATATATGAACAGAGGAAAAAGAATCCAACTTTTCAGAAATGAAAACATAGAAGTTGACCCAACATTTCTTACATGGGGTAGTTAACCATGGCAGAAAGTTAATAACGGCCGGTGGCCATTAGCTGGAGTCTTCTAGGTACATGCAAAGTAAAGAAAAAGGTATTCTAGTAGCAGACACATACAAGTATTCTTGTTGCAACTGCCAATGGAGAAAGATCCATCATAAGAAAGGCTTGTTTCCACAAGGAACAAAGCTTTTACCTACACACAATTATATTTAACAGATTTCTCAATTGTGCTTCAAAAGAGCCATACAAATATGCCAATGTTCCCTCTGAGAAGTATCACCAGACTACAAACTACAACATAACTAAAGTTGGAACAGAAGAAATGCCAACACATAGATGTTCACATGAAGACTCCAACTAGAAGGCTACATACTGGTTGTCCATCCATTGCGAAAAAAAACAAGGAAAAGCCTTCAAGCATCCGCTCATTGCACTCCACAAGATTGACCAGAGGCATGAAATTCATCAACTTCATTGACCTAGGCCAATGATACGCATCAAAGCCTGTTTAGAAAACATAAGAATCTAGACGTAATATATAGACAGATGCTTTATCAAATAACATTATAAATCACATGCATGAGATTGATTACCCCTATAAGATGGATTAATCAAAATTCAAGAAATCAAAAAGACAACTGATTATATTTTCCAGGAGGAAAAATGTTTTCCATTAATTTTTTGTGAGATGCAAGGTGGCCCAATCCATAATTAAGGTGCATAATTAAGGGGAGTACCTAACACAATGGGTCATAGGCCATCAAAAACCTTAACAACACTGCCCCCCGCCACACCAACCCCCCTCCCCACCCCAAGTGCTGCCATTAAGGGTGTCCTTTTGGCTGAAAAATTTGAACATTTCAGAAACATCCTCAATTGCTCCAAAAATAATCTGAAGAACAAGCAAACCAATGTTTTGTGAGGTGCAAGGTGGCCCAATCCATAATTAAGGTGTATAATTAAGGGGAGTACCTAACACAATGGGTCATAGGCCATCATTAAGGTGTACAATTAAGGGGAGTACCTAACACAATGGGTCATAGGCCATCAAAAACCTCAACAACACTCCCCCCTACCCCCCCACCCCTAAGGGTGTCCTTTTGGCTGAAAAATCATTGTTTGAACATTTCAGAAACATCCTCAATTGCTCCAAAAATAATCTGAAGAACAAGCGAACCTTCTAAACTGATAGACTTAGAAAAAAAGAACAAATGGAAAAAATAATAATCAAGGTGTATGATATACCACCTGTAAGGAGGTTTGCATTCCCCCTCCATGCCACTTCTAAGAATCATACAGCTTTAAGAGATCCCAATTCTCATGTACATCTTCCTTATCACACTTAATTCTATTTTCATATGTCATTCCAGAAAGAAAAACAACAAAGGTTAAATACAAAAAAGTTTTGGGAAACAAGGAATAGACAAAACGGTAAAACATCCGTTCAATAAAGCTAAATTGCTTTTTCTTAATTATGGCATTCACAACAACACTTAAATTTAGTATGCACCAATCATTGTCTTTGGCAATCCAAGTTATAAGCTGAGCTGGTAGATAGAATAAGGTACTAAAGCTTTTTGACAATGACGATGGACATAATTTTGGATTTTGCCATCAGTCTCAAAACTATACCCACTGAAAAAGTTTCTCATGCTCTCCAGAAAAGGTAATAAATAACTGAAATTACCCTACTCACTCAAATAAGAGTTTTGTGATTTGTCGTGTGGTCTAATCACCATAATACTCGAACTACACTTGCAACCCCATGCACTCTTCTATTTTTAATGGCAGGACGCACCTGGCACGAGTGACCAGTAGCTGGAGTAATGTCATTCCCAGCTACTTCAGCAGCTAGAGTGGAAGACTTCACTTATCTCACACATCTTAGTTCAGGTAAAATCAGAAAGAGGTTGTTGTAGAGCAGAATCCACATGTACTTTGGGAATTAGGGACACAATTTTAGTCTGCTGCTGCTGCTACCATTCCAACTGTCCTGGAAGAGGCACTCTCAGGTTGGATGACTGATTCAGTGTTGTTTCTGCACGCTTGCTGTCAAAATAAATTTATCTAAAAGCATCACTTCATAAAAGGATTATGACAACAGTACCAATTAAGATATTTCACAACTAAACAAATATTTTCATCACCAGACGAGCCAAGATAAAGCACCATCCCCACCATGGCTAATAAATAGTCAAACCTTAATGAATTAGACTCTGGAATGGATGCAGTTTCTCAGCCTGGAGCATCTTCGAGGTTGGCTGCAGTGATCTGGCCAATGTTGAAGCCATTATTTCTACAAAGATATAGTTCCCCTATTCTGCAGTTGCTCCACTAAGTTGCCTTCATTTCCACTCCTATAAATAACCCCTTTCACCAGTCACAACATTGCAAGCCAAGTGGAACAAAGCTGATGAGACCAAACAAGAGGAACATCTTTAAGTTGTTTCAGTAACAAAAAGCAGGTTCTGCAATGAAGAAGTGCTTGATGAAAAGGTCTTGCTGTGGTTACTTGACCTCAAAATCAACATTTACCAATCAACATAGGCGGTTGAGTCACATATGAGACTTTCAGGTTGGTTATAAAAAATAAGGAGCCTTGACAATTGGTATCAACCAAGACATGTCCGACTAATGCTTTGGGAAAGAGCAGGTCTGAAAATTTATGGAGACTCATCAAAATCATCAAAAACTATTTATAAGTACCAATGCCTCTACTTGTGAAGTAAAAATTATTACAAATTGAAAGAAATAGCTTCTAACTATTCTTCTTGGTTGATCAATCCTAAATCTTCATCATTAACTCTTTAACAGATGGCTAGCCCAACAACAGTGGAACCAGGGCAAAAAGTTGAAAAAAAAAAAGAATAATCATAAAGAGAGGAGAAGGAACACCATAGGCTGCTGCAGTAAGCCCAGGTTTCCACCACTGACCAGTGCCGGTTGCTGCCACCATTGCAGATACCAATTTTTCTCCCCTCCAGATTGTCATCATTTTCCCCCTTTTTTTAAAAAAACTTCTCAGCATTTTTAAAAGAATTAATCAGAACTGCCAATACCACACATGGTGGCTTTAAAGTGAAAAGTAATTAAAATCAGAATGGGTTTCATTTAGAACTTCATTTCATGTAGCATCAGTCATGAATATCAAATATAAACTTGTAACTGTTTAATACGCAATGGATCCCTTGCAGCCAATACAAGCTACGGAGTTGAGAAGAAATAAGGGATCCCCTGCAACAAGGCTTCTACTAAACTTGGCTTCTTTCTGCTTCACATTGATATGCTTCATGTTTCCTTCTCCAAACTCAGTAACAGGGCATCAACTCTAGCCACCAGTTCTTTGTTGCGGGTGATGTGCACATCACAGTATGCATGAGCTTTCACGATCATTCTCACCTGCATTATTTTGATGGCAGATACAGCAGTTATTCAAATGATTGAAGTAAACTTGAACAAAAAAGGGGCAGCCCACTGCCACAAAGCTCCCACCAATGCAGGATCTGAGAAGGTCAATTGTACACAACCTTGCCCTGCTTTCCGCAGAGCCGCTGTTTTTCAGTAATTGAAGATAATTTGGATAGCAGAATGATATTCCTACCATCTCTTCTAATTTCGACAGCTGTACCAAAAACCCCTCTGTTCTCTGGGAATCAAAATCCGTGCGCACAGAACTGTCACCGGAACTGGATCCTTTCGGTTTTCTGGAGACAAACTCTCTGATCCTATAAATTCTCCGAAGCATGATGTAAGCAGAAGTCAGGAAAGGATCACCACTATCAATATGAACTTTATCGCTGACCTTCCCCATTTTATGAAATATGGCATCCTCAATTTCCTGCACAATACTGGCCACTTCACCTAAGTGTTCTTCATTTTTTCGTTCCAACTCTTTAAGTACCGCACCCTTCAGCACCTGTTTATCTTCCAGGATCAGATTAAGGAATAAAATACAGCAAATAGTAACTAGGAAAGACAATCATAAGAAGCTCTTACAAGTTTGTGGCGAAACCATTTGAGTCTCAACCTCAGCACTTTCCTCTAATCCCCACCATAGTCAAAGAAAAACAATTAGGATTGGAGAAAACATAAGTAAGAATCATAAAAGGAAAAGAGAAAAGCAAAACCAAGGAGTCCTCCTAAAAATAGGACATGATGAGTGCTCAAGCACAAACGTAATGTAGATACACATCTGCTCTGCAATCTCACCTTTAAAGAGTATGACAGAGCCTCATACACAACGACCACGTTCAACAGCTTCTCCGCCAGCGTCTACATACCGGATCAAACAGCTTACATTACAGAAATCTAGTGCGTAGGGGTGTTATAAAGGATTAAAAGGATAGCAAGCATGAGGAAATCTCACTTCTTTGCTTGGGGTCCATGAAGTCCAGTACAAGCCTAAAGAACCAGAAAACGAAATGCCAGGTTAAAGTTCACAGTACAAACTAACCACTCTGCAATGTGGTCATCAATGCAAGTACCAACTTCTATGCTCTGAAACGAAGAACACCCAAGATCCCAACAGATTTGCCAAGTCCCAGCTCACCTCCGGCCAAGGCCGTCAAACCCACACAAGCCCAATCGCCCCACTCTGCGAGCCGCGGCCGCTGGTACGAGTGGTATCGCCATTCCCCGGCCCCTCCCGTCCAAGAAGAAAAGGGAACGCCACCGCTGCCCCTCCACCCCCCGATCGCCTCAGAACTTCTCAGCAAAGAACCCGCCGACAGGCTGCCCCGGCTTCTCGGCTGCTCACACCAAGACAGCAATTTCCCTGCACCATGCGGCGTCCCAGGTGTGTATGAATGATCACAACACAGTTCTAGTAAGCAAAAACGCTAAAATCGGCAAAGCAAGAATAGTGATCAACACATGAATAAGATAAGCAAAAGAGCAGATTTTTCTTTCTCTGGTGGGTGAATGAGCAAGAGATTGGCGCAGAAGGGAAGAGAGCGAGCGATCGGAGGGCACCTGGAGCAGACACGAGGTGGGTTCTCGACCTCCGGAGGAAGGCCGCCATGGCTCGCTAGGGTTTTCCTCGAGGGGGGCGATCACACCGTGTGCCCTTAATTTGGGGCAAATAGAGAACGGCCAGAGGGAAGGAGATCAGGGAGAAGGTAGGAGGAGGGCGGCGATGGGGCTATGTTGCCCCGGCGCCGCGCCGCATCAGGGATCGGGGGTTGACGGCGGCGCAGGCGGCGGCGCCAGGGGCGGCTTTGTCCGTTGCCACGACGGTAACATGCTTGTTGTAAAAGTGTCTGCTTGAAGCAGGTGAAGTCAGGCGAGTTGCACGCACAAAACTCACTTATTGCTTCGACACTTATGGTATGGTTTTTGAAGTTGTTGGAACTCACTTTCCTAATAGAACCAAATAATTAAGATGACTTTTGAAAAAATAGTTTTTTTATTTTTTAGCTCTATATTTGATATTATAGAAAAAATACATTCAGATACATAATTTGAATGATACGGTCAAAACTTTGTTCAAATAGTCAAAACATTTTGCAAGGCATATATAAAATCATTTATGAATAAGTAGTTATTAACCAAACTGAGTTTTATAAATGAAAAAGTAACTTTTTTAATCATATAATTATAATCTTACGTTCTATGATATTTAAGTATTAGGACTCATATTTTAATTTAATAGTATAATATATCAAATGAGAAGTGCTAAATATTTCTGTATTATATATAAATCAAATGGTTGGTATCAAAAAGTGAGTATTTTTCTTTATTGTTGATCCGTTGCGGTGTACGAGCTTCTTCAAATATCATAAAATTAGAGGTACTTCTTATTACTATGTAGAAAATAAATCATGAGCTCACACTAAAGAGAAAACCTAAGAGTGTATGGAGGAGTATAAGTAACATCTCTTTTTTTTCTTGAAAGTATATGTTAGTGTGTTAGATATTCATGTTGCCAATCATTAAAATATACAAATTAAATGGCCAAGTACAATTCCTGGCTTCAATAGCTCATTGATACAATTATATAAAAAAACATTAAATTAGGTAGATCAGACATACGACTCGATGTGTATGAAGAGCAAACTCACAAGGTTGGCCCATAAAGAAAAAATAAGTATTTTTTTCTAACAAAAGAAACCTCAAATTGGCGCCTACACTTTAGAAAGGCCTTCCATGCACTCCTACTTAACAACCAGATTGCATACAATGGCCTAAGTAAATTGAGATTGTTTATATAGGTATTTGCTTGATAACATGGTTAACGTTTAACTTAAACTAAATTATGTAAATAAATAAATAAAAAATACATAAAAATAGGTACAATAAACTCCTATTCGAGGTAGAATAAACAATTCCATGTCAAGTTGCTTATTCCCATTTATTCTGTAATTGGCCATTCTAACAAATTCAGGTGACCAAAAAGTGAACAAGCTTAGATAACACAATTATTCATCCTATTCTAAATATATTCAATTATCAAAAGAATGATATTTTAACAAGAAGTGATCAAGCTATAGAACTCCAAGGAACACCAAACCAATTACTCTGAGAGCCCATCCAATGCCAAGGAGGGTTGAGTGGCTCCCAGAGTTCCCCCAAACACTTCAGTAGTGACCACCTCAACTTCTTAGAGGGAGAGGGAGAGAGGCCCCCAGTGAAGTGATTAAAGGAACTCTAGGGGACACACAACTGGCTGTCTTACTTTGAAAACCCATCCAATTGCCTGGGAGGGTTGGGTGGCACCCAGAGTTCCCCCAAACACTTCAGTAGTGGTCACCTCTTCTTCCCAAAGAGGGAGAGGGAGGCCCCCAGTGAAGTGCTTAAGAGAACTCCAGGGGACACCCAACTGGCTGTCTTGCTGCTGCTACTCACACTGACACAGGCTTTCTTGGAACACTGCCATGCACCATCTCCACTATATATAATGTTGAAAGGGTGTCCTGTTGCTCCCATTTGCCTGCCCTAACAAGAGAATTTAAGGTTACTCTCACAAGAGCAGGCGCTCCCAGAGGTGGCCTTCTACATTCATTGGACCTAGTCGACTTTTAGGCCTGGGTAAGGCATTGGAGGAATCAGCATAAAAGGGTCTTCCTGTATGAGTCTTAGCCACATTGTTGCATGTTATGGACTGCTCCCAGCAAATGCTTGTTGAAAGTTTGATGGGAAGTCTTGGCATGCATAGCTTGTTTAGAGAAAAACCAAGGGTTTGCTTAGATTCTTTTCTTACAAAGCCTATTAATTTCATACTTTCAAATTTGGAATAATGAATTTATGACTTCATATAAATTATTTCATTTGCACCCAAAAATTTTCATAGCTGCCACCAATTAATTTTCGTCTACGGTACTACTCATGTCCAGTACCTACATGCAAGTAGGTATATATGTATGATATATCTCCTATTCCTTAGTTACAGAAAACTTATGTATTACCTTTTTTTCAGTCATCTAATTATCTAATATTAAGATCTAAAGATAGTTAATAGACCTTCATGATATAATGGGCTCTACGTGTTGCGTACCTTCTATGTCCTAAATTCACAAAAGAGATGAAGTATGGCCAGAGAGATGAGTTTTTATTCTACAACCCTTTTCAAATAAAAAAGGAAAAAATTGCTAGGGTGCTTCCTGTTTAAAATTCGCATGTGGGTATCCTGCCCATGCATCTTTAACTTGTCCGAAAGCTTTATAGACTGTTGGATTTGTTGGTTGACAGAGAACTCTGTTACCTAATAACATGAGATATTTTTCATATCATGTGTGATGTAACTGCAACAGCATAAGAATAGACAATTGCAGTGATCCACCCAGAAGAATAGGTTATCCAGAATAACGTATACTAGAATAAGAGGGGTTTAGTTTTGATAGTTTCGTGGGACCCACTGGCAGAATAGAAAAGATAAGTAATTCTTAGGTCTAAGGTCAGATTGCTTATTCTCTTTATTCTAGTATAAACAATTCTAACGTAGTATAAGTCATTCCGCCCATCAAATTAGAATTAACTTTATTCTAAGAATAAAAGGCCTTATTCTTTTCCTATTCTCCAATCAAAGTGACGCTAAGGTAAGAAGTATCTGACAAATGTAGCTATTCCGCATAAGCTTAGGGCCTGTTCGGACGCAATTCATAACAATGTTTTAAGTCTATTATAAACTCGTCTTTCACTGCAATCTTAGTTTGGATGATAGAAAACAAGCTTAGCATAAACCCATTCGAGTTTATCATTAACTCAAAACTTCCTCATAAACGTATTCTCTATAAATCTTCCGAGGGTTTGTTTATCTTGGAGACTCTAGATTTACCATTAGATCAGTTGTGTTTATATAGAAGAACCAAACTTGATTCACGGAAAACATGTATGTTTGGGTACTATAGGAGGGCACACGTTGCAAGGAAATAGTGTAGGTGTAAAGGAGGGTTTAGAGTGACTAGCCAATGAATAGATTTATGATAAATGTGTTTACATTACATCCAAATTGGCATCTTCAAGAGATGATGTTAATTGCTGGGGAAAAGATGATAGAGATGGAGGAAGGTGGCTGTGACCACTGCTGCATGGGTTTATTCCCTTATTCTACATGAACCTGAGACAGAAACCATACTAGGTTCATAGTGAACAGTGAATGATCCATAGCTTGGAGGCCAAGATCAAATGTGCAAACTTCAGCTGCATGAATCTTGCCTATGGAATTATAAATAAGAGGTCTGCGTGCCAGCTCTTGGCACCAGGGAAGAACACTGTTTTAAGTCCTCTCGGATGCTTCAGCTTGATAGGAGTAGCTGGTTGGCCCCTAGAGTCCCTCCAACCACTTCAGTGGAGCTCTCATTCACGTATGAAGAGCCAATCCCCACTGAAGTGTTTGGGGGAACTCCAGGCGTCACCTAGCACCACAAAAGATAAGGACATGGGAAAAAGCTCAGAATCTGTGAGTACTTGGCTTATGTTTCAATGTTCATAGTTAAGTACTTCTCGACGTCTTTTAGCTGTCTGGAGCGCAGAAACATATCATGTCTCTTAATAGCAGGGTTTACTTATTTTGCTATCATTCCCGTTCTCAGTTATAAGAATTGTCTAACGTTAGGTAGATCTAGTGACGGACGTAGAAATTTTGTCCAGTAAGGTCACTCGGACATTAAGTTATAAGCATGGTTAGGTCACTCGAGTCTTGGACTAAATCACATGAGATCTTGAGTTGAATCAGTGGGGTCCTGATCGAATTAGACTACTTTGAACTGGCTCAATAGTTCTGACAAAATGCAGTGAGCGCCCAAGACCCCACTGGATGAATGCTAGACCCACCACTGGGTGGACCATTCATTCCTATGCAATATTTCGGTGGAATTGTCTAACACTATCTCATGACAAGAAAATCACCCAAAGCCTGTTATCTATCCAAAGAAAGGCATCAACTTGAGATAGTATGATGAGGCAAAGGTGTAACTGATTGGTGAGTTAAGGAAGCAATCCAACATTTGTAGCCTGAGAATATAGAGGATTAATTGTTTATGTAGTCTCTCATGGTGTTTTTAGTAGCAAGTAGCCCCAAGGCCATAAGCACAGGAACCAAGAGTTCCCAGGTCTGGCAACAGGATTTCCCGACAGTACTGAGGGAGAAATGCTTGGAAGACAGTAACTGGAGGCTCATGGGAGGCTAGTTTGTTTTGGCTTCTCTGTCTAACCAAAAAATAAAAAACAGGAACCATCTACGTAGGATAACTAGCTTTACTTCTTGCCCTTGATGAACAGCTTCTAAGACTGCTCTTTAATAGTTCGACTCCGCTTATTTATTAAGTTAAATAAATAAATTTTAACTTCAATTCATAAAACAAACCAAGTTTGAACATAGGTGTGCTGAATCCGATTATGCTTGTGCACAGACTCGTTTAAGTATTTATTAAAAGCTTGTTTATATACACATTAAGAGTTTATTTAAGTATTCGTTGGGTCTTTTTTAAGGACTAATTTAATTATTCTATTATGACTAAACTTAATTAATACGATATTTAATATCTTATAAAATTTTCTATCAAGTAATTAATGGTACAAATAAATTAGTACTCAACGCAATTTGGCCTGAGTTTACAAATTTGAATTTTTTAAAAAATTAACTGAATCTATCATGACTTCATTGTGCTCGCAAGCTACTTGATACTCAACTCGAGCTTCAAGCCAAGCTTAAACAACTGTCATATTAACTAGAATCAACTTCGACCTCAATTAAAATTAGCCGAACCAAATTTGAACAAGGCAAAACTCGGGTTATTTGCATTGTTATCTTTCTCTGGAAGGTCAGGGATTCAACTCGGTTAGGAGTCTTAAAACTGTTGGAAATAGGTGTCTTCAAAGTCAATAATCAGGCACCTATATACATTCTAGTTCGCTAATAAATAGTAATTAATTTATTATGAAGATTAACGTTTAATTTAATAGCGCATAATGAAATACGCAGGATTATGTGGAAATATTAGATCATAATGAGATTTATGATAATGAGAACAATACTTCCGACCATAATCTCTACAGTATTCCCAGTCAAGAGATATTAGAGACAAGACATCTTGTATTCATATAAACTGATATGTGTTTTGCCTACTCATATGATGATGGTGACTGGTCTCATAGTCACATATATGAGGACACTAGAACAAGTACATATGTACTTATTAGAGAATGAATTCATTGAACTGATTTGATTTGAATCGCTAGATGATAAATTACTTAACTGTCAACTAGTTTGATTTAATATTATAGTTGCGTGGTTAGTTTTAGACATGAGATATTAAAGACACATTATCAGTAGACTTCCGAGTTTTGACCTTAGCTCATAGATATCTAACTATGGGATCCTAATTAGTCAAGCAATTAAGTTCAGCAGAATACATTAAAAGGTGATTGAGTATTCAATACGGGATCATTCGCTTTCAATAATTAAAGAGAGAATGATCCGAAAATAATGTGTCTCTGACCAGAGCATATACTATATCAGAAAAGGAGATTTTCTAATATAGTACAACAACATTTAATCTAAGGGAGTTGATTGGATAAGGTTTGACAATTGACTATATCTTAAGTTAACTAGAAATATTATTCGAATGAAAGATTATAATCACACGGTAATTGTTGACAGATGGGTTCTTTGAACGGATTATTGAACCCCATTACTTTCTGAGATCATGTAGTATTGTTTGGCACCCAACTTGATCGAAAGCTCGTCTGATTAATATGTATGATATTAATTCGATATATTAATTAATTAATATGAGATATTAAATTAATTAATTCAAGCCAGAAAAATGTTATTGAGCTTATTGAGTAGAAAATTAGACTTATACTTGAGCCTGGAAGTACAAAAATTTTCAACTAATGGTATTTAAATAGATTTTACATTAATTCGAAGACTTTGTGAAAAGTCGCCTCTCGTTCCGTCTCTACCACTTCCGCTTCCCGCGAGTTGGGAGCTCCGCCCACTTGCCACGGGCACCAATGCAGAGAAGAGATGATGGCATGCGCGTTGTATCGGACAAGAGAGCGAGGATGAACCATCGAGCAAAGAACGCATGGATACCACTAGAGGCCGGACACGTCTGCGACTGACGGTATTCTCTATCAAAACCACTTGGACGCGGATCCGAATCCGTGCAAGGTGATGTCTGATCATAGCGTTTTATTCGCTTTTGTCCAAAACAGATCAAAAATAGGCGGGGATCAATGTTAATATTCTGTTTCCACCACGTTCTTCATCGTCCCACCCCGATCTTTACAAAACTCCCCGAGTTGTTAGGCTAAAGGCGCCGCAAGATTATGTCTCCTAGTATGTGAGATTACTTCCTTGAAAAATAAAGTTGGCCCAAAATTATTGCCTAATTAGGTGTAATTATTAGTTATGCAGAATCATCTCCCTATTGAAAGGAAAATATTGAGTTTTGCATAGATTAGAACTCTGGTCTCTCGTGTATGTGTATACCATCTCTTAAAAAAGAAAGACCATAGGCACAGTATCCATCCATAAAAAAACTTTTTTAAAAAAAACCTGAAGTTATCTCCCTTGATATACCTTGATTGACTTGAAGTAAAAACACCGTAAGACATCATTTTTTTTAAATTCACTGGTTCTAGTAAAATCGTTAGAAGAAAATTCTTCTATTTTAAAATTTTGACTTCAGTTTTAAAAATTCTTTACGCATGTTTAATTAAGGTTTAATTAGTTGATATAAAGTGACGTTCTTGATACTAATTACGCCTTTTTTGGATGTAATGTAAACACATTTATCGTAAATTTATTCATTGGCTAGTCACTCTAAACCGTCCTTTACACCTACACTATTTCCTTGCAACGCATGCCCTCCTATAGTATAAGAATATTACAAAGACAATTGCGGTGATCCAACCAGCAGAATAGGTTATTCAGAATTATTTATTCGGAATAAGGTATATTAAAATAAGTGGTGTTTAGTTTTGATAGTTTTATGAGACCCACTGGCGGAATAGGAAGGATAAGTAATTATTGAGTTTAAGGTCGGATTGCTTATTCTCCTTATTTCTAACGCGATATAAGTCATTCCGCCTATCAAACTAGAATTAACTTTATTCTAAGAATAAGATATCTTATTCTTTTCCTATTCTCCAATCAAAGTGGCGCCAACCGAGGGTTTGTTTATCTTGGAGACTCTAGATTTACCATTAGATCAGTTGTGTTTATATAGAACAACCAAACTTGATTCACGAAAATATATATGTTTGGGTACTATAGGAGGGCACGTGTTGGAAGGAAATACTGTAGGTGTAAATTGTGCTCGCGAGCTACTTGATACTCAACTCGAGCTTCAAGCCAAGCTTAAATAAGTGTCATATAAACTTGAATCAACTTCGACCTCGATTAAAATTAGTCGAATCAAATTTGAACAAGACAAAACTCGGTTTATTTGCGCTGTTACCTCTCTTTGGGAGAGGTTAGGGATTCAATTCAGTTGGGAGCCTTAAAATTGTTGGAAATAAATGTCTTCAAAGTCAATTATCAAGTACTTATATACATTTTGGTTCGTTAATAAATGACAATTAATTCATTATGAAGATTGTCGTTTAAATAATAACGTATAACAAAGTCCGTGAAATTATGTGGGATTATTGAATCACAATGAGATTGCGATAATGAGATTAATATTTCTGAACATAATCTCTAAATTATTCCCAATCAAAGGATATTGGAGACAAAACATTTTGTATCTGGGTAGACTGGTGTATGTTATGTCTACTCATGATAATGGTGATTGGTCTCGTAGTCACATATGTGGAGATATTAGGGGAACCACATAGGTGTTCATTGGAGAATGAATTCACTGAATTGATCTTACTTAAATTGTTATATGGTAATTTACCTGACTGTTAACCAATTTGATTCAATGTCATAATTGTATGGTTAGTCATTAGACCTGAGATATCAAAGATACCTTATTAGTAGATTTCTGAATTTTGACATTGGTTCACGGATTTTTAACTATGGATCCTAATTAGTCAAACGATTGGATTAAGCGGAATACTTTCGAAAGTGATTGAGTGTTCAATACAAGATTATTCATTCTCAATAATTAGAAAGAAAATACTTAGAAAATAATGCGTAGGAGTCTCTTACCGGAGCATATACCATATCAGAAAAAGAAATTTTCTAATATAGTACATCGACATCTAATCTAAGGAATTAACCAGATATGATTTGACAGTTGACTATATCTTAAACTAGATCGGCAGCATTATTCGAAGGAAAGATTACAATCACACGATCACTATTGACAGATAGGTTCTTTGAGCAGGTTACTGAACCCCATCACCTTTCAAGATCAAGTAGTGTTGTTTGGCACAAAACTTGATCGAAAGTTCAACTGATTAATATGTGCGATATTAATTCGATATATTAATTAATTAATATGAGATATTAAATTAATTAATTTAAGCCAATAAATTATTACTAAACTTATTGGGCAAAAAATTGGACTGATACTTGAGCCTGGAGGGTCACACGCACAATGATTTTCAACCGATAGTATTTGAGTAAATTTTATATTAATTTAGAAGTTTTTGTGAAAAATCGTCCGACTTAATATAAATAAGCACTGAGTGTAAGTCATGGGCAAGCTCCAAAATTTTTCCAGAGATAGATGCCCCTCTCTCTCTCTCTCTCTCTATTGTGCGCCCCAGAGAGGGCGCCCCCTCTCGTTCCATCTCTGCCACTTCTGCTTCTTGAGAGTTGGGAGCTCCACCCACTCACCGCGGGCACTAATGCAGAGAAGAGATGACGGCATGCGTGCTATATTGGACAAAAGAGCGAGGATGAACCATTGAGCGAGGATCGCGTGGATACTGTTGGAGACTGGATGCATATACGGCTAGAAGCATCGTTCTGTCAAAATCACTCGGACGCAGATCTAAATCGCGCTAGGTGATGTCTGATCATCGCGTTCTGTTTATTTTTGTCTAAAACGGATTGAAAACGGGCGGAATCAATTTTAATATTATGTTTCCGCTACGTTCTTTGTCGTCCCGCCCCGATCCTTACAAAAATTCCCCTAACTTTTAGGCTAAACGCGCCGCAAGATTATGTCTCTTAGTACGTAAGATTACTTTCTTGAAAAATCGACTTAGCCCAAAATTATTGCCTAATTAGGTGTAATTATTGGTTATGGGGAAACATCTCCCTATTGGAAGGAAAATATTGAGCTTTGCTTATATTAGAATCCTGGTCTCTCATGTATGTGTATACCATCCCTTAAAAAAAAAGACCATAAAAAAACCTGAAGATATCTTCCTTGGTAAACCAGTATGGGTCGACTGACTTGAAGTAAAACACCGTAAGACATCATTTTTTTTAAAAACATTCACTGGTTCTAATAAAATCGTTAGAAGAAAAATCTTCTATTTTAAACTTTTGACTTCAGTTTTTAAAAAATTTGGATTGAAAATCAACACCGGATAAAAAGGTATCATATAAGTGAACATCATTTTGAAAACTGCAAATGCACAGACAGATTAAACTAAGAAAAACTTTCCATGTAATCAATCGTTAAGAAATTAATCTTGAAAACTCTGTAAAAAATGTGACTGAGCATGTGTACAATGATTGAGTTATCATAAGTAACCTTCCGGTAACCCTCACGGAACTCGAGTTAAAGGTCTTCATGGCATGAGTTTGCTAAGGTCCCAAGAACACAATAAAAAATCAGACCTTCGAAGACTTTTATTTTTCATTTTGGGCAAACTTTGAAAGATCATGTGCCTATCTTTAGAGGCAAGATCAAATGGACGTCAAGAATCCTAAATGATTTCAGAATTTCTGACTCTTTAGAACAACTAGTTTAGGTAGTACTGTACATAAGAACCCTCGTACAAATCCCAGTTGTGAGGAGTTAATAAGAATCTATCGAGAAAAAATGCTGAAGCATCTAGTATCTATACCAAGGTTTGCCGGCTCGAAAAATCGGACTGATTCGGATCTTCCATGATTTAGTACGAGTCGGGTTGACTCGTGCCGACTTGATCGAGTCGCAGTTATAATTAAATCGCACAGACTGGATCGAGTCGTACTGGTTCGGGTTCGTCTTGATACGGTACGAATCGTCTGAGTAAGTACGAGTCGATCTAGTACGGCAAACTATGATCTACACACTTAAATATGATGCACATGTACACAGTGAAAATACAATCCTCAGTAATATTGATGCGTAGGAATTCAACCCAAACTCAGATTCCGGCGAATGTTATTTCGACCTTGCCTCATATTCATATAAAAAACAACAATAAAACATTAATGCAGGAAAAAGGAAGAAGATGAGATGTTTAAGTACTGTTACAAACTTCTTCATCTGTCTCTCTCAAGAAGAGTTCCTCAAGGAAGGGACAAACTTAAGGAGAACAGAAGACGAAATTAACTATTAAGAAGAACTTTATTTCCATGGGTCTCTCTATCAAGAAGGCTGCTTCTATGCGTAGAGTTTATCTCTATGACTAGTATATCATTTAAATGTTCTTCATGACCAAACATAAATAACATCATGGATTTTGTGACTTGAAAAGATAGAATGGTGATATTTTCCATCATATTAAATTATCAACCTAGTATAATAATAAAATGGAATGTTGAGTCCAGAAATTTATTAGTTCACACGTAAACGTGACCCAAAAATAAATCATAAAAGTAGAGGAATTAATAATGTTGTACATATGATTACATTGCCGCCATACCCTTTGTTATACTCTTTGATAACCTCTTGACCATTTATTCAAATGGCTGAAATAAAAGTTGTTGTTACATATATAAGAATATGTATCAAAAGTGTGTTAAGATATCTTCGATAAAAATGTGTCAACTAAATGATTGAATGGTTCATATCGAATTAGCACTGGGCGTGATAAAAAATATGGGACTATCATATTCCTCAAAATAAAGAGACGGGAATCTCATCTTCTACATCTTAGTATGTCCCATTTACAAGCGTTGAAAGTGACTTTGATATTTCATCTATTTCATTCAATCATTTGATATTTTATTTAAGCAAATAACTAATCACTCTTAAATTTCGTGAATGGAAAAGATGCAATATATCACAGTGCCGAAGATGGAAGTCTAAAAGATTGTTTCACTCTAATAGTCATATATTTTGTGACAAAATGAAGTCCTTTAAAAATGCTATAAGAGACAATAAAGAGGCATCTCAAAATTATTTTAAGAGACAACTACCTAATTAACTGTCTCTTACAAGAAAATAGAAAGGGACTGCTGAAGTGTCCCTAATCTACTCACCATGGTTTTAGATGATTACATCCATCTCTAATAATTTATCTGTATAAAAATAAAAGTCAAATATTTTACATATTTTCTTAACTTGTGTAACAAAAAATAAAATAATTCCCCAATGAACAGAAAACCCATTGGTGTACAAATTATAGGAACAAAATAGACCTTCAACCAATGCCTTAACTTATATTGATTGTCAACAAATCCATGGACGGTCGTCTCATCAAGTTACAAAAAGAAATCACTTGTCCTCACTCCTCACTATAAAGGAAAGAAGTCATGACCACTTTTCTTTATTACAAAATTTTAATGTTAAAGTAAAAAAAAAAAAATCTCATGTACAACACAATCACAAATAATTGCTCTCAGTAGCGTGCATTTCATTGACTAGTATATACTAGTGTACAACTAACTTTCGTAAAATTGGTTTGATTATTTGATTACATGAAAGTATTAGATTAGACATGATATTTAGATTATATGGAGGAAGGCCAATTATATGAATATATTTCAAAAACGTTTTTTCTGTTAATAAGTCACTTCGGTTCTTTTTAAGCTTTTTTTAGTAGATGAGTTTTGGTACTTTAGAATGTTCATATAGCAAAACTACTAAAAATGAGGTGAAATAAGCAAGTTAAATGTCACTCACCTGCTTCGAAACTCATTTTCAAGTAACTAAAGGGACCCAAACAGTACCAGACATAAATCATGTTAATGGATTTTCCTGACCCAAAAGGTCTAATGAACTTGGTCCACATTAAACTCGATTTCGGTCACAAAAATAAATCTAAATGTTTAAAGAGAAATGTTGGTCACTACCTCGCAATCATTGTACCACCTCCACTGGCGGACGTAGAAATTTTGTCCAGTGGGGTCACCGGAATTGAGTACTACAGACTAAATTAGAGGGGGGTCAGCTAGGGATACGATGGGTCAAATTCGGTGCGGATCTATGGTAGATTCATGACCGTATCTGTTAAGTTATCGTTTTAGAAATATTATCCGTTAACGATCTTATAAGTTAATAATCAATCGGATAATTGAATCTTATTGTATCATATGTATTCAGTAAAAAAAAAAAACGTATTCGTTACCTTATCCACTATAAATATCGATTTGAAAAGACAATTCGTTAATTGACTTATAAACTAATGATTAGTTGAATACTCGGATTATCAATCAGTTAACATTTGTATCTCTAAGACATCAATGAGATTCACTTAGACTGAACGATTTACTTGAAAAATATGGGGGGGCAGAGGGATGGGCGTGCGATTGTGCGCAGGGACATGGACTAGCTAAATGAGCTGGACGACTGGGGCAAGGCCCAATAGGTTTCTGCGAATGGGTCAGTGGGGTTCTGGGGCACCCTGAGCGATGAAGTTGCAAAAATCTAGTAATGTCCTGAGACCCCACTAACCAAACGTTGGATCTGCCACTGACCACCTTGCAAGAGACGCAACACATCCTAAAAGATGTAGGCCATCTGATCTGTCAATCAGACATTACGACAAGTATTAAGCATGTTTAAATAGGTCTAGCCTAACCTAATCTATCGCAGTCAAGGGCCAGCCTACCTGCCTAGCCAAAGCTGAAAACCAAAAACCCCCTCCCCCAACATCATTAGCAAACTCACACAAGAACTCCTCACATTCCCTAATGCACTTTAGGACCTCCTTTTTTTCTTTCTTTGCCTATCCCCCTCCTTGTGACTGTCTTTCCCTCTGAGAAATAGGCCATCTATGTATGGGATTGGATTGAACTTAACGTGACACGTCATTTTTTCAAGCTTTTAAAAATTTTGGCCCTTTATGAGTGAGGTGGAAGATATTAAGAAACCAGGTTGGGCGATTCAATCCAACTCTTAAGGTAGGCAGTAAGGCTTTCAGGGTGCTAATCATCAGATCCCCTTGATTAGATGTACGACAATGTAACAGAGCAATTCTTTTTAATTCGAAAAAAAAGGTTGTTGAGCGAGGTGAGCCCTCATCTCGGCCTTCATATTATTTGAACTTTGATCAGACAGTCAAAAAAACTAAAATGAAAAAAGAGATAATGCACTTGTACGATCTAAGCCATCGACACTAACCGTGCATGTGCTGTTGCACCACACACATTACAACAAGCATTACTCTAATGTAGAAGATTTGCCTCCCTCCTGCTATGCCCTATGCATGTGGTATGCCTCCTAACCTTTCTTCTCTCCCCATGGTTTTGTCATCAATCCAATATCCTCCCACCCTCTCTTTTCTCTACCCTCAGGTAACCTGCATCCTCTTCCCTTCTCTTCCCTCCTGGTCCTCCGAGTACATTCTTGAGGGAGGTTTGAAGCACTTGGAAGTGCATTATCGAATTTGATAGAGTATCAATTTTGATATTAATATTCTTATGATATTGAGTATCAAAATCAAAATTGATATGATATAATGTTTAGATGCTTGGTTGAAGTTCTAACAATATCAAAAATGATACAAGAGGTTGTTTGGATGACTCTTACTATCAATTTTAATTTGTTGTAATAGCTATGTGACCATTTGGTGTCCTGTAAAATATTATAAAATCGAAGGTTTACAGTGTCACAAATTATTAAGATTAAATTACCATCTTTCGATCCCATTCTTGATTCAAAACTACCTATAATCAAATTAAATATTTTTGTAGTAGTAATTTAAAATTAGATATTTTATAAGTTTTAAATTAATTATTTTCAAAGAATACATTGTTTCATGTTAAATAAATCAAATTAAGTTTTAGCATGATCAATTTCATTTTAAAAATTTTAAAATAATTAATAACAAAACATAAATTTGTTGTATATTGAAACAAACACAATCAAACAAATTTGCTAAATATTTCAATGTGATTGCCACCTCTAGTGTAAAGAGAAGGTGATCGCATTTAACAATGCCATGAGAATGGGGTCTTCTTTCTGAGTCATAACGTCGAACATCTACCGTACAAAAGGCTTCAGGTCCGGCAGCCTGCAGCCATCCTCAACAGGAAGAGGAAGTGCCGATGTTGTCACTGGTGGCGGTGATCCTCAGCTACGGGGGCCGCTCGGGTACGCCGTTCCTCCTCTAGAATGCCCGCCGCCACCACACCTCGAAGCCCCTCTGTATGTTGGGGCAGTCGTCGCCGGAGTTGAGGAAGCGATAGAACAAGGACAGGAGGATCTCCTGCTGCAGCGTCAGCAGCAGCATCAGGATGGTGTTGGCCAAGCCGTCCCGCATCCACCCGAAGTCCTTGTAGAAGGGCTCCAGCCACATTTGCAGCAGCAGGCACCGTGCCTCCTTGCACACTAGGATATGCCCCTTCCCCACGCCCACCAGCAACCTCGTTGTCACCCGTTTCACCTCATACTGGTGGATGGCCGACACCCGCGGATGTGCCTCCGCCAGCTCCGCCTCTGTCGTCCACGTCCGCAGGAACTTGTCCGAGATCTTCTCTCTGAGTCATGCACCTTCTGCCTCAAGGGCCCCAAGGCCACCCTCAACTTCCCTTAGCTCATCCATGTTCTCCCCCACCCCTCCTCCTCCGCGCCTTGGGACACCCAGACCGCTGCAGCCACCGCCGCCTCCATGGCTTGCACTAGCGTAAGTGAGATAGGTCAGACACCTCCTTCATCTCCGACGTCATCGTCCTTGGAGGTAGGGAAGGCGCCGCTAGCAGGAGGGCGAACAGGGGAGGAAGAAGAAGAAGAGGAGCTAGAGGACTTCTGGGTGGGAGATAGGGGAGCTGCCAAAGTAGGCAGCGGAGGGCGGCGGGGGGTTGTCGGGCGAGGAGGCGTAGGTGGAAGTGTGGTGGTCGTCGTTGTGGAACCCAGTGGGTTGTGGTGGCGAGGCCACATGGGGGGTGGATGGGCAATTCATGTCATGGGAAAAGCCTCAAGGGTTCTCTGTAACATATTTAATACAAGGTACGAGTTGTATTAAATCCAATATTAATGGGGCCTTTATTATGAATTTTTTTTAAAACTAATATAGGATAACCAAACACCTAAATCAACTACTATTAATATTAATATTAATATTAAAAGACATACTAATACAGCCCCTTAATACGGGAACTAAACAGGACGTAATGTTTTGATTGATCTAGAATATCTTATTTCTCCGCCTTAGTTTCTAATCAATGAAAGAGTAAGCAATGTTTTTCTAGTGTTATTCATACTCTCTAAAGGTAGTTCTTTAATATACCTAGTCAAATATCACAAAGTTAGAGGTCCTTCATATTAACCTACAGATATAATCATGGGCTCACACATGCTAATGTGCTATATAGAGAAAACCGAAGATGTATGGTGTAGGAGGATAGGTGACGTCAATTTTGTTTTACTTTTTTTGAAAATATATGTTTGCTAGATATTCATGTTGTCATTCATTAAAATATACAAATTAACCCGCCGAATACAATTCTCGACTCCTATAGCTCATGAGTAGAGATTTTCTCAATACAGGATTCCCCCTCAGGTATTTGTAGAATTTTTAGGTGATGTGAGGGACTTTTTTGCAATGTTTGACCTTCTCCCCCTCTCAGTACTATTAGACTCCTGTCCAACCCTGAGAAGATCTCTTCTCGTAGCTCATTGATATAGTTACATAAAAAAGCATTAACTTAGGTAGATCAGATGTATGGCTGGATATGTATGAAGAGAAAAACTCATCAGACAGGCCCATAACGAAAACTAGTGAGATGTCTTGTACATCTAAACTTTTTTTCTAACAAAAAGGAAATGTCAAATTGGCACCTACATTATAGAAAGCCCTTCCATGCAGTACTACTCCCCAAACATCCACAACAATTTGGTTTGACCCTCTTTGACAACCATATTGCTTACAATGGCATAAGTAATTTGAGATTATATAAGTATTTTGCTAGATAACATGATAAATGTTTTACTTAAACTAAATTACATAAATATATAAACATACATAAAAAAAAGTATGACAAATTAACTCTTACTCTAGGTAGAATAAACAGTTCGAGTGTCAAATTGCTTATTCTCATTTGTTCTGAAATTAGTCATTCTAACAAATTCAAGCAACCAAAAAGTGAACGTGTAGATAACTCGAATAAATCATTCTATTCTAAATTTATTCAATTATCAAAAGAAACACATTGTGACAAGAAGTGATCAAGCTAGAAAACTCCAAGGGAACACCAAACCAATTACTTTGAGAACCCATCCAATGACAAGAAGTGTTGGGTGGCACCCAGAGTTCCCCCAAACACTTCAGTAGTGTGGCCACCTCAGCTTCATATATAGAGAGGGAGAGGGAGGCCTCCAGTGAAGTGACTGAGGGAACTCCAGGGGACACCCAACTGGCTGCTTACTTTGAAAACCCATCCAATTATGTCTGGGAGTGTTGGGTGGCACCCAGAGTTCCCCCAAACACTTCAGTAGTGTGGCCACCTCAGCTTCATAGAGAGGGAGAGGGAGGCCTCCAATGAAGTGCTTAAGGGAACTCCAGAGGACACCCAACTGGCTGTCTTGCTGCTACTACTCATACTTAGAGTCTTTCTTTGAGCACTGCCATGCACCATCCCCACTATATATAGTGTTGAGGGGGTGCTCCCTGCTGCTCTCATTTGTCTGCCCTAGAAAGATAATTTAAGGTTACCCTCTCAAGGGCAGCTGGCCTTGTACATTCATCGGACCTGGTCGACTTTCTGGCCGTGGTAAGGCAAACCTACACAGGGACCCAGTCCAGTGGTGGATTCGGCATAAAACTGTCTTCCTGCATGACTAGTCTTGGCCACATTGTGGACTGCTCGCAGTAGATGCTTGTTGAAAGTTTGATGGGAAGTCTTGGCATAACTTGTTTAAAGAAAACCAAGACTTTGCTTAGATTTTTTTTTTTTAACCTATTACTTCCATGCTCTCAAATTGGGAAAAATGTGAATTTATTGTTTTATATAAAATCTTTTATTTACACCGAAAAATTTTTGATAGCTGCCACTAATTCTCGTCTATGGTACCACTCATGTCCAAAGCGGGAATGCATGTAGGTATATACGTTTGATGCATTTCGAATTACTTATTAGTAGAAAACTTATGTGTTACCTTTTTTTCAAGCAATCTAATTATTTAAGATTAACATTTATTGATAATTAACAGATCTCAATAATATAGTTTAACTTTTATGAAAGCTTTATAAATCTGAATTCATTGAACCTGGCCAAGTCTGTAGCTGGAATATCAGGCACATAGGTGGTCATGTCCTTTCTCATCCATATATACTTATTCTCCCTTATTTTGGCTAGGTCATCAAGTGATGGCAGATCACTTTCTCCTAGATCTCCCAATAGAAAAGCTCATCATCAATCATATATCCTAGAAGTTTCTAGGAATCGTCAATGAGAATAGATCGGTGTCATGGTCTCACAAGAGACTTGGTGATTCCTATCATGTATGATGTACAACAACATAAGAATCCCACAAAGACAATTGCAGTGATCCAGCCAGCGTGTTTTGAACTTTAAGGTAAGAAGTATATGACAAATGTAGCTATTCCGCACAAGTAAGTAGGGATGTAAATAGGGTGGATTGGATTGGGTTATGTAATAATTTAGATTTAACCTAAATTCAAAATAGTCTAGCCTAATTTTAGCTCAGCCTAAATTCAACCTAAGTTTAACACAAATTCAGCCTAAATTTAATAATAAGTGGGTTGGGTTGGCTTAGGTTGGGCTGACCCTATTTATAAATGTTGTGTTAGAAATATTTTGCTTTTTGTCTGAATTATTGTAAAAGTCAACAAATTAAATTGGGCCATCCCATTTTCAGCCCAACCCAACCCAGATTCAACTAATGTCAACTCAAATTTAGCCCAACCCAATTTATATAACCTGGGCCACCCTAATTTCCTTTAATATAGGTTGGGTTGGACTGGGTCACGGGCTGGCCTGTTTGGATGTGATCCATAAAGTTGCTTTATACGGGAGACTCAGATTTATCATAAAATCAAGGGTTTTTGGCATATATATTCTTGAAAAAATATTATATTTGCACGATTGCATCTGTACCCCTAAGTCTCACATATAGTCATCAATACTCTTGAAATTTTTAAAAAGGTTGCACTTATACCCCTCCATCTAAAGATTTTGCATAGATACCCATAAGTTCGCTAATATACCGTGTATATACCACCTAATTCACTAAAATTTTGCACATGTACCCCCGACAACCAAAATGTTATCGTGATTTATGGAACATTTTTGGCATATTTCGTTGAAATTCACATTAGTTTGACGAAGAGTACAAATACAAGATTTGAAAGATTTTAGGAGTATTGATGACAATTTGTGGAGTTAGGAGTCTAGATGCAAATACCTTTTTTGTAGGAATATATATGCACAAAACCCTAACGGTTTGTTTTGAGGATTAGGTATTCCGGATTTCTTGTTTCCGGATCTCTTATTACTAGAATAAGAAGAATTTACTTTGGGTGGAATAAGTAGTTCACAAAATAACTAGTTCTTGCCTTTTATATGGAATGAGTTATTCCACTTATTCAAGGAATAACGCGTTCACGCCCAGAATAACGAAGAATAACGCGTCCGCGCTCCCAAACCGAATAAGTGGAATAACGCGTCCTGTTCTACCCTTATCCTGCAAACAAACCGGCAAAGTCAATTGTGTTAACACATAACAGCCAAGCTTAATTAAGTTTACATAAAATATGATTAGGTACTGTAGGAGGCCATGCGTTGGAAGGAATTAAATAGGGTAGGTGTAAAGGAGGGTTAGGACACTAGCGAAGTATAGATTTACGACAAAACTGTTTATATTACTTCCAAAAAAGGCGTAATTAGTATCAAGAGCTTCGCTTCATATCAAATAAACCTGCACATGCCCAGAAGAAGTTACAATGGAAGATAGACCTCTTTCTCATGTATATTGCAAAGCTGTGTTTGCAGCAAAGGCCTCATTTCAGATAAAGGGGCAATGGGCATCTTCATGAGATGATGCTGGGGAAAAGATGATAGAGATGGAGGAAGGTGGCTGTGACCACTGCTGCATGCGTTTATTCCCTCGGTCCCTCCTTCTATATGAACATGAGACAGGAAGCAGACTAGGTTCATAGAGAACCAGTGCATCATGCAGAGCTTGAAGGCCAAGAAAATTTGCAAACTTCAGCTGCATGAATCCTGCCCAGGAGTTATAAATAAGAGGTCTGCATGCCAGTTCTTTGTCAGGGAAGAACACATTTTTAAGTCTTCTCGGATGCATCAGCTAGAAACTTGAAAGGAGTAGCAGCTTGTTGGCCCCTAGAGTTCCTCTAACCACTTCAGTGGAGCTCTAGTTCCTGTGTGAACTACAAGTCCCCACTGAAGTGTTTGGGGGAACTCCAGGAGTCACCTAGCATGCAGTGCCACAAAAGATAAGCACATGGAAAAGAAATCAGATCTGTGAGTACTTAGCTTATGTTTCAATGTTCTTAGTTAACTTTCAATGTCTTTTTAACTGTCTGCAGGGCGGAAGCACTGTGTCATATCCCTTAGATAGCAGTAGGTTTCACTCATTTTGTAATAGTTCTCACTTCCAAAAATACTCTCGTTATATGCAAATGGTCGAACACTAGGCAGAACATATTCCCTGTGCAACATCTCTTGGGTGGAATTGTCTAATGCTATCCCATGAGGAGGAAATCACACCAAACCTATTATCTGCATGAGCTTGGGATTGTATGATGAGGCAAAGGTATAACTGCTCGGTGAGCTTCAGAGTGTAAGGGAGCAATTCAAATTAGGGTTTTTTCGATATCGATCCATACAAACATGCTGAATCCGATCTATATCCATATATCTTACATATTTTAATATTAATCTTATGTACTTGAACTTTTTAGTTTTTAATCCTTACCATTTGCTTCTATCAGTTTTTTAACTCTATAATAGTTAAGCATGAGTTTAAGTTTAGCTCTCTCAAGAAAAGTCACTTTTACCCTATTTAAACTTTGATTTTTTCTTGTTGCACCGGCAACCGATGGTTCACAATTGTTAGTACAGCAAAAGAATAAAAAAAGGTCACTGCAAACATGCCGGACATGTGCTTACCACCCAGCTTTGATCAGGTGATCCAAAAAAATAAAATAAATGTTATTAAGTTCAACCCATTTAGGTCATTTTTACTATTCATTGAAGCTCATTTTTTTTATTTTTTTTAGACTTATTTCAAGTATTTTATTTTATTTTAACATTGACTTGAAAAATATTTCATAAATATTTGCTTCCTTTAAATGATTCTTAACCATAAGAATTTATTGTTAAATCATATTACTTTTATAGGGAGTAATATTAAATATGCAACATACAAGATTTATTTCGAATTCACTATGATCAATAGCGAAAAGCTCTTTAAATTAACATTTTAGGTACTAAGAATCAGCAACCTAATACTTGCTCAATGCCCAACTGCAATACTGCTGCAACTACCATTTGATCATAGAATTGGAGGCACAAAGGTTGTAAGTTTTGCTACATGTCATGGCACAGCGGCATGTGCAATCGTAAAATGCCCTACATTAGATGCTAAAGGTTAGAATCTGGCACAAAGGTTTTAAGTTTTGCTACACATCATGGTGCAGCGACTTGTGCAATCGTATCTTGTGATCAAATGGTGGTTGTGATTGGATTATAATTAGGCATTGTAGCAAACATTACTCCAAGCTCATCATTGTGATTCCGACGCGATTGTAGTATTTGTTCAGCTATGCATAGATCCCCCTTTGAGATCAAAGAGTTAAATGATTGTAGTATTTGTTCAGCTATGCATAGATCCCCCTTTGAGATCAAAGAGTTAAATGATGGTGCTTGAGGCCTCGAACATATTATGTGCGTTGCTCAATGGCCTCGCGTATGTCTAAGCTTTTAGCCTTGATTAGGCTGCTTAAATGTTATTGCAGCTTCTCTCCATCTATCCTTACTAGTATATTATGTAAGTTGTACGAGGATATATGAGTCATTTGTCTTTAAAAATGATGTGTACAGTACATGTACGTTCGGTTTCATGTATCTGAGAGACGTTGGGCGATCCAAACGCACAAATCTAGACAATCTCATTCCTCTACATACACCCATGCCCCTGTGGCCATCCATGTACTCCCATTTTCTTTCCTACTTGGTCTTCCTTGTTTATCTTCTGGACCGCTATACTATTTACCTTGTGTTATGAGTTAATGAAGACAACTTTTATTGTCTAAAAAGAAAAGTTATAGATTAGTCTCTTCAGGTGTGATTTCTTATAAAATCACCAATTTTAAAATTGACAAAAGCAAAATTTTCGACTTTCAAATTTCAGAGTTTTGGTTTTAGTAGTTTTTGAGTAGCCATCCGTGTGTTTTCTAGTTAATGCTCCAGTGGGGCCAAAAACAAAAGCCCTGACAGGGTTTGAATTAAGGGCTAAATTTCGGAAGCGTCTTCATGGCATGAATTTGGTAATATCCCATGAACATATTCAAATAATAGGCCTTTATCTTTTTTTCTTTCTTTGTAAGAAAATTTTTCATTTCTTGTTTAGGACAACGCTCGGGAAAATCCTGACATATCTTTCTTTCTTTCTTTGTTAGAAAAATTTTCATGTCACGTTGAAATCACACCCTTTGTTATACACTTTGATATTCTCTAGACCATTTATTCAAATGGCTAAAAGTAATTAAAGGTGTTTGTTACATAAAAATATTATAAAAAATGTGTTAATTAAATGATAGAATGGTTCATATCAAATGTTCAGAAAGTGTGAGAAAACAATATGCATGGGAGCATCGTACGTATTCCTCAAAAATAAGGAGACTGCAGGGACTTAATTCGTCAAATATGAAACTTCTTCCATCTGAAAGTTCACAGGATGGAAAGAGGCTATCTCGTCTGCAAAATAGTTTGGAGTTCATCTCAAACTTACGTGAGCTCATCAGCCAGCTGATACCCACATCTACGAACACTTTGCAGACTCTTTCAACACTTTTTATTCTTTAAATACTGTACCTATAAACAAGGGGTAGTTCAAAAACAAAAGGATAATAGAATAGCAAAGAAGTCTTTTCAGGTGCAACCTGTTACAGAATTGGAAAATCCGGCATAAAAATGTGTGCAAGCTTTGACAGATTTTGTAACCAGGTAGGGTATTCTTGTCTCTTGTTTGATCGAACTTGAAGATATTCTCTTCAATATGTGTATATAAAAAGGTAAAAAATGTAGCAGACTCTTGCTCTATTCCTCCCATCCTATGAGACAGAAATCCAAGAATAAGGGGCAGATGAACTTTGGGCTTGTTACATTTCTCTGACAAGACAAACAGATCTTCCAAACCATTTCTAAAGCTTCAAACTTTAGAAACATATATCTCATAAAAATTCTACTCTAATCCTATGTCAAAGTAAGACCCAGTGATGACAATTAGGTGTAAGCATTTCCCACTTGCTTCATTAAACCAATCTATTTACCGATAGTGTGAGCCTCTAATCTTAAACGAGTTATGTTTGCTGCATCGCTGCCAATGCAGGAAGGTTGAGTTGGAATGAATCCTTCTAAATCCTTTTTTCATCTATATAGACTTGTCCTCCATTAAATGTCTTCCGACATCATCCGCATGTCAATTCACATGAGGGGTAAATTAATATATATATATATATATATATATATATATATATATATATGTCAAACTACTTTCGAGAGTATCTTAAAGATCTCGAGAGCATCCTAAAACTATCGAGAGCATGTTGAAGATCTAAAGAACATCCTAAAATTCTCGAGAGTATGATGCACATTCCAGAGAGCATCTTAAAATCCTCTAGAGTATTCTGACAAATACATCCTATTTCAACATCTAGAAAAAAAATTCAAAAATCACTCAAAAGAATGAAAATAAAAAAATATTTTTTTATTTTTTATTTTTTTTCTAGCCATCGAATTAGGATGTGCCTTGTACAAACATGTATGTCAGCTCGCCCTAACCTGAAAACATAAATTTTAAAAAATAAAAAATAATAAAACTTAGTGCACATCTAAGGTGTGTACTAAGCTCGGGTGTACACCAAGTATTTCTCTTCTTTTTAGCAACTGAGATAAGCATTAAAAGTTTCACTCTTCTGTCACGAAAAATTATGTGATTCATACTAGTGAAGTTATTGGGCCGTCCAAAGATGGTCCAATAACTTCAACATAGTATCAGAACCCACAATGATCTAGGCTGTGCACCCCATATCTTCGATCCACATGACAGAGCCTAATAATGGCTAGTATATGTGGGGATGTGTTAAAATAGTCCTACATCGGATATAAGACAAAAACAACAATGCTTAAATACATGGTGCCTACTCTACTCAAAGTCTTAAGGTTTTAAGTTGGATAACCCAATAATTTTAATATGTATATACATTAATGAAAAGAAAGAGACAGACAATTAGGGCCGCAAAGTAACCAATACCTGTGATGAACGGCTCCCAAAGTTGCTCGGTAAGAACTCGATTAATGCAGCTCGCTTATTAAATTAAATAAATAAATTTGAAAAAAATTAATTCGATTCATTAAACAAGCTAAGCTTGAACACAAGTGAGCTCCACCAGCTCAAGAGAGCTCATTTTAATACTCATTAAAAACTCATTTAAAGACTGATTAAGATCTCTTTTAAGTACTCATTTATTTATTTTTATTCATGAATAAACTTAATTAACAAGATATTAATATATTGTAGAGTTCTCTATCAATACCTAGGGGCCAAACAATTGCTGCTCACCATGGTTTAGTCTGAGTTTATATATTTAAATTTTAAAACTTTGAACTAAATGTATCATAAATTCATTGACCTCGGGAGCTACTCGATGCTCGGCTCAAATTTGTTTAATATCTAAACAAGTACTCAAGCTTGAACTGCCATCATAGATACTCAAATCGAACTCAAACTTGATTAAAATTAGTTGAACCAAACTTGAACAGGGTAAAACTTGACTTGATTTAGCTCATTACATCCCTACAACCAATCTACAAAATTAACTCCAAATAATTTTTGACTACGTGAGATAGAAGATTACAAGAAAGGGCATGTTTGTAACTCCTTAAAAATTATACATAAGAGGATAACTTTGAGTGGAAGACCATTCTAAAAAGAGCATAACTTGCTACACTAGCAGTTGGTGTTACATCGGTGGCTGCTGATTTTTTTATTTTAAAAAAGTATTCTTTAAATTTTTTTTAAGTGGATCTCAACCGGACGTACAAGACCTTTCAATCTAATTTCCGCTCGGACAACACAAAAAAAGATGTTTTTAGTTTCCAATTTTTCATATTTCTTTATATCATCCAATCGGAGATCTGATTGTATCATCTTGGGCACAACGGAACCACCTAAAAAAAATTCAAAAAATACTTTTTTTAAATTAAAAATATAGGCCAGTGTACTAACAAGTTATTCTCTTCCAAAAATCATACTTGGGAAATAAACTATAGCATAAGGTATACCATTTGCTTTTTTCTAAAAGGTCCATTTCTATGTGAATAGAGATCTTTTACATTGGGGCTTAGACTGAATTCAAAGGAAGGAGAAGATTTCAAAAAAATTCCTCATATGGTGTTTTTTCTATCCTCGATGAGGGGTTTTTATGAAAGCCTTCCTCCTCTCTCTGTATTGATTGAGTTCAATCTAAATCCATATTGAGATGAACCACACTATTTCTATGCAAACCCACAATATCCCACGTTGTCCTCTTTTCCAGCCTTCCTACGCAGCATGCCATGCGTTTCCTTCTCTCTTGCTTCCTCTACGTCCTCGAAGTCGCCGGAGTTGGCAGGTGGGTGGAGAGCAGCGCCAACAGCAAGGAGAAGATGGTGGTGAAGGGGGAAGGGGGTGCTGAGGGGGTCGAATTGGGTTCGGGACCCAAGCTGAGGAGGCAGATGGTGACTCCGGCCAGGTTCCAATACTCAATTTTGCGGCCGTACGTGGATGCATGCGGAGGACCCGAAATGGGAAGTGATAAAGAGAGCTCCAAGGAACACCAAACCAATTACTTTGAGAACCCAACCCATCCAATGCTGAGGAGGGTTGGGTGGCACCCAGAGTTCCTTCAAACACTTCAGTAGTGGCCACCTCTTCTTCCCAGAGAGGGAGAGGGAGGCCCCCAGTGAAGTGCTTAAGGGAACTCCAGAGGACACCCAACTGGCTATCTTGCTGTTGCTACTCACACTTACACAGGCTTTCTTGGAACACTGCCATGCACCATCTCCACGATATATAGTGTTGAGGGGGTGGTTCCTGCTTCTCTCATTTGTCTGCATGCCCTAACAAGATAATTTAAGGTTATCCTCACAAGGGCAGCTGCTCCTAACAGTGGCCTTGTACATTCATCGGACCTGGTCGACTTTTTGGCCGTGGTAAGGCAAACCTGAAAGCAGATAACACAGGGACCCAGTCCAGTTGTGGGTTCGGCATAAAAGTGTCTTCCTGCATTAGTCTTGGCCACATTGTGGACTGCTCGCAGTAGATGCTTGTTGAAAGTTCGATGGGAAGTCTTGGAATACATAACTGGTTTAAACAAAACCAAGGCTTTGCTTAGATTCTCTTTAAAACTCACACGTGGATATCCTTTCCATGCGTCTTTTTAACTTCTATGAAAGCTCCATATACAGACCGTTGGATTTGTTGGTTAACAGTAGGACTGTAAACAGGTAGGATAGAGATACGGAAACAAGTGTTTCCGTTTTTTGATAATGATAACTTTTTCTGTTTTCGATTCTTATAAGATCAAAAAGTACATTTTTTGTTTTTGTCTCCGATAAAATGGAAAGTCCCATTTTCCGTTTTCGATTTATTTCCGATTCCGAATATCTGAATCAGATATTATTTCCGATAATTACTGAATACTGTTAATTTTTTTTATTTATTTGTTTAAAACATATAGAAGGAGACTAAAATATAACCAATACAACTTAATATATTAGATAATGATTAAAAAGATTAAAACACAATAAATAAATGTAATCATGTATCCATAAAGTTACATTTAAAAATCTTTAATAATAATCAGAATCAAAAATCGGAAAGTGGATACAGATCCGATAGTTTATCGGAAATATACGTTTTTTATTCCAATAAGAATTAGACGGATATTTTTATCAAAAACGGATATTTTTTTTCGATAACAAATCTGAAAATCAGATAAATCGAATTTCCGTTGACAATCTTAGTTAACAGAGAGAACTCTCTGTTATCTAGTAACATGAGGCATTTCACATATCTATACATACAAATATATACGCGCATACTTACGGACAATGTACATATATTTTACGTGATATATACCGTGAACTTTCATTAGATAACTTTCCGTCTAGAAGCAACACCGTGCCAACTTTTACACGAGACGATCTTAAGGAGGGGTAAGGAGTACATGATTGTTTAGGGAATTCTAACTAGAAATCTGTAAACCGACACAAGTGATCTATTGTTCTATTCACCTCTTGCATAGGCTTAGAGATGAGATCACTCTGCACTTTGTGGGTCATTGGACTTAACCAGGTTTGTACGTGGTTATAACCTTTCTCACCCAAACTTGTTTTCTCCCTTGTTTTGGCTTAGGTCATCAGCCATCAGTTGATGGCATATCACTTTCTGCCAGTAGCGGACGCAGAAATTATGTCCAGTAGAATCACTTGGATATTAATTCATAAGTATGTTAGGTCAATAGAGTGTTGAGTTGGACGATATGAATTCTTAAGTTAAGCCAATAGGATCTTAAATTGGGTCAGTGGGATCTTAAATTAGACTGCATTAAATTAGATCAGTAGACTTAACATAATCTAATGGGATCCTAAGACCCTACTAGATTAATGTTAGATCTGCCACTGCTTTCTGCTGCATCAATCTTCATAAAAGGTTCTAGGAATCGTCTACAAGAATATAGCCGTCATGGTCGGACAAGAGACTTGATGATGCCCATCTTGTATGATGTAATTGCAACAGCATAAGAATCACACAAATACAATTGCGGTGATCAGCCAGCATGCTTTGAACTTTAAGGTAAGAAACATCTGATCGCAGGATCAAACGGCGCAGGGTCGCTGTACCTTCCCGCTGGGGTCTAGTTGCACGTTGTTGCAATATATTGCAGCTGCATGAGCATTACGGAAAGCATTACTCATCTGAGCAATGTAGCTACTTCGCATAAGCTTAGGGCTCGTTTGGATGCAATCTATAACAATGGTTAAGGATGCATCTGGAAACGTGATTATTAACTTATTAATGCCTGGAATCTTTAGAAAAGACATAATTCGAACTAATGCATGCACTAACACTCCTTAGCTTATGTGCGAGAGAGATTTTCGAGAGGAGAGATAGACACAAAGGAAAGAGAGTTCATGATCTTCAAAAGTTATAAAAGCCTAATTTTTACACGGACATCGAGGAAGAAAATAGAAAAGGATAATAAAATGTGGTAATACTTTCTCTTTTATCAAAAAAAAGTACGGGCAACGAGTAAAATGCATCTTCATAATTTATATCTATAAACACTCCAACGAAAATTTGAAATTTGAAATTGTCACGAGTAAAAACTATACTTTTTTGAAAGAACAATGGAAATTAAGGGATCCTCCGTAAACTACTTTTTTGAATAAGTACATTCAAATGGGCCCTAAGTCTACTATAAACTCACTTTTTTAACTCTAACCTTAGTTTTGGACGGTAGAAAATAGGTTTAGCATAAACTCACTCAGGTTTCTCATAAACTCAAATCCTCCTCTCACAAACTTATTTTCTATAAATATACCTAGAGTTGGTTACACCGGAGGCTTTCTCAGATTTAACACAACATCAATCAATTGTATTTACACATGAAGGGGGAAGACTTCACTCGGCCTAAAAGTGTCGATATTCTGGCCCATTAATCAAGTTCAGAACTCACGGCATTAGTCGGCTGCACCTCAGGGCCCACGCCGGCCCAGCTCAAGACCAAAGACCCCGGATGGTACCCGGGCCACGTTCGAATTCCAATCTAGATCATGCAGGAATGAAGACTCTCTATTTCGACTAGAACCATGGGTAATGGTTCCCCAGACCTGCGGACCTCAGAACAGAATCAAGTCTGCAAGTCCGCTCCGGGTGAGGGTTTCCGTACTGGGATCAACATTTCCCATATACTTGATTGCTATACAAAGACCCCTGGTCCACCAGTACATGTACCTTTTTAGAGCCCAAGTTCTCTTAACTTTCTTCCAACTTTTCTAGTCTTTTGACTTAGGCATCGGAAGGAGATCTTCCGAACTACTGTCGAGAGCCTTCTAACGCGTTCTCTTTTATAGGAACGGCAGAGCAACACCCCTCTGATCGAAGACGAAGGGTCTTGATTACGGTGGATAAGATTTTAACCCATCAACGCACAACAATCAAACTTGATTTTATAGAAAATATTTTTACAATGAATAGATTTACGATAGATATGTTTATTTTGCATCCAAAAAGGGCGTAATTAGTATCAATAACCTCACTTCATATCAACTAAACCTTAACATGCGTAAAGAAGTTACAAGAGAAGATGGACCTCTTTCTCTTGTACATTGCAAAGCCGTACTTGTAGCAAAGGGCCTCATTTGAGATAAAGGGGCAACTGGCATCTTCATGGGATGATGCTGGGGAAAAGATGATATAGATGGAGGAAGGTGGCTGTGACCACTGCTGCATGCGTTTATTCCCTCGGTCCCTCCTTCTATATGAACATGAGACGGGAAGCAGACTAGGTTCATAGAGAACCAGTGTATGATGCAAAGCTTGAAGGCCAAGAAAATTTGCTAACTGCAGCTGCATGAATCCTGCCCAGGAGTTATAAATAGGAGGTCTGCATGCCAGTTCTTTGTCAGGGAAGAACACATTTTTAAGTCATCTTGGGCGTAGCAGCTTGAAGGGAGAAGCAGCTGGTTGGCCCCCAGAGTTCCTCTAACCACTTCAGTGGAGCTCGAGTTCCTGTATGAAGTACAAATCCCCACTGAAGTGTTTGGGGGAACTCCAGGAGTCACCTGGCAGCACAAAAGATGAGCACATGGAAAAAGGCTCAGAATCTGTGGGTACTTAGTTTATGTTTCAATGTTCTTAGTTAACTTTCAATGTCTTTTAACTGTCTGCTGGGCGGAAGTATTGTGTCATATCCCTCAGATATAAGATTCTCTCAATACATATTTGGACTGTAGTCTAGTAAAACTGAGAGGGAGAAGGCTCAGATATTTGTCAAATTTTAGAATCATATGAGAGAGGTTTTTTTGTAATGTTTGACCCATTTTTCCTCTCAATACTGCTGGACTCCGATCTAAACGTGTACCGAGAGGATCTCTTCTCTATCGCTTACCAGTAGCTTTCACCTATTCCGTAATCGTTCTCGCTTTCAGAAGTACTACTCTCGTTATATACATATCATCTAATGCTAGGCGGAATATTATGCATTCCTGTGCAACATCTGTCGGGTGGAAGTTTCTATTGCTATATCATGAGAAGGAAATCACACCAAACTTGTTCTCTTTCGAAAGATAGGCATCAGCTTGGGATTGCATGATGGGGCAAAGGTATAACTGTATGACTGCTAGGTGAGCTTAAGAGTGTAAGGAAGCAATTCAAATTAAAATTTCAGGCACCGAGAGAATTATCAACATTAAATGGAATATTGCTTTCTGCAACGACCAGTTACAATGGAGCTGCAATCACCATCTAATCACTGGCTTGGATGCTCTGAGAGTTTTATGTTCTACTGCAACCTTGCGCGGTCCTATCTCGTGATTAGACTACTGTTACAGTTCGGTAAGATATTGCAGCAAGTATTACTCCAACATTAATAATCTGTTACTGTTAAATATTAATCTTTCTCCATGTGCTCTCTAAAAGTAGTCCTAAAGGCCATTTAAGCACACAGCACCCATCCATCAAAGAAACTGAAAATATCTCCCTTGACAAATTAACCAATATGAGGTTGAGTGGTTCCATATAAAACACTGGAAAATATATATACTTCTAAAAAAATCACTTGTTTTAAGATCGATAGAAGCAAAACTTCCAAGTACGTACTTGAAAATTTCAGAGTTTTGGTTTTAGTAATTTTAGACTGAAGACTCGTAAAGAAGTGACCAACCGCGTGTACAAGGATTGAGTTTTCTAGCTAGCAATCCAATGGGGGTAAAAAAAAGCAAAAGCCTTCACAGGGTTTGAATTATGGCCTTAATTTCGAAAGCGTCTTCATAGCATGAGTTTGGTAAGATCCCAAGAACACATTCATATGGTAGTCTGATTGACCTCTCTTTCCTTCTTCTTTTTTCATTCTTTCTTTCTTTCTGTGTAAGAAATTTTTCATTTTTTGTTTAGAGGCAAGATCAAATTGACACCAAGAATACCAAATAATTTCACAACTCTTAAAACAACTAGTTTAGATACTGTAAGAACCAATTATGTGAAACCCAATTGGCTGTGAAAGTAGTGAAGATATAAATTTGATATGATAACCAGTGACATTTGCAAGCATACTCCAAAATGGAATTAGTTCTTCGTGTGATTTTTTAGACTACCCTTGGATAAATCCCAGTTACAAGGAGTTACAAGAGTTTATCGAAAAAAATGGCCAGTATCTACATCTTAAATTGATGCATACTTACACATTGAAAAGTAAAATCCTCAGTAATGATGCGTAGGAACTTGACCCAGACTATGATGCTAGGAAATATCATTTGGCCCTTGTCTCATATTCATACAAAAAGCAACAATGAAAACATGAAGGAGAAAAAGAAACAAAAGAAGAAGAAAAGATGAGATCTTTTAACTCTTATGAATTACTTCATTTCCATGAAGAGTAAGACTTGCTGCACTGCATGGGGTGCAGCCCCATTTTTTTATTTTTTAAGTTTTTTTTAGAGTCGGACCATCATACCCAACATGTCTATGACTCATTGGGACTCGATTTGATTTTTTAAGTCATCCGACTCGAGATCAAGTTGTACGGACATATTAGGCATGATTGGCCCGATCTTTTTAAAAAAAAATAAAAAAAAATGAGGCTGCATCTCATGCGGTGCAACAAATCTTACTCATCGATGAGTGTGTCTCCTTAAAACGAATTCCTCTAAAAAGGGACAAAAGAGGAGAATGTGAGATCTTTGACTCCTAAGAACAACTAGTTTATTTCCATGAGTGTCTCTCTCTCAAGAAGACTATGTAGACTTTTTCTCTGTGACCAGTGCACCATCTTAAATGTTCTTTAGGACCAAACATAAATAATATCATGGATTCTATGACTTGAAAAGATAGAATAGTGATAGCGTCCATCATATAACCCCTCGAGCTTGGTTGGCGATGAGGAGGGAAAGAGAGGTAAGTGGGAGCCCATCATATTGCTGCTGTATAGCTTAATGAATGATAGTGTTTAATGACCAAAAAAAAAAGATAGTGCCCATCATATTAAAATATCAACCATGGTACAATAACAAAGTGGAATGTTTAGTCCAGAAACTTATAAGTTCGAAACGTAAATGTGACTAAAAAATAAAGCACGAAAGTAGAAGAATAATGTTGTATATATGATTACATTGCTTCCACACCCTTTGTTATACACTTTTATAACCTCCTAGGCCATTTATATATATATAGCCGAAATTAAAGGTGTTTGTTACATAACAATATGTATAAAGAATGAGTTAAAATCTTTAATAAAAGTGTATCAACTAAATGATTGGATGGTTCATATGGAATATGCACAGAGTGTGACAAAAATTATGGTACCATCATCTTCCTCAAAATAAAGAGACAGGAATCTCATCTTTTGTGTCCCCGTTGACAAGAGTTGGAAGGGACTTTGATATTTTATATATTTTATTTGATTAGTTAATATTTCATTTATTTTATTTTATTCGATCTAATAACTAACCATTCTTAACTTTTGTGAATGGAAAGATGCAACAGATCAGATTGCAAAAGATGTAAGTCCAAAGGATTGTTCTGCTGTAAGAGTCAAAATATGTGATTTCCTACACCTTAGAGTTCATAGGATGAAAAGAGGTTATCTCATCTACAAAATAAAATGTTGAGACTTCCGAGCTTATCTCAAACTTACATGAGCGCACCAGCCAGATGCCCACATCCACGTACTTTGCACACTCTTTCAACTGTTCTCATTCTATAAATACGGTACTTTTAGCCCCACTTAGAATAAGGTTAATTCTAATTTGATCGGCAGAATAATTTATATCACGTTAGAATTACTTATACTAGAATAAAGAGAATAAGCAATTCGATCTTAGAGTTAAGAATTACTTATTCTTTCTTTTCTATCAGTGAGTCTCACAAAACTGTCAAAGTTAAATGCCCTTAATTCTAACATATGGATAAATAATTCCGAATAACTTATTCTGCAAACAAATTGGAGAATAGTTCAAAAACAAAAACATCATATAATAGAAAAGTAGTTTTTGAGGTGCAATATGGTAAAAGAATTGGAAAATCAGGCATAAACATATGTACAATTTTGACGGAATTCGTAAACCAGGTAGATTGTTCTTGTCTTTTGTTTTATCTATAACGTAAGGATATTCTCTTACATGCACATATTAAAAGACAACAAATGTAGAAGATTCTACATGCCCTTAACTTTTGATAGAGATGGAGGGTGGTAGTTAACAAGCCTAAAGATTTCCTTTTTGAACAAGTAGACTGGTGATAACAGGGAGGAGGATTCTTAACTAAGGTCTCAAATTCGAAACTCGGCATTCCGCCGGATTAAGAGCGGAAAAGGAAAACGACACCCACGAAAGCACCCTCGCAAGGTCGAACCCAGGTCTCTGTGTCTGTTGCGCCACAGGCGCCAAACAAGCCTAAAGATCTCTTGTTCCACACATCCTATGAAGGATGAAATAGAATCCAAGTTTTTGACAGCAGAATAAAGGACACATGAACTTTGGGCTTGTTATATTTCTCTAACAAAGCAAAGCGGATCCTACTTACTAAATGCATGTTCTCCAATCTGCTACTTCGTTTCCAAGGCATTTTTAAAGCTTGAAAACTTTAAAACACATATCTCACACAAATTCTAATCCGAACCTTTGTCAAAGTAAGACCAATGGTGACAATGATAGGTATAAGCGTTTCCCACTTGCTTCATTAAACCCATCTATTTACGTAGTGCAGTCTCCAATCCTAAATAGATGGAATTTGGTTGGACAGTGATCAATCGATGGATATGAGCTTGCCCTTTTATGGGTACTGTTGTTTCCCTATCTTCCCATTGACTTGTCCGTTTATTTACATATTAGGATAAAACTCAAGTTCCATGTGCTTCTTAGCCAAAGATCAATCGTTGTAAAAGAAGAACAAAAAGATGACAAAACAAGATCCTCTGTGCTCAGTTTAGTGAAAACTTCTGTGCCGCTTTTTTTATGGACAGATAAAATTAAGCTATTTGTACTATACATTAATGAAAAAGAAGAGACATAAGAAGATCTATAAAATCAACTTCAAAAAATTCATCACTACATAGAAAGAAGAGGACAACTTAGGAAGAGGGCCATTCCAGGAGGCAATGCTTGGAATTTCCTTAAAAATTAAGAGTGATGTCTTGAGCCATTGAGTGCAGTAGGCTGAGTCATCTTGCAATGCAAAATACTATTGATCCACCTCAGTAGAGGCCATATAAGTTGGACAATTTTTTTCATGGGTCACACAAGTATTAAATATAAGTACAGGATTTTAGGCGTGACAAATATACGTACGCATGACAAATATTCCGTGGACATGGCAAATACTATTTGTCACGCCCACGGAACATTTGTCACGTCTAGAAAATATTTATTATCTCTATGTATTTATGTACAGATTTTTAACGTGACAAATATTTTACAAGTGTGACAAATACTTCGTAGACATGACAAATAGTACTTGTCACGTCCACAAAATATTTGTCATGTCTGAAAAGTATCTATCATCTTTAAGTATGTCGATATAGATTTATAGTTGTGATAAATATTTTTCAGGTGTGATAAATATGCATGACAAATAGTATTTGTAGTGCCTGCGAAATATTTGTCACACGTACATATATTTGTCATCATTAGCATTCTGCACTTGCATTTAATACTTGTATAATTCACTCGTAAAAAAAGTTATCTAACTTATGTGACTTCTACTTAAGTGGACCAATAGCATTTTATATTGCAAGATAACTCAACATTGAGCCCCACTTTATTTGCAGAATTAGAGAAGAATAAGGTCCCTTATTCTTAGAATAAGGTTAATTCTAGTTTGATGGGCGGAATGACTTGTACCACGTTAGAATTACTTATACTAGAATAAAGAGAATAAGCAATTCGATCCTACACCCAAGAATTACTTATCCTTCATATTCCGTCATTAGTGAATCCCATAGAAATATCAAAAACTACTTATTCTAGTATATACTATTCGGAATAATCTATTCTGCAAATAAATTAGGACTCATGAATACAACAAGCACTACTGAAAAATTAGACATGAGAGGATAACCTTGAGTGGAAGACCATTCTCCTAAAAATCATACTTCGTGAATAAAATAATAACATAAAGTATACCATTTGCTTTGCTAAATTGTCCTCCAATCCATTTCTATGCAAACCCACATCCCACATTGTCTTCTTTCCAGCCTTCCTACGCAGCATGCCATGCGTTTCCTTCTCTCTTGCAGCTTCCTTCTCTCCCCCTTCGTCCAATTCCACCGCATTCCCCTCTCCCTGTTCCCCCACAAAGACTCCATCTTTGGTCCTCCCCATCACCCAATAGGAGCTCTCCTCCATGAGAACCCCCGCCTCTTCACCCCCTTCTTCTCTATCCAACTGCACCTCTTCCTCTGCTGCTGCTGTTGCTGCCCCCTCGCCCGCCTCCGCTTCCTTCTTCTCCACTCCATGTTCCCGCTGCCAAGGCCTCGATCTCCTCGCAATGGCGGCCCTCGAGGTCGCCGGAGTTAGCCGGGGGGCGGAGAGCAGCGCCAACGGCAAGGACAGCAGCAAGGAGAAGCTGCTGCTGCTGGTGGTGAAGGGGGAAGGGGGTTCTGAGGGGGTCGAATTGGGTTCGAAGCCCAAGCGGAGGAGGCAGATGGTGACGCCGTCCAGGTTCCAAGACTCCATTTTGCAGCCGTGGAAGCGGCAGACCCGGCGGCGCCGGCTGTCTTCCCCGGCCAAGTGATAGGATTGGGTTAAAGGTGGCATCTTTCTTCCTGGGTCATGCTCATATGGCTTAAATTCCACCCCTTTCTCTTGTGAGAATTTTGTCCTTAGGAAAAATAGTCGATGTAGATATGTTAGATGTCTACAATTATACATGCATATATGAAGTAAACATCTTTGTTGGGGTTCTTTAATCTATTCTCCTTGGTGTTCCAAGAATTAGCGTGGTAAGCTAGTTTTGGATGTTTGGAGACTGATGAGGACTCCACTTCCTTAGCTGATCACTGTGTATCTGATCTCCAAAGCTTTGTAAATTCTTGGCGTTGGGGTTTCCCATAGATGCGTTTGGGCGTGAATCCAGAATCGCAAGGCTAGAATTGTTCACAATGGTAGAACATTGGAATGGATTTGGTATTGGGTAATGTGGGAACGAATTGAAGTTTTTGATGAGTGCTTTCTGTTCTGGCGAATCCTATAGTTTACTAGTGCTGTATTTCTTATCCATCCATTTGAGGAACAGAGTAGATAAATCTGTGTATATGCTTTTTCCCTTCAGTTTTACAGGTTTGAAGGGCTAGTAATTAAGCAATGGGCAGAGCTTTTGTTGATGGATGGAGATCTAGGCCAGAATGTGCTTACTAGTTACAGCTATGAAGCTTCTTAGCTTTAGGCTATGCATTCTTTAACTCATTAAGCCCTCTTTACCTTCTATCTATTATTTTGGCAGTCAACGGTCCCCTATTTGACTGGTATTAACAGAACTGTATTACGGGAACTTTTTAGTGTTAGGATGAGAAAACTTAAGAATGACAACAGGCACTCCAGACAGGGCACTTTGGAAAACTACATGGGTGCTCTGTGGGCTTTCACTAGTATCACATTTATGTCATCAGCAGTCCACCTACAGTTATTTACCCATCGCTTTGAACTCCAAGAAAACCAACTCTACATTTTCCATAAGTGGCCAATGATTTTGGCTGTGGCAGCTAGTTGCATAGTGCAGTTCTGCTTAATACTTCTGGATAATCGCTGTAAATTTCGGATATTGTTTCGTGCTATGTTTGTTGCCTTTTGGACTTGGGAAACATGATTTTTGAATGGAAACCTTCTGGCAAGATCTGGATGTAACCTGTTCTAATGAAAAGAGCAAGTTATTTTAGTAGGCATTGCCGCCGAATTGGTTTGAGAACTTCATGAAAATTTCAGGCGAAAAATAATTTATGATGAACAGTCATCATTGAAAGCAGCTCTTGTATTCATGCTGCTAGTCTGTGCTAGCTCTATCATTGTGTATGAGAACAATTATACCACAAAGCTCGTACACCAGGTTGATACTTCACAGGTATCCTCTCTACTACATCAAGCTCCCCTGGAATTTAATGCACTGTTCCACTAATGTTTTCAATTCTCAGTCATTTTGGCAAATCATGGCAACATTGATACTGTTCATTCTGGGAATAAGGTGACATGGATGCCAGTTCTGGTGTTAACTCATCATCAGAGCATGAAAATTCCTCACTTGTTTTGACTTCATTTCAGATTTTTTTGAAAATGCAAAGTGAATTTAGCATTGTGATGCACCTGAGTTGAAATGTAATGCATCCAATTTCGTACCATGAATTGTATTCTTACTCAGATATGCATCGTTAAGTCCAGTTTGTGTTCTCACGGCATGCAGACTATGGTCACCTAAACTAACCAATGATAGTGCCTTCATACATCATACCTCCTGTAAAACAACAGAGACGCATGGGTGAAAGAAATAATATGGGATAGGTGGACACAATCTATAGCTGCACATTGCACCTAGATAACCTTCATGCTGGCCTCTCTGCTCAGTGATTGATGGAGGGAACTTTGTTTCCATCACTTGGAATGATGGTTTCATTATTTAACTTGGTGATCAAGTCTGATCAAAGGCATGTTATTAGTTAGCTTGGATGTTATCAGCTATTGCTTGAGGTATATTATTCTAATCCACTGAACTACTGAATCTCAGACATTCTTTTGAGTTGGGGCCTCTCATCTTGATTAGGTAGTACACAAGTTGTCTTACTTTCCTATTGAATTTCATTGTTTTTTATGAGAATTAATTTTGGATGAGGCATTCCCATAAGATACATCCCTGTGATGAGGGTAACCAATGTTACTGTGCCCATAAGATTAAAATGACTCTTCTTTCTATTGGCACGATGAACTGTGTGGTGGCAATTGGTATGTATATAACAAGATGGAGATCTTACTGTTTCACTGATCAGTTCAAATCAAGATCACACAATAGTTCTTCTATTAAGAATGCTTGCTTGAAATGATAAGTTGGTCATGAGTTGATGTGGATGAGCCGCTGAAATAATGTGTGTTCGGTGTGTTGAAAATGTCATTATCTTCTGATTTTAAAATTGTCATTCTTAAAATCCTTGGGTTTTAATTTTCGAGTAGTTTTGGGACTGAAACCCCAAAACCAGAGAAAAATGAACGCCACAACTGTATCTTAGAATCCTAGTGTCTACTATGCACCAAACATTAGGAAAACATCGAAAACAAATGTTATTTTAGTGTTCTTTAAATTATTTTACAACACAAATACGCAGAACTCTTTTATCTATGTTACTTATGTTAAGAACGAGGATCCTCAAATAAAGAGATTTTTGGTGCTTTTAGAGCAAGCGAAGAATAAATAATCATTTTGACTCATTTTGGGGAATGAGGAAGTGTAGAAGAAAAACAGCAATTTCTATTTCTCAAAGTTAATAATGTTACGTAATACCATTTTTACAAGCCGTCAAAGATGCTTATCCTATGTGACAGTGCAAATGTGGTGAACCAAGCTTTGGTTAGTTTATTATTGAGTTGAACCTTTTTTATGCCCTAAGTTATTTGAATGTTTGAGTGAGTCAAACTTTCCACTTGTTTATAATCAAGATTAAAATTTGAGATTAATTCAAGTTATTTTGGTTACTAAATGAGTCAAAAGTTATGCTTACCCCTCACCTTTACACATCAATCGAGCTGTTAAATGTAATATTAAAAAAAAATTACCTTCCAAAAAAACATATTAACAAATTTTCAGGTGAACTATTTATTCCAATACCATAAGCCAAGTCTATCCACAAACAAAGATAAGATGGATGTACTTATGTATAAAGTTCGTCTTGTTTTTTAAATAAACATAAATTGTTGTTTAATCTTGATTCATTTGCCTAATGTTTTAAAATTCTAACTAAAAAGAATTCCCTTTGCATTTGTCTACTCTTGGAGTGTAAATGGGTTGGGCCCAGATCAAGCTTGATACAATCCAAGCCCCAGTCCAATACAACCTGGGCTTTTCAGCCATGCTCAGACTCAACATTGAACTCTTTAATATTTTTTTTGAAAAGTCATCAGAATAAACATATATGTGTTAATATTTTATATTAGTTTAATTTAATTTTTTCTTAAATATCACAACTTTTATAAAAGAAAAAACTAATGCGGAATCTAGATGTAATGTTGACCAACTTACATTAAAAGGTTGCAATGGGCGTTAGTGACATATAATGATCTTGAAGGAATTTTAAAAATATAAACTTTTTAAGGCAATTGTACGTATATGAGATTGTGCAGGACACATGAAAAGAATACTTCCCTCTGCTTAAATATACATTATCTAAATGTAAATATAATGATTTATATTTAATGCTTTTTTAATTTCATAGGCTTTCAGATTTCATTTTGGCGTAGTAAAACTCTGGCAACTGAAAAAGCCAGGTTGAAAATTTGGCCAATTTCAGAATAAAAATGAAATGAGCTTCATTATAATACTCGAGCCTACTCATCAAGGGTTGAGCTAGGATAGGCTATTTAGCTTCGGATACCCGCTGGCAGTTCTGCTCAAGGCTACAACTTGGGTGGGTCAACCCAAACCCGAGTGGGCTAACCCCATGTTGCATCGGATTGAACCACACTAAGATAGGGTTGGGTTGAGTTAGGAATGGAAGTCTTTCAACTCGACTTTTGATGAGTTAGTTAGGTTGAGAGTCAGTTAATCCGACCTAATCTGAATCCGACATCAATAGATAAATAACTCAGATCACTAAAATATGTTTCATTTGTATATTCTTAAACAAAAACTTAAATTACAACATGAATAAAAATATTCTCAAGTCAGGTAATTATGCGTGTATTTTGTTTTTGAGTGGGGATTAGCTATCATCGGTGGCAGCGCCTTATAATGCCACCAAATAAGAACGTGTCTGGTTCTTATCAGTGCACATTTGGTTGAGACTCAATAAGTGCAAAGAGTGGAGGGATTTTTCAAAATCACCTCTCATTGGGAATGAGAAAAGCAATGCATGAGGGAGTTTTTTAAAATCCTCCTTTCTCTACATTGACTGAGTTCAGTCCAACTTTACACTTAGCGGATTTCTATTCAATTAGAATGGATGAATCACTTGGATCTTACGATAGCCACGTAAGATGGGACAGTTAGCTAAAGGCATATAATATGTTTTGACCAGGAAGCCCAACACGTGTCATGTCGCTTTCATCTCCTCTCCAAATGGTCTAGGCAACCTTCTTCTCCACACACGAGAGAGGGAGAGAGAGAGAGATTGGATCCTACGATAGCCACGTAGGATGGGACAATTAGCTAAAGGCATATAATATGCTTTGACCAGGAAGCCCAACATGTGTCATGTCGCTTTCATCTCCTCTCCAAATGGTCTAGGCAACCTTCTTCTCCACATACGAGAGAGAGAGAGAGAGAGAGAGAGAGAGAGAGAGAGAAGCATCGGACCTCCATTGGACCTCTCTTCTCTTCATATAGAGTCCCTTGCCCCAATCGCACCGGACCTCCATTGGACCTCTCTTCTCTGCATATAGAGTCCTTTGCCCCAATCACATCCGACCTCTATTGGACCTCTCTTCTCTGCATGTAGAGTCCCTTGCCTCAATCCCACCGGACCTCCATTGGACCTCTCTTCTCTGCATGTAGAGTCCCTTGCCCCAATCGCATCCGACCTCTATTGGACCTCTCTTCTCTGCATGTAGAGTCCCTTGCCTCAATCGCACCCCCGTGCCCTACCTTGCCTCCAAAGCCCAAGTGGCCTCCTCTCGCCAAACTGCTCAGTTCCACAGGCGCACACGTACACATACATACATACACCTCGCCCAACAACTGCCATGCCCAATCCCCCTCTACTTCAGCTCTTCCAGTCCCCTCTACATCAACAGTGTGCCCTTCCCCAGCCACAGGACCCTCCTAACCTAGCCCTCCCTCCTCTTCCCCTTCTCCCCCCATTCCAACCATGCAACTCCCTCCTATTGTTCTTATACCTGATCCCATAGGCATTGAACAGTGACTGCAACATAGATTTTAGCAACAAGAAGAGCAAGATCAACATACCAAAGCACCAATGCAGCAGCAAGAAGACAAGCTCTAAAGCAAGGACCACCATTACCTTGGGACTAGAGGGGCCACCCCACTTAGAAGTCTCGGTTTGGCAACTTGCACAGTCCTTCTCATTACAAAGATCAATAAACATATCATAATCTAAGTTTGCTTTAGGTAGCATTCCTTTGATGGCGTCCCGGTGAACTAAGGTGTTACGAACTACTTAAAATGCAGAAAGATGTGTCCCTTTTCTTTTAAATCCCCATTCTACTTTCACAAGGTATTTAAATCTGTGTAAAAATTAAGCTACATACTAAAATGGTAGGGAAGGATCAAAGATTGCAACGGGAGACGTCAGATGTGGGCAATTTCTCTTTGATCATTCAAGTTTTATAACATAAAAAAAAAAATGAACGGGTAACTGATCAAATGGTTTGCAGGAGTATGAAGATATGTGGAAATAGGGTAAGTCCAATGGAGGTCTGGACCCATCTCTCTTTCTTTATATATATATATATAGAGAGAGAGAGTACTAGAGCAATACTTTGCTGCACTGCCGGGTGCAAACTGCACTCAGCTGCCCGTTTTCTTTTTTTCTTTTTTAATTTTTTGTCGGGTTTTTAAATTTTTTTGGAACTTTCGATCAAAAATTTGACAATACATTCGGGAAGCTCGGGTCAGCCCTGAACCGGTTGTATGTATATTTTTTTCAAAAAAAAAAATTGATACACACCTCAATTTACGTATAAAGAAAAAAAAACAAAAAAATATGTAGTCGGCTCAGAACCGGCCTAAACTTCCCAAATGTACTGTCAAATTTTTTATCAGACGTTTCAAAAAATTTTAAAAATCTAACAAAAAAACTAAAAAAATAGACAGCACTGATCGGACAACGCCGCCTGACGTAGTGCAGACCACGTGACCTGCACTGTACTAGCCAATGCAGTAAGTGTTACTCATGTGTCGAGAGGTCAACTGTTTGTATAAGGGGCGGCACCGTCGGGGGGGGGGGGGGGGAGGGGACGGGGTATGCAAAGGACACGTTATACTTCGTGATCAAAGCACATTACGCACGTCTAGCCAACATGTCCCACCTTACGCGGCTACCATAAGATCTAAGTGATCCAACCATTCTTGTTCGGTGGCAATATAAGTCACTACCACTGGTGGCAGCCAGATCCCCAGTCTTCTTTTTTTAGTTATTTTGCTAATCTAAATAGATAAATTTATTCATCTTGTTCTGTCATTTACCGGCCCCTCTAATGAAGTGTACCAACAAAAAGGAAATACATTATAATTAAGAGTGATACTTGTTGTAATGCTAGCTTTTTCTGTTAATTTTGATCGGACAGCTACAGTAATAAATATATTTTTTATTTAAAAAAATCAGAATGGTGGAGGCAATCGTAAAAGGGTTATCCATACTGTCTGATCAAAGATCAAAAGTTTTTTAAAAAAAAAATCTAAAAAAAGTAAAGAAGGGATGGTCTGATCAAAATCGGATCATACTGATGATTCTCTTAGGGTTGTCCCCACCATTTTGAATTATTAAAAAAATAAAAAAATACATTTACTATTACAACCATCTGATGACGGCTATGAGTCACTCAAATCGCAGCAAGTATTACTCCATAAGTAGATGTTCCTGCTAACGTATTATGTTGAACAACCTAAGTATGTCACACGCTGACTCACACCTCATCCAACACAAAGCAAGTTGAAAAATAAAGCATGATATATTGTCCTCCTATAAGACTCGATGTGGTTCCTAAGATTCTTCCAAGGATAAATAGTTTTAGATTTAGCAAACATGATATTAATATAATTCATTTGTAATAGGATAGAACATAGCAAAATAAAAATCGAACTTGCATAAATTAGAAGAGTTGCTAATCTACTACTGAAACGTTGTATAGTCGCCTTCATTTGTAGAAAAATTGATCATTCACTCTTAAATTTTTGGCAGCTACCTTTGCTTGTAAAATACAAGAGGAAAAGTTTAAGATCCAAACCGGAAGAAATGGAAATCAGACACAAGGGCATACAATCATTGAGATGAGATCCTCGGGCCATTACTCTTTAGATCAAAGTGTGCCACCAAAAAATGTAGATATGGGACTCACATTCACTTCTGTCACACGTAAGTAAAAGATATATTGTAGTCCATAGAATGAGATCTAGAAGATTTCGTCTCTAAACTGGCAGGTTAATATATAGGACTTAGACCTTCCTAGAAGGAGAACATCTCTTAGTGGGTCTAGAAAGAAAGAAGGGTGAGAAGATGGCCAGTAGAGGAACTCGTACAAAAGAGTCCAATACCTGTAAGTGCAAGTGAGGATAGAGTTGGATAAGGGCAAAGAGAAAGGTGGAGTTTTTGAAGAAAGTCTTTCATGGGGAATGGGAAAAGGTTCATGTGAGGAGGCATTTTAAAAAACTCCCCTCCATGCACGCACTTAGTCCTATCCGTCCCTACACTTAGAGAATCTTGGTTCCGTACAAGAAGGAAGAGAAAGCTTGAAGAACTTTCGAAGGCAAATGAGAACAGGGAGGGCCAAGACTCCTTGTTGAAGGCCTCAACCTTGTTCCCCAAGTTTAATCCGCTAGCTTGCAAAGTGAGCTTGAAAGGCGTCATGTACCTTTTGCTTCTAAGAGATAGTTCGTTGTGCTGTAAAATATCATAAAATATCATAAAATGACATTTTCTTAGATTTAGAATGTTGAAAATTATTTTATAATATTTTCTCTATGTTTACAGTATTGTAAATTACAATATTTTAAAAGTCATTGACCCATATGACACTCTTTTTAACTGATTTTAATTTTCAACTCAAAACTAATGGAAACCAAAAGAGGAGGTTTTAAAATTGATGACTTTAACCTCAAAAATTTTATTTTTTCTGATTTTAAAAGCAATTTTTTTAGGACTGACATTTTATGGCATTTTATTACACATCAAAAGACCCCTAAGACAAACAATCATGAGATCGCATTCAATAGCAACAGAGTCTGTAACATCTTGATCTAGAGAAAAAGAGAGAGAGGCATCTTTTTTGGAATTCTATTGAGGTATGAAATGCATCACACCAATTTCAAAATTCTTCTAGAATGCCTAGTGGCACTACTTTAATACAAGAGCACCTCTTTGCCTCCATTAAAAGTTGTTCATACTACTCCCTAACCAAGTTGGCATGTCATTGTCCTCGTTGAGGGAGTGGGGGTCATTGTTGTTGAGGGTAATTCCTATCAGATCTTATCCCCCATTAAGTTGTTAGGATAGGTAAAGAACATGCTGCCCATTGTCAAACCCTAGAAGGGTTTAACAGGGGAACAAGCAGTGGCGGACGCAGTTTGTTTCAGTGGGTCTTAGGATTCCACTGAAATTTTAAAATTTATTATAAGAGTCTTATTTAATAAGGTAAGTTCTAAATTTAGGTATTAGGTGACCTCACTGAATTTTTTAGATAACCTACAGGACTCCAGTCCCACTCAGAGTTCAATTCAACTGGATTTTTTACATACTATTATGATTTAATAAAAAATTTGTTGAGTGCATCTAGAAGAAAAAATTCCTCGTAACAAAGTATATCATTTTTATTAAAGTATATTATTTTTATAATGATTAAATATATTTATATTTATTTATTTTTTTAATATAAATAATAAAACAAAATTACAGATAAATTTAATAATGATCCGAATGACCTCATTAGACAAAATTTCTACGTCTGCCACTGGAAACAGGGCTCCTTTGTGGGGTGGAGTAGTGACCATGTGCTGTCAAATCTCGTGATCAAATCGCAATTGCTACTGTAGTATCTTGAGGGATTGTAGCAAATATTACTCTCGAATGTATGGGCCACTGGATTGCATGAACTCTATGCCGAGCTCACCTATAAACTGCCAAGGCAAGTCCCATGTGGATTAAGCATGTTTGTTACACTCCCAAGTTGCAAAACGTGTAGGGAAGCAAACAGGTGTAATTTGGTACAAATCTAAGGTGAATCTAAGATTTTATCTGTTATGTTATTGATTTATGAAGTCCGTCTATTAGTTGACCTATAAGTTAATAATTGATCAAACTATCAGAATATTGTACCATTTGTCTAAAATCAATTTCTATTTATCATCTTGATCAGTGTAGAAAAATATATCTATTAAATGATGTTTGAATTTGGTTTAATAATCATATTATTTTGTTACCATTTGCATCCCTAACTAAATGAAAGCACTTAGGATGTCGAACTTGTAGAAAAAATCTATAGAATTTTTTTCAATAAGTAGCTCAGACGGGTAGAGACTATACATTATTTACAAATCAGGAGGATTCGATCCCGACCAGATGTACCTATTAAATAAGTAATAGAATACCATGTATGTATGTTTGTTTATACGCATGCTCCCTCTGGCAAACCTACTATTAGGAGCTCTTTCCTGGCATCATCGTATAGAGAGATCAACTTGAGCATCAAATTAAGCACCTTGGGAAACCTTTGCCGCAGTCTTTTTGCAGGTTTCAAGTGCATGATCTGATGTTCCATGGTTTCCATCCACTGGATCAATGGACCTTAGCATCTATCCTCTATCTCCCAAATTTTTTTCTACAACAGATGCAAAATTATTTTTGTAACACTCCCTGCAACAGACAGAGAAAAGATTCTACATCAAAGTGGAGTGTGGCATCCTGTGAATCATGTCAATGGTCAAGAAGTTAAGAACCTATGCTAGCAAATTACTTTTTAAAAAAGTAAATTCCCCCTATTTGAACATGTGTTTTTCACATGTCAAACATTCAATTGGGAAAACTGATAGAAAAACTATACTTATGTGTCACCAACCTTCCCAATTCCACATGTAGTCCTCTCTCTCTCTCTCTCAACTTCCCAATTCCACATATAGTCCCCCCTCTCTCTCAATTCCACATATAGTCCCCTCTCTCTCACCTTCCCAATTCTACATATAGTCCTCTCTCTCTCTTTCTCTCTCACACACACACACACAACTTCCCAATTCCACATATACTCTCTCCCACTCTCTCTCTCTCTCAACTTCCCATTTCCACATATAGTCCTCCCTCTCTCTCTCTCTCTAACACACATACACACAAAATTCCACACATAGTCCTTTCTCTCTCTAACACACACATACACACAAAATTCCACATATAGTCCTCTCTCTCTCACCTTCCCCATTTCTCATATAGTCCTCACTCTCCCTCACCGTCCCCATTCCACATATAGTCCTCTCTCTCTCTCTCTCTCTCTTAAAATATCTATTTATTTGTGCGAAACATTAGCTAAGGACAGCAGGAGGAGACTTGTAGCATTTCTAGAGGGGGTGGAAGAAGGGGTCATCTGTTGTTCACGCGTTCACGTCTCTTCTTCTCATTAGAACATGTGTTGAAGTAGACATTCCCCGGCCCAAATCGATCACGTGCGAATTAAACGCGAGCCCATGCTTATCTAGAACTAGAAAGTAGAAAGGACCCTCCCAAGTTCCAATGGGATTTTATTCAGGTCAATACTGTAGATAAATTAGAAGAATCCTTGGGAATATTCTTTCCCAAGTTAATTTACCAAATCTAGTCTCATAAAATGAGACAATTAACAAGATTATACTACTAGTTTTCTTGTTTTCTTATAGCATTTTTCAGCAATATTTTAATACAAAACTGTCTGATCATGACTTGAGACATTTCAGGGTCCAGCACGTCTGGCCATCTGTTCTCTATCGTAAAAAGAATGGAGAACAACTTGTTGCACCTGCAGTCAGTATTATGCATGTTGTCGGTATTTTTAATTTAAAAAAATATATTTTTTTAGTTATGATGTTCTACATGGCCGTACAGTCCGATCTCATATCAGACGATCTAAAAGAAGATAAAAAATTAAAAATCGACACCAAATATTTTTACTATTCATCTGAGACCAATTTTCAATTTTTCATTTTTTTAGGTCATCCGATCCGAGATCGGATTATACGACCATGTAAAGAAGTTAAGACCGACCAAAAAAAATTCAAAAAAAAATTAATTAAAAACACGGACAGCCGGCGTAATACCGGCTGCCGCTACAACAAATTATTCTCAAAAGAATATACATAGAGTGTTCTTACTCGAGACAAATAACATGCTTACTTGAATTCTTATCCTAATGGTACACCCCAAGATACATAACATGTGTATATTAATATGAGTGACATCATGTATTTTATGATAATATATCAAGGATTGATGACAAATCCAAGGGGTCCTTCGTGATGCGTAATGGGGTGGCTACCTTCACCAAAGAAAACTACACAAAGGTGACCTACCACTATCACAGGGATCTGAAAAATATATATACTGAAAAGATGGATGGAAACATCATTGAAGGAAGATCGAGTATGGGGGCGAGGTGCTAGTACGGCTGCAAAGTGAACGGATACATCAGTTCTAAGTGAATATGAGTTTTCAAATATTCTTCAAAGTCAGAGTGGATACAAATAATATTTGGGTATGAAATAAGTTTGTCCAAAACAATATGTCTATGAAAAACTCAGTAAATTTTTTAAAAAAATCTATGTTACGTGATTGGTGTATAAAAACTCCACAAAACCTATATCTTGTGCAAAAAATCGTTTACACGGCATCTAACATAGACAAGGTGATGACATGTACAGTACATATTTAGAAATTCTTTCTAAATGTGTGAAGATGGAAACGGAAAAGATATACATTTATTTTTCACACGAGTTCTCAAAGGGATATTCGCCGTAAGTACTTAGATAAAAACAACAACAAAAAAACCACATCAATCTCTCCCCTCCCCCCTGCTCATGCAAACACTAGAGGAAGCACGATGGTCCACGGATTTGTTTATGGAATGGTTCCTTAAGATTCTCTTCGTTCTATTTGGCTAATGCTTGCCTTAGAGAAGACCACCTCTTTCTCAAGTAGTTTCTTTGTAATTTTAAAAATGGTCTTTGTCTAAGCTTTTGCAACGCCAGGGGTGACGTGAGCTAACCGTGACTTGAGCCATATGGCCACTCCTACACTCCCACAGTACTCTCTGTAGAAGCCCCAAAGAGGTTCTTTGACAATGGCGAATCTAGCATTCATCTAGTAAGATCTTGGAACTCTATTGGATTTTACTACATCCATTGACCCAATTTAAAATAGTCTAGTTCAAGACCTCACGGACTCCAGTGGCACAATTCAAGATCTATATGACTTACCTCAAGACCTCACTCATCTAATTATTATTATGACTTAATATCTGAGTGATCCCACTGAATAAAATTTCTACGTCCGCCACATTCCTCAATATGAAACTCACAAGGCCCATCATAGGGGTAACTCGGGCAACGGCAAAAGTCTCTCTCTCTCTCTTCTTCAAAGAAGAGTTGAACAATCACTTCACCTTCTTTAAGTCGACATAATTAAAGTGGGTTTAAAGGACCATTACGTCCGAATTGGCCTAAGAGTCATAGACACAAGAAAAAGATACCAAATTTAAAATTTAGGGTGCTACCCTGATTACAACAAAAGAGAGGTTATTTTTGAGATCATGCTTAGAAAAAAGTGTTATTGGACTAGGACATTGTGCAACGTGCAAAAATGATCTGGAGCTATCTAGAAATGCCTATGGTCACGTGCTCCCATCACTCGTAATTTATGTTCAAACTGGACTGGTTCTTGCATGTTGGCAAGGAATAAAATATATGAATAAAAAAGATTTGTTTGGTGTCCCATTTGATTTGACCACGTGGGGACTTATACTATGACCAGGGCTCCTCCTTCCTCTCGCTGACCCAGCTGTATGATTGACTCATCCAACGAGGCATCAGAAGGAGAAGGAAAAGAAAAAAGAGAAAAGAGAGAGGAAGAAGAAGAAGAATGGAAGTTGCAAGAGATCTAGAGAGAGAGAGGAGAAGAATGGTTGATGGAGAGAGAGAGAGAGGGGGGAAGAAGAAGAAGAACAGTGATGCAGAGAGAGAGAGAGATAGATAGATAGGGGAAGAAGAAGAAGGATGGTTGTTCTAGGGGGGAAGAGAAAGGATGAAGTAGAAGAAGAATTCTAGCAGCACAGAGAGAGAGAGAGGAGAAGAAGAAGAGGAATGGTTGCTGCAGGGTAGAGAGAGAGAAGATGCAGGAGTACTAGAAGAATGGTTGCAGCAGAGAGAGAGAGAAGAAGAAGAAGAACGGTTGCTGCATGGAGAGTGGAAGAGCCCTGCTGCTCGGCGCTTTCAGGATGGATGAAGGAACAGCAAACTCAGGTAAGATGCGATATCTCCAATCATTAATGGGCTTCTTTCTTCTCTTGAATCCCTTTTTTGCTCTGCCATGATCGTTGTTACTGCTGCTGCTGCAACTCTCATCACCCCCCACCTCTGTTCACATCCCGTGTCGTTTCCGCCATCTCCTCTAAAGAAACCCAGCCTTCTCACATGCCTTCTATCCCCATCAGGTGCTGTGGAAGCCTGGAAGGCTAAAGGCAGGGTAGATTCCCAAAGAAAATTTTCCCCTCCTGGTCAGCTTTGGAAGATAGAATTCTTCTAGATGATATAGAAGAAGAATGGTCATGTCTTCACTTGCTTGTGTTGGTACTTTGCTATGTTCTTTTCCTCTCACTCTTTTGTATATGCAACTTGGATTATAATTTACTTTATTTTAGTATATGCTTCTAGATCTTTAAAATGTTATTAGATGTAACTAGTACTTTTGTTTGTTTGGATATAGATTTCTTCTTACTTGGGAAAACTAAAATGTGGACAGAGTTCAGAAACAAAATTTGTCTTGCTTTGGAAAAAGCCAAGTTCTTTCATCCTATAGCACCTCCGATACGTTTTATACTATGCCTTTTCATCATGGCCGCCCAATATATTGTCATAAAAATTAATTGTTGTAAATTTTGGTCAACAATATAATATCAGATTTTTTTTTTTTATATCAATCCCTATAAATATAGCGAAGTTGAAATAAGTCTATGTATTTTGCATATTTTGATATTAGTCCTTGTATACTTAATTTTTTTACTTTTTAATCCTTACCATTTGCTTCTGTCAATTTTTCTTAATTTTACTATAGTTAAACATGAATTTAAGTTTAACTCAGTCTAGAAAAGCTACTTTGTACCCCTGTTTAAATTTTGACTTTTAATTTTTGCACCCGCAGCCGATGTTGCACTGACTGTCGGTATAGTCAAAATAAAAAAAGAATATATATTTTTTATTCCATCCCAAATATGCTTCATGTGTTTGTACCACGTGATCTCTGATCAGACAATCCAAAATCAACAATTATTATTAGGCTAGACCCATTAAAATCATTTTTACTGTTCATTGGAAGTCGACTTTTCATTTTGTATAGTCATGTTAAGTATTTTTGTCTATTTTAACATTGATTTCAAGAACATTTTTATGAATACTTGCTTCTTTTAAATGATTTTTAATGAAAAATATTTATTATTAAATTATATTTCAGTTTATATGGACTAATATCAAAATACACGAGACATAGAGATTTATTTCAAAATTACTATATTTATAAGAATCAATATCCAAGAAGCCCTATAATATTTGCCTTCTCCATCAAGGTTAGAGCTAAAAGTTGTTCAGACTGTTGATATATTACCTTTTAGTGATGAAGGTCTCATGTAGGTAAGCCACCTTAGTCTCACAGAATTGATCAAAGTCCACTCAAGAGAACATACTATAGGTTTTTATAGGGATGGTGTGTGTTCCATCTTTCCTTTCACCTGCAGCTGCAGCTGGTGTTGCCTGAGAGAAGGTTCTGTTAAGACAAGTCTTAACAAAAGCAATCGAAGAATTGGCAGGCTTCACTCTGTTCTTGTGGCAACCATCAAGTTACTCAGTCAAATGAGAGGTAAGAGATTTACCTAGAAGTCCGGTTTTGTTGTTCCTTCCACTTATGTTGCAAGAACAAATCCAAAATCTTACTTCTCCACTCATTTTCTTGACCAGGTTTAAAATTTTCACTTACCTTTTATGGGACCATGATTGAGAGAGTGAACAGGAAAAACTGTTCCTCACTTCCTCTGTTCCTGCTTCCCTTCCATCTTCCTCTGGTACTTCTTCATGAGCTCCATCACCACCAATAATGCTCGACTGCCAGGAACTAGGGTGACCATTGCCACAGTTGAGGGGTCTTACAAATCATAAAATTCGGGTGTTGAATTTGAAGGGTTCAAGATCATAAGCACTGGCCACAAATAAAATTAGTTGATGTAAGACTGACTATTATATAGTTGTTCCAACACTCCCCCTCACGGTCAAGATGGGGCGTGAAAATTACATGAGAGAAGCGCAAATTAGATGTTAAATTTGAAAAGATAAAGTTGGGCCAAGCCCCTACTCGGATACCATCTTACAAACTACAAAACTCAGGTGTTGAGTTTGAAGGACTCAAGATCATAAGCACTAGCTACAACTAAAATTAATCGATGTAAGACTATTATATAGTCGCTCCAACAAGGGGGCGCAACCAAACCGACGCACTCGACGAGTAGTTTAGTTAGTACTCAGTTTCAGCTCATTTATTAAGTTAAATGAGTCTAATTCAAGTTTAGCTCATTTATTAAGTTAAATGAGTATAATTTAAACATAATGTCAACTTTGGTTAAGAATTGTATGAAGTTTGAGCATCCTTGGTTTGCTTAAGTTTGTGAAACAACGCATTTAATATTTTAATTACTTACAATTACTAATAGTATTTTGATTAAAAAATATTTTTTTAGTATTTTTTAACCGTTTAGCCCAAGTAGTTACATCAACCAGGCCAATTGGCACGGCCACCTGAGCCATTTGTTAATGGCTGGTTCAAGCCCCATCAGCATGGCTTGTCTTTTTTAGTTAAGCCTATCATAGCCTCATTAATTTATTAAATGAGTTGATCTCAAACTCATTAAACATATGAAGGAAATGAGTTTGAATGGCCATCTTACACACTTAGTCAAAATCAAGTTAGATTTATATCTCAAATGGCCTAGTGTGAGTAAGACTGTATGTGCCTCCACTCAACTCATTTGCATCCTTAGCTGCCACCATCAACCCACTACATAATATCTTGTATGCCCTTAGTGGATCTGATGACTAAGAGGCACTTTCATGCATCCTGAGGAAGGCCACAATGTGCCATCCTTATCACATTAGTCCATTCACCTACTAAAGTTATGAATGGGATAAGGATGCGATGTTAGTGAGCAAGGTGACAAACAATTTCAAGCTCAGTATCAAGAGGATATTCTGGCCACTAAGGAAGGTAGTGGCGATCATGATATGACATAATGACTCACCAAACAAAGGTTATATATAGAACATCCACACCTAAACAGAAACTAGGATTTCCTTTCAAAAGATTAGTGCAACTAGAATAATTATTCATATTCTTTTTTTTATTTTGAATCAAACTTGACTAGGGGTGGTGTTTCCCTTGGCAAAATGGTGTTTTCTTATCTCACATTCCTAGGTCACCAACTTAAAATCCTCTAAAGATAGAGCAAGAAAGAAAGAGAAGAAGAAGATGGAAAGAGAGAGAGAGAAAGGAATGATGGTAGTGGAGACGAAAGCAGTGATGATGAGGAGTGGGGGAGATGCTAGCAATGATGATGAGGAGGGGTGGAAGATGAGAAAAGGATTAAGAGAAGATGATGATGATGACCATGACAATGACAATGATGATAATACTAACAACAATCAACAAACAACGAGGATGAGATGAAGACGGAGTGGTGAGGAGTGCCAATAGAAGCATTGAAATAGGTCTTGATCTCTCTAAGATCTCCTCTTTCTTACCCACTACAATACTCTCAAGATTTTAGATGGCAAGCCATGCTCGTATCAATGTCATGGTCAATGAAGTGATAGCTTTGTTAATTGCATATAGATAAATAAATAGTTAACTTTGCTATTTGTTCTTTTATTTATATTGTTCATCCTTTATGGGTATCTTTGACAAATAGGTAGTTTAAGCTCAAGTGGGATATACTAGAATAAGTGATTATTTGATTTGATATTCAGAATATTATTCTACTTAGAACAAACAAAATGAGGAAATGTAAGGTAATGTTATTCTAGAAAATTTGATATAAGAGCAAAATAAGGGATTGAATAGATAAATGTGAACTACCTATTCTAGTGATGAGATATCGGGTTAATTTAATTATCTCAATCTCGAAGACTCATTCAATCAATCAAATTGAATCTAAGAATAAGATTGGATAAGTTAGTTTATTTCTCACTTGTCTGGTCATCGATGGGTCCCTATGTGATTACGTATAAAAGGTCAAAAGGTTCACCTATTCGAGAATCTCCGGATCTATGCCTATTTTCGACTCTTAAAAGCATTCCTTCTCTTCATGTAATATAAAGATAACTATAATAGTAGTATCTTATAAAGGTTAACAATTATAACTTTAAATATAAAATACCTTCCTCTACATGAGAATATAAGCTATCACATCATTTCATGTTCATCGCCATAGAAAATTTTCATTTCGTCAACCTGCACAATTAACTTGATGTGATAGATTATCAAAAGATGTACCAAAGCCTTATGGTCCATTGCATGTCAAACATCTATCTTATACATTATGATTCCAAGTAACTGTCCATGACAACAGTAGATTGGAGAGGGTTCATCAAATGTCATGAAACAAGTTTCTTGTGCAACCAAATCCATAGTTTTCATAAATTTAGGAAAGATTTTAGATGAAAAAAATAAGGTACAAGCTTGAAATAGAGACATGATCTTCTCTAGCGCAACTATTATCCAATGATTAAATTATGACAATAAAATTGATTATATCATATTATTAGCATGTAAATACACTGACATGAAGCATTTTGATTTTGATAGCTAAATTTTATGTTTATAGACTTTTCCTATTTTAACTCAGCTTACACTATAGGTATAAACATAGGTGTTTTCACTTCCGTTCCTACATGGAACATTATAAATTGAAGAAGAAATTAAAATGCATGTTTTTTGTTATCCACATCTATTTCCAATTTGAAAGTGAAAACATAAATGAAGATGGAAGTATTCTCCCCTCATGCATATTGACCTTGTAGGTCACATACAATGTGATGCATATTGCAAGTCACATGTAACATGCATTGTCGCCGATCCTATAACGTACAATGTATGCAATGTGCATGATGCCTATTGCAATGTTACATGTGACATGTACATTAGCTTAAGTAGTATCCCTATTGTTTGGTATCATACAGAACAAAACTAAGAGGAAACATCCTAGTCCTATTTATAAACGTACTACCTTTTATCCAAGTAAAGTATCAGTAGCTGAGCCACAGTTGAAGCCAAAGGTTCAAGCCCTTGGCCTTGCTAGTTGTTTAGATGAAGGAAAAACATATAATTAATATTTATTATATAAATATTATAGGAATATATATATAAGAATACATATATGTTAAAATAAAAATACGAAAATAAGTATTTCTACTTATACATTCAATTTCTTGTCGAAAGGTTCGAATTCAAAACGCTTATATACAGAAGGAAAAGAATTAACTTTTGCATTTTTCCATCCATTTCCTTGGAAATGGATCGAAAATCAAAAAGTCAGACTATTATTTATAACCTAGCTACATTATTATGTTCTAAGTTTTATATTTACCTCTTTCCTAGTAGTCTAACATTGTGACTCTCCTCTGCTCATTAGCCATCAGATAAGAAAAAATAATTTTCTTATTTAAAACATCAACTACAACATTAGCTTACCAAAATGATGAATTTCATCCATCTATGTTAGCTCAAATTCAAGTCTTATTGGTTAAAGATTGTAAGGATCAATGGGGAGGAGGGAGAACACAGAGGAAACAACATACAAAAGCCTCATCTCCATCTCTCATATGTTGCTACAGCAAGGGAAAAGAAATAATAAGAAAGGGTGTGATTTCTCACCTTCTTGCGATAGCACAATAGCAAGATTCACGGTTTCACGTGGAGGGAGAACAAGGCACACAAGCGTATGCCCTCCATGTATCCACACTATTTCCTCACTATTAAGATCCTCTCCAGAAGATTCCAATAAAGAGAACACCTTATCTTCTTCTACTTCTTCTTCTTCTTCCTATCTAGAAGGAGGGAGAGAGGAGATGAGAGGGCCGGCCACCAAGGGAAGGGAGCACCCAGAGGAGAGAGGGGGGAGAGAGAGAGGGACGGCCAGGGCTATGGTTCACTTGGGACCCGAAGGCTCCCATCTCAATCATATATATAGACTTATTCTGAAGTTTTTCACAAAAATCTTTAAGTTATTGCATAACTTATTAAATCTACCCAACAACTTAAAACTATTATGTGTGTGACTCTCTAGACCTAGATATCAGTCTGATTAGAAATTTAAGTTAATTAACTTAATTATCACATAAACACTTTAATAATCATCTCATGAGTATTAACTATGGACCCTTTGATCATGTTGGACCCCAAGCAATGCCACATGATCTCAAGAAGACATTGAAGATAACTAATCTGACTTAGGAACCTTTCCATCAACACATGTCACATGGATATAATCCTTCATTCATACAATACCCTTCGCTTACCTAAGAGCACAGTTAAAATGTCAAACTCTTGTATGCTTAACCAGAGAGCCCTCGTATTCATAGTTTCATCAGAAAACTCCTTTTCTGATAAACTATTGAACCTTGACCAAGGATTTACCTAAGTACTTATCTAAAGGGTATCCTCTCTCATTCATGTACCAAGATTGAATGATCTCATATTGATTTCAAATTACCTTCGCAAATATTCTACATGTCTAAGCTAATGATTGTCCGAGGCCTTATGGTTAAAGACCTCATTCTTTCAAACTTTTGATCTTTGCCTGATCCTAGCTTGTCCCCCCACTTTATTGTCTCTACCTTAGTTGGATCCACAAAAACCCTGTCACCTAAGATAATGTGACCTAGAAAGTGCACATTTGTAGTCAAAACTTACACTTGTTCCCTTTAGTTTTCTCAAGACTAGTTTAATTGGAGGATTACTTATTCCTATATTGCATGCACAAGTTTGTTTTGTTTTGATAACACTATTCTATCTCCATTTGAAACAAGTCAATTTAATAAGGTAAAATAGATAAAAGAATAAAATATATCATTAATACTTATTTTAGATAAAATAAACAATTCTAACATTTTTACTCGAATTACTTATTTTCCCTTATTCTCGTGTAAGTGATTCTCATTTGGTATAAGAAATCTATGCGATCAGAGTAGAATAGAAAGAATATGAAGGAATAAGTATCCTAACCATCAAAATCCAAAGGGCCAGCCCACGATCCTAGATAAGTTCCTGGGTTAAAAAAAAAAGAGTCGTTGCTTAAAAGAATAGACAACCGTCGCAATTACAAGATCATATAATTTGACATAAATTACTCTAAAATATTATAAAAGATTGTACTAATACTATGATGTTATACATCAAGTCAAACAGCACAAGTGTGAAAAAAAATATTCAAGAGAAGTTTCCAAAGATAGTATTGTATAATTCTACTTGTTCAGTCATTAGACTAAACAAATAAAATTATTAAAAGAAATGAATGTGACCATAAATTACATCTCCCATAAAGAAATTAGCCTACATAACAAGGAATCCTTGAGGTGCCATTTGGTATCGGGATAAAAATGGAGAGGAATTAGCATAACTAAACTTGACATAATTTATTCCTATACCTATTCCTTGGTACATGTGGTTTAGGGTTTAGGGATTATGGGTATGAAAGGGGGTAAGAGAAAAGTTAATCATGTTCTTTATTTGGTTTAAAACGTGGATAGTGGTTGGGATAAGTTATGGAAAAAAGACCCTTCCACCCTCGACGGACAGGAATAAGATGACCTTCAAATTCTAGAGAAGAAGCCATGCCGAAGCCCAGAGTAGGGGAAGTGAAGTCGAAGAAGCACCTTAAAAATGAATCACCTCCTATAAGGGGCCGTCACATCGAAGGGGGAAGGAGAAGATGAAGTTGAAGAAGTTGAGGGAAAAGCCACTCCAGATCATGCCTAACACCAAAGAAGAAGTTGCCACAGCACAGAAGGTAGGGTTCAAGAGGGGGCAAAAGGGATGAAATGGGGAGAGGGAAGGGAAGAAATAGCGTTGGACGGGCAGTCAAGGAAGAAGCCAAAGGAGAAGCTGCTTCGGATCATGCATGATACCAGAGAAGAAGTCGCCATAGTACAGAAGGTAGGATTCGGGAGGGGAAAAAGGAGCCACTTAGGGAGAGGGATGGGAAAAGACAAGATAAGGCGGATGGGGTTAACTCATTTCACCAAAAAGGTAGAATGAGTTATCCCCGTGTTTAACTCTAAAAATGAGGTTAACCCTATCTCCCTTAACTCCTCTTATCCCCGCCCATTTTTTTCATACCAAACAAAGAATAGGGTTATGATGAAGATGTCCTTATCGTATCCTAGCACCAGACATGACCTCAAAGTTTAAAACACAAATCTTAAGTGACAAGGCTTCTTCTTAGTGGAAGAAGAATATATTAGTAGAATATTGATGGACATTACTACAAAGTGATCTATAACTTGTACATCCCATTCATCATCTCTAGATAAGTTGTTAAGGCATTGATCACGCCAAAAGGCATAACTAAAGACCTGAAATAATCATAACAAGTCCTGAACATGATCTCATTAATGTCCTCCTCTCTTATCCTCAACTAATAAAAACTAAATCGTAGATTTGTCTTTGAGTTCACTATCATTGGGAACAACTAATCAACCAAATTATTAATTCTCAACAAGGACTCATTATCACTTGGTTTAGCTATCGATAGTTGATGCATATATTGATCCATTCTTCTTCTTGGTAGATAACATTGAAACACCTTACAGCTAAAATTAGTATCGGTAAATCTCTTATGTAGCAATCCTTGTAACTAAGCATTTAACTTACACAACTCACGAGGAACCATATGATATGTTAGAAAGTCATGTTGATTTGCATAGTAAATCTATTCAAAATTTGATTTCATATCGAAGAGATAATCTAGGTAATCCTCAAGAAAGACATTATGGACCTCTTGCTCCACTAGCATGTCAACCAAGGTAAGAATATTAGGTAGTCTATTAGGCTATGTTTGGTATCGGAATAGGAATGGGTTAAAACCATTTTATCCTTGTTCTACATTTGGTAGGTCATTTCCACTTAAGGATAAGGGGGGTTAAGGCTTTTGGAGATATCCCCAATACAAAAGTTGGAATGATTTATCCTCATTTTCTTAACCCCACGTTGACAACTTTTTCCATCCCAATGCCCTAGCTGCCTTTTCCCTTCTCCTACTTTAATGACTTATGTAATTAATGTTACATAATACTAAATGCCAACATATGGAAAATAGGTTGTGTATAATTAAGAGTAATTTACGTTAACACATTTTTAACACTTAAAATATTTGTTGTTAACCTATATTAACGTTTAATACCAATATTTTATCAATATTAGGCAGAGCAGTTGTTGTTAACACATTTTATCAATATTAAGTAGAACATATTGATGCATAGAACAATCAAAAAGTTTTAGTCTATATAGTGTCGGTGCATTTGAACATGTGTTTAAATCTCCCTATCCAAAGTAAGATTAGTACATAACCCTTTAATTTGGGATAAGGAGTATTGGTCTTTTTTTGGACCTTATCCCCATTATCATCCTTGTTTGTACCAAACGAGGAACAAGTTATAATTATTTCTTATCCCCTGTGTTACCAAACACACCCAAGAATAAGGATAGGGACAACTTATCTAGGAATGACTTGAACTTATTCCCTTCTTATCTTATCTCGATACCAAATAGGACCTTAGGGACGCCATGGCAAGAAAAGCCTCACAGTCATGATCAAACATCCTTTGAGCCTCTAAAGCATAATTATAAAAGTAATAAAAAGAAAAGTAACTACCTTACAAGAATATATGATCTCACTTGGCTTGGCAAAATGGATTTGCTTCTTGAAGCAATCCATCTAGGCCAATTCTACCCCATTAAGTCCATATCAACAATCACGTCTCATAGTTCTCTGATCTCTAGCACATAAAGGTCTATTAACTTCTAATAACTTGTTATTTAATTACAACCTTTCCCAAATACTTAGGGATAGGCACAAGTTTCCTTCTAAAGAGTTTTTACAAGCAACTTATAAAGCATCATTGGAATAAGGGTAACTAAGTTGTCTACAAGCTCTTTTGAAATGAAAGAATGGGAAGTACTAGAGTCTTCTACTACTTAAGCTACACTGCTAAGAACGGATAAAGTACCTTTTACCGTGTTTGAAGCTTGAGCGCATCCAAACATCTAAACTTGAGGCCATTACTTCTTCAAATAAACATGACATTGCTCCTCTATTAGATTTTTGTAGATTGTCTGGAACAATGTGGCCCTATTGTCTATAAGTAAAGCAATCCCTAGAGGTGATTTAGCACTCCTTCTGACCATGGGCTCTCACACATTTAAAGGCACAACATATTATTCTAGAGCATGCCCTACTGCATACCACTAATAGTTTGAATAGCTAGAACTATTAAAATTGACTTCCTCTTATTGAAACTACCTAGGAAAATCATGTTGGAACAAATAGACGATAAGCTTGCTCCAAACAAGGATGAATCTGAAATTGTCTTACTTCTATTGTAAAGAGGGATTGGTCCCCTCCTTTCCTTTAGAAGTTGTCATGGTTTGCCTCGACAATTATTGTTCATGTCTTCACCTTAAAACAAATTGGGTGACCTTCCCTCTCAAATCGATGCATAACCCATTCACAAGCTTCTTCCTTTGAGACTACTCATCCTCCCTATGTGTGGAGTGAACCAATTGAACTTCATGAACTTCATCCAATAATCAATATTATCATTCTATCAGGCACTAGCTCTATAAACTCCCTCTCTTCTATGTATCTGATATACCTTAAAAGATACTAACCATTGAACCTTTGAAGGAAACTCTCCTCAGAAATCTTACGATGAGATACACATCTGAACTAAGTCTTCCTTTCTAGATTCTAATCATTCATTATCAATGTCATCAACAAATAGGTAGCTATGAAGGTATTCTTAGCATTTTGAAGACTCTTATAGCTTGAAGGTCTTCTCTATCTCTTAAGCCCAATTCTTGGTCTCTTCTTACCTAGGATGGCTAGAAAAGTAAACAAAGTTCAGCCTTAGAAAACTCTCCACCATAAGTGAATGGCTAGTGCAAGTAATGGACCCCTCACTCAAGTCTCAGGCTTGATATCTAGCCATTCCCTTTATGAGTTGCTCTAGGTTGGGGACAATGACTCCACTTCTAAACTTGCGTCAGGGTGTAGATCCAACATCTACCACGTCACTATCTCACAAGCTACAAACACAATCATATGCTTATAAACTATTCTACTTAGTCCAATGGACAACTATGGCCAATGAGTATATGTTGGTTATACATGATTATTATACTATGTCTTGGGACTTATTCAAATCATAGTTTCTCACGTACTTAATATAACTTGTGGTGACTTGTGATCTATGATGTCCAAAACTTACCATCTTACTAGATTGCAAATCATTTCAAACTAAAGCCCATAATTGTCATATTGAGTTTGGAGATGCCTTGTGTCATGGAAACTTTTAGTGACTAACACAAAATATAAATATGCCTAATGATAGAAAAATAAACTGACTAAAATAAAGTCCGATCTAGTCAACAAAGTCCTATCTAGTCCACAATTCAAAACACCTAAAATAAAAGTACATGGCAAAAAAAAAGGACATATCTAAGACAAAGGGATGGATGCCTTTGATCAAAAGTGCACTCAAATGATCAAGAGTGCGCTGCTATAATTTCCTCCTTATGATCAGGAGTGCACTCCAATGAGTCTCATCCATTGCCTAGTCAATAATGCCTCTGTGCTAGATAAGTACGCTAGATCCAATAGATGTCTAAACCCTAACTGTAGTCCACAATCAAAGGGCTACTCATTCTCCCCTATTTCAAGAGAACATGTCATGTGAGTCATCGTGCTAGTGAAGTGATGTCAAACCATTAGAAACAAAAGACCTGAAAACCTTCAAGAACTTAAAAAATCATTTTGTTAAGCATAAATAGTTTGATAATTTAGCATTCATTGCATTTCACATGATCTTAAACATGGTTGATGGGTTTCACATTATATTTCCGAGGTCCCAGCTAACACGATATGAAGAAGGCATTAGACTATTGTGGTCATCAATAAAGCTCCAGGAAGCAGCTACCATCAAACTTTTTTTGCTATAAATGCATTAACCTTGGTTGACACCTTTAATAAAGTGTTAACTATGGTGGGCTCATTCGTAGTCAAAATCCAAAATCTCTAACAATCAAGTAAAATTCTTATGGTACTTTATTCTACTATCATTCATGACATATCAATTGCATTCTTGTTCCTAAACTTATAGATCACTTAGGAGTTTAAGCAAGCAATATTCATCTTTTAGCATTATTCCAAAGAATTATGAAAATGAACATGCATGTGCCATTTTTCATCCTTCATGAGATCCAATAGAAATCTCACAAAAATCATGAAATAAATCATTGTCAAATCATTAGAAAGCCATGAAACCACCTGATATCATGCCTTTCTGTCACAATCTATAACATATACCTTAATGGGAAACATGGCATGCATATGGGATACAAGGAGCATAACCCTTGTGTAGGGTACTTCGCTCACAAAATCTAGTTGATGCTCCCTTGCTCCAAAGTTCCCGCACGAGCTGCTTCTCACCATTCCAGTTGAAGGCCAAGCATTACACCTCACTCTTGTTTCACAAGTTTTAGGAAAGTTGAAGTAGAATACGATGGAAAATGGGAGAGCATCATGAGAAGAATGGTGAAGTCGAGGAGAAAGTGGGTGGAAGATATTGTTGAGCACAAGGAAAATGATAGGGAGGTGGAGAACAAAAGGGGGTGGGCTAGCTGTGCGGGTGTTGGGTAGGTGTAGGAGTGGTGGAAGCAGGAGCCACTGTGCTATCTCCTTCTTCTATTTGGGGAACTCTCTCGTGAAATGAGGCATGCAAGGAAGAAGATTAGGTTGTGCCAACTTAAGCGTAAACCTGTCACCTTGATCTAAAACAAATCTCATATATATATACATAAATAATTCTTGACGCATTCTTGAAAAATGCATCAGCCCTAGTCAATGCATTTATAAGCTAGGCCAAGGCACCCAAACCAACCTTTGAGAATATTGCCTTAATCCTAGCACAACCTTGGATGTTTGACAACCCAAACCATTGGACCCAAACACGTGATTCGGTCAAATTAGACCCTCACTTGATCAAAAATTGCATGACTAGTAGGATTATCCGAGTGTGAAGACTTGGGTGTTACAATGGTATTGCGGTCAAAGTTATGTTATGAGCATACACTAAAGGGAGTTGTTGTATGCATATTACGGGGAGAGAAATAATTCGTCAACAAAATACTTCATTGTTAAATAAAAATCGATAACCATAGTAAAAACGGTCACATATATCTCACTCTCTTATCGTATACATCTTAGATTTTCCTTTATTAGTCATGTTTCTCTTTTAATTAAATAATATGAAAATTAGAGTTGAACAAAACGATCCGTATAGTGGAATTAATACCATATGATGTAAGGTTATTTTGATGAAATTACAAAAAATCTACAAACACCATGGCATATTAAAAAAAAAATGCAATATTAAAACTTCAATAAAGAATGTTAATATAGAAAGTTGGTCCGCGTAGAGGATATAATCAGACATGATTTATTAGTCATCCTGTTGTAGAAGTCTCTTTGAGCTTCAATTTAATTAAATTGAAAGTCGATCGACCACCAACACAAATATCCATGCTAAACATGCAAGATTATTGTTATTTGATAGCATTCTAGAATGGATGAAGCCAATTCTAACAGTTTCAAGCATTCAATATGTATGAAGTTAGATGCCTAAGTGACAGGAATTTGCTGTGCATAGTTGTTGCCAAAAATTCATCAGTTTCCAAGAGCCTAACTTGCTTCCTACTGCAAGTTCAGATTGAATACACCCGAACAGTCATTTTGATTGCAAGTAACTTGAACTTGCTGATGTTTCTATGATCACAGTCTTTCCTGCTTTGTAGAAAAAATGCACAAAGTGCTTGAACACCAACCTGCTCTCGCTGTTGCTTCGACACCCAAATCTCGTGCATGTGCGATAACATCCCCCATGCAGTTTCTTCAGAAACTTCAGAACCTGGCATGAGCCATTGAGATCCTCCATGTTTCATGGATCCTTCAAACCCGGCATCAACATGAGCCAAGCACATATATCCCACTGATGGATCAAAATCTCGTCCACCACAATCAGACATCCCTCGATGAAGATCAAAAGGTTGGTGAGCACCGACTCTGCAAAAAAGAATACCATCAAAGGATCCTCGGTGATGATATATATAGGGGATCCATCTTCGATGTCTAAGTTAGAGAATTAGGAGAAAAGAAAGAAAATTGACATTATTTTGGTTCTGGAGAGTGTACCTTAGAGGGTTGGACCGGCAGTCCTTATATAACAACAGTTCAGGATCTTATTAGAGGTTGAGATCTCCCCCTTGAGCCCAAAGTTTGAGAAGTTCCTACTCGGGAAAGTATCCGGGTAATAGCTTTCTGTACTGATCGAGATTTCCTTGTTGGAGAGATCTGATCCTCCTAATATTCTCATGGCCTTAGAACCGTGCTGGTCATTCTACAGCATGCAACTCACCCACTTTGTAGAAATCCTACTCTGCATCATCGTCCTCCGCAGGGAAAGGGTCTTGGCGGGAGAGAAACCTTCCTTCAGATGGATTTAGGTCAGAATCCAGCCCTAGTTATCCTCTTACGGACTCTAGGCCATCCTGAACGTTGTAAGTGCTTTACTCTGAACATCTCGACTCATTATCCTAGGCTTGTCCAATTGATCGAGTCGGATGAAATTCTTCTCCTTCACCTACCTTTCAATGTTTCCCTCGCGCGCCATAAATCCCAAGAACCCCTTTAACAAAAGAGACGCCTTTCTGCCCTACAAATTAAGGGAAACAGTGGGCTAGGGGAAGAATATATCTGCCATGCATGATGCATCCCCACTGTGCTGACTGCACTGAGCAATACACATGTTTGATAAATTTCCCCTTGGCCGAGTCCACGCGCGTCCCTGGCCGAGTGAGCAGCTCTCGTTCAATTCCATGGAGAGTATAGTTTGTCACCACCAGTGTGCCAGTCGCCCCTTTCTGAATGGAACGAGTCCACCAAGGCCGGTCCACGTCGACCCACCAGGGCCACCACCAAACTTCTTCACGCTAGGTTCCACATGCATGTGCTACTCTGGTCTGATGCTAGGCTGATCAACCCGAGACCGTCGGATGAGTGGAGCCCGAGGGAAGAATATTGTCGATTGGCATGGCTCACATCCATTAATCATGTGATGTTGCCGGCTCTGATCTGATTAAGTTGCTGATAATGGTGATTGATGAAGACACATACTAGGGCAGATGTCCATGGATATACACATCTGGATGTAAGAGGCTTAAGAGGTGGGCCATTCCATCAGCAAGGAGGCTGCTTGTCTTATTTGAAACCCGGCCTCAGATTTTGCTGCATGATAGACGAGTGCATGAAGCGTGACAGAAATACCAGGTCATATCACATGGCCATGGAGTGTGTAGATGATGTTGAGCGTGTAGCGTAAGTTGACTGCAGTGGCAGATTCAGCATTCATCTAGTAGGATTTTATTGGATTTTGTCAAATTCGTTGGCTCAATTCAAAATAATTTAGTCTGAGATTCGACTGACCCAACTCAAAATTTCACTGGCCTAATCCTGGACCCCATACGACTTAATCCAAGATCTCACTGATCCAACCATACTTATAACTTAATGTCTAAATGATCCGACTGGATAAAATTTATGTGTCCGCCGTTGGTTGACTACAAATAGAATTACTGTCCACAAGGTGTCCACCGATGTTGATGTAATGATAGTGGATCCGAGAACTTTGAAGAAGAATATGTTCATTGGAAGGCAAGTTTTTAAAAATATACACATCAGATTTAGTTTGCTAGGGGATTGGGGCAAGTAACATACTCTTGGGCTCGATGGAACCCACAAGCTAAACATACCAGAGATGAGAGAGATCCAGAAGAGATCTTCCTTAAAGTATTATTTGAAAGGTTAAGACATCATCTGGACCAGGTCAAGCATCTGTATTAATAAAAATAAAAAGCACAAGACCACGTAGGACCATGCTGCCGTTTGATATGGTATGAGCTAATACGATGTTTCCGTGAAGGCCTCAAGCCTGCGGACCTGGATTTACGTCACGTGGAGGAATTCGCCACTTCCTAAAAACCGCCAAAACCGCACGTTTTCCATTTCTTTCGTCTTCCGCTTCCGTTCGCTGACCGCGGCAACGAGGAAGCATCCATCCAATTGACCACGTGAGCTTATTACGGATGCGCGGCCAATTATTGCACGTGCCCGGGTGCCACTTGCACTGCACTAATATGGGCCTCTACTCTAGCATATATTTGAAGTGAGCACAGGAAGGGGAGAAGAAAGAGGTGCACTGGGGAGCACACTTATATATATGTATGCCTGATAAGAGCAGCTTGGATTGATCTCCGGGAAGCCAATGATGGAGATGGAGCCCTTCCCCTTCTTTCTAGAGGATCCAACCGGGATGGCGGCCGCAGCGGCGACGGCGGGAATGGAAGATTTTCTCACTTGGGACTTGAAGGGGCTCTCCGACCCCGTCTCCCCAGTGTTCGATCCGTCGCCGCTGCCGTCGGAGGAGGACATGCTTTTGTGGGGTATTCCCCCACCAGAGGAGTGTGCCACTCCCCTTGGGGCTCTGCCACCGCCGCCGCCGGAGGAACAACTGTCGCATTGGGATTTGACGCCAATGGTGCAGTCGGCTGCCCCGGCAGCGCCGCTCCTGGATCAGCCTCTGCCGGCACCGGCGGTTCGACAGAGTGCGTTTGTCGGGTATGAGAGGGGAAGCTACTATGGGGAGTGCCCCAAGTTGGGAGCAGGCGGCGGCAAAGGGGAAAACATCCATAAGAGGATGATGGAGTACCTGATGAAGATGCCAACAGAGAACGCGATGAAGAAGGCGGCGGAGAGCAGCCGGTGCTTCCGGCACATGATGAGGGAGCGGCAGCGGAGGGAGAAGCTGAGCCAGAGCTACGCCGACCTGCACTCCATGATAGTGCCCAGGCCAAAGGTTCCATCTCAACTTCCACCCCCCCGCCCAACCTAAAAAACCCAACACAGTCACCTACTCTCTTCTCTACTGTCCCTTCTAGAATGTCAAGTGTGAGAACAACCCACCCATATTGTGCTTACTTCCTCACAGGCCAACAAGAACTCCATCGTCCTGTCAGCAGCTGCGTACGTCCGTGAGCTGAAGGGCACAAGGGAGGCACTCCAGAGGCGCCACCAGGAGCTCAAGGCCAGCCTCGGCGAGGCCGGAGGCAGGCCGGAGGCGGCGACGATTAAGCTGCGTGTCGGCAACCCTTCGTCCCCCATCGACTCCATGATCTCCGCGCTCCAGCAGCTGAAGAGCATGGACGTCCGGGCGAGGTCCATCCGGTCATGCGCCGGCGACCGGGAACTCTCCGCCGTCATCGACGTCGAAACCAAGGTTGGTATGGCGACCAGCCGCCATCTCATTCCGGCAAGCTAGCCAGACGACACCTTGTGGCACTGTAAACGCAAATTGAGTCTATCACGCGGTAAAACAATTCATAATAAATATGATAAAAATAATAATTAAAAGTTTTTTTTTTTGGTTAAAAATTGTAGTAAAGGATGTTAAAACTGTAGCATTTTATTATTTATCTTTTATTTGTTAATATATTAAACTCTGAAAATTTTCTTTGTGGGCTATGAAGATGGCAGGGAAGGAGGTGGAGAAGGCTGTCCAAGGAACCCTCGTGGAAACAGAGCGGAAGCTTCGAAGAGCCGGCGGAGCCACGAACGTTACCCCGGAAGCCCCTGGTCCACAGGCTGGTGGGCCCCAACAGGCAACGTGGCATAGCAGGATTGGTAGCCTTTAGACACGTGGCTTTGGAAAAAAATTTCATCTTCCTATTTCCGGGAAGTTGCCCATATGGATAGGATAGCTGCGTTGATATGTTGGCCACGTCTCCATCTTTTTTGTTTAAAATCCTCATGTGACAAGTGAGCATTCTCACACGTGTATATTCTTCTTTTGATAAGGGAGGGCATTGCCGACTGTGTAATTTTTTTTCCCTTTTTTTTTCCTCTCTTGCATCACCAAGATTGTTGTCTATGTGCGAGTCACCATCAAGTTCATCATGGCCGTCCATCTTGACGATTACACATTTATCTGATAAATCACCCTTTTAAGAAATTCTCTTCTAATTGTTTTGGAAAAGTTGCTCCCAATCTTGTGGAATGTTTTTTAAATGGCTTGAGATTATCAAGAGTTATAAATGAATTAGGATTGAAAGGTTTAATCTCTAAATATGTTATATTAATGTGAGAAGAGGTATCTAAAAATTTAAGTAAAAAATATATGGTCCCCAATTAGTCATATGCCATCACCCTATTGAAGTCACCTGAAAGAGTTTATGAATAAGTTATGAATCCTCACGGGGATAAAATTTACGACCATTTAGGGGCTTTTATCTAAAAGTCCCTTGAGATTTGAAATTTTTGAAAATAAAACTATAATGATGAATTGTAAACAAAAGGTAAGTATTTTAACTTCTATGCTAAAGTCAAGCTCTGGTCCCCAATTAGTCATGAAAAATAGAAAATGCTTTCTACAATTTTTGGAAATAATAATGGTATAGCTTTCATTGTCGTGATCTTTAAGTGGATATCAATTAAACAGAATTGGAACTCGCGCCTACAATAATATATGTACTAGCTATAGATACCTAAATGAGAAGAATTGCATGAATAACCTTACAATAAAATCCACAGATATCAAATTAGTATATTTGATGAAACATCATATCTAAGATTATTGATGTCACGGACTCAAAATGTGTTTGAGCCCAAATTAATCTTGAATATTTCTCAATATATTCTATCTACTAGAATTAGTCATCTCCCACATCTAAAAGGGATATTTTCTTGAATAGAAATAAAATGTCATGCATGTTTTCTTTTTCTTTTTAACTCAAACATTGACATTGCTTAACATAATCATGATCCTGCTACCTTATGCCCTACTTTGATAGGGATTATAGGACAAGTATTTAATCTTAATATCAAATATGATATTGAAAAAATTACAGAAGATGGCAGTAGAAAGAGAAATAAAGAGTTAGGAGTGGCAAAGGGAGAGGAGAAGAAAGTCTTGAGACTTTTGAAGACAAAATTACAACATTTTATAAGATAAGCTCGGATCTATATAAAATTGCTTACAGCAATAGATTTTGTTACTGTGAGTATCAAAATTGAGAGAGTATAACTAAATGTTTGTTATGAGTGTAATATAAAAATTACTACTAAAAGAACTTATCCAATGCAGCAACCAAATATTGTTAACTAAAGTTGAAGAGAATAAAACATAAATTGCAATTAAAAAAAACAGAGATCCCACTGTTAATGAGGGGAGCACTGTTCTAAGTAGGGCTAAAGACACGGCATATTTTACATGATTTAGGTGTTGTTCTGTGTACTGTAAAATGACATAAAATATTATTGCTCAATTAGTGCGCTATTCGGTTTTTCTGTGATTTTGATTTTCAGTCTAAATTCATCAAAATCAAAATGCAATAGTTTTAAACTTGAAGATGTTAAAATTAGAAAATTATGAGATTTCTTTAGTACACAAACAACACTTTAGTCCCACAAATGTTAGCCATGAGGCATTGCTGGCCTTAGGCAGCCATGCATGCTTACATTGGTCAACACAGAAAGTTAATGCTTGTGATATATATCAATCTCTCACAACTTTATGATCAAGGGAAGAAGTTCCTTGCGATTTGCAAGATTGATCAACAATTAGGTTGTTCTTTTGGGAATATAAAGCCCGAAAACTAAAATGAAATTTATAAATATTATATTATTCGAATATTGAATTAAGAATCTTGAATAAGAATGTAATCAGATGTCTTTCACACATAAAATCCTCCATGTAAAAGCTAAATTATTACTTAAAAACTCAGTAATCAAAACATTTGTGGTTAAAACTCATTTAGTTATTAAAATTTTGAGTTTTATTCATATTTTACCTCCATATTGTTTTATACTTTTTTCAATTTGTTTTCGAAGTAGGAATACCATAATCAACACTCCTTCCAAAGTAGACCTGCCTTCTTTTACCTTTCTCGTCTTGAGTGGTGAAGGCAAGTTCTTCAAAAAAAATTCTAATCTCTCTACTTCGAGGAAGGTGGCAAGGATACATAGTGTAGGTGATGTTGACATGTTCTTTATCCCTTTTTTTTTTTTTTCTTATCATGTTTGCTTCTGAGAGATGAGAATTTGGTTGCAAACGTGCATATTCCCTTTGTAGAAGGCGAAATCACAGTATTCCTTCTGCCCACTGTATTGTGATTGTGATCTTTCTTATCTTTAAGTGACGATAATGGTCTTTGCATACCTCATGATGGAGTCCAAAGTTTGACCATCTATTTCCATAGCGTTGAAATATCAAACTATCAATTGGACATAAACCCTTGGAAGAAAATTGTATTTGTATGTATACTCCTCTAAACCTCCTATCAACCTCACAAGTCACTACCCCTCAACAGCTCAAACTGTGTAGAGTATCATATTACATGTCCTTATCATCCATATCCATGTATTTACTCAATCATTTTTATTAGGAATTTTTACAAATTATATGTTTATTCGATAAGCTTCATCTTTTCGGGGGGCGTATAAATTTCAGTGAAAGAGCATGCTGCAATAATTACTTCAATACAAGTTATTGATGAACTAAATCAAAGAATGGCTGTTACCATGTCTGCCCTATGAGATGACTTACAAAGGAGTAGAACTAATAATTCAGAGTTGAAGGGAGCTAAACAAGGAAACAGAAGAATTTACATTGGTGACAGGAAGATGAATGTAGCTCTCCTCTCACTGCTATATGGTCATTCATCTTAACCTCTAGGTGAAACTTTGAACCAGGAATTTCTCCAAAATGATACACTATAGGACACAAAGCCCAGCCTCCCTCCTGCACTTGGAGAAGCAAGCTTGGATTTCTCTCCTTACCACTCCAAACAAATGAAGCAAGAAAAACAGCTGATAAGGGGATCTCAGCTCTGGATGAGGAAGGGAGCTTTCTATCAATAGCTTACAGTCTAGGGTCCTTAGGATCAACCACAGCCATGCTTCACCATTTTGACTTATGCTTGCTGCAATGCCCAGCTGCAACTGCTGTCCAATTACACCTGCAACTGCCGTCCAGGGCTTTAAGTTCCGCTGCACTTCGTGTAGAACAATGCAGCGACCCAAACCATCCGATCAGCAATCAGACGGCAGTTGCAGCTGCATTGCAGCTTGGCATTGCAGCAAGTATTACTTTTTGCTATCATCTGCAAATGAACTATGGAACCATCGTAAATTATCCCGTGATGAACATATGAAATGACGTTCTGAACCTATAACCTGGCCATGAATAATATGGATGGGGGCTCTAGAAAGACAAATCGTTGTGCGGGCATATTGATGAAATCAGCAAAGTCAATCTACACACTGAGGCACTAGTTCTTAACCTTCAAGCTTGCTCAATAGCAGACCAAAACGTGTAGGAGGTCAATGCAGAAATTTAGCATCATACTCATCCAAGACATGGGCATTTTTCTTTGACATGGAGCGTCAAAAGGAATTAAGAATTTGACGATTATAGAGATCCTCATAAGCCATACAGATCTGAATTTATGCCCCCTCTTCCTGAAAGAAAGCAGCCAAAAAAACACGCTTCACATCTGGAAGGACAACACTTCCATCCTCACTAGCAGACAAGGGGATGTGTGCTTTGTATCCACAATATAATTTTGAATTCGAACAACAACCGAATTCTTGCTACTTGACCATCACTATCCTCCAACGAAAATGAATGAGCCATCGCCAGCCTCTACCATAAAAGGGAAACATACGTGTGAAGTTGGCTTTCCTTTTGGCTTCTGAAGGGCAAATAGACATGAAGACAAATTCCTCGGGATGAAATAGACATGAAGACAAATTCCCCGGATGAAGTCATCATTTTTTACGTCATTGTCACAATCATCCAAGTTGTCTGGAATCATGAAGAATGTCCTCCTCTTTGTCTGCACCACCATTTTGTGAATATGTTACAGACCTAGATGTCTCAGCATCAGGTTCACTTGTTTTGCTCTGGTGATTGTAGTAGTCATCTAATACTGAAGTGAAACTGCCTATCAACTCCTCTTCAACACTTTCATCATAACTTTCTGTTTCAGCATCCACACAGTCATTCTCATCATCGGTCGGACCATCAAAGGTCTCAAGGTAAGCCTCATCCCCTTCATCCTGCAGTCATTGGACAGGTTTATGAAGAAGCTAGACTTCCATAGTGAGGTGCGTGGATGAATGGTAGTTTCATGAAAATAATAGCAAAATGACACAATGTTCACCTCTGCATTTTCATCCTCGGTCAAATAAGCAGCATCAAGTTTGGAATACAAGTCCTCGTCACCGCAATCTTTAACTGCTTCCATTTGACCCTATAAATGATGACAATGACAAAATTATTGAAAGAAACTCTGGAGGAAGATAACATTTTGCAACTGGAATGAAATGACTAAGTGGTAAAATTGTGAAAGAAAAGATTGGAGAACATACAAGTTCGGATTTCAGCTGCTCCACCTTTTTTTGCAAATGGGAAATGTGCCGATAAATAGCCTGCTCAGAAATAGGAGAGATCAACAATGCAGCATTCAGAGTGAAAAGGTAAAACAAAGGTCTTCAGTCCATGTATATCTAAAGAAAACGATATGAATAGCAGTAGTAACCACAAAACTTTATAATTGAAAAAATAAGGTCCAAACAAGCAAATTTTCAGTTACTATGGCATCGGCTGTATAACTATAAATCAGAGGCAACTCTGAACAGATACCTCTCGCCTTTGAAGCTCAATGGACCGTGCTAAAGCCTTCCTCTTTGTCAAGAGATTTTTTGGCCTCAAAGAAGGAGGTCGTCGATAATCTCTTCCACGAAAAACAATTATAGCAAACCCTTTAGAAATCTTGTCAACAGAAACTAGGACGCCACCACTCTCTGCCTCAAGTGACAAGGCAGTACTTCTAACTTCAGCAAAATTCTTAGCTTTCACTATTATTTTAACTAGCTCACGGTACTTCCAGTGCAAGTGCATGTTTTCCACAGTTCCATCAAAAACCCCACGCCTCCCTAAAATTACCCAAAGTTAGTTTCTGGAGTTCGTCAAGAAACAAACAAGGACAAGGAATAAATATCACATTTAATGACAAAGGAAATTCAAAATAAATAAACATCCAAAAAATATGATGACAAGCGGTTACAAAATTGAAAGGCAAGAGCGAAGTGCACATCCTCAAGGCAACATCAATGAAAAAGTAAGATTCTCTCTCAATAAATATAAAGTAATAGATTTCTATGAAGAAACAGGATAAGAACATCTTGTCCTGATTTATCCAACTCCAGACAGTAGCGGCCATTCATGATTATGTCCAGATAGTTATCAAGGAGTAAGAAAGCTTTCATAATTCATCCAACTCCAGATAGTAGCAGCTATTCATGATTATGCACAGATAGTTACCAAGAAGTAAGAAAGCTTTCATCCTTAAACCCAATTTCCGAAACATGAACCTTTCTTCATCAGTAATGCTTTCTGGATCTGTTCTAGGCTCCACTGGCTTCAAGAATTCCTCTACCTTGGCTAATGCTTTCCCAGCTTTCGTCATCTTGTGTTCTGCCTGTTCATTGTAAAACAAAGCATGAACTTTTGGCAGACATTAATAAAACACCTAGGATACTGGAAGAAAGAACAAATACAATTGGAATCAAGATTCTACTCATTTACTTATTCCTATGCCACAAAATTCTGAAAATCATATTTACATGTAAACATGCAGATGTGATTGAGGCACAGAATTATGAGAGCAACATAAAATTGCAAATGAAGTACGCCAATTCATGAGTATGCCTCTAGGAAAAAGAAGATGCTTCTAGCTGCAAAGACAAAATGGTATAGATATGAAAGTTAAAGATTAAGGTATAAATATGAAAGTTAGATTAAGAAACAATATCCTTGTTCCCGCCTTAGAATGTAGGCATAGAAGTTAGCAACCCAAAAACGTATCTCCTCACTCTGTGCAATTCAATCACAGTTTTAAGGAGAAAATAGGAAAATTAAAATTGTCAACTGTGAGACAAGCAGCTTGCAGGCTCATTCGAGGGCTTTAAGCATGCCTGCAAAACTGTTTGTCCTATTACTTCTGTCAATTCTTGCAGTAAGCTATGCTGCAGAATAGCCAACAGGTATAACGTCCACTTATGCCCACACTTGAGATGAAGCTGAAGAAAGTCACTACCTAGACGACAAAGAGTATATATATGATGTGCATAAAAATATATTATGTTTGTACCGTGCGGCTGTGCCAACGCTATTTAGTCTTTACAGCATACGCAAATGTGGTCAATTTACAGCATATGCAAGTGTATGACCACATGTGTGATCATCATACATAGCACTGCAGGATTTTTTGAGAAGCTCTGGTCATCAGCAGTACATAAACTATTCTGAGCATCAAATTCAGCTCATACATAACATGTGCATCTGGTTGCCTTCTGCATTGAAAGGCATACATCAGGATCAAAACCTCAACCACTGACCATCTCTGGGACAAGAATACACAAGGTTCCCTAAACCAAGGAAAAGGGGATTTCAAAATTTAAGCTCTACATCTATACATCTTGGGAGAAAGATCATTAGCTAAATCCAAGGAAATTATTAAGAAAGAACTTTATAAACTGCTTCTGACAGAGTAATATTTGTTTTCTATCACAAATGGTGATATCCTAGCAATACTACTTTTCCAACGATATGCATTGAAAACAGTGAGTTTTTTGTTACACTAGAGCCCAATGAAAGATCTCACTAAGTTACCAAACAACAGGCCCCACCAGCAGGGTCAAACAATCATTAAGCATGTGTGCTGTGACATGAAACTAACCATTCCCAATTCTCAAGATGATGCTCCTATGATGAAGGCAAACACACTCCACCTCCTAACAAAGAATTACAATCACCAAGAGAGGTATAAAATGCAGGAAAAGTCTATCTACCCCCTACAATGCACTTAACCTCTCATGAAATGACAAAAGTACCTAACAAACTGGCAAAAGGAACCTAACAGGAACATACCTTGTTCACATTACCAGCATTCATTAGGCTGTCAATGCCTCCTAAACTCTGAAATTGTTATCCTTACCATACAACAGCATCTGTACCCAAGTACAATTGCATCTTTCCCTGGTTCTTTGCCCTCCAAGACCTCTTAATTATAGGCCATGAATTGAACCAAGCTACCAACCTACTGCAAGATAAGATTTCAGCACAGACCCCTTATCCAAAACCAAGGATCATAAATAGATTTGAAGAAATGGCGAGTGAAGGATCTCCTGGTCCAAAACCAAGTTAAGTTGCTCTGCTCCAGGCGCCAACTGAATATGTGCATAAACCAGTAGGATAAGGAGGTTCCATAATTTACAAGTTCGTCGTTGTTTACAGCACTTCTTGATGTGGAATCAAAAACGCCAGAAGCATTGGATCATCATGATGATTGAGTAAAGCATATGGAACCATCTAAGCTAATATGAAGCCAGATGGAGCAGAATCAAGCCTTTCAATAGCTTTATCATTATTTTATTGTAGTAGGGGCAACTTAGTAACTTGATTTGTCCAGTACTAGGTCCCTTCATTAATTATTAAGGGTATATTCAATCAGATTTTTAGTTATTTAGGTTTTGGATTTGATTTGGAAATGTTATGTACCTGTTTCATTATAAATAGTGGAAGCCCAAAGGGCCAAAGCAAAGTGTTGCTTGAACCAAACATCAACCAAAAAAATTTAGTAGGTGGAGAGGCCTAGGACCTAATATAGGCACGAAGGGGCTTGTGATGGACTCAGAAAGTTTGCCACCATGTGGCATTGTCCTTCTTTTTTTCCTCTATAGCATGGTGTAAAGCCATGCGCAGTGATTCTGTGTTATTTTTTGTCCTCAGTGTCAAGCCATTCTCTATTTCCTCTTGTTAGGCATAGATCTTTGTCCCTCCAGAGGTCTGTTCACTTTTTTTGGTTTAGTCTCACTTCTAACTCTGCAAAGCATCATGGGGAACCTTCCTCCTCCTACTGCATCTCCTTCTTATCCTGTCTTCTCCTTACCCATACACCCACAACTTCATCTCCATCTACCTTCCATTATTTTTCCCTTTCATTCTTCTTTCCAAGGGGCCCTTTTTTCTTCCTTGAAACCAGCAGGGCGCCATCACTTCACCTTCCCTCCCTATTGTTCTGAGGAGCACACATGCAAACCTTCCCCTTTTGGCTTATTTTCCACCCTTCGCAAATAAATGCCAACAAATCTGATGACTTTTGCCCACATACCCTGTTCTTACAAAGACAGCCAACCTTGGCCACACGGAAGTCATCTATTTGTCCATAACCAGGCCCATTAATCCATATGCAAAACTAACCCAAATATGTTAACAACATCTTCTGCTTTAAGATCCAATAATCTATTGCTGCAGCCCATTAGTGCTCCTTAAAGCTGCTCTCAATCATAACAGATCGACTAATGTTCCCAGGCTGATGCGATGTATTCCACCAGATGACTGGAGAATTTGCATCCTGTTAGTTATTGGCCCACTTTGTCCCATACCATTTCTGGGATCAGCAAGTCCAGTAAATGTCAAGGCTAAAATAGCATCTCATCTGAGCTATTCAAGCCAGGCTATCCTAGCCATGTATGCAGCTGTCTTTTTGACATGCACAAGGTCAAAGACATTTTATCTCCCCCCCCCCCCCCAACCCCCCCAGAGGGAATTGGAGAAAGGCCACAAAGAGGAATTGGGAGAGTTTATATTGGTCAACTAAAATTTGGGCTCTACACTAGTCGGAACACATGACCTGGGTGACCATACTGAAAAGAAGTAAGAACTTGCAAAATATCACCTATGCAACAATGAGAGAAATACTCAAGATTACAACTTACTTGGGAAAGCTTCCTCTCCAGTTTCTTGACAAGTTGTGCATGCCTTGCCACTTCAGCAGCTCTCATCATCCTATTTTTATGATCATCATCCAGCTTCTTTCCCCACCTGGCATCAGCTTCTAGTGTTTCCCCAAGAGTACCAGCACCTCCAGACTCTTCAATGGCTTCAATATTTGAAAATACAGAAGAAGAGGCACGCAAACGTGCTTGCTCCTCGTCATCTTGCAGGACCTTTGCTAATCTTTCCCTTTCCATCAATGCCTCTGCTACTTCTGGGGACAAAAAGTCCTTTCCTCTGTAAAAGACAATGTAATCCTTGTTCCGGGAAAGAAGTGTACCGCCTGTCAATTTCTGTACTTGGACGTAGAAATATCACATAAGTACTCAGATTTCATGATCATTGTAAGACAAGGTCTCTATCAAGTATTAAAAATCAGGCTAATCAGCTGAAAGAAATGGGCTCCCAACAAGATGGGAATAAAAATGAGTGTTGCCTCCAACAACTGCGATCTGGTCAAAACAGAAGAAAAATGAAGATTGCAGCGGAATGTAAATCGGCATGAAAAGAAATCCAAAATATATGTAAATGGGATTATCTTTACCAAGTACAATGACATTCAGGACTTAAATCAAATAGAAAAAACAAAATAAATATAATATGATTGAAAACTTCTATCCATGTTTCACTGTTTTGGCAGGATGGCCAAGTTGTTGGGAGACTAAAAATGCTGTAACCCCAATCCAAATTTGGGTGCCTCCTGGACAACAAAAGACTCGAGATTTCTTATCCTTCTGATCTAAACCCACAATGATGAATTATTGTCCAAACAGAAACAGAGGCACACGTGTCGCCGTCATCGATTCTAGATTCTAAGAATAATCCACGGATTCTAGAAAAGCAAAGGCTGCTACTGTTCCTCAAAATATCAGTATGCATACACCATTATACACAGATATGTAATGCCCAAACAACAAACTTTTCACGATAACTTATCATATGAAAATGTGAAACCAACGATGGATCATGAGGTTATGAAGTACTCCACAATGGAAAAAGATGACAGAAAAATCTGAGTAGCTCAAAAATTGTAATCCAGAAGATGACCAGAGTACACAGCCCTCCATCTCTCCACCTAGTCATGGCTCAAAACCTTCACCATGATCACCAAATACAGCATCGGACTCAGGACCCAAGAAACAATTTAAAGAAACAGGTAGCTGATTCACCAAATCTTATCTAGCAGAGGTGAACCAGGATATGTACTCCTGCTGCCAGCCATCAAAAATCCTACATGAGTCATTTCATAAAGATTGGACTGTAAATTTTACATAGACATCATATTGGGCATCTCCATCTTCTCTGTTTTGATATTTCCCCAATTCCATGAACAAGAAAAATCTCTCATATGAATAAACCAAAACCCCGATGCTCCCATATGATATTTTCTAAGGAAAATCTTACAACCAAGACAAACTCTTACATGATCGAGCAATGTACTCATTCCTGGATCAAAATCATTCCACCATATTCTCACATGTAGACAATTATTGATGGGGATCCAGCACCAGCACACCGTGATGGAGTGAGTTTATCACCATCATAGGGCCATTCCAGCTTCGTTGTGGCTTGGAGGCTCACCAAAGCTTCTTTGATGGATAGGGTATTTTTAGGGGAGTCTATAGATTTTTTATTTGGCCCATTTATAGCTCGTTTAGCATGTTTTCTAAGTTTTCTGAATTTAAGCACGATTTTTTATTTTTCAAAAAAAATTAGTGCGAATTTTCACAATAATTATCTAATACATAGTGTCTTAGTCCGTCTTGGAGTTGGGTAGTCATGTTGGAGTTGGAAACATCTCTAAACACTATAAATATGCTTGTAATATCTCTTTTTTACTTATGGATGAATATTATTACGAATTTCGAGTTAATTTCTCGTATTCCTCTCTGCGATGGAAAAGACAACCCTGCGACGGGTCGAATCTGCCCTGTGACGGGGCCGAAGGTGACACCTAAATTTCCTCTTCCTCCTCCTTTGTTCCACACCAAATATGGTATCAAAGCTAGGTTCAATTCCTGCCGCCGCCCCAACCCTTCTCTCTCCCCGCTGCGTTCTCTTTTCTCCGACCAAAGCCTTCTCTTCCCACCACAGCACCCTTCTCCCCTCCTTATTTCTCTCTCTATTTACCATTGTGTGTGAACAGGAACAGAGCAGAACAGCCGGAAAAAAAAAAGCCCTCCCATCACCGAGCCTTCTCTCTCGTCCACAAGGTCTATTTCTCTCTCCCGTCGCTTTCCTTCTCTCTCTTGGTCTCTTTCCTTCCTTGCAAACATCTCCCTCTCCCAATCCCTCTGTCCCTTCCCGCTGTCGCGCAGAGCCAGGCAGAACACCCCCCCCCCTAGTGCGGCCCACACGCCTGAGGGTGCACCTAGTAGGGAGGGCCATCCCACACCAGCAGGTTCACTTCCCCATGCCAAAGGTGGCCCAAGCCACCTAGCACCCCATAGGTCTGAGCCCCAGTCTTGGGGGATTTTAGTCCGTGTGTCAGCGGTCCACCCTGGTGTGCCTGGGCATATTGTGTTGGGCAGTACACCAAAATATTGCTCTTGCACTACCTCTGTTACGGACGCATCCAAACTCCGTTTCGCAAGCCAATCACACCATTGGCTTCTTCACAGCGAGGCCAACCTTGCCTAGCACCATGTCTGCCAATGGTGCATCGTTTTGCATGTGGGTGGCTAGCGCCATAATCTTACCGGGGCTCCAATTCGTGCACGGATCATTCCATTGGCTTCCTCACAGCGAGAATGACCTCATCTTGTGCTCTATCAGCCAGCAGTGCATTGTTTTGCATGTCACCCATGCATGTGCCCCACAGACACCCATTCGTGCATCTTGAGGCCTACTCAGTCGCCTCGATTTGCATGCTCACTTCCAAACGGCTCTTACTATGTGGCATGCTTCCCGAGACGATGGCCACGGGCTATTCAAGCATGGGTTGGGTTGCATTTAAAGGATGACTTGGAATGGATTAAGTTAGAATGATATTAAGAACCACTGTGCTAGAATAACTGAACCAAAAGAGGTAGTTTATAAAGCCAATCCAACACTGGTAGACAAGTATTTTGAAGAAGTCAAGTCCAAGATATTTGAGCATGTGATAACATCCTCCTCGCTGAACCACAGCTAGACGTGATTTCCAAAAATCTATTTTTGAGGCCAATTCTACATTCATGGCTTAACAGAATGAGCCGAGGAAGGAGGAGATAATCAAAGATGTCATCAGTCAGCCGAAGATCGTTCAAAAACACTATCGGCCAACATGCTTTTGACCACATATGGAGCGATATTGAGGCCCACTTTCTACATCGAGGCGAAGCTCTCCTCCACATGGTGATCTCATGGGCATTAGTCGTGCTTCCTTGCTTTGCTACTCTCATCATCTCTCCTTGGATATTGCCGCATTTCAAAAACTCAACAATGAGTTTTCGAACTAGAGGAGAATGATGGGGATCCAGGACGAAGTGCACCTTGATGGAGTGCATTTATCGCCATCAGAGGGTCGTTACAACTTCGTTGTGCCTTGGAGACTTGCCAGAGCTTCTTTGATGGATAGGGTATTTTAGGAGAGTCAACATATATATTACTTGGCCTATTTGGAGCCCATTTACCATGTTTTCTAATTTTTCTGAATTTTAAGCACGCTATTTTTTAAGAATTTTTAGTGCCAATTGTTGCAATAATTATCTAATAGGGAGTGTCTTAACCCGTCTTGGAGTTGGGTAGTCAAGTTGGAGTTTGAAAGGTCCTTGAACATTATATATATACTTGTAATATCTCTTGAAGAAGCCAATCTCCATCTCTATGCGAGTGGAGATTTGCTGGTGGTGGAGGGGGCGTTCTGGGCTTTCAACCATAAGGAGATTCCTGAGGGCTTGTTGGCGAGGCTGGAAGGGAAAGCATTCCCATTGTCCATTTTTGAGGGGTCGAAGCCATCGCCGCCGAACAAGGAGTAAGGGCTAGGGCTTCGGAGGGTCAAGCGAAGGGAGGAAGATGAACAGGTTTATGGAGTACGTGGCGCCTAGAAACGGTCCGTCTCAAATTTTGAAATGAGGAGCTGATCTGCCACTGATCACCAGGTCAAACCAGTTCGGCTGGCTGTCACTGGATGCACCCCGCTTTGGTTCGGAAAAGGTCACTCGGGTAAGGGCGTTGCTACCTGTGACTTACCCAATATAACGCTTCACCATGGACCCGTTCGTGGACCCGAAGTCGGCCATCCCTTCCGCTTGATTGCCATGGACAGACCTTCGGGCGCCAGACGGGACGAGTTTCATAGTCGTCCCTCTGCTGAGGCTTCGACGGAGCAGCAGGGGATCTCGCCACACCACCCTCTCTCCGGTGGGAGTCCCACAGGTTTCGGACAGGTGGCCTCTGAGCTACCGTCAGGACATGCGGGAGCAGTCCCATGCCGGCACTCCAGACCTCACAGTGGGCAGCGGTTACACCTAGGGGAAGAGGATCTTTCAGGGGGCGTGAGGAGCAAAGGAACCTGCAGGAGGAGCCATCCTTTGAGGTTGAGGCACTTGTTGCTCCTCCTGTAATAGAAATGTTCAGCTTTGCAGCACCGGATAGAGTGGGCCCGGCAGAGCAGATGCAGGCGTACAACATGAAGTCATGGGCCGAGCAACACAAGGAAGCCCATGTAGCTCTAATGGATGGGACATATCCATATCATAAGCAGGGACAGGATCAGGTGGAGGGTGTGTTTCCTTCTTCCCTTGATGGGGGCCTTGACAAGGAGGAAGTTCGGGAAATGTTGTCCAGAGTAGAGAAGACTATGGGTGAGCAAGCTAAACAGGTGGTTGATACAATTAGAGTCTCTTTGATGGGATAGAGAAGGACATTCATGCAATATTTCATAGGAATCGTAACAGGTGGCAGTTGGGTTTGGCCAGGGGAGTGAATTGGGGGGGGGGGGGGGGGGGGGGGGGGGAAGGTCTATAAGGAGGGAAGGAAAAGAAGAGGCGGAGAGGGGAGCGGGGGGATCTATATTTTCAAAATGCCAATGAAGATCCTATGTTGGAACATCAGGGGTTTGCGTAATAGAGAAGAGGCTGCGGTTAGGGATATCATCAGGAGGTGCAAAATAAATGTCATTTAGATTCAAGAGATGAAGTTAGGGTCTGAGGGGGCAGAGGTGTGGAAGGAAATTGGTGGATCCAGGCTAACTAGGGGGCAGTTTCTCCAGCAATCGATAGATCGGGTGGTATTATGATTTTATGGAATGACTCCATCCTTGAGGAGATTGGCATACATTGGGAAGGAATGCTATCACAGTCACTTTCAAATGCAAGGAAGAGGGATTTGCGTAGGATTTCACTGGGGTCTATGGACCTCAAGGTAAAGAGCAGAAAAAGGTGTTGTGGAATGAGCTTCTGCAGTGGTATGTTTTAGGTGGCAGGCCTTGGTGCCTGGCTGGGGATTTTAATGCTATTCTCTCTATGAATAAAAGGTCAGAGTTTTGTGCTCCGGGCAAGGAATTCCAGCACGGATCGGCCAGCCAGATCGGAGCCCATCGATCCCGATCCAGATCGGCCAAAATCGGCTGAAGTGGCCATAATTGGCCAGGATCGGCCGATTCCGGCCGATCGGGATCGACCGATTCCACCTTCCACGGCTCCAAGGGGGCTATGGAGGACTTTCCAGACTTTGTTCACCCAGATGCTTTGATTGATGCTCTTATAGAGAATGTTTTCTTTGCTTGGTCTAGTCTAAGGTCTCAGCCTTTTGTGCTATAGATTGGACAGGTTCTTGATTTCTGCCAAGTGGAAAGATCATTTTCCTGATTTGAAGGCATCCTACTTTCAAAGGCCACTTTCAAATCACAAGCCTATTTTGTTGAATTCTTGTTTCACCTTTTATGAGAAGCCGATTTTTTTTAGTGGAAAAAATCTAGCTTTCGGAAGAGGAATTTTTGGATGTCATCAAGAAGGTCTGGATTTCTTGTCCCAGGAAGAATTCTGCCATGGCTACCTTTATTCCAACCTCAGAATACTTGCTCACGAGTTGTCAGTGTGGGGGTCTTCAAGGAAGCTTCCTGGCAAAGAAGAGAAGAATAATACCTTGCTTCAGTTAAAGGGCTATGAGGGACTTGAGGAGGCGGGGTCTGTTGGATGAAGATGATCATCTGATGTGGGTAAACCTCAAGGCATAGTTCCAAGACATCCTGCTGAAGGAAGAGGTTTACTAGAAGCAGCGGTCAACAGACCACTGGATTAAGGAAGGAAGTAGGAATACTCCCTATTTTCACAATGTTCGCCTCTAGAAGGAGGAGAATGAATTAGATTAGTTGTCTCAAGGTGGACGAGCAGACTCTAACCGGAAGGAAGAAGTGGACAACCATATTCTGTCCTTTTATTCTCAGCTGTCCTCAGAAGAGGATTCTTGTAGGCCATCTATTGATGCTGATCTTCTCTCTCAGCTGTTTGAGGAGGAGAGGAAGTTTCTATCAGCACCCTTTGAGGAACGGGAACTTCATGCTATTGTTTTTGCTTTGGCTAGGGACAAGGCCCAAGGCCAGATGGTTTTCCATTGGTGTTTTATCAGCACTGCTGGGATGTGATCCATTCTTTACTTTTTCAGGCAGTTTTGGAGTTTCAAGAAGGGAAAGCCCATCTCCAGGGTGCCGATAAAACTTTCATTGTTCTCATCCCTAAGGAAGAAGGGGGCATAATCACTTGCAGATTATAGGCCTATTAATCTCTTAAATGGGATTTACAAGATTATTCTAAGATTATGGCTTCAAGACTAGGAAAGGTTTTGGACATGTTGATTAGTGTCTACCAAAGTGCTTTTATCAAGGCAGAGAGATTCATGAAGGCTTTCTTGTTGCTCAAGAGTGTTTGCATGCTTTGAAACAGCAAAGGAGAAAAGGAGTGGCTCTCAAGCTTGACTTTGAAAAAGCTTATGATAGGGTTAATTGGAATTGTCTCTTTGATATTCTCAGCAGATAGAATTATACTTCGGTTTATTCTTATAGACATATGGTCCAGTGCCGTAGTACAACACATTACGGCATCACTGATCACCAATTATTTGTTAAAGCATATGATTGAATATTGTTTGTTCTAGCATATGATATTCCCCATTTATGTTTATCATTAACATTGCCCTTCCATCTTTCAAATCCTCCATGATTCCAACACTGATTAAATTGCCCCCCTCATTTAATCACTCAGATACATTCCAACACTGATTAAATTGCCCCCCTCATTTAATCACTTAGATACATGCCATACTAGCATTTGTAATCATCAACATTAATTATCATTATATGCTGGCAAAAAGGTATGTAAAGCTCTTTCCATGCAATGATACACAGAACATAGGAAATTCTTATCAGCTGCATATCATAAAACCAGGGAAGAGGGGATTTCTGTGATTCAAGTCATCATGCTCGGTTGAAATGGACAAATGAAGGATAAACAAGCTTAATAAGCAAGATTGCAACAACATTAGTAGCAACGGTGAAAATAACGATTGTTGGGGGGGGGGGGGGGTTGAAAGGTGGCATTAGCCACAATTGATATTAAAAAAAGATGATAAAAAGGAAGCACATTTGTAAGTGGCTACCAAGAAGGTTGCACAAGAAAAGGATAAAATAGAACAACAGTAAGAAGCTCCAAGCCCAAATACGGAAGCTGTAAATCACCCCCCCCCCCCCCCCCGGATACACTTGTAAAGGAAATGACAAGAAAAGTTCCCCCAAGTAATCACAGAGAGAAGTCCCTCCACTCATACAGAGATGATAAAGAGGATGAATCCAACTGCGGCTCAAGCGATAAAGATAATCTCCACTTCTTGATCAGATTTATGGAATGATTGATAACATTGGATATGGGGAAAAAGCATGTTTGAAACATCTTGCATTGTGCTCTTTCCAAATAGCCCGGAGGGTGGCTCCCAATACCATAGACCACGAATCCTTATCTGAGTTACAAGTGTTAAAAACCTTCCAATTATTGACCACCTGCAGAACTGATTGAGATCCTTGCCATCTTAAACCTAAGCAGGCAAAGAGGGTTGTCCAAACAGTGTCAATAATAACACTGCAAAAACAAATGATCAGATATCCCCATGAACATGCCACAGAAAAGACAAGTATGCTTGATATTGGCCTTGAATATTTTGACCCAAGCCAAAGTTGCTAGTTTGTCCTGGATGAGTTTCCACATGAAAATCTTTATCTTGGTAGGCCAGACCTTCCAAATAAGTGCAGCCAAGGGAATAATAAAACCTCCATAATTGAGTATAAATGTGACAGATTTCACAGTGAACTTCAATCCCATGTCCATAGCCTTTTGTCATCCTCTGGCACGAAGATGTGAGCTGATTGAAGCAAGGAAGGCAGAATCGGCACGGATCGGCCGATCCTATCAGTTTTCAGCCGAACCTATCCAATCCCAAGCCCCGACCCACCGTTCCCTTATTGGGATCGGACGGATCGGCCGATCCTCCGATCGGATAGGATTGGCCGATCCACCACCGGATAGGTCGATCCGTAGCCCAACAGCTAGCTGCAAACTAGCCGTTGAGAACAAGCCCAGCGGCTAGCAAGGGCCTTGGAGGGCTTATAAGAATCTCCCAAGGCCCTCTCCCATCCCCACCAACTCATTTCCTCATTTCTCTCTCTCTCTCTCTCTCTCTCTCTCTCTTTCCTTTCTCTTTTTTCTATCTCTCCAAAGTCTATACTTTTCTCCATCTCTCTATAAGCTTTTTTTTTATATCTAATGTATAAAAAGTATATATTACTATTAATATATTTTCTCCCTCTATCTAATGTTTTTACTTTTTATCTACTTAATATTTATCTCCCTCACTCTCTTTTTTTTTCTATCTAATTATTATATTAGTATATTTCTCTCCCTCTCTCTCCTTAATCTTTTTTATTTCTACTTAATATAAATAATTCTTCCTCCACCTAATGTTTTTATCTAATAATTTTTTTAAAAAAAAATCTATTTAATATTTTTCTCCCTCTTTCTAAATGAGATTCTAGTATTCTACAACAATCGGATGGACGGTTCAAAGAGCTAACAAGTTGTCTTTCTATCACACTCTCTCTCTACAACAATCTCTCTAAAATTCTCTCTCTCTCTCTCTCTCTTTCTTCCTTTCGATATACTAGTATTAATAGTCACCAATAATAAATAAAATCTATAAGTTTACCGAGTTGCGGTTTAGAAGAAAACTAAAGAATGTGCACTATTCTTTTTTTCTATCAAGGGTGACTCGATTTTTGGATATCAATAACAATAAGGATATTGATTTCTGTCGTCGATAAAAATATATAATATCTTTATTATCATTTATCTCCAAAACTAAATAATTCTCAATAGAAAAAAGAGTAGTATATATTTCCTAATTTTAATCTAAGACATAACATGGTAAACTTATTTGTTTTATTTACTACCGAAAACCGTTAATATTAAAGTATACAAGAGTAAAAAAAAAAAGAGTAAGAGATGAAAGATAAAGAGAGTGTGTGCTATAGAGAGACCAATTACTAAAGAAAAAATAAAATAGTCTCAATTGAAGAAATCAAGGTAGAGTTACTTATTATTTTTTTATTTTATAGATATTTTTTAATTGTTTTGAAGGTGATCATATCGGATAAATTTTATCAAGTCTCCTTTTGTCGATGGCATGTGGGCGACGTCATCCGGCATGAGACCATAGGTATATAATTCTAGGAGATCGAAGGATCCATTGTCTTTACTGTGGACACCTTGTTAGCGGAATCCATCGTTCTGCGGAGCATCTTGCAGGGACACGCAGAGATAGTATCTCATGTCCTTCAGTCCCTCGTGATATATGTGCACAATTCCGAAGGTTTCTACATCAGGACGAAAAATCATCTAACACAGTATGTAGACAGACAACAACCAGACCACCTACATCACCAACTCATCCATCTCCATTTACATCAGCGGAAGGATCTAGGATGGACATTGCCAATGCTGTGTGAGCATTCTTTTTAGAGTTTCATATTCCATCCACTGTTGTATACATACCATCATTAGTTCAGATGGTTAGATGCATTCAGAGACAACCACATTGTCCCACCTCCTACCCAAATTGAGTTAAATTTTGGTGGAGAGGATGATGAGTCTTTTCTTTCTTCTGATGACTTAAATGAGGATGATTTAGTTTCACCACTCATGTACTACATATGTCATATATAATATTAACTTTGAGAAACTTATGAGCTTTTTTATTTTTCATGAAGTTTTCATATTTTTTTAAAATTTTAACTTTTTTTAAGAAAGCGTAGATCCGGACCGGATCGGCCCAGGTTGGTTCGGATCGGATCAGATCGGCCAATCTGATCAATCCAGACCCAGACAGATCCAAGTTCGATCCCCGAGTTTGCCTTCCTTAGATTGAAGAATATTGCAATGATTCAAATTCATCCTCATTAAAATTTCTCCTAAATTGGAGATCCCAGCTAGCGTCATGTTCAAACTTTTTTAGAAAAGAAACAAAAAAAAAAAAGAGGACTTGGGGAAAAAAAAAAAAGAGAAAGGGGGGAAGGGAGCCAACCAGTGGCTTCCCCCCCCCACTGATGGCAACCCCCCCCCCTCTCAAATCGGTGGAAGCCCACCGATAGGGTGGGGAGTGGGGTGGGGGGTGCCGTCGGTGGCACCTCCACCATGTGGAGGGTGCCCCACTGGCCCCCCTCCTTGCCCTCTTTCTCACTTCTCCTCCCTCTATATAAGCCCACAAGGGGCTGCTGCAGCACACACACAGAAAGAGAGCAAGAAGAAGAGAAAAAAAGGGAGGAGGTTCTGGAGAAATTTTGTGTGAAGAACAAAAGAAGCGGCTTGTGAAGTTTTCTCTTGTGCGTAGGGGAAAAAAAGAACATAAGGACCCACTTATTTTTATCTTGTAATTAATGTATGCACGGTTCATTCATATTGGATGCATCAATGACCGAAAATTTCATGTAATAAAAAAATGCATGGTTCATTCATATTGGCTGAATGGCCAAATTTTCACGTTAATTAACTTATGTGATTTCATATTAATTAATGTACGCATGGTTCATTCATATTGGTTGAATGGCCAAAGTTGTTTACTAATTAAAAAAGTGTGGTTCATTCATATTGGTTGAATGGCCAGAATTTTAATTAATTATGTGGTTCTTTCCTATTGGTGGATTGACCGCTAGGTTCGTGGTTCACTCTTATTGGTAGAGTGACCAATAATTATGGTTCTTGGTTCATTCCTATTGGTGGAGTATTCATTACCTTTTGTGGTTATGCCCTATTAGTGGACCGGCCATGAAGTTGTGGTTCACTCTTACTGGTAGAGTGACTGATAATCATGGTTCTTGATTCACTCTTATTGATGGAGTGACCATTAACTCATGTAGTTCCTTCCTACTGGTGGATTGACCATTATATTTGTGGTTCACTCTTATTGGTAGAGTGATCAATAATTATGGTTCTTGGTTCATTCATATTGGTGGAGTGACCATTAACTTTTATAGCTCTATCCTATTGGTGGACCGGCCATGAAGTTGTGGTTCACTTTTATTGGTAGGGTGATCAATAATCATGGTTCTTGGTTCATTCCTATCGATAGGGTGGCCATTAAAATGATGTGGTTCCTTCCTATTAGTGGATTGGCCATGAAGTATGATTCACTCTTATTGGTAGAGTGGCCAATAAATCATTTTCTTAGTTCTTTCCTATTGGTGGATTAGCCATGAAATCGTGGTTCACTCTTATTGGTAGAGTAACCAATATTCAATTTTCGTGGTTCGTTCTTACTGGTGGAATGGCCATTAAGTTGCTTGGTTCTTTCCTAATGATGGATTGACCATGAAGTTATATTTCACTCTTATTGATAGAGTGACTAAATCTCAAGTGATTCATTCCTATCGAAGGAATAATCAAAAGAGATGTATCGTAACAAAGTGGATTCAAATAAAATCGATGCATGTTCAATTCTACTTATGCATGTTTACTGTCAATTCATTTATTTCATTCATGTTATATTAATGGGTATTAACGGACGGTTAATCAAGGGTTGCCAGTTAATAACTGGCGTAATTAACATTGACCGAGGTCAGTGGGGAGAGGTCAAGAACATGGATCCACACTTGATTTAAAATCTTAGACTTGAGGATTGATTCTAAATTCTCAAAGTCTACATTAAAGAAAAGAGAAAAACGTGTTTTCAAAACTCCAAAAATTCTCTTTTCAAAATCCAAATTCTTCTAAATCAAAAATCCATTTTTAAAGAAAAACGAAGTCTCATATGTCACCCCCTTGGTAAATATCAAAAACTGATGCATCTTTGGCTATGGATAGAGAAAAGATTCTAGGAAATTGATCAGCAAAGGGTGGGCTGAGATAACACTCAAAAGTTGTGGGGTTGATTATTGCTCTCTGCGACAACAATAACAAAAAAGATAAGAACACTAATAGCACCACTGCAGCACTCCCAGTCTGACATTGAGCATGCAGATCCCTAACGATCAGGTGACAAAACAAAGTGAAAAGCATGCATCATCACTGTCAAAAGAGACATTGTTACTTTGTGTTACATGCTGCCTAAAAAGTGGATTTCGCCCCCCAACATCAGTACAACAGCACTATTAAGCTCATGGCAATAAATTATAAGTAACACTTGTTGCACTGCATGGCAGTGCATGCAAACCCCAAAAAAATGGAATTTTTTTAAGGTGGCCCATCATCCCACATGTACGTATAGCCCGATCTTCAAATGGATGATCCAAAAAATTCTGAAAACTCAAAAACCGAGCCCAATAAATAGTAAAAAAGCCTTAATGGGCCGATCATGAGGCGAGCCCAATAAATTGGAGCTCCATTTTTAATTGTTTTAGAATTTCTTGGGTCGTCCAATCGGAGATCGGGCTGTACGGATATGTGGAACATGCTGGGGCCGACCTTAAAAAATTCAAAAAAAAATGAGTTTGCATGCGCCGCCATGCAGTGCAGCAAGCTTGTTGCACTGCAGTATTACTCATAGGTTAGAATTACCTTGATATCTACAGCCATCCGTTCGCTGGTAGTAAGTTGAACCCCCCTCTTCAGAGCAATCTTTGCTATTGAACTGCTTTCCCATAGCTTCACCATAGCCCCAGCCAACCCCTGATGCTGCCTGCTTCTTCCTGGAGATGTAAAGAAAATAAAAACCAATATGGCATAGCAAACAAATTGGTAATGGACTGTTTCTGAAAAGAAATGAACAAGGCTTACCAAGGGCAAAATGAGGAGGCAATACCCTAGCAAGCCTCCGCAAAGCTGTTGCTTCCTTGACTCCAAGATTTGACCGAACCCCATAAGGAAGAAGCCTGAAAGGTGGTTTATAATGAGGAGCAATGCCTGGAAGCAAATCTGCATCTACTGGTAAGGGATCAGATCCTGGCCAGTCTGTATAACGGGGACCCAGGCCATCCAATACCTTGTCCACTTCATGCTCATAGTTTATTTCTTTGAATGATTTGTTATCGTTTTTCTTCTCAATGGAAGAAACAGAGACTTCAGAAGGAAATTTCATGTTACTGTGCTCATCCTTTTCCAAGGGAGTCCCAGTGGGTTCATCAGGAGCCTCGTCAAAGGAGGCAAACCTAGTCATCTGAGTAGTCTGGATCTGATTTTTCTCTGGCTGAGAAAGTTCATAGTCCAGACCTCTGTATAAGGAAATAGAGCTTCCTGACCTCCATATGACCAGCCCTCCAGTTTTTCTCTGATTACCAATGGTTAATCCATGTCATCAAACTGGACCGAGAATAAATGAAGCCAATTAAAAGTAGAAATTACAAATTCATATTAAGAAACACATATACATTGAAGCCAATTGAAAAAAGAAATATAAATTCACACTAATAAAACATATATCATGTGACCCACAACAAATCTATAAGCATAAAAAGAAGCATTTGGCCACTCGACCAGGAAGGCATGGGCGTACATGGCCCATTAGTTACACTTCCACGGGATAAGGACATTTTGCAAAATGCACCCTCAAAGAATTCTACGTGTGAAAGAAACCAGTAGAATTTATATATGTAAAAGAAACCCTAAATGATCATCACATTTGCTAGCCTAAATGAGCATTCATTGTATATTCTATGACCTCCTTACTGTCGGTCAAGGACAAATGAAGGGTGTTTGCATAAGATGTAGATCTTTGTAATTTTAGGAGGTTTTCACATATACTGGAATTCAAGGTATTCTCATTCTTCAGGGATGCTATCCTGAAAACCCAAAGAAATCAACATATATATAGGGGGGCGCATCTATGTAAAATAAAAATAAAAAAATTTCATAAAAATTTAAATATTAAAATAGGCCTCTTAAGGTTGATCCCATTTCCAGGGCCTTAATTTTCACTATCCGATCTTTGATGATGAACCAGAGCCATCCAATCGGGTAGGTATAAAAAATAAACGTCTAAAAATGTTGAAAGAATAGTCAAAAAAAGAAAATTTGTCATATTAGCCATTTAGGGTTGATCCCATCTCCTGGGATTTTAGTTTTGATCCCCAAACAACGACGGATTTGATTGGATGGCTAAATCCAGAGAGGTGGAAAACCACCTAGATAGGGGTATTCGAATATTTTAAACATATACATAGATACATATAAGCATATGTATATATATATATATGTATGATAAGAGCTCAGAAGTCAACATATATAATCGGAAAATATAATATTGAACTAGAAAATGCGGGAAAATGCAATCTAGTATTAACCACAATAGTCATAACAAAAAGGTGACCAACATGCATCATGCACAGCTAGAAGAATAATCCATAATGTAGACTCTCTATCCCCTTCTATTTCAGATATCCAGTGGACTGATGGAAGAGGCCCCACAGCCATTTTTTTTTCATATGCATCATCCTCTGACAACACATTTATTCTTGCCCTGTACAGTTAACTTGTTACGATGTCCACTACTTCAGTTTTTTTACATGGTATTTTTATCTGCCCTTCAATGGCAGTGTAAAACCATAAAAGACCATTCTCATGCTGTTTTGTCTGTAAATAGAAATAGAAATAGAAATAGAAATGGAGAATTAGGGATTGGGACTGAAGCAACACTAAGAGAATACAGATATACCCATGATTGATTGACTGATACAACATGGAGAGAATATAAACGTCATGTCTAACACCAACTGAATGATGATCACCAGAAGTCTAAAAGAAACCAATCGCCTTGAAACCACTAGTGTCATAGACAGATTATGCATCATATCCCCACAAAGAAGTTTTGAGTGTTCCCTAATTTGTGAACGAAGCAACGGTTTCTTATCAAGAGGGTAGCAACTCATTACTTGACTAGCATAAAAAAAGAAGCAGTCTGAGGAAATGGAACTAAATAATGTTCTATCATAGGAAGAATATGTAAACAGTAGAAAACTCAGTCATTAAATAGTAATTGGACTAAAAAATAGAGGAACTCAGAACAATGCTGACTGGCTCTTTAGAGCTCAAAGAAGATGTGGCACATAAGTCCAACACCCTTCATACTTGAGTGCAAGTTATCCCAAGCGTGGAATTCACTTAAAAATTAGTTCATAAGAGAGAAAGAGAGAAGTTTACATTGCCTTGGGGCCTTTAAAAGATGTGAGAAAATGGAGCATTATATAGCCCCAAAGGGTGACAAAATGTGATATGCCCATGAGTGGATTCACCAAAGCTGGCACTCTGCCTGCAATCCATCCTCCAGTGGAAATGTGGGCTTCATGCAGCCCTTTGCTTTTTGGGACACAGGTGTGACATGTCTGATACACTACAACCCTCCAATGAGTGAATTGCAAGTGACATCCTCCGGTTCATTATTGAAAAGACCACGGGAGACACCATGCGGTCCTTTGTTGAATTAATAACAGTTAAAGGCCCATGGTCTGCTTACAAGTGGCACACCGGCGCTATCAATTAAGCAACACACAAGGAGCTATTTCTGTTGTGCAGAAAGGATGGAAAAAAGAATACATGTAATCCTACTGCAATGTGATGCACTTCTCAAAGCACATCGCTGCCAAGGAACTTGAATTTAAGAATTCTTTTTTTTTTTAAGGTGGATAGTACCACATATTGTATTAAGCAAAAAAGAGGTGAATGAACAAGAGTGAGGAAAAAAAATCCTCATAAATTCCCTCTATACAAAAGGAACCGAAATGGCTTGATCCTTAACCAACCCCCCAAAAAAGCAAAAAGGGAGGAAGGGTGACGCAACAAAAAACTGAGGCTTCGAGCATTCATATTGAAAATATTTGCTCAAGAATCACTGTAGACCCTTTATCCAGAACAAGCATATTGTAGGATTCAAATCGAGACTTGGGTCCCCTGATGGAATCTTCACTTTGTCCATCACCTAATTTTTTTTCCTACATGGATAGTTTTTCTGGATGTGCAGTTTCTGAATTAAATAATTGGAATTACATGGGTATATCGATCATTGAGGGGAAAATGTCAAAAAAAATAAAAGAGATACTGCTAGACTATGAACAGTGCAAAAAAATGGTCCAAACTCTGCAATCTCTCACATTTTTTCCTAGGGAGGGTACTGAATTCTATCAAAGAATCCTAATACATGAAAAGAGAGAGACCTATGAGGGTGATCCAACCTCCAAAATCTCGTGCATCCGCTTCATGTTGAGCGCAGGCGGCCCCTCGCACTTCAACCTGACCACCTCCTCCGTCTTCCACTTCTCGTGGATCTTGTCCACAATCTCCTTAGTCACCCCCGCCCCTCCAATCTTGGTTTTCGACTTGGTCCTTATCGCCAGGCGCCTCAGTCGCGTCAGCTCCGCCTGCGGCAGCGTCAGCTCCGCCTGCGACGTCATGCTTGGCTTCCGCCGGGCTGGCACCCCGGCCGCCGCCTGCTCCCCTTCCCTCTTCTCCCATGGGAACCGGACCTCTTCCTCCCTCGTCAGGTCCCACGACAACCCGCCCCTGGTGTCGGGCAAGATCCCGTCTTCCGCATAGAAGATGTCCTCCACCGAACCCTTCTCCGGTAAAGGGCGCTCCTTTCTCCCGGGGGCATCGTCTATGTAACCGAACTGCTTCAGCTTCTCCACAATCCTCTCCATGGTGCTGCTCCCAGCGCTCCGGCTGGTGCCCACCTCGTCGTCTTCGCTGGAGAGGCCCTCCCGGTAGTCCACCGCCGCCTGCGGGCGCTTGCGCAGGCTCCAAAAGCCGCCCCTTTTCCACTTCTCCATCCAGTCGGGGGGGCCCGCCGCGAGATTGCTGTGGCGGCCTTGTTGATCCGCCCGCGCGGAGGAGATGGGAGTAGATCGGCGCGGTGGTGGGCCTTGGCGATGGGCGAAGTTGAGCTGGAAATGGCGGAGCTTTTTAAGCGGGGTGGAGAGGGAGTGGGTATGGCGGGTGGAGCAGAGGGGGAAGCGGCAGCGGGGTGGGACGCCGGCGAGGGAGGCGTGGATGGAGTCGAAGAGGAAGGAGGTGGTGGTGGCGGCAGCGGCGGCGGCGGTGGGGAGCCTGGGGTGGAATTGGCAGGCGGCGGGGGCGAAGGCCGCCATGGTGTGTTGAGCTTGGGATGGTGCTTACGGTGTTCTCTACCGAGGGCGGATGTGGGGGGAAGAGGAAGACATTACTCAGAAGGAAGTTGGGGGGGAAGAGAGGGAGGGATGAGGGGTTTTGGATGGGGGTCGGCAAAAAGAATCTTGAAGAGACCCTCAGGTCTCTGGTTAACTGAAAAAAGATCCTTTTTTCTTTTTTTGTGGTCTGATGGTCTCTATGATTAAAGGTAAATAATTTATTTATATTATAAATGTTAGACAAAGTGATTTTTTTGCGACTTTAAATTGTGATAATTTTATTATTTTTAAAAAGTGTCTTAGGATGCATCTAAGATAAGAGGCAGATTAAACATCATAAGTGTCTTAGGATGGAATATTCCCTCAAATATTTTTTACTTCAAATATCTATTAATCATGTAGATAATTTTGTAAATACTCAAAGATTATGTGGTTTTATGAAAAATAGTTGAGTTCGTAGCATTTCTTATAATATAAAAGTTTTTAGGCACTAAAGGGTAAATCTTTTTATAAATAATTTTATTGTGAACTCGTTGAAATTGATGATAAACTCAAAGGACCTCTTCAAGTGTATTTTTTGTACATCCATCTAGAGTTGATTTATGTCGAAGAGATCTCTCATCGACTCATTTAAATTTATTAATGAGATTTGTTTCACAAACTCAATCGCGTTTTCATAGAATAACTAGACATACTCACATAAGTTTAAAAAAAAAATATTTCATAACAAATAAAATTTATAATAAATGTGTTTACAATAATTCCATTCGAATTTTCTTAAGACTCGTCCAAATATGGCCCGAAGGTCCTTTCTTATGAAATGAGATCATCTGCGTCTGGATCGCCCAATATCTCCGGACACATCAAAATGAATTGTACTTATTTCAAAAATAAATAATTCATATTTCCTTATTTTGATGTACGGACATTAAGCGATCTAGACAATCTCGTTTCCTTCCTTTTTTTCACATCCAAACCAATTTTGCTGCTCAGTACGCTTGCCAATTGCCGTTAGCCCAACCAACCCCTTTCAACCGGTTCAAGTGTACTTAGACCGGATAACTCTGGCGGTTCAAGTGTAATTAGACCGGAGAACCACAGGGTTTTAACCCTATTCGAGTTCGTCGTCTGTCTTCTCTGCGAAGCGCAAAGGCCTCGCACCTCTGCGGAAACCCCTCGCCCCGCGTTCCTTCTCTGCGCGAAGCTTCCCGGCGAGGAGAGAAGGGAGACGCCCACAATGGCATCCGATGCTTCCGATGCTCTTGCAGGTTCCAGAGAGAAAAAATCCACAACCCGACACAGTTTTTACGCAGAAAAGTTCACTCCTTTCCCCTCCTTTCATGCCGCAAAGATCGCATTTTTGATCCTCGCGTTCTTCTCCTTTGTTGGCAATTCGCAGTGAGGCAGAAGGTTCAGAGGTTCCTCGAGGCCGCCTGCACCGGGAATCTTGACCTCTTCAAGAGTATCCCTCTTGTTCTTCCTCCGTTCCTTCTTTTTTTTTTTCTAATGTTTTCTCGCTTTTTGATTGGGTTGTTTGTTGCGAGCAGAGGTGGCGATGCAGCTGGACGAGGGAGGGAGGGGGCCGGCGAGGACGGTGGCCGACGTGAAGGACGCGAACAAGAGAACCGCGCTTCACTTCGCCGCGAGGGAGGGGAGGACGGAAGTGTGCAGGTACCTCGTGGAGGAGCTGGGGATGGATGTCAACGTCAGGGACGAAGATGGTGCGGCCGTGGAGCACTCCCTTCCTTTGTTTATTTTTCTCAACATCTGGGTTTGTTTTCCTTCTTGTTTTGTGGCGGTGGGTTGTCTGGGAAGGGGATCAGGAGTGAGCCTTCAATTATTTCATCATGGGTTTAGTCCCTAGAGATGATGAGTTTGGTGCTCAGTGGGCTTAGCTGATGCATATGGGGGTCTGCAGGTTGGTTATTATTCCATAATTGGGTTTTTGCTAGCCTCATTGCTAGGGTTGGCTGGGTTTCCAATTTCACCAGAAAGAAGATGGTCGGGTGGGCTTTTGCAAGTTTCATTGGTAGTAGTCGATGTTTAATATCCATTATCAACACGGAACAATGATTTTTGTTTTTCCTATGTCCTCAATTATAGAATTCTTCTAAAAGTGAGACTCTGTGGTGCTGCATTTATTTTTCCTTTTCATGTAAATTTTAAATTTTGGCCTTTGGCATGGTTGCAGTGTATTTGATGGCTTTTATTATTGGAAAAGGAAATGCCAGTCCGTTAGATAGTGGAATTCGTGTTATGCATAAAGTATCCCTTACTGCATAATTTTTTGATTTTTTCTCAATCGGAAAGGAGAGATGGTAGCAAGTTTCAACTTAAACATCTTCCATTTTGCGTGTAAGGCTGGAGGGCGTCCCTATGGGAACCTTACTTTTTCTATAGTCAGTACAAGCATTTGGGCCAAGTGCATCCTAACTCTCCTTGGAAAGGAAAGAAGGCCTAGGAAGATTGTCCATAAAGAACTGGCTACAGATGTTACCACTGTTTACAGTCTTTCCTATTGTCATTACTGTATCTCTTCAGATTGGTTTTGAGACAGCCTTTATACTCTAAGACTGGAAGATCTACAAAGTACAAAGTCAATCTATCACATTTGGCAGGATGCTTGTGCAATATGTCAGAGTACCCCCTTGAAATGGCTGGCTAAAGGGTACGCCAAGGGTGTCTGGCCTGGGAGCTGCCCCATGAAACTGCCAGGGTTTTCTGCGAGTACTATCTCGTCTAAAATAAAATAAAATCAAATGCATCTTGTTTTTGCATTTGTGATCTAAACCAACTAGGCACATTCTGGATGATCTATTTACTTTCTTTTTATAATTTTTTGATCTTATCACCTTGATAAGATTTCTCGGGGGAGGCTCTTTGAGTGGGGGTTTGTTATTGCTTGTAAGGGGCTTTTGTGTAAAGGGGATCCTATGTGTCTTGAGAGCTTTGTGTCGCTCTATGGCATAGTTGTCAAGGCGGTAAGGCGACCAAGGCGTGCTTGGGGTCGCTTAGGCGCCCGCCTAGGCGTCAACTTCATAATATTATATTTTAATTTAGGATATATATATATATATACATTTAGATTTACACAGATATATATACATACATACATATATATCTATGTATAAATGTATGTATGTAATATGTGTTTATGTCTAACTATATAATATATACATACATATATATACACAAATATATCTAAATGTATGTATGTAATATGTATATATATGTATATATATATATATATATATATATATATATATATATATATATATATATATGTGCATATTTGTATATATATGTGCATACACATTTTACATACATGATACATATATTTAGATGTATACATATACATATGTATGCATGTTTGTATATATAAATCTAAATATATGTATGTAATATGTCTATATATATGTATTAGTATGAATTTATATAATTATATGTGTATATATATACAAAAAGAGAGGGGCAAGAACCTTGGATTTCAAAAATCTGGGCGCCTTGGGCGCCCGCCTATGCGTCAACTTCATAATATAATATTTTAATTTAAGATATATATATATATATATATATATATATATGTATATATAATATACATACATATATATACACAAATATATCTAAATGTATGTATGTAATATGTATATGTATATGTATATATATATATATACATTTAGACTTACACACATATATATACATACATACATATATATCTATGTATAAATGTATGTATGTAATATGTGTATATGTCTAACTATATAATATATACGTACATATATATACACAAATATATTTAAATGTATGTATGTAATATGTATATGTATATATATATATATATATATATACACATTTTACATACATGATACATATATTTAGATGTATACATATACATATATATGCATGTTTGTATATATAAATCTAAATATATGTATGTAATATATCTATATATATGTATTAGTATGTATTTATATAATTATATGTGTATATATATACATATATGTATATATACAAAAAGAGAGGGGCAAGAACCCCAAATTTCAGAAATCTGGGCGCCTTAGCGGGCGCCTTAGGCGCCTTTTCACATGTTGGAAAGGCGCCCCAGCGCCTTGGTGCTGTGAAAGCGCCTTGGCGCCTAGGCGACGCCTAGGCGGGCGCCTTGACAACAGAGCTCTATGGTGTAATATTTGCTCTTATTTTCAATGAATATGTGGCCTATTTTGGTCACCTTAAAAAAAAACAACTAGGCACATTCTTCAAGAAATCCTTCTGCCTCTCTGAGCAATAGCTTTGTTGTACATCTCTGCTCTTAAAAATTATTGTACACGAAAAATGTACATTTGGAGTATTTAGTTGATGAGCATGCAAGCCATTAGACTAACATTGGAACTGAAATCATTCCTGGTGTATTCAATTGACATCAGAATGTACATCATACATAAACATACTTTCTATAGTAATGCCTACCAAATCTTTCTTTCACTGTATAGATTCTCTTGTGGTTAATGCCTTAACGGTTATACTCTGTTACTTCGTCCAATATAGTATGGACCTTCTAATTTATTGGTGATGCTTATGCTTTTCAGGTGAGACACCTCTTATTCATGCTTCCCGTCAAGGGCATTTCCTCACTGCAAAGTATCTTCTTGAGCACGGGGCAGATCCTTCTGCTTCTAGTGAATTAGGGGCTACGTCATTGCATCATGCTGCGGGAACAGGTTTGCTTCCTTATTGAAGCTTCTTCTTGCGATGTGTTAGTCTCATAAAGAAGAAGAAATTTGTTCTGATAGAAGCTTTCTTTTGGGAAGATTAATTTAAATACAACAATGGTTGCCATTATTGGAAAAAATTTCGAGCCATATGTTGACTGCTTCCATTTTTTCAAAGGCTAAAAGGGAATTAGTCATGAACTCTGATGGTCCTGGCTTGTCTATTTAATTTACTGAGACAAAAATCACTAAAAGAAAAAAAAAAGAATGTATTAAAAGCTGCGGAATAAACCCAGAAAATTTTCAAACACTTTGTTATTATTTCACTGTACAGATAAGTCATGCTACTTTGTAGTGCGTTAACACTGTTGAATGTTCAAAAGTTGTCTAGGAGTACTTATCTCTTAGAAGGCTTGTTTATTTTTAAGCATTTGGATTCTATTAGAAAGTATTCTTCTGCAGTGTTAGAAATTCAGATTTTGTAGTAACCAGGTTAACCATTATGCTGAATTTGAGGAAGGCCTGCTATATGTGCACGAATTAGACCAGAATCAGCCGTTTCACATTAACCATTTTCATTTTGTTTACATTTGGCTATCTTGAAAGAAATCAAGGGATTTCTCTTATGATCTGCCTTTTTAATATTATTTTTTTCTTCACTTTTTAATCTTTGGTCACATCAAAATTGTGAATGTCTAAATTGGAGTCCCCTGAGTTGATACTATATGGTGAAAGTGGACATTAAGACATTATCTTATGGATCACTCAATCAAAGGCTAGAACTAACCCATGTTAAGCAACAAGTAGCAAGAAGAGGCGTCTATATTAGATTCTGAACCTGTTGAGTGGATGTTGTAAAAGTTTTGAGAATTTAAAATAAAAGGTAAAATAATTGCTTTAATAAAGCCTTTTTTATTGATTTATGAAAATTTGATTACATTTCTCCCAAATGAATTGAAATTATGGTCCGAAAGATTGGACCATCTCCACCGACCTCAATTGGTGTTAGTCTGTTTGGAACCTAACCTAGCATGTCTCTCCTATTCAGATTATTTTAAAAATCCATATCATTTTTGTTTTTATTTGGAGAAATATAGGTCAGTTTTATTTATTTTATTTATTGGACTATGAGAGCTTGGGATTAGTCCTCAGGGAGTCCGGGACTTCGGATCAGGCGAAGATCCGAGTATATGACCTATCTCCACTGACCTCAGTCGGTATTAATTACGTCAAGCAACCGCTCAACAACCCTTGATTAACCGTCCGTTGATGCCCTTATAACATGCAACACTACTACTACATGCAGCACATGCATATGAAGGTATATTTTAGGTTAAGCTCTTGGCCTCACCCAAGTTTAGGATGAGTTTATATGATTTTGGATTAACTCCAAGTTATTTGGATTAATTCCAAGTATATTGGATTGACTCCAAGTATTTTAGACCCATAAAGGTATTTTTGTAATTATGCCAAGTTAGAGGGTATAGGGGTATTATTGTCACTTTAGGTTTTTTAACATTTTAGGGAGACTTGAAAACCCTTAGGATGTATTTTAGGATCATCTTAGACATATTTAAGTTATGGGGGTATTTTGGTAATTTTACCTTAAATTGGGTTTGTTAGACTTAGGGTCTATTTTTATATTTTTTCTGAGATTTTTTTTATATTTTATCATATTGAGGGTATTTTGGTAATTTTACCCATCTTATTAAGGTTTGAAGAGTATTTTGGGCATAGGAGAGATTTTGATATTTTTAAGAATTTTCTGTGATTTTTACAGATTTTTATCATGTATGAGGGTATTTTTGTAATTTGTATTAAGTTCTTGGGGCATTTTAGTCATTTCAGAATTTTATATGTTTTCAGATTTGGTTCTCTGTTTTTTACTGATTTTTTACTGAAATTTACTGATTTTTTATTAATTTTGCTGATTTTTATTAATTAATTAGATATATGAAGGATATTTAAGTCATATTTTTGGATTTATGTAATTTCCGGATTTAGTTTTCTGATTTTTACTGAGTATTATTGGTTTTTACAGATTTTTCCTGATTTTTATATTTATTTTATTAATTTTAAATAATTTTCGCAGATTTTATTAATTAATTAAGTATGGGGGGTATTTAAGTCATTTTTTAACTTAAGTATATTATTTTATGTCTCAATGTTTCATTATTGAGTTTTAATTATAAGTCTAAGATTAGTTATGTATGGGATGAGGCCAATGATATTTTAGAATATTTAATTATATGTTTTATGTATTTTAATTAGTTATAAAACTAATTATTATGCATGTGAAAATATAGTAACATAGTGTTACTTAAATAGTAGATTTATAAACACACATGCACACACATATGCTCAAAGAACAAATAGTGGCATTTCATTTATTATTTCGGCATAATCCCGTCTTATAGAACGGTAATTTTACAACATAAATTTGGCAGAGCTTCCCCTTAGGAATAAACCTTAGGAAGAGAGCTCTCCAAGAAAATATCTCCTCCAAATCGCAGCAAACCCGGGCAAGAGCACTGGATTTGGTCTTCAAATTGGCAGAGTTTCCCCTAGGAAATTTTGGGCCAAATGGGCATGTCCTTCTTCTTACCCCTTGGGGGGTATTTATAGGCTTGAAAGCCTTAACCGGTGGGGGTACCCACCGTGGAACTTTGAGGTGGGGGGTGCCACCGGATACCAAGTGAGAGAGAGAGAGATTAGAGAGAATAGAGAGGGGGAGGGGGCCTGGTTGGCACCCCCACCGGTTGGGAACTGGTGGGGGGTGCCACCGGTTTATCTCCCCCCCCACCGGTTAAGAACCGGTGGGGGGGGTGCCATCGGTTTGAGGAACCGGTGGCCACCCCCATTCTCCTCCTCCTCTTTATTTTATTCCCTCTCTCTCTTGTTTGTATTAAATGAGGTGAACCCCATTTAACCCCCTCTACTTTCTAGTCATGTGGGAGGTTTTCAATAATGGGGGCTAATGATTGGCCATTAAAGTCTTCTTTAGTGGAGAACCCACTAACATAGGGAGCCTAAGTGGGCATTATCCCTCTTAAACAAAGGCCATTAATGCTCCTCTCCCCACTCTTTTTCTCTGCATAAATGAGGACCCCCCACCAGTTGGGGGGTTTCCTTCTCTTTTTTTAATGGGTTCAAGACCCCCCACCGGGGGGGGGTTCCATAGGAACCGGTGGGGGGGGGTTCTAGCCTCCCTCCTTTCTTTTTTTATTGCCCCATTAAAGGCCATTGATGGGGCTTTATTTGATTTGTTTTTTTCTTCTTTTGTACCCTTCAGAAAATGGGTTCAACATAGTCACATTGCCCTAATGGATGAAAACCCTTGATTAACCACTTGACCTGGTGCCCTGAAAAATATAATCCATTTAATGTGCAAGTTGAGTTCTAAAAATCCAATTAGACTGTTCTGAAAAGCCCTATGATGGTCCATATGGGGTTTTGGAAGGTTTAAAAGTGTTCTAAGGTGTTTTGGATTGCTTTTATGTGCTTAGGTTAGGAGGATATTCTGGTAATTTTGCATGGTTTAGGGTCTGGAGCTTATTTGGTAATTATAGGATTGATGTGTTTCAATGAATTTGGATGATTTTGAAACACTAGGATGTGTTCTTTAGGGCCCTCTTTGATTCACGGATAAGCCCCGGATAGGACTATATATCAATCTTAACTGCGCTTGTTTGCTTTATTTACCCGGATCTCTTATTCAAATGAGAATGGCTTATTCTGGACTAAACTGAAAAAAAGCAATTTGGCTAAGAGTCCCAAATTGCTTATTATAATTAAAATAAGCATTAATGATACCAATTTTTATGCATCCTATTTTTCACTTATTTTACTTAATTTTTCTTGTCCCATGTAGAATACTAATTTCATTTCAGAGCAAAAGATCTCTTATTTGGGTGTAAACTATCCAAGATTGCTTATGCTAGGATAAGCAATCCGCGAATGGAAGAGGAGGTCATTTGGAATGTTTTAGGGTTTTAGGGGGATTTTTGTCATTTTATGTAAACTTAGGATTTTGAGGGCATTTGAGACATTTGAGGTGGTTTTCAGGTCTTTGGGATTTTCTGGGTTTCATAATGATTATTTAGGATTTTAGGGGTATTTTCATAATTTAGGCTCATCAAAGGAAGCAAATTCAGGAGGGCTTCTTACTTGCTGATGAATACATTCATGCCTTGAAAACATAGCATAGATCTGGTTGGGTGAAGATTGACTCTGAGTATAGAACAGGAGTTGCCTCTATATTGTTGATGGTTGGCTACCGTGGATCAGAGGGTGTATCTTTTCAGCTAGGTTTCCTGTCCTTATTAATGGCCAACCCACTGACTTGCACAGTAGCTGAGGGTTGAAGCAAGGGAATCCAATCTCCCCTCTTCTTCTTTTTTTGGTATTTGTATCATAGGTTCTCAACAGGATGTGGGACAGAGTGCCGGTAGAAGGGCTTCTTTCTGGCTTCTCTATTCATAGACCTAGTTTGTAGGTCACTGACTTGCAATATGTTGATGATACTATTCTCTATGTTTCTAGTGAGGAGGAGCAATTCTTTGCAGTTAGGCAACTTCTGGCCATCCTGGAAGCAGCATCTTGGTTGAAGGTTAATCTCCTCGAGTCTTTAATTGTGGCGGTCAACATGGACTTCTCCAGAGTGGCTAAAGCTGCGAGAACAAAGTGGGTACCTTTCCTCTCTCTTGCTTGGGACTTTCTCTCTCCAGAGGTTCCACTTTTACCATGGACTAGGAGGTTGTTACCCTTAGATTAGCAAGTATGGCAGTACCAGTATAGGTACCGATATCGGGCCTTTCGGCCGCTAATGGCCAATAACAGTTTTTTTTTTTAACCGAACAACCATGTAGATTGAAGAGAAGACTTGTAGGTTGGAAAGGGAAATTGTTATCATATGGGGGTAGATCGATACTTTGCAAGGCATCTTTCTACTTCCTCTCTATATTCCGCATCCCCAAAGGGGTCACTAAGATGATGAACTTGATTCAATGCAAGTTCCTCTAGCAAACTGGCATGGCTCTGGGGAATGGGGATAGTCCTAAGGGGTGGCTTGACATCAGTTGGGTCAGGATTTTCAAGAGTAAGATGGAAGGAGGGGGGGGGGGGGGGGGGGGGTGTGCCTTTGGCAGGACGTCTGGGATCTGACACCCTCTATTCATTGTGATATTTCTCATGTTGGGAAGGGCATCCTTGGCACCACTAACATCATCAGGGGAGGAGTTCAGCTATTTGTTGGTAACAGGCAGGGGATCCGTTTTTGGCTGGATGAGTGGCGTGGATCAGTACTTTTAGTAGATTTGTTCCCATCTCTTTTTTATCCAGCTTCGTTCCCTGATGTGTATTGGCTGGAGTTTTCTCCCTAGAAGGTGACTCGCCAGTTTAGTCCCCTTCCTTCCAAAAGGCTCTTAGAGACGAGGAGATTAATCAACTTTAAGATTTGCTACTTCTTTTGCACGGTCAGTCTTTACAACCCTCTTCTTTAGATATGTGGGTTTGGGCCTGGAGTAGAAATGGGACCTTTTTGGTGAAGAGAAGACTACCTATCTTTTGATTGCTGATGGGCGCACTAGGCAATCCATTTTTGGTCTTATTTGGAAAGCCTATTCCCTGTTGAAGGTGAAGTTCCTTTTGTGGAGAGTGTCGCATGCGAGGCTCCCCACTAGGGACCGTCTCAGGCCTTTTTTTTATGTCGGATATCCCTGTCTCCTGTTCTCTTTATGGCTTTTGTGATGAAAGCTTGGATCATCTGTTTGCGGGCTGCTCTTTCTCTATTTCAGTTTGGTCAGCTCTCCTTTCTAAGTTAAAGTAGCAGTGGTTCCCCTTCCCAACAATTAGAAAGCTTCTAGTCAACTGGAAGAAAGCTTGGTCCCTCTCTGGTGATCAAAAGGTTTGGTGGATGGTCCTCCACGCCACTATATGGACTCTTTGGAGAGAAAATAACCTTCGCATCTTTAAGGGGAAAAGCAGGCCCATGGCGTTCATTTGTGAGAAGCTTACTGAATGGGCTCTCGATTGCTTGGGCACTATCTGTTCTCACTCCTCTCTCTTGGGTCTTCTCGACCCTCCTTAATCCTTTGGTCTCTTTTGTCTCCCGAGAGCATCCTTTTTGTTCTTTTGGGGCATCGGTTGTGCACCTTTCCTTTTTGTATAAGGTGCTTTTTGGGATGGTGCTGTTGTACGTGGGGTGGTGGCCCTGATTTTGGGCCTTCTTTTTGGGTTTATTTTGTTTTGAACCTATACAAGTACATTTTTGTAATTCTTTTCTCTTTAATGAGCTTGTAGTACCAACTACTTTAAAAAATAAAAAGAGAGTTTAAGATTTAGAGGTTATTTTGGTCACTTAAAGTGAATTTTAAAATTTAGGGTGTCAGTACACCTGAACGACAAAAGAGATGCAAAATTCGACTCTAACTATCATTGCTTCCCACCTGGAACTCAGTACAGCGGGCCACATCAGCCTTCAAATTCCAAAAGCATTTTTTTGGGTGACTTGACCTGCTCTTGGGTTTACTACCACAACAAGATTCGATAACAGAACACACTATGGTTCCCTTATATGGCAATCCAACACCACAACTCAATAAACCTTGAGGTGGGTGAGCTTACTTGCTCTTAGGGTTACTAATTACTACCGCACCCTAATAATACATCAAACATTACTATTAGCCTTATAAAACACGACATCCTTTATGTTGTGAACTTAAGAGCCATGGAAAATGGTCCCTTAAGGCCACCAAGTTTCAGCCTTCCAAAAATCCATCTTGGTTTTGGGCATCCATAACCAGAAGATTTCACTAAACTCTTCACCAAGGAACTTAGAAAGAACACACCTTTTTAAGGACACTGGGACTTTTCAAAGTAAGGCGAAATCTGGTCCATGCTTGTTGCTACCATAGTTGTTTAACCTTCCCACGTCTGGTGGAGGTAGGAAAGATTAAACCTTTCAATTATTCCTCTCCTTGAAAACGTGAAAGTGATGACCTTCTATAACATGGTCCTGACTCTCGATAAGGCTACAAGAAGTACAGTGAAACTCCAGTTATATACATATATGTGACATACGGTAGCGAGTAACATGCAAAACCTTGGAAACTATCATTCATTTAACAAGAATCTACTATGGAGTGAATATAACCCACTTTAGGAAAATTTACCACTATGTATGCTACTGAAATGAATATATGTATTCTGCGGCAGCAACAAAACTAGATTCTACAATGCTAAAGACTAAACGGATGCAATTCCCAAGCATAATCACCTACAAAGGAGTCAAAAGTCATGCTCCAAAATAACAAAATTATCTCAATACAATTAGAACTGGGTAGAGGGTGTAAACCCCTAACTGATAGCCCACTGCACCTGCATGCTGCATCCCTACATGATTTTCAATCAACATTTATTCATGAAGCATGTTTCTTCTAAGTACAAGAAGACTCAGACAGCATTACCCTTCTTTTGCAGGCTTCACACAATCCAACCCTCCTTGAAACCCAATATAAGTGGAGAACAAAGGAATTTACAAATAGGCTCATAACTAGCAGCAAATAGCACATCTCCTATTTCATTTTTGGTCTAATTATGATGTCCTCTAACCTTGCACCTTAGGGATCTTGGGAGATAGCCTTCCTCTCTCACTCTCTACTTGTCCATTGATTTCAGCGGCACAGAAATCTTCTTTCAGCTTCTTTATTGTTAGAGTTGAATAGGGGAGGTTGCACTGCCAAGAATACCCTTTTGTTCTCAATCTTTCCTCAGGTTTTCTTGCCTCTCTCCTTCTCTTTTTACTACCATGAGGAGATTTCCCTCACTGTTTTTCTCTCTTTCTCAGGCTCTCTCTCTCTCACCTCTCCTTTCCTCCTCTCTCTCTTCTCTTCTTTACTCCCTCTCTTTTCCCAGTCTCTTCCTGTCTCTTCCCTTCTCCCTCACTAGGTGGCAGGCCTGTCAAAGTGGTGAGTAGGCAGGCTGCCCACCTCCTTATGTAGGAGGTGGGAAGCGGCATCCTCCTAAGAGGCTAGCTGCCAGCTGGATCCCCCCCCCCCCGGGCCAGGGGGCTCAACCTTAAAGGCCCAGTAAGGGATACCTTCTTTCATATGGGTTGGCCCACTAAGGGCCCCACAAATTATGGCCAAATAACAGCCCAATTACGGTCCATTAAGCGGTAGAAAATAGCAAATGAATCCTCGAAAGCAGAGATTCATATTTTGGGGATTTTTAAATAGTTCCTTCGCAACTAAGGGGTATTACAAAAAAAAGTTCTGCTGTTTTCAAATAGTGTGTTTCTTGAAAATTAGCTACAGAGTGGTCCACAAGAGTTGATGGATGGAGTTACTGGTTTGATTGGAAGACTGAAGATTGGGAGTACAGATATTAAACATCAATATGCCAAATGGCATGTCTAATAATCAAGATAATTGAAGGTGAGCCATATGCCTCATTGATTAATAGATATCCTCCTTTGAATTCTGATTTTTTCTTGCTTCCTCAATGTTTAATTCTTGACTTATTTGAATACTGTCATATTGGCTGATTGCAGGGAATATTGAGGTGCTTAATCTTTTGCTTGCAAAGGGGGTTGATGTGGATTTACAAAGTGAATCTGGCACCCCACTTATTTGGGCTGCCGGTCATGAGCAACAAGATGCTCTTAAGGTTCTGTTAGAACACCATGCCAATGTAAGCTCCCATTCAAATTTCAACATGCTGCTGGCAACTGGATGCCATTTTTGTTTTTCCACTGGTCAAAGTCTTCTAAAAGGAGTAGAAACATAAATATTTAAGTCATTGATATTCTTTAAAAGTTAAAGCTGTATATTAATTTGTAAAACTGTATATTCAAAATGTATTTGCTTATTTATAAGACTTTGTGGACGAATATTCATTCTGATTTCATTTCTTTATCTTAGTCTTTAAGCCATTTGAAAATGAGACAAATACATTTCACTGATGGCTCTCCTATCGATGGGCAAAGCAAAATTGATAGTAGATTTTACTTTTGACACCTATGTTCCCACAAACACTTGTTTGGTATCCGATGCTTTCCTTCTTCAAAAGTTACATTAAGGGCATGTTTGGATGCAAGCCATGAATGCATTTAGGTTTACCATCAACTCATTTTATATGATAACCTTGGATGTAAAAATAAGGTTTACCATAAATTCACTTGAGTTCATCATAAACTCAAACCCTCCCCATAAATGCATTTCTCGTAAACCTACTTGGAGTTGGTTTGTGCTGGAGACTCTCAAGTTTATTGCAAGCTCAAATTATATTTACACAGAACAACCAAACATGAGTTGGGAGACTTCGGTGATGTCTAGCTTGGGAGTTGAGAGGAGGGAGAAGAGTGTGGAAGGTAGTGATTCTCATGAGAGGAGGGTGATGCTAGAAGATGAAGGGTGGATTGAAGTGAGGTAAGAAGTCTAGTAAGCCTGTTCTGTGAAAGATTGCTGACTCTGCTAGAATCCCTGTGGATAATGATGTTTGTATCAAATGCTTGGAGAGAGGTCATAGGGCCATTTCTTGTAGGAATGCTATCAAGTGTTTCCATTGCAGAGGAGTGGGGCATAGGAGAAGGGCCTGCCCTGTCTTGGCGGGGTGTGGGAAGAGGGTGGCAGCAGGAGGTTCGTTTGTAGAGCTTAAGGGGTCTGGTGGAGGAGGTCAGGGAGGGAGACTTATACCTGATCTTATTGAAATTCCTTGGGCTCTAGAGATTGCTGAAGCTAGGGGGAAGCTGGAGATGAGTGTAGTGGTTTTGGTGACGACGGCTCCTGGTAACCTTCATCCGGTGGTGTTGTGCAAGAACTCTTTCATATCCTGCTTGAAAAATAGATGGCCTGAAGTGAAGCGGTGGTGGGTTGCAGATTTTGCTGAGAATTCCTTCCTGGTAAAAGCAGATATTCACAGCTGGAAAGAAGAGGTGTGCTCGATTAGAAGTTTGGAGATAGATGATCTCTCTTTATCCTTCTGTCCCTAGGAGATGGAAAAAGGGGCATTTCCCGTTAGTGAAGGTTTCAACAAATGGTGCAGACTCAAGGGGGTTCCATTCCATTTATGGAATGTGAGTACATTTAGTACCATCATTTCCAAATTTGGAGTGTTGAAGGAAGTGGATGGGAGTTCGTTGAAGTGTGAGTCTTTGTGCTCTGCCCGTGTTCGTGTTGCAGTGGAGAAGGTTGAAGACATTCCTGAGAAGGTTAAAATCTTGGCAGGAGGAAGAGTTTTTTGGGTTCTGATCAGCATTGAAGATGACAGTTCTTCGTTTGCTTCGTATCACTGGACATGGACGGCAATGGTTTCAGAATATAAGAAGTACTGGTTGGAAAGAGATAGTCACCAGAAAACAGGAGAATCGGAAGATAATTTGGGAGCTTCGCAAAATGGTGGAAAGCTTACTACTGCTGCCATCGAAGTTCTTCCAAGTCAGACTCAGACAGGGAAGATGAGTTGGAGGAAAGTGAATCGGCAGGGTAGTGGGGTGGTGAGTGATGATCATCTTAGAGTTCTAAGATGTTCCAATGAGAAAGGTGTGTTGGGAGCTGCTCTGAGATTTCGGCTGAGATATCCAGGCTTCTTAGTGGCGTGAAGGATGTTGCTTTGCTCGAGGCTATAGTGGCAGGGGCTGGCTCTTGACTTCCCGAGGAGGTGTGTTAGATGGGTGGCTTCGGCAGGTCCCGGCTGCGTGTCAGGCCGAGAAGATGAACAATTACGGGGAGAAGTAACGTCAGAAGACAGTCCCGACCCATTTGACTTAGATTCGATTGTTTCGGATCCTAACTTAAATGCGAGTCGGGTTTACGAAGGGCTCATTTGTAATGATAAGGTGGACCAAGCTCTAAAGGGGTGTGCTATGAACCGTTTCTCTTACGAGACCGGCTTTGTGAACCGTCGTCATCTTCCTTTGGAAAGCAACACTGTTCATTTCGAGCCCAAATAGAGTTCCGGTCTTCAACTACTAGGGCACCCTTTGGGGCAGGATTCAGGAGCTTACCAGATAACACCTTCTTTGGCAGCAGCTCATGACCATCCTGAAGTATTAGGGGAGAGATGCGATGCTGAAATCTCACATGGGAATCCAGCGCAGAATTATGCTCAGATTGAAGAACATGTCACAGATACTGATAGGAGACAGGAAGAAGATGAGACGTCGGTTAAGGTGAACATGGAGACTCAGCATGATGGGAAAGCTCAAGGGATTGATGAATTTCTGACTGGAGCCATTATCCCAATTACCAATTCTATTAGTCCGATTGATGTGGCTTATCCGTTAACAGAGGAAGTCTGGACTGAGGAGATTCTTCACTTTGGAAGACGGATTGGTGTCTCTTTTCAGGGAAAGGAAGATATGGTCAAGAGTATGTTGAGAAAATTGAAAAGGAGTGAAGCACTTCACAACTATGCTAAAAGGAAAGGACAGGGAGGGGGAGTGAAGATAGGAAAGAGAGAGATCAATTTCTTATAGAGCAATGAGGTTTGTGATAGCCTGAGGGATAAGAAAGGGAAAAGTGTGGTGATTTCCTCTGTTTCCCAATGAAGATAATCTCATGGAACATTAGACGGTTGAATAGTGTATTCAATATGAGAGCAGAAAGATTACTCATCAACTTTACACCTGGACTGTGTGTCTCCAAGAAACTAAGCTGAAAGCCATGGATGACAAGATCCTTAAAAAACTAGGGGGGTCTACTCTGAACATTTATGCAATCTTTCCTGCTGATGGAAGCAAAGGGGGACAACTTGTATTATGGAATGGCAGAAAGTTCAAGGGGTCGGTTTGTGATATGGGAAAGTTTAGTATCTCAGTCTGTTTCTCAGCCAGTAACAGTGGGAGTAAATGGGTTATTTCATCTGTGTATGGCCCACATGATGACAGTCAGAGAGGGGGCTTCTTTCAAGAGCTGTACAGGCTGTATGATCTTTTCCCTGAAGCATGGTGTATTTAGGAGATTTTAATTGTGTCAGGTTTCCGTGGGAGAAGTCAGGTTCTCGGAGATGGAAGAAATAAATGGAGGGATTGAATCAGTGGATTAGAGAGTGTGGAATGATTGATATGGAAATTCCCGATAGAAGGTATACATGGTCAAACCTCTAACAAATCAGTAACCAGTCTAGGATTGACAGAATTCTTATATCTACAGACTGGTTAGGTTTGTTTCCTAATACGTAGATCAAGGGGTTGAACAGAATAGTACTGGATCACATTCCGTTGGAACTGGTGATAGGTCATAGGAGTGAAAGATAAAAAGGTCAATTTATTCAGGTATGAGTTAGCTTGGCATAAACAGGAAGGATTTAGAGAGTTGGTTGTTCAATGGTTGAAGGAGGCACCTTTAGAAGGGTATGCATCTTCCTCATTCATGCAAAAGCTTAGATGGATTAGGAGTTGCATAAAAAAATGGGCCAAGAATACATTTGGAAGAATTTCTGAAGTGAGACAGCAGTTATTGAAGAACATTGAAGAACTTGAAATCAAAGGTGAACACTGTGCTTACATGGCAGAGGAACAGCTTTTGACAGATTACAAGAAAAGATATAATGAGGAGCCTCTTAAGGAAGAAATCAGATGGAAACAAAGATCTAAAGAGCATTAGTTGAGAGAAGGTGACAAAAACTCAGCTTTTCCATGCAATGACAAGTGCTAAGAAGAGATCTCTGAAAATTGATCACATTAAAGTGGGTGAACAGCTGATTGATAAGGAGAAGGACATTCAAGATAGTTTTATCAGTTTTTGCAAGCAGCTCTTTAAGGAGGACAGCAGATGGATACCTCATTTAGAAGATGGAATTCTCCCAAAGATTGATCCCGTTGAAGCTGAAGCTCTTTGTTTGTCCTTCCAAGAGCAAGAAATAAGGATGTGGTCTTTAGTATGAATCCTAACAAATCCCGTGGACCTGATGGCTTCTCTTTAGATTTCTATCAGTTCTTTTGGGATTTGATTAAGGATGACTTAATGAGAGTTATGGCAGAATTTCAAGAAAGGCCCTGTAGTGTGAAAGTTTTCAATTCTACTCATATGGTGCTTATTCCAAAGACAGAGTGAGCTGAAAGAGTAACTGAATTCAGGCCTATAAGTTTGCTGAATGAATGCTATAAAATTATCACAAAAGTCTTGGCTTCTAGACTTAAAAGGGTCCTTGTGCAGTTGGCGGGAAAGAACCAATCAGCCTTTATGGAGGGGAGGTTCATATTAGATAATTATTTGACAGCCTATGAAGCTATTCATTCTCAGAAAGGTAGAAACAAAAAGAGAGTACTCTTGAAGTTAGATTTTGAGAGGACATATGATAGAGTTAGCTGGTAGGGTATTGAGAAGACCCTTTCTCTCATGGGTTTCAAGCAGATTTGGATCCGATGGATTATGGGCCGTCTCACTTCATCAAGATTCTCTATTCTTGTTAATGGAGAACCATGTGGATACTTTAGCAGCTCCAGAGGGTTGAGACAGGGGGATCCAATATCTCCATTACTTTTTCTTCTTATTGGACAGATCTTGATCTCAATGTGGGACAGAGCAGCTGATTTGAGTCTAGTTGAAGGATTTTATGTTGGTAGAAGCAGAATGCATCTAACACATCTGCAGTTTGCTGATGATACACTGATATTTTCCACAGAAAAAGGAGGAGAATGTTCTGAATATGAAGAAACTTCTTCTCTTAATTGAAGTGGTCGCAGGCCTTAAGATTAATTTGGACAAGTCTGAGGTGATTGGAATCAATTTGCCACAGAACACATTAATAGAGAGAAGAAAGGAATTCATTTGATCAAATGGGATTTAGTATGTAAGAGTAAAGAACAAGGTGGGGCTGGCCTTGCGACATTGGAAACTTTTAACTAGGCACTGTTGGCTAAATGGCTTTGGAGGCTTGGGGAAGAATTCGATTCTTTGTTGACAGTCATTATCAGGGAGAAGTATTATTCCCATAACAGCAGGTGGGATCTTGTGCCTTCAACCACATACAATCTATCCACCATTTGGAAACAAATTCTCAAATCTGCAGAAGTACTGTCACTCTCAATATCTTTTCAAGTAGGTAATGGTGAGCTGATTAGATTTTGGAAGGACAGGTGGTGCACTGATAGGTCGTTGGATGAGGTGTATAGCAACTTGTTCAACATTGTGACTAATAGACAAGCTTCGGTGGCACAGGTTGTCAGCAGTTTACAGAGTGGCCAATGGAATCTTGTGCTAAGAAGGAACCCTACTGATGTGGAAATGGATGAGCTGATTAGATTACTTGATTCCCTTAGCCAGATTCAGCTATCACAACCGCAGCAAGACAGGAGAGTTTGGAGATGGAGTAATAATGGGCAATTTTCAGTGAAATCCTTGGTGCAATTACTGAATGATGGGGGGTGTAGAGTATGGTGGAAACATTTGGTCTGGTCAAACCTTATTCCTAACAAAATTAAGATCTTTCTTTGGAAAATTGCTTGGAATAGATTGCCTACCAGTCAATGGATTAAACAGATCTTTCATATTCAACAAGTGATGTGTTCTGTGCGACCCAGGAAGAAGATATCAATCACTTGTTTTGCCAATGTGGTATCATTAATGTTTTACGGAGGACTTTATGTACATTGCTAGAGAGCACTTGGGTTGAACATGCAACTGTTCTACATATGATGTAGTTACCCTATGATAGGTAGGTAGCTGTGCCTGAGCAACTCTCCAACGGAGTAAGAGACTCCTGATCAAACATCATCCTTTGTGCCAAGAATACCCTTCCAAAGGCTTGAGGCATTGGATATGTTGTAATATGTTGCACCATAAAGCGCCTCTTCTGTCCCCTATTTCTGTAACCACTTGCTCAGTAAAGCTGTGCTAAAATTCAAACACTCCTGATGCTAAGGCCTCATTCCTCCTTGCTCTTGCATACTCTGCCTCAGAGAGTCAGAGTACATCATGTCAATTTCTTAGGTCTGTTGTCACTTTCATGCCATAAGAACCTGCACCAGATAGAATCCATTCTCTGGGATGCTGACTTTGGTAGATGGAAAGAGATAGAAAATAGATGGCTATAGTAGAGAGAACTGCCTTGCAGAGTGCCATTCTACCTCCACAGGAGAGCACTTTGGCTTTCCAACTAGCCATTCTATCCTCCATCATCAGAATTAAGCCCTCTAGTTGCTGACATGAACCCCGCCGCCCGCCCCCCACCACCCAAAAAAAGGTTGTGGGGGGGGGGACCCAAGTGCCCCAAGATGCCCCAACTCAGGAACACATGATCCTTGCTGCCCTGCTCACTGTGTGCTTCCAGATTTGGATATGATTGGACATGTATCTGAACTTTTGTCAATCATTTTATTATGCACGTGTCCCATAGTAATTTTAGTGGGAACAACATAGTGAATATGTGTATCATCTGTTCAGTATCGTCCGTTTAATACTTTTGTTTATAAGTATTTGAAATAGCATCAGATATTTTTTAGGAGGTGTAGCGTCAGATATTGTTAGGTTCCCAGACAAGGCAATGATATCAGATAGGCTATTGATTGGTGATATACCATACAGGTTATGGATAGAGTTAATGGTTATTGTATGAGGGTGTGGAATACACAGTGTATCTGCACTGAACCTGATCCATTGCACCCTACCTTAGTTTCAATTCACTACTTTCTAACATGGTGTGTGTGTCTCTCTTTGAGAAGTTGGCATTTCTCAAAGATAAAGTCCTTTCCCCCCTTATTTCCTTGTTGGATCTCCCTATCATAGTAGAGATAATTTGAAGCTACATGAAATCTTTTGGTGATAGTGTTAAAGCATGAGATCAGTCTAACTAATTGTCCTGCTAAAATTAAGTAACTTGGAGCCAGAATTTGGATGTTTGGCATCCTGCAAAACCCACTTATCCGCTTGTAGCTCATGAACCATTGTTCCTGTATTCACAACTATATGATCTGCCCTTCCCAAGTTGACCCCCTTCTCTACATAGAGAGGTCTCCGCTTCAGGACCTCACCTCCAATCCTGGTGTTTGGCAATCTCATCAGAAAAGAGTTCCTCCCCCCCCCACCCCACCCCACCCAACACACACACACACACATGCCACACACTCCATCCCTCATACAGCCCTCATCGTGCCTCCAACTCCATAAAATACCGAGGCTGCAAATAAATGATGTTCCACTTGATCATCAACTTTGACCATAAATCTCCTACTATTCCTCTCCATCCCATCTTCCGGGAGGGAAATTGTTTTAAGATGCTGCAAGTAGAACGTCTCTACCTGCCAAGCCTTGGCTTCCAGAACCCTGTAATGTGGAATCTGCTTGCAGGTGTTGTCAAGAAAATTAGGTGTTGGCCTATCTTTTATAATTTTTGGTAATTTCCAGAGTCTTTCATATAGGCGGCTCCCCTCCCCTCTTATACCAGATGTATCACTTTTATGTATATTAATAAAATTCATGGTACACCACCCTTTATTAAAAAAAAGAAGCAGCCTGTAACTCATTCTAAGGAGGCAGACTACCTGCATATGCTTGAGATCTCACTGATGTACCATATTCCTCTCTGGCCTGACACCAGTATCTTCTGATGTATTGGTTTGCAGCCAAATGCCCAAACTGAGGATGATATTACCCCCTTGTTGTCAGCTGTGGCAGCTGGTTCATTGCCATGCTTGAAGTTGTTGATAGAGGTAAATTTGAATCTTGCTGACTCTGCTGTGTAGTTACTTGCTGTTATCATGTTCTTCAGTTGTCAGTGGATATTATCGTTTCCTATGCATTTAGTTTCTTATCCTTTATTTATTGTGCTGTTATCAGAAGAAACAATATTTCAAACTCTATGCTTTGACTCTATTGAGAAAGTGGTCTTAATTGGTGGAGACCTTAGTTTGACTCCAACTCCCTGTCAATACCTCAATTGATTGTTGACAATAAGGCGGTCAATCGGTTGGGTGTGGGTCAGGCGTGACCATACCCGAAAGTAGACCCGATAAACTATACCCGAATCAGACCCAACCCAATTAGCTTTTGATGCACCTAAGTACCATACCCAAATTTAACTACCATTTCTGGTTCGGGTCTATATACCCAATAACAAACCCGTTATAACTAAATGTTCTTTACTGAAATAGGAACCACAGTGGAAGCTGGAAGGGTAACAATGACTCCAACTGGGCACAAGATTCCAGATTCTTAGGGAGGAAATATGAGAATTAAACACCAATAGGACTGCATCGTCAAAATTAAGATTTGCGGCAATAACATGAAGATGATACTTCAAAAAAAAAAAAAACTTTTGGGATTAGAAGATCCCAATAACAGCACATCGAAACACAACTCTTTTCTTTTCTCAAAATCTTCTCGAGAACACATCCAAATGTCAAAAATTAACTCATTTTAAGTAGTGTAAAAAATTTGCTCACAAAACTACTACAGAAAAATCATCAATCCTTCAAAGGGTCTCTTTCTCTGCTTGTGAATTGCTGTCACCCCGTGCCTCCTTGCTGCTTCTGATGTTCTCCATCGCCTCCAAGGGCAATCACCATCATCTAGTATGTATTCTTACCTATTTATTGCTGATTGTTGGAAGGAGAAGATGGAGATGGTGCGTTCCCAGCTCTGGCCCTACGTTTCTGCCTGAGAAAGATCTTGCGGTGGGTAGATCTCTCTCTCTCTCTCTCTCTCTCTCTATATATATATATATATATAGAGAGAGAGAGAGAGAGTATATATGTGTGTGTGTGTGTGTATATATATATATATATATATATAGAGAGAGAGAGAGAGAGAACTTGCACCAGTCTCCAACGGCGACGCAAACCAGGGAGGAGGCACCTGCAACGATCTCCAGGGGCGATGCACTCCGGCGCAGAGGCGTTCTCCACGATGGGTGCAGCTGTGCGGGTGCCGTTCTCCAGCTTTGGTTGGGGGGAGGGCACTAGGGAGGAGATGGCGGTAACGCGGGAGTGCTGCAGCATCAAGTGGAGGAGATGGAGGTGCAGCAGGGGTGGGAGAGGAAGAGATGGAGGCGCCAAGGCTAAAGGAGGCAGCGTGAGGAGGGGGCAACAAGAATCAAGAGTTCTCTTGTGAAACCCTACCGGGTCCATCTCTTTTTCATTGCTAGACCCAAAACGTGGAGGAATCTGAGTCATAGTTATTGGTTCAGTTCCAAACCCGCACCAATTTAAATACAACATGTAAAATACAATACCATACCGAGTTTGTCATCTTCAATTCGGGTCGGGACACGGGTAAACAATATTAATTTACACTCCTAGTTGACAACCATTTGGTTCTATAAGGAAACCTATGAGAAGTGTCCAATTTCCCTTTTACTTCTATTTATGTACTTTTCTAGGCAGATCACAACACAATTCTCAAAGGGCATAGATTCTGGCAAGGAAATCTCTTTTCTTTGTGTGAAGATTCTTTACATAATGAGTGGTCAACATTCCTAATAATTGTTTTCATATCAGGAAGGTCAACCAATAATTAGGTGAAGATTGGAAACCATGAGGGGGAGAGGTCCCCCAGTGCCAGCGGCTATCTCGGCTGCGGGAGCTAATTGGATTCCTCTAGGAAGGAGACCGACGTGGATCACCTTGCTCTGGACTTGCTAGGTGTGGGGTCGTTGGGGACATGGATGGTGTAGCTGTCCCATAGTTGTCAAGGTGCCAAGGCAACCTAAGGTGTTCATTGGGAGCCTAGGCGCTTAGGCATTAAGGCGGCCGCTTAAGCAGTGCTTAAGCGGCAACTTAGGCGTCAAATTAAAATATTGTTAAAAAATATATTTTAAGTGTACTCATTATAAATTCTTCAATATAAACAAAAAATAACAACATCATCATGCATTCATACTTAACATTAAGAATGGAAAAAAATACGAACAAATTTCTAGAAAGAAGATATACAAAACATGACACACTACAATTTACAAGTTTGCGATGACAAAAAAGGATTGAATTAATTAAAAAACATTTATAAAACTTGTAAATGTGCACTGCACATGTGCGTATGAGAGAGAGAGAGAGAGAGGAGGGGGTGTTGGTCAGCCCGCTATGACTCTGTGGGGGGGTGGGGGAGAGAGAGAGATAGAAAGCAGGAGGCATTGGCCCTCTTTGTCTCAGAGACAGAGAGAGAGAGAGAGAAGAGCAAGAGGGATCAGCACTCTATGAGAGAGAGAGAGAGAAAGTGAGTGGGGCGCCCTATGCAACTGTGAAACAATGAGTGAAACAGAAAGAGAGACTAGAAGGAAAGACACTTACCAGAAGATGGTCGTCGGGCATCCGCATCAGCGTACACGGAGGAGAAGAATGTGCATTGGGGGCAACTGGTGATGATGGCAGCGACTATGGCAGAGACTAGTCACGGGGACAACAATATCAGCGGCGGCGATTGGTAACAAGGATGATAGAGTCGGCGACGACCAGCAACGGGGACGATGGAGTTGGCGGCAACCGGTGACGGGGACAATGGAGTCGGCGGCGACTGGCGACGACGGTGGCATCGGGCGGCAAGGTGTCGCGAGTCGTAGGTGCACCGAGCGAAAAGGGCTAAAATGGGGATGAGGGCGTCGGGCATCAAGAGTTGCGGGGTCGAGGGTTTAAAATGGGTCAAAAAATCAGATCCATTGTAGGTCTGAGGCGCCCGCTAGGCGCCCAGGCGGGCCGCTTGGCCCGCTTTGTTAGGGCCCATAAAAGGTGTTGTGACGCCTTGTTCATCTGATGGTGCCTTTGCGCCAAGGCGCTGCCTAGGTGCCTGTCTAGGCGGCGCCTTGACAACTATGAGATGTCCATCTAAGCACCATAGATCATACATAAAGGTCGTCACTGGCATATGGAGATTCGTACAGAGTCAAGCTCTTCGGTTGCAGGCTCTTAAGAGGGAGAAGATGAGTGTGGGGGTCGATTTTTAGGAGTCTAATACCCCATCTATCATAAGATCGGTGGTCCAGAGGAGTGTCAAGCTTCTGGTGGTGGTTGGGGCTGGCTCATCATGTGCAAATTAGGGGGCTTCTGGAGGATAGGTGGCTTAGGGTGATGTAGGAGATCTACCAGCTCTTCGCCTCTCAAATCCTGGTCATCTACTGGTGACAAAGGAGGTGGTAGCTATCGGAGTCGAGGTGGGCAGGGGTGTAGTTTGTAAGAGGCTTCCTCGTGGGAAGATCTCTCCTTCACTTATCACCCCCCCCCCCCCCCCGCTCTTTCCCGATCCAAGGATGTAGAGATCAAACTAGTAGGGGTTCCTCTTGTTTTGATGCAGGACAACCTAATTAGGGCAGGGCCTTAGTGGCCTCCTTCGCCGATGTGCTCTCTGATTCTGAAGCTGGAGAGAAAATAAATCGGTAGGCTGTCTAAAAATGACTTACACAAAGTCAACCGACCACCACTGTTGCTTCATGCCATGCAAAAACTCATGAGCTACAAGAAAACCTTCACGAATATGTCTTCCCCTGATAAAGGCGCTCTGGTTGGCACTAACCAGTGTATGGATGACCTTCTCCGGTCTAGTGGTTAACATCTTAGAAAAAATCTTATAGACCCATTTAGCAAACTAATAGGTCTGAAGTCCGCCACGTCATCAACACCCTCTCTTTTGGGGATAAGAATGATGAAGGTCTTATTGAGGCCTTTAAGATGAGCATTTCCCTGGTTGGCACTAACCAGTGTATCGATGACCTTCTCCGGTCTAGTGGTTAACATCTTAGAAAAAAATCTTATAGACCCATTTAGCAAACTAATAGGTCTGAAGTCCGCTAAGTCATCAACACCCTCTCTTTTGGGGATAAGAACGATGAAGGTCTTATTGAGGCCTTTAAGATGAGCATTTCCCTCCTGAAATTCCAACACAGCCTAGAGTAGAAGAGTATGAATCACTTCCCAACAATGTTGGAAAAACAACAGGGAAAATCAATCCAGCCTGGGACCTTGTCTAAAGTCTGCCAAGTCATCAACACCCTCTCTTTTGGGGATAAGAACGGAGTAGTTTTTCCTGGGAAGGTTGCACACAATCACACAATCATCTAGGGGAGGAGGCCATGAGGTTGGATGGGGAAGACTTTGTAAGAACAAGCAAAATGGAGGACTGGGAATCAAAAGCATCTATAACTTCAACTTTGCCTTGTTGACAAATGGCTATGGAACCTTGGCATCAATCAATATGGACTTCGGATTAATGTGATTAGGAGAAAGTATTATACCAGGGGAAGAGTTTGAAATTTTTATTTACATGTGGATTACAAGGCCTTCCATATTTGGAAGGGAATCTTAGATTTTTATTTACATGTGGACTATAAGGCCTTACATATTTGGAAGGGAATCTTACAGGTTCCAGATGTCATCCTTGCTACTACTCACGTCTCTGCTGGTGATTGTGGGAGCTGTTACTTCTGGTCTAATAAGTGGTGTAGCTCGGTGTGCCACTATCTCTCTTATTCCACACGCTTTTTTCCATTTCCACCCATCTTGGGGCTTTGGTGGAGCAGTTTATGGATAGATCTTCACATGGAAGGAGCGAGTGGACCCTTCTTTCTAAAAGGAACCTTCGGGAAGAAGAGATTCGGGATTTGGTGGAATTGTTGGGGACTCTTTATGGCTACTTGGTTGATGCTTCTCACCCTGATACTTTGCGGTGGGGTTGGGTTCCCCGGGGTTTTTCTCTGTCAAGTCAGCTTATAGCTTTATTGTAGAAGGAGGAACTCGATCACCCTTCTTTCCTCAAATCTGGGCCCCAAAGTCTCCCATGAAGGTCAAGATTTGGGTTTGGAGGATTGTGAATGGTAGACTCCCTATGACTGATTGGTTGATTCGGTTTGGATGTGATGTACCCTCTATTTGCTGTCTCTATGGGGAGCACAATGAAGGCCTTGACCATTTGTTCGTAGGCAGCACTTTCTTTAGAGAGGTGTGGCAGGAGATTTTGGCTAGGATTCGGCAAGTTAAGACCCTAGACAACAATGTGTCAGACTTGATCCAGCATTGGTCTACTTCCATCCCTCTAATGGGGGATTGTGTTTTATGGTGGTTGTTCCTTCACGCCACACTTTGTGCAATGTGGATGGAGAGGAATAAGAGAATCTTCAAGAGGGAAGCATCCTGCCTAGGAAGAGTAGTATCTTTTATTTTTAGTAGGGTGAGGGATTGGATGAGGGTTTGGTGTAAAGATCTTATACATACTTCTTCATTTTTTGTCCTTTTAGAGGATAGCCAGTGATTCACCATCTTGGTGCATTATAGTGAGCTTTTTTTAGAGCTTTATTGCATACTTTTTTGTACATTTTTTTCCAATTTAATACAATTCAGTGGTACCATCCACTTTTAGAAAGAATAATTATGTAAAAATTGCAAGGTTATGCCTGGATACGGTATAGCCCCTCAACATAGAAGTTTGGTAATGAATATTTAATCCAGAAATGGACGAGAAAGTCTATAGTAAATAGTCATTCTAGTGTCTCGACTTATGTGCACACAGATTTTGGGAGAGGAGAGAGATAGACACAAAAGAAAGTGGAGGGATTTTGCCAAAATTCACATAAAGGTAGCTTTTGCACATATTTTGAGACAGGAAAGAGGTTAAAAGGCCATAAATGACATGCAAGGGTATTTAAAACTTCTTTGAAGTTTCGAAGGAGAAACGAACACAATGTGCGATAAAGTGACCAAATGTATAAAAAGAGCAGCTACAAAAATTGGTCAATCTAAAGGTAAAAAGATTTTAGGAAAAGTGACTTCTTGGTGGAGTTATGAAATTCAAAAGGCTGTTAAAGAAAAACAAGAATATTTAAAATGTGGCAAAAGAAAAAATGACCGAGTGTGGCAAAAGAATATTATCTTCCGTTGCAGAGATTTCTTTTTTGTTGGAAAAGAAATAGTGGGGATTTGCCATTACTCTATGTGAATTCACTTGAGGAGCAGGGAGATAGGCTTCTTATCGATTGTCATAGTTGTCTATAGCCCTTGCAATGACACAAATGGAGAGAATATGTGGGGTTATCTGCTGGGGACACGCCACCATATACTTCTCCATTTTTTGCTTTCATTCAGTTCTTGTTGCATATGAATTATCTACTGTAGACATTCTCACTCTTTATTTTTGTTTCTATTGTCATTTCAGAATTTATTATTCATTTTCTGTTAGTACAACTTTAGAGTTGACCAAATAATTAGTTCACGCTTTTGAGTAGACCAAATAATCCCTATTGGTTTGAAGTATTTTGCTTTACCATTTTCTTCTGTATAGTCAGGTGCTAATGTGAATATTACTGCCGGTGGAGCAACTCCTTTGCATATAGCTGCTGACAACGGAAACACAGACCTTATCAATTGTTTACTACAGGCTGGTGCCGATCCCAATGCTGAAGATGAGGTGAGTCTAACTTCTCTCTTTGCTTACAGCATTCAACTATGCTGTCTTTTTTGTTGTGAGGTTGGTTGCACGTAAACATGTACTTGCCTCTTTCACTTCAGAGATATCTCATGCTCCACATATAACTGCCTCATTTACAATTTTAGATGCTTTAGCTGCAGGTTACTGATTATGTTGGCTATATCACATGCCATTGCAATTGACCTTGATATTAAGGTCTATATGCTTACATTATCTGATGAATAGGATATTGAAAGCACTTTCTTTTGGAAAGATAAATGGATGGACAACTTTCTTATTAAGAAACAGACTCCCAAAGCTTTCTAATCTCTTCATTAACAAGTGCAACTGTCAAGGATCTATATTTTTTTGACGGGAATGGATTGCAATGGATGTTCACTCTTTGAAGAACGTCTATCCCCTTCTGATGTTTAAAAAGAAGTGCTAATTATGTTTAAAATGTTTTCACCTAACACAAGTTTCTAATATGTCTATCCCCTTCTTTCTTAACTTCTACAACTGTCTCTTAAATCTGTGGTTAGAACAATAGCTATACCATTTCTACTAATGCTTTTAGTTACACAAAATAAGCTTATATCCATCAATTTCGTTTGCTATAGATCCCTTCCACCAATTTCTTATAAACATGCTGTATTGACTCTCCCATGTTTCATTAGCTTCACTAACTCTGCCTCATGTCGGTTAGGGTTTCTATATTCCATGTAGTTAATAAACTAAACAAATGTTATTCTTCTTGGCAAACATCTTTAATAGTTTGCATCCAAAACACAAGAACCCTTGTCTATATTTGACACCACGATTGGGCACCATTGCGGCACAGTACTTTTGGGGGACACCCAAGCCAACCCTTGTTCACTTATTATTGCATCTGGGTGCTGATACAACATGTTCGTTCTGAGAAATGCCCTAGCAGAGGCAAGAAATTGGGGTTCAGGATTAATGAATGGGATGTGACAACTTTTGTTAATACTGGCTGTCAACCTAACACACACTTCTTTCTCACATGGGCTTGGGAGTGGCCATGGCAGAGCTGCTATTTGGACATTATGTTACTTTCACCACAGCTGCCGGTGTTGCATGCACCGGTGTTGGAATGATCCTTGATAATGTTTCAACCATACGGGGAAATGATATGACCAGGTTGTAATCAAATAGAGTTTTTAATACTATGTAGTGGTATCTGTAACTGGATAGAAACACATGATTAGTATATCATGTTTAGGATCTACCTGTAGTAAATTCTTTTCTGCATTTCCTGTTGTCTTATTGTTTATACAACCTGTTATTTACATGTTTAATCATGGAGCACTTCTAATTTTTAATTCAAGCGTTCCTGCGAATACAAAATGGTGTTTTTAGGTTGATTTGTTGAAATACTAGATTCAGTCAACTAAATCCTACAAATTATTTTTTTCTGAATGTCCCTTATGTAATGCCACAGAACTATAAAGTGCTATTGTGTCCAGGTTTTCTATTGTTTCTAATCTCTTTGTTATGACAGGATGGGCTTAAGCCAATACAGACTGCTGCTTTAAGAAGCAATCGTGAAGCTGTCAAGATCCTTTTGCCGTTGACATCTCCCATTCAAAATGTTGCAGATTGGAGTGTTGATGCAGTTATCGATTACATGCAATCTGAATTTAACAGACAGCAGGTATCAAATTCATCGAGATTTTGGAATAAGAATATTGTGGAAATTATTCCACAGCCCTATCCCCAGAATAACTAATTGCCTATTCCCATGTTTACCTTTTGTCTTTGATTCTTAATCTCTATAGTGACTCTAATTTCATCTTGCAGGAAAATTCAAAGGAAGATGATACGCTAAAGACTCCATCCGTGCACAAGGCAGATACTGTGGAGGTATCTTCTATTCAATGAATGTGCTTCATTTTATCTGTAGACCTACGCACGGGCAATTCTCTGTGCTGCATATCAATTTTCAGTTGAACCATTGTGTGGAACTATCATTTTCCATCCCCAATGTAGGAGAAAGCCTAGTTTGTTAGATTGATAATACAGGTGATTCAGGGTTCTCGCACAATTAAGCTATAGGAATCAGTGGCAGGTAAAACATGGCAAAAGCATGCTAGATGCGCTCCTACTGGTGTGTAGTATTTCTTCGTGTTATATATATATATATATATAGATAGATAGATAGATAATATGTATGTATGTACATATATAACTGAGATTTCGGGAACATTAATAGAGACTGTGATTGCGCAATCACTGAAGGTCTTCTACAAGCTGCGAGGCAGATTGAATGATATGCCCTTGGATGAGAATCTTTTCCTGGGAGAGATGTGTTGTACATCCAACTCCAGATGCGAAGTTTTTCGGAGGGTGATCCAGTTTACCAGGGAACCTGGGTCAATCAAGATTCTATTGATTGTGGTTCCTTGGCTGGTCCCTGTGACATAAGGAGGACGATTATGCTCCGTCGTCCTAATAATAGGTCGTCGGCTGTAAACGTCACTGCAGCCATATAATCATCATATAAGGCTTCCTTCATTGACTGTTCCGCAAAGAAAGCCTGATACTCCTCAGGATTTAAGAAACCTTCCACCAAAGTACCCCTCAGTTCCGGAGACATCATTAGCACATCATATACTGAGCAAGGCGGGGATCTTCTTCAAATTTAGTCTATCTTATGTTTTCCCGGGCTCTTATCTGAGCTGGAATTGCTCCCTCTTCAAGTTCTATAACTTTTCCTTCCCTTTATCTTTGGGCTTTGGAGGTTGTGTTTCTGGGAGCGATTTCCCACCTCCACCTATCGTATTGTTCCAGGGTAAAGGCAGGTTTGGATGGATATTTTTACAATGAAATTGCATTTCAAATTGAGTTTATCAAGTTTCAAGAGTTGAAAAGGCTGATGCTTGTTTCCACTTCTGTTCCGAACTGATTGGATGGGGCCCGGAAAGGCAATGAGAATTGTTGAAGAGGGATATATCACTTAGCCTTCAGCTCAGCTTTATGTATCGGGTGTTCTCCATCATGAATATATGCATTTAAAATACCACTGTTACCTTCAGCTCAGGAAAATTGGGGTAATGAGGGATGGGCGGGTTATCTCAGCCTCAATAGCTACAATCTTCAAATTCAGACAAATTACAGAGTACCAGAGTGATCCAACCTGATCATAACCAGCCCCTGCACATGTGCCAGTCAAAGAAGCTGAAAATAGAGCCAAGGATGATGATGATGATGATGGTGATGCCTTTCTTGAATTAGTATTGATTAACTAATACGGTGGACAAGGATGCAAGGGACAGATACATCATCTCCGCAGACATTACATTGGAAAGAAGTGATATCACGGCTGGCTTCAGAAATTATAGAAGGATCACACAAAGAGGTCTCCAGAGGAAAATGGAGAATCACTTTCCATGTTTATCGACAAAGGTCTCAACATTGTGCAGATATGTGCATTCAACATCTCAGTTCTTGGGAATTGAGCCCTGTCTTGAAACCCAAAAATGGAGAAATTGTGGACAAAGGATGGTTGCATTTCAAGCGGAAACAGTTCTATGTGGAGGGGACAATCTCGGAGGTTCCTTCAAATGATGGCAACATTGGCAAGATGGATAGTGAGCCTCAGGGATAGAGGGCTTAGCAGTTGTGCGAAAGCGAAACTGGGAATCATCCACAGTCCTGCAGTATGGATTTTCCACTTCTGAAGTATCTTGCTCAGAGCAAGGTAAGGCAAGCAAGTGTGGGAAGGGGGAACAGAATGATGAGTACATGCTCAATGTTTTTATCAGACTGGAACGGTGAAGAGTTGATGGCTAAAGCATCTAGCCTGGATATTCAAATTCAAAACAAGGCTGACAGTTTCAAAGCTGTGCAATGCAAACTAAGAATTTAGTGGCAGATCTTCCAAATCATCTGCATGTCAAAGAGAACTCCATGACTTATCAAAAGATTCCAACAGTGAGACATTCAGGGATCCGGAATTTCTGTCATGAAGTCAAAGTAGATCCCATTCCACATCATGGTCTCCTGTTCATCAGTTATTGAAGTTTTGACGAGTATCATTACCAAGAAGTTAAAACTGGATTCTGGAACTGGACCGGCTCTGACCTATTCCGGTTCTGAGATCAGTGGCCAAAAAGTGGCTGGTTCTGTCCATTTATTCCCCATTCAAACGAGACGGGTTCATATCTGGTTTGGCTGGTTCTTGTACAATGATCATTATCCCTGATACCCTGAATCACATGATAAAGCAGTTTGGAAGTGATCATTGAGGTAAAGTGCATGGACACACTGGAGAATATAATTTAGTACTCAAAGCAACCACTAATGTTAAATCCTAAGGAGTTTAAGAGTTATGTTCCCTTTTCCATTAGTTAAGAATCTTGTTCACATTTCTTTAAGGTTAAGTCAATAACCTTGTTCACATTTCTTTAAGTTTCAAGTAGTTTCTTGTTGTCAGTGGGTGAGGAATCTTTCCTCATCCCCATCAGATAGTGCTGCCTCTTATGTTGTTTTTGAATACATATGACAATGTGTATATTATTTGTGTTTGTATGCATAGATGCCATAGATAGATATGCTTGCATTGTGTATGGATAGATAGGTATGTATGTATCATAGTTGTCAAGGCAGTAAGGTGACCCACGGCAAACTTGGGGTCCTTAAGTGCCTAAGTCCTTAGGCGCTTGCCTAAGCGGCACCTAGGCGGCATCTTCACATCAAATGATGGGGGGAATGGGGGATGGAGAAATACTCACAAAGAGGGAGACAAACACTTGAGAGGAGAAAGGACGGTGAGAGGATGCTAACGGCCACAAGAGGTTCCAAATTTGTGAACATGGCAAGTAGGGCTTGCTGCCTCATGGTGGCCATTATAGTGAGAGGAGAAAATATAAGAATGCCTCATCATTAACATTGAGATTTGTTCGCCGAAGAGGGACAATGCCAAAGACAATGAGAAGATGAAATAATGAAGAAGATGATATGAAGGGATACAAAAACTAGGGCTGAATCATCCACAGAATCCTAATTATATTAGGATTGGGTCCTAATGGATCCGGTTTAATCAGCCCATGAACTAGCCTAGGCATTGCCTAGGTGTGTTAGGCGCTCCTAAGCATGCCTAAGCGGTGCCTAGGCATGCTGTTTTCAAGGCCCAATAAGTTGTTTAACTGCCCAGGCCTTGAAAATAAAGCCTTGTCGCCTAGGCATAAGCCTTGACAGCTATGTTATGTATTCATGCATGTGTGTACATATACATTTGTGTGTGTGTATATATATATATATAAGAAGGTAAACTGTACCTCCAATTTTATTAAATAATCAGAGGAAATACAATTGAGAGGAAGCAGAGAGGCTCCTCTTCCACCACTGCAAGAAACACATCAAGACTCAAATACAAGGAATTCCGGATCGGATCGGGTCTCCGAATCGGGACCCGCCGATCCCAATCCGAACCGGAATCGGATCGGCCGAAATCGGCCTGGATCGGCCGGAATCGGGACTTGCCGATTTTGCATTCCATGCTCTGATACCGTTAAAAGTATAGATTACAACCCAACAGCCAGAAATGCACTTAGATGTTGGAAAATCAGCTTCCAACAGCAACAACAAAACATAAATCAGAATATGTTTAGATTCCTCTTGTATCCCTCCACAACTTGCATAATTGTGCTGCTTGACTTATATTTACTTGTGTGTGTAGATAGGTAGATAGAACACAATATCTTTTAAACATATATGTACGTAGGTGTATAGATAGATGGACATGTATGCATACATACTCACATAGGTTGTCTTTTAAATATATATGTATAGATATAGATAGATATGTATGCATGTGTATATACACAGGCAGAAACACAGAAGACAGGGTCCATGGGAAGTTCTCACATGTGTGCGAGTGAGGAATGAGAACAAGGTGAAGCAAGAACCACTTAAATGGGTGAATCGATTGTATCTCGTCCTCTGTTCCACATAACAACTGGGGATCGAAAAGCACCAGATTTGATGCCTTATTAATGTGAAGACAAAGTAAGAGCATGAACACACAATGGGAGGGAGAGAGATGGCTAACAAGCAACGTCACTGTCCACATGGAGGAGACCGTTAAAGGACCGACTGCACAAGCAGAGAAGCCATGGCTGCAGAGAGGAGAAGCAGTGTCTCCATGGAATGCAGAATCTGCCGATCCCAATCCGGATCGGCCGATTTGGATCGGGATCGGAGAGTCCCGATCTGGCCGATCCCGGCCGATTTCTGCCGATCCGATCCCGATTCGGATCGGGATTGTCGGGTCCCGATCTATGTCGGAATTCCATGAGCGGCTCTGACCATCCGATCTTAGGGGATAGTCATCATCATCATCAAAGCCTTATCGCATCTATTTGGGTCAGCTGAAAGGATCCTGTCCCGCCATCTTAATCTATTGATGCCATACTTGTGGTTATACGTAGCAATGTCAAAGTCCTTTCTAACTACATCTAACCACCTCATTTTGGATCTTTTCCAATGTTCCTCGTAGGTCTTCCTGCTACTTTGCTAGTCACACTACTCTTCTTTCTCTTTAGGGCATCTAAAGTCGTTGGATTGGGGATCATCCCATCCAGCAGCTACTGATTGGCATGGATATAGCATTTAAGTAGTAATTGTAAATGTCGGATACGGTAAATGAAAACTTCAATGTGGAAACATATTTCTATTGGATGTATTTTTGTGTGTCCAATCTCAGTTTTGAAAATCAGAAATGGGTCGTCTTTGCAGGATATCAGGTGTTGGTTTACAGCCCTACCTTCATCAAATATTTTATTCAAAATGACAATCATGGATAATTTGCTAACAAACAAGATTATGATAGAGCTGGATAATTTGTACACGATTAACTTATCAATGCCTCTTGAACAGATTGTGATGTATTGAAGCTCTTCTTTTTCTTTTGCGTGATGACGATCTTATCAATTTCATGTGCTAATCCAAGAATACGAGTAACAAGCTAGTCTGTCAACCCATGTGTGCAGGTATCGCCTGAAGCAAAGAAGAAATCATTAGAAGCTAAATCAAGAGGTGATGATGCCTATAAAAGGAAAGATTATCTAGATGCTGTAGATGCATATACACAGGTATTTTTTATAACTCGAAACAATTTATGTTGGCAGATTTTACTGATAGATGGTTGGCAAATTATGCCTCAGTAGAAATGCATATTTAGATTTCTTCATTTAGCTAAGCTATACACTAATTGGATAGTACAGTTCCATGGAATAATCACAAGCTTTCGTTACATGTATGTGAGCATGCTGATGTTATTTTGCAATTCATTTGGATGATCCACGGTTCAGTAGTTCACTGTCATAAATAACAATCTTCAACCATTTTTCATGAATAATCCTGGTTTTAGTCTAACAAGTGAGCAAATGGCGTCCTACTTCAGTATGCTGTCTTGTTTGACTTCCTCTTATAATTCAGTTGTGTTGATACATTGTGAGATGTAAAAGCATTTTAAAAAGGTTCACCAAATACTTGGTTTACCTTAAGTCCAGTGTAACTCCATATTATTAACTGAGGTGAAAATTGTGTCTTTGGGAAAGCACTGTCTTTACGCAACAGGCAGCCCTATACCACAAAGCTACCACCACTGTGGGGTCTGGGAAGGTCAGCTGTATGCGGCCTTACCCCTGTCTTCTTCAAAGAGGCTGTTTCTGGATTTGAACCCATGACTCCAGATCACAGTTGAAGTAACCTTACCATTGCATCAAGGCACCCCTTCACCTAAACTGAACAACTGTTGCCTATTTTTCTGTGGTGTTCTTCCTTTAGCTAAAAGGAATAGTTAGCTACTTTAGGTGGTGTTCATGCACTCGAGAAGAAAAAGAAGCAGGTTACAGTGATTGATCCTCAGGCTTAAGACGCTGGCTCAGTTTTGAAGGAAAACAAATCAATCCCCTTGATCTTTTCTTCAATTTTCTTGGTGAAGGTGGTACTAAAATATCGGTTTGGCTTTTGTTTCATATGTGATCTGTTTTGAGAATAATTCATTAAGATGGTTTATGATGATTCTTATGTATTGTAGTATTTAGGATTTCTTTTCTGTGATGATTGCCAATTTCTTTGTTTCTGCATACGGAGACATTTTTAAATCATGTGTGTTGTGCTTAATTGATGTTCAAACCTTGCTTTACACCAGTCGAAGTTCGAATTTGTGTCTTAACCCGAGTTTAAAAAAAAAAAAAAAAAAAACTTTGCTTCATGTTAAGTTGGTATACTTCGAATGTAGTAGAATTGTCTTGGAACAAAAATTCCTAATCACACTGGTATATAAGTTACAAGTCAGCTTGATCCTTCAGCATTTCTTGCAGCTGCTAATAAATGCAACTTATCTTGACTCATTCTCATATTAGTTACCCTGCGTATGATGGAGGAATAATGTACTCTCCTCACATTTAATATTTCGCTCGATGTTTTATCTCAGACCAACTAGCCAACTAGGATTCTAACAATCTTGCACAAGGTACAAAATGCATTTCCGTGTACTTCATTCCAAATTTTTGCATCTTCATTTAGATAGGGAAGTAAAGGCCGACAAGATTCTGATCATTCTTTTGTTGTCGTTTTCCCATTAACTAGTTGATCTTTTTTTATTGGTTGCCAATGAAACAATTAATTTAATGTTATCTTTTGTTGTCATTCTCATAGAATGGTCTTTTGATGTTAAAATGACAGGCAATTGATCTGGACCCTAGTGAAGCTACATTGTTGTCTAATCGGTCACTATGTTGGGTTCGACTGGGTCAAGCAGATCGTGCCTTGGCCGATGCCAAGTCATGTAGAATTCTAAGACCAGACTGGCCTAAAGCATGCTATAGGGAGGGTGCAGCCTTACGTTTGTTGCAGGTTTGGCTTTTTCACTCATTTCTGGAGTGCTATTCTATCGGGTTTAGCTTTGACTCTGGTTGCATGTTTTGCTTCCCTTGCCTTTCCTTTTCAGAGATTCGATGAAGCGGCAAACGCCTTCTATGAAGGTGTAAAGCTTGACCCTGAAAACAAGGAGCTTGTGGCTGCTTTTAGGTAAATGACCAAATTAAATTGCATTGTCAATGTGTGTTGTTGAGGAAGAGATAGGACCTCAGGTTCTATTATCTTGTTAATTGCATGATGCATTCACACATCCTGGACAACTACTTCCATCAGCACCTTGAGAAAGATTTGGTTGCCATGCCTTGTTCTTCCTTGTTTTTTCTTTTCTTTTCTTTTTTTTGAGTCTTGAGTATATCTCTTCAGCATCTTTTATCTCATTTTGCAACAGGGAGGCTGTTGAAGAAGGAAGGAAATTTCATGGCACAGAAATGCAGAAGTGACGTTACTATTTTAATTATTGGAAGTGGGATGGAAACATAGTTGTAGGCTGCAAGAAATGTTGTATTTTAACACGTAATATTATCAGTCTAAGTTTTCACTGGCAAGTTACTCTTAAACTCCCAAGTGAGTGTGACAGTGTTCCCTTTCAACGGAAAAAGTAATATAATGCAACTTAGGAGAGTTACTTTTCACTTAAACCTTTCTTAGGAAAGTTACTGGTCGCTTTTTTTCACATTTCATTTGGCCAAGATATATCACCAGGTGTGGAATGGTCAGTGTGGATGTTCACTGGACTTGAACCTTTCTTTGGATTCTTTTTTGCGAACAAGGATTTAACATTTATACCTTAACAAATGCGACTTTTTTTTTCATATTTATGGCTTTTATTTCTTGCTTCATCTTAACTTGTAATTCAAAATGTAATCAAATAAAGCGTTTCTCCGTGTTATTGTAGTAACTGAGCAGCCAGTACCCAGTGTAGTTTAATCATTTTTTCATTACCCACATGCTATTTGGATCGTGGAATTCATTTATGTAGTATTTTATTTGTGTTTTAGCAAAAGCTTCAAGGTGAAGTTTCTAAGACCGGAGAAAAAGTGAGATTGACTTTTGTAACAAATTAAGATTAGTTATAATATCTCTTTCTCAAGTCATTCTATGTGAGAAGTACAAACTAAAAGTAGATTTTAAGTAGAAGTCTTGTCGAACATGTCCTCACAAAATAATAGGACGGAGAACTACTGTGTGCAAAGTACTTCAACTCCAAATATGTAGTATTTTTCAATTGGCAGTATTTTTGCATTTAATTCAAATGTTGTAGTGTGTCAAATCTTAATTCAAATTTCTCTACGCTCAACTTTGTGTTAAAATTTCTTGTTTTTTGGACGCTAATGTAGGTCATTTTATATTGAGACAAAAAGTACGAGTAAATAGTCAAAATTAATTCATGTTTCCAGAGAAAGAGCCTTTTTAGTCGCATGCATCATCTTCAATTTCAAATGTGATAGTGATACAAGAAAATCATCTAATAAGATCCTAGAAAGAACTATTAATGTAGAACTTTCTTTTGTTTCAGCAAAAGTTTTGTTTTTTGTGTCTAACTTCAGTGGAATCTTTTGTTCTTTTATAACATCTTGTTATCATATTATATTTTGCAGAAATTACATAATAGTTTTATCACTCAAGGATTAAACGAGACTTATCAAAATAGTTCTTCCTATGCAACTTAATTTAATTGATATTTGGTCCTCCAAGCCAAAAATCCTGGCTATGCCCCTGGATGTGATATCACCACGATGTATGGTCGAAGGCAATGAAAACATGCCTAGCTGATTCAACGGCAATGCGATAGGTTGCAAATGCCTGCTAGGTTCTCTAGTAAAATTAGTTGCACATACGCATGGCGACGTAGGGAGGGAAAGGCCAAATCATGATCTGAGTAGGTCGGTTGGCTTCATAATTTGACCTTCTTTCGGGAGGTCACGGGTTTGAATCAGTTGGGAGTCTAAAAGCTCCTCCTACTATTCAGACAAAGTGTGGCGTGAAATTATTTTTCTTAATCCGTGGAACTATTTTTCAGAGATCAACTTGAGTTTAGAATTATTACCTAATTAGGTGGATTTATCGGTGCTGTATGAAATTATCTCCCTATTAGGAATTTGGAATTTAGTAGGAAATATTGAGGTTTGCCTAAATTCATATTCTGATCCTTATATATATATATATATATATATATATATGTGTGTGTGTGTACATACTTAACCAATTGAGCCACCATAACCAAAAAAAAAAAAAAAAAAGCAAGGCCAAACTGATCATGTGGAGTCGGCTTACCATAACTGGCTTAACAAGCCCCTGTTGAGGCTGCCATTCACTCGTATGCCGTTATGATACCTCAGGTTCAAACTAGGGTTATGGCTGAAAGTGCATTTGTGGTATAATCAGCCCTTCTCGAGGCTTCTACTCAAGAAGCAGGGATGCTAAAGGTTCAACAAACAGACAATTTGGGATCCTTGGAGCAGTTATTTTGTCAATTTTGGATCCAGATTTTTCTTTTGTGCCTTTTTACCTTTTTTTTTTCAACAATGGCCAGAAAACATCTAATTCCATAAAGAAGTATAAGACCCAGAAAACAATGGACACAAGTAGCAAATTAAAGTAGAGGGTAAAAAAACAGTGGACAAACTACTTATTATGGAAACAACACTTCAATTAGAACTCTCCAAGTTCTTTATGGTCTTGCATTGAGAAAGTGGTTGGAAAGTTGCAACCCAATTGCTCCTTCTCCACAGAGAATATCTCCCTAAATAACTCCTCTCTCAGAGTCAAAATGTTCTGGCAAGTATACTTTTCAATGGTGGAAAATATATCCAATAATATCCTTGAACTCCCCCCCCCCCCCCAAAAAAAAAAAAAAAAAAAAAAAAGATTCAGCAGAAAGAGGCATGATGTAATTGAGATAAAACACAAAATCAATAAAGATCCTTCACCAAATGTTGGATCCCAAAACTAATGGGGATGCATCATTTAACCTGACAGAACCTTATTACATCTTATACAACTTGGCACTGCAAATAACTTACACTTCTCACCAATTGATCAGTGTTGTTTGTCTGTCCTCTTATCTCTTAAGCAGTAAGAGTCCCAACTCTGACCATTTGATAGCAAATCTAATCCTCTTATCTCTTAAGCAGTAAGAGTCCCTACTCTGACCATTTGATAGCAAATCTAAATTAGTGCCTGAAAGTGCCAAAAATCAATGGAAATTCGTTTGAATTACTAAGCCTGCATGGGAAGCTCGATGCTTCAGACTTGGAAAAACAGAGTTTATTAACACCAGAGTTATTTTGTCAAACAGGCCCCTGGTCCAGACATGTATAAATAATGCATAATGCCATGGCAAGCACAAGAGAAATTAAGCTGTCACTTTGAATATGGATAGAATACTTCAAGCTCAGCTGAAATCTCTTAGCCTTCTTTTCAGCATGTCCATTGACTTCTTCCGAGCATTTTGCTTTGGATTTCTACTTGACAGACTCCCAAAGAGCCTATCCGGAGAGTCCTTAAACTTCTCGCAAATACTTGCAACCTTCTTATAATCTAATGCACCATAGTTCTTCACTCTTATCACAGGATTCATGAAATTCTCAGGTTGGTTACTCAGTAGAAGATTGATCAATTGTCGGGCTTCGATTAAACAGTCCCTCAAATTGACTCCATTCTCAATGTCACTCATGCCACTTCTGTGAAACCTCTCATCTGCAAAGGATTCCAGCAACTTTAAATCATTGTCAATACCCATCACTGCATTAAGATTGAACCGTCTCACATCCTCACTGAGGAAAGCTGTCACAATGGAGACAGAGATGTGTTCCATTGCACCTCTTCCAAGTTTGTATAATGCATCCAAAGGTAAGATTTGCTGAGCAGTGGATAGCACAGTGTCAAGGTAGATGATGACCTCATTGACACACTCGTTCCCATTCTGGGGGGCATCTTCTGGTGTCCAGTTAATGTTGTTTGTAAGAGCCATGAAGTCATCAACCTTTGAGTTCACCAGGCTTGACAGTGCAGTGTATGCAGCATTCTGGGAGTTCCTCAGAGCAGCCTTAGCAGTCGAACCACCATGAGCCCTTTCAACCAACCTCATAGGTAGGCCACAAAGTTGTGCAGCCCGGTGCAGGAAATGATCACAAGCATGTTCCAGAGCAGCTATATTAGCTGTAATCTGCATTGCCTGAGACACACCTAAGGTGCCACCATGGATCAGTTTCAAGAGTGTTCCATTTAGAACCTCGGTTAGGAACCTATCCAAATATTTCTTCACAGCATCATAGGAATTCACATGGCTTCCTGATAAGTAACTGACGCAGTCTTCAATGAAGGATATGACCAGGCGGCAGGCCTCTGGGACAGTGGAAGAGAAGGGAGCTATATATGGGAATGCTGGCATTATCTCTGAAGTCTGAAGATTGAAAGCCAACAAATTCATGTTGTACTCACTCTCCTTCTTTATGACCATCTGTTCATATGTGTCATCTGCCAAGACATCAGCTACTCTCTGCTGGAGCCCATTGAGAAGGAGCTCATGATACTTGTCTCTGGTGTTATTAAGAACACCAAGTAAGGGTTCTACATTGTACCCATATCGCTTAAGAGTTGCAGAGAGAAGTGTAACACTGTCTTTGATTAGGACAATCTGGTTGGCTGTTTTCATGGAGGAAATTTGCTCCTCCAAAACTGATGTCAGCTTGGTGATGGCAGCATCCCATAGTGTTTCCAGCTGACCGTGTGTCAATAGCCCACCTGCTGTCCTCAGAACTCGATCCTCGACAATGAAGTATCCAGCAATCTGAGCAAAGAAAGGGTGATGTGATTCAAGAAGTGGCTGAGTGGAAGATATCTCTAGGTCCAAATTCAGCTGCATAAGCCTGTTCTCATAGTAGTACTTGAGGAAGCGGTCCTGGATACCAAGAGAAATGTAGATATGATGTGCCCGGTACACAGGTGTGAGATCAAACTTTAGAATGGACTCTTCCACACTGCTCTCAACATCCAGAATGTATATGCAATCCCCATACCCAAATCGATTCCGCTCCTCGGCTTCTCTCTGCTGCTTTCGGATCTCGAGCTCTCTCCGGCGAGCTGATGCAGCCTGCTTAATGGCCAATTGCCCAATCTCCTTTGCGGTGCTGCGTATGTACACTAGCCAATCATTGAACTCATAGCAAACCTTCTTCTCAATGTGAGATTTTATCGTTGGTATTTGCTTCTCAATTACCTTTCTGAGGGCCCTGATGGGGATGCTTTGCAGGTAATGGCTCTCAATGAGGTCAATGATCTTGAGTGCTGGATGAAAATTACACTCTGAGATGTGCAGGTTGCATTTAGCACAAAGGTTCAACAGTTCCACACAAGTCTTCAACGTCCGCATTGCCTCTGTCACATTTTTCTTGATCGAGGACAATCCAAGGAGCTCCTCAAGCTTCAATAGAAGAGAGCTTGCGACGTCTTGGAGCCGAAGATTTTCGCTGGAGAGATCGCATTTTAGCTCCTCGGCATCGACTAACACACCGCGGAGCTCATCGACTGCACGGATGAATTCTTCGTAGTGAAGCTTGCACAGTTCTTCTATCTCAACTTCCTTCTTCTTCACAATGCTCTTGAGCTGGTGCAAGAGGGCCTCAGGTTTCCCAAGTTCAAATGAATGCCTCACAATGGGTGCCAAGTCCTCTCCATTTCTGATAGAAATGGCCAAGCCTGTGCCAGCTCCACCATCCTCATTCTCAGCCGCGGTTCTTCTCTTGTGTTTAGCGTTCATTTTTCCTTCAATCTCTATAAACAAAAAAATTGTAAAAAAAGTTCAAATCTATTTCATCTAATCTAACATTTATCTACAATAGTTGGAAGACAAGCATATGGTAGGTTTTATCTCTCTCAATACTGGGCTGATGGAATGCAACAGAACGCATAAATAGATGAATGCCATAAATCTGGATTTTTTTATGTCAGCTGGAAGAGGGGAAAAAAAAAAAATGCAAACCCAAGAAGTATACACATGCTAGAAATAGAAATATGGGAGCAGTGTCGTAACAAAATTCTAGAAATCCACCTACAGTGCAACCGATCGTGCATGTATATACATATAAGCACATGTACATGCAACGCAAATACAGAGGTTAACTTGTTCTAAAATTGCGACTAAAATATTGTTCCAAGAAGATGGGTCTTGCAGTTTACAAGGAAATAAAAAGAACCCATCTTTTGTTAGATCATAACATGTTAACGCCCAAAGAGGAACACAAGGAAGCATTTTAGAGAGAGAGAGAGAGAGAGAGAGAAGTAACCCAAAACAAAATGCCAAGGCGGAAGCTTTCTGTTGCACTCACAGATGAATGCAGATCGCCCAGGAACATGGAACACAGGAGTTTTCGCGCACTGTACCCAGCTCAATCAGTTCCACAGAGAGAGAGAGAGAGAGAGAGAGAGAGAGATGAAGAGGGGAGGGGAGGAGGAGAAAGCTGCAACCTTTTCTGGCCTTCCTCTCCACCCATTTCAAGTACTTGAGAGTTCCCCCTGCAAAGCGCGCAAAAGGCCTTTGTCCGCGTTTCCCGGGAGCGCCAGCAAAGTACTCCAGAACCACCACCATCCTTAACTTCCTCCCTCCTATTCTCCAGGGCCCCTTCTCTTCTCTGCCCACAGACGCGGATGCCACGACGACCCAGCACGGTAGAACACGCCCATGAGCACGACCCAGCAAGGTCCTCACGGCGCAAGGGCCCGCGCGACCTCCACGTCCGCCTTTCCGTCTCCATCACCATTTAGTTCTACGATCTCCAGGACTACTTCGCCAGTGATCTCTCGTTGCTCCCGAGGTCCAAGCCGGTGAGCGGCATCGATCGCCGCCGAAGGGAGTTCAAGCGCCACACGGAGGCACTGGGGTGTACTTGGAGCAGGACGACGGCGGCCATGCATTAGAAGAGAGAGAGAAAGACAGCGTTAAACTTAACCCAACCCTGATTAAGTCTAACTCAACGCTGGTTAGTCCTTGGCTGACGTCCAGGACCCGGAGTTAAGGGCGATGGTTTTTTTACGAAAGAGGTGAACGTTGTAGGGGTTTTTGGGTAAATAGATGGATTAGAAAAAAATATTTATTTTGAAAGATTGTAAGGGTCTAAAAGGAAAAAATCCCTTCGAAGAAGAGGACGTTCGCCCAACATTTTTTTGGGAAAATAGAGAGTCACCTGAAATGTCCTTTTATTACGGAGAGAATAATCACGAAAAGTATTTCTTGCACGAGGAGGGATGGAAAAATAATTTTAAAAAATAAAATTTAAAAATATGAGAATTACTTGTTTATTGACTTTTACTTGTGTTAAGAAAAAGAACCGTTAGTTCTTTTCAATAAGATATTGTCCATTTTAATCCATTGGACATATAATTTTATCTTTTTTTAAGAAAAATGAGAGGAAGGCGTAGGACCTTTTTATGAGTACAAAGCCATCTTTCTTAACATCCGAAGTTAGACTAAAGTCTCACCATTTCTCACCATTTCTATATCTCTGTAACTCGCATTTGCAAAATTTGAAGAAGTTAGTTAATAAAATAACTTTTTCTAAAAAAATTGAGAAACAAATATCGCCTAGAGACGAGATCTATGTTAATCTAGCCCGCTCGTATTTGTGGATTGGAGGCGTATCCTACTGCAGGCTCTACTCTAGGAAGGTGGCTTCACTTCCATTAGATTAATGGAACTAACTTAATACATACATATTAAAATTAGAAAAATTAATTACAGTCCTTTCTTAGAAGTTATGAAATCATCCTTCTCTATGTTTAGCATTTGGTTGATTATCCACTTCCTATTCTATAAAGAGGCTTATTTTTCAGCACTTCTAACCATTAATTTTTGGTTTTTTTGCATATAATCTTCTATTATTCTTTATAAATCTCTACAATCTTCGTATTTCCTCGAAACCCTTATAATCTTTGAATCATCTTTAAAGAATCCTTCCAAAGGAGCTTTTTAGGGAGGATAGTAGGGACATTTTAAATAATTATAAGAATTAATACAAATAAAAATATTATATAAATTTATAAAGAATATTAAAACATTATAAAGATTGAAAAATAAAAATCTCAAACAATATAAGGATGAAGATGCAGAATGTATGTATAGCTTTTGCCAGTTTGCAATCGTTAACACAAATCGAGACTATCATGGGTTTGAGGGTGAGGTGGACAATAAGGATGATGAAGAGTGAGATGAGGATTGGATACTCGTCTTATATACTTGGACTTACCTTTGATCTTGGATACTCGTCTTATATACTTGGACTTACTTTTGATCTCTATAAATTTTGAATTTTATAGCCTACTGACACGTAAGGCATTGGACTTATCTTTATGTATGGACCTGACTTTAGTAAGCTTATGTTTGTCATTTTAATAAGTTTGTGATTTGTGCCTATAGATTAAGTATATGACTATAAAATAGTCTTTGTTGGAATGCGAGATTCAATCTTTATACGCTGACTTCTCAGCGACACTTTGGAAATATGGCTTATTATTAGATGGCTTATTTCGAATTGTTTATGCTAAAATATCTATAGATATTTGATTTAATAACATGATAGAATATAAAGCAGAATATTATATTTTTGGATAATTAAGGAAGAGAATGTCTTATTCAGTTTATTCGGAGAATAATTCATTTGAGGACAGAATAAGTCATCCTATCAAATTAGAACAAAATTTATTCGTCTCAGAATAAGTCATCCTTATTCAGTTGTATTCTGCTGTCAAAGTTGTGATAAAAGAAGTGCATGATATATGCCTACGGCTGCGCAAAGTCATCACCCATTATATTGTATTTTTGTGGATATATACCTAAAAGCAATCAAAAAAGATATATTGGTCCTCTTCATGCAATTTATTGATGTATTGACAGAATTAAAAAAGATTAATCTGTATTGTTGATTGCTATACATTATGGTTATGTAGACAGCGTCAAACGATTGTTAATAATGTAGCATCGGGGGATATAATGATAAAGAAACCCTAATTGATTTTCTTGGACTTTTTATGCTCATCAACAAGCATTGTTTGCTGCTATTGAATTTCATCCGATTCTGACAAGATCCATTGATAAAGTATTTTGTTGAGATAGCCGTGCCCAATGTGTGCTAGTAGGACTTTAGATCATTTTTTTTTTTGTGAAATGACATAAATTGTGCTTATTATCTCTGTAAACATGGAGAGGGTTGCATAGCAGTTATAGGATGTCGCAATCTTTTATAGTTAAGAATGAGTAATTCTTATTACACCGCATGCGGTGTAGAGAGACTGACATAGATTACTACATTTCACCTCCTCCCGTCACTTGTCACGTTTGTTTTTTCATTTTTTTACTTTTTTAGGTAGAGAAAAAATAAAAGGTGGAGCTCTCTGACAGTTTTTATTGATATCCTTTCACACTCGCCTCTATTTAAAAGAGATAATCGATTCATTTTCCTCATTTAAAAAGAGACAATCGATTTCTTCCCGTTTTAGTTTGGCCGCTTCCCCATTTACCACTTCCAACACATATTTATCACTTTCAAATTTAAAATTATCACTTCTAAGTACATTTTATCACTTTTAAAATACATTTTTATCACTTTCTAATTGTTTCAATTTTATCACTTATTACTCAATTCTATCACTTTGTAATATAGGTTTATCACTTCCTACACAAATCTATTACTTCTAAAGTCTAATTTTCTCACGTCTTAGGTAGTTTAGTTTTATCACTTTCAACACTCTCAAGTCTATTTTTATTACTTCTTACGAAAAATTATCACTTTCAAATAAATTATCACTTCTGATGTAAATGATGTGATAAAATATTTGAAAATGATAATTTCTACTTAGAATTGATAAGTTTATGTAGGAAACGATAAAATTGTATTACAAAGTAATAAAATTAAATAACAAGTGACAAAATTGAAACAATAAGGAAATGATAAAAATATACTTTAAAAATGAAATGTTTGCGTAGGTAGTGATAAAATTATATTACGAAGTGATAAAATTGAATAGTAAGTGATAAAACTAAAATAATTAAGAAGTGATAAAATTGTACTTTGAAAGTAATAAGAATGCACTTCGAAGTGATATTTTTAGATTTGAAAGTAATAAATATTACTGGAAGTAATAAACTAAGAGAAGGCAGATTAAAACGGGAAGGAATCGATTACTTCTTTTTAAATGACGGGAATAAATCGATCACCTCTCTTAAATATAGGTATGTGAAAAAAGACTGTAATAAAAGTTGTCAAAGGGCTACACATTTTCTTTTTCTCTACTCTAAAAAGTTAAAAAAGTAAAAAAGTAAGTGAAACATGTGATGGAAGGAGGTGAAGTATTACAATTCACCTCAACCTCTGTACACCATATGCAGTTTAGTAAGTATTATTTAGTTTAGAATAGTGGTTTTCAATTTTAGCTTTTGATAGCTTTAGATTAAAAAATAAAACCGAAGAAAGAAGAATGGTAAGATGATGGACTATATTCTAAAACTTAGGTATTTATAGAACAACAAGTTATTGCAAAACAAAATAAAATAGGGATTTGCATATATATACACCCCTTTAAATTATCATATTTGTATATACCCTTGACTCATATATTGTTATAAGTATCTCTAAAATATTCAAAAAATTATAGTTATACCCCTCCTTCAAAATACCATGAAATCAAACCAAAATATTTTACATTTATTCCCCCAAATTTAGTAATATTTTACATATATACTCCTAGTTACTAGAATTTTGCATATGTGCTTATGACTCTAACAAGATTTATGAAATCTTTTTAGCATATTTGGTTGGTAGCTATAACCTTTTTGAAGATTTTAGACGTATTTATAGCCATATGTGAGAGTCAAGGATACACGTACGCATAGGTGCAGGAGAATATATATAGAAAACCCAATGAAATAATATTCTACAATATTTTACATTGTCTTATAGTGCACCAGACAACACCTTAATGCAACTAAAACCAGTCACCCTTACTCACAAACTGAGCATGCATGTACTACATATATATACGTACGTACGTATATAAGATTATGCTGGATGAGAAACATAGCCCTTGCAACAATGAGAGGAGACTCTCTCAATTCACGTTTGAATCGGAGTTTAGGAGTATTAAGAGGGGGAGGACTTAAGTATTTGTCAAATATTGAGATCATATAAAAAGTTTTTTTGTAATGTTTGGCTTCATCTCCTTCTCAGTACTATTAGACTCATGTACAAACGTGCACTCTGAGAGGATCTCTTATATGTAATTATTGAGAGGAAGAGTCACGATCAGGTGACTCTGCAATCAGTCCTCGCAGCCAACAAATGCGTAGTTCACGATCATGTGGCCCTGAAAGTAGCCGTTGCCATCGGTGTCCAGCTTCTGAAACGCAGTCTCGTAGTCCAAGTCTAGGCCCCCATTGGCGCACTGGTCCACGATCCTGACGGTGGCCTGGGCACCCGTCCTCATGTTGGTCACCTGCATGCAAATAATGTTCCATGGCCAAGGAGTGCAAAAGCTTCCATTAGCATGCGATTAGGAAGAGGAGGAAAATTAGAAGAAGAAAAGGGTAGTCCCAAGGTTGCGTAGGAATTTAATACAACTGTTCTAAACACAGTATGGAAAATCGTCTATATAGAACTTTATCTCTGGGAGCTTAATTACTTAATATTCGTATGTTCACACTGGTAAAATTCATTTTAATACTACACTGCGAGCGTCTCATCTCCATGCATGGATGCATACACACATGGACATGGTTATAGAGACTTCGGAAGTAACAAACTCCTCACCAGCAAGCACCGGCCGCAGGTGTCGCGGCCGTGGGGTCCGACGGGGCCGCAGAAGGCAGTCCACCCGTACTTCTGGCGCCACCACAGCGGCTTGTCGGCGTCCCACGTCGAGCAGTAGGCGCCCACCCGGAGCAGATCCCACTCGTTCTCCGCCGGGTTGTAGTAGTGGTACGTCGCCCGGACGCCCGACGCCTGCTGCGACCTCACCGCCGCCGCAAGCCCCAGGAGCAGCAGCAGCAGCAGCAGCGCCGGGAGGTGGCTCGCCTTCCCCATCTCTATGGCTTCTTGTCTGCAATAGCTGGTCTTCCCAGTGAGAGGTGGTGGATGGAGAGCATGGTGGCCTCATACTTATGGACTGCGATGGGGGAGAAACACACAAACAAAACAACACACGAATTGGTTATGGTAAAATAAGTTTAAGTGACGTCCCATTTTAAAGCATCAAAAAATAAATCTGACGCCAAATAAATCAGCCCTACATACGTCTACATGTTTTGCCATGTAAGAAGAGAAGCATGAAATTACACTTCTTGTAAGAGTCGATTTACGATTGGTACCATGCCAGAATCATACTTATGTAACCCTTTGAACTGGGTACAAGACTATGACTGCTAGGGTTTTTTGACACTTTCCAGATCAGAATATCTGTCTCCAACCTGTCCTCGGCTGCTAGCTAGCTAGAAGCTTTCTTGTCCACCTCAGCTTCCGGTTGCGTGCACGAGGAGCTGTCAAGGACCCAAGGGAACAAGCCAATTACTTGTTGCCAAAGATAGAGGAGATCCTCTCATAGCATGTTTGGATTAGAGTCCAGGTACTGAGAAGGGGACGGAGCCAAAGGTTACAAAAAGAACTCTCATGTGATCTTAAAATTTGACATATACTTGAACCCTCTCCCTCCCAATATTGTTAGACTCTGATTCAAACATGTACTCGATCTCTCCCCCGTGAAGAAAGGCCTATCTTGATCTCATTAAAAAACATAACCAGGTCTCTGGAGTCAAGGACCCTGATCTGCCTTTTGGGTAGGCTACAGAAGTGGATCTTTTATGTATAGCTCTGGTGGGGATGAATTCAATTGGTTTTACGTATGCTAAAACTTTATTTAGTTAGAATTAGAATTTACTTCCTGAATCTCTAGATCTTTGTAAATTTCAACTAATAGAATTTTAAGACCCATACAAGTATTTAATTTTAAAAAGGTCCAAGTGATCCGATTTTATGCAGAGTTACGATCAGCTCCAATGCAAAGATTGTTCTCTGCCCAAAATTTGGAAGCAACGTCTCTCGAGTCAAGAAGCTTGATCTGCATTTTGCGGGATTTCTATTTTTCAATCCTCGGAAACGTTTGATATTACAAATCGATTCTCTTAATCCGATTATTTACAAATAAATTTTTACAATCTTAATTGTCTTACCAAAAAGTCTTTTTTTTGTAACATTCAGGGGTCTTGCACTCATTCATAGAAAATTGTGAGAACTCATAAATAAATAATTATATAAGAGGGGATTTTTAATAAATACACCATAATTGCAAGGGTAAGTTTAAATATATATTGTCAGCTGTAGCTGTAGAAGTGGATCTCCTATAAGTCTAGGTTCGAGAATGGGAATCTCACGTCAATAAGCTGATAGAAAAATTAACGTTCCACATCAAGTTACATTCAGCTTTGATGTAAATGCTTTCTTTTCATAAAGTTTATATATGTCTTTATTCTTAAATGATCTAGGTTGAGTCAGCCCGCTTAAAATGATACGAGATTTACTTTCTATCAACTGAACGGTGGTTCTATAAATACTTCTGATTAGAAAAAAAGTGATATTATTCTTACTTCGTTAATGTACTCTCTTAAGATATTCCCTCCATCACCATCATCAATTGAATATATTTTGATCATCATAGTAAAAAGTACATTATAATAAATTCCGTTGGATAATTGAGAGATTTTAAAAATACATTAGAGTAACTCAGGGGAGTACAAAAAACACTTCCCCTAAAAAAAAAGGCAAAACATTAAGTTAATGGGACTTGGGCTGAGCAAATGAGCCCAAAAAAATTAAATGGCCCAGCCCGACATGGCCCTCCGTGCTTAGCTCGGTACCTAGTCCAGCCCATAATATGGGAATATCCTTTGTACTACGAATAATACTTGTTGAAATGTCTCGCTGCTGCAGTGCGGAGTATTGCAGTAGGTAAAAATTTTAAAAAAATATATATACATTTTTAATGTCAGATCTCACATGCTCTATGTGTTTGTCTATCTGCATGTACAGACTAATCTCTAATTAGACAATCCAAAAAGTTTTAAAAAAGTAACATTATTACTAAACTCTACCAAAGACATTTTTACTGTTTATTTAGGTTTGATTTTTTATTTGTTAAAATTTTTTAAGTTCTTCAATCAAAGAGCGACCTGTAGATATATGTAGGATGTATAAAACCCGACTTTGAAAAAAAATAAAAAAATATTTTTTTCTACTCACTACAATATAACAATAAAGAGCATTGCAACAAGTATTACTCTTATACTATAAAACCCTTTACCCCCTTCCACGGTTTGGTCGTCCCCTTCTCCAGTTACAAATTAATTACCTGCAACGAGAAACGGTGAAATACTTGCTGCACTGCTCTGTGGAGGGGGTTGCAGCAGCCGTGCACCTTTGATCTAGGCTCACCAAATAAGACTAAGATATTGTGAAGGATTACAAATAAATATGAATATTGAAGGCTTAATCACTAAGTAGAAGAAATTGTAAGGGAGTAAGAGCTAAAATCTCCAACTAAAAAGTTCATGCATTACTATATATATATATATATATATATATCATTAATGATTACATTAGGAATCGTATTATATGCAGTGTTTTACATCATTTTATAGTAACTAAATAACTAATTAACATAATGTAGACGGCCTTGGGCCATCGTGCGTTGGATCCGTCAAGAAAATATTTCCACACAGCCCTCACGTATCAATATTAGCCGACTCTTTCAGATCGTACTAAAGAACATATGCTTGTTGCTCACACAGAAGCCAGTGATCAAGAATTAATCAGGAATAAGCCTTCTTATTAAGACGGGAAAACAACTTATTTAGCACAATTACTTAGAACAAGTCATCCTTATTGGCAAACCCAGCAACTATGTACTGCATGTAGCTAGTTAAGAGCACTGTGGATGACAAATATATTTATTCGACGGCGCTGAGGGGCGTTCCGTCGCCGCAGTTGACGAACGCGTAGTTCACGATCAGGTGGCCCTGCCGGTAGCCGTTGCCGTCGGTGTCCAGCCGCCGGAACGCTGTCTGGTAGTCTAAGTCCAGGCCCCCATTCGCGCACTGGTCCACAATCCTTACAGTAGCCTGGGCGCCGGTCCTTCTGTTGGTCACCTGCAATTCCATGTCCAGGTAGGTCCAAAACTCCCATCAGAGACAGAGAGAGAGAGAGAGAGAGAGAGAGAGAGAGAGAGGAAAACTGGTCTGGGAGTATAGAGGAAGTCAAATGAGCCACCCGGGAAACAAGGCATGGATAAGTGTTTATAATTTTTATTTGCTCTTGGACCTACTCCCCATTAAAATACTAGTGGAGTTAATTAAGTATGGCAGCAAAGTCAATCCTTGTTGGTAGATGAGTTTTTAGACACGAAACGAATCACTTAGCGTACAGCTATGAAAAAGAAGTTCTGACTTGTCCACTATTTCACGATCTTCTTAAATCAGGGGGATTCAATCGTGGACAAAACTCTTCTCCGAAAGAAATTGTCCACCAAATACCTCGAGGAGGAGACTATATAATTCCTAGATCCTCTCAAGAATAAAGTACGTTTTTCTGAGTACGACAAACTCCTAGCAAACTCTCGTTTTCTAGAATGTAACTTAGGCATTAGATGATTTTGCTCCTCACCAGATTGAGGGTCTCCTGACGTATATGTTTCTCCTCTTACAGACTTTACCCTAGACTTTACCCTAGACGTTTCTACCGTCAAATAAATTTTATCGAGCAGTCGGGATATTCGAGCGGATGGCCGCAGTAGTCCGACTAGTTTCCGACTGCTATAATTAATAATAGTTACTTTTAAGGATTATATTTATTTAGTTATTTTATACAATTTATTTTCTTTTCAGTAGAACAGTAATCTTCCGATTAACACAACCGATGTCTGCTTGGGGCATAAGCAACCCCGGATTACTTAAGTCCGGAGTATCAAAGAGCGCCTAAGGGAACACACCAATCACTTGTTACTCGTTGCGTGAAACGTCAATGTCTGAATTTTGATCTCAGGAACCATGACCTAATCTTCGGATCCAAGTAGCCTGATCAATATTTTTTGAAGGAGTAACACTTGATGTACTGTCCTCTTGCTGCTATGTACAGTGTACCGTAGACTTGAGGCACTCTTTGAAAGTGAGGCATATCTCAATATCACCAAAATCAAATGGAAGGAAGAGTTTTTAAGCTTCTGACTAATTTGAATTCAAAATCTTTGGAACTAAGGTCAAGAAGTGAAGCCAACCGAGCCACTTAGTTGGTTCAAAGATTGCAACCTAATGTATCATCAATTAACGCATCTTAACTTTCCAATCAAAAATCGGACTTTTGTGAGATTTCCCCCACCTCCTGAATTCTTAGAAGAAAAAGAAAATGACACTTACTGCTGCAGCTGTTCAATCTAACTCGGGACTGTGGAACAGCAGTTGCAACAAGAAATAAGTCATTTCCAAATCCAGGGGCTTTTTTTGAATAGAATAAATTAAAGGAAACCAAAAACTAGAAATCCCAAAAATATAATATACTCGCTGCCACAGATCTCACGTGCCAACTTCACCACAATCTTTTTAATTTTGTTTGTACTGAAGGAGTTATGCTGCTGCCCTAGCTTATAGAAGGGAGTAGTGAAGAAGCAGGAATGAGCCTTCTCATTAAGACAGGTAAAACAGTTTATTAGCACAATTATTGGAACAACTCATCCTTAATTATTCGCGAACCCAGCAACCACCACATGTAGTGTAGTAATTGAGATTATTGTGCATGCCAAACATAGCATCTATTCGACATCTCTGAGGGGCGTTCCGTCGCCGCAGTTGACGAACTCGTAGTTCACCATCAGGTGGCCCTGCTGGTAGCCATTGCCGTCGGTGTCTAGCCGCCGGAACACGGTCTCGAAGTCCAAGTCCAGGCCCCCATTGGCGCACTGGTCCACAATCCTCACGATGGCCTGGGCGCCAGTCCTCCTGTTGGTCACCTGCATGCAATTCCATGGCCAAGGAAGTGCAAGAGTTCCATCAGCATGTGAGCAGGAAGAAGAGAGAAAGAGGAGGACAAGGTGAAGCTTAAACTCTAGAAAAGTGTTTCTATACATGTAATTAATTTGAGAAATGCACCAGCGTCTAAAAAATCTCTTAATTAATTCTCCCTAACAGCAAGAAGCAGAAGGCTTCGTTCCTAGAGAGGTTCGGGATGCAGCAGAGGTCCTCACCCGCAAGCACCGGCCGCAGGCGTCGCGGCCGCGGGGTCCGGCGGGGCCGCAGAAGGCGGTCCACCCGTACTTCTGGCGCCACCACAGCGGCTTGTCGGCGTCCCACGTCGCACAGTAGGCGCTCACACGGATCAGGTCCCACCCGTTCTGCGCCGGGTTGTAGTAGTGGTACGTCGCCCGCACGTTGGATGCCTGCTGCGCGCTCGCCGCCGCCGCGAGCCCCAGCAGCAGCAGCACCGCCGCGAGCAGCCTCCCCTTCTCCATCTCTCTATCGCTTTCCTTACCTGCAGTACTTGGTTTTCCCAGTGGGCGGTGGGAAGTGGTGGAGTATGGAGAGCACGGTGGCCTTCTGGTATTTATAGTGGGAGGTCATCTCAGAAGATGGCGATGGAGGAGGGGCCCAGCTGTGATTAGCTTACCCACATGGCCCAGTACTGTTCGCTAGGGGAAGCCTGTGTGCCAGGAGCCTAAGCGAGGACTTCTCAGCATCCATGACCGAATGCAGCAAAGCGCAATGGCAGAAGACATTTCAAAGCATCTAGAAAGCCTCACGTATGTCTTTTTTTTTTGACAGAGCTCGTGCATGCATTGATTAAGATTCGTTTTGCATGAATCTATATCTTTTTAAGAATCATATGGAAGAGATATTTTATAAGAAATAATTAAAATTGCATGTATACCCTCGCCAAGGCTTGACATCTTCTTAATACCTAGACTGTCCTGAAAAGACATGAACGTCCTTGAGAAGAGAGGAGATCCTCCATGTACCCTTAAGAGGAGTCCAGATCCCCTACGGTCCACGTTGGACCGAAGGGGATCAGTACACATTGGGGGAGGGGGGCTGAATTTAATGCCCGGGGCCCACACAGGGTATTTTTTAGATTTTTTTTTCCCCCACCTCCTCCAGTGTGTACTGACCTCCTTCGGTCCAACGTGGACGGTAGGAGATCCGGACTCCTTTAAGAGAGGCATTTGCAGAAAACTTCTTCGTGTAGATTTTATGTGAAGTCTATGTGGAGAAGATAAGATTTTTTGCAAATCTGCGTTAGATCAACTTCAGTCAATAAATCTAATTTTAAGACGATTATTTACGCATGCAGTATAATCCTATGGGTCAGATAATGACGTAAAGATATGAGATCTCATATATATCTAAAACCAAAGTTGTAATCTATACGTGCGCATGAGAAGTCGCCATAGGTGAAGAAGTTGATGTCGGACACTGAGTGAGCACGAAGAACCGACGAGTCGGTCTCTAATTTTCTCTCTCTATTTAGCTGTTGTATGCATGTAATTAATTATACGAAGATATCAGGTTTTATCCTACCAACATAGTTATTAGAAATTATACTTGATGAGAGGTAATTGGGGTCTGACCCAATTGGGTCCAGTTAGCAGAAAGTCCAAGGACCCACAGGCCATAAGCTGTCACGTGATAACATTACGTGACTTCTCCAAGTTCTCTGACAAGCAAAGTGAAAGCCAAGACCCAAAACATGGGGGTCTTGGTTAGGATCCGGTCAGATGGGGCCCAATTAACAGAAAGGCTAACCCAAAGGCCTGCAAAGTAAAGGCCGAGACCCAAAACGTAAGGGTCCTGATTCGCTAGAGAGCCAAATCCTAAGGAGGTCAACACCTCAGTTGGTACCTCCGGAGATCATTAACGCTTCGATCGAAGCTCCTGACTACCGAGAGGATCCGATTCTCTCGGTTACCTAGAGCCTCCACTTTAATTGGAGAAGTCAAGGCCCCCAGATTCAAAGGTCATAATCTCCCGACCTTTCGAGAGAGTGGCTCAATCCATAACTCCACTCTTCTATCAAGTGGATCTTGCAGTCTGACAACATAGGTTCCCACGTTCTACTTCCTCCATCACGAGAAGAGATCCCACCTTCCAATTTGATGACCCACGATCTTTTCGATCAAGGGACATAGATCGTGGGTCAACTAGTTCCATGAGGGCAACGGTCTCCACGATGCCGTACAGAGAGGAGAAGATAAACACTCCAATTTTCCTCTAGAATAAGGTAGGTTCGGAACTACATTTCTCTCCAGAAAATTTCTATCCTCTACCTCTCTCAAAAACCTGACTTAAGTATCGGAGGTCTAGTCCTCCAAGAGAATGGAGAACCCTCTGACGTCCTCTCTTACTCTTGTAGGCTCTACCCTGAGCGTCTTATCTTCTACAAATTCTATCAAATAGTTAGAAATTGGATCGAACGATCACCGTCCGTTAGAACCTTTTCGGCATACTTGTGTTCTTAATATTTTGGCAGGATGGGTATAAATGCAATATTTCTAAGAATTTCAGGAGCACTTGTAACAATATGTGAGAGTCAAGGGTAAAGATAAGATATGATGCTTTACAGGAGCATATATACCAAAATGTCTTAAAATTATATGTCATTAGGTTACGTCTACCACTGAAATATTAGGAGGTGTACGATCCATCTTAATCAATTAAGCCGCCCATCTTAAATAATTAAGCACCATGAAGGGGTGGTTAAAAATGAGTGCCGGCATCCTCTGACACTTTCAAAAGCTAAAGCTAGTTTGGTTGAATTACAATGTAATTATTATTTTTACAAATATAGTTTTTATACTGAAAATATACTAAAAGAAGTATTTAAAGAGAGTATCAAAATATATTTTATAAAGACTCTCACTTACAAAACAAGATAAAAATAAAAAAAAGATAGATCCTATTTTATTTTTTATTAACAACGTACGAAATAAGACAACCCCTAGCCCCAACAACTTGTCTTATCTTTGTCTCCTCAAATCATGTCATTGTCTTCTCAAATTAATACACAAAATATAATTATATTCATTTTAAAATTTAAAAGGTGTTGTATTTTTTATTTTAATATAATTTTTATAATAAAATTATATAAGATATTATAGTACAACCAAACACCCTGTAAGCATCTTTCTTCAGCCAGTCTGCAGCTGCCGCACGTTCCTCGTTCTCATCACTTTCCATGTGCGTGCATCAGCTGGATAAGGTAACAAACCAATCACTAGCTGCCAAGCATCTAAAGAAAAGATTAAAAATGCGACAACCAACATGACCGGGTCTGAAGTCAAGCAACCTAATCTAGGAGCGACTCTATGATCTGTATCCGTGATGTTTCCTGCTGCAAGGTTCTCCGAGAGGTGTTGAGGGATGTACGATTTCGAATAAGTAACTAGTAACTGATAATTAATTAAAATTTTTTGCATATATACTCCAAAAAATTAGCACATTGTTAAATATTTCTAACTCGATTTTAGGACTGTTAATAGATACTCGAGTTTTAATTATCCGTCCGATTTTTGTTTTCATTAATAGATATCAAAATTCATTAAAGACCACTCATTAAGTTATAGGAAACTAAAACAGATCTCCGATAATCATAGGAGTCGAAAACGGAAACACTCATTTCCACATCCGCTAACTCATTTTTGTTTCCGAATGATGTATCTTATTCATCAATACATATATTATTTTATAAGAAAAAAATTGAACTCAATAGATAGATATCTCTCACATCCAATAGTGAGAATATCTCTTAACAGTTTGAAAAATGTAAGGCCATAATAAGAAGTTGAAAATTGTTTAAAAATTTAATATGATTTTATGACATATGTTTGCATATGTTCGTATGTAGATTTAGATCAATAGATAAAGTAGATTTTAAATTTTAAATTTTAAAATTATTAATTTATACATATATTAAAAAAAATTAGGTTTAAACTTTTTAATTGTTAGAAGAAAGTTTATTAAAAAATGAATAGCAACAATGATTTTAAATAATTTCTTAGTATTATGATGATGATAGCGGAAACTTTTGTTATACTTTTGTTTTTTTTTTCGATTTTTAATTTAAAAGCAAAAGTAGATGTAGAAGCATAAACACTCACTTTCGTCTCTGTTTTGATCTCTGATAAATGTTATAGGAAACGGAAGCGAAATGTGTCATTTTTGTTTCCGTCTCCGACCCGTTAACAGTTATATTCTATTATATAAAATATTTTGAGTATAACGATCCATCACCTTATAATCGAAGATCCGATTACTAAATGGATATCAAATCATTAAAATTATGAATCAAACAAATATCTCAAATAAGTATAGGAAATAAATGATAAACTAACCTAAACATTTCACACAGCATCGAACTGTAAATAAAGTGCAAAAATTAAAATTATTACAGTCTAACTTGACTCAAATAATTACATAATCTACAATTGAAATGAAATAATTATACATATAAGTCTGAAAACGAAAGTACAACTACGTCGGGATGGTGGCTACTAGTGCGCAACCCGAGATGAAATTTCACGATTATTACATCTATCGGAAATCCTCACCTGAAACCGCAAAGAGTGAGTCACATTAGAATGGACTCAATAGAGATCCATCAATTCCTCACCTCCCACACACGCACACACAATTGCAACACAACAGGGATATATGGACAAAATATGTGCAAATAAAGCGATAAATAAATCATACGTCTATCGAAATGAACACACGAGAAACTGTCAATCCAACCAAGAAAATACGGATCCGCTGAGACGGAACAACAACCCCTCAGATAGCGTTGGTTATTCCGGCCTGTCTCTCTCTAGGTAGTTCTGTCTCCTCCTAGCTACGAGTGACACTTCAAAGTGTACTACTCTATACCGATACTAACTATTACCTCATGGTACACCAAATGACCCTCTCCTCCTAAGCGCTACTTTGTCACTCTCACACTGATATTGCGTCACTCCCATACTGACACAAAGTGTAAAGCGTTAACAACTATTACTCTAGGTCTACAATCGCATAAACACAACACAATGCGATTTCGTTCATATAAAAAATCATCGTCCCAATGTATGATTTCAAACATGCATCGAACATGATCTTCTAACAATACGTAAGAATTTAATTGACATAATGTATAATAATTACATATGTTAAATGCAGAAATTATGGGGCGCTGTCTTGAATCGCGTCGACTCAGGTCGATGCATTTCAATGACCTTACAACTAGTTTTCCTCACGCTCATGCGTTGAGACTTGGAGATATTGGCTTGAATCGCGTCGACCATCATTCAGCGCCCTATCCACTCTCTGGCTTCGAGATCCGGGGCATGGGCCGTAAATCGTGCCGACTCAGGTCGACGTCTTTCTCAAATCGCGTCGTCCTAAGTAGACGCACGTCCGAAACCGAACTCTTCTCTAGTCTCCACCGAGCCACAACACGGGATTCCTTTTCCCCCTAAAACGAATGAAAACACAAAATAGAAGTAAAAAGAAATCCATAAACCGAAACAAACATATTATCCTTATTTCAAAAATATCCATTGCAATCTAAAAACACCTTAGAACATTCTCAATTCTATCCAAAATCCCCCGTACATTCATAGTACGTTTCAAAGCGGAAAATTATGGATTAAAACAATCAAAACACGTACGAGAATCGTCATCCTGTTGGTTACTTAAACTCCGCATAATTCCTCATTGCCGAACCGTCACACCGCAAACCGTTACCGGTACGACCGTGGGCGCCGTCATCCCACCAAAACGTTGGCCGCCGTCCGAAAAGCGAAGAAGCAGCGATAGAGATAGAGGTGAAAGTAGTGAGAGATGGTGGAGGAGAGCCAAAGTGGAGGAAGAGGAAGAAGGGATTAGAGAGATGGAGAAATGGAAGAGAGAGAGTGAGAAGGAGAGAATGAGAGAAATGAGGAAAAAAGGAAGGGTGGCACGGGACGTTAACTCCGAACAACGGTTCAGATGACAAGACAAGATTGAACATTAGCATATGTTTGAATCACGTAGATCATGCACGATGCCATTCGACAAGACTTGAGTCGTATACACACACCCTAACGTTCAACCACACGGCACACCGGTATGGTTCTTAAATCGCGTCACCTAAGACTGACGCCTTTCAAAAACGCGTTTCGCCAGTTCGACGTAATTAAGAGTTCATACACCAAATCCACAAAAATCCAAACTAAAGAGTCTGACAACGAAATCGACCTAATAATTAAATCTAAAACCTCAGTCCCTATATTGAGAAACTTCAAAAGTGTTGCGATTATATCCCTCTAGTCATTGAACCGTTTACTCCAAACAAATATTCATGGAATCTGCCATAACAAATGCTAGTTGTAATGCCCTTCCACGTGGATTGTAATACAAGGGGCAGCACCCGTTCGATCCAGTTGGATCGGACGGCTACTATGCAGCACGATTGGATGGGGGTACGTCGATTTTTTATTTCTTTTATTTTATGTTCAGATTTTTTAATTTTTTTTTAAAACGTCCGATAGAAAATTGGACGGTACAGGTGGGTTGCTCGAGCCGGCCTTGACCCGATTATATATTTTTATGAAAAAAAAAACTTTCGAACATATTTTGTAAAAAATAAAAATATCTTTTTTAAAAAAAATTATGCAATCTAGTCAGAATCCACTCGAACGACCTGTCTATACCGTCTAATTTTTGATCGGACGCCTTAAAAATAATTAAAAGATCTAAATATAAAATAAAAAATTAACGTCCCCCTCCCCCACTCGGTTGAACTGCACAATAGTCGTCCGATCTCCCACTTGGTCAAACTGAAGAACAGCCGTCGGATTTGATTAGATTGGACGGATGCTGCCCCTGCATTACAATCCTAGTGAATTTATAATGCAAGAACATTGTAACAAGTATTACTCAAATTCTGATCCACTTCGATAAGGACAGAGCCGCAGGTGGCGACAGGCTCTCCTACTGTCCTACAGCAGAGGTCGTCTCTGCCAAGGCCCATGAATTGATGAACCCCACAGTACCTTACTACCTTAAACGCCACCAGCCTGCAGCCATGTGAGCTGCCACTGCCCACACCCACTTTGCCAAACACCGCCGTCGATCCCTCTTGATTTGTATCTGTTTTCCCATCAACAGGAACTCCCCGGCACTTCGACGCTGCGAAACAGGCGAGTACCTAGTCGTCGTTTCCCGCGGCCTCGGGAAAACAGTTTTGTAATTCACACATTTGACATTCACATTTGACATCAAATACATAGTACAAATTTTAAAATGTGAGTCACAAATTCACTTATATATTTGTCATTTATTTATTTTGAAATTTATGTCATATGTATGATGTTAAATGTAAGTGTCAAATGTAAGAATCACAAAACTGTTTTCGTTCTTATAGCTCGGACAAAACCACACATTTCTCTTAAATTTGAATGTTTTATATGATTGGAAGCAAAATTTTGCTTGAAATGGACACAGTGGGATGCATGATATCATATTCCCATCCAACTTCCCATCCAAAGCATTGAAAATCCAAAACGGGGATTGGAGGACAGGAAACTTGGGAAGGGATGCTTTCATATTCGGATAATGTTACTGTCACGGGAATTCTTCTCCGTTTTATTTATCCAACTGACATGGCTTCACTTGACAGGTTCCCTTCTTAAAAATTTCATTAATTACCGCTAATAAATTTGTAAACAAATCCTAAAACTTTTAACTTTCTTTTGAAAGGATGAGAAAAACGCAGAAGAATTCACGTCATCTTAGTAATAGAACGCTATAGCTAAAAACAAGAATTTTAGCAGATTTGATAACAAATGGTGTGTTAGCTAGTAATTATATATGATGAGGTGTTGAGATTATGTATAATCAAAATTGATAACTAGCAAATGGCATATCTTGAATAAATGAATTAGTCTAATATCACATATAATTGTGACATGCTAAATACTACCAAAATATAACACGATCACTAGATTTTTTTTTTTTTGCTTTTTTTGTCAGGTAGCCCAATTGCCTGGGCATGATGACCCAAAAGATTAAAGTTCGAGACTGCTTGACATCCAGATTTCCTCCATAGAAGATAGAGACTGTGCCGAAGGGGCCGGGCGACAGCCGTAGGAGAAACATCACGTCTGTGCACCGTGATAATATCAAATCTTTACCTCCCTACCAATGGGGGGGAGGCGTCCCACTATGCTTCGGTGATGCAGACCAATTATCCGATGGATCTAGTTAATTATGATAGAATAATTAGTGCATTTGATAACTTATCTCCACTTAAAACGTCATGTTTTGTAGGTGAGTTATATGTTTTATTATTTAGTATGTGTTTAAGTTATTGGACCATCCAACTCAAAATCTTAAGACAACGAGTATAGTAGGCACCATCTATTAAACTCTTTTTGATTTTGTCTTTTTTCAATGTAAGATTATTCTAACACGTCATGTCATGTGCAGACCGATTTTAGGCTCTATCACATGGACCACAAATATAGAGTGCGCAGCCTGATTTATAACTATAAATTTTGATATCATGTTAAAGTTATTGGGTCATCCAACTCAAAATTTTAAGACAATGAGTGGAGTAGGCACCATCTCTTAAACACTTTTTGATTTTGTCTTTTTTCCGATGTAAGATTATTCTAATAGTATGCGTTGAATTTCATCTATTGGGGGATAATACGCGATGAAGTTGGATAATTTTCTGTCTTTATCTTAATTTAATATTAAAAATAATAAAGAAATCATTTCAGAAAAAGGTAGGATTATTTATACCTAGCTTACTTTTACTTTTATATTTTTCTTTCTTCCACGCCAAACGTGTGGCAAGTTAAGGTTAGGAATGATTTATCCTAGGACATCGATGTTTCTAAATTATTTTGATATCAAACGTGACCTAAATACAATCTTCTTACTTCCACTTTTTGTAAAAAAATCCTAGTTCAATGCTCTTTGATGGACCAAAATTTCGTCTGTCACAATCAAGATCTTCAATCTTCGACCAGAAGGACATCCCTAAGTAGTCTTTACAAAACAGAACACCGTTAGATGAGCCCCTAGTAGCAGCTCAAGGGAGTCCCCTTCTGATGCTTAAGTCAGAAGGCTAAGCATACTCGAGAGAAAGCCGTAAAAGCTTAGGTGCTAGAGAGCATACTTGTACCCACAGGGTATGGGTCCTTATATAGTAGTCGGATAAGGAGCCTTTCTGAGGGGCAGCTCCTTGTCCGATCAGGGGGAGTAGATCTCAAAGAACTCAATAGTCATGTCCTTATCAAGAAAGGAGGATTATCTTGAGAAAAGTTTGGATACGAGAAAGATTCTTCTCATGTATAGGATGGCCGACTTAGGGCTCTGTAGGGGAGACCGATCCTATCGGACCGATACAAGGTCGCGCTAGTCGGCTGCTTTCGAGTTTCTCCCTCGGGGGGAGGGAGCAAATATGGGGCTGTGGGTTTCGTCAAGTAGGCCGATCTGTTGGTATTTGGACCTGTGAGTGCTTAGAATGCTCGTGTGATTAACATGAAAAATCTAAGTTGTTTAGCGCAAAATAAACCTATTAAAACAGAAACTAAGTGTAGTGATTGCCAGAAACTTTTGACTTAAAAGTTCCAAAAGAGGGTATGATCGCCTACCTGTTTGAATGCGGGAGATATTGAGTCCTTGATTCCCCTCCTTCAGCCGGCTGAAGAAAGAGAGCAATTTCTTGTTCTTTGTTCTTGCTGTTGAGTTTGAGGTTGAGGATCGTCCAGAAATCCTTTTGACTTTGATTGTTTTCCCCTTTGATTCTCTTGTTGAGTGCAGCAGAATAGAAAAAAAAGAAATGAAGACAACAATGATGAGAACTTTAAACAAAAACAGTATCTATTCTAATCATGATGTTAAACATGAAACTAAACAGCAAACTTACTTGTTTAATGGCTTTTGAAACCCCTTAATCAAATAGGTTTTGAAAAGAATGAATTTGGTGTGTGTGTTGCATGAAGTGAATGATAAAGAATGTACAACTAAATGAAATGAAAATGCATAAATAAAAAGACTTATGCCCAATGGTTGAATTCTTGAATGGATGAAGAATCTTGAAAGGACGCCGACTTCTGGAAATAGCAGCGCTTCGGCGTTCCGACGTTGTTGCTTCGATCTTCAACTCGCTATTGCTCAATCAACTCAAGATTACGCTTAACTTTTAATGGCGCTCAACTTTTTTAACTCTTCAAGATGTAAGGTATTTATAGACCTCTTCTGGGTTCGCAGATTAACATGAAAAACTTCGGATTTATCTATCTTAACCGACAGATAAATACTGATTAATTCATCTTTATTTGTAATTATCTAAAACGCGTCCACTATGGCTGACGCCTTTCAGATTAATTTAAAATAAGGATAAATATCCGGGAAAATTTATCTTTATCTTTATTAGCTAAAACGCGTCTACATGTATAGACGTCTTTTAAACTAATTAAGATAAGGATAAATATCCGAAAGAGAAGTAGAAATAGCCTAGGAAACCTAAAACGCGTCCTGACTGACAAACGCCTTTTAGCTAATTAATCAATTGATTAAAATTCAAATTTAAACGTTAAAATAAGAATAAACTCTAAATGGCGTCCACATAGGTAGACGTCTTTTAGACTTCTTCATATTTTAACTGAAATTTGAGCTAAAATCAATTCAATTAATTAACTTAAACATGTCTGTTAAACCCGACACTTAAAAAGATCAATAAAAATTAATCAATGATTAAATATCATACCATTCCGAGGCATTATTATATGATATGAAATTTACTCAAAATGACATCAAAATTAGCGTGTCTACAGGACCGTGCCAAATTGCTACTTATCACTTGTCTCCTACTCCTTGGCGTGGTGACGTAGAAAGGAGTAAAGTTAGTATTGCGACAGATGATGTGACTATCCTACCAGTCGGTTGGCATAACCGGTATGTTGCGTCTGACAAAAAAGCATGAGAGCTGATGATGCTCTCGGAAATTGACCGAGCATGGTTGTTCGGCCCGATGCACTTTTGAAATGATGGGTCGCATTCCCCCCGAAGGAAGCGCCAGTCCACCCTTCTCCTCACTGGTGGATTCATTCGACGACTTGGGACCATGTACGTTACGTCTGATCGGACTTTGTGCATTACTTTAGATAATCATGACCCCCTACACAACATGTCGCTTCATTGCTTGGAAGGAGTCTTCTTTGGGAGTCGCTACACCGTCGTTATCCCGACGGTAGAGGCTATAAGAGGTGAAGCAGCGGCCCAAGAGAGGGGACCTCGACGCCGCAAATCATCTTCTACATTCTGCCTCTTTCTTCTATCAGTTCGTATAGGAGTCTCCAGGAGTCCTCTATGATCGTTGCCTTGCCTTCGTCGCCATGGCCCACCACGCTTCGAGGGATGGAAGGTACGTTGTTGAGGTAGAAGAAGATCGCCGGGTGTTGGGACCTTCTCGTGCTTCAGGAGAGTTTTTGGTAAGGATACAAGACACCTACCGGGTACCTGCTGAGTATACCCTCACATTGCCTATGCTGGAGGAGCGGATATTCTCCATCAAGAGGCGTTCCTTCATAGTCTATGAGGTCATGTTTGAAATGGGGTTCCGTCTTCCAATTACCTCCTTTGCCGTCTAGCTTTTGGAGCGGCTCCAGGTCACTATAGGCACCCGAATGACCCTCCCCGCCTTCTCTCCTTCCTCCCATGTAGGGCGCCAAAATGCATGCCGCCTCGGTGACGCTAAGCTGACGAACCGCCCAAGGTGGGGATTCATGCCCTGCAACCACTAGAAAGAAGTGAAGGGGAAATGGAAATGTGATTGCCAAGAGCAAATTTACCTAATCCGTACTCCGCAGATATGAAATGATCGCATGAAAAGTAAGTGGAGATGATGTGAGTTCATCTCTCCTCCACCTCTGGCCGGCCGGGATAAAGGGCTTTGTGTCCCGAATCTTCTGGTAACTACTGTGAGAACAACAATAAACCCAATAGCGATATGAAGTGTCTAATTAACTCATGCAAAAGCAAGATAAATAAGAATTAGGGGTTAACGCACGTGTTGGATGGTTGGGACGGAGAGTGACCAAGTGTTATGGCCATTCACCTCTCTATTTTTGGTGGAAAACCTATTGGAATTGGGTTATAGGATAGCCTATATGTGTGCAAGTGAGTATAGAGAGTGTGTGAGTGAGTGTAGGAAGTGTATGAGCTAAGAAAAGTGAAGATTATACATGATGAATGTGCATGAAGGAATGCATACGAAAATAAAAAGAAATGAGGAAGAAGAAGGATTAGAGAGCAAAATCGGATCCTCCTTGACGTGGTGGACACGCTGAAGGGTATTCCTTTGAGCTCGTGGCACTCCAAGGACTCCAACTCCTCCAAGTTCTTCAACCTCGTTTTCATCGAGACACCCATGGGGTATTTATAGGAGAGCAAAAAATGGGGGATTTTTGAGGTCTAAATCCCCGTTTTTTGGGTTTGGGCCAATGGGAGGAGGTCAAAGGTTGTGTTCCTTGGTCTCCACGGTTGGGGAGACCGAGAGATGTCGGGGTAGTGGGGTTAGTTGCCAGAATGTGCGAAGATCGTGGCGGTATGGGCTTGACTAGGTCAGACTTAGCAGACGGCAGCCACATCCGTCGTCCAGAGAACTGAGCGGCAGCCAAGTCCACCGTCCACAGCATTCGACGCACGGCCATTATGGTCGTTTGCTACTAGGCCGAAACCAGTGAAAAGGGTATCCAAGGCTCTAGGCGGCGCATACGACTGCCTTCAAATGCACCTTCGGCGACGGATATATCTGCCGTCAAGAGGCACCCGACAACAGAGGTATCCGCCGTCCAAGGCTAAAGTGGGATGAATTTGTAAGGCCTTTTGAGAGTGTTCGGTGGCTTCACATGATACGAGGTGAGGAATCTTTGGAGTTGTGATATTCATGGCTATTCAAGGACCATCGGGATGTTGAAAATCGGGTGTCTACAGATGTCCCTCTGAGATGCTCGTTTTGCAATGAAGAGTAACAGAGTGATAAAAATAACCCGATTTTGAATGGGATCCAGCTTAGCAAATGATCTCCTTTGGAAAAATGAAAAGACAGTGGCTTATCTTGTTGTAAGACTAGTAAAGGACAAAAGGTGAATGTGTTACTTAAAATCACAATCCAGAGAGTACGTTGGAGTGTTGAGCCTACTGTGGAGAGGGTGCTCGATTGCCCAGATCGTTGTGGCTCATCTCTATAACGGGTTGACCCAAATCAGCATAGGTGGACGTGCCAAAGGAAGTTTGTTTGTTCTCCAATTGTGGGCCGAGGTATACTTGTGTTTTGATTTTGACAATACCGTGACAATGAGCTCGAGGGTTTTCTAGCACAGTGCCTTATACTCAGCGAGATCATTGTTCGGTCCAGAGGATCATGTCAAGTGTCTCACGACACACTTGAAGACCAGGACGGATTGGTGAGACTACCTCAACTTCTTACCGACTGATCAATTCATCTTCGTCCCAATGTTGTATCGGAACATGGGGTTTTGCACGAGAGATTTAGCCGATCGGGAGCTGTGGTTGATCTGTCCGGACAAGATAGTTCTCTATCAGGCACATCGATGTCATCACCAGGTTGGACTTCCACGACGTGTCCCATTGCTCGTAAGAGGTGATGTCCTAGTCATAGTGCGGACTTCGGGACACCCAAAGGAGAATGAGGTGTTGAAGAAGATGAAGCGCACGTGGCAAAGGCATTCGAAGCTCACCGAGGCCAAAATTGATGTGGCGGAGGATCCAAGGGATGTACAGGAATATGTCATGTATTCAGAAAACATATGCCGGGTCATTTTAGCCTTTTATATGGGACGAAGGGCCTTGGCGTGATTCATATGTAACCATGGAATAATGTGAATAAAGTGGATCATTCTTTTGCATATTTTAACAGGATTTAGTCTATGAATTAGGAGAGACATAGCACAGTGGACGACGTAAGAAACCGATGTTAAGTTCATCGGACGGTAGATACCTCCACCGTCAAGTGACCTCTTTACGGCAGACTTTACTGTCCCTACTATCAAGTTAAAGTCCCCTCTGTGTGGTCCAAGGCCGTACGCACGTTTCAAACGGCTCTTTAACCCACCCACCCCACCCCACCCCGGCCTCTTCATTCTCTCTCTCTCTTTTTCGTTCAAAACTTTTCAGGCACTCCATGTTAAGTGGGTGCCTAGTCCAGCCCATAGCCCATACTATGAGAATATCCTTTCTACTATGAATAAAACTTGCTGCAAAGTCTCGCTACTGCAGTGCGGAGTATTGCAGTAGGTAAAAACAAAATGTACTTTTTTAATGTCAGATTTCACATGTTATATGTGTTTATCTGTCTGTACGGGCTGATCTCTAATTAGACAATTCTAAAAATTCTAAACATGTAAAATTACTATTAAACTCAACCCATTAAAGACATTTTTACTATTCATGAGTTTGATTTTTTATTTGTTAAACTTCCAATCAAAGAATTACATGTACATATATGTAGGACGTATAGAATCCGGCTTAAAAAATATATATATATATATATTTTACTCACTACAATATAACAACAAGAGTAATACTTGCTGCAATGCCCTTGCGTGTTGCACGCAGGGGAATTGCAGTAGGTAAACAGTTTTTTTTTTGTTTTTTTTTTTAAATTAGTTCCAATGTGTCTTAACCGTCTGTACAGGGCAATGTCCGATCGGATGACCAAACAAATATGAAAAACAAAAACCGTGCTCCAATGAACATGCAGTAAAAAAAATATACTCGTTGCACTGCTCCGAGAGGAGGGGGTTGCAGCAGCCGTGCACCTCCCATCTAGGCTCACCGAATAAGACTGAGATATTGTGAAGGATTACAAATAAATATGAATATTGAAGGCTTGATCACTAAGTAGAATAAATTGTAAGGGAATAAGAGCTAAAATCTCCAACAAACAAGTTCGTGCATTATTTATATATATATATATATCATTAATGATTACAGTAGGGATCGTATTATATACAGTATTTTACATCATTTTATAGCAACTAAATAACTAATTAACATAATGTAGACGGCCTTGGGCCATCGTAAAAACAACTGGCTTTCGACGACGTTGGATCCGTCAAGAAAATATTTCCACACAGCTCTCACGTATCAATGTTAGCCGACTCTTTCAGATCGCACTAAAGAACATATGCTTGTTGCTCACACAGAAGCCAGTGAAGAATTAAGCAGGAATAAGGCTTCTCATTCAGACGGGAAAAACAACTTATTTAGCACAATTACTTAGAACAAGTCATCCTTATTGGCAAACCCAACAACTACGTACTGCATGTATAGCTTGTTAAGATCACTGTGGATGACAAATATAGCAATATTTATTCGACGGCGCTGAGGGGCGTTCCGTTGCCGCAGTTGACGAACGCGTAGTTCACGATCAGGTGGCCCTGCCGGTAGCCGTTGCCGTCGGTGTCCAGCCGCCGGAACGCTGTCTGGTAGTCTAAGTCCAGGCCCCCATTCGCGCACTGGTCCACAATCCTTACAGTAGCCTGGGCGCCGGTCCTTCTGTTGGTCACCTGCAATTCCATGGCCAGGTAGGTCCAAAACTCCCATCAGCAAAAGAGAGAGAGAGAGAGGTCTGGGAGTATAGAGGAAGTCAAATGAACCACCCGGGAAACAAGACATGGATAAATGTTTATGATTTTTTTTTGCTCTTGGACCTACTCCCCATTAAAATACTTGTTGGTAGATGAGTTTTTAGACACGAAACGAATCACTTAGAATAGGTCTATTATTACAGATAAGAATAGAATTATATAATTCGGCCGGTGAGAGGAGGGAGATGAGGAGCAACAAGAGGAGCTGAAAGCAGATGAAGCCAAAGAAAACTTTGTACCCTTGTGTACCAAAGAGGGATAGCTCATTGATTTGATATTCGGAGGTCCAAGATTAGGAATGCTGTACTCATGTGATGAAGGGAGGAAAAAGAACAAGGATACTTGTTGAAGCTCCTAGATTCCACCAGGCATCCCTGGTGGAATCTATTAATCACTAGACTGGGAGGCCCTTAATAGCAAGAGGAAGAAGGCTGTGTTCTAGGAGGAAATGGCGAGAGCACAGGAGCAGCACACCGTGCCATGTCTAAACGCATACGTACACACCAAGATAAGGGGGTGGGGAGCAACAGGGGACAGGGGTCCTCACCCGCAAGCACCGGCCGCAGGAGGCGCGGCCGTGGGGTCCGGCGGGGCCGCAGAAGGCCGTCCACCCGTACTTCTTGCGCCACGACAGCGGCCTGCCGGCGTCCCACGTCGCGCAGTAGGCGCTCACCCGGTTCAGGTCCCACCCGTTCTGCGCCGGGTTGTAGTAGTGGTAGGTCGCCCGCACGTTGGACGCCTGCTGCGCGCTCGCCGCCGCCGCGAGCCCCAGCAGCAGCAGCACTGCTGCGAGCAGCCTCCCCATCTCCATCTCTCTACCGCTCTCCTTATCTGCGGCAGCTGGCTAGCTTTCACGGTGGGATCGAAGCGGTGGAGTATGGAGAGGGTGGCGGGGCTTCTTTTATAATGCGTGGTCGGGCCGATGATGGCGATGGAAGATATAATTACCTTTACCCATGGCGATCGTTTGCCTGCGATGGGCTTCTCGGCGTCCATGATGCATGCAGCAAACGTACGGCCGGCGACATTTCAAGGCATCTAGAAAGAGTCCGGTTCAGTCAGTACACTGGAGATCAGACTCTAGTGGAACTGGACTTATCCCCTCCCCCCACCTGTGCATTATTAGGGTCCGGTTCAACAGTGTATTGATTGGAATCAGACTCATCTAGAAACCCTCATGTATGTAATCTTTTTTCTTTGGAATGATTTCATATGAGCAACTCTTAGATCTTATCTCTTAAAAAGAGAACGACTTGCTATGCCACAGGGGAGAAAAATAGGTGAATTAGAACGAATCTCTCTGTCTGTTTGCGCCACCTAAAAATTTCACATAGTTTATGTCCCCCAATTAAATAAGTTCTAAGGTCAATTGCGTGTTAATGTACATAAACATGACCGCATTAAAATAAACAAAAAAAATTATTCAGCAGACTAATTTTTGAGAACATCCTAAAGTATGGCGCACCAAAATTAAATGGAAAAAAGAGTTTTTAAAATTCTGGAGGAAGGTCAAAAAGTGAAGCCAACCCAGCCACTAGGTTAGTTCAAAGAGTGCAACCTGAGTTATCATCAATCAACACATCTTAACACGGACCATCCGTCCTATAAGACTGAACGGCCTATATTATTTTCTAAAAATTGCATAAGTGAACGTGCCTGTCGTGGAGCAGATCCGATGGTTCAACTGTATGTGGGTCTACAGGGCTACTGCACAGTACAAGAGACTGCTGCTCAGCATGCCGGCAGTCACTTAAACAGTCATTCTTGTTGTATGTTTTTTTTTGAAAAAAAAAATATATATTCAGGTCAGGGTCGACTCGAACAATTCGGATGTACCTTCAGACTTTTGATCAGACGTTTTAAAAATTTTTAAAAAACCTGACAAAAAATTAAAAAACATCCAGAAATCGTCCCCTAAATTTTGGACGGGTTGCACAGCAACCGTCCGATCGAACCCGATCGGACGGCTGCTGTGCCATGCATTGCAATTCACGTTGAATTGCAAATGCACGACATTACAGCCAGTATTACTCATTACCATACTTGTTGTACAGTTTGCTGTGCAAAATTATTGTAAGTAAACCGCCAATGGATCAGATATGATTAGACTGCTGCAAATAGTAGGTAATAACTTTTTTATTTTTTTCTAAAAACTTAAGGAGTGAAGGTAACCCGAAGGTAGTCATTAATTAAAAAAAAATCATAAAAATTGAAAACTAGATCATTTCAATTTTTTATTTTTTAGAATTCTTTAACTTTCCGATCAAAAAACGGACTTCTGTGAGATTGGCCCCACCTCCTGAATTCTTACAAGAAAAAAAAAATCACACTTACTGCTGCAGCTGTCCACTCTAACTCCAGACTGTTGAAATACGTCATTTCCAATCCAGGGGCTTTTTTCTGAATAGAACAAATTAAAGAAAACCAAAAATTAGAAATCTCAAAAATATAATATACTCGCTGCCACAGATCTCACGTATCAATCGCCAACTTCACCGCAATCTTTTTAGTCTTGTTTGTACTGGAGGAGTTATTATCGGAGGGCGACAACTCATTTGATTTGTAATTGAGAGGTCTAAGGTTAGGAATACTGTCATGTGACGAGTTATAATACTCGCTGCACGCCATAGGGTCAGTCTAATCTTTTTTTTTTAAGTTATGATGGATAGCAGACATGTCCGTATAATTCGATCTATGATCAAAGGATGATGCAAAAAAAAAAAAAAAATTAAAACTTCACCTTGATGAATAGTGATGACCTTTTATTTTTTTAAAATAAATTGTCATCAGGTCAAAGATCGAGTTATACATATACAACTGACATGATGGAGGCCATCATAAAAATAAAACTTAAAAAATAAAAGGTTACATATAAGAACATTAGGATGAATGAGTGGGTGAACCAGAGAGCATGCATAAGGTCAGCAGACTAATAAGTTGTACATACTAAATTAAGCCTACCGTCTAAGTGTCTATTCATTAACAAGGAGGTGTACGAGCCATCTTAATTAATTAAGCACCGAATCCACGAGTGTAGCAGAGTGGTTAGTCTCTCCCACGGCAGGGAGGTCGCGGCATCGATTTCGCTCGCATTGTGTGCGGGTGGGAATCGTGCCGTGTAATTGCTCGCTCTCCTCTTGAGTGGAAAAATCACCCCGTTGAACGGATATTTCGTGATTTTAGGCAGACTCGAACTCAGCTTTCGAACTTGGATATTTGGCCTGTAACTAGTGAACCATTTCGACCAAATAATAATAATTAAGCACCATGCGGGCCAGTTGAAGATGACCGCAGGAAAGTTAAAAAAGAAAGAAGATCATGACTGCCGACATTTCTGACTCTGAAAAACTAAAGCTGATGGGGGTGTTTGGTAAACAGAGTACCACAGTTTTTAAAAGTTATCGTGTTCTGCCCAAATATAATAAAATTTAAAAATTATTATAAATTTTATTTTATTATTATTTTATCATGAAATTATATAAAAATTTATAGTGCAACCAAGCACTCCATAATAAGCGTCTTTCTTCAACCTGTCTGCAGCTGCCACACGTTTCTTGTTCTCTTCACCTTCCATGTGCGTGCGTCAACCGGACAAGGTCAAACCAATCACGTGTAGCCAAGCATCTAAAGAAAAGATTAAAAATGCTACAAGAAACATGACCGAGTCTAAGGTCGAGCAACCTAATCTAGGAGTGAATCTAGATTTGTATCCGTGATGTTTCCTGCTGGAAGTTTCTCCAATATCAGCTGAGGGATGTAAGATATATTAATGAGTAGCCAATAACTGATAATTAATTGAAATTTTTACATATTTGTTCTTAAAAACTTACATATTAATAAATATACTTCTAACTCTCTATTCTATGAATACTTTTAAAAAATTTAAAGACGTTACGGTTATATCCCTACGGTCACAGTACCGTTAACACTTATGGGGTGTTAGGTTGTATTATAATGTTCTTTTTTTTGTAAATATATATTTTTATAATGAAAGTGTATTAAAAAGAGTGTTTGGTGGTACTATTAAAACATATTTTGATAAAACGTTACCTTATAAAACATGATAAAATTAAAACACCTTAATAATTGATGTTAAAAACCTATACAACTTAAAAAGGCTCTTAAATCAGCATCCTCCTCATTGAACAAACACAAATCACAAGAAACAGATGAGTTTGTGCCTCCTGCCCAGACTGAAAACATAATGATTGCTTAATTGTTAATGATAAAGCCAAAACGTCTAATAAAAAAAATGATATTTTTACAACATGCAACCCAGATATGATGATCTTCTTGAAATCCTATCTAAGTATGCACCATTTTCCATGGGCTCACTTAAAATGAGAAAAACAAGATGAATAACCAAAGGTCTTTCTCAAAAGATGCCATCAAAATCATGAAATAACAGTTCAAATGTTTCATTGCATACAAATAAAATCAATTTACAAAAGATCTAAATCCCCTCAAAGCCAATTGATTCAATACAAAAACAGATGAGTCTGCACTCCTGGCACAGACTCAAACCCCTTTTCTCGTGAACATTGTTTCTTGAGGATCAAAGTCCCCACTATTTGTAGAAACGCTTGATACAAGTTCACTTCACATCTTGAAAACCTTGAATATCTTCCTAACTTCAAGAAGGTTTCAACTTTGAAAGTGACTCCACTAAAAACTTTGAAAAATCTCTTCACTCGAGTCTGCGCCTTGTTCAAAAGGTCCAAATCCTCTTTCCCGATTATCCATGGCTTCTGAAACTTGTATGCATCTTTAGGCCTGCAAATCATCACCAAATAAGATAAAAAAATACATTCATCAAATAATTTCTCCAATAAAAATCCAACAAAGAGTCATTTCTTGCCAAATTTTGAGTTTGCGCCTCAAGTTGCAGACTCAACCCTTAAATCCATAAAAACCTGAAAATCCCTAAGCTTGGTCTCCTCCGAGGTAACCTAAAGCTCCAGAGAAAACCATATGCTTCCTATAAATCAAAAACCAAATAAGACCCAAAGGTGCTCTTTTGAAATACACAAGGTGCTCAAAATAGTCTCATGACAGTTGAGTATGCGTCCTTCTGTCCCAAACTCATCCTCCAAATCTGCAATTCCAAACATAAAAAGCTCAAATCCTTGAATCAACTTTCATGAAAATCATCTAAAAAAATATAAAAATCCTTTTTCCATACCTTGCAAATCAAGTTAAAAGCATCTTCACTTTAATTTTAAAGGATGATGGAAAAAATACAATAAAAGATGACAATAAAAGCCTCTTGCCATAAACACAAACTAAAAACTTGCATTTAAGCATCAAATCTTAATTTTTACAATCAAAAAATCATAAAAGGACCTCAACTCCTCTCGCAAACAAAAATCGAACAAACTTCAACATTTCCATTGATGACTAATGAGTCTGCGCCCCTGCCACAGACTCAGACTTTACATTCACTTTCAAAACATAAAAAACTCAAATAAATTCTCAATGTATTCATATACATCACTCAAAAAAGACCCAAAAGTGTCTCCGAGCCCTATCAACTAATGAACAGGTAAAGAATCAAACCTCTTGACAAATTTCTTAAAAAATCAACTAAGAAAGCAAAAATGACAGTAGAGTCTGCGCTCCCTGCCGCAGACTCAACTCTGTAACTAAAAAATGAATACACGTGGAATTCCCTTCCAAATGCTAAACGGAAATCCATCAGTTTCTAAAAGCAATATTGTCATTTCATAGTATACTTTATTCATATCATTTTAAAGGGTGTTATGCTAACTCTTCCTGTAGGTGCTGAAAATGCTCGTGTGATTAATATGAAAAATTATGTTGTTTAGTGTAAACTAACCTATTAAAAAAAAGCAACTAAAGTGCAGTGATCGCCAGAAACTTTTAATTAAAAAGTTTCAAAAGAGATTTGATCGCCTACCTGTTTGAACGCGGAAGAATGAGTCATTGGTTCCCCTCCTTCAGCCGGCTGAAGAAAGAGAGCCCTTTCTTTGTTCTTTTGTTCTTGCTGTTGAATGTGAGGTTGAGGATCGTCCAGAAGTCCTTCTGGCTTTGTGCTTGATTTCCCCTTTTGATTCTCTTGTTGTTGTTGTTGAGTGCAGTAGAGACAGAGACAGAAAACGCAATGAAGAATAATGATGAGAATTTAAATGGAAGTAATATCAAAACTGATCATGATTATAAACATACTTAAACAGCAAACTCACTTGTTTAATTGGCTTTGAAACTCCTTAAAACAGATGGGTTTTGGAAGATTAATGTTGTGGTGTGTGTTGTATGAAGTGAATATGAGAATGAAACTAATGAAGATGTAGAATGAATGCAGAAATGAAAAACTTATGCCCAGTTGGTTTGAAGCCTTGAAGAGATGAAGATCTTGAAGGGGACGCCGACTTCTGGAAATAGCAGCGCTCCGGCGTTACGACGTTGTTGCTTCGATCTTCAATTCGCTATAACGCTGTGGCTCAACTCAATTCTCTCTCTCTCTTTTTTTACTCTTCAACATGTAAGGTATTTATAGGCATTTTCTGCGTTCGCGATTAACATAGAAAAATCTAGGATTTATCTACCTTAACCGACAGATAAACACTGATTAATTCATCTTTATCTATAATTATCTAAAACGCGTCTACCATGGCTGACGCCTTTCAGATTAATTAAGATAAGGATAAATATCCGGAAAAACTTATCTTTATCTTTATTAGCTAAAACGCGTCCACCTGGGTAGACGTCTTTTACCATAATTAAGATAAGGATAAACATCCGGAAGAGAAGTTAAAATAGCCTAGAAAACCTAAAACGCGTCGACCCTCAAAGACGTCTTTTAGCTAATTAATCAATTGATTAAAATTCAAATTTAAACGTTAAAACAGGAATAAACTCTAAATCGCGTCCACACAGGTTGACGCTTTTTAAAAAGAATTCTGAATCGCGTCCACACAGGTTAACACGTTTTAGAAAGAATTCTGAATCGCGTCCACACAGGTTGACACGTTTTAGAATTCTGAATCGTGTCCACACAGGTTGACACGTTTTAGAATTTCTGCATATTTTAACTGAAATTTGAGCTAAAATCAATTTAATTGATTAACTTAAACATGTCTGTGAAACCCGACACTCAAAAGATCAATAAAAATTAATCAATGATTAAATATCAAACCATTATGAGGCATTATTATATGATATGAAATTTACTCGAAATGATGTCAAAATTAGCGTGTCTACACTTCCGACGATTAATCAAGAGTTTTCCTCTTCAGATGATGTAATTAACGTTATTTCATTTATGGGTAGCGGAATCGGGTCAAAGAACAAACATAATCAGCTGAATGATTCAAATCAAGCGCACAAATAAATCCAAATCCAAATAACAAAAATAAACACCACAGTGGCTATGGGGGCTTGGTCAGTTCTTGTTCGTGGGTTTAAGATGGTTTAAGATGACCAAATTGTTCATTTCTTCACCAACCCCAAGAGAGAGAGAGAGGGAGAGTTGCATACGCATGTGCATGCATCCTCAACAATTGGAGAATGTAAGAAAGATATACAAAAATCGTTATAAAAGGTCCGAAGATTTATAGAGTTCATCTAGGAACCTCACAGGCTCACTCTAAAGACATTTGTAGGATAAACTAAGATCATGCTAATTGTTATTTGTGTTATTTTGATATTTAGAAACTCAATTTTAGCATGTGGAATGTGTATAATTTTTTTGGGGATGTTTTAATCAAATGTAAATTAAAGTGACGATGTTCTAGAGCATATATACCGATAGATTTTCAAGATAATTATGGATAGTTAGATCCTAAAATTTTACATATTTACTAGTAGATTTTATCCAACTATATGTAATTGTCTCCTTAATTGTCAATAACTATACTTGCATGTTGTTAATTTGCTCTACTTGTCAATTTTAGATTGCTCAGATGAAATTTGATTTCGAACTTTGTAAATATATTTATTTCTTTAATTGGTTTTATATCATGTAATTTATATATGATGAACAGTGCCATCTTAATTGGGTATTTTGACGACTTTGTAGTTAGTGTCCGTTGCAAAAAGTCAAATTGTTATTTAGGAACGACAAACTTTGGAAATCCAAAAGTTAAACTTTAATTTGCTAGATGGTAAGATATTGACCTCTGTTCATACGCGGCGGTCAATCAAGACCTTAGCGCCATTCATTTTGGTGTTTAGTGTTTGTTTTGTTTGGCCTTTATGTCGTGATTGGATGCATGTCCATGTGTGAAGTTAGAATTTACATATAATGTGATTTAGTTAATTACTGTTAACTGGCATGAACGTTAGAATGCATATGAATGCAATCTGATCTATTAAGATTACGTATAAGATTTGCTCTGTTAAGTTTATATGAATATGATTTGATCTATGCAAGTCATTTGTAAATTTAGTTTATTTGATAGTTAATTGCGATGGTTAATTTGAGAAATATGCATATATGCCTAATATTTGCATTGTCTTGTTAGTTATATTCTCTTGACTTATGTTATATAGGTAGAGCGTATTGACATTCATGTTAAGTTTTTAATTCTCATATAATTTGTGAAATCATGATATAATAAGCATGCTATTAGTTTTGATGCTTACTAGGTCTCAGGACTCACACATTTAATTAACTATTTTTTATAGTTTTCAGTAAATAGTGTGTTTTGATTCTGATGAGAAACAGGTCGGAGAGTGATCCACATAATATTTTGAGGTCAACTGCATAAAAGACAAAATGGATTTAATTCTTTTGTCTATATAGAATGTTATGTTATTTTGTGTTAAGCGATGTATAGTATTTTTAATAATGTGAATTGTGTGCATTTATGTTAATGAAAATGATATGATTGTGTTTCATTTTTTAACATACAAATGGTTTGGTTTTTTGTGCCTTGTGGATTTCTAACTCATGACATTTCGAATTGAAGTTATGTCCCCGAACTAGACTCGAAAAGGAGGTGCCACGAGTTGGGACATTCCCATAATGGTATTTACCTTTAATGGTGCTACCAAGAAATTATTTAAGGTGGTATTTGGCAATGGCCATGAAGATGGCTTTACTAATTGGAGCTACCAGTCGAGTTCCCGACCATTCTTAAAAATGGGTTGAATGCCTTGAGTTTCTCATATTCACTCTTAAAAAACGAAGAAAGAGATAGATAGAAGAGTGTCTTAATTTTCTTTTTCAAAGTGGATTGAAGTGAGCTTTTCACATGGCAAGCAAAAATTTTGATAGTTAGATTTATTTATATCGTTTCATCATCCCTAAAGTAACTTGTTTTTCATAAAAAAAACATGTCCAATGTTGAAGGGTAAACCTGTAGAAGGTGTCTGTAATAATCCATTTAATCTTTGATTTTCAAATGCCAATACCATCGTTACAAAAGTTATACCAGTTCACATTCTTGTCATAAATTTGATTTAGAAAAAATCAACTTTTTTAATCCCATTGCCAAATGTCTCCTAAGGCTCCATCTAGGAAAAGTTTGTGGGGTATAAATTCTGAGAGGATTTAAGTTTAAGTGATGATGACATCAACATTTTATAAAACTGAAATTCTCCAAGTATCTGCATGTGGTTTAGTGTGAAAAGTAACAGGAGGGTCAGTACATTAAATGCACATTATTAGTTACTCTTTTGTCTAGTCATTTTGAAAAAAAGAAGAAACATAATTAGTCATTTAAAAAAAAATAGAATAAAATTATAAAATAAGAAGCATTAAATGCTTTGACAGTAAATTCTTATGTTGTCCTTTTCTCCGAGATGACATGAGAATCCAAGTAGGTTCTATAGTTAACAATGTGCTTTTTCTCAAATCTCAACTTCTTTTTTAAATTGGAGAATGATTCTTCATCTAAATTTATAGAGAAGTTACTTGCTAAAAATTTACCAAAAAATATTTTTCAAATGAAGCCTTAGTGCCATTAACAAGAGGGGCATATATCTTGGAAATATTGCTAGTGTCCTATCACTCCATTATGAGAGCAAAATCTACTATAAGAAATACGGCCAGTGACGAACGTATAAATTTTGTCCAATGGGATCATTCGGATCATTATTAAATCTATCAGTATTTTATTTTTGTTATATTAAAATATTAAAATAAAAAATAAAAATAAATATATTTTATTCATTATAAAAATGATATACTTTAATAAAAATGATACACTTCGTTACGAGAAATTTTTTCTTCCAGATGTACTCAACGAAGTTCTTATTGAATCATAAATAGAAATCATAATAGTATGTAAAAAATCCAGTGGAACTGAGCTCCGAGTGGGACTGGGGTCCTATGGATCATCTAAAAAATCAAGTGGGGTCACCTTATACTTAAATTTGGAACTTACCTTATTAAATTAAGATTCTTATAATAAAATGTTAAAATTTCAGTGGGGTCCCAAGACCCCACTGAAACAAGTTGGGTCTGCCACTAAATACGGCTACATACTTTAGTTTGTCAATTTTCTCTAACTTGTTTTCTTATGTTTTTTATTTTTAATATGTGATTGCCTCTGCATGTATATACTATTAAGGCAATTGTCTTCAACATGTTCTTTGAAGTTCACATACCCAAGAATGATCTATATATTGTGCTGAACTCACTTTCTAAGAAATTTTAGGACTTAAATATTTTTTTACTATTTATCAATGGCTATGTTAATGCTTTATATACAAGAGCATTGTCTATGTTATGATCAACTTATAGCATATCTAGGAGAAGATAGTTTGTGTATCGTGTGTCATGTTTCATGTTCTTCCATCACCTATCTTGGTGTGAACAAGAGTAAAACTCATATAAAAAAATTGTTGTCCATAATTTTATTTTAGGATTTTAGATGTCAAGCCTTAGAATATATCATATTTAGGAATTAGTCCTTTTAATCCTAGGATTATGGTTAACTTATACAATTGCAAGTTAATTTCTCCTCTGAAATTCTTTTTTTTTTTCAATCTAAGAAGCTTTAATTCAAAACCTTTATATGATAGCTAATGACAAACTTGGTTAGAGTATTAGTTTTAATATTAAATTTTTAAAGTTTAGAATAATAATGTTGTAATTAATAAAAGAGGATTGTGGAGGATAAAAGGTTGAAGTTGGGGGAAGGAAGTGGAAATGAATGCTCTAGACTCTCAAAACATGAATTCTAATGATTTTAGTATTAAGTCTAAGCCTATATTGAACTTGTTACATTCTTCTAATATGTAAATATCAAAGTTGATAGATTGTAACTAAATGCTTGTTGTTGAGGCATAACATGGGGGCTAAATAATCTTATACCATAGCGTCGACGCCATCTGTGAAAATTTCAATCAATATGCACGTGCTTGCCTTCTCCAAAAGTTGTATTGAGGTATAAAATGTAGGCTAAATAATGCCATAATAGTTGTTGAGAAAGTAACCTTGTGCTTAGAAAGAAGGTCCTCCACCTTCCTTCCAACAAGACTATTTTTCTAGCAAAAAGGCTAAACCATAAGATCACTTTCATAGGCCAAATTGGATATTACTTTGTTGGCGAGAGCCCACAATTCTTTATTGAGTAATACTTGCTGCAATCCTCCTACTGCTGCAGTGTGGGACATTGGAGTGGATAAATGATTTTATTTTTATTTTTTTTTAACGTTGGACGTCACATGCCCCACATATCTGTACCGGTCGACCATCGATCAGATGATCCAAAAAAATGTTAAAAAATCATTTCCCAATGAAAAGTAAAAAACATCATTAATGGGCTAAGCATAATAACAATTTTTGATGTTTTAGAATTTTTGAGCCATCCAATTAGAGATTGGCCTATATGGACATAGGGCATGTGGGGCATGACCATAAAAAGATTATCTTTTTTTTCTTTTTTGCATTGCGGTAAGTATTACTCTTATTGCTTACAACACTTATTATTAACCCATTAGTAGCAATATGAATATCGACACTAATCCACCTATCCAACATGGTAACCAAGCACCTCACAAAGCTAAGCTATAACATAAATAGCAGGATGTTTCTTTCACCAAAATAATCAAAGCTACAACCCAAAAACATGCGAAAGAGTCCTTCATTAGAATCTTGACAAAACTTTTAGTTATAAGTTATTTTTGATTTTCGATTTCCATGATAAAAGATGAACCAAAATAGTTGTAACTGACTAGTCTGAATAAGTAAACAAGTCAAACTTCTCAAACAACCCTAGCTTTTTTACAAATACAAAAAAGTTACAATCTGCAATTCTATAATTTGAAACTAAAACATAACCTAAAAGTCACATAAATACCTTTCAAATGACTTTCTCTTCTCAAAATAAATAGAGATTAAGATGAGTGAAAATCCGAGCACAACCCAAGCCTTGTTGTAGCCCTTGTTATATTCTATTTAAACGCCAAGCCGAGCACAACCCGGGCCCTTGCGTGAGCCGGCCCGGTTCGACGCGCACCGCCCAAGCCCACCCTCTTTTTAAGTCCAGTGGGCGCTAATCTCCCTCCCATCCCCCATGTCGTTCCTCCTCTCTTCTGCCCTCGACGTCTTCCCCACCGCGCGCCCAAACCCTACCTCACACCTCTCTCTCTCTCTCTATCTCTCTGTGGCTTCTTCTCCGCTTCCACTGCTCCCAGCCTCTCCTCTCCCCAATTCCCCATCCGCATGGAGTTCGAGGGGCGGGGGAGGCAGGCGGGGCCGGAGGGCTTCGTCATGCCGGCGAGGTTTTTGGCGGATTCGCCGGCGCCTGGGCGGCCGGAGGTCGAGCTGCGAGATCCTTCCCGAGCCCTCGCGTAAGATTTACGCCATCTAATTGTGCGCGTGCTTGTGTTTTTCTTTTCCCCTTTTCTTGCCCTCGCTCGATGAATTCTTGATATGCGTTTCTGCATCTGTAAAGTTTTTCCTTCTGTTTCTTCTCTTTGCTTTAAGCAACACAGTCGATTATGTGGAAATCGCGGGCGTGGGTCTTGGTTTGAGAAGGGTGGGAGCTTTGGAAGATCCGCATCGTTTCGAAAATTTCCCGAGATTGGGGAACGTGGTTAACTTTCCATCTGTTCCGTGGAGATCTTCCGTCTGTTTTTGAGGGGATTGGCCTCCGGGAAATTGTGTAGACTTTTTTTTTTAACTCAGAAGATGTTTAGATCGCTCTTATTGTTGTCTGATATTTATCTTCCGAAGCCAAAAGTGATTAAAAAAAAAAAACCTCTTTTAAACAATGCTCGAAGTGACCTCCTAATATTTCTTTCCACAAGTGAAAGCTTTCGTCTGCTACATTATGCCCGAAACTTATCAATGCATGCGAATTCGCTTGCATGCTACATGCCTGGCCTGGATGTTGTATGCCTCTAGACCCATGGAATGTGGGGAATATGTCTGCTGACTACTTCAGCAGAAAGTATACGGCCATGGTTCTGCAGCAATCATCATTGATAGTTCTTGTTTTTGCATTTGGTTTGCAATTTTCCAGTGGTTGCACTCTTCTTTATGCTCCTGTCCAGCCTGGGTTCTTAGTAGCAGATTAAATTTCTTCTTGTTGTTCTCATTGTACTACTGATAGGAAGCTGGAACTCAATGCTAAGTCATCCTCGATTTGACCATATGATCCTCAAGGCTATTTCTACATTCTTTGAAAGATACCCAAAAGTATGTTAAGGACTATTATGCAAGGATCATTTGATCCAAAAAGCAAACCCCTTGAAAGAGTCATTTTCTAACATCGATCTGGATGACAATGATTATAAGCTTTACTTCTTTGAGATGAGATAGTACTCATGGGAAGCCTTGACTGGTGTTTGGGGCAGCTTCCAAATCAGATGCCCAAGTCCTACCAGATAAACTAGCGAGGGTTTGGGGCAGCTCCAAGGCCAGACACCCAAGTCATACCATGCAAACTGCCCAGCACAACTTTTTTTTATTTTTTTTGGGGGTTGGGGGGTGGGTGGGCGAAAGACGACATGCTGGATAACCACTCTAGGGTGACGCAGGGAGTCGAACCTGTGACTTGTGGGAATTTAACCCGCCGAGGGTTGGGGCGTATCTACTATGTCATTCACATGCTCTCAATGATTATGAGCTATATGCATGACAATTTTTTTTTTAAATGATGTTGAGAGTGTAGTATTGAATGGGAGATCTTTTCTTCTTTTTGAAAGTGTATGATACTAGAAAATGCATTAACATGAAGAGCAAAAGAGGAATGTACAAGTATACGAGTGCAAAGATGAAAACTCAACCACCCTCTCTGTTCAAAATGACCTTGCCAATGAAACCCAAAAAAAAGGAGGAGTTACAATTATCCCTCTACAAAAGACTCTAGTCCTCCCTCCAACTCTATCACAAACAAAAGATTTATTTCCTCATGGGACATTGGCCTCTGAAGATTCTCTTGTTCCTCTTCCCCCATATAGCCCAAAGAATGACATTGGAGGATAAGCCACCATACTTATCTTGTACACTTCCTTATTCCGCTCTTTTAGGCTCAAAAAGTTGCCCTTTTCAATTGTGGATGGATGAGGTCTTGCTGAAGACATGCTTAGACTAGGCCGAGCATGAAAGCAAAAATGGGAGGACTTGGTGTTCCTCTTTGTTATGAAAATGTAATGAAAAACAATAGGGCCGGGGCTAAGCCTAGCCAACCATACTATACAAGGAAGGCATAGATGGTATGCCAAGATTTTGGAGCCAACTGAGAAGGAGCAAATTAAAAGATCGTAGACAAAAGGGTGTAGGGGGAGCCAAAAGTCGGCTTGTAGGCTGTACTCGTAAATCAAAAAAGCCCCTTTGATCACTGTGTGAGTCCTTGGGGGAAAGGAAGTGGATCCAATGAGGAAGACTATAGATCTCGCCAAAAGAATAAAGAATGCTCTTGGTGAGGATGGACGGACGTCCTGCACCGACTCGGCCCTCCTTTTGCCTCCTTCTTGGTACATCCAAAAAGAAGCTTATGACAGTACTACACTCTTCTTATTCTCCATGCTTTTTCCCTATCAATTTGTAAATGGTTGAACAAGTATGCAAGTTTTAGTCCAATAAAATGTTACTTGATGTTAAAAGTATAATCATATCATGTAGTACATGTGATGTAAACAGATGTATACTCCTAGCAGCAAGGACTAAGTCATGATTTTAGCCATGAAGTAGGAGAGACCTACCCGTGTGTAGGGGTGAATGGAGGACGGCGGAGCCACGATGGCATGGAGTTGTCATTGTGTCTTGGGATTGGGACAAGGATGATGCAAATTGGTCTCATATTAGAAAGCAAGCTAGAGTTATTGAGATGCCTTCAGCTCTTGGCGGCCTTCGAATGTTGATTTGATAGACATTTTTAATGTCAAAATTGTGCTCATTGGGCCCAAGGGGATAATACCTCACAAGAGTTGGATTAAGTCAGGGCGGTATGGTATCAAAATAAGAATTGTATAGTAAGATATGGATTGATTTAAGGAGGAGATCAGGTAGATGCTAGTTCAGCAGTCGAGAACTTAATGGTGGAGCAAGCTAAGGAGGTTGCAGATATGATTGGGGTTTCATTTGATGGGGTGGAGAAGGACATCCACTTGGTGTTCCATAGGATCCGCAACAGGTGGCAACTTAGGATTGCATGGAGTGCAAAGGGGGTAAACCTACTCGAAGGGAGGGGAAGGAAGGGGGGATGAGGGGAGTAGGGATACTATAATTGCTATTTTCCCATGAAGATCCTCTCTTGGAATATCAGAGGATTAGGGAGTAGGGAGAAAAGGGGAACGATGAGGGACCTGATTAGGTGCTGTAGGATCAATGTTATGTATCCAAGGAACGAAGTCTAAGGTGGAGGGGGTGGATTGTTGAAGGGATATTGGCAGGTCCAGATTGCCCTGTGCTGTAGTTTCACTAACCGTGGGTAAGCCGCATTGATAGATTTATGCACGTATAATGGCTTTTTTACTTGGTTTTATCTTAGGACTTAGCCTCTTTGTTCTAGATTGGATAGGTTCCTAGTTTCTGTTGAGTAGGAATAACACTTTTCACATTTACATGCATCTTGTCTCTAGAGGCCGATGTCTGACCATGAGCCTATTCTTTTGAATCCCAATTTCTTCAAATTTCTCCTTCCATTGCAAGTCCATTTTCTGGATGGAGAAATTTCAGGCTCAAGGGGAGGGATTTTTGGACATTGTCAGAAAGGTTTAGTCAGCGGGTACTTGGAGGGAATGACAATGGCAACTCTTCTCCATAAACTTAGAACCTTGGTCATGGACTATCTATCTAGTGGACTTCCAAGAAGCTTCCTAGCAGAGAGGTGAAGGATGGTATTCTTCGTCAGTTACAAGTATACGAATCCTTGGGGCTGGGTTGCTTGATGAAGAAGACAAAGAGAAGTGGGATTTGCTCAAATCTAAATTCCAACAAGTCTTGTTGAAGGAAGAGGTTTACTGGAATTGGAAGCAAAGATCTAGGGACATGTGGATTAAAGGAAGGGGACATGCATACTGCTTATTTATATAAGGTAGCATTTGGAAGGAGATGAATCAACCACATACTCTCTCTTAAGGTAGAAGGACATTTTATCTCTCAAAAATCATTTCCTTCTACTCCTGGCTATTTACGGAAGAGGATTTTTGGAGTCCAGTTGTGGATTTTGATATTCTTCCCCATATTTCTAATGAGGAGATGAAGAGACTTTCCACTCTTTTTACTGTTCAAGAGCTTAAGGGTGCTGTATTTACTTTGCCAGGAGACAAGACCCCGGGACTAGAAGGTTTTCCACTATTGTTCTTCCAACTATATTGGGAGATTGTTCATCCCCTCTTGCTATAGGCTGTGTTGGAGTTCCAAGAAGGGAGAGTACACATGAGGGGTGCTAGCAGAACTTTCATTGTTCTAATTCCAAAGAAAATAGGGGAAGACTCCTTTGGTGATTACATACCTATTAGTCTTCTTAATGGGGTGTATAAGATTATATCCAAGATGTTGGCTTCTAGAATGGAGAGAGTTCTAGATAGGTTGATCAGTGTTAGTCAGAGTACTTTTATTAAGGATAGGCATATCCATGAAGAATTCATGATGGCTCATGACTGCTCGCATGGCATGAAGCAACAAAGGAGGAAATGGGTGGTTTTCAAGCTGATTTTGAGAAAGCCTATGATAAGGTTAAGTGGAATTGCCTGTTTGATATACTTTCCAAGATGGGCTTTGGCGACAATGGGTCAAGTGGATCAGAGAGTGTGTCACTTCAGCATCCTTCGCCATCCTTATCAATAGAGTGCCTACTTCTTTCTTTCGTAGTGGCAGAATACTTTGGCAAGGTGATCCTTTGTCCCCATTGTTATTTGTTTTGGTTGCTGATGTTTGAAGTAGGATGTGGTTGAAAGGGGAGGAAGCTGATTTCATCTTGGGTTTTAGGCATGTGCTGGATCTATGAGGGTCTCTCATCTTTAGCATGGAAGTGATGCCATTCTTCTTTTTGCGGGCGATGAGGATCAGCTTTTTTGGGCCACACTTATTACTGAATTGGTAGATGAAGTCACTGGATTGAGGGTGAACTTCCACAAATCTATGGCCATCGACATCAATGTGTCTGATGGGGAGATGGACATAGTAACTTTCATCTTTGGGTGTTAGAGAGGCTCATTTCCTGTTACCTATTTGGGGTTACCCTTATCATTGGGAATCATGAAATGCAGAGAGTGGTAGCTATTGTCAACAAATTTCATTCTCGGCTATCTGGTTGGAAGAGAAGGCTCCTATCTTATGGGGTGGATTGGTTCTTTGCAAGTTTGTTTTGGACAATCTCGATATCTATTTCCTTTCGTTTTCAGGATTCCTGTATCGTTTGCCAAGCAGTTGAAAGCTATCAGATGCAGGTTATTCTAGAATGTTCCGAGGGATCTAAGAAAGGAGGTCACAACATAGCTTGAGGCAGGATATGCAAAAGTATGGAGAGTGAAGGCCTAGGGGATGTTTCGCCATGCAAGTCTCCATGACTCTCTCATTAAGCGTTCATGGTGAACAATAAAAATGAATCACTAGAGGATGTTTCTGGTCTGGGATTAAAGAATCACATCCATCTTTGAGCAGTGATGTTATTTTCTAGACAATCTGCTCTGCTGTAATTGTAGAGAACTTAAAGGGTGGGGATTTTACATGAAATGTCTATTTCTGAACTCATTTTTTTATGAGATGACAAAATGGGTATTTCAGTTTGAGGAAGTTGACTTGTCAGTGCATTTTAAAACTTTTACTGGAGTGACTTAGTTCCAAATGTTTTTAAGAACTTGTTTCCGAGGAACTTGGCATATTTGCTTGCATAAAACTTTGAGAGCTAGAGGAGAAAATCTCTACCAGAATTGAGATTTGGTTACTGGGAAGATTTCATTCGGGATAACTGAACTTAAATGGGGACGGAAGTTTGGAAGCAGGAGTACGATTTTATTTGCTGATTGCTTTTATGTTATCTATACCATGTTGCTAGTTATGTGCCCTTTGAAGGAAAAGAAGTGGGGATCTTTCTGGCTTAATTGTTCCTGGATTAAAACATAGCTAGAAGGGCAGTGCTGATGCCAACAGCTTCAGATTGCTGCTCCTCTTGGACTAAAATGACAACTTTTTTTAATTCTCCTGCCAGCTCAAAATGTAGGATAAGATGTAACCAGCTTTTCGCAGAATCAATCTATTAGTGCAGCATGTCCCATACTTGTCCTCAGTAGACAATTATGCTTATGTCAAGGATGCAATGTCAATTGGGACTTCTGTTACCTTATGCTCAATTTTCTGAGGGTTTCTTTCTCTTCCAAGATCTATGAATAGATTGGCCACTTTGAACAGCTGTGGATGAAATTTTACTTCATTTGTGTTTACTTTTGGTGGGTTGTTGTAGAGGATCTTAAAGGACCTGTTAATCTCTCTTGTTGCGTTCTTTTCAGTGGTATTTGGATAGGAGTCTCTCCCATCCATTTGTGTTAATCTCTACCTCTTATTTATTTTCCAATAAAATTGTTGATATGATCCACCCTCTTTACCAGTGATTTTTTTTTTTAACAACTTGACTTGTACCATTCTCCATTGTTTGCAGGCTTTTGGGAGAACTTGGTCCAAAAGTGACAGAGGAATCACTCGTATTGATGCCTATCTTATTGTCAACATTAAAACATGATGCTGCTATTGTCGCTAGACAATCTATTGTTAGTGGAACAAGATTCTTTTGCACTGTTTTGGAAGAGATAGCCATGCAGGTCGTTTTTGTAAAACAATTTCAGCATATGGAAAAACAGAAGCTCCGTTATTTATGTACTTGTAATTTAACTCTTCAGTCATTACAATTGAAGCTCCAGTTTCTGTTTCCATTCCTGTTTTATGGTATTTTTGAATGTTCTGAGAATGTGGTTTGCTTCACTAACATATAAAAAATTGTTAGAAAAAGGGCAAAAGTTTCAACAAGAGATTCATCAAAGTCACTTCTCAAGCATCATCATTAGGATAATTGGACTTGGAGTATCAGTAAAATGATGTTTGGATCCTATCTGGGATTGTAAAACAGAAATAGTGAGCAGGTTTTTGTCTCTAAAGGGAGATATGAGTGTTCTGCTTCTCCTTCTCGATGGGTATAATGAATTTTACAAAGTGGGAAACAGCTAGCATATTATTATCCATTCTACCAAAATAACCAACTTCAAATCTGTATGGTTTATGCATTTTGCGTACCACAAGTCATCACTAGTAGGGTCCCAGGTGATAAAAACATGTGGTGGAATGTTGAGCACTTAAAATCATGTTATATCTCTTAGGACTAAATTGTGTTATACTTATTTCATGACAAAGCAAATCATAACTAGAAATTCTACAGGTAAAAAAAAATATGATTCCGGATGTTGAGCAGTTAGTACCCTGTTACATTTCTTATAACAGAGTTATATTATACTTCTATCTTGAAAACAGGTTGAGGATACATCTAGTTTCATTCAACATTTTAAAGTTTTAATACTTTAATTAAAATTTCAGCCTGTTCTACTTGACAGGAAGGGCATTAAATCATATTTATTTGCAACAGAATCAGAATAAAATTATCTAACATTTGAAAGCAACAGCGGCCATTATCATCACTATAATTAAATCTCATGCTACTTTCAGTTTGGTGAATGTTGCTGTTTTCATGAACCTTGCCTGAACAGTTGTACAGAACCATCTAGATGCCCCATTGTACCCCTCCTTCTCAATGCTGGAAATGGTAGTCATGCAGAATTGTTTCTGGGAGTTCGGTGTGGTGGCATTTTGCTGGGTATCCTATTGTGTGATGGACAAATTTCAGTGAACGTTCAACAATAAAGAGCAGAGATCTCATCCAAATATGCTTATGCATTTACATTCTAGCATTTCAATAAGAGTCTTAAGCCATCTGGCAGTTGCTATCACTGCAGTACATAGAGCATCTTTTCAGATTAACATGTAAAGAGGGGTAAAATATGCTATAGTTCTTTCTATTATTATAGTGGACATTCATTTTTGAAGGGTTGCAGCATAGACTCATGAGAGCATAACCACTTTACAATTTGTATGATTAAAATTGGAAGAAAAGATCTACTTTCATCGTTAATGTGGGCTACAAGTATAGAAGGTTGTGCCAGTCACCAACTGAAAATTGGACAATAATCTTTTGTCAAGTTTGCTGTTTCTCTTAGTTCTTAGTTGCTGTTGCAACTACTGAGCTCTGCATTCAGTGCTTATGATAACTTGCAGTCTAAGTGATTTTAACTGCTCATATAACTAGGTTAAAGGGTTTTGCAATCTGGCTTCTTTTATTAAATGACATGCCGGAAAGTCAGTAATTTTCCTTTAATCTGAGATTTTCTTGCAAAAGTTTCAGACAGATGAGTTTTTTATTGGCTGGCGTCTGTTCCTCAATTGACAGTATCTCCTTTTCCCTGTTATGTTACTTTAGAACCGTAGATTTTTGCTGTTAAGTGGGATGAGGATACGCTTCCAAAAGGTGGGATGAGTGTGGGCACAGTTAAGGATCATTGGGCATGAGGTCAAGGCATACTAGGGAAACAAATCATGTTGATTCAAGTTAGTTTTCTGTTAGGAATGAAATTCAAGATGTTCAATTTTAGGCAGCTGTACAAGTCTGATTTAGAAAATAATTGACGGTTATAGACTTTTGAATGTCAAAACATGATCTTGAATGTTAGAGTGCCAGGCATCCTTCTTGTCAAAAGATAAGTAAGGTATTTTAATGAAATATTAGTGCTTTTAGAATTGAGGGGGAATGTTGGTGCAATGCTAAGGTTGCTCCATTGTGACCTTAAGATTACAGGTTCAAAACTGGAAACAGCCTCTTCATAAAACACAGGGTGGGGTGGGGTGGTAAGACTGTGTACAATCGACCCTTCTGGCCTTCCCAAACCCTGTGGTGGCGGGAGCATTGTGTCAGTGGGCTGTCCTTTCTATCAGTGTTTTGAGAATTATGTATGTGAAATAAAATCTGCTGCGTTGGAATTGAGAGCTATTCTTTTTGGGGCATGTAACAAATGGCAGAATCATGTATGTTTGAGGCTAGTAGGGATGATTTACTACAAAGAGTGGACTTCTATTTTCAGTAGTCATTTGCTTTTTCCTTTAATTCTTTCTGGCAACATGGAGGCTGCCACTTGATATTAATTTAATATAGGGTGGATGAACAAAAAGGCACTAAAGTGCGCTGTAAGCTCGAAAGAGAGGGACCTAAACTCTGAAAGGCCACATGCTTGTCTTTCTACTTGCAGAAGTGCATCCCTTCTTTCTACTTGAATTTTCTGAGACATTCAGATGTCTGCTAGTTTTCTTTTCGAGCACTGGCACTGGGTTGGCTTTTGGCCATTGTTAACTATGCTGGTATGGACTTTATATTGGATGCAAGTTTTCTTTTTAACAGTGATGCTGAGGTTGGCTTTTGGCTATTGTTTACTATACTCGTATGGGCTTCATTTTGAACTTATTTGTTGGCTTCAGTATCTTAGGTCTATACTTCACAGCCCTGACTCATTTGGGTGCGGCATTTCCTTCAGAGGTTGGAAGTGGCATTTGGTAGTAAGATAAAACAGGAAAAAAGTTAAATTTTCTATCATGTTGATAGCTTCTGTGTTTTGAAGTTCCCAAAAGAAAGTCAATAGCAATAAATGTCACTGCTATTGGTGGAGTGCTTATGCGAGACATACATATGGGTGAAGAGTTGGATTTGATGTTCGAGGGGTGAAAGTGGAGGATTATGTAATGTTGGGAAAAATAAAACTTATGGAAGAGAAGTGGATGGAAAGAATTGCCTATGGAAGAAGCATCCTACGGGGAGATTTATTCCTGGATAAGATTGAGTTATTTGACTCATTAGCCTACACCTGAGTGCCTGATATGAGCTATGAAATTCATTCCTGGATCCTGTCAGTTTGCTTTCTGTAAGTGGTCCAAATGTTGCCGTGATTGTCCTCCACTGGTCAACTCCTTTGCTATCTGTCTAGCATTGCCTTCAAGATGACTTGGTTGTGTCCAACTAGTCTATGCCTTGACAGAAATCCCTCGTCACCCTGCTGAGAAATCATATGCTCTGGATTGGCAGTTTATAGACTCTGTTCTTATTATCCCATGTATAGCAGTTTGTCTTGATCCCTGTGTCAGAGGTGCATGAGTCACAAATCGACGGTGGCAAATGGGCAATTTGCCGCTTCAGTAGCTGAACTTTCAGAGTGGTGCTTTTGAGGTAGCATATGAAACAAGTTCTTGTCCAAGGGACCTGCCATCTGTCACCAGGTTTCATTTATATTTCACTGGGAATGCAATTCTTTTTCCACTCCACTTCCATCAATGTTGACATGGTGAGTAGGATTGGCACGGATTGGATTGGTTGATCCAATCCATTTCGGGCTAGTCCGATTTGATCCCGTGCACCAATCCACCGAGTTGGGGCATGGGATCGGCCAGATGGGATGATCCCAGGCCCATATCGGGTCAAGATTGGACCGATCCAGCCCCAACGGCTAGATTCAAACTAGTTGTTGGCGACAACTAGTTTGAAAGCCGTTGTGAATGATTCCCAATGGCTAGTTTGAGCCTTGGGCGGTCTATATAAACCCCCCACGGCCGCTCTCCACCCCATCCAAGCTCTCTCCCTCTCTCTCTAAGCTGTCTCTCTCTAGGCTTTCTCTCCGTCTCTCTCTAAGCTCTCTCCCTCCCTCTCCCTCTCTCTGTAAGCTTTCTCTGTCTAAGCTGCCTTCTTTCTCTCTCTCTCTAAGCTTTCTCTCCGTGGTGATGGGATCGGCTCTCCATGGCAATGGGATAGCTCTCCACATGAGTTAGGTCAAATATGCATGATTTAAAATGTTAAAATCTCGTGTAATTGTTCATATATTTGAAAATGAATGAGATTGTTTTACATAATTTGGTGATCTTTTTTCATCGTTCAATTTTTTCATTTTTTTCAAAAATTAAACAAATAAAGGGGGACATGACCAGATCAGCCCTGATCGGCCGATCCGATCGGGTCCTGGACCGGGCCGATCCGTGCCCGATCCCTGATTATTCCTTCCTTGAATGTTGATGCTTTGAGAAAGAGAATTGTTGCCAGCCTTTGCATTGAGGAAACCTCTTGCGTAATCTCTTCCTCCATAGCTGTACCCGAATAAAGGTATCCATCCTTCCACTCAGTACTGTGATCATATACCTCTGTCACCAACGTATAACACCCAGGATTTGGAGGGAATGGTGAATAAGATGGGAATACTCAAGGGTGTAAGATTACACAATCTGCCGAGGCTGAACCTGTTCTTCTTGCCATCTCCAGTCTTCTAGGAGATACCTGTCTAAACTCTGACACACATCCAAAGTTCCTAGAATCCCTGCCCACAGATGGGAGACGTTCTGTATATTTGATCAATCATCCGATAATCTGGCATCTCCTATGGTATTATTGCTCGATCATTCCTACTATAGGTCCTTGTCTTCATTGAACAATTTTCATAACCGTTTGCAGAGGAGAACCAGATTGAAGTTCATCAAATTTCTAATCTTTTGGCCCCCAAAGCTAGTGCCAATGCTGGCTCCTTTCTCCACTTGTGCTCGTGAAACCCATATTAGATGTACTTAAACTTCCTTGCTACCATCTTTAGGATCCTGAATTAATAGGGCTCAAAGAGGACAGCACCACACTGTAGAGGACATGACAATTCCTACAAGACAGGCCTAAGTTTCAAAACTGCCAGTTGCCTATCAAACTTACCTATGATGCTTTCCCAATCTCTATGAGTACAGTACATCAGGAACGAGGGGTACTGAGGTAAAGATATTGAGAGCTCAGCGATTTACAACATGAAGTAATTGTTTCTCTTGTTAAATCTTTCTATCCCAAAATACACATTCAACAAGACCTCCTCAAGCAGGTGCTAATGATATGCAGTCGCTTCACCTCCTATGTAGCAAAGAGAATAGTCTTGTTGGCGTACTGTAGGTAGGTAACTTTGCATGCCATGTATGTTTGTTCTACAGCCAGCAATATTCCCCAGAATAGTTGATATTCCCACATTTTACACAAGTTTGCAATATAACCCACAATGGTTGATATTCCCACATTTTAGACAAGTTTTGTCACCAATTCCAGGTAGCGTTTTAGCATGTTGAAAAGCACAGGTCAGTTGTCTGTTCACATGAATTAAAAATTAGCTGAGTTGATGCAAGCTCGAATCCTTGCCACCCACTTGTTTCCTGAATCTCATTGCATTTCAGTCTAGTGTATGCTTTCTCAAAATCCAGTTTGATCACCAATCCCTTCTTATACTGGTACCTCATGGAATGTACACATTCATGTGCAATGAGGAAGTTCTCCTAAATGTGATACCTTTTAGTAGAAACACTTTGGTTTCCGCAGACTAACTTACCAATCATGTTCATGCCTTCCAATCTGCTGAATATCATCTTCGTTATGTTTTTCTGTACTCCATTGTGAAGACTGATTGGCCTGAAATCCTGATTCCTCTTGCAACGTCTCTTTGGAGAATAAGTGACTAAAAGGCCTTGCCGAGTCCTTCTATCGAAGCATTTCCTTCTTGAAAGTTACTGATTGCAGCAAATAAAGCATCCTTAATGACTCCCCAGAAGTGTTGATAGATATTGACGTCACCTTTACATACCCCATAAAGAAGTTGGGTAATAATTTGCTGTCGCCTTTCCTCTCTTGAGATGGTTTGGTCAACTTTCTGAAGTACTTTCATGGTACTACTCCTCTCCTCACTGAGGCAATCGTGTGGAAATGTGCTGTACCAATCCCTTGTTCTGCTTCAGCACACTGTGCTGTTGACCCTTCTCTGGGATGCCTTGCTCACCTCTGATGCAGAATGAACCTCAGCATCTTTGATTTTCTTCGCAAGTGTGGCACTGGAGATTACACCGAGATATTCTCCTTCCAGCACTACCTGACCACCTACCAATCTAGCTGCAAATTTTGTCCCCCCTTATTTGCACTTTGTCTTTGAAAGAACCAATGTTTAGTTGATAGTGGTTTTAGACTGCAACAAGCCTCATTGCAAGAGCAGTAGATTATGCCTCAATCCACCAACACTAGAAGTTTGTCTAATCTACACTCTAGATTAAGTAATCTTGCTGAAAGTAATGGATGGAAGCTTAGTTTGTGGTGCAAATTCAATCAAACTGGCCTCTTAGCGAACTCTTTGAAGTTGTATATCTTCCCATCTGGCAGGCTCCTCCCAGTCTTTCCTGTGGGAAGTTGACTGCACTGAATCCCTCTCCCTTGCGCTGTGCTGCTCAGACCACTGATAATACTCAAATAACTCCCTTCAAATCTCTGATACCTTCCCTGGATTGTGGCCCATCCCCAGGAAGTCCCAAACAAAAGCATCCACACTTTGGAAGGTGATGGAGATAGGGTGTCTCTCCACTTGGCATGAACCATTCATCCTTTGCGCAGGGAACAGTCCACAAATTAGAATGCTCCTCTTGTGCTGCTCCAGTTGGTGACCGCACTTGTCTATCTGTTTCCCTCCCACTTTTCTGATAACTTGCTTCACAGATGTCTGCACATTTTGTCTCATGCAAGAATGTAGCATTCTGCCTCACATCTGCCCTAGGACTGCCAATGAATTCAGATAATATTCGGATTTGATTTAAATCTGCATTCAATTAGTTGGATGCTTAAAAAGAACGGAGAGATGCCTCCCATCTCTGGGGCAGGTTTCCCCCGAGCGGCAGGTGGGCTCCATCGTCCTAGTGGACTCCGGTTAGGTCGACCGCTGGAGTCTCCCTTCTGTGTTTGATGCCTCTGGCTAGGGCATGGGGTGGGGGTCTGCTCCTCCCCAGTAAGGTGTATTCACTGTGGAGGGCTAGGCCATCTCCGCCGATCATGTCTGAGGAGAAGACCCACCTTCACCGAGGTGGTCACGGGAGTTAGTGGGCTGGGTAGACCTACCCTGAAGGTTGCTCGCTCTTCTCCGGAGGTCCGCCCAGTTCCCCCGCCGGCCCAGGAATTCCTAGAGCTACGCCTGCACCGGCTGCAGCGATGCGTCCGTCTCACTCTCGGTAGGGGCAGACCAAGTCCACTCCAAGTCAAGAGGATGGTTGGGGCTCAGACATGATCGACAAAAGAGTGGGAAATTGTGGACCTAGGAGGGTGGTACTTGGCGTGGCCCGGTCTGTCCAGACAACGAACCTTCTTCTGGAACAGGGCATGCTTATGGGCAAGGGTTGCGTCTGCCAAGTTTGCAAGTGGACCCCGAGGGACGGAACCTATCCAGACCCCAGGCTCACCAGGGTGAAGGTTAGGCTCCTGGGTGTTCCTATTATCATGTGCAATGGTCCAAGACTGCACCAGGCATTCGTAGAGATTGGGCAATGGGAACATGGGACTGTCTCGTTCTCGCTCTCTCATAATACCCTTTATGTGAAGGGGATGTTGGGGTAAGCCACTTTAGTGATGTGTTGGAGGGGCTCCTTCTTCGGCTGGGCGGGGAGGTCTTCCCGGTGATGGTGCAGTCGGTGGAGAAGGCGCTGCCACAGCCATTGCATCCCTAGGGTTTCCAGAAAGGCGTTACAAGGAAGACGATGGCTAGAAGAGGGTGGGGGTTTGTGGCATGCATAGAGCGTCGGGTTCAAATTTCAAATCCCCCGCTCGGGGTTTGGGGCAACATGGTTTATCCGCAGCCGAACTGGGCGAGTTACTCATCCTGGAGCCAGTTCGAAACCATGGGCAAACCTAGTTACCCAATTTGGCAGCCTGTGACCTATGTTATCAAAGGCGACTGAGGCGATCGCCTAGGCGACGAGGCGGTGGTAAGTCGCCTCGCTTTGGCCTTCGTCGCCTAGGCGATCGCCTCAGCGCGCCTCGGGCGCCTTCTTCGCCTTGTCTCGCCTCACCCGTAGCAGCCCAGTGCAAACATTCCCATTTGAGCTGGCCCAAAAGGGCTCATTATCTATGCTATATAAATTGTAACCCACTACCCCCCCCCCCCCCCCATCAAACCCTAACCCCGAGCCCCCCTTCGCCTCCTCTGTTGCCCATTCCCCCCAAGCCCGACCCCATACGCCCCCTCCATGATCGACGACTACGACGACGATGCTCCAGTCCGGGGACAAGAACGGTGCTCTAGTCCGGCGACAGTGATGGAAGGCTCTGTCTTTAGCGATTCCTTTGGCAGGTAAGCCCTAATCTCTCTCTCTCTCTCTGTGACTCTCTCTCTCTCTCTCTCCATTCTTTTACCCTCTCTCTCTCTCGACTACTCTCTTTCTCTTACAGGGGCTTGGAGCCCTCTCTCTCTCTCTCTTACATGGACTTGGAGCCCCCTCTCTCTGTTTCTCTTCCTTTGTCTCTCTCCCTCTATCTTTGTCTCTCTCACCCTCTCTTTCTCCCTCGACTACTCTCTCTCTCTTTGTGTCTCTCGACTACTTTCTCTCTTATAGGGGCTTGAGCCTCCTCTCTCTTTCTTACAAGGACTCAGAGCCCCCTCTCTCTATCTGTCTTCCTATGTCTCTATCCACCTCTCTCTCTACATCTTTCTCCCTCCCTCTGTATCTCTACACTTCACTTTCTTTCTATGTCGACTATTCTCTCCTCTCTATGTTTCTCTCACTCTTCTCTCCCTCTCCCTATCTCTCTCACTCTCTGTCGATGTTGTAACAGACTTATTTAGTATTGTGTTTGTTTAGCACTTCCTTGATAAATTTTCCTTATGGTGGATTTGTTTAGTAGCAAAATTTCTATGAATTTGTTGATTATATCTTTGATTTGATTAAATTTTATTTCAATTGGCTTGATTTAAACTTATTTGATTATATTTGAGTGAAGGAATGTGTCATTTTGTATGATTTTATTTGTGTTTTTGACATTTTATATAAATATATGAATTATTTATTTATTTTTAAGATGTCGCCTCAAACGCGTAGGCCATCGCCTAGGTGTATGAGGCTAAGGCGGTCGCCTCGGTCGCCTCACACCTCTGACTACATAGCCTGTGACTTACCTGTCACGTTGGGACCCACCTGCGTGCCTACCACAGCCCTCCTTCCTCACCCGATAGTCATGGGACCTCTGAGAGGTCCTATGGAGCTGCGTTCAGCCTCTGCTCGCTACCTAGCCGGCTCCAATCCTTCTAGAGAGGGGGACTCCTCTCTGCCTTCCCAAGGGGAGTGCCCCAACTGTTCAGAAGAGTTTGGCAGCCTTTTTTATTTCTGGAGGAGAGAATACTAGCAACGCTGCCCCGGAGGTGTCGCCGGTGAGTAGTTAGGCTCTGTTGGTGGGAGATGTTGAGCTAGGAGCACGTGAGGTTGGTCATGGCAACCTAGCCCAATCCTTAGGGGATGTCGTTAGCCCCGTCTCAGCAAGCTGAAGCCCCGGGTGTGTGCAGGCGAGTGATGGTGGTGGGACATCTCCCCAGCTGAGACGATCGACCACACTCTCATCCAGCCAGGCAACCCAGGCGATGGAGGCTGTTTGCCTATAGATAGGGAAGGGTGTGTAGGCCCCATATCCAATTTTGGGGATGGTGAAGTCGTCTGTTTCTTCTTCTCGATATAAGGCTCCTCTACAAACTATCTCCTTGGACGGGTCCACCTTGGCCATTGAGTAGATGATGCAGGGTGAGGTGCTGCAAGTGGAGGAGGGGAGTGGGTTCGAGGAGAGGGCCTTGATAGTATGTCATGGTAGGCATGGCATTGAGTGTGTAGTTCAAGGGGAGAAGACAGAGAATCTAAACAAGGAGGTAGTAGCGGGTTTGTGCGAGGTCGTGGAATCTATCATGGAGCAGCACTTCAAGGACCTAGCTAGCAGATTGGGTGTCTCTTATGAAGGCCTTGACAAGGAGGTGAGAAAGGGTGTGCCGAAGATTAAAAAAAGATGGCTTGCAAAGGTAGCTAGGTGGTTCAAGGAAGATAAATCAGCTAGAAGGGGTGTGCATCGGGAGGGGAAGTCAGTAGTAGGGGGGATAAGGTAGAGGTAGAGGTATGTGAGGGGGACGAGGGGGAGAATGTACTTCGAATTTGTTGCCATCAGGATGGTCACATGGAACATTAGAGGCATCGTGGGGAGAGAGAAGAGGGTTGTTATGAAGGAGTTTGTGGGGAGATGCAAGGTAGATATCCTGTGTCTTCAGGAGACGAAGTGTAAAGAGGATGGAGGTAACATTATGAGGGAGATAGGAGGTAGGAGGCTTTGCAAAGGTGTGGACTCTCCGTCTGTGGGTAAATTATGTGGTATCATTATTCTCTAGAATGAGTTAAGGAGGGTGGGGAGGCACTCCATTTCCCTCACCTTCAAAGATGTGTTAGATGCCTTTGAATGGGTTTCACAAGTGTATACGGCCCCCAGGGAAGACTTGATAAGAAGGAATTGTGCGTCGAATTATTGAACATGCAGTAAGCCTCGGGTCGCCCCTGGTGTCGGGGGGGGGGGCTTTAATGCGGTGTCATCCTTAGAGGAGAGGTCAGGGGATACTTCATATTCTGCGGAGATGGAGGACTTCCAAGAGTTCATTTAGGAAGTGGCTTTAGTGGAGGTCCCTACTCCTAATGCTCTTTTCACATGGTCTAATTTCAGGGACCCGTCATCTTTATCTCACCTGGACAGATTTTTGGTCTCTACTGACTAGGAGGAGCATTTTCCGGAGGTAGCAGCTATGTGTCTTGAAAGGCCGGTGTCATATCATAAGCCTATTCTGCTTTTAACCAGCAGTCGCCGTTCTGGACATAGATTTCGCTTTGAGAGGTTTTGGCTGAGAGAGGTGGACTTCAAACAGGTGGTGATTGCAGCTTAGGAGGCCCCTTGTAGTGGTGGTTCAGCAATGGCTTGACTAGTTTTGAAGATTTAGAAACTCAGCACAACCCTCTCAGTGGGGCATCAATAAACAATTGCCAAGGAAGGAGGCTAGAGATAACTTACTTCAGTAGATTGATAACCTTAATGCCTTGGAGGAGGCGGGGCTTCTAGATGTGGAGGGAAGGCATTGTCGTAGCAAGCTGAAAGTTGAGTTTGGGGAGATTCTTATGAAAGAAGAGGTATGTCGGCAGTAGAGATCCATAGATAAATGGATTAAAGAAGGGGATAGAAATACAATTTGTTTTCAGAGAGTGGCCACAACATGGAGAAGGACTAATGTCATTAAGAGTATTAATACATGTGATAGAGTTCTTACCCTGGAGGCTGACATCAGATCTTATGCTAGAGAGTATTTTGCTTCTCTCTTCTTTGAGGAGGATAAACCCTGTCCTGTCCTTCAGGAGGGGGTTTTGCTCAGGATCTCTTTGGAGGATAGCAAATACATAGCCAGACCTTTCACTGAGGATGACACCAAAGTTGCTGTGTTTCTCTGACACGTAACAAAGCCTCCGGTCTGGACAGTTTGCCTTTGTGTTTCTTCCATCAGTGCTGGAACATTATTAAGCAGGATGTTTGTGCGGCTGCTATGGAGTTTTTTGAGGGGAGGGCTCACCTTGGAGGCACCAACAAATCCCTACTAAATTTGATCCCTAAAAAAGAAGGTGCTGAAACCTATCGGTCTCCTTAATGGGTCATATAAGATTATTGCTAAGGTGCTTGCATTGAGGCTGCAAAAGGTGGTTGACAAGCTAGTGCATGGTAATCAGGGTGCTTTTATTAAGGGAAGACTTATTCAGGAGAATTTCTTGGCTGTCCATGAATGCATACATGCTATGAGGAGCCAAAGAAGAAAATGGTTAGTTATTAAGCTGGACTTTGAGAAGGCGTATGATAGAGTAAATTGGGGATGCTTGCTGCAGGTCGTGTTCTTGATGGGCTTTGAGGGAAAATGGATCAATTAGGTCTCTCTTTGCATTTCCTCTGCTAAGATGGTTGTCCTAATTAATGGGGAGGTCTCCCCATTCTTCCATTCAGGCCGGGGACTCAGGCAGGGAGATCCATTATCACCTGTCCTATTTGTTCTGGTAGCTCAGGTTATGAGTTCTCTAGGACGGGAGCAGAGGAATTGGGTATAATCTCGGGATTTAGGGTCCATGCATTGAGCAGACATGTTACACATCTATAGTATGCAGATGACACTATCTTATTTGTAGAGCCTTCTTTCCAACAGTTGCGTGTGATTAAACATCTCTTGCAGTATTTAGAAGATGTATATGGCTTGAAAGTCAACTTTAAGAAGAGTCAGATAGTGGGTATCCAGACTGACCAAGACTTCCTTATGAGAGCTGCAGATCTATTGGGTTGTCCGATTGGCCACTTCCCAATCACCTATATGTGATTACCATTATCCCCTTTTGCTATCCGATGTTCAGATTGGAACAAGGTCTAACAGAAGTTTAATTCCAGGTTAGCAGGGTAGGATGGTAGACTATTATCTTATGGTGGTTGCCTTGTGATGTGTCGTTCAGTCATGGACAGTCTTCCTATATACTACCTATCTTTATTCTGGATCCCATTGATAGTGGCCAAGAAACTGGAAGCCATTCGGTGTAGAGTTTTTTTGGCACGGGGTTCCGGATAAGAGCAAAGGATGGCATGATGTTAGCTGGAAAAGAATTTGTATGACTAAAGAGGTGGGAGGCTTGGGAATCAAGGACATTTGTGACTTTAATTTGGCCCTTCTTGGGAAGTGGCTTTGGAGGCTGGCTGTGGTAGAGGATAACATTTGCATGCAAATTGTAAGCAGAAGTACTACAGGCAGAATAGAGCGTGTGATTTCACCCCAGACATCACATATAATGTCTCTCAATTGGAAATGTATTTTGCTAGCCAAGGAACTGGTTTGAAATGGAATGCAACACCAGTTGGGGAATGGACAACAGTGGCGATTTTGGGAGGATAAATGGTGTGATAATGTACCTCTGAAATAGAGATTTCCTGGGTTGGCTTCAATTTCGAGCTCTTTGTCGGCAGTAGTGGATGAGGTGTGGGAACCAGAGGGTTGGGCACTTCGAAGACATTTGACGGATGGGGAATTCCATCAACTGATAGGTCTCTATGATGCTATACAAGGGATTACTATTGTCCAGGAAAAGGAAGATTCAGTGAGTTGGAGATTGGAAAGAACTGGTAACTACTTTGTCAAGTCTGCCTACTCTTCACTTCGCTATGGTGGGATGAGATATCCTTATATGAACCAAGTTTGGAAGCCATGTAGTCCTTTAAAGGTTAAAGTATTGATTTGGAGAATCTCGCATGGGAGGTTGCCCACCAGAGATAGATTGGCAGCTTTCATGGATAACATCCAACTCAGCTGTCCCCTTTGTGGTATGCAGGAGGAGGATTTAGACCATCTTTTTGTGCAGTGCCCATTTACGAAGGAAGTTTGGAAGCACGTGTTCATCATGGGTAAGTGTAATCGTTCAATTCCGAGGACAGCGCAGAAACTGTTGAAAGAGTGGCAGCAAAGATGGCATTCTATAGGCGATGGCAAGGTCTGGTGGTTGGTCCTTCATGCGACTTTGTGGACAATTTGAGGCGAAAGGAATGCGAGGATTTTCAAGAATCAGGCCAGGAGTTTTGATAAAGTAGTTTCTTTCATTTGTGATGTGGTTAATGAATAGGGGAGGCTTCTTGCTAATGTAGACACTTCACATTCCACTCTTTTGTCTCATTTTGGAGGGAGGGGTTGACTGACCGCACCGTCTTGGTGTGATTTTTTGTCTAGGGGATTTTTGAGGGCCTTTTTCTCTTATACTTGTATATCCCTTTCTTTTCATTCATACAATTCTGGTACTATCCACTTCTCAAAAAAGATTAGTTGGATGCTTATATCTGAATGTCTGTTTAATCATCTGATAATAGTTGTGGCGGAAATGGAAATTGGACATCTGCCCTGATTATTATTTGACTGTGTTTTTTGATAAGTTCTTTTAATTCTAACAATGTTTACTTGTTTAAGTAAATTGTTTACTATTGAAGTATTCTTAATAGATGTGTAGAGGGATAATGATGACTGTGAATTTGTTTTACTTTTATTAGTTTTACTTATTTAGACAAAAATTTCAAGCCATATGTTTGCTATTATCTAACAACGGATTATTTGAGTGGTTTAAAACTTAACTAGATATTTATAGCATGAATGTTTACTGATTTTTACACCAACAAAATTTACAAATTATTAAAGTATAAGTTGAATTTGAAATTGAAATAATCAGATATTTTAATACTATCCGAATTTGTATATTACTCGATGGAGTTGAATTCAGATAGAAAAAATTATTAGCCGTCACATAGTATCCGGCTTTGGGTATTTGGGTAATGCTAAACGGAGGAGAGTCGGATAGTATGGCATCTGTTCTGTATTCGCTCTGTTGACAAACCTAATCTGCCCTTCTTTCCTCCTGCCTCGATCTTATGGCACTACCTTACCTTAGGCCTAGGACGGATCTACTTTCACTCCTTTCATCCCTCCACCCCTTTCTCTGTCCCTTCTTCCCCATTTAAGATTCTAGCCCCTCCCATCCTCTGTTCTGTGATAGGGCCCCAGCTCTGTTTAGTATTGCGGAACATCTCATGAATTCATGCTTTTCAGCACACATCTTGCCTCCCTTTCATCAAACTCTTCATGCTTGTGAAATAGCTTCTACCCCCTCTCCTCTGCTCCCCTTTCCTGTATCATCTGTTTAAGTGTGATATGGGATTTGGGGCCCTCAATACCTGTTGGTAAGAAACCCTAAAAAAGTTATCGTCTTTTTTATTTATTTATTTTCACTTTTTGTCGGATGGGGGGTGGTAATCTGGTTTATTTGCTAGAACCATGCGATTGTGATGTTTCATTAGAAGTTTATGATACGACAAATATAATCATGAACTACATGGAACTAATAACATTTGATGTCATCATTTTCAATTATTCGTATCATTCTATTGCATAGTTTTTGCATGGTTTAAAAAACCGGCCGGTTCAAACCGGAACTGGGTGAACCAGATCCATGGTTGGCAGTATCGGCCGATACCGATACGTATCGGTATCGGCCGGGACTGGTACCGATACCCCCCGGATCGGCCGATACCGGTCTTTGTAGTAAAAAAATAATAAAATATTTTTATTAATTTTTTATTGGCCGGCACTGGCCGATACGGCCGATACCTATACTGATACGTATCGGTATCGGTACCTACCGGTACCGGTACCGGTACCGGTACCGATACCTACCGGTACCTACCGGTACCGGTACCGGTACCGATACCTACCGGTACCGGTACCGATACCGATACCAGTAGGTACCGATACTGAGATTGCCATCCTTGACCAGATCAGAACCGGCCTGAGCCAGTCCGGTTCTGCTGGTTCCAATGTTGAACTGTCTGGTTTGATAATTTAATAATAAAAAACATAAGTTACTTGTAAAATAATCTTAAATTGGCCTGAAAAGGGCTTGAAGTCTTGAACCCTCCTGAACCAGGCTTAAACCAGCCTAAACCGTCCATTAATAAACTTAAAAGCTTTTGAACTGACCTAACAATTGGCTTAAAATCAATTTTTTTTTTTTAACTTTTTTACATTTTAAGTAGTTGTTTCTCATTACTGTCTTATATTTTTATACTTGATATATAATTTTACATAGGTGAGTAATAACCAGTTCAGGCTTGAACTGGCCTGAACCGGAACCAGCCCTGCCAGTTTCTGGTTCCCAAACTGATGTTTTAAACATTTAGTGTCATGCCAAAATTTATGCCACATATTCCTCTTGATAGTATGATTTAATCAAAAGATAGCTGCACCTAGTTTCTGGTGATTCACCTCTTTTTGCTTGTGTTAGATAGGTATCATATGTAAAGCCCCTCCCTCCAATGGCATATATATTGGGCTGTTGCCCAAATAAACTCATGATGCTCTCTCCACTTTCATGTCCTAACAAATTGTAATCGTTCTTTTGAAGGTTTGAGTGTGTAAGTTCTGATTCCTGGTTCTACTAAGGAGTACTTGCTCCTTAGCATAGCTTTAAAACTTGAGAACTCCATAAATCTTTGAATCTGCCTTTCGCACAAATCCATTTAGTATAGTTTATCTGAGGTCTTCCCTTAAATGCTAAAGACTATAAATCTTTTAAGTTAGAAAAGAATGTCCCCATTAAAATACTTGTAGCGATGGGGAAATATGCAATTTGATTTCTTGATCTGCGTGTAGCACTATATAATACTCTCTTTTCTTGAAATGAAGGGTAGTAGTCGAAAGACATCTCTGTTTCCTTTTGTACTAAATTTAATTGGCACTCATCAATGGACCTTCGTGAATGTATGAGGATTCTGTAGCTACCACTTCCTTCTTTTGTACAATATCAAATTTCCCCTTAAATTTGCCATAGCATGAAAATCACTGCTCAACTAGACTTATGTAAATTTCAAAGAGTAGCAGTCCCCAAGCTTAAACCTTATTTCATTTATCATAAAAGCATTGAGCAACTGTAAGCCTGTAACTGATGCATGCTTTCGTTATGTTATCTGTGTCCTAGGTTAACAAAAGGAAAGAATTTAGTGACTTCAACTCTGCATACAAAGTTTTGAGCTGCATTTGCTATTTGATATTTTTCCATGGAATATAGGCCTGGAGTCCAAAAAGCCAAAAAGAAGAATCAGTACATGCCAAATACCTGACCCTTCTCGGACCCTGCAATTGGTGGGAGCCTCATGACATTGAGCTGCCCCTCTTTTTTTAACATCAGTCAAATGCATCTGGAAATAGGGAAACAGAATTTCGGGCATGCACCACATTGTTCAGGGCCAAGCACATCCTACAACTGAGGATTTTATATGGAATATCAGAACTCAGCCTGTGTGTGCCACAATTTTGTTTTTTTTGTTTTTTAATTGTTTATGCATGGTCTTTGTTAACTCCTACCGTAATGCCAAAAATCTAAGTCATCAATTCTTATTTGCTTGTTGGCTGTTTGGTGCTTTTTGCTTGCCAGGACGAAATTCATACATGCTAGTTTTAATTTGGGATTCTTACATGAATAGCCCTGACAGAATTTTATTTACATAAAGATCAGGCTTTTATATGGTATATCAGAACACAGCCTGTCTGGCATGTGTGTCACATTTTTGTTGAAAGCATCTATGCACGGTCTTTGTGAACTCCTACCCCTAACAAATTGATGCTTTTCTTTAAAAAACTGGAAATGCGAATACTTGAACTGAGGTGTCCCGGATGTCCTGGAGCCTCTTAATGCACATGTACATGAATGCTTGATCAATTTTGTGTTCCATCTAAGAACTAGACTGTTGAATTCACATCAAGATTGGTTTTGTTTTGGTTACTTTCTTATCTATTGCAAGGGCATGGGGTTGTTGCCTTTCATTTAGCCTTTGTTATCTCTTTCTAAGCTATATCTATCTGTTCCTTCATCATGCTATTTGATTTCTTTTTTTTACTTCATTACTGTCTGCAAGTTAGGCTTTTTACTATTTCCTTACCGTCTGCTTCTGGGCAATTGATACAGTATCTTTTGAATCTTTTGTAGCTTCAGCAAATGGGTAAGGTTGGGAGATGGCTGGAGGACATGTGGGCGTGGATGATTAAGTTCAAAGATGCAGTATGCAGTCTTGCAGCAGAGGTAAGGTTTGACTTTAGAACATTGAAAGGAAAAATACTGGGTTTTCAATGTCTTCTTTTTTATAAAAGAACTTCAATCTCGATTAAGGGTGAATTATTTATTGGGACACTCAGTAAATGTCAAGAGTTTTAGTAGGCATCTGTTAGTTATTAACATCTTGCTGGCTTATCCTCCTGATACATGAGTTCTTCCTACCCTCTATGGGTGTTCTTTCCCATTTTGTTCCGTTTATTTTTGCCTCCTTTTGGGGACGCACAGTTTTCGTCCCTATTCACTTTGGTTCCCTTTTTATATTCTGTTTTTTTCCCCCCTTAATGAATGACATTTCTTACATCTAAGCTTCCCTTCTCTTATCGGATGTATGCCATCTCATTAGTGTTTTTGCATTCTATTGGCAGAAAAAAAAATCTCCAAGAAAATTAGGAGACCATGTCACTTTCGGTCTCACAGAACAGGGGCTCTATTTACCCTAAAAATCTGAAGATGAAGAAACATATGAAACTAAAAAAAAATAGAAATTTAAGAGGAAGAGAAAAAAAACAAAAATACCCCCATCAATACCCCCCCCCCCCCCCCCCCCCCCCCGCACTCCGAGGGTATTTGCTGACCTGAGCAGCAGTCTTGGAGGCTGCCACTCTAGTGAGCGGCAGCCCAAAAGCCACTTGGTGCTGCCGCCGCTTGTTCCCTTGTTTATTTTCCAACAGAAAAAATAACATTTGTTAGAAAAATAATATTCAAAGTGGGCCCCGCATGTGCCAAGTAGATTCTCCTCACCTCAGCATCATCATCACCATGTAAGCACCAAGTGGACCAATTGGCAGAGAAAGAAGCCTCAACCAATGGGAGCTTGCCTTGCAGCTTGGACCCACATCGAAGGACCAATGAGGAGCCGCCACTTGGCAGCTTCCTGTTGCCAGGAGGATAATTTAGAAACAGACACCAGCCTTCTCTCTCTCTCTCTCTCCAAGGTATTTGAAGGAGAAGGGGATCTTCATATACGTTGCAAACACTTGCGATGTATCCATTGGGTATGTCGCAAGCACCTTGCGACGTATCTATGGCGCATTATAACATATACGAGATATCCTCTATATGGACCTCGTGGGCCTATCACTTTGCCAGCGCGATGATGGCGAGCTGTCAAGCATGCCTTTCTTGGCCTGCTCTCACATTGGGAGCAATTTGCCGTGAATTGAAGCCCCTCGGCTCGACGCTGCATATGAGCAGCGATCAGCTTGCTGTGGATGGCAATGAATATTATATGTTTGTTGCTCATATCATGCCTTTCTTGGCCCTCTCTCACATTGGGAACAATTTGCCGTGAATTGAAGCCCCTCGGCTTGACGCTGCATATGAGCAGCGATCAGCTTGCTGTGGATGACAATGAATATTATATGTTTGTTGCCCCATATGAGCAATGCGTCCCTTCTTGTCTGCATGCCAAGATCATGGGTTATTGTCTCCAGCTGATTGACTCGCCTGTATTCAGGAATTGTCGCAAGCTGCGTCACACCTCAAAATCTGTGCCAACCCTCCACATATTTAAGATGGATAAAGCAGACAACGCCATAACTTTGCATGCGTCGTCAAAAGACTCTGCATTTCTAACGAGATAGATGAGGAATGCAGTGTTGCCCCGTGCCACTGCTCGTCTGCAGGACCCGCTTGGGACAGTCATTGCCAAGGAGTGGGTGCACAGGAAAGATGCCATGCATGTTTATCTTAAATCAAGGAAATTAGTTGGGTTTTTGACTATGGCGATGTTACGTGACATCGCCGTTCGGCTTCCCGCCGATATTAGCATTATGCAATGGTGCCTTAATGTGAGTGCCACATTGGTGAATAGTGATCTGATGTGTGCATGATGCACAATCTTACTCAAACAATGAAGTGACATGTGCTGAATAGGCATGACCTTAACCAATATTTGACAAGGATTGAGTGGCACGTGAATGGTGCGCCTCGATAAGCGTGCTGCTCACTCGTATGTGCCTCAAATGACAAATCAAAGCAAATTGGGTCATGCACTCTCGTGCACTAAGGCACGGCGTGTGATGCATTGTCGCCTTATGCCCGCTGCCAGTTCGTACCTATCCGTCCGGGATAGTCGTCTCTAGGGGAGGGGTGAATAGTGTACCAAAAGGTGCGCCATGCACATTCAATTTTTTTTTTAGAAGGTGATTGAAAGTCACAATTCTATTGATGACAAGAAGAATGAAGTACAAAGCAGACCCAAAAACACAGGTCAATTTGGTAGGACAGTCCCCCAACCAAGTCTAAAACAAAACACAACAAAAATATAAAAAGGATCTATACATAATGTCTACTTTATCAAGAAGAGATAAAACAGAATTACAAAATCTGATTTCTCAACACAAAAGATCTCTCCAATGCCACGCCCTCTGCAAAATCTTAGGGTACCCCTCGTTAAGAATATTTGCAGCTCTTCCCCACTCTTCCACCCAATTAAAAGTAATTTTCAGTAATTCAAAAGTACTGCTATATTGATCACTGGATTTCCTCCTGTTTCTCTCACACCAAATAGCCCATAGCAAAGCCGGTCCAATGATAAACCAGAGATTCTTCTGATCTAGAAAGGGACATACCCCAGCCCACCATCTTAACAGGTCCATAACCGAAGAGTGATCCACCCAAGCTATATCAAATAACCTGCAAATAATCTTCCACAGAATAGAAACAATACCACAGTTCAGAAATAGGTGATCTTGGTCCTCCTCAAACAAAGCACAGTAAACACAGCAATGATTTCCTGAGATATGTAACATCTTGGCCCTCTTCCCTGTAAGAATTCTAGACCAGGCCACCTTCCATAGAAATACCTTGATCTTATTGGGAAGACAATTAGACCACACTAGGTCCTTCCACCAAATCCTACACCCTCCATCATTCAGAATCTGAATAATAGATTTAACCGAAAATTGGCCATTAGAATTCCATCTCCAAACTCTCCTATCCTTTTTTTCGGTGCAAATTCTAATGTTGGCAATGAGATGTATAATGTTTGAAATCTCATCTGTTTCCACATCCGTTAAATCCCTTCTCAGTTTCAAGTTTAATTGATCTGAGCCATCATGAGATAGAACTTCTGCTACCAAAGCCTCCTTATGTTGAGCTATGTTGAATAGATTATTGAATTGAGAGGAAAAAACAGTACTAGAACACCATTTATCTTTCCAGAAAAATGTATCACGGCCATTACCAAGTTGTATGTTACAAGAAACCGCCATGAAATCTGCATTCTTCACAATATTCCTCCAGATAGGAGACAAGTTGTAAGTGTTAGAAGGGAAAAGAGACCAATTATTATCATCACCATAATAAAGCTCCTTGATAATAATAGCCCATGATGCTTCCACGCACTCTCCCCTCCTCCACAACCATTTCATGAATAAGGCTTGATTGAAAGTGGCAAGTCCCCATAAACCAATACCCCCTTGCGCCTTGCTCTTACACACATTGTTCCACTTAATTGTGAAGGCCTTTCTTCCCCTCTTTACCTCCTGACCAGAAAAAAGAGCTTCTGGTTGATTCGATTATCTTCTCTACAGTCCTAGGAATCTTGAAAATTGAGGCATAGTAGATGGCCAAAGATGAAAGGACCGATTTGGACAAGATCATTCTCCCTCCATCAGAGAGATATCTACCTTTCCAACCTTCCAACCGGTCTTCAAATCTCCTTATCAAATCATCCCAATCCCTAACCCTCATATACCCATCCGTTAGGGGTAGCCCAAGATATTTGATGGGAAAATAACTAATTCTGCAGTGCAGGGAATCTGCAATTTCTTGTAGACTGTCTTGATCCATATATACCCCTACAATTTCAGATTTCTCATAGTTGATTCTCATTCCTGTTATAGCTTCTACCAAGACCAGCAGATTTTTAATGTTCTGGGTATTTTCATTGCTTCCGGAAGTGAACAATAAAGTATCATCTGCAAACTGAAGGTGAGATAACAAAATATTACTTCTTCCAATGCTAAAGCCTTCAATCAATCCCTCTTGAACTGCCTTCTCCCAAAGAGAACTCAGGATCTGCCCAATTAACAAGAAACGCCATGCACATTCATATTAAATAAAGCTAATTAATTTGATTTGTTAAATGTTACAATGTCATACAACATCTAGAGTTGACTTTCAGTCGACAGTGGCGCTCCTAACAACGCCTCGATGTGCATGTGACTTAGATGAATAGTAACCCAAAGTGCACGCAACATGCGATCTCATCTAAATGAAACAAATGAAGTGTGCCGACAAGACATGGCCCTAAATTTGAGCTCGGCAAGGCCGACATGCACATAAATAGTGCGCGTCGAGAAAGATGCCGCACCTCTTTTCTCAAACAAATGAATCAAATCACATCCAAACATGGTCGAATGTCTAAAGACAGACCCGACCAAGGCTAGGGCCCACGTGGTACATGAATAGTGTTAATGAATAGTGCTATCAAATAGTGCACATGAATAGTACTTCTAAACATGGTTTGCCATATCGTACCGGATTGGGCCGACTCATACATATATAATGGGTTGTTTTAAATTGAATTTTTCCCATTTGATAAGTAAATGTATACTTTTTATATCAATGAATATGGTACATTTCTCTAAAATATGACTTAAACTCATTACTCTTAACAATCTCATTTGCTTGACTCTTGCGACTCGTGCGAGTTGGATAGGATCTGGCCGTATCTGGCCGAACCTGATCCTATCCGGATCCCCGAGTCGGCGAACCTTGCTTCTAAATTGTAACTATGCACAATACTCTCTTAATTTTGGGATTGGTGGGGCCCACAAATGATACGTCTTTGCAACGTGATATCATTTTCATATGTTTTTTTTGGAAGGTGACCATGGTCACAATTCATTAATAATTAAAAAAGAGTGTACGTTGTAAGTCACATACAAGTCCCACCCAACGAGTGGTTAGGCCCCCAACAAGAAGCCCACAAAATGCTAATTACTTTTTAACCAGGGGGTAAAAAGTAAGCAAAGAAAACAGAAACTGGAATACATAAACAATCTCATAGGAAGTGAGTCTTCCACTTCCCTCCTCAGAAAGCAACGCAGATTCCTCTACTGTCATAATAAGACCAACAGGTTTCCCCCAATGAACAGCCCATTTAATGGCTCTGTTAAGCATGTCAGAAATCCCGTTGAATTGTTTGACTAAATCTTCAGGAACTTCTTTCAAGCCAGAGTGCCCACAACAGTGCTGGTAGTATCAAAGTCCAAATCTCAATCTCTGATGGATACGATCAAAGACTCTTCCATTCTTCAAGCAGGTGTACAATACTCTGAAAATTTCGCCATTGGAAGTGAAATAATTTACCCATGGTTCTCCATAGTACATCAACTATACCACAATGAACAAATAAATGGTCCACTTCTTCCTCCATGATACCGCAAAAAAATGCATTTTGTGTATTGGGATATGTAGAATATATTTTAACCTGTTCATTGTAGGTATTATTCCCAAAGCCATCTTCCAAAGAAAAATTCTTATCTTGGTTGGAAGGAGTTTAGACCAAACAATATGGTTCCAAGATAATCTCAGACCACCATCTTGCATAATTTTAGATAGAAGACTTACAGAGAAGGAGCCCTTGCTGTTCCATGCCCAGCTTCTAGAATTCTCCTGATAAGAATTCAGATTGATGGGGTGAATAATTTCCAGAGCATTCAACAACTGATCGATTTCAATTCCCATCAGATTCCTGCTAAGCACTAAATTCTGTCTGCTACCGGACTCTGAGAAAACTTGTCTTCAGCAATACCGTACAAGGAATTAAATTGGACTGCTAAGCACTATATTCCAAGATACTTTCAGACCACCAGCTTGCATAATTTTAGATAGAACACTTACAGAGGAGGAGCCCTTGCTGTTCCATGCCCAGCTTCTAGAATTCTCCTGATGAGAATTCATATTGATGGGGTGAATAAATTCCAGAGCATTCAACAACTGATCCATTCCAATTCCAGTCAGATTCCTGCTAAGCACTATATTCTGTCTCCTACCGGACTCTGAGAAACTTGTCTTCAGCAATACTGTACAAAGAATTAAATTGGACTGCAAAAGGGATGTTAATGCACTCTGTCCTCCCAAAACTTGATCAGGTTTCCCTTACCCACTGAAAATTTTGTTGAAAGTGACAAAAGTCACAATTCATTAAAGAGCAAAAAAGTTAACACTAGAGGACTAAAGAGTCCCTCAACACATACAATGCAGGGAATATCCGGTTCTGAGAGACCCAGAGAAGCCACAGACCCAAAAAGAAGATACACAGACTGTTTTATGAGAAAAATAGAACAGAGACATGATCAAAGTACAAAATGCTTCCAGTTCTTAGCCTTGTCCAATGTATTGTGCAGCATGCTAGGAGGAATTCCCACTGCTCTTCCCCACTCCTCAGTCCTCCTCAGTCCAAAGAATAGCTCTATGCAGTATGTTGAAAACACCATTAAACTCTCCATTAAACCTTCTCTTATTCCTTTCAAACCAAATAGCCCACAGCAAAGCTGTACCCAACAAAAACCATACATCTTTCTGGTTTGAATCATGACTTACTGCCTTCCACCATTCTAATAGCCCCATGACAGAAGGGTGCTCCCTCCAATTAATACCAACTGATCTGCAGAGCACTGACCACGATGCAGAAATTATACCAAACTCATAAAAGAGGTGATTCTGGTCTTCTTCATACCGAGCACAGAAAATATGTGAACAGTTTTGAATTCTGAAGATCTTCTTAATTCTGTGACTGGTGGGTAGTCTATTCCATGCCATTTTCCGCAAGAAGATTCTGATTGTATTAGGCAGAAGTCTATCCCACACTGTCTTTCCACCACACCTTCCAGCCTTCATCATCTAGTAATTGAACCAGAGAATTCTCCGAAAATTTACCCTCCTTGTTCCATCTCCACAGTCTTCTGTCTTGAAGATCCCGACATAACTGGAAGTGATGAACATTGTTTAATAAGGAGATAAATTCCCCATATTTCAAATCAGTAGGGTCCCTTCTCAAGTGTATATCGCAGTGGCCATTAGTATCTCTGGGTAAAACTTATGCAACTGAATCTCCACTGTTAGTGACGATAGAAAACAAATTCCTAAATTGCATCTCCAAAGGTGAGCCCGAACACCATTTATCCTTCCAAAACTTAATTTGCTCCCCATTACCAACCTGTAATTCAAAGGAAGCATATGGGTGACTGGTTATAAGTTCTAGAAGGATAAAGAGCCCATCTACTTGAGTGAATGAAATATTTCTCTTTCACAATCAGTCCCCACAGGGACTCTTGCTCCTCCCTCAGCCTCCATAGCCATTTTGCCATCAAAGCCTTGTTAAATATCTCAATTTTTGTGAGACCGATACCTCCTTGCTCCTTACTTCTGCACACATTATCCCACTTACTCGAGTAGAGAGCTTCCTTCTCTCTCTTACCTCCACCCCAAAAGAAAGAAGATCTTGCAGCTTCTATAATTCTCTCAACAGTCCTTGGGATCTTAAAAATTGACATATAATAAACCGCTAAGGACGAGAGGACAGTTTTTTGAAAGAACCCATCTAACACTTGCTAAAATAAGTTTCCATTTTCATCCTTCAAGTCTGCCTTAAAACTTTTGACTATGGTATCCCAATCCCCAACTTTAATGGCACCATCAGTCAAGGGCATGCCAAGACACTTAATAGGGAATTGAAAATAGTAGCAATCCATGGCACCTGCAATGTTCCTTAGAGTAGAGTTCGATAAATTAATACCAACCACTTCTGACTTTTCATAATTAATCTTGAGACCTGTAATTAATTTCACAATTATGAGCAATTTATTGGTGTTCTGAGTAACATCCCCTCTCCCAGAACAGAACAATGAAGTGTCATCAGCAAACTGGAGACGTGTTAGTTGATTGGTATTCCTTCCGATATTAAATCCATCCACTAGCCTCATCCGAGCAGCTTTTGACCCACGATGAGCTTAAAATCTGATCAGCAAATAGGAAAATGAGAGAGATATAGGGTTCCCCTGCCTAAGCCCTCTAGACCTACTGAAGTAACCATACGGCTCTCCATTAATAAGAATAGAGAATATAGGTGAGGAAATGCAGCTCATAATCCACCCAATCCATTTTTACTTGAACCCCATCAGCTCAAATGTTGTCCTAATTCAGTACCAACTGACTCTATCAAATGCCTTTTCAAAATCAAGTTTCAATAGCACCCCTTGATCATTTCTGCCTTTTTGGTAATGAATAGCTTTATAGGCAGCCATATAGTTATCTAAAATAAACCTCCCTTCCATGAAAGCAGACTGATTCTTGCCAACAAGCTTTCCAAGAACCTTCTTAAGACGAGAAACTAGAACTTTGGTAATGATTTTATAACATCTTTTCAACAAACTGATGGGTTTAAACCCCGACACTCTTTCAGCCCTATCTGTTTTTGGTATAAGAACAATGTGAGTGGAATTGAAGCATCGAACATGGGAAGGCCTATCTTGAAATTCCTGCATTACCTTCATCATCATCTTTAATCACATCCCAAAAGTACTGATAAAAATCCAAGGAAAATCCATCTAGACTTGGGGATTTATTTGGATTCACACTGAAAATGGCTTCTTTAACTTCCTCTTCCTGAAAGGGTCTACACTAAAGCTTCATCAGCATTCAAATTTGGGAGCATCCATTCTATCAAATTGTGGTCCTCATGGCAAGGTCTCCTTGAAAAGATTATCATAAAATTTGATGAACCTGTCCTTGATTTCCTCCTTATTATCAATTAGCTCTTCATTATCCTTGATATGATTGATCTTCAAAGACCTCCTTCTTGCACTAGCCACAGCATGAAAGAATGCAGTGTTTTTATCGCCTTCTTTCAGCCAGTGCTCTTTAGCCCGTTGCTTCCATTTAATTTCCTCCTGAAGCAGCAGCTCATTATACTGTTTTCTATATTCCTTCAACATTGAGCATGTTCTGCAGACAAAGGACTATTTTCACTGCACAATTCCAGCTGATCAATGGCTTGCATAATATCCTGTCTTCTCTCGGAGACTGCTCCAAAAGTCTGCCTTGCCCATTTTTTCAAACACTCCCTAATACACTTCAACTTCTTAGAGAAAGTAGAAGATGCATACTGATCAGACGGTATCTCCCTCCACCACTTGCCAATCAAATCCTTGAACCCATCTTGTTAATGCCATGCAAGTTCATATCTAAATAACTTGATCTTCTTACCTTTGTCACCTGTCAATAATAGTAGTAAAGGTATATGATCTGAAACCATTCTATTCAGCCCTTTAATGTGAGTGTACGGAAACATTCTTTGCCATTCTGTAGACATCAGCACTCTATCAATTCTGGACTGAATACTATGTTGCTGGAGATAAGAGCATGTAAACTTCCTGTTAGGAATTTCCATGTCCATTAATCCACTGATTCAACACATCCATCTCCTTGCTTCATTTCTAAACCCCTGATCTATCCCATGGATATCTGATACAGTTAAAATCACCCAATATGCACCAAGCTTGAGAAAACATACTGTTTATCCTGTACAACTGCTGGCAAAAATCATGCCTCTGCTGGTCAGTGTGAGGACCATAAACTGAAGAAATTACCCAGGTACTTCTTGAGCTGCAATCTAAAAAATGCACTGAAATAGTAAATCTTCTGACATCAACAACCGTCCCCTTAAGCTTCTCCTCATTCCACAATATAATCTGGCCTCCTTTCAGCCCATCTGCCTGAAGAACTGCAAAACTAGTCAAAACAGGTCACCCTGCCTTCGAACCTGGTCATCCATATTCCTCAGTCTCTCGAAGATGAACACAATCTAAATGCAAAGTTCTGATGTGATCTCTAACTACCCCCATTTTGAGGTCACTGTTGAGACCTCTAACATTCCATGACAACAGCTTCATGAGGAAAGAAAATTCCCCACCACCATTTTCCCTTTTTTCCCCCTTGAGCTATCAATGACTTCATTAGTCTTAACAAAGCTTATCTCCCTCTTCCCAATTTTAATTCCACCGCCCTGCCCTCTCCTTTTAGCAGAGTTCTGCAATGCCTCATTTCTCCTTAGTTTTTTTAAGAAGCTTATAACGATGCCTTCTTTTCCCTGAAATGATACCCCAACTCTATCTCCAAGCTGAATAATTTCTTCAATCCACCCCTCCTCTGATACATGATGAATCACCGTCAGTGGGTTGCAATTTGGTGCAAATGTAGCCAGTTCACCCTCTGGAATATCACTACCAGGTCCTTTAATAAATAAACCTTCATCCTGCAAGGTAGCTGCCTGCCTGTTGGCTGGTACCAAAGTCCTCCATTCATCTGCTTGACTGTTCCGACTTTTTCCGCAGACCTTTTCTCAATAGTCAATGCCCGTCTCTGCCCTGCAACCTCTGTAGAAATTCATCTGCTTGACTGTTCTGACTTTTTCTGCAGACCTTTTCTCAATAGTCAATGCCTGTCTCTGCCCTTCAACCTTCCATTTGGGATTGGCAGTACAAACCAAGAAAGGATGGCTACCAAACTCATGAATCCCCCATAGTTTCTCCTCTGGCCGGCACTTCCGCAATGAAAAGAGCAAAGCTTCCTTCACTGTCCCTCCTGCAGAGGAAGTACCTGGAGAAACAGAGATTGAGACCACCATGCTCTCCTCCAGGACCCCCTTCGCCTGATCAATTTCCGGTGACCATGGTACTTCAATGGCTCCAGCAACAGGTCTTCTATCCAGATGGCTACCCTTCACCTCCTCCTCCTCCTCTCCATCCCCGTTAAACCTATCACCCTATCCACCGTCTTCTGTGGAGTGAGAACAGGGAATGCCCATCTTCTATGCCCCACACCTTTGCAGAAGAGACATCGAACCGCCTGACGATGGAGATTAGCTCAATGTCTTTTCGCCAGACAGCGGATGCAGACATCCTGTTGAACAGGAAGCCTAGACTGAGGCCGAGCAAAAACAGGAGAAGCTTTACAGAATCTCCTTCCCTGGACTGCTCTCCATCCATCCTCCTCCTCTATGGCGCCTCCTCTCTCCCTACCTTCTCTACTCCCTTCCATGCTCTCACCAATCTGTCCACTGAAAATCTGATGGCCAGTTCCACAATATCAACCAGATTGCTAATATTCTTCCATAAAGGGGACAAAGAGGTATTCAAGGTTGGCTTCAAGGTCCATTTTGGGCAATTAGGATAATACTTATCCCTAATGGCAATTAGGACAAAGAGGTATTCAAGGTTGGCTTCAAGGTTCATTTTCATATGTTCGAAAGGGCCAATGCCAATCATTTTAATACAATACCATGTGCGAGGAATAAAACAAGAGCGAGTAAGAAAATTTGCACTGCGTAGCAGCATTAAGGTGTGGAATACAAAAGTCAGAAGGTTTTCCTGTCCCAATAGGATGTAATTGACGCCAGTCTACAGACTGGCGGAACGAGTCCCCAAATAAAAGAACCCTGACAACCTTCCATGGGCGAGTCAACATATAATGTTTAAATGTTTCTGTGTCTAGGGTGTTGACTCTGAGTCAAAATCCCAAAACAAACTTAAGGGCACAAATGTCAGTCATGCAAATAAAGGGATATCTGACAAATGCCGGGAAATCATGATTCCCTTAAAATAAAAACAAAATAAAAGAAAAACAAATCAATTCAAACAAATAAGTCATGTCAAAAATGACATTCAACACATTCATAAAAAAATACTGTGTTAGTCTTTGATTATTGCCTTGGATATTGTAGTCTGCTTTCTGTGTGATTAAATTTTGTTATTCGTTAGCTTTGTACTTGAGTGTGGTGCATAGGGTGTGGCTGTGGCCATCTAGCGAGTAATATTTGGATAATCATTAAAGTAACAATGGAATTTGGTGGAAGATATACTGTATTCGGCCCAATAATTTTCCGATATTGAGATTCATGTCATTTTCTTGTCCTTTTCCTTTGAAGGACTCCCCCCTAGTTTGTACAGCTCTTAATAGGTTCATCCTTCATGGTTTGTTTTTCCGCAGCTGACACCTTGCTTTGATGTTTGTGGATTATTGTTGTTTTCCCTTTTACCCTAGGACACTATGTTGCCATAGTGAATGGTTTGCCTTATTTCCTGGATTCTGTACACTATTCATGGTGTTGTTTTGACAAGGATCAGCAAATTTATATCCATTTTTTAAGTCATCATTCCTCATTCACATGATCCTCAAATATTTCTTATGTCATGTGATTATCCTCAACCTTGTTCATGTTTCCATCCTCTTGCCACATTTTCTATTCTGAAATTCCCACCTTAAGTATGTCTTTTGATTATGCCTGCAGCGAATCTGAGTTAACTGTCGATGTGTCTGTGCTTGAGTTTTGATTCTGCATTTGTCCAGTCTTAGCCTAGAAAACTGACATTTCTTTGCGTTACTGGGACTGGGTGTTACTACTTTGATTCCCATATCCCATATGCTCGTGAAAGTATGTCGCAAGGGAGCTTTGCTTGATGTCGCAAGGGAGCTTTTCATCATGGGGTCTTGAAGGGAAAGAGGCATCAGAGAAACCCCTATGATGATATAAATTGGTGGATTGTTAGCTTGGAAGCAGAACGAATTGGCTCCGGGTCCAAAACCATTAAGCTAGCTTAAACAGGCGATATTCAGACTTTTTGTTTTCTTTTTTACTATTTTGATATTTAAAATATTTATCAACATATATCTTTATATACCAAATAATCTATCATTCATATCTCAGAAGTGGCAGGTTCAGGTTGGAACGGGGCAGTTACGAAGCTGGCCTGATCCATAATGAGAAACTGCCCCTTGCCAATTCTGCTTTCGAATCCATTTTCTAAAACCATATGTATTAGAGGGCACATTTTTCATGTCATGCATTCCTGAGTGCATAGCTTATTTGCATCTGGGATGGACTCATACTTGTTAAAGTGGATGCCCAGGCAACCTGGCAAAACAGTGTCAGTAAGGTGCTATGCTGCCCATGCTGTGCGATCTTGCGAGATTCTTCATCTTGTCGGTCTTCAGAGAAATGAAAGTCCTGAAACACTCCATTCCTCTGTTTTGTGTTCGTGGGTGGACAAGGCCTGTTTACTGGGCAATTTTTAATCTCTGCCTGACCCTTTGATTGTACGTGAGGGCTTGAGGGTTAAGGGTTTAAAGTGGGGTTTTCCCACTCTTTCCTGTGGTGTCAGAGAAACCCCCCCACACCCTCCCTTCTTAGGGCAAATCTCTTGCTAGTCATTGCCTGTCGAGTACCATAGTCTGCAGGTGAGTTTTTTTTCCATTTCTAGTTGCACTATTTATTTCTTTGGGTACCATTCCTGATCTCCTGAGATTTACTCGAGATCTCTCCTATTTCCCTGGAGATGAAGATGAGATCCAATATGACATTCCTTGGTGGTGCCTTTGCACCTTTCCACAAAGGCATGGTGGGTGTGTGGCTGTGCTACTGGGCTTAAGTGACCCAAGCAACGCACCCGTTTCGGCCTGATAAGGAGTGCTAAACATGATCCATTTGGATCTTGTTTAAGTAAGCCCTCCTCAACATCCTGACTCCAAACTCTATTCTACCTCCTTCCTCTCACCAAGTGATGCGGGACAGGGGGGAAGAAGGGAGAATGGGAGGGAGGATCCTCGGCCTCGCACCAGAGGATTGGGGAGTTCCCGGCGTCACACCGGGGACAGGAGAGAAGGCTCCTCGGCGTCGCACCGAGGAGGGGAAGAGGACTGGCGTCGCACCAGTTAAGTACCTCCGTCACAGAGGTAGAACACACACATCAGGTCATTTTTTTTTTCTTCTCAATTTCATCTTTTTTTTCTAAACGAAAACAACATACATATAGGGAGTTCTGTAACTCCTGACTCTTGGAGATCCCTATCAGACTCTTAGACTCTCCCCCCTCATTTACGTTTCTGTCACCCCCCCTAGAAACTATAAAAGCACATGATGGACCATAAAGGGTCCTAATAAAAGCACATGAAGGAGCTCCCAACATGCATGCATCGTCTTCTGCATCAATCTCCCATGGTTCGAAAAAACTCGTCCTCGAGTTTTGAAATGCGCCAGTATAATCAAGCGGACGATTGGATCATCTGTGGGAGTCTTCAAGCAGATAATCATATCAAGAATCACCACCCAGTCTGCTGTACGTGAATCACAGAAAGTCTGCCATATCATATCCACGGGAGACTGTAGCAAGTCATACATATCCTCGTACAGAGTAGCTATCATCACATCTTCAGTAAATGTTGGATGAGGTTTTGAGTCAGCATAAATGTCATCGGTAATAAGATGTAACTCTGCCTCAACAAGTAAATCCTGATCCCATGAGATAATAGGAACTGGTGCAGTATCAAGTAGATCTGTGCAAAACACATCATCATAGATGCGATCCAATCCTGACCGTCTAAATAATGCGTGATCCCAACTGTGAACCACCCATGAGGCATCAACTTCGAACACTGTATCATCAATCAAATGTAGTCCAGAAGTAATAAATAAATCGTGATCCCAACCAGTAATAGATGAGGGTGCCATTTTAGCTAAACAAGCTAATAACTGTTGAAGCTTCTCCTGAGTATGATAAGAAGAATTGAGAATGCGAAAGGATGTATGGTATCCCTCAGGTCGTAAAAGACAATCCCGCCCTGTGGGATCAATCACAACTTGTCGCACGTTCATCCATTCTTTGCCCAAGCTAATATATGAACCATGTGGTGTAACCTTGCACCATGCATGATCATAATATCTGACAGATCGGGAAATGCCTTTGTCCTTTAGAAGATGGGAAAATTGGACACAAGCTTGGTCTCCAGAGACAACTATATAGTCCGTATGGGATAGAGAATCCACAATCGATTGCGAAATAAAATTACCGAACGGACTTGCAGTAAGAAACACCATGGCTTGCATAGAATCGGGTAGGTCCACCTCAAACGTAAAGTCCATCGTGAGGAAACGTACCTAGGATTCCGACTTGTGAGACAAATTGGTCCAGATAGAGCAGATGACGTGCAGATCAATGCACCACTAGGTGAAGAAGAGCTGACGAGGTCCGTCTTGCTGTTGGGATGCCAACGGTACGATCGGTGCGCAAAACGCGGCACAAAAGATCACCTCGATATACATGCAGAAGTGGCACGCAAATCTATGCAAATCGGGTCTGATGTGTTGCTGAAATTGGATGGGTCTCGCTGAGACGAATCCAAAGTCACTGACAGTGCTCAAATCGGAGTCCGGGACGACTCCGAAACGGTGAACACAAGTGTCCTCGTAATGCGTGCAAGTGCGGCACGCAAAACAAGGCAAGTCTGGCTGCTGGCCGCTGTGAAATCAATGCACCGGGAGACTGGCACGCAAATCGAGACGGCTGACGTGGGCCTCGAGATGCGCGATCAAGGTCCTCGATATGCGTGCTGAAGTGGCACGTAAAACGAGGCAAGTTGGAGACGCAGCACTTTGGATCTAGGATGGCCTCGTCAAGACGAACTCAACGAAACAGACGGCACGCAAATCGGAGTCCGGACGAGCTCCGTACGTGGGAGGTGCACTAACGGCTCCAATTGCACCCCTGTTGCACCACCAAGAACCTGGATTGGCTCCTGGTTCGGACCTGACCGCCCCCTGGTTCGGACCAAGTGGCACCCTGGCTCAAACCACCTTGAAAACGGGTCTGAACCCACTTCAAACAACCTGGCTGGACCAGGTTCAAAATGTTAAAGGTGATTTGTGGACTGAACCGAACCGGACCGGTTCACCTGGTTGGTCCGGTTTGGCCTAAAAGGGGCCCGACCCTTTTCCTTCTCCACCCGTCTTCTTCTTTCCTTGCCCTAGCTCAAACAACACGAGCCGCAGGCGACCGGGCAGCGGCGAGGACAGGCGCGCGGAGGTGGCGACGGCGACGGCGTGCGGGGCGAGTGGCGCCGGTGGCCGGCGGCGACGGCGATGCGGTCGGTTGGCGGTGACGGGCGATGGCCTCAACTCCGACGGCAGTGGCTACCACGGCCGTCGCTGTTGGCGGGGACAGGCGTCGGTGGTGGAGGTGGTTACGGGGAAGCCGGCGATGGCGGTGGAAGCCGGCGACGACGGCGGAGGTCGTGGCAGCAGGCGGCGACTGCGGGGAGTGATGTTGATGGCGAGGGCGAGGGTGGGTGCAAGTGGCGAGACCGATGGAACAGGCGAAGGCGGCGAGCGGCGGCGGCAGGCGACGCCAGCGGCCGCGGCGGCGATGGCGGTGGCAAGCGACGCCGGCGGCAGCTGGAGCAGGCGACGACGCTTCCGGCAGCCTGGGGATTAACGGCGGAGGACGGCGACTGAGGACAGTGATCCCGTTGGGGAACGGGGGTGGCACGACGGCGTGGTGGGGGATCGAATTTTGGCTCTGATACCAAACTTGATGCGGGACAGGGGGGAAGAAGGGAGAATGGGAGGGAGGATCCTCGGCCTCGCACCAGAGGATTGGGGAGTTCCCGGCGTCACACCGGGGACAGGAGAGAAGGCTCCTCGGCGTCGCACCGAGGAGGGGAAGAGGACTGGCGTCGCACCAGTTAAGTACCTCCGTCACAGAGGTAGAACACACACATCAGGTCATTTTTTTTTTTCTTCTCAATTTCATCTTTTTTTTCTAAACGAAAACAACATACATATAGGGAGTTCTGTAACTCCTGACTCTTGGAGATCCCTATCAGACTCTTAGACTCTCCCCCCTCATTTACGTTTCTGTCACCCCCCCTAGAAACTATAAAAGCACATGATGGACCATAAAGGGTCCTAATAAAAGCACATGAAGGAGCTCCCAACATGCATGCATCGTCTTCTGCATCACCAAGTCACCATAGTTGTCAAGGCGGCAAGGCGATCCAAGGCATAGTTGGGGTCCCCGAGTGCCTAAGCACTTAGGCGCCTGCCTAGGCATCGCCTAGGCACCTAGTTGATAATAACAAAGTTAATATTACACTAATGTGACATTAATATAAAAAAATTAAGAAAATAACACTAATATGACATTAATGTGAAAAATAATAGGTAGTTTATTGGATTGAAGTTTCAAAATTAAATATGTGACTGAAAAATAATTATGAAAATGATATTTCATAATAAAAAAATACTAAACCAGATGCATATTCTCCCAAAATCTGCAACTTAATGCTTACAACAATAATATATATGATGCAATAATGTAAAACACATAATAAAAAATATTATCACCAACAAAAAATGAAGTTTTATAATAAAACAATGCTAGTTAGATGAGATATGCAATGAAAGAGTGAGAGCCTCAAAATGGGTCAGCAGATCTAATGCAGGCGCCTTGGGCGCCTAGGCAGGTGCCTTGGGCACCTTTTGGGCCCGTTGAAGGTGGAACTAAGGAATTTCGGGTTGGGTTGGGACCCGGCGATCCCGACCCGATCCGATCTGGATCGGTCGGGTCGGCCGATCCATACGAAGTCCGGCCGGTCCGACTCGGCCGGATAAAAAAAGAAGAAATATCAGAAGAAAAATCAGAAAAAATCAGAAAAATTAAAAAACAATCAGAAAAAAAAATACATACATATTATTCAATTGATGTACAATAAGAATGAATGCAATTCATGTACATCTATAAAAAATAAACATTAAAGCCAACTAACTAACTAATAATTTTTGTTGTGCACTAATTAAAAAAAACATTATTGTTGAAAAATACCTTAGAAAGAATGCCATACTGTATAGGTGGAGGTCTAGAGTACCCTTCAGTAGTGCTGCTGATGTTTGAATACAGCAGTGTAGGGGAGTGAAAAATGGGCGGATAAGAAGGTGCATCTTCCCATGGGGGCCAATCACATCCTGCCTGTCTCTGTTGGCCTTCAAATCCCCTTTGTTGTCCTTGTCTTTGGCCTTGAGTTCTTTCAGAATGACTCGGAGGTGTGAGTAATCTTCGTATCCTGTGTAACTGCTCCCAAGTGCAGAACCTCCTGATAGTCCAGCAGTAGCAGAAACGCCATCACCATCACCATCACCATCTCCATCATCATCATCATCATCATCATCCTCAGTGGAGTCATCACTCCGCACTTGGCTTGTTTTCCTTAACCGCCTTCTTCTACGTCTGTAGGTTTGTCTTTCTGCCTCGTACATGCTGGCCAAGTGAGGTGGTAAACCTAGGGTGTCCTTAAGTGTCTCTCCAGTCTGCTGAACTCTCCCTTCTTCTTCTTCCGATGGGTCCACTCGTTGTTTAGACTTTTCTTTTGATTGTTTTCTCTTTTTGTTGCTAGATGACTGCAGTGAAGGTCTTGTTGGCTCTTTCTCCTTTCTTCTTTGTGGATCCACCTGAGTAGCTGGTCTCCTGAGTGCTGGCTGAGAGGCAGAAGTTCTAGTAGTGTCTTCTAGTATGGCTGACTTTCGGCGCCTCTGAAGAACAAGTGCACCTCCTTTTTGTGTTGTCTAAAATTCAGGATCTCGAGCAACTATTGCATCTAATTCACCTCCTGCCCAACTCCGATCCTGAGGATCAAACTCAGGCTGTACATCTCTGGCTGCTCTGCTCTCCACCCAAGAATGCAGTGGGTGTTCTTCATCTAACAGTTCATCAATATCAATCTGATGTACAGGCTCATCAATTGGTCTGCCAGCAAACTCCATGAATCTCTGTCTTTCCTGAATCTGCCTGATTTTTAGGCGCATGTTGTAATGACAGTACACCAACTTTTGTCTGGCCCCGATTTGGTCCGGTTCGGGCTGATTTTCTCCGTTTTTTTTTTTTTTTAAATAAATCGGTGGGGGGGAACAGTAAATTCCCCCCTAAATCGGATCGGGACCTGCCGATTCCGTTTCGAATCAGCCGATTCGAATAGGAATCGGCTGGTTCCGCAATCCATGGGTGGACCAGTGCCTGGCTGCTAGAATTCTGCCTAGGCAGTGCCTAAGTGGGCGCCTTGACAACAATGCAAGTCACCATAAGGGTTTTGGATGTCTGCTATTGTCTGCCCTATGTCTTGCTAAGTGCTGCTACCACCCTCTCCCACCAAGCATCACTGTGTCCATGTCCTGCAGGTGAGCTCCATATGGTAGGCGACCTTCTTCCTTTCCTCTTCATCCTATTGGCTTATTCTCTTTCTCCATCTCACATTTTCTCTCCCCATCCTCAGTATCTCTCTCAGCACTTCACAGAACCAAGGAAGGATCCTACTACCTCTCACAGTAATAATAATATCCCTTCCTTTGAGGAACCTTACTGTTCATTTTTTTTGTTTTTTGTGACGTAGTTTCGAGACTGGTTTCTTTTGCTTGTAATAGAGTTAGGGGAATGTGTTATAGCTGTGTAAAGAAGACACTAACTCCTCCATTTTTTGCCTTGTTGTAGGGCTAGGTCGTGACACACTATTTACGTGTGGAAATTTTTGTTTTGTTTTGTTTGAGAGCTTGCTTTGTATGCTTGTCCATTTCCTTCTTTTCATTTGATGAAATCATGACACTATGCACTTCCCAACAAAAGAAGGAAGTTTCTTTGCCATGCTTGATAAGAGGAAGTTCAACAAGAAGGGGAGGGTGGGATGGCCACAGGGGACATGGTCTGCCTCTTCAAAGTGGCAGCACATCTCAACCCAGTTGACCTCATAGAATATACACTTACAGTGAACTATTCCTCCTACACTTACAGTGAACTATTCCTCCTGCTCTCTTATCTGGGAATCCACAGCGGTCAATCCCAACGCAAGGTTGTTGAAAGAAACGGGTTGGCTTTCCTAACTATTGTGTGTCAGAGGAAAGTTAGAAAACAGAGTGACCTACACATGGCCATGCTCAACGTACAAGTGATTGCCACATTACTCTGTTTGTTTAAGCATATAAATCATGTTTATTTAAGCAATGGGGATTGTTGTGCGAAGCTGTGCAAGTTCAATGGGTGGAACACACAGACGTTTTACAAATGATGTAGAATCGGTCAGATATGTGTCCAGCAAAGGCAGCAATGGAGGTCTGGTCACTGTTTTTACCTGCTATGATGTGGGCAATCTGGTTAGAGAGAAACTCTAGAAAGTTCAAACAAGAGTTTAGCAATCCATCTAATATTATCAGAAGAGCCATCAACTGGGTTAAGAATTGGGGGAAAGCAGCAGAAATCTGGAGTATCGCTCAGGAGAAATTCCATTACACTGTCAGCAAGTGGAAAGATCTGATTAAATGAGTATTGAGCCTCTTTATTGGGTTCTCTTGTACTTTTATTTTATTTCCTGAATAAAATAGGAGTATAAGGTATGGTAGTGGGGATTGGCACTTTGCCTTTCTGTGACTGGCCTAAGGCCTTTTTTTAACCTTTCTTTATTTAATGAAACGTGACTTTTTAAGTCACCTTCCAAAAAAAAAAGTCATGTTAGTTTAATCTTGATAATACCAGCTGTGGTCATATTGATTGTGCCCATCTTGGAGGGGGGGTGGAATCCCTGCTTTAGAGTTTAGGTGCCCTCTGCTGGAGGAAGAGAGTGAACTCTGAAGGATACTTGGAAGCGGGGAGGTATCAGGATTCAGGAGTCTTTACACTGCGGTCTGCCTGCAGAGTCATAGCTATGGAGGTATCTCGTTCCCTTTCCATTGTCATATTTGGCACCATAGAAGCCATCTCAAGGTCAGAGTTCTTTTATGGAGGATTGCTAATCATAGACTTTCCCCTTGTGACAGATTATTGTGGTTTGTGCCTGATTTAGCCACTAGTTGCTTTTTTTATGTGGGGAAGTGGAGTCGTCTTTCAACCTTCTCCTTTTGACCTGCTCTCATGCTTAGGCGGTGTGGCAGTCCATCTTGGGCAAGATCCATTTCCAGGGTGGCTAAAGGATCTGCATTCTTGGAGTTCCTTTCACACTCCTAAGGAGGACGGAATATATGATGTCTCATCCTCCATGTTACTCTTCGGGCCATTTGGGGTCAAAGGAATATGAGGATTTTCAAGAATGAAGCCTTGATACCAGAAAGGACTTCGTGTTTTGTTTGCCACATTGTGAGGGAGTGGGTGATTTCCATATGTAACTTGGATGTTTCTAGTTCCTCCTTTTTTGCTCTTTTGGGGGATACAAGGGTCGCACCTCCTTGGTGCTTTTTTATAGAGGGAATTTCCAGGGTTTTTGTTCCTCAGTCTGGTGCATTCCCCTTATTCTGTTTTAATATACTATGTGGTACCATCCACATTTCAAGAAAGGAAAAAAAAAACAGCTATGGTCATGTTATTCCTTTTTAATGCACCAAGAGCTTGGATCATCAAGAAGCTAAACCATGAACAGATTAAACCTGTCGCATTCTTCTTTCTTCTTCAAACTCTGTATTTGAAATGTCATTTAATTTAGCCATTTGCTTTAGATTGTGAGAAATGATAAAATTATCTACTTTTCCAAACTTTGAGTTAATAACTCCATGTGCATGGGCACTCTCTAATGTGAAAATTTGATTGTCATGATTGATTTTCTTTATATTCAAGTTTATTATTTCATTTCTTTCTTTGAAGTTTAATATCAGCTTGATATTCACATAAACTTACCATACACTTGGTTATTGGTTTTTATCTGTGTCATAGATGTTCTTGGTTTTCAAGGGGGCGCAGGATGCTCCCTAGGCATCTCTTAGATGGTTGACTAGGTGCCTAGGTGCTTAGGCTCCTCGAAAACACCTTTTGTCGCCATGTCAGCTTGACAACTACGGCTGGGCTTCCTTTGTTTGTTTTTTTCTTTTTTTGGATGAGGGAGGGAGTCCAAAGTTGGCACATTTTTGTTTTATTTATTATTATTAAGTATAGCTATCTATTTGTGAAAGAGAAAACCCAGGCTGTTGCAGAAGCTATAGAATGTAAATCCAACTGCTGAAATTTGTTATGGATAGGGATGTAACTTGGGCAGATTGGGTTGGGTCATGTGGTAATTTGGGCTCAACGCAAATTCAAAATAGCCCAGCCAAATTTCAGCCCAGCCCAAATTCAACCCAGATTTAACCCAAATTCAGCCCAAAATCAACCAAATTCAGTAGTGAGTGGACTGGGTTGGGTTGGGTTCGGCTGGCCCTATTTGTAGAAAGTTTGTTAGAAATAGTTTTCTTTTTGTATTAATTAATGTAAAAGTCAATAGGTCAAACCGGGCCAGCCCAATTTCAGCCCAACCCAGCCCAAATTTGATTAATGCCAACCCAAATTTAACCTAATCCGATTTAGATAACTTGGGCCAACACAATTTATAATAATAAGGGCTGAGCTAGGCTGGGCCACGGGCTGGCCCACCCAATTGACACCTCTAGTTATGGAATATTGTGTACTGTGGATGGAATTCAGATTTGATAGACTTTGGATGAAATGCATTTAATTTTATAAATAGCAGAAAATTCTGTATTAGATAAGCTGAAATCTAAGATTTTTGTAATGTTTTCGGCTTATTCAGGACAACATTTTATGTCATTTTTGTCTGGGGAAAATTGCAATTCTTTTGGGCATAAGCATGTATAAATTCTTCCACTGGAGAAGCTCTTGGTTGTTTGAGTTTCTCAATTGGCTTCAAGTGCAGTTATCGACCAACATATATACCTTTTTTGGAATGTATGTTTATTCTGGTCAAAAAAAGAGAATGTATGTTTATTGATCCAACTGTTATTCTGGAACATTGCTGCAGAGTGGTTCTGTCTCAGTAAGGGCATTGGCCGTGAAATTTATGGAGGTTTACATTTTACTTTTCACAGCTGAAACAAATGATCATGAGAAATCTTTTCTGGAAGGTACTACATTGCACCCTGTCTGTACTAATGTAAAGGCAGATGGATGAGCTGTTTCTATAAGTTTTTTCTTTTTCCTTTTTGTTGTGGTTGGTATTTTCAGTGTTGTGTAAAATTGACTCGTCTGCATTTGGTTCTGTGATTGTTCATGCCAGAAAAAGTGATGGACTTTAATATTTCGCAATTAGTTGGAGTGCATCCAATCTTTGAGCCAGCCTTGCTTTCATCTGAAATGGACAAATGTCTTGGCCTTCTGCTGGATCTTTTGCAGTCTGCTGGCAGTTCTCCTGGTTCACTGACAATTGTCATCATAAACTGGTAAGGTTTTTGAAGGCTTATTTACTTGCATCTTTATAATGAAAGTTGGATTGTTGCACATTCTATAGCATGTATCATGTGCCTAATGGGGTTTATATAGTTTCTAAGAGTGGCTGGCCAGCCTCTTGTGGAGACTCCCCTAGAGGGGTTTACACAGTCTTCTCTTCTATTAGCCAAAATCAGTCTGTTGGGGCTTGGAGAGAACCTTCACCAAACGTGCCACCCACTCACCCACACACACACATGTTCCTTTTTTTTTTTGAGGGGTGGTGGTGGTTCCTGATTGGATGAGGAAACGACTGGTGGGTGTTGGCAAGAACCCCCAAATGCTAGGTTTCCACTTTCTTTCTTTTTATTATTTTTTCTCCTCTCTTCTTTCTCTCCCTCCTCGTCTCTTTGTGTGGGTTGGAGGGGGGCGGGGCTTGTGCAGTAGCAAAAAATTCCCTTGGTTGGAGTGTGCAGTGGCCAAAATCCTGGCACACTTCCTCATCATCATCATCGTCATCGTCATCATCTTCTTCTTGTCCTTGTTTTGCTTCTCTTGTTCTTTTTCTCTTTGTCCAACAACTGTCATGTGTGTTTAACCGATGCAATCGGTGTTTGGGTTCTTGGTTGTCGGTTTTTCCTGTGAAGGCGTCTCCCGAACCGAGTCTGAGAATGTGTCATCGCAATTATGATGCAAACATAGGAAAATGCGATACGAGTTGTAAAAGTGGAAATTCAAACTAAAGATGTCTCTTGGGAGTGACACATGGTTGGAGTTGATATCAGGCCTAGGTGAACTGATTTTCTGTCTGACAAACTTATTGCATCTGACTTTTAGGGCTAACTAAGGGAGTTGAGCATATGTTCTCAGGTTTGATAGTTAATTTGTGTCTGAAATCTTTTATAGGTCTCTAATTATAGAAGGATAGTAGGAACAAAGTTCTATACGAAGACCTGTTTGTTCGCATCCTGTGTTTCAGCTTATTCCTTTGGATTGTTTGCTTTACGTATGTTCTTTCTTGTTCTTTTTACTCTCCTCTCAGACTCTCAGATAACTTTGTCTAACCCGATGACTTACGCGGTCTCGGTACCGGGTATAGGCCTAGGGACCTCCATCTTCCTCGCCCGATAGCTGCTGGTTCGAGTGGGCCACCAAGTTTGTAGGAGATTGTGGTGGCTTCTTTCTTCGGCCTGCACCACTCCGGCACCGAGCCTCCCCGAAGCCGACGGGGATCGTCGCCAACTGGTCTTGGTAGTAGGGGAAAGAGGACTGAGGAGGTGCCGAGCTGCTCCGTGAATCTGGAGGCCTTGCGTCTACGACATGGGAGTGGGAGCCACCCCTAGTGCCTGGAGGAGGGTCGGTGGACCGAGAGACCCCAGGAGTGCTCGGTGCCTCCCTGTGAAGCCTTCCCCATGCTCTGTGGCTCAGATGTGGCTGCCAGTCTAGAGGCTTGTTTGCACAAGATTTATCACCCCCTAAACAATATGTGTATATGTGTGTAGGACATACACATGTATGCATTAAAGGAGGCTAGAGTTTTCTTTATACCCTATGCATGCATGCGAAAGAAAAAGAGAGACAAACATGAATTAGGGTTTCATGCCCTATCCCTTGCGTCTGCGACAGGGGAGCGGGAGCCACCCCCAGTGCTTGGAGGAGGGTCAGTGGACCGAAAGACCCCATGAGTGCTTGGCGCCTCCCTGTGAAGCCTTCGCCGCTCTGTGGCTCAGAGGTGGCTGCCAGTTTAGAGGCTTGTTTGCACAAGATTTATCACCCCCTAAACATATATGTGTATATGTGTGTAGGACATACACATGTATGCATTAAAGGAGGCTAGGGTTTTCTTTATACCCTATGCATGCATGCGAAAGAAAAAGAGAGACAAACATGAGAACATACCTCAGCCGGCAACCACAACAGATGAAGGAAAGAGCATTAGCGGCCTCAAACAACAAGAAAGGCACCAAAGGGTACGACAGCAACACCAAGTCAGCAAACAGCCGCAACACCCAACAGCAGCACCAGCTGCAACCCTAGATGGGACCTGTGGTCCCTATTCTGTGCGCACAGAACAGGGGCACCACATGCCAACATAAAGAGAGAGAAAAGCAAGGGAGAGAGAGGCATCGGGATGAGAGAGAGGCAGCGGGTTGACAGAGAGAGAGCAGAAAAGAGGGAGAGAGGGGTGCGGTTCTCCCCCCCCCCCCCACTGGTGCTCTTATAGACCCCCACCGATGGGGGGGGGAGAAAAAAGGAAAAACAAAAAAAAAGAAGGCACCCACCGGTAGGGGGGGTGGGCACCGGCCCCTCCCCTTCTTCCCTCTCTCTCCCCTCTCCCTCTCTCTCTGCGCATGGCACCGGTGGGGGGTGCCAACGGCCACTCCCCCCCACCGGTGGCCTCCTTGGAGGCCTATAAAAGGCCCTAATGGCCATTTGCTGCAGACGGGGATAGATGCACACATGCGTGTATGCGAAGGGATAGAAAAGTAGGAGCCTTGCCAACCCTTGAAGACCTTTTGTGAATGATTTTTGTGCATGGAATAAAAAGGAGACATAAAAGGATTTGTCATTTAAACATTGTAATCTTATTAAAAAAATTAAGGGTTCGTTTCTATCGGTGAAACAGCCTTCATTTTCTTAGTTTACTCTTATTGGTAGAGTAACTATATATGTCTTGGTGCATTTTTAGTAGTGAAATGACTATGATGTTATTAGTTTGCTCTTACTGGTAGAGCGGCCAAATAACTCATGGGTCATTTCTCCTATTAGAATGACCAAACTTATGTAACATGAAGAATGTTGTATTATTGGTTCCATTTAAGAATTTTGTTCATGTTATGGAGTTCGTTCGTATTGGTTGAATGACCGAATTAATGGATGGTTCCTCCACATTGGTTGGAGGACCGTTACAGATTATCCTCAACTATGTGGCGGCCTTCATGCCCCATTAATTGAGTTTATTCCTTATATTTATCTTCCCTAAAATGAATAAAAAAGAGAAGGGAGATCTCAATGGTCTTTATGGGGTACTTAAAGGATATTATTTAAAGTACCTTGATATCCTTTGGTCTTAATAAGGATTTTGTCCAAAGACATGAGGAGATCCTCTTAGTATCACTTGAAGCCCATAAGTTCTTATGTCCTCGTGTGAATAAAAAATCCTTTAAGTATCCTTTAAGGTCTCTAAGGGATTCTTAAATAAAGGAATCATTGAAATAATAACTTCCATGCATGCTGCATAAAAGTAAATGATTTATTACCATAAAGATGATGTCATGTTGAATTCTTCTTTTATTCTTGTCATTTCAATGGGCTTTAATGGACGGTTAATCAAGGGTTGTCAATCGGTGATTGATGTAATCAACATTGACTGAGGTCAGTGGGGAGAGGTCAAACACATGGATCCACACTTGATCCAAAGCCTTAGACTCCATGAGGACTAATTCTAAGTTCTCAAAGTCTAAATTTTAAAATAAAAGGAACCCTTTTTTTGAAAACTTAAAAATCTTTTTAAACATTCTTCGGAAATGAAGTCTCATAAGGCCCCTTACCATGGTGCTGTGAGGGTTTATGTGGAAAGGATTTTGGGACTCGAGAGAAAGCCTGCTCATCTGAAGGCCCCGGGGGCCTGTCCGGCTGAAGACTCAATAACGTCTACACCTGTAGTAGACCGGGCAGTGGTCACTCGTGTGGAGGCTTAGGAGGGGAATGGCAGTGTGGATACCGATTAGGTGGATGTTGACCTTGGGTGCATGGATGTTGGGCAGGTGGAGGAGGGGGACCATACCTCTGGGGGCTCCAAGGAGACTGTGGAAGGGGCTGTGGGGGGATGGTAGGGGATGATGGAGATCCTGAGGACCCCAAAGGAGGTCAAGCTTCATCCTAAAGGGACCTTGGGAGAGTAGAGGTGAAAGAGATTATTACCCAGGTAGAGAGAGTGGTGGAGACACAGGTGAGACATGTGGCTGAAGTTATTGGGGTGTCCTTTGAGGGGATGGATAGAGACATCCACTTTGTCTTCTTTAAATTATGAAAGAGGTGGCAGTTGGGGGTTGCAAGAGGGGTGAGAAGTGAGAAGATGAGCAAAAAAGATAGAGGGGGAGAGATGTGCCTGGAGAATGGGAGGGAGGGAGTGGATAATGTGATTAGTTCTCAATGAAGATCGTGTCCTAGAATATCAAGGGTCTTGGAGGGAGGGAGAAGAGAGAGGCTATCATGGATATTATCCGGAGGTTGAGAGTTGACATTCTGTGCATACAAGAGACGAAGTTTGAGGAGATGGGCGAGGACTTGTGGAGGGGTCTTTTTTTTGGGGTGGGGTGGGGGGGGGGCTAGGCTCCTAAAAGGGGCCGTTTCTCCAGCAGTGGGTAGGGTTGGTGGCATCCTAGTGCTTTGGAACGATTATGTAGTGCAGGAGGTGGATAGGAGGGTGGGAAGATACGAAATCTCTATCTCTTTCAAATGTGTAGAGGATGGGTTTGAATAGACTTCACTGGGGTTTATGGACCTCAATGGAGGGAGGAGAAGAAGATGTTGTAGGAGGAACTCAGGTCGTGGCACTCACTCTCCAGCAGGCCATGGCTGTTGGCAGGCGATTTTAATGCTGTTGTGTCCCTGGCAGAAAGATCGTAAGGGTGGGCCTGTGGAGGACTTCAATCTATTTATTCACCAGGCAGTGTTGATTGATGTTGTTATTTATAATGCTTTTTATACTTGGTCTAACCTCAGGAGGAACCCCAACTTATCCAGGCTTGACAGGTTCTTGGTGACGGGAGAGTGGGAAAGCCATTTCCTTAATTTGAAGGCTTCCTGTCTGCAGAGGCATGTATTAGATCACAAGCCAATTCTGTTGGACTCAAATCATCATTTCTGTCATAGGCCTTTATTCAGGTTAGAGAAGTCTTAGACTAAGGATGAGGATTTTTTGGATATTGTGGAGCAAGCTTGGTTCTCTCGGTCTCAGTATGGATCGACTATGGCTACATTGGTAGGTAACCTCAAGGCAGTGGCTAAAGCTCTACGTGTCTGGAGTGCAGAGAAGAAAAAGGCAGTAGAGTCAGAAAGGAAGGATATTCTAGAGGAGCTCCATACACTAGAGGCCTTGGAGGAGGCTAGACTACTTGATGAAGGGGACTGTGATAGGAGAGAGCACATCAACAAGCAATACCAGGAGATCCTTGCAAAAGAGGAAATGTACTGGCAGTAGAGATCTAGGGAGAGATGGATTCATGAAGGTGACAACAAACGACCTTCTTTCACAGGATGGCTTTAGGAAGGAGAAGAGGAAATCATATCTCAGCTCTCAGATGGGGGGATTTAGGTTTTGACTAGCAAGGAGGAGATTTTTGAGCACACTATTTACTTCTACTTTGAGTTGTTCTCGGAGGAGGGCCAAACTAGGCCGGTCTTCAGTGGAGGCGTTCAGGTGGTTTTGTCAGATGAGGAGACCTTTTGGCCCCTTTCTCCTTGGAAGAGCTGAGAGGTGCAATTTTCTCTGTGGTAGGGGACAAAACGCCTGGCCCAGATGGATTTTCCTTGCTATTTTTCAGCATTGTTGGGAGATCATTCACCCTTTGTTGGTACAGGCTGTCCTAGAGTTTCAAGAGGGAAAGGCTGCCCTAGAGTTTCAAGAGGGAAAGGCCCATTTGAGGGGTTTCAACAAGACATTCATTGTGCTTATCCCTAAGAGGGATGGTGTAGATGCTTTGACAAACTTTAGACCCATCATTCCATTGAATGGGACATATAAGATTATTTCCAAGATGTTGGCTATCCAGCTGAAGTTAGGTGATTAGCAAGTTGATTAGTATATGTAGAGGAAGACAGATTCATGAGGGTTTTATGGTGGCGCAGGACTGTCTACACTCGATGAGGTCTCAGAGGAGAATTGATATTGTTCTTAAGCTTGGTTTTGAAAAAGCATATGATAGAGCGAATTGGTCCTGTCTTTTTGATGTTTTGGCTAAGATGGGCTTTAGTGACAAATGGATCTCCTGGATTAGAGCCTGTGTCTCGTTAGCTTCCTTTGCCATGTTGGTTAATGGGGAGCCGACTACCTCTTTCCTTAGTGGGAGAGGGCTCATATAGGAGAATCCTCTCTCCCCGTTGTTGTTTGTCCTAGTGGCTCAGATTCTGAGTTGTATGTGGAACGAGGCGGTGGCAGCAGGGTTGATATCTGTCTTCCAGGTAGGCTGCCAAGACAAGACCGTCTCTCACCTTTAGTATACGGATGACACTATTTTGTTCTGTTCAGGAGGGGAGGAGCAGATCTTCCTCATAAGGTTGATACTTGAGTTCTTGGATGAGGTGGCTAGGCTTAAGGTGAATTTTCAGAAGGGTGCAGTTTTTGGGATTAATGTACCATATGAGTTTTTGGGAAGGGCGACCACCATATTGGGGTGTTAGATGGGATCCTTTCCTGTTACCTGTTTGGGGTTGCCTTTGTCCCCGTGGCATATCAAGTGTAGTGACTGGCAACCTATGACTCAGAAGTTCCAATCCAGGTTGGCTGGATGGAAGGGCCGCCTACTGTCATATGGTGAGAGGTTGACATTATCTCAGGTTGTACTCCTGGATAGTTTACCAATCTACTATCTTTCTCTGTTTAAATTTCCAAATCGGTGGCAAGGCAGCTTGAAGGTATTCAATGTAGATTCTTCTGGGGGGCGATTCTGATGATCCCAAGAAGGGTTTCCATGATATTTGCTGGGGTAGAGTCTGCAAGAGCAAACAGAATGGGGGCTTAGGCATTAAAAATCTAGACTTCAATCTGGCTCTTTTGGCTAAATGGCTTGGGAAGCTTGGACAGAATCACTCTACTTTCTGGAGGGAGGTGATTGCAGAGAAGTGTTATGCAAGGGGCAGATTCTGGGACTTCCGGTTGCCTTATGAGCATAATGTATCTCATGTTTGGAAAGGTGTTATGGAGGCGGCAGATGTGATGGTGACAGCTTCTCGTTTTGTCTTGGGAGATGGCAAGTCATGCTTATTCTGGACTGATAGGTGGGTAGGACCGGTGCCACTTTCTCAGGACTTCCCTAGACTGTTCAGCATTGCTGCAGATCTGTTAACTTGGGTGGAGCAGATAGCGGACAGAACTGGAGGTCATGCTGTCTGGACCCCCCCCTTTTTAGAAGGAATCTGCTGCTCTCCTGGAGACGCTTCAGGGGTTTAGTTTGGATGCTGGTCGTGCAGATACTCTTGAGTGGTCGTGGTCGGCTAGTGGCGACTTCTCCGTCAGATCAGCTTTTGCTGTTATTGCAGATGGAGGGCTACGGTCTCCCACGGCTTGTCAGATTTGGGATCCGTGGTCTCCACTGAAGGTGAAAATTCTGACCTGGAGGATATCCAATGGGAAGATGCCAACGGCTGACATTGATTCGGTTGGGTGTGACATTCGACCTATATGCAGTCTATGTGAAAAGGAGAATGAGGACATTGATCACCTTTTTGACCTTCTCTTCCGAGATATGGTCTAGTCTACTCCAGAAGTTCTATGTGGTCAGGACCATTCATGATTATGTGGAGGACTTGATTCAGCTCTGGGCTTGGCATTTCCCGCTGAAGGGGGATAGGATTATATGGTGGCTGATTCTTCATGCAACTCTATGGGCTATTTGGACTGAAAGGAACAAGAGGATCTTTAGAGGCTCTTACTCATGACAAGATTTTGTCTTTTGTCTATAATAGGGTGAAATAATGGATGAGAGTTCGGTGTACAGATCAAGTGCATAATTCTTCCTTTTTTACTCTTGAAAGATTAGCTGTGAATCACCCTCTTGGTGTTTTGTAGAGTGAGTTGGTGAGAGCCTTTATTCCATACTTGTGGTTTTCATTTTATACTATGCAGTGGTACCATCCACTTTCAAAAAATAAAATAAAATTGTCCACTGTATGTCAAATGATCTACTGATAGGAACTTACTGAAAGTACATGAATGTTGTATCTTTAAACTTAAAGCACCTCTAGAACATGTTTTAGTGTCACTCTTTCAAATTTGCCTTCAGGGTGATGGGATAAGGATTGACGCTGAAGCAAAACCTATGCAGTATTTAACTACCTATATCCACTGTCCTGTAAAAAAATTACTTGTTTTTTCCAGATTGGATTTAAACCCAATTTCATTGATTATGATTATGGATGCATCATGAAGATCTGATGGTCTCTGGAAGAATGACTAGACATCCTTTCTGTCTTAGTTTTTCTGAATTCTAGGCACATATTAGTCTACTTCACACCTGTTTTCTTTCACTTCTGGATTTATAACTTTTACTAACATTTTAGTGATTGTGTAGTCTTTCAGCCATTGCAAGGAAAAGGCCTGTTCACTACAGCCGCATTTTGTCTGCATTGCTTGCCTTTGATGCAGATTCCCAGACCAAAGAGGGAGGTCATATCTCTAGTGTCCGATATTCAATGAAGATTGGCTTTCTAGGATTCCTAAGGTGCATCCATCATCCATCCATCACAGAGGTAAAATTTTTCCTTGGTTTTGAATTTCATTTCATCACATTTTTAGAAATTGCAAAAGGCACAGTTTGTAATGCGTCAAAGCCTTCAACTGCTAAATGGCTTTTTGCTAAACATTTCTTAATTCACATATATGCAAACTCTCTTCCATGTTGCTTGATGAATGAGAAAATTTTTTCCCCCACATGTCAACTATGGATCATTGTGGAGGAACTCTAAATATCCATAATTAATTTCACTCAACTTTAAATATTGTTGCTATTTTGAATGATTTTCATGGATGCTTTGTTGAGATAGAGAAATTGAAAGATGTGTAATAAACAGAAGTTCCTTCCAATTCCTCATTATAATATTCTTTTTTCTCAATGGGAAGCTTTTAATTTTTTATCGGGAGCCTAATTTGTTGTATGAAACTTGGCTTGTACTTCTTTTTGAGCATTGAAGGGATAGATATCAGTCAAAAGTTGAAATCTACAATCTTCTTTTCTAATTGATATCGGACCCTTCTTGTTTCCGTGTTTACTTGGCACTTGGGGAGTGTTGGTCCTGTTGGATGTGGTTTCTTTAAATCAGATCTGTAAGGTCTTTGCTAACCCCAATGAAAGAGACTATATCATCTCTCGTTGAGCTTAAACATAGTTAAAACATTATTTTTGGCAAGAAATGTAGGGAGAATTCTGCTTGATATGTAACTACTTTAACTACTTTTCAAACAAGAGCATTTGCAAGTGGTAAGTTTGCATGGCTGGACATGGTGAGGAATGACATGCACATAATCATGGTATGTTAACAGCCAGGTCTCTGCAGATTTCTGGCACTCAGGGTAAATAATTCCTTGTTAGGGGCAAAAGAAACTGATCACTTTGAATCTACATTGTTAAAGGTGAGAGGCGAGTGAGGTGACTAGGGGCTTGCCACAACCTCAAATGCTAGGCGAGTGCCTGTCATTATTTAAAAAGGCAGTACCTCAAGGCACTGAGGCATATGCCTCAAGGCAAGATGCTAGGAAAATGCCTTGAGGCATGTGCCTCAGGCTACTTACCTAAGGCTTATGCCTTTTGTTAATGGAGGCATGCACCTTATGCCTTGAGGTGGTGAGACAATGAGATGCTTTAAGGTAGACCTAAGAATTATGGAGTCTTTATTGTTTTTAAAATATGACTGAATGATGACAATTCTATTAGATAAACAAAATAAAAGGATTTAAACTAAATCGAATTCTTCTAGTTCCAACACCAAAAGAGAGGGCAGTAATTGTGGCAGTTCATACTTCAATGTCAACTAGTAGTCCAAGGTGTTTTCCCTATAGTTCATTTGTATAGGCCCCATCATTAAGTTGAAATAGGATTACCAATGGAAAATGGGCAGTATTTAATTTTCTTTGATAGTTTTAACATTCTTTACCTAAAATAGTGAGGCTTACGCCTCATTGAACCTCAAGGCTTGCGCTATGTTATCAAGGGCAGTCGTGTTGCTCGCCTAGGCAATAAAGTAGGCTGAGGCGAGCCAAAACGCCTCGCCTCCCTTCATGTTCTTCGCCTCACTCACTTAGGCACTTCCTTATGATGTTATGCGATAAGTTTGTTTCTTTTTTAATTATGTGGTATTATTTTTTCTTATTCGAATTGTTCTAAAGTGACTAATGCCTCTTTTAATAATGGCTAGTACCCTTTGTCTCTTACATGATGTCACGCTTTTTCTTATTTTTGATGTATGACTAGTAGATGATTTTAGGACATTACATGTTGGAATGATCCGTGCTTCTTAGAGTCTTACATATGATCATTTTGGATGTTGTTTTTTATTTTCATGTATTATCATTTTTTCCTTCATAATGATTTATGGGAGAACACATCGCCTCCAATGCCTAGGCAATTGCCTAGGCATTTGAGGCTGAGGCGAACCCCTAGTCGCCTCTCGCCTCTAACTACATAGGGCTTACGCCTCGTAAGGCTTTTCTAAAGCACCTCATAACCGCCTCAAGCCCTTTTAAACAATGGTGCCTATGCATTTGAGTGGTGTTTTCTCCCATAAATTACCATGATGGAAGAAAATGGCAGTGGGAGAAACATAAAGAAAACATCCAAGATAATGATATGCAAGGCTATGCCAATATGAAGCACTCATAAATAGTGGATCGTCTTTGGAATCATCAAGAATAAGAAAAATTGTGTCAGCATGTAAGATAAAAAGGCCGCTATGCATTGTTAAAAGAGGCATTAGTTGCTTTGGAATAATTGAGTGTAAGAAAAAGTAGTACCGCATATTTTTTAAAAAATATGAGCATTTGACATAGAAAACATATGTAAGTGCCCAGGTGAGTGAGGCGACATGAGGGGAGGTGCTACATTTTTTACTCACCTCACCTTGCCTCATTGCCTTTGCAAGTGAGACAATCACCTTGGATAACATAGTTTTGAGTTTTTTTTTTAAAGGAAAGTGTGGATTATAATGTCAATTTTGTTACGCAATAAAGCGAGATAGTACAATTGAAGGGGTTGAGGGGGATTCCTCATTCATCAACTACAAGCTTTGGAGAACTACAATTCTACAAATTACATGAAACAATAACCTTTTGTAGCAAACACTACACCACTACTACACTAAATAAAATATAATTTCAAATGAAAGACTCCCTAAGATTGGGTTGTAGTAGTTCTGCTGCAGATATTGCAAGGTTTATGCTGTGTAAGTTCCTGCGCTCTGCAAGTAAGATTTTTTTTCCCCAAATGTGGATGGTACCATATAAATATTTAAATTAAGTGAACAAAATAGAGACAATGTTACAATGCAGCTCTCAAAAGGATCCTAATACCATCAGTAACCAAAAAACAGAAAAAACACCAACATGGTGTCACCTCATTCCACCCTCAAGTCTTCAAAAAAACTGTGTGCTGTGCAAAAAACAAACCCCCATTCCCCAACTCTCTCACACACAAACCCATCCACTTTCTTAGCAGCCCACACTTTTTTGAAAATCCTCCGGTTCCTCTCCTCTTCTCCCCCCTCCCCTCCCCCCCCCCCCCCCCCCCCACACCAAAATAGCCCAAAGAGTTGCATGAAGAATCAGCCACCAAATAACTCAATCATCGTTGGGTACCACTAGAGTAGACCATAAACGTAGGAGTGAGTCCACAGAAACCATGGGTACAATAGACGTGACAGGGAGGTGCACCTTGGCAAAAATGGCACCCAAGACTTCCCTTGCGAAGTGGCAAGCAATAAATAAGTGATCCAGAGCTTCATCCTCTTCCCCACATAAAGAGTAGATAGAGTTAACATCACATCCAAACTGGAGCAATCTGTCTGCAGTTGGTAGTCTACCATTAGAGATCCTCCATATGAGTGTCTTGACCTTCGGAAGTGATTTTATGGTCCAAATGCAGTGAAAGAAAGGGGACCTCAAGCCGCCATCAATGATGTGACCTTATAAACTGACCTGACAGAAAAGATTCCCTGTGTCTCCAAGTCCACACCCAAGAATCTGTGGCAGAAGAGTCTAGGAAATAACCAGCTAGAAGCCTCCACAGCTCAATCACCTCCTGACACTCATTTTCCCTGAGGTCCCTTCTGAAATTGCTTCCTCAATATACATTTGGTTACGAATTTGCGATCCTTCGACAAATTCTGGAGCTTTCTTCCTCGTGATGTAGATTTATTGACTATAGAAGACGTTGTTCAATGTTCAAATTTCTTTCTCGTAGTGGTTGTCTGAGTTGAGTTGAGTGGTTGTCTGACTAAATATAAGCTGATTTTTTTGGACAAGTAATAAAATTCTGAATTTTCTCTCAATTAAGCTACTAGTCTCCTACTTAATAAGTTAGGAGTCGAATAATAAATAGAACTTTTCAGTAGAATCCATTGAAGAAACATATGCATGTGAAGACCCCTGATTTTTTTACTATACATATTAGAAGTTTGTTATCATCTCTCCATTTACTTGGCTATTATGGTGGTACCATCCACATTAAAAAGAAAAGAAAAAAGAAAAAAAACTGGCTTATGGAGCTGTTGGACTGTTGAATTTTCTTGTGGCACCTGACAAACTCGATTGTTGTTTTCTTTTGTTTAGTCACGGGACAAGTTAGTCAGGGCTTTAAGGTCATTGAATCCTGGAGAAGCAACTGAACAGACTATTCGGCAAATTGACAAAATGACCAGGAATGCGGAACACATGTCTCGTGATGCACGGTTCAGTAAGGTTGCTTCTTTTAACATTTATGATTTCATTTTGACTTACCAGCCTGCAATTGGCTGCATGTCTTTAGGGGTCTTTTTTTCCTGCTTCTGGTGTCAGGATGACAAAACATCTGGTCAATTACCTGTTTCTGGTGATACCATTTCAAAGCGGTCAATAATGCAAGTTGCCAATGATGGTGTCCCCAACCCTGACGACATTATTACAAAGCGATCACGCTACAGTGGGCCTCTGAGCTCTGTTGCTTCTGCTCCATTGGCTAATGATTTTGCACAAGACAACGATGATGGCGATGTTGATGCAGAAAATGGGTTATCGAATAATGTGTCTTTGCTGGATAGTGATATGACTGCTGTTGAACAGGTGATTGTGATGATTGGTGCCCTGTTAGCACAAGGGGAAAGAGGGGCTGAATCCCTCGAGATTTTAATATCACAAATGCAGGCAGATTTGTTGGCTGATATAGTGATACTCAATATGAAGCATTTACCTAAAAGTCCGCTGCCTTTATTTAGCAGGCTTGGAAGCTATACATCTCGAACCCTTTCATCTGATTCGTCTGTTCAAATAGGGCCATCCACAGCTGTTGCAGCTACTTCTGATACTTCTGATATGTCTTCTCAAAATTTATCATCCCCTTCCAGTGTTGCCATTTCAAGTACAACAACAACTGATATCCCTTCATTTCCCAATCCTCTTGCGGAGACTAAACGAGATCCACGAAGAGTAATTACGCATACTTTTGTTTAGCACATGCATATATCTGTTCTGATTTTTGGTTCAAGAGATTATAAAATGTCTAGTTCTTACTATTTGTGTTCTTTAGGACCCTCGTCGCCTTGATCCACGTCGAGTAACCTCCCCTACTGGAGCACAGCCGGTGGCCTTGAACTTGGAGAACGGCAGTGACATGCAATCTGGGCTTGATGGATCAATGAGTAAACCAGCGGCAGTTCCCGTGGCCATGAAGGATGACAGTAGCTTGATGCCATTGACTTTCAAAAGTGAGGCAGTGATTGCAGAAGGTTCTATTTCTACATCGGCTGATGCTCCTGCTTCACAAGAAAGTCCTGTTTTGCTGGACCAGCCTATGGAGAAGGGGCTTTCTTTAGCTGTTGAAGGAACTTCAGATGTACCACTGTCTCCAGTTCATGTTGACCAAGATTTGGAGCCATCGACGCCATCAGAAGCCACTGAAAATGATGGTGTTGATATCCCTGTATTAGAGAATGACCAACATTCTTCTGTCTCTAGTGCCATCATAGAAAAGGATTCTCATGACTTGCCCTCACTTCCGCTTTTTATTGATCTGCTTGATGAGCAGAAAAAAATATTGAGTAGATTAGCAGTTTCTCGTATTACTGAATCCTACAAGCAAATACAGGCTGCAGGCTGTACTCATCCACGTATGTGTTTACTTGCTCGCTTGGTTTCACAGGTACAGCTGTATTTTCTTTTCATATAAAATTTCATCTATATCTGTCTATCTATTTGTCTGTCTATCTATGTGTTTGTGTGTGCTTATTTCTTTGCATGACATCTTTGAAGTGATTTTGGCATTCTATGCAGGCGACTCAACCAGGAAAATTGTATGTAAACCATAATTGCTATCTGAGCTAACAACCTTAAAAGTTTCTCCAAGTAATTGGACTTGTCATATGGTCTTGCATCCTTATTTGCATCTTTTCCTTCCATGCTTCATGCCAGCCAGATTCTTTTACTGTATGAACATCATGGTTACTATGTGTTCAATCCTGACCTTTTTTAATACTACTTTTGACGCAGCTCTTTCATTTATCAGTTATGTTAGACTACCTCAATAAGGATACGATTTTTGGACAGCTTTCAAAAAGTCAGTTGGGAATCATTGTTAAAGCGAGGAAACATTGTCTAGTTGATCTAAGTGTCTTCATAACTTTTAAAAAGAACCTCTTGCTTGGGGAGCTAATAAAGTTCTTTGGTCTTGGTGTAGTAATTGTTAGGCGTACCATATGCACAGCTAATTTATGTTTGGAGTTACATCTTGTAAGGATGTCTTTAGTTGTAGTTCTAACTTTCTTCTTCTTACGGAATGAGAATGAACTCATCCCACATTCTATATGCTGGAGTTTATGGAAGGAATGCAATGCAGTCATACCTGGGGAAGTAGACCATATCTTGATAACCATTTGTGTTACAGCTGTGATGTTTCTTTACAATTGGAGTAGATATATCTTGAAGTTACCCTTGGAAGAAAGGAGGAAGGAAGTAAAAGTAACCACCAATCTTTTAGTGTAGTTTATGGTTTTTGGGTGTTGGAACCACTCCTTCAACCACATTCATTGCACTACCTCTGTTTATTATTGCAATAAAATTGGTGTTGCAATCCATCATCTTTTCCATATTGTATAGCATTAGTACCATTTCAGATATATACAGCTACCTAAAAATTGTCCAGGAAAAAAGCAGTCCTTCAACCTTGTAGCTTTCGGTTGTCCATGAATCCATAAGTCTAAGAGGGCTTTTTTTGCTGAGGAATAATACCAAGTGTTAAAAAATCATTCTCCAAAGGGATGACATGGTACAATTGCTACTTCTCCATGGGAAAGCCATGACATGGTTTTCGATGAAAATGGAACATGTCATAGATCCATAGATTTCAGGAATGGTCAATCTGATCCCAGCCATCCAACTGGGGATAGTCTGACTTGGCATGAAAACCACCAGCCCACCCTGGTCCAACTCAGCCCAATTCCTTTTCGTTTTTTTTTTTTTTTTGGGGGGGGGGTGGGGGATGCTAAAGTCCCCATTTTGTTCTTTTGCTTTGATGATTTTCGTAGGGAGACCATGACTCCCTAGAGGATATCATTTATGATAAGGTGTAGGGGTGGCGTGCTTTGATTGTAATCTTGATGAGTCAACCTCATGTTTTTGCTTTTGGGAGTGGTAGTGAGCCACAGTCTTGGTGTGCCTTTGTACAGGGGTTTTTGAGAGCTTTATCATGCTAGTAAATTCCCTGCTTTGTATTTAATAAATTTGTGTAACTACCCACTTTCAAAAACAGAAAAAAGAGAGCAACTACTGCAATAATAAACAACAGCCAGTGACAGGTGCCGGAATTCACCCGGTGTCATGGAATTCCAGACCAGGTCGGGGGTCCAGATTGGACCCTGGTGATCCCGATCCAATGCGGATCGTATTGGCCGTGATCGTCCGGGACCCCGTGACTGAGAACCGGCCGGAATCGGTGGGGGTTCGGCCCGGAATCGGCCGGGATCGGCCAATTCCTGCTGATTCCTGGACTGGAGGGGGAAGGGCCGGTTTCCCCCCATAATGATCACCCATGGCCGATCCTGAGTCGAATTGGCCAATCCGACTCGGGATCGGCCTATTTTGCATTCCATGCCGGTGTTCGCTGCTGCCAATAGACCAAACCAATGATCACCCCACCCAGGAAACAAAGGGGGAAAAACCCTTATCAGGACTGTTGTAGAGTGGCCCAAGCTAATCTGCCTGCCACTGTCGCTGTTTAATGTTGTCATGACTCATCAACAGTGATCAACTGCCCTCTTTCTCTCTTTCCTTTTTAATCCTTTCCAGCATCAGTTACTTGGGTGTTTGGCCGAGGAGCTTCCCCAGACTGGGTTTCCCGCAGGTACCATACTGTCTCAAAAGAAGAAGAAGAAGAAACTTCCAGCATCAGTTACAAGCACCCTTCCAATTTTCTGTATGAATAATGCTTTCTGCCACTGCCATTGTATGCTGTTGTCATTGACCACCCTTCCTCCTCTTACTCTTTCCTTTTTAATTCTTTCCTGCATCTGGGGGGCAGGTGAGTAGCATAGTGGATAGGCCCCGGCCTTCGGTGCGTTAAATTTCCGCAGGTCTTGGGTTCGAGTCCCTATGTTTCCCCAGAGTAGTTACCCAGCATGTTTTCCCCCTTGTGTGCTGGGCAGTTGGTCCAATATACTTGGATGTTTGGCCTGGAGCTGCCTTCAGCCTCTGCCGCTCTTGCAGTATACTTGGGTGTCTGTTCCGGGAGCTGCCCCCAGCCTCTGTTGGGATTTCCTGCTGGCACCGTCCCGTTTAAAAAAAAAAACAAAAAAAAAGTATTCCCTACATTTGTTAGAAGCACTGTTACATATTTTTATGTCAATAGTGACATTCTATAAATCATTGAGATCTTTGGAGATGGCAATAAGAGCTCCTTTGGGGACGGTGCCAGCAGCTGTCGGGGCATCTCCAGAAACCGGGGCTCGTTGTGTCTCCCTTTGGGAGGCATCTTCTTGTGCCATGATGGGTGAGTTGATGCTGGACCTACGGCAGTTGGAGACATTTGAGTAGGTGCTGCCAGAGCAGCAGGAGACGGTAGGATCATGGGATGCAGATTCGGCCGACCTGGATCACGATTGGCACTAGCCGATCTGATTCTAAGGGTGAAATACCTAAAAATAAAAATGCAAAGAAAATCATCCAGAACTGGCCTGGGTCGTCCAGATTGGGCCAGAATCGGTTGAGTTGCCCATCCGGATCGGATCAGATAGGGATCAGAATCTGCCGATCCTAGATCTGACCCATTTTTTCTGATTTTTTTCCATTTTTAATATTTTTTTTAATTTTTTAAATTCTTCCCTTGGATCCGCCAGGATCGGTTAATCTGGGGATCGGATCGGATCGGGATCGGGACCGGCCGATCTTGGGAGCCGATTCGATTCAGAATTCCATGAGTAGGATCTGCAAAAGCAAGGGCAGAGGAGGCCTAGGTATTAAAAATCTGTGTGATTTCAGCCTAAAATTGATGAACTAGTGTCTACGGAAGTTGGGGGGCATGTGAAGGTGGTTTATGGGTAGAGATCATCACTCAGAGGTACTACAGGAGATCCAGTATGCGACATTATTTTGTCTGCCTCTCATAATGTCTCATATCTTTGGAAGGATATACTTTCGATGAAGAGCTATGGAAGTTGGTGGCACATGAAGAAGATGGTTTGTGGGTAAAGATCATCACTCAGAGGAATCACAGGAGATCGAGAACGGGACATTACCTGGGCTACTGCTTATAATGTTTTATACATTTGGAAGGGTATACTTTCAATGAAGACTTTGGTACATTTTGTTGGAGCATGGATGGGATTCCTTTTTGCAGGAAAGCCAGTATGGCGGCAGAGCAGCAGATGCTTTTCCCGATCTTTTTGCTATGTCTTGTACCTTTAATGGGGTGATTGTTGATATGTTTGATTAGCTTGTTACTGGGAGAGGATGGACCTGACTTTCAGAAGAAGCCTTTAGGATGGGGAGATTGAGCAACTGAGTGTTATACTGTCTATGCTTAGGACTGAGTGACTAAGTGCTGCACTGAGGTGGATGTGACAGTTGGTGGTGGAGTTGGGACTTGGGAGAGAGATGGGGAATTCACTGTTCAGTCAGCTCTAGGATAATTGCTGATGGTGGCTTGAGGTTGCCCCTTTTCCAATTTCCATTATGCATGGAGCCCTCACAACCCCTAAAAGGTTAATTTCCGATGGCTGGAGGAGGACTGACATTAATCCCTAGTGATCTTTAGTCTAACTGGCAAAACTAATTGAGTTGTACCTTCATTCTTTCTGGGAGAAAAAATGTTTTTGAAAAAAGTAAACTGCATATTGAATTTATTTGAAGGACAGATGAGTCAGATTCAGGTGCTGCTATTGATTTTATGGCCTAATGGAACTTTGTGTCTCTCTGTGTTTAAAAATGAGCATTGCCACATTAAGCTAATTGAAGAATACTCCAGATAATCGATATACAAATTGTTGCAATATCCTCTGATGCATGATCCATGAGGCACAAGGGCAAAATGATCCAAGATCCAAACTCCAACACCATCCCTTATTTTTTCAAATACACCACAATGTTTTATGATCCATCAAATTTGTCATGATGGAATACCGATCTGTCTCCTTAAATGAGTGATGATCCTATGCTGATACTGACACCATTTGATATACATATATAGCAAAAGAAAACCAGACAATATCCCAAATGAACCAGATACAGTCTAAAAGTCGCACACTAATATACCTGCACAATAGTTTAACATTCTCTTACTAGATGAACACAATGGACAGTGGCAAGACAGGCCCAAATAAATGGGATAAGGCTTTAGCAATGATGATGATATAAATGCAATGGATTAGTACAAATGCTACAATCCCTTGCTTCAAAGGGTATACAACTAACATATGATCTGAATAATCTGATATCCACTGTGCTAGTTAGTTTTCCAACAATGTATGAGCAGGTTCCTTTGGGCTTTAATGTGGAGATGACCTATTCTTTTCTACTTTTCATAGACTTTTTTTTTAGATGTTTCTTTATTTTTCAATGTCCCAGAAAATTTCCTTGTAGGTGGCTTTGACTTGTGTATAGTTTCTTATGTTGAATTCCTGTTTTATAGTTCACCACTTTCTTGCAGGTTGATGCTGATGCCAATGTGGTCGAAATGTTGCAAAAATATATCATTAAGGATTATCATCATCAAAAGGTATGTTTACGTTTTCTGATGAATTGATTCTTTTGTCACCTAGTGGCAGTAAATCGTGTCCCTGGAATATCTTTAAACACATTTCTCGCATTTTCTTAGCTAAAGCCATTGGGCTGTTTTTCATCTTAAAAGATCTGTAGTTCAATTTCTTAATTTTTTTATTGCTTTTAATGATTATAATCTCAGGGTCATGAACTGGCAATGTATGTTCTGTATCACCTGCACTCAGGCATGGTTTCTGGGGCAGAAGAACAATGTCTTTCTTCTGCTTCTGATATCTATGAGCAGTTTATCCTTGCCCTAGTAAGTCTAATGGAAGTTTATCGTCCCAGTGTAATTGTCATGCAGTTCACAGGATATAAATTATTTTTCTTTGCTACTTCTTTTGCAGGCAAAGTCTTTGTGTAATATCTTGCCAGCTTCAGACAAGTCATTTAGCAGGCTTCTTAATGAAGCTCCCCATTTGCCTGTATCTGCTTTAAACTTGTTAGAGGACCTTTGCCATTCTCCCGGGCATGACCAGCGTGGAAAAGATGCCCGAGAAAGTGACCGTGTTACGCAGGGCCTTGGTGCTGTGTGGAGCTTGATTTTAGTGCGTCCACATGCTCGACAAGCTTGTTTGAACATTGCTTTAAAGGTAAACAGCAAACTCTTGCTAGATGAACTTTAATTTGGAGGTGTTTCATTGCTCAGATGTTTCAAAGAGACCAGTCTCCTTCTATGAGATTCAGAGCCATCCGTTGCTGAATTAAGCACATATCAATAATCAGTCAGGGCATTTATGGTTAACAATGAGTAACTGATTTTGTGAAGAAAAAGGGGTTGTAAGGTTTTCAATCTCTCTCTCTCTCTCTCTCTATCTTTCTCTCTCTCTTGGAAGTGGATGGTACCACAAATTGTATTAAAAAGAGGTATACATCAGATATTACAATGGAGCTCATAAAATGGCCTCTATACAAAAGAGGGGCGGACCTAAAACAACAAGTAGGTGCCCAGTCAAGACTCAAGATACCCCTGATAAAGCAAAAAAATGGAGAAGTATCGGTAAGATTAGTACAACAGATTCACACCCATTCCCTCAATCTATTATAGATAAAATGGACTACCCTCTCCAGATCGTAAGCCTCTTTCTTGAAGATTTGGCTGTTCCTTTCCCCCCAAAGAGCCCATAAGGTAGCATAGAGGATCAGCCATTGAATTGAAACGGTCTTCTCTGGGTGCCAAAGCGCAAGCCCACTATAGTCAACTCAACTCAACTTAACCAAGCTTTAATCCCAAATTAATTGAGGTTGGTTATATATATTCTGTGTCTCCACTCTAAATGATTTTGGACTACTTATTCTAAAAAGTTTAAGGCCTCCAAATCATATTGTATTACCATCTTCTAAGTTAATCTAGGTTTATCCCTTCCTTTATCTTAATATGCTCCACTTTTCTAACTGAAACCTCCCTAGTCTACACTTAATATGCCCAAACCATCTCAATCTCTCTTCTCTCAATTTATCCTTAATTGATACCAATCTCACTTTTTCTCTAATATACTCATTACAAATTTTAAGCCTAGTATGTCCGCACATCCATCTTAACATTCTCATCTCAGCAACACTCATCTTGGAGATATGTTGCTCCTTCATCGCCTAACACTCGCTACCATATAAAATTGCAGGTCTTATTGTTATACGATAGAATTTTCTTTTCAACTTCGTTAGGATCTTGCGGTTACACATGACTCCTATGACAAGTTTCCACTTCACCCATCCTGCTTTAATCTTATGGCTAACATCTTCTTCGCACCCTCCATCTTCTTGGAGGATCGAACCAAGATATTTGAAATAGGTGTTTTGAGATATTGTCATCCTATCCAAGTTAACTCCCTCCTTTTCGTCCATCCGACCTTCACTAAACTTACAATGCATGTACTTTGTCTTAATTCTACTTAACCTGAAATCCGTAGACTCTAAGTTGCTCCTCCAAAGTTTTAGTTTTTTATTAACTCATTCTTGCATCTCATCTATCAGCACAATATCATTTCACAATCATCATACACCGTAGAATGTCCTCTTGTATATCTTTTGTCAAATCATCCATAACTAATACGAAAAGGTAAGGTTGATCCTTGATGCACTCTAACTGAAATAGGAAAATCTCTTGTTTACCTTCTAACCGTACATACACTAGTAGTTCCTCTTTCATACATGTCTTTTAATATTTGTATGTACCTAGTAGATACCCTCTTGCGTTCCAACACCTACCACAAGAAATCTCTTGGAACTTTATCATAGGATGAACACCATATGTAGATCTTCCTTCATATCTCAATATTTCTTCATCAAACTTCTAATGAGGAAGATAGCTTCCAGGGTTGATCGACCCGGCATAAAGCCGAATTGGTTGGTTGAGATAGTTGTGTCACAACGTAAATGATGTTCTACAACTCTCTCCCGCAGTTTCATAGTATGACTCATGAGCTTAATTCCTTTATAGTTTGAGCATCTCTGGATGTCTCCTTTGTTTTTAAAAATAGTGCTCTTCCTTCATTCATCTGGCATTTTCTTAGAGACTAAGAACAGTCGGGTTAACTATTCCACTCCTACATCTTCTAAACATTTCCACACTTTAATAGGAATACCGTCAGTGCTACAAGCTTTACCTACTTTCGTCCTCTTCAATGCTTCCTTGACTTCCGAAAATCTAATCCTCCTAGTATAGTTCACATTACTCTTTATTGTACGTTCTATGCCCACTATGTTTCTACTATGATTATTATTAAAAAGATTGTCAAAGTAGCTTCTCCACCTTTCTCTGATGTCCTCATCTTTTACTAAAACCTTTTCTTCACTATCTTTAATGCACCTAACTTGATTAAGATCCCATCTTTTCTCTCTCATCCTTGTCAATCTATAATGGCCTTTTTTACTTCCTTTTTTGCTATCTTGTATTGTTCATAAGCCTCATTATTATTACACTTTGACAATCTTTTTTACCATTATCTTTTACTCTTCATCGTCTTTTGTACCTCCTCATTCCACCACCACCTCTCATTCCATCACGCACATCGCACCCAAAGTAGATCAACCTGTTTACTGTAGGAAGCTTGCCATTAGTGATTCTCCAAACCAGGGTCTTGACCTTCAAAAGAGACTTAGGGTCCCATGTTTGGTGTAGATAAGGGCTTCTTATGCCCCTTTCTGCAATAACATGATACACCAATCTGATAGAAAAAAAACCCTTGAGTATCCCATGTCCAGACTTGGGAATCCCTTACAGAGATATTGACCATATGATCTTGCAACACCAGTATGAGGGAAGCCAACTCCTGAATCTCCTCTCCTCTGAGGTTCCTCCCTAAGGATAGAACTCTTAAAGGTTTTCATCTATTTCATCGAGTCTTGTAATGAATTGTTGAGCTCCATTTTTGTTAGTGTATTTATTAGGGTTGGCAATGAGCCAAGCCACTCGTAGGCTACTCGAGCTCGGCTCGAGTTGCAAGGATTGCAGTACTAGCGTACTGGTTGGCAATAGGTTTATTTTCATATAATTTTTTTTCTTTCTATCCTCAACCTAAAACATGTCGATACCAGTGGATACCAATTGTTTATTTTATTTTATACATTTAGATGAACGGTATATGGGGGTACACCTGGTATCACCAATATCTATATGTATCAGCCAAGCCTGAGTCTAGAGCAAAGCTTGTTCAAGTAAATGAGCTGAGCTTGAGTTTGGTTGACCTTGGCTCGGTGAGCTCGTGAGCCAGATCATATCAAAATGAGTATAATTATTTACCTAAAATCCCCTGCTAAACCTGCAACCGCCATCGAGTCAACTAGCTTGAGTAAACACCGCTTGAAGGATTAGAAACTGCGAAGGCCCTGAAACTTTTTAAGCGGCCGACATAGGACTAAAGTCCCGTGAGGCCTTGTGCCTAGCATTCCCTGCAGGCGGCATGCTGCTGACGCGAGGCTTCATGGGACTTTAGTCCCACATTGACAAAATATTTTTTCTCCACCTCATAGCTTCTTGTACAAATAAAGCTTCGCTACCTGGCTCCTTCCTTGCTTTTGGGCTATCCTAGTCAAAGGGTTTTGGGCTGCTTATATAAATGGGCTTCTCAAGCCAACTTAAATGGTTTTGGGCCATCCCAATAAACGGGCTCTTTGGTTAAAAGTAAATGGTGTTGGGCTGATTTAATTAAATGAGCCAATCTCAATAAGCTAAGCTCGGCCTAGGCTCGTGCTCGACCTATTTTGTTTGAGCCCAAGCTTGAGCCTAGTTTTGGGTTTGATTTGAGGCTTGGGCTCGGCTCGAGCTCAAAATGTTTTGCTAAGTCGAGCTCGAGCTTGGCTCGTTGCCACCCTTAGCATTTATCATCTCCATGATGATGTTGAAAGGTCTTGTGACACTTGGTTCTTATCAGTTTGCTGAGGGTTTAGTTTGTCCTCTTGTTTTTGAATGTGGGTGGTACCACTTGTGTTATAAAGTGAAAAGAATATGTGAAATATACAAGTAGGAAGGGAAGGAAAAAACAGAAGTCCCCCCATAGCCAAGATGATGCGACTCTCCCTCAACTCTCCTCCAGAAGAAAACAAAGAGAAGATACAGGCATCCAAATGACAAGAGATCTTAGCCCACCATATAACCTTATCACAAACAAAAGAGAGACGCCTATGTGGGGTAGCAGCCTCCCGCCTAAAAATTCTATTCTTAGTGTTCAGTTTGTCATTTTGGTTATCTTCTCTATGAAATCACCATTTCTATCATCGAGATGACGTTCATTACACCATGCCAAGAAAAACACCATAAAAAAATGATATATGCCGTGTTGCCCATGGCCTTGTTATTTTGATACCATATTGTTGCTTTTCGATATGGGACTAATTTGGTTCATGCCTCCCCCAATTCTTGGACACAGTGGTAGCTTCATGTGGGCACATTTTCTCCCCTACTTCTTGGTAGCCCGTTCCTACATCTAGCACTCTCAAATTGTCTGACTGATGACTTGGTCCCTACAAGAGGTGTTTGAAATGCTTTGGAAGTTGATCAAATGGCCATAATTCATTAAAACGCAGAATTTTTTTAGAAAAGCAACACCAAGAATTTTGTTTTAACAAGGTGGTATACAGTGGACACAGGCATCTGTATTCTTCTACCACCCTTTAGGATTCCAATTCTGCCACAAGCTATAATTTTTTGAGATTGAGGACAGTGAAGCATGATCTCTAGCATACCTGTTAAACTTTTCGTTGGGGCCTTAAGTAGAATCCATCTCCTTCTTACCATTTTTTTGGATTTTTTTTGATATTTGACGACATAGGCCAGCCCTCAATGTAGCCAATATATTACAGAAAATCTGACAAAATTTCTATTCTTCATTAGTTCTGTAATTTGTTATGATTCATTTGCCGCATATCATTTCATGTTGCAACAATGACCAGATTTCTTATCATGTCTGAAATTGATAACTATTCTGTCATAGAACTTATCGATCCTTTTTTCGGTGTTTCAGTGTGCTGTGGATTCTCAAGATGAAGTTCGTGGAAAAGCTATTCGACTGGTGCTGATACTAGGACATTAAAACTTGGCATGAACTAGATCTTGAAATTGTAACTTATATTCTTTTTTATGGTATTGCTGATTCTTGCTAAAACGTAGGTGGCAAATAAGCTCTATCCACTCAGCTATGTGACGGAAAATATCGAGCAGTTCGCAAAAACTACGATTTTGTCACTCATGGATCCGCAACTTCCCAACAAAGAGGTGACTTTTGGGACTTCTGCTGAGCAGAGATTGGAGGTGAGAGAAATCTTTTCTTGTGCTTAGTTTTTGTCCGTCTCCTTAACTCAAAGCCAGTTCCACGTTGCTTCAATCTAAGACTATTTTAGGGAAAAAAAGATAGGACAGATCAAACTGATTTGTTTAGTTAGATCCAGTAGTTAAAGAAAAAAAAGGTGTCACCCTTTCAAAATCAAATCTATGTTGTATTCCACTTTGAATCCATAGGTCTACCACCTATTTTTTGACCTTTTGGATTAATAAGAAACTTTTATGTTTTTATCAAGTCCATTGACCTATTTTCTATGACTGACAAGTTAGCATTTGATGTTGTTAACCTTGTGTCCACATTTTGCCGATACTAGTACCTTGATCATTGTCATCACCTACAGTGATGGAAACAATATTCTTCTATGCCTTATCCATGAAAATAAGAGTATATCTAGGAGAGAGGTGGCTACCCTATGCAGGGTTTTCTCTTTTGTTTGTGAGAAGGTCAAAGAGTGGGCCCAGCTCACCTATATGTGGATGACTGTAATTCTTCCCTTTTTTGTCTGCTTGGGGAGGTAGTTTAGAGCTTCACACCTTCTTGGTGTTTTTGTATAGGGGGACTTTTGTTGTTGTCCCCTCTTTACTTGTACATGTCACTTTTGCTTTTATAATACAAGTGGTACAATTCCCCCCCCCCCCCCCCCCCCCCCCCCCCCCAAAAAAAAAAAAAAACAACAAAAAAAAGGAAAGAAAATAAGGTTGCCCACTGGCCAGATCTGATGATGGCCCATGGATTTGGTGAACTCCTTCTGACCAGCTGCCTGCCAAATGTAAACATTGCCTGATGAAATCTTTCTGACCGGTTGCCTTTGAGTCCCACGAGACTAGTTTCCAGGTGGAGAGCTTCAATTATGTGTTATCCATGTAGTTGTACAAATTATAGCTCATGGAACTTTGGGGCTCAATGGTACTTCTAGACTGTGGAAAGAGTCTAGACAAATAGCGAAAGAAGAAGGTTTTATGATACTGTCATGTCCTTTTCCAGGCAATTAGACAAACAGAGTGAATGAGATGGCATAGAGTCATAATATCACCAAATTTTGCATTGCATGCAATGGTTTAGGGACACTATCATCTACATAGGGCTTGTACATACATTGTGCTTTGATGCGGAAACTCACATTATACGAGGGAATGCCCTATTGACCATTGTATATGTATATATATTGGATTACCACCCCCATCAATAACAAAGCATCCACTTTTCACCATCGATAATCTCACTTCTATTTGGAAAAAGAACCTTTGTTAGGGAGTTTTTTTTTTATAATCATTAAGGGTTTGTCTTGGATTTTCTAGGACATTTACCATAAGCCAAGATTATAGGGATTATAAAGATTCTAGGGTTTTATTCCTAGTCAAGACTCTCTATAGGGGTTTATCTAGAAACACATAAAATAAGAAAATGGTACTGATTATTTCCTTCTAATTCCAATTCCAATTTGGGTCAAGCTTGAAACTGTTATTTCTATGGCTTTCAATAGAAAATTGCTTATTTTTGTTTATTGTGCAATATTAATTGAGTAATTTAAATATTTGATCATGTGATTGTTTGCTTGAAAGTGTGTTTTTAGAAGGCAGTAAATGCCATTATTCATCAAAGGAATCAAGAACTTCAAACATATAAGGGATGTGATCAAGCTATGAGGGGAGGAAGATCAGAGAGCACTCGCCCGTGCCCCTTGTTGCTTCTGGAGCCACCACATTCCCTTGGGAGGCAATGGCTGGCCAGAGGGGCTAGGTGCTTCTGTACTCTTTGCCTAAGAAAGGGGCACATGGCCAGAGGCTGCAAAGCTCCAATCAGATGCCGTACATGTGGAGGGAGGAGCATGTGAAGGGGTTCTACTCCAGGTTTCGTAGGACGTTTGCGGATGTTGTAGTGGGTAAATTTGCAGAGGCTATAGTGGGTAAGGGGCAGCGTTCCGCAGTCATACTTGTGGCTGCTCAACCTCTACTCCGTCTAGTGGCAGAACCTCCGATGGTGTTCTTGAGGCCTAGGCTGAGCCGCCTGCGGCGCTACGTGTGCTTCAGCCTACTGATGGGGAAGTCAGATGCTGCTGGAGTTAAAGATTTAGTGCACAAGGGGAAGAATCTTTCAAAGGGGTTGGGAAGTTCAGAACCTGGGGAGCATGTTCCTCGGCTTGGCCCATTAGAGTAGGAAGCTGTCAGGGTGTTGGAGAGAGGGTTCTTGACGGGGGGATTGTCTTGTTCTTCAGGCCTCACAGTGGGAGGTCCATCGGGGAGCCTTCGAAGATTAGACTCTCCAGGTTTCAAGTGTGGGTGATAGGAGTCCCGATCCAACTGTGTGATTTAGTGGGTGCAGTTTGTGATGCAGCAAATAGGGATTTGGGAGGAAGACAATATGAGACTCTTCGGAAGTGGGGAGCTCCAACCCTTAGGACCTTTAGTGAGTTAGAGATCCCTAAAGGCCTTGTGTTGTGCCTCGAAGGCCAATTTTTTTGGATGAAAGTCCAAGTCCTTCGCCATCTACAGCTGCCACTGCAGCAACCTGTCGAGGAGCTAGTGCTTCAGGGCATTAGGTGCGAGGAGGAAGATGAATAAGGTATGCGGGGGATATTAGCCCATTAGGACGCTTGATTCAAAATTTGAACTCCGCCTTCGGGCTACCCTTTCTCAACCCGGCGAACTGATCATGTAGGCCAGTCTGGGGCCATCAGTCAGGGCCTTCAAGACGGATAGCTTACCTTACTTGATAACCCCAGATTGACAGGGCCTGATCATGAACTCAACCTCTGTCTTCTTCTTCACTCGATAGCCATGTCCCTTGAGCATGCATATTGCCTACTTGGAGCCTCCAGCATACAGAGCCCTGGGGAGCCAGAGTTAACCTAAGCGATAGCGAGCCCTAGGAGGGCGTTAGATTGTCCTCAAGTGTTAGCAAGCGCCTCTCCATGCATTTTTTCTATCTTCGGCGACAGGGATTGTAGACACAAAGACAAAGGGTTGGGGACCTTTATCTTAGGTCCCGGTTAGGTCAGCTTTGAAGGAGGGAAGGGACCTTTAAAGTTTCTTGCTTCAGCGGATCCTCTGCACCGGTAGATGGTGATCGGAGGGCATCTTCTTATGCCGGCCACTTGTGATGACACTAGTCGGGCTTTCTGCTTGATGCTTAGACATGAGTGTCTCGAGGCAGTAGGTCCAACTGATGAGGGTGGAGGACGAGAAGCTTCATGTGCTCTAGCAATTAATAAGACATCGGCTCAAGTTAAAGCTCCTCCACTCCCTTTGCTTAGTGAAATTGAATTGGAAAAGCTTGAAGGATATTCCCCTAGGACTATGACTATAGTCTTCAGCGGGAAGGGTGGCGAACTAGAGGTGGTGCCCGAAGCACACCCATTTTGACTGGGTGGAGATCTCAACAAAAAAGAGGTTAAGGAGGTCCTGGCTAAGGTAGAGAGCTTTGTGGAGGAGTATGCTAGGGAGGTGGCTGATAGAAGGACATCCACTTTGTATTCCATGAAATATGTAATCGATGGTAGTTTGGTGTGGCTAGGGTGTGAAAGGGGGTGAATCAAGTAAGAGGGTGGGGAAAGGAGTTATGGAGGGGGGGAGATAGGAGGGTGGAGGGAGGTGAAGCTACTATATACTTATTTTGATCTTATCTTGGAATATTTGGGGGATTGGTCGTAGAGAAGAAGGCCATAACGAAAGACTTGGTTAGGAGGTGTAGGATAGAGATTTTATGTATCTAGGAGGCTAAACTGGAGGACGAGGGTGAGGATGTTTGGAGAGAGATTGTAGGAGCTAGGTTGACTAAGGGAGTGGTGTCCATGGTGATTGGTAGATTGGATGATATTATGGTACAGTGAAATGAGTTTGTTGTGAAAGAGGTAGGAAAGCATGTCAGCAAGTTTTCTATTACCATCACCTTCAGGTGTAAGGGGGATGGTTTCTTATGGGACTTTACTGGAGTTTATAGATGACATAGAAGGGAGGATAAGAAGAAACTATGAGAGGACCTGATGCACTGGCAGAATTAGGCAGGAAGACCGTAGTGTTTGGCAGGGGACTTTAATGCTATTATGTCTTTTAAGAGAGAGATCAAAGGGAACTTCTGCTATAGGTGCTATGGAGGATTTCTAGGATTTCTTCTATTTAATTCGAGTAGATTACTGCTTCACATTCCTTTAGAAAGTTGGAGAAGAGAATTTAATAAATTTTCTCTGTAATTTAGGGGATTCTTTTTTATTCTTAGGAGGATCTTGCCAGGCTATTCTTTCCTTCTATTCCCACCTCTTCTCAGAAGAGGACCTTACTAGGCCTCAGTTAGTTGAGGATGTCCTCCCCAAGCTAACAGGTGAAGAGAGGGCTCTTCTTTCGGCCCCTTTTTTAAAAGAGGAGGTGTATGTTGCAGTCTTTGCCTTACTTGGGGTTAAGGCCCCAGGAAGATAGTTACTCCTTGTTGATTTTTCAACATTGTTGGGAGGTTACTCCTTGTTGTTTTTTCCAACATTGTTGGGACATTGTTCATGGTGTGTTAGTATAGGCAGTGTTGGCATTCCAAGAGGGGCAAGCGTATTTAAGAGGCATCTACAAGACCTTTCTCGTGCTTATCCCGAAAAGAGGCAGCTGATTCTCTGGCTGATTATAGACCCATTAGCTGGCTGAATGAAGTCTATAAGATCATCTCCTAGATGCTTGCAACTAGAATGGAAAAGGTCTTGGGTAAACTGATTAGAGCTAACTAGAATGCTTTCATTAAAGGTAGACAAATTCATGAAGGCTTTCTTATAGCATTTGAGTGTCTGCATGGCATGAAGGAGGAACGAGGTGTTTCTCAAGCCTAAAGGAGGAATTGGAGCCGTCTACTTGATATTCTTTACAACATGGACTTTGGAGACTAATGGATCAAATGGATCAGAGACTATATTTCTTCAGCCTCCTTTACCATTCTTATCAATGGGGAGCCTACTCGTTTATTCCATTACAGGAGAGGACTCTGCTAAGGCGACCCTTTGTTACCATTGCTATTTGTTCTTGTAGCCCACATTCTCAGCAATATGTAGGAGAGAGCAGAGGAAGCTGGCTTTCTTAGTGGCTTTCAAGGAGGTTTGCATTCCAAATGGATTTCTCATCTTCAGTATACAAGTGATACTATTGTCTTTATATCTGAGGCTAAGGATCAATTTCTCTTTACGAGGCTGATTTTGGAAATGCTAGATGAGATTAGTGGGCTAATGGTGAACTTCTAGAAAAAGCTTCGTCATTGAAATCAACATGTCAGAGAAGGAAGTAGGCAATGCGACATTCATCCTTGGATGTAACATTGACTCTTTTCCTGCCACCTATGTAGGCCTTCGTCTTTCGCCTTCTACCATCAAATGCAGTGATTGGCAGCCTATCCTTCACAAATTTCATTCTTGATTAGCTAGTTGGAAAGGGAGACTCCTTTCATATGGGGGCAGACTGATATTGTGCAAGGAAAATGCTACCGAGATGGGAACTCTTCCCCGTTTTCTTTACCCTGCTGACATGATTGCATTTGGTACGTTCCCCCCTGAACACCTCATTAACTACCCCCTGGTAAAATTGTAAAATAGACCTAAGACTCTGCTTTTGCTTTGAGTGGGTAAGATAAACGGGGAAGGTTTCCTGTCAGCATGGTTGGCAGTATCGGCCGATACCGATATGTATTGACCGATACATAACGGTATCGGCCTGGTCCAGTATGATGCCTGTAAACAGGTATCGGCTGATACCGGCCGATACTTTGCCGGTACTGGCCGATACACACCGGTATCGGTACCCTCCAATACCGGTATCGGTACCCTCCGATACCGGTACCGATGCCGCTACTGCCATCCATGCCTGTCAGCTTAGCATTGTTCATTGTGTAAATAGGTATTGGATAGCCTTCCTATCTATTTTCTTTCATGTATAGGATTCCGAGATATGTGGCCAAACAACTTGAAGGTATATGGTGTAGATTTCTTTGGGATGGAAGTTCAGAGGGGCATGAAAAGGGGGAGCGAGAGGTTTCTTAGGGTAAAGTTTGCAGAAGTAGAGAAAATGAAGGCCTTAATATTAAGAACATTTGCTTCAACTTAGCCCTCTTGTCCATTGGCTTTGGAAGCTGGGCACATCGCTATCAGGCCTATGGTTGGAGGTGGTCAGAGAGAAGTGTTACCCCAGAAGCAGGATTTCGGATGTGTCTCTTCCCTGTGGCAAGGTATTCTTCAGGTCTTAGATATGTCATGGCAGTGTCCTATGTTTCCCTGGGGTATGGGAAACCTATTTTGGATGGACAAGTGGTGTGGACCAACACCTCTATATCGGCTTTCCCCAACCTGTTTGACATTTCCTCAGATCCTTTGGCTTATGTGGCCCAATATGCATCAGCTAAAGGTTGGTTCCTGACTTTCAAGAGGAATCTTACAGATGCGGAGATTAAAGATTTGGTGTCCCCTTTTTTGGGCCTATAAGATCACAAGGTGATGGATGCCTCTTGGGACTCCTAGGTGTGGGGGTGGAATACTCAAGAAACTTTTGCTGTCAGATTTGAGGAATCCTTTCCTCCATCATATTTGGTCCCCGGAGTCTCCGTTGAAAGTCAAGACTCTGATTTGGAGGATCTCTAATGGCAGGCTTTCTACTAGTGATTGGCTGAGACAAGTGATGTGCCTTCATTGTGTTCGTTATGTGGGCTAGAGAACAAATCTCTAGGTCATCTCTTTGTGGGCTGCAGTTCCGCTTTAGATGTGTGGCGTACTATGTTTCACAAAGTGCATATATCCAGGTAGCTTCTGGACAAAGTGAACCCCTTGTTACCACAGTGGTCTATGGTCGTCGCTCCTAAAGCGGATCAAATTTTTTGGTGACTTATTATTCATGCCACACTCTAGACCATCTTGGGCAAGAGGACCAAGACGATTCTTCATGCCACACTCTAGACCATCTTGGGCAAGAGGACCAAGACGATTTTCAAGAAGAAGGCTTTAGTTTTTGATAGACTGGTACGTTTTGTATGTACTAGGGTGAGGAAATGGGTGTGTGCCTTTTGTAGTGAGATTAGTGGCGCCTCATTTTTCCTTTTTTTGGCTTGTTAGGGGAACCTTGGTGTGTGTTGTATAGAGTTATGTTTTGAGATCATCATTGCATACCCTTTGTACCCTTCTTTAATACAATCGGCGGTACCATCCACTCATCCCCCCCCCCCCCCCCCCCCCCCCCCAAAAAAAAAAAAAAAAAAAAAAAAAAAAACACACACACACATACATACACTACAAACATATAAGGAAAGTCACCCCAATCCACACATCACACAGTTACAGGAAGGCAAAAGCACATCAAAAAGTGAGTTTCTGTTCCCACAAGATTGTAGAACATAATTCAACCTACAGCTCGGCAGGTAGACATAGCAAATCATCATTTTACAAAATCCTTCTATCTGCTGAGCTACCGAGCAGGGAGAGAATCATCCAGACTTTTGCAGATTGGCTGCTAGTGCAGTCCAGAACCCAAAGTTATTCTCCTGAAAATATTAAATCTTCTATGGATCTCTTCCGCTCGCAGCAAATAGCTCAGCACATTGCACTAGAAAGGATGGCCCACCATTCCTCTGCAGATTTCCAGGAAGAACTTCAATCTACATTATCCCATTTATTTGGTCGGCTACAATGAATTCCATTTTAATCGATTTGATGCCGTATTTTACTTAAACTTAGGATGGTCAAATCTTTTCTTACTACATCCAACTGCCTTCCTGGAGTTCTATATTCCACTTGAATTTGATCACACCTTCTAACCGGCGTCGAACTTGAATGACAGTGCGCATGACTGGACTACCCAAGCCTATTTTCTCTAAACTTAATTGCAGTTGCAGATACACCTAAATCTCTACATGTACGTTCATATGTTCACTCCGAATCTGATCCTTTCTAGCCTTCTCATGCGTCATCTCAGCATCCTCATCCCTGCAACATTGTTTTTTGTTTGTGTTCTTTCCTCACAGCTCAATGGTCAATATCGAATCCTACACAATATAGCAGGTCTAACAGCTGTTATATACTCTGTAGAACTTCCTTCAAGCTTTTAGGTTGCACGCCAATCATAAAGGACTCCAGATGAACTTCTTCACCTCGACCAACCTGCCTTAACCCTATTCATGACATCATCTTGGATCTCGCCATTGTCTTTAATAATAGATCCTGAATACTGGAAATTTGCTGCTTTTAGGTGTACATTGATCATCCATCATAATCAAGTCATCTTGATCTATCCTCATATTACTAGAATTACAATCCATATATTTTGACTTGGTAGGACTAATTCTGAAAGTTAGATTCCAAAGCATCCCTTCATCATTCATCTTACAAATAACATGCACCCCATGATACGGTCACGTGGATGTTTTGTCACTTCATCTATAACTAGTAAAGAGGTGAGGACTTAGTATGGACCCTAGGTGTAATCCTATAGTAACAAGAAACTCAGATACTTTCCAGGGAAAGAATTCACTTCTTGTTAATGTTTTATTTACATGCTTTTCTTCTCGAAGGCTGAAAGTCGGGAAGCATCTCCATCAGATTCTCAGATTTCAGGACCTAGTCCTGTTGAAAGTGTTAGCAGTAAAAGTGTGCAACCTAGTTTGCAAGGTGTTTCGGCTGTGTCCTTCACTCAAGCTCAGCAATATTCTTCATTATTCTTTGCTCTATGCATCAAGGTTTGTTATTACAGTTGCAACCTTATTCCATCATTCAAAATGTGGATTACTTCTAAATATTTTATGTGATATTGTATTTTCGTTGTATTGGGCTCCTTTTGCAGAAACCAAGTCTTCTTCAACTTGTGTTTGATATTTATGGAAGGGCCCCAAAATCTCTCAAGCAGGTGCCATGGAAATTTCTTTTATATAAATCTGTATTTGTTCGTCTTTTTATCATGTTTTCACTTGTGAATTTTATCAGTAACTATTCCCTTTCTCAAACCATCTGAGGGGATTGTCTTAGCTCAAACCATCTAAAAGAATGTTATCAGTAACTAATTGTTGGAATCTTGCAGTCCATACATTGGCATGTCCCTGACCTTGTTAGGAAGCTAGGATCATCTTGCTCTGAATTGCTGCATATAATTTCTGATTTTCCAGAAGGATGTGAAAATCTTTTAATGCTGGTAAATTTCTTGATGTAAACTTGTCATTTGCCTTCTTAATATGTACTTGTTACCGACACATTCATCCTGCCATATTTTCTGTAAAGGTACTGCAAATTATGACTGAAGAAATGACTCCGTCCTCTGATTTGATAGCCACAGTCAAACATTTGCATCAGAGTAAATTTAAGGTTACAAACATGATTATCTTCTTCTAACTCAAGTTTTTCATTTTTGACTTTTAAAGACATGCTACTGATTTCTTGGTGCCTTTGTCTTCTCTCAGGATGCTGTTATCCTCATTCCCATTCTGTCATCACTCTCAAAAGATGAGGTTAGATTTTTCCCGTATACATCGTAGGCCTACATGTTTGACTAACCATTTAGTTTTTGATTCCATCAGTCATATAGGATCATTTGTCATAAAGAACATCTTAGATGTTGAAACTGTTTTCTTCCTCCGTTATTGTTGTGATTCTAAGTGCCCTGAAAATATCCTTCCGTTTCTTGCATTTGTCTTGGTTGAGAGGATGGGGAAGGAGTCCAAGGTTTTAAGGCACAGGATCAGATGCTCTGTTTTCTGTGGTTTACTCAATGCCAGCTATGGTTATCCTCAACCTGAATAGTGGATCAACTTAAGTCATTGATAGTTTTTTGGAAGGTGAGTTAGTGGCCACAATTTATTAATGTAGATAAACTACAAAATATTCACATACAGAAAAGGCGTGGATTGTACCAAACCTATAGAGTCCTCTCTACGTGCAGTCCTTGCATCTATTATATCTTCGGGCCCATTTAAATGATACATACATATATATATATATACATATATATATATATTTATTTATTCTACTTTTACATTTTGAATACAAGTACTGAGTTCTAATCTTGCTGCCAGTATCTGAAGTCCAATCATGAGGAATATACTTGAAACTCTTGATGATTTCAAGGATAGATTTCCTAATCTATACAACATTTCAGCTAATAAAAGTGCACATATCAGTGAGTTGCAGATTTCTTCATCTTAAGGGAGGTTTTGGGATTTTAGATTCTCTAGGAACTTCCTTGTAGAAGAAGAGAGGGAATTCTTTCAACTTAATCAGTTACTTCATGATTTTCGTGGACTAAATGAGAAGAAAGACATCAAGTGTTGGAGATGGGACTTAAAAGGCACATTTTCGGTCAGTTCTGCAGTGAAGATTTTAACCTCAGGAGGAGTCAAGGTCAGTTGGGCTTCTCAAGTTTGGAATAAATTCCTTCCAATCAAGATCAGAATGTTTATGTGGAAAGTGGTTTGGGGCAGATTACCTTCGGGGGATAAACTTAGGTTCTTAACCCTAGACAAAAGATTATGTTCATTTTGTGGAATATTTGTAGAGACAATAGATCATCTTTTCATTAATTGTGGCATTGTGGATGTTATTTGGAAGGCCTTTTTCAAAATTCTAGGCAAATCAAGGTTGTTTTGATTCAGTTGGCACTCTGCTTTCTACCTGGAATCAACTGTGTCCATATCAGTAGGAACAAAAATTGTGGGAACCTTTGCTACCAGCTATGCTGTGGGCCATCTGGAGGGAGAGGAATTCCAAGATTTTCAACAACCAGTTTTCGTGTCTAGCAGGGATTATTGAGAATTGTATCTTCTATTTTCAAGAATGGAATTTCAGAAGACATGGGGATAAAATTTCTGACTGTAATTATTTCCAAAATTGTACAATGGAAATCTATCTTTACTTGATGGGTTGTGTGTGAAGAAAGATTTCTATTCTTTTTTTTTTTTGGAGGGGGGGGGGTGTTGAGAGGGTCCTGAGTTTTTTGTAATGTCTACTATCTTAGTGGACATATATTGAGTTTTTATTTTCTGTTTATGTAATTTTTTACTATCAATGAATGAAAGCGGCCTTTGCTGCCTTCAAAAAAAAACTCTTGATGATTTCAGCCGAGTGCCTGAATTCATTTCCAATGATTTGGCTAATCCTCTCTTTCAAAATAAGGCACGTCATAGCTGGCAGACAACATCGAGATCTCCTTGCATCACTTGTTGACATCCTTCTTTTACAATTAAATCTGAAGTGTCAAGTTTCCTGGTCCATCTAGCTTCTGCTCATGGTTTGCCATCTCTAGCAATATCTCCAAGATTTCTCCGAGATGTATGTGTCTCTAAGGGTCCAGAGGTGAAATCTCCAACAAGTTCAAGAATAAGAGGGAGGTTGGAGGAGGATAGGGGGAAGGAATAAGATAAAGGCAGTGGAGGAGGAGGACAAAAAGAGGTATAGAGATTAGAGAGAGAGAGAGAGAGAAGGGACACTGATGGAGGATGACGATTAAGGAGGAGAAGCTCCCCAATATGTTGAGATGGCACTGAGATTTGAGAAAGCAGTCCTTTATATGACTACATGTGTAAGTGCACTTTTGCATTGTTCTTATTATTATTGTGTTAAGTTAATCGTTTCTAAGAACTCTCACTGCTATTCTCAGTCTCTCTGAGAATTGATTTGAGAATCAATAAGGCAAATACCTAGTCTATTCAATGATAGACATAATGAGAAGAAGGGCTCAAAATAACCATCTCTTCTTTTGGCCTTCCGAGACGATTCTGGGATATGACATGCATTCCTTTCCTTCCATGCCTTGATGAAAACCTTCCAGACAGTCTGAATAATGCCACAATTTAAAAAGATGTGGATAATATTTTCATTTAACCTTCCACAGAAAATGGATGATCCCTTTATGGCAAACTTAGTCTGTATCAATCTGTCACATGTTGGACCCTTTTCCAAGCAAGTTTCCACAACAAGGTTCAGAGCATCAGAGACAATCTCTTATTCCAAGCTCCGCTTCTTCCAATTCACTTCTTGCCTTCACCCGAAGAACTATAACAACTGACTTGACTGAGAAAAGCCTATGAGGCTTACGGTTTCATCTTCTCAGGTCTCTTACTCCTGGCCATAAGTTAACCTTGTGAAAGATAGAGGTGAGTTCAAGAAATTCCTCTACCTAATTATCAACACGATTTTTGTGGAATTTCAGTTCCCTATAAGAACCTTGGCCTGAAGCGGCACACAAATTACTTGTCTTCTGGTTTGCCGAGCCTGTAGCCTTGCATAATATTGGAAAGTTCTCTTGACATGGTGTTTGTCCCTGTCAAGGGTTTTCAAGTGCAGAGTATATTGGCGATGACCTGCCTGAGTGTCTGTTACATAGCCAAAGAAGTCAATTCTAGTGATTTGTGTCCAAGTTGGAGGCATAGCGTGAAGCTATCACTGATGCCGACCAGTTAGGGGAAAAAAAAGAGGGAAGCCCACTGCCATGAGGCTTCCCCCATTGTGGTGACTAGGGAGGGTCAATTGTATGCAACCTTACTTTCTGCAAAGAGTCTGTTTCCAAATTTGAATCCATGACCTTCACATTAGAATGGAACAACCTTACCGCTGGTCCGCTGTACCACGGCTTCCCTGATCCTGGGTGGTTAGTAACTCCTAGAAAACACTATGCATTACAATTCTTCCCCACAAGGTTTGATATCCCCTTTACTCTCCATTACCATTTCACAAACAGTGCTTTATTGAATTTCTCAATAGGTATTGGATTGACCCATCCCTCCTTACTATTACACAAATTTACCACTCAATACGACAAAAACCTGTGTCATTAGGGGCTCCACCATTGCATGAAAGGGCAGCTTTTATTGATTTCAGCCTTTTGCATGCACATTTATCTGAAAATAGAAACCGCCAAACTATATAGGAGGACCACTCTAGACAGAATCCATTTCACACAAGGCATTAGAATGGCATTCCAATCTGAGCACCTTAACATTGTACCAGTGAGGGGAAGACCAAGAAATTTGATAGGAAATTTTGACCAACTTGACCCCATTACATGAGCAGTTTAACTTTGCCTCCTCCTTGAATGTTCAAGCCTACAAAATCATTTTTTGAAGAAATCTTCAGAACTGTAGCTGCTTCCTAATTCTTGCGGAGAATTTTCAAGTTTGTGAGCTCCTCTAAGCAAGATGGTGCAATCAACATATTGTAAGCAGGTCATTTGGGACATGATTTGTGAGATTCACAATCTCTTTTCAGAATATTACATCTGTCTTTCATCTTTGTGATGAGGGTGGCAAGTGCCATGAGAAGTTAACATATATTTAAGGTGCCCCATTACTATACTTGTGTAGGAAGGTTGAGAGCCTTTCTCCTTTTCTGGAATAGTGCATGAACAGTGGGTGCCGGTCGGAAGGTGAACTTATTGTTCTTCATGTCACCTTATTTTTTATTTGGTTGGTGCTAAAACTCACTAAATAGCTGGTGCAAGTTCAGCCAGCCCAATTTCAACTCACACTAGCCGAATCTGAGTACAAAGACTCATCAGAACCATTCTGATCTCTGACAGGTTGCACTGTTCTAAATTCATCACTATGTGGCTCATTGCCCAATTTGGGATTATACCAAAGTGGCCCAAATTTACTTTTAAAAACTAGAGGGTGCATGAAATGCATTGAACAAAGAAACAAATCAGAATTCTTGTTTTTATTGTCCTCCAATGTTTCTAAGTTGCTTGTGTTTTCCTCTTTGCTTTAATCTTCCACTTGGTTTCCTAGTTGTCTTCAAACTAGGTGGTGTTGCAATGAATTTCACCCAGTTTTACAGAGGAGGTCAGTAAGTTGTCAGGATCCATTTTGCTAGCTAATGTTGTGAAGCAAGGTCAAATGTTGACCTTGCTATTGCGTGTTTGACGCCTCATGCCTTGTTGGCAATCAGATGGGCAAACTCCTATGAACACTATCATGGCATGGATACATGTATTTGAAAGCCTACAAGGCTACAACCAACTTGATCCTTGTTAAAACCAGGACTCATATTCATGCTTAGAAGTTGTTGTTTTAATTATGTGTAGAGACCTTTAACCATTAAAATGTTAACAAAAGCATCTTAATTCGTAGCCAACCTTTTCACCTCGCTGTATCAGGTTTTGCCCATATTTCCAAAACTTGTTGATCTTCCAATAGAAAAATTCCAGATGGCGCTTGCTCGCATATTACAGGTATCACTTAACATTTCTTGTGTATTATTAAAGATTTTTTGTGTTTTTATTCATCAATAGTATTTATGTTAGACCTGAGGACATGGCCATCTTTCTGTTCTATATGCCTTATGCCTTAAACACAAACCAAATTCTCTGCAGTTGGTGTGATATTTTGTGATGTCAAGTACAACCCAACAGGCAAACCTTTAGGCGGTATAGCTGCAACCAAGTTGATTGATAGAACTGCAACCAAATGCCCTCTTTAAAGCAAGTCTTTACTAGATGTCAGTGCTTGTAGTTCAATAGATTAGTCCTCTGAGAATTAAAGGTTAATCTGTTCTCTTAAAGCCAGTCTTTACTAGATGTTAGTGCTTTTAGTTCCATAGATTAGTTCCCTAAGAATTAAAGGTTAGTAGGACTCAAATAAGAAGAATTTTATGAATGAAACTTGGTTTTCTTATACAAGAACAGAAACATTTTGACTTGTACATTGATTTTCTGGTTAGTTTTAATGTCCCTACTTTTCATCACTGACCATACACTTAAAATTCTGAATCTTGAAAGTCCGCTAAAAGGGAGTTGTAAATTTAAAATGTCTTTTTTAGCATGTAATGACATTGTATCTTTTAAGTATCATATAGCCAATCAGCTAACTGCAGCAGCACTAAACAGAGCCCAGTGCAATAATGCAAACTGTGGAGAGATATCTGGGATGTTACAAAGACAATCAGTGCTGCTCGAAGCAGTGAATTTTTTGAAAGTGGATGGTACCACATGTATTATATATAAAAAAGAGAGCATGCGCAACTGTAAGAAAGATGCATGACAAAAGTCTTCCCCTATACAAAACATCGATAAAGTGAAGCTCTCCATCAAGCCGCCGCACCCCCCCACCCCACACACCCCATCCAAAAGAAGACAAAGAAGGGAGGAGTTACTAAGGTTCACATTACAAGAAAGGGTCGCTTACTCTCTCGCTCTCTTACAGACAAGCAATTCTCCTTGCAGTGAAAGCCTCTCTCATAAAGAGTCTTTTATTCCGCTCCATCTAGAAAGCTCAAAGCTGAATTACACAAAATAAAGTACCACTAATTGAGGATTTATACAATTAGGCTATCCCCCTAGATAGTAGAGCATACATTGACCTGTCTAGGTGTTTCCTGTGTAGGTGTCTCAGAAGATTATTTTGATCTACTTTATTTTACCATTCTATCTATATGGATGTAATTTAATAAAACCATTGTTTTTCCAGAAGTTCCACTAGAAGTTGATTTGTCGGTTTTTTCTGAAAGTGGAAATTGATTTTTTAGTTAATTCCGATTTTGACTAATATTTTCATTCCAGGGATCAGCTCATACAGGTCCAGCATTAACCCCTGCAGAAGTATTGGTTGCTATTCATGATATTAATCCTGAAAAGGATGGTGTAGCACTTAAAAAGGTTTGTCATTCAAGTTGTGGATCTCATGTTTTTTTCCCTCATGACTTAAGTCGGGCAATGTATATTTTCAGATAATGGATGCTTGCAACACGTGCTTTGAGCAGAGAACGGTTTTTACTCAGCACGTATTGGTCAAGGCCCTTAATGAACTGGTAGGTGCCTGAAGACTTTATTTGCTGGATCTTGAGTTATTGATGTAATGGAAATCCCACTGAATGTGGTGGATCATTCTCCATACCATTAGAGCGAGATAACTGTATAGTCGGTGGCAAAGAATGATAGCTGGATTCTGAGATCTATTTGTGATCTGCCAACGTGATGGAGAAGGGAGTTTGGGGACATTTATGGAGGTAGCCCTCCTTTTTCGATCATTGCAGGATGTTGTTGGTGGCCTTTATGTGTGGTCTTGAGGGTGGACATACACTCTTAATGCACCTGAAGTGTAACTTAATTTATTCACATAGGATGAAATCTTTGTCCCTTATTTTCTCTACCTCCTTTACTTTTTCGTACTTCACTTTATTTTGTTTTTTTGTAAATTTTGGCACCAAATAGCTTCAAAAGTAAAGGAGTTATTTACAAAAATGAAAAATGCTATCTTTTCAGATCAAACGAACACCTTTGCCTCTGCTTTTCATGCGAACAGTCATTCAAGCAATTGATGCCTTTCCCACTATGGTAAATTTTCCATCATATGTTGCATTGCATACTTTTTTGTTGACTCAGAATGGTATACTCATTTTCTTTGTCGTGTATCTTTCCATCCAATTTTTTCTTCTGGATATGAACAAAAAACTTGATGCTCTGTAAAATAATTCAGCAAAAGAACTCTAGTGGAAGTGCAGAAAGTGTTTATTATCTTCTCTTTTTCCTCTCGTGGTGGGTGATTATCTTGCTTGAATCCAATAAATTGAACAGCATCGACTATGATATCATGTGGTTGGCACATCCACAAAAATGGATATTCTCCATTTTTGTATTTAAATGTCTTTGAGCAGGTGCTAAATGGTATCTTCAATGTGATTAGTTTTGATGTGCTTTATCATGCTGGATTTTATGTTACTAATTTTTTTGAAAGAGTTTTAAGTTCTACTTTACGTATTTTCATAGAACTATCATTTTGTTTTACCATTTCATGCTATGTAATGATGGAAAAGATCTTATTTAGATATATGTTGGCAACTACAAAGAGGCGTATGCCAATTGCCTTCTATTAATGTACAATTTTTTAATCATCTATGTGCATATTGTTGTCAGGAAAAATTTGGATGATTTGGTTTATAGGACAATCGAGTTTTCTAGGGAACTAGACCATGTATTTCTTGAGGTTATCTTATCAGATCATACATATGCATTGTTATCTTATTCATTTCTTGAGCCTCTTAAAGACTGACATTTCTTTCTTATGGCATACTCCCTTTCATTTTGAAAAACATTTCACAAGATTCTTTTTTATCCAGAGGCAACTGCTAAGGGATCCCTGGGAATGTTCAAAGAACCAGGGGCTGGAGCAATGATGTTAAGTTTCTATGTTTGTTATGCTATACCAAAGACTAGATTCTTCTTAAATCTGATTGTTCCCTTTGGAATTAATGCCTGTATTGTAAGAATGTTGATTAAAGCAAGCTATACCCTTTTTCTTGATTTTCCCATTGAAGAATTAGATATGTTCCTGTTCACATGTTAGAATGGGATGGTAAATCATCTAACGTTGGTTTCATTGCCTCCACGGTGATTGGGTTCACAAGGACATAACCATGATAAAAATTGCTTCTGTCAGCTCATGCATTGGGTGTAGAATTTTCTAGATAGTTGGAAGATTACGTTCACATGTTTGTAAATCTGCATTTGGATAAATGATTATAAAATGTGCTGTTATTACTTCCTAATATAAACATGAGTGCGAATACAATCATATTTTGCACTCCTAGCTCTATCTCTTAACTTTATGCTGACCAAATTGTGTTATTTGGTTTTTCTAATATTCTATTTAGCAACAAGTTATTTTTTGAAGCTGTCGAGCATTGGAAAAGGTTACCTAATGCCCAAGTTTCTTTGTTTTCTCTTTTTGTCAGGTAGATTTTGTCATGGAGATTCTTTCAAAACTAGTTGCCATGCAGGTACATGTGCCAGTATCTTTTCTTTGTCTTGCATATATGTCTTTTTGTCGTTTGTTTCATTAATATTGAATGCTTTTTTTTAAGTAAATTGACTCTTTTGTTTGCATCATTGAAATTTGGGGAAATTGCAGTAGTTTGGAGAGAATTTGAATCCTATCTTGAATGTTTGGACCCTACAGTTTAATTTTGTTCTCTAAGAGAAAATGCTTCTAACTGGTTTAAAATTTACATAGTGGTTTTTATGAATATTTCTTGTGGTGAATGCTTAGCCAGCATAGTGTAAGGTGACTCGGTGAGCCACCCTCAATATTACCTGGGTCGAGGTCAAGCAATTATTTAACAGCATCAACCATCAACTATCATGAGGTTCCCGTGTTTACTGGATGGCTTATTTCCATTTGATCGCATGGGATGCTGTTAGGCCACATTTCATTGCTTGGGAAGTGTCTAATAAGAGATTGACTACGTGTGCTTGATAGCCTATTTCATGTGATAGCTTATGAGATTGCATCATTACACTAAGGAACATGGGAGTGTTTATTGCTTGGTTGTGAACAAGAGATTTATAGTGCACATTTTATTGGATAGAACAGAGTCAACAAAGAGTTTTCAGGGGCTTCTCCTAAATGCAGTAGTCTGGACTATTTGGGAGAGAGAAAGGGTCATACTTTTGGGATTTTTTAAGAATCAAATTTCTAAAATCCAATATCTGGACCAAGTTGGGCAAATACTTATTGGATGGATTTTGAACAAAGCAGCAGAAGAATTGACACGAAAAAATATTAAGGCTGGTTGGAGTGGGTGAAGAAATAGGAGAATAAAATTGGAAGACTATCTGCTCAAATAGAGAAGAAAAGGATTGGGGTACAAAGAAAACTTAAATGACAGAGAAAATAACTATTTCTAGGTGAGAGTCGGGATTGGAACCGGTGATGGCGGCATCAGGTACTAGTGGAACATGCTACATCAATATATGCCCAGCAGAAACCCACGGTGGTGGCATCAGGGTCCATGAAATCGGCTGAAGTAGTGTCAGGTGTCAGTAAAATGAGCAGCATACTTGTTCACTTGAGCTAAAGCCACAAACCATCTTGGGATATGCCTCTAGATATGACATCCATCAAGAACCTTATCTTATTGCCTTCCTGACTGGACATCACTTATCCCGTATTTGTTGTATCAGATTGGCCAGGGAACATGCCCAAGTAGACAGAATTGCAAGCTTCATTACCATTCGAGAAAATCCCTTGCACAAGTTTGTAAAGAAAGAGAGGTTTGGTCTCTGTTTATACCAGCCATGGTATGGGCAGTGTGGTATTAGAGGAGTAGAAGGAGATTCTCTCAAGATTTCCACAGTACTTCTGATATCCTCAGAAGATCTGTTACTTGGATAATGGAGTGGACAAAAGCTGCAAAGATTTTGAAGGATGGGGACTGCTCTCTGATTCCAAAGGCCGATCAATGAGAGAGATTTTTGTTGCTGATAGTTGTTTTTTAAGTTTTTTCTGTTCTCTGTTTGTTTTGTTCTTTATTCTCTGGATAAAATCTACTCAGGGGCTTGAGTTCCTCTTCTTGGGGTTCTATGTTTGTCTTTTTCTTCTTTTCTTTTTCATCTGTACTTCACCTTATCTTTAATGAATTTGACTTTGGAAACCTTATCTTCAATGAATTGCAACTTTGATCACCTTTCAAAAGAGTTTGTGAAGAACGCTGGACAAGTAGAATGAGGGAGAATCAAACCACACTAAAAAATTCAGTGGTCGATGAACAAACTTTGCTGGAATGTCAGTCGGGATGGGATGGCCAGTCCCCCACTTGCCACAAGCTGGGTCGGGGGCTGCAGTCAGCCACTTCCCCCTGTACTTGTCAGCATGGTTTGCCATCTCTTACAATATCTCCACAGATCTCTCGAGAATCTCTCTCTTAGGGTCCTGAGATGAGATTCTAGCGAGATCAGGAATAAGAGGAAGATAATGGAGGAATAATGGGAAAGAATAGGATTAAGTAGGAGAAAATGAGAAGAGATGAGAATGCCAATAGATTAGGGAATGAGGGTGATGATAGAGTAGGAGAAGCTTTACAAAGCACTGAGATGACATTGAGATTCAAGAAGGCAATCCTTGTATATGTGCAAATATAGTTTTGCACCATTTTATTAGTATTATATTAATATAAAATCATACCGAATGGCTAAATGCATAAAATTTAATGGTTATCTTAAGGAATATAAGAGATCATGATTTATGGATGTTGCTCATGTCTCTAAGATCTCTTCAAGACATCCCCGCTTCAGCCTTCTGAGATGATGATGAGACACAATATGGTGCTCCTTATCTGTGTATTTACATGTATGTATATTTCTCTGTGAATGTGTATTTGTAGGTGTAGGTGTATATGGTGGCGTATTTGTAGGTGTATCATGTGTGTATGGATAGTGTTATCATACATATATGTCCCGAGATTTTATCTTGATCTCCGAGCTTTTACCAAGATCTATCCGAGATCTCTTCTCTCCGACCCCGCCGAGACAGACAAGATCCGAGATGGCAAACCTTGGTTGTCAGCAAATTCGGAAAGAAGGAGATGGAAAAGAAGAGGCAGCCTTATACGTTATATTAGCTGTTCAAATAAAGCAGCGGCTAGTCTCTGTCCCCATGAACCAACCTAGATTCCCCAAACAAATAGAAAGGGGAAAAAACATTTAGGGTATGTTTAGCTGTACTTTCACCTTAGTAGGCATTGCAGGTTGACAGATGTTTAGGGGCACTCTAACTTCAGTAGGCACTGCGGGTTGACAGTAGATCTAGCTGATTTCAAATGCCATGCCAGCCAACTCATCCCTCGTAACTTCATTTGTTGCCAGTATAGGAAGTTTCAAATTGGAGCATCTAGCTGTAAGCCAAGGGGTTTCATCTTGGTTGAGATCTGTGAAATGTAAAAGGTGGATTTGAGCTGCTTCTGCTGCTCTTCTTTTCCCCGGTGTGAACCTGCTCTACTAGGTTGATCTGAGTCTGATAGTGCTGACCTGTCTCAGTTGAGGCACTTTGTACCTTCTTTCCTCTATGCATAGCAGTGATATTGGTTTTTTTGAACCAAATTTAATTGAAATCAATTTTTGGAACCATCATTCCAACCCAATATGCTACATACCGATGAACTCACCGATGGTTTCCGTCCCCATGTTTCTGCTTCCAACTCTCCACCTTCTGGTTCATTTTGCTGCTCTTCCATTGAGAACCATCCCTAGATTGTTGGTATTACTCGTTTCTCACTGTACTGGACAACAGTATACATTGCCACTGTTAAGCGGTCAGGATTGAAAGGTAGAGGAATGACTAGCCGTGGGGATGGGTTCTGTGCTTCTCCAGGCTTCTGTTGAATACATTCCATCGCATCTTACATGCACAATGGAGCTTAGCATCGCAGATTATGGAGAGAGGAAGTTCCAGTTATGTTGGGTTCGATGGGTTAGTCTTTGCCAGGGACATGTCACCCCAAGATTAGGAGGGGTTTGGTGCTGGCACAGGCCATATATCACCATATGATGCATGTTAAAATTATATTGGTCTTTTGATATCAGGTGCTTTATCTTTATGATGGTACATAATGCTTACTTGTTCGGGTTTAGAGTTGGGGATGAGTCATGCAGCCTCCCAGAAAATGGCAAAACTACTTTTGTTCCACTGGTGATAAGTTAGTTTTACTGACATCAAACTGCTGAATTGAAATTGCGTTTCCCAGCCAATATTAGAACATGGTTTTGAATACTTGTCATGTTGGGCTTTATTTGAGTTGTTTATTTTTCAAGCAAGACTGGCGTTGATTCATATTTAGGCAAGGTGAGCCTGCATAGGTGACATTCCAATCATTGTGGGGACCTTTGGTCCTGTGGAAACCATTGGTGTGCCCACTAGGATTTAGGTGAATACTGAACATGAAATATGCAGAGGACTTGAGAGAGAGCAAAGAATGAGTTTCCAATCAGACTTTGACTCCTTAAAGGGCTCTGATGGAGTAGAATAATTAGACTTTGTCTTTTCAGTGATGGGCTTCAAGTTGTTTTTCATAGAGTTGCACTGAGAGTTGCCTCTCATATTCTTGTTGTGTTCAACGGCATAAATTTACAGCTTCCATGTTAACCGGCCATGTTATTTGGAGACACATCCTGTCGTATGCTTTTTTTAGTAGGTGACATGATGTCACAATTCATTAAAAGGAAATATCAAAATACAAAGACCACTGAGGCAGTGACCCCAGAAAAACACCAGGGTCACAGTCAGGTCATCCTTACATGGATGCAGAAGAGCTCAACTAAAAAGAAACAAGAAGGGATTACAAAGAACAGGAATGTTCTACTGACGGAGTATGAACATGTGAGACTTCGTATTTTTATTTGAAAAAGGATTTTGATTTAAAAAAGAGAACTCTTGGGGTTTTGAAAACATAGTCTTCTCTTTTTTTAATGTAGACTTAGAGAACTTGGAGTTAGTCCTCAAGTCTAAGATTTTGGATCAAGTGTGGATCTATGTGTTTGACCTCTCCCCACTGACCTTAGTCAGTGTTAATTATGACAATCACTGATTGGCAACCTTTGATTAACCGTGCCCGTTAAGACAACAAGAACGAAACGAATAACTTGTTTTGGTGTCGTGCATGGAGAATAGATTTTTTTTTTTTTAAACTTGGGGATCTTACAAGGGTCTTTAAAGGATACTTAAGGGATTTTTAAGTTCATATGAGGACATGATAACTTATGGTCTTCAAATATGCTAAGATGTCTTTGGACAAAATCTTCATTAGAACCCTTTAAAGAATATGAAATGATTTTAAGATATCCTTTAAGTATCCTTTTAAAGGATATGAAATTTTTGAACAGCATGTCTCCTATTCTTAGGTTCATTTAGGAGGATAAATAACATAAAGAGTAACCTCAACTAATGGGACATAAAGGCCACCATACACTTGGGGATATTCTTTAATGGTCTTCTAACCAATATGAAGGGACCAAGGTTAGGTAACTTCAAATCTGATCTAAATCAATTAATAATTTGAATGAACACATGAAATAACCAAATTGAACACATCCACAAGTCATGCACAATTTCATTAATCACATTCAATCCAATCAAACTTCGGTTAAATGGAATGAACCACAATTTTACAAACTTTTGGTCATAGCAATATTAGGAACGACCAAGAAAATACACTTTGGTCACTCCAACGATAGGAGCAACCCATTATCTTAATGGCCATTCCACCAATAGGAATGAACCAAGAATGGGATTTTGGTCACTCTAACAATAAGAGTAGACCACGAATTTAATGGTCATTCTATCAATAGGAATGAATCAAAAAAGGGATTTCGGTCACTCTACCAATAAGAGTGAACTAGACATTTCATGGCCATCCCACTAATATGAATGAACCACTAAAATAGATTATTTGGTGACTCTACCAATAAGAGTGAACCACAAACCTTATAGTCATTCTACCGATATAAAATGAACCACCATTTTTTATTAAACCCATGGTCATTCTAATAATAAGAGTGAACTATCTTTTATCTTCTTTTCTTTTTTTATTGTACAAAGTATGTATATTCATCTTCCACACACGGTGTCGGAATCTTGAATATGTCCACAGGCAGAACTTTGGCGTTTTCTCCTTTTCTTCAGAAAAAGGGCCTTCGAAATTCCTCCAGAGGCTCTAGGGATGAGAAAGAGAGGGAGGGGGTGTGGTGGGCACCCCCACTGGTTGGGGGGGGGGGGGGAGGGGGGCGCTCTTCCTCCCCCCCCCCCCTCTTTTTTTTTTTTTCTCTCCCCCCCCCCCCCCCCAATTTTTTTTTCTTCTTCTTCTAAAAATGTTTCAACGGAACAGTAACAACATACAAAATGAAAAAAGGGACAACTCCTGCAAGCAGAAGCCAAGATTCTTCAGAGACAGGATGTTCTCGCTATGCCCCCTTGCAACATCCTTTTGTATTCTTACTGAGCATAATCTTAGTTCAAAGAGAGAGCATTTGTGGCTTTGTGTTTTTTTGTTTCTTGGCATTTTAATGGTCATTTGTGTTTCAAGTAATTTATATGTATCTCTTCTATGTAGATATGGAGGATGCCAAAGCTATGGGCTGGATTCCTAAAGTGTGCATCGCAGACACAACCACACTCTTTTAATGTGTTGTTGCAGGTATTCATTCTCAGGTCCTTGGATTAGTCAGTATTCACTACTATTCCTTTATTGGTACATTTCCTTTAATATTGATTTTTCCCTGCAGTTACCCCCTGCACAGCTTGAGAATGTCTTGCAAAAATATGCTAATCTTAGAGGTCCTCTTGCTACTTATGCTAACCAGGCAAACAGAAGCTCATTGCCAAGGTATTTGTTTAAATCAATCTATGATCTATTCGGAAACTCTCAGTTGGGATTCTTGTAAAGTCTTGTATACCATATTCTTAGTTACCAACTAATGTAAGTGGTTAGTTGGTCATTGCCAAGGTATTTGTTTAAATCAATCTATGATCTATTCGGAAACTCTCAGTTGGGATTCTTGTAAAGTCTTGTATACCATATTCTTAGTTACCAACTAATGTAAGTGGTTAGTTGGAGGCCAAAAAAGCTTACCCAAAATTTAACCTAAAAAAGCTGGTGTGACATTTGGAATGTTACGCCCAAGTCGATATTGCATGGACAAAGTTGTTATCCTTAATTCTACCCTAGATTAGTGGATGAGGCCAAGATATTCACTGCAAAGTGGTGGCCAGCTGGAACCCATCAATTGTGCAATTTTCAGCTTCTTTTCTTTTGGAATATGTATGCCTATTTGTTTACTTTTAGAAAAATTATTCTTCAGATCTTTTGCTGCCTCTGGCATCTAAGGCACTTTTTCAGTCTAGCAACTTTGATCTTCTAAAAAGACTTTTGATCTTCTTAGAGAAGAAAACAATAAAAGTATCATCTGTATGCCAAGTGTATTGCTTCTACCACATTTCTGCTCAAATATGTGCCTTCATTATCCTCCATTATTCCACATTGTTCTGCACCCTCTAGTGGTGCCTCATAGTAACAATAGAACTAGAGAATTTGGGGAAAGGGTATCCCATTGTCTAAAGTCCTTGAAAAATGCCAAAGAAACTACGACGAGAAGCATCAATCAGAATACTATATTTTCCATTTCGGTGAAGTTGCTATCCTGTGAAATACATTTCTTCTTGTTAGAGAGATCTTAGTGTTCTTCTAGCTTTGCACAGGTTCTAGTCCCATTTGTATCAGGAATGTCTTATATAAGTTCTAAATATTGGGTATTGCCCTGTTGATAGTAATTGAGTGAGTTTCTTTTGTTTTCTTTGCACCATATCCTATCATTGTATCTACCACTGTACAGTGCTTTCTGATGATGTTGAGTTCCTTCTGAGATCACATCCTTTGTTGTGATTGGAATTTCCCTTGTGTCACCTTCTTTCCTCCTCTTCTTCCACTGTTTTGCTACCCATCACACACTGCTTCTGCCACTGCTGCAACCAGTCTCATTACCACATGCAGCCTTGGTCATGACTTTGGTTCTAGTTCTTCCTCTATGCAACTGCATCAGCGTCTTCTGCCTTTGTTGCACAGCAACATCTGTCATGCCCTCACCGTTGCTGTGACTATGGCTTCACCTCCACCTTAGGGTGAAGTAAGGCAATAACGGGATCCTTGGGCCTGATATGTAGTTCAGTCACCCACTAGATCCAGGTTTTGCTAACCCATATCAGTTTGACTTAACCAAGCAGTTCAACTGGCAGGTTTAGCACTTCATTGTGGTTGGCCTATGCTCATGTCAGCACCCATATGCTGTGTTACCAAAAGCGATCGCCTGACTTGCCTGGCCGATGAAGTAGGTTGAAATGAGTGAAAACGCCTCGCCTCTCTTCATGTTTGCCTTATTCACCTAGGCACTTACCTATGATGTCTATGCCAAATGCTTGTTTATGTGATTATTACTTTTTTATTATTCTTAGTTATTCCAAAATGGCTAATGCATCTTTTAATAATGTCCAGTACATTTTTTCTCTTACATGTTATCACATTTTTTTTTTCTTATTTTGATGATTTTGAAGACCATCCACTACCTGAGTGCTTTATGCAAGTTGTTCATTACATGTTGGACATGATCAGTGTTTCTTAAAGTCCTACATGTGATTATCTTGAATGTTTTCTTTATTTTTCTTGTACTGTCATTTTCTTCCTTTATGTTGATTTATGAGAGAATACATCACCTAAAATGCCTAGGCAATCATCTAGGCATTTGAGGTTGAGGCGAATCCCTGGTCGCCTCTCACCTCTGACTACATAGCCCATATCAGCATTTATATGTCTCATATCTGCGTCAATACCAAATGATCATTTTGGGGGGTTTTCCAACATCCTGAATTCAGTTGTGGTCTGTTTTGATGTTTGGTGCCCTGTTTAGAGTTTCAAGGCCTATTTTTGTTGTCCAACCACAGTTTAAGAGGTACTAGCTTCTGTTTCACCATCTGGGCCCTTTTTTGGGGCTTTGGCTTCTCCTCTAAGCACTTGTTTCCTTGGGAATCCATGGCATCTTCAGCATGCTACGGCCCTAAGATGGACTTCCAACTGACATGAGCCAGCAAGTGTGCAATTTGGGTAGCTCCACTCCAGGTGAGCCTAGATGACTTATGGGGTTTTGGTTCCACACCCGCCTTCTCCATTGCTTTTGCTGTCGTTTTGACAGTTTTGCATCTTTTGCAATCTCCCTAGAAGCTAGTACTTCAAGCTTGACTCTTGAGGCACGGCAAACAATTAATAAGAATGTGGTATGCATCATTCATTCAGTTGATTCCTCTGTTCTTCTCAATTTGGTGCCTCTTACCTCCTCCTGTGCTCTTGCTAGCAGTATTTGGAATGCACACCTATATTTAAGCCAAGGATGCCTTGCTCATCAAGCATGAGTTCTACACCTTTCTATGTCACTGCTGGGCTGAGGTTGATGTGATGGATGAGTCGTGACTCGGAGCACATCAGACGATGCTCTGGCAATATGAAGTTTGACATAATGTTTACCTGTTTGCAATGCACCATGTCCTGAGTTTGAGCGTCCACGAGAATAGCTACTACATCGAGCTCCTCCACCATGGATGCAGCCTTAAGTAGGTTTTTGGCTGAGGAGAATTGTCTACATGTTTTTGTGCGTCCTGTATTGGCTTCTCAGGCTGACTTGCTGCTTCCTCTTGCCCTCTCAATACATCCTGGTTCAGGCCACCATTAGGTTCAGTTCTTCCAACTCCTCTGGACCTCCCTGTAGAATTCATAGAATTCGTACAAGTGAAAATCCTAACCCTTGCCGGTTGACTTATCGTTTAAGTGGATGCCAGATCACTGTGTAATGTTAGAGTGTTGTGTAGACATGCTAAAATGTTACGAGTTTTTTCAGATACACATGATTAAGCCTTGTAAAATACCTATTAATAGTGAAAGTCTTCGGATGTGTCATAGTGGGTAACAAATTCCTTTCCATGTTGCATCCTTTCTCACATTTGCTTCCCATCCACTCTGCAAAATGCTGTTTTGACTTTAATATGCCGGTGGCAAAAGAACATTTAAGTATGTGTTTGTATCAAACTTATGTGAAATAGAACTTCCCATTCACCTGATGATGATATACAATCTCAATGTTTGGTCTTTTACTTGAGACAATTTTAGACATTGGAACATTCCTCTATTTTGTAGCAAGTTTTTCAAATAATGTTAAGTTGACAGAATGTACTGATGTTTTCCCCTACATAATAATGAATGAGTATTACCCTGTGTCATTCTGTCGGTGAGCCTATTGTTTCAGATAAGCTGCCTCGCATATAAGATTGATATTTTCAATTTCATATTGTACTATTATAAGCAGATCAGTTTTGGAAATCTTGGGGTTTACTAATCAACAACCACAACTTTCACGGTGATTTACCCGACCACATTGCAAGCTCCAACGAAGTTGGATCTGTTCATGGTGCATCTCCATTCCAGCATGGTGTTGTGGAGGAGGCTTGAGTTCCAGTTTTCTGCAGAGACGGGATGAGCTGCAGTTTTCTGCAGAGACAGGATGTTCTATATCAACTGAAGCTAGATATTGAAAACATTGCTTCCCATCCTGTGGATTTCCAATGCAGAGGCCAGAAAGTGCTGCAAATCAAAGATGTCGCCTTGGCCTTGGATACCCCTTCTATTTGACACGTAGCAGTCATGTTCTGGCTCTGGTACCAAATAATTTGGCTACGAGGAATGGTGCGAATGATATCACACGGAAGCCAGCTTCTTCGGCAGTGGCCTTGTTGAGGATGTGTACGATAGCTGTGTTTATAGTTTTGATTGGAGATATTCCTCCAATTTTTCATCTAGATTTTCTATAGCTTTGTATTGAAGACATTGAGTTGTTCATATATGTATATTATTATTCCCTGTGTATCTTTGTATGCTTAAGAATTTCAATTTCCTGGAACCAATAAAATTTTGAGTTTCCAGGTGTTGAAACTTTGATGAATTGACATTTATTGTGTCCTCTGTAAGGCAGTAGATTAGCAGCATATGCCTTCCTATGTCTCGGATATGTGTTGGATTTTTCTCAATTTTGGTATTAGAAGGCATTTCATAGTTCAGCACCGGATCTTTCTCCAAAAGGGCATCACTATAGTGTGGGGAACTTGTTTTCATTCCACTTATGGGTCTAGTTGACACATGTCACACTATCACTAACCTATGTATAAGCATGCTGGATTAGAGAAGAGCTGAAGGACATTTCACTTGAATTGCCTTAGATGGGTCTGATGAATTTATAGTTACAAAAACTATTGATCGTTGGTCCATCTCGAAGCTTTTTGGTATTATGTCGTTGCAACATGAACGTTGTCCACGCAGAGCAGAGACTACCCCGCGGTAGTCGTTTTGTTTTAGCAGGAAAGTGAAAACATGGTGCAGCTTCTGTACAGTTCGACATTGTATATTATTATCTGTCTACGCCTGTTAACCTATTGAGAGTTTATGGCCATATAATTTATTAAATCATTCATAAAATAGTTTGCTACATAACTACAGCTCATCTTTTCCTAGCTGCCACATGGTGACGAGATCTTTTTTGCAACAATTCAGTGTACAATAGGGTGTTTGCATCATAGTTAGTTAAATACTTCATTATATATGTGTAATTCGCATATTTTAAAATTTGTGAATAAAACTTCCGTATGCCGCATTGAACTAAAAGATAGGGAAAAATACTCGTTATTTTGCTATCAACTGTTTTATTCATGCATAATACAAAAACAGTTAATATTTTCTGTTTAATGCATGATATTATTGAATTAAAATAAGATTTTTACCACTTAAATATCATAAAACATGAGCTTACATGATAAAAAAAACTCATTTTTACATTGACAAAAAACTCATAATTTAATTAATAACTATTTATATATCATTATAGTTGTTATTCTAACTTTTTACGAATCTTGATAAAAATTTATAGATATCTCACTAAATCTTTTTTTTAAGCTTTTAAGTATTTGACCAAATTTGTTATTGTCCTACTCAAATTTTAAATCGAATCATATCCAAATGTATATTTGCCGCATAATACCCATACCTATTTAACTAACTATGGTTTGGATATGTTTTCTAATCTCTTTTTTTAAAATTTAAAATTAAAAGTAAAACGAGGATAAAATTTGGTTTGGTAAGATGTTTCTTATTTTTTAAGAAATCATCCTATCCATCATAAATTTCTCTTAAAGATAAAACAACTCAAAAGTTGTTTTTATCTCAGGGAAACCTCTCTCGTAGTTACAAACTCTCTCCACGTTTCTCTCTCTCTCTCTCTCTCTCTCTCTCTCTCTCTCTTTTGCTTTCCTCTAAACTTTCTTTAAATAACAATGAATCTATCAAATAAAAAAAATCAACGTACAGCCATTTTAAAGATCAAATTAAAATTTTTAATGCAATAACAAGTACAAAATAGCCTCAAAAGAAAAAAAACTCTCCCAAACGCCCTATAATGTTTAATGCAAAACATTAGAAGACGCTAAAACCTAATAACCAGTTTACGAAAAACAATTTTAAGTAGGGCTGTAAACGGTGCTTAGAGTTTCCTACTTGACATTATTCCTGCCACCCGGAAGCTTCCCAAGCTCCGGCATTCACTTCTCTATTAGACACCGATGTCTTGGGGCGAATTAAGAAACTAATATGAAACTTTTTTTTACTTTTGCTAGTCATAATTTTTTATGAGAAATAAGTAAAAATAAGAAACGCATGTTTCCAAGGCAATGGATGGATGCCGATTATATAATTATTAATTTTGATCACTAATATATAATATTACTTGACATTCTTAACAATTATTGACTAGACCGATCTCTTCGAAGAGGCCAGCCCACAGTGCTGAAGCCCCACAACCGGAGCCTTGAGGGTAGGGAGTAGGCTTGGGTGTGCCTAGCTAGGTGAACCATTAGCCACTGGGGGCAATGCACCCACCTTATCTATTTTCTCGGCATAGGACTAGAAAGAGGTAAGTTATGGTGGATTCTTATCTGCAACAGGATCAGTACCAGTTGTTCTTCCTCATTGAAACGTCTATAGTGATGCATACCTCTGGCATGAGGCTATTCTTCCAACCCTACTAATCCCAAGTAACAAGCTTTCCTTCCTGTGGGGGACAGTTCTCCCACTAGACCATTTTGCAGGTAACTTCAAGGTTCACTCCATGTCCTACTTGTGGGAGCAGCCAGATCACACTGATGACTGCCGAGTGACCTCAAATGGACTACTCACTTCTAAAGCTAATCAATGTGTGGCATAAAGTAATGGCCGCGTAGATCACACACCATCACCAAGCACATGGTTTGTTCCCCCTCTCCACCTACCTGTGGAGCTTATTTATTTGGCTCATGCATGGTTAGAGAAAATAACATAAAGCATGTATAGAGGGATCTCACGAAGGGAGGCAAGTGTACTTCTTTATTCTCTAGTAACCGAAAGAAAATAAATTAGAGGCCATGCAAAAGAATAAGATTATTAAAGCACACTCATACAGTACTATTAAATAGACGTACATATCAAGTCTTGAGAAACCATTATTGTTTGCTTCATGTTCATAGACACAAGGACAGGAAAAAGGGAGAGAATAAATTAAGAAGGGATAGGAAATCACATATGTAATTATACACTCAGACTTATATATAAGAACACGGTACAAACAGCCCAGACACCATTCATATATGATCCAGCTTTCACTCCTCTTGTCGGCATTCTGACCTCGGTAGTAGGTGGGCAGGCCCCGGAGGCTGCTCCTTCAGCTCCTGTTCTTGCATTTTTCCATGGCTCTTGGAGCTGAAACCAAGGTTGACAAAAGAAAATAATTGAAGAACATTAGTTTACCATTCACCCAGATCTGAATCGGATTCTTGCATCATGAAGAAGAAACGGACTAGTCAGTGGGCTGTAGTAGTTATATATTCTTAAGTAGTTTCCAGGCAAATTAATTTCCAGTCAACTGTGTAGATCGTTTGGGGTGGATTCTTGAATTAGGAAGAACTAGACCGTGGTTATACAACTGTATGTGATCATTCCCAACGATATGATCTTCAAATGATCGAAGAAAAGGAAAGAACTGTGTACGACATGTAGCTACTAACCGAGGCCAATGGCTTCAGATCCTTTCATTATCCTCAAACGCCTGCAGGAGTCCACAAACATCCTGAATGACATGACATGAAAGACCAGTTAGATCCGTTCTACTCCATCAAAAAAAAATGCAAATTTCATGACAGGTTTTGAAGTCAGGTGGGTGTTCATCCTTCTCATCATGACATGAACATGTAGGAAGAGTTTGTGAAGCAAGGTGAGTGTTAATCCTGTTCAGCATGATATGAAGGGAAGGGGGAAGTTCTATTCCATCAAAAAAAAGAAAAAAACGCTTGATGTGATTTTATGAGGTTAGGTGGGTATGTTAATTTTGCTCATCATGATATGAAGGGGAGGGAGAGAATTAAAGGGCGGTAGCTTACTCCCATGGGACATCTCCCACAAGCATCCAGTCCCCATCCTTGTCTTCATAAGTTGGCACATACTCCGACCCGTTCAGCAGGTCCATCAGCTTGTTCTCGTTCATGAAGTCCCTCACTTGAGAATCACAGTTTCCTTCAAAAGGTTACGCAAAACAAGGTAAGAAGATGACACATGCACGCTGTGAACTTGCCTTCCTTGAAGGCACACAACTGTGTCTTATCCAGTCCTGGCAAGCTTTCTATAACAATATATTAAGATTTGAACTGATGAAACGTCCCCAGCCATGCATTAGAGGTGAGTTTCTCCTGTACAGAGAGTACATTCGGAGTTTTGTGTCAAACTATTTAATTTACTCCTGGTAACCTGTCCTTAGAACCAAGATCCCCTTTCATCATATTCTGGTTTTGCATGCACTGCATGCAACAGTAACATGGCACCGTGTTGAGTTTATTGCGGTGAGTAAATGATGTGCTAGGGAACAAGACCACCCACTGTTCAGCCACCCAAAAAAAAAAGTGTGGCAGAGGAAGCATGACAGAGAACATGTGGGGGGGCACAAAATGCCGACAGCCACATGGTGAGGATATTAGGTATCCCAGGAGCCCCAGGCACAGCAGTTGATCCGGGGCATTCATGGGGTGGCTGGCAATTGGGCAGTGCTCCCCACTCACCACACCATCCCACCATGGTGATCTGCACAGGACTAATATCTTATCCTCGGGGCACAATTTTTATGTGGATGCATGTCGGTTGGAAGAGCCTACCAGCAGCACTGGTGAAGGAGCCGAACATCTTCTCCAAGGCCATGGAGAGCTCCTGGTAGCTCCTGTACATCCTCAGGTCCACCTTGCGCAGGTAAGGCGCGCCATCCATGCTGACCTTCACGAAGGCGGCGGTGGCGGCCGTGCCGCCGTCTTCCTTGCTACCCCCTTTCGCCGACTGGACGGAGAGGATGTTCTTCCTGAAGGATCTGACCGGCGGCCAGCCCACGACCTGTGCCCTGAGACGTGATCACAAGATGAACACTAGGTCACACACTGGAATCCTCTAGCACAGAAGTTACTGATATAAATAATTGAAGACGTTAGAGACCCATCCAGTTTTCTATCCAGGCTTTCTTTATTCCAGCTTGTAAAGAGCTAGCTGCCTTCCTTTATTTTAATTCCATTCCATGTGCATCTAATGAATGGTTTGCTTAGTATTTCTATTGTTTATTCCAGTTAGTGTCCTCGCATTCTCTCTTCTGTTTCCAAACCCATTTCACAGGCTGAGACCTATGTGGCCTCTCGGAAAGATCACCATCAGGTTGTACTAGACGAAGGCAAACTAGTGGTCTCACTTAGCTTTAGATCTCTCCGGGCTCCCTCCACACACATGCTGTTTAAGAAAGATAAGGTGTGGGAAAGTATGAAAAAGGAAAAGGAAAAGGCTTTTAGGTTCGTTTCAACAACCGAGGAATTATTTATAGAGATCTATCTCCTTCAGATCTTTAAGTTTTCTCTTCTTTTCTTTTTCTTATCTGTCACTAGGGGCTCACTGGACAGCAAGCTCACCATCCCATCATATCATATAATATTACACAACCCAAGGAAGGCTGGTAGATCTTAAGAACAAGGAAAATGAAAAATAAGAAAACAAAAATTGCTTTCCCTCTATGTTCTATTCAATATATATTTAAGGTTTCCTCGCAAGATTGGGTTGAGTGGGGGAGGATTTGTCGAATAATTCCTGATTTCCTCTTTCTAGAAAGGTAAATATATATACATACCTCTTCATGGATCAACATATATGTAATAAAAGATAGAAAGATAACACACTTTCTTTCCCACTCCTAGGTGGAAATTACATAGAAAGATAGTACATGCACTTTCCTACTAACTCCTGAGGGGACACTAAATTTTATTCTCACAAGCCATCACAAGAAATTCCTATACCATGAGAAATTATAGAACACCTTGATATATATGCTCCTATATAAGTCAAGCAACAATTCTACCGTTTATAGGTAATTAAGAAGAGGCTGCTACTACATGTTTCCATTTTCCTTGTTTACAAAAGTTTATAAAGGATAACTAGCTTACACAATTAATTACAAAACCATGTTTAAGAGGAAGGCCACGTAGTAGTCCTACAACTAGCTAGCATTGCTTACCAAAGAGAAACCAGCTGTAGAACGTAGAGGAGAGACATGGGGGAGTAAGAAGGAGCTCACTTGGGAGCAGGCGGCTTCTCAGGGTCAGCCGCCGGAGAGACGAGGACGCCTTTCTGGCTCAGCGGCTTCTTTGCCTTCTCGGCCGCGTCGGCGCCGCATCCGTCCTTCACCTCCACGGTCGGAAGCTTGAGCTTCAGGTCGAGGGTCTCCTCGAACCCCCTCTTGCCAGGGTTCTTGGCGTCGCCGCCGCCAGGCAGCCCGAGGCGGAGCTCAGTCTCCTCCAGCCCCAGGCTGTAGCCGCCGTCCATCTCCGCCGCCAGCGATAAGCCGGGCGCCATGGCTGCCACTGTGCCTGGTGGATCCACAATTCACAGTAAGGCAAAGGATTCCTTGCACCTTCTCCCCCCGGTGAGATTCCAAGCTGGGTATGAATCGTAGAATGTGGGGAGCAGGCAGGTTTATGGGTTTCTGTCTCGCTTGTGGGTGTGGGTATTGGGTGTGTGTGTGTGGGGGGGGGGGGGGGGATATCACTCACTCTATCTCCTTCCTTTCTTCTTCCTCCTTTTCCTTCTTTTCAAAGCTGGCTATGAGAGCAAGAGAGGAAAATAAGTAGGAACGGCTCAAGAAACTCTAGAGAGAGAAACTAGAGAGAGAGAGAGGGAGAGGACGAGAGAAACTAGAGAGAGAGAGAGGACTGGGCGGCTGGGAGGGGTGCGTGCATTAATACGATGGGTACTGGGGCGGGGAGGACACGTGTCGGTGATGAGATAGGTGGGTCTCCTCAGGATTCGCCGGCGGAGGGTGACGCGGGGTGACGGCAGCGGGCGGACGGCGGGGCCAGTGGGAGAGGAGGCGGGCGGGGGTGCCGAATGATTGCGGCGGGCGGAGTGGGGTGGCCATTTCTGGCAGTGCGGGCGCTCAAATATTTTAACATGAGGCCACAAAAGATTTTGGTGTTTGAGTTTAACCTTTTGTATTGTCCTTTTTGCTCGTACGTCCATTTTATTTATCGCCCACTGATTACAGTAAACTGTTTGCTGCTCAGCCGCCATTTTTATTCCAGTCCAGGCGTTGAAAGTAATTTTATTCTAGTCTAAGTGCTATTTATTCTGTACTATTGGACTTCGGTCTAAATTTATACTGAGATAATCTCCTCTCTAATATATAACGGTGAGTACTTAATGTTACCTAAACTCGCAGTTGCCATGCGAGATGATCGATAACGATTATCATCTATAGGAAACACACAGATGTTAATTATCGATACGGACACAAAAACTTAAAAAAAAAAAGATACGAAGAGTACATAAATATGCACATATTATAATATGTAGTTATATATGCATATATAAAATATAATAATTAAAATTTGTTTAAAAAATAAAAGATATAATTAAATATGTCAAACATTAACATTTAATTAAGTATTCCAAAAAACATCTGATATTTATTTTGAAATTCTAAAGTGGTGTGCCAGACACAAGTATCTAACTGTCCTCTGTATCGTCTGAATGTTTGATAGAATTCTCTAATACAAATAAATAAAAGTGTCGGCTAAATTATAAATTAATATTTAATACTTTTTAGCTTTAAAATAATATTTAGTAGATATGATGACCTTGGGTCACTATGAAATTATAAGTAGAAGAACTCAAACAACAAATTATCTCAACTCACTGTCGGTAAGTTCTCTCTCTATACTAATAATTTGTGAGGAACTAGATCATGCATCTTGGGCCGTCAGATACAAGCACCTAAACAGAACTGCACCTAAATTATACCCTTGTCTTTTTGGCAATGGCCACGAAATCATGCGCGTCTCAATACCCGAGCGATTCCATCTCTGTGCATGCATGTATATTTAGTTGGGAGGAAATCTTCTTAGTATATATTTATTTTAAATCGGAGTCTAACAATACTGAAAGAGGAAAGACAACTTTTGAGATTATACGAGAGACTTTTTTTACAGTGTTTGGCTTCCACCGCCTCTCCGTACCATTGAATTCCGATCCAAACGTAGTCTCTTCTCATTTAAGCGCTCTCTCTCTCAAAAAAAAAAAAAAAAAAGACTCGGTTAACTGAATATTTTTAAATCTTCTTCAACTAGAAATGTTTAAGTCTATACAAATTTAATATTTCTAAGAGATATTTGTACGTACAACAATAACCATTTACGTTCAAGACAGTGACGTCGAAGAAGCAATACTCCTAAATCCTAATTAATAAGCTCAACGATCTGACTAAAAAGAGAGATTTTTACCTCTTGTCCTCAACCATTCTCGAATCTGCAAGATATCAAATAAGCTATCAACTCTGCGGTTCATGCTTCTCTCTCACCACACATCTGTGAATATGATAATCTCTACATGCATCTGTTCTATGCTCTCTCTCTCATTCATACATGAATATGATAATTTCTTTCTCTCTCGCTGGCTCTCTAATTAACGTGGGAGAGGAGGTTTGCCCAAAAGCCGTTTTCTGGACTCATTAGAGTGGATGAACCCCAGATCCGATATGACCGGGGCAGCGGACCAACGTAGTCACAGAGAGAGAGCCGTCAGGATCAGGGAGATCTCCGGCAAGTCTCCGGGTCGGCCGCCCTGCGTAGAGGCCGGGTGGTCGGCCGCTCGTACCAATGGCTGCGGCAGGAGGCCGCACCGTCTTGGACGGGCGCCTGCGACCGGGTCTCGGCTGGTGGGGCGTTGCCGCGGCCGCGGGTGCGCTGTGCAGGGGGAGGAGGCCCGGTGGGGACAGGTCAACGCCGCAGGCACATGCCCGGGTGGGCGGGGTATCTGCGAGGGGACCGCCGCTCCATGTGGAGAGTTGTCGGCGTGTCGCCGGGCGTCGAACCCAACACCCATGTGCGCCGGCTCCGGGCATCCATCCTCTCTCTCTCTCTCTCTCTCTCTCTCTCTCTCTCTGTGAGTAGTATCTTATCAAAGACATGCATGGTTAATACTTACTCTCTCTTTCCGCCACCCTTCTCTTCTTTTCTGTTAATGATGTTTAGTAAGTATGTGCATGAAAAGCTCATTCTTGGAGCAACATTAAAGAACAAGGGATCTAACTCTACATTGAGATCCCCATGGGAGATGGCCAAGTGAGTGTAACTTACGTAACTTCTTGTTGTAGCTGGTTGGGAGAGCAAACCATCTGCTTTTGACACCCATGGTTACTAATCTCTACGCTTACAGAGAGAGAGAGGGAGGATTTGTTTCTCTCTTACCATCTATCTTTGAATAGTAAAAGACAAAGTGCTCCAAGATCAAGAGTTCTCATCAATGCAGGTGCAGTCGTCTTCCATTAGCTTGACACAAAGACATCATGTATGCTTGGTGTAGGGCATCTCAATCCATGTGTAGAAATCTGAGCAAATCACAGTGCATAAACCCGACAAGGGATCCTCTACAGTATGTTGTCTCCACTACTAAAGAAACTACCTTTCACTACCCTTCATTCAAGTCTTGTGACAGTACATAGAGGAAGAATAATCTCTCTCTCTCTCTCTCTCTCTCTCTCTCAGACACACACGCACGCACACACAGAAATACATGATAAACATTTACCACTAATATCCTTCTTTTAATGATTTTATTTATTAGTAAATTATATATTTATTAAAATTTTTATGGAATCCATTTATAATTATTGATTATTGAGTTCGATTTTTTATTTTTCAAATATTTTTGAATGTTCAATCAGATATTTCACTGTACGGATAATTAGGACACCTCGAGACCAACCTAAAAAATAAAAAATATTAATAATAAAGAATTTTACCCATTGCAATGACCCTACTCATTGTAGAAACGTTCATGAACGTCCGAAGGATGATAACACGTACAACATCGATCGTAGGGTCTTCCTCACAAAAATCTTGAGTAGGACACATGCGAGGCCCCCTTTCATAACTAATAGAATATCATCAATATATGCAACGAAAGAATATTTTAATAATTTTGTATGAGTCAAACTCAATTGATATTATCCATGACCGACGACATAATACTATTCTTCATGTAAAATGATTGATAAAATTACCAAAAGAAACGAAATTTTTTAAAAATTTTACTGATATATTGTCAGTTTTGAGTAAAATCAACATAATTTGTCTCACTTAAGGCCATGGAATCTATTTATATCCCTCATACGTCGGCTTCTAACATATTATTGTTATTAGTCGCCATTTGATGTGATCATGCGGCCGTGATCGGCCCACGGTTTCTTCCGGGGGAGTCCACGTGGAACCATGGAAAGCAACCTGTGGTGAGAAATGGGGGAATTGACACTGTGGGCAGGTTGGGACCGGGAGGCCCATGTCATTAATTAATGTTAATGGTACTCTCTTAGTGGATGGGAGGCCCATCAAGGGGACGGGTCCGGCGAGCGTGTGATCTGTCAAATGGCTGTGGCGATGGCTACAGCCTTCAATGGGCAGATAGCGTGGATGGGCGACATGATATGTCGGCCCAACACCGAAAGATGGGGGAACAAGTAGTGATAAAGTCCTAGTGGATTGGATGGAGACAACCCTCCCTCCTTGGGCAATTGGGGATAAGTATGGGGAAAGAACTCAGACTCCAAGTTAGGTTACTCCTATGATCATTCTGTTGTTTGGCAAAAAATGGTTGGCAGAATAGGGTTGGAATAAGGAGAAATTTTAACAATCAAGTGGAATATTTGACTTCTTCTCCATCTATTCAGAAAAGAGACGAGTATAAAGATCAGCCATTATTATCCCCTTTGTTTGTATATATATGTATTCCCACCCTTGAATATTTCTACCAACATTAGATGATTTTTTAGTGCCTATAATGTGATAAAGTTATATTCTTCATGCTCATTCCATTGGTAAATTGAGGTTTAAGGTTTGCCTCTTTTTTTTTTTTTTTGTGAGTTCGATATATTGCATAGTGGCAGTAAGCTTAAATCCTTCCTTTCATCATTACTCGATCGAACTTGGGGTATTGCCTTCTGTGCCTCAGACCTTATGTATCATCTTACTTTTCTTTCTTTCTTGAAATTATTGATTTATCTATTTTATGTTTATATAAACATAAATTTTGAAGTAAAAAAATGGTTGGCCCTAGATTCATGAATATTAGGGCCTTTCAATAGGCCAAGTTTTTCAATTCCATGTGCATCACATAAAGAGTAAGTGCTACTTATGATGGCTAGACTGAATGAAATTTACCACGTATACCCTTGAACCCAACTTGTATAGAGCGTTTGGTTGCTATATTAAATGCCTCTATCAATAAATTTTTTTGACATTCTCCCTGATAATAAATTGTTAGTTCTGTGTATGGCCTATAAACCAATTAAACACATTTTCGTTTATTTATTTAATGGCAATAAATATTCTTTATGTATAAATCATTTATTTTTGTTATTCATATCAGAATGAAGTCCGTGAATGTATGCAATAACTGTCAGATTATAATGAGATCATAATAATGAGACCGACAGTTTATATAATCCTTCGTCTCCGCTGCCTTCATCACTTCGTTGAATGTCGCCGATCACGTCGAACCGAGTGAACAGACGAGGATGATCTACGAAGAGAAGAATCGCGTAGATACCGCTAGAGTCTGGGTACTTGCATGACTTTTGGCATCGCTCTTTCGAAACTGAGCGGTTGTGAATTTGAATCTGCATAAGGTGATGAACGATCACCCATTTGTGGCCTATTTTTTCGAAATGAATCGCCGCTTTTTCGAAATGCTAAAACAAATTTTCTAGATTGATTCCATGCTACGATTTCGATTTTTCTGTAAAACTAATTCATGGGATGGATCATGCGATGAGATTGTGAATCAGGACGGCTCCGACAAGGGTGATGGGGATGGCCAATGGCGCCGCCCCGGCTCCCCCTGCGCGAGGGTGCCACAGCTAGGGGATACCCTAGCCCAGCGCAGCCCTGCACATAAGGGTGCAGAGCTGGGCCGACCTAGTTGGACCGACTTGCCCAGGTCGGGCCTGAGCTAGCTAGGGCCCTTTTGGGCCTAGCCTGGCTCTGCCCAAGCGCCTGGACTAGGCCGAACCGACCAGGGCGGACTTGGCCCATTGCCCCTCCCCTTTTGGCCCTTTTTTAAAAAATTAAATAACATTTTATTATTTTAAAATTAAAATTATATTTAGCTTTTTGTTTTAATATGGCCAAATTAAAGAATTATGATCTTTTAATGAAATTAATAAGTGTTGTTAATTTATTATTGTTAGTCTAAATCTTAGATTAATAATTAATGACATAATGATTAATCTAATTGTTAGACTAATGTATTTTATATTTAGAATTATTCTAAATGGCATTGAATATTTCTAAAAAATTTATTTTAGCATTGATGCACATGTGATGTATTGTTAAATACTTTATAATTTATATTTTAAAGCATGTTGGAAATTAATATTTCAAACTTTTTAAATTATTCTCAATTTTGATTGAAACCTAATTTTGTGAAAACTGAACTTAAATTATTTTTAAAAGTTCATGTTATGGCACTTTCATGTGTAGATGGTTAAATGTTAACCGTGGTCGTAGATGTACACGTTTAATTTATATCATGTGATGTATATTGTGGATGTGAATTATTTGTAGAATGTAGTGGTTAAATTAATTGTTAGTTTATGAGGTCTATGTGCCACCCTCTCTATTGTTAGTATTAGGTGGTCTCAAAGTCAATCCGATACTATGTATTGATTCAGTTTATTAATAAATGACATTAATTCATTGTGTGCAATTAGTTCAATCTATATTTATTGTATCATGATGAAATCCTTAAACATGTGCAACAATCTTTGGATTATGATAAGATCATAATTATGGGACCGAAGACTTATAAACACATATTCTTAATTATTCCTAGTCGAAGGATGTTTGAAATAGACATCAAACATCCGGATAGACTAGTACAGTTTTCTTCAGCTCATATGATGAGGGTGACTGATCTTATAAGTCACTTGTGTGGAGACACTATGCTGGACCTGTAGGTGCTCATTGGAGAATGAGTTCATTGAATTGATCCGACCTAGAATCGTTGAATGGTATATACCTCACTGTTAACCAGCTTGATTCTTTTGTCTCAGTTGCATAGATGATCATTCGACCTGAGACACTAAAGATACCTTGATGGTACGTCTCTGAGCTTTGACTTTGACTAACGAATCCCTAACAATGGGTTATCAATAAGTCAAATGATCGGGTTTAGAGAAATACCCTCGAAGGTAATTGTGTGTTCAATATGGGATCATCCGTTCTCGGTATTATGAGAGAGAATGTTCCGAGAATGATGAGCTTAAATCCATAGCCAAGTATCAGATAAAGAGTTATCCGATATAAATTAGTAGCATCTGATTCAAGTGAATCGACCGGCTAGGGTTTAACAGTAAACTATACCCTAAGTTGATTCGGGAACATTGCACGGATGAAGGATTATATCCGTGCGCTAACCGATGATGGAAAGGTTTCAATAAAGGGTTGCGATAACCCCAAATCTATCTAGGATCACGTGATGTTGCTTGGCATCCAATGTGATCGGAAGCTCGTCCGAATTTACTATGGGACATTAAATTCTGCTAATTAATTAATATATGGATATTAATTAATTCAGTCGGTCCGTAAAGAGTTACTGGGCTCAATGGGCTATTGACTAGACTGGTATTTGGGTTTAGAGAGTCACATGCAAAAGGTTTTCAAGTCGATGGATAATCCTACGGGATTTCGGATAAGTATGGGTTTTTGTGAAAAACTGCAAATATGCTTATTATAAAAGAACGGCCGCTAGGTCGGAGGCCAGCAACCCTGACCTAGCCACCGCCTTCTTTCTCTCTCCTCTCTCCTGGGAGCACGACACAAGGCAGCCATTTGGAGAGTCCGCTTCGGCTCCCGACAGCTCCGCCTTTCGTCCGACTGGAGTTTTCGAATCCGCATGTCGCGGCGGATTATACGTAGCCAGACGGGATCTACGAACGCCACATCGAGCGAGGAGGAGAGGACGATCCATCGCGAGGAGAACTGTGTTGATACCGCTAGAGGTCGGGTGCCTGCGCGGCTTGCGACATCACTCCGACGGAACAGGAGAACGAACACGGATTCGAATCCGCGCAAGGTAAATCAGATTTTCCAGTTTATTTTGTTGATCGAAACGGGACGGATCCGATCACGAATAATTTATTTCCGCTGCGTTTTCGGTCGGATCCGGATACAGCGAACCCAACATCTATATCATTCTAATGTAATTCTATCTCCTACCTGAAATGTAATTCGCCATACGATGTTCTTTTGCATATGTACATTTGATTATTTAAATTAAAGCATTGTAATTGATCATGATGACTGGAAAGGAGGTAGGATGACCCACAAATGCAACCACGTAGTCCTAAAGATGACATCACCAGCTTTGTACTTGCAGAAAATTTTGATATAATCGTTATATTAAAATTAATTGTGGTTAACTACATGGCTCTAATCAAATCACCGTACTATCTATAACCACACAAAATAAACATGTATGGTTTGATATATAGTTTGCTTATTTTGATTGTGAATCAAATTTATAATTTAGGTATAGATAAATATATTAAATATATTTATAATCCATCACCTAGGATCAAATCAAGATAAAAATGATTAAAATTCCTCATTTAATAATATTTAAGTCATAGCGCAGTAGTTAAGAATTAACTGTGTCCGTACATCATTATAATTTTAGAACGCGGGTCTAAACTGTGTAAGTTTGTTGTACTATTCACAAGACTTGTCATTCTATTTCCGAGGCTAAAACTATGGCATAATGATGCCTTACTACATGATAGAGAAAGGTGTTGCTTTGTTGTGCTATTTACAAGTGTAGCGTCGTCCTCTACTGTTGTAACATAATGATGGTAACACTTAAACCGTAAGTTAGTAGTTTGTTGTACTATCCACAAGGCCACTAAATTTATGGGGGTCGAATTATGATCATATATTGCAAAGAGTTGCAAGTGCCAAAAATTGGTTATTATATAATCTTAGTGTGGTTTGTTGTGCCATCCACAAAATTGCATCATAAGTCGTTAAAATTCTGACCCCCACTAGGATCAGTGTCTTTCGTTTTGCATATTTGAGGGTTATACAATGTGTCGAAAATTAGTGGGAGTAAAATTTGATAAAATTTAATATCATATTTTTATATAATAACTGAACATTTGCTAATTTAACATTTTTCTCATGTAGTCATCACATAATACACTATGTGGCATACTTGATGCCAATAAGTTTAAAGGCCTAAACTACTCCGATTGGCTTAAGAATCTTAAGATTGTCTTAATATATGAGCATATTACCTATATCTTGGAGGGTAAGGTGCCGCTTGAACTGGCATTAGATGCCGCGGAAAAGGATATGATAGCCCACGAGAAATGGAAAGAGGATGTAATTTGGTCCAATGCTATATATTGGCCTCAATGAGCAACGAGCTACAAAGGCAACATGAAGTGATGGATGCTAGATTTATCTTACTCCATTTGAAGGAGTTGTTTGAAGCGATGTTTGTAGTGATGTTATCATCAATGAAAATATGGCTATCAAAGAACTTCTCTACGAAGGATTTGGGAGAAGCATTTTACGTATTGGAAATACATATCTATAAGGATAGATCAAAGATGATGCTCGATCGAGTTAACCCAATCCTTGTATATAGAAACTATTGTCAAAAAATTTCACTTAGGGAATATTAAGAGAGATTTCATATCGATGAAACACAGAATTTATCTTTTTAATTAGCAGTCTCCTAAGTCTCTTGAAAAGAAGGCATTGATGGACAAAGTACCTTTCTATCATAAGTTCCATCATATATGTCATTTTATGTACTAGACATGATGTAGCTTATGCTCTAAGTATTACGAGCATGTATCAGATAAATCCAGGTGATGAACATTGGAAGACTGTGAAATATGTCCTTAAATACTTGAGAAGTTCTAAGAACCTGTTTCAAGTCTACGAAGGAGCTGACTTGAAACTACAAGGATATACTGAGTCGAGTTTCCAATCAAATCCAGATGATAGCAAATCTACTTTCGGATTTATATTCACGTTGAACGGGGGTGCAGTGAATTGAAAGAGTTCCAAACAAAAAATCATTGTAGACTCAACGACATAGGCTAAGTACATTATTGTAGCAGAAGCCTGCCCATATTAATTTTTAATTAATTAAATATATAATATTAATTAATTACTTTAAGTCAACAAAATGTTGTTGGGCTTAATAGACTGAAAATTGGACTAGTACTTGAGCTTAGAGGGTCACACGCATAAAGATTCTCTATTCGTAAAATCAAAAATGGGTTTTATATTAATTTTAATTTTTTTGAAAAATCACATAATAATATAAATAATAGCGATGAAGGCTACCCCAGGCCAAGCTCCAAGAGTAGGCCTAGCCGCCCCCCTCTCTCTCTCTCTCGTACTGTGCGCCCACCACATGGCGCCCCCTACTGCTGTCGCTCCACTGCCTTTGTCTCTGACGGTCGGAGAAGAACGCCCACATGCCGCGGACATCGTCGTAGAGGAAGAACATCGACGATCTCGTCGAGCCAAGTGAAGAAACGATGACGATCCATGAAGAGGAGAATCACATGAATACCGTTGGAAGTCGGACATCTGCACGACTTACAATGTCGCTTCTTCGGAACCGCGCAGTTGCGGATTCGAATCTTCGCAAGGTGATGAACGATCAGCCATTTGTGTTTTGTTCTTCATTCAGCTACTCTCCTCTATATATTCCTCTAGTATGTCTATGACAATGTAAATGTTGTGTACTTAAAAATTTAATATCATAATTAATACACCAACTAAATAAGGCATTATAAGTTGTTACAACTATCGATGTATACCAAATGTCATTTTGTTTGCTTATGTAATTTTTTTCTTATTTTCTTTCATTTATATCCAAAACTTATCTTGTCTTTATTCATTTGTTTCCTAGCTATAATCTTCTCATAGGAGGAGTTGTGCCCGTCCAAATCAACAATCTCAACGAACGAATATGTTTTTGTGTGATTCATTATGTCTTTTTATGTACTTCCATAGGAAGTAAGAGTATTCATTATTAATGTAACAAATCGAGTCTGGGCCAAAATTAGTATACATAAATATAATAAGCAATAACACGTCCAGGAAAAAATCACATATCCTGATTTTATGACAACTGGATCTTAATTAATTAGTCCAGTTGTTTGTCTTCAATTAAGCAAACATTTATATAAAATACAAAAAAATATGAAAGGTGGCCCAACTCAAATCAATATTAGTAATGTTTGGTTTGACATAAAATATCCTAAAACGGTGTAAAAGTGTATAAAACCTTAACTATTGGTGTTTTACATCCAAAGGTGTGTCCTTGGAGGATTTAAAGAAGAAATATGTACGTTCCCTTTTCATATCGAATATTGTGAGATGTGACATTTAAATTTACACGCTTAATTCTACTCAAATTAATTTCTCATATCTCTTTTCTTTCTTTGTATTTTGGCCTGACCCTTTTTATGGTTGATGTACGACAGAACGCGGCGGTGGCCGGGCTTATTGAGCTAGTACCCATGCAGGAGCGAACAGTGGCTAGCGACATCCGCATGTGCACACGCGTGTCAACATCAACGTACAGATACGGATATTTATGTTGCACACATGTGGTTGTACTCGTGTACAGGATAGCGTGTATGGTTTTTCAACTTCATTTATATTCATCCTTAATTCCAATGTAGTAGGATGTAAATTGGGCTAGAGATGTGTTACGATGATAATTCGAGTCTAACTTAAATTCAAAATAGTTCAGTCTAATTTTAACACAACTTAAATTCAGTCTAAATTTAACCTAAATTTAACTCAAATTCAATCTCAATAGTGAGTAAGTTGGGTTGATCCTATTTATAAATGATTTGTCATTTTATTTTTTGTATGAATTACCGTAGAAGTCAATAATTTAAATTGGGCCAAGTCATTTTCAGCTCAACTTAGTCCAGATTTAACTAATGTTAACACAAATTTAACCCGTGGACAAATTTGACATGGTTAGACATGCCCAACCTAATTTATATAATTTGGGTCAATCTAATTTCCTTTAATATTAGTTGAGTTGGGCCGGAGCGCAGGCTAGTCCCCCCAATTGACACCCCTAAATGCAGTTGTAAATTTAAATGACTCGTTAATTCTTTTTTTCATGTGATTTAAGGGGTAGAGAGGAGGCCCGAGGATCTTGTTCCAAAACTTTCACCTTTTCTATTATCCCTAAAATTCAAGAAGTTATGCCATGAGATGGCCATCAAAGTATATATAAGGATACAGAATCGGATCTTCTGGATTAGGATTTTCTAAGCTCTTTTGGACTCTTTAACAAGGATTAGAAAACTTCACATTTCTACCTCGATTTCTTTTCCTGGCATCTGCCTAATTAATCTATCAACTTATCAATACGATAAGATGGTCACTAATACATAAGAAAGATATGTACTAAGTAGAGGAATTTTATCATATGACATAGATGCGTACAGGTCCCGTTCTCTCTTCGATCAACTTCTCACGACTACTCTAGGACTTGATCAAGAATCATCTCATCTTAGATCAAATTGTCAGGATTTTCCATTGGATTCCCAATCTAGCTAGATTCCATCACTCAACACATTCAAAAACACAATTGAATATGTCATGTATTTGACATTATTGATATCTTTAATATTATGTAGATATGTTAAAGATATTCGTACTAACTCACGGCTCAGCTTACTTATGTCGATAACCTAAAGGTTGATAAAAACCTGATCGACCTAATCTTGAGTTATCCTACTTAGAACTGCCTCCAATCTCTCCCTCACATCCTTGCACTCGGGCAATAGTGTAGGACACAATTTTTGCCAATAGAGAGGCACATGGGATCTATCCTTCTCACATGCTATGCTTCCACTGATGGCCGGGGAGAGTGTACAACATTAAAACCTGTGTCCACTTTTCTTCTGTTGGGGCATCTATTGTCCTGAAACTTCTGACCTTTTCATTGTGATGTCCGGCCAACTTTAGATGATTCCAAGCACCTTAATCACCTCCAACAAAAGGCAGTTAATATAGCCCTTTCATGGCAGTAGTAAAGGCGAAGAGCTGTGGCTGGACCCTTGGACAAGTTTGACATGGGTAGACATGCTCTGAACATGTTTGCAAATGGAGTGAGACAGACATTCTACACCTTGGTTGCTTTTGTTTAGGTGTCTGCACTGGAAGAACTATAGCAGCCATTCTTTATGGTTGAAACAGTTCATACAGATCATAAAGAGGAGACCAACGAGCCAGTGTCCTTCCAAGAGAAAAACAAATTTGTACCAACGCTTGCTAATTGATGTGTAGTATTATTATTCACAGGAAGTTGTACATCCTTATTGATGAGAACTTCAATAACTTTTAGAGGATATTAATCTTTTGTGTTTTGGGTGCATGGTAGGACCATAGTGTATATTTAATTTCTACCATCTATAAATATTTTTTGTTATATTATGTAAATGACACTTCCTCTCTTTAACTCATTGGTAATCCAGTTAATAACAGATGAGCTATCTTAGGTTTCCAATAGCCTAAAGAATCTAGGGAGCCATCAGTCAGACTAAAGGCTAGCTATGACTAGGTTGTATTAGCCACCAAAAGCTAAGAAATTGGAGGGATTCTAAAGAATCTAATTTGTCCTGTTAAAGGCACTTTATCAAGATTCGATTGTAGGGTTTCTGGTCATGAATGGTAGCTCTTAATAATTCAATCAAATTATCTTCCTATGCCTTTTTACAGCATCTACTAGTCATCCGTGAAACTTAATTTCCACATTCTGAGAGTTCGAAGGACGAGTCCCTATTTACTCAATCGTAAGGTGGTCAGTCGCTTTCAATAGAAAGAATAGGGAAGCAAACCCTATAAAAGTAGAAGAAGAAGAAGAAAAGATGCTCATCATCTTGTCACTTAATTTAATGGACACCTTAAATATTTTTAAATTTTTTTACATATATGTTTATTATACCTCTGTCATATATCCATCTTCCGGCGGCTTATGAATTTATACAAATGCATTTTTCCGTTCAGTACTATCCACTGATTTATGAGTTGGATAGTCTAATATTTTTATCTCATTGACATATTTCATACATATGTAAATTCCTCTACAATTTTCAATCAGACATATATAAGGGATGATGTTAAAATTCTCATTTCGCTTGTCTGTATATTTAATTATAAATCTATATGAATTGAGCATCTTCACGTCCCAACAATAGATTTTCTTAGATGTTTCAACATGGCATAATAAATAATAAGAAGAAGCAGCAGCACTGCTGCATGCCAATGGTGATGGCATAGACAACACATGGCTATATGAAGAAGAAGAAGAAGAAGAAGGAGAAGAAGAAACGGCGCTTATATGGCCGCATGGCCATGGCATAGCCAACATATAGTTATGGGCTTGTTTGTTCTTATCCACCCCCTAGTCTTCACCCTCGGTCTCTCAGAGGCATATACACAAACGGATAGCATGCAGGCAAGTGGAAATTAAGCATTGATGGGGACCGGTTCTCCAAACCAGGAGGGGCTGCCAAGCACACGTCTCTATCCTTCACTTAGACCTTCACATGGCCAGGAGGACCCCTCACTAATGTACACAACTCCCCCACAGATCATGAAGAGAGTGCACACGTACGGGGACGTGCACGTGTATGTTGATAGGATGTGGGGGTCGGTATTAACAGATAACAGTTTCCAACCCTTATCAGATTGCTTTGGAAGAACAAGAATACATATTTAACTAAGCATTAGCAGACAAAACTACATCTCACTATCGAGTATGTTATTGTATGTTACTTCGAATAGTACATATATCGTCATATTGTAGTAGTTAAATCCTATTAATAGTTCATGTAAACTATCACGTCGTTATGATGCTTCGTTCTATCTACCATTCCAAGGAGTGGGGGATTATTCCGAGGTGAAATAGACAAGTTGAAGATTAATAGCGTTACCATATATTTTGTTTTAGATGTGATTTAAGTACTAGACAACTTATCAAAAAATTCTTATAGTTTTCCAGTCATCAGAGATCAGATAAATATGGACCTACGACCCTAAATGTATGATGGAACAATTTTTATAGGACAAGGAAAAAAGAGTGGAAGTACTAAAAGGATATGCATCAGCTGTGATCATACTAACTTGTGGCACCCAAGATTGCCACATCCTCATGTAACACGAGCGACCCTCAACAGTGACTGCACACTATAGCCAAAGCCCTTCCATCCCTATCAAGAGGAGAGAAGGCGAGGGAGATGTACTTAGAAAGCAGATAAGGCAATAGAATCTGCCCAAAATAGTAGTCAAAGAGGATGGCTTTGCAAGGTGCATGCACTCGTATCCTCATGAGTCCACATAGAGCAGCTTTTCATATGTGCATGAAAAGAAAGAAAATTATTGTCTATGTGCATGCATCATGTACATGCACGTGTGCATGTATGTGTATGAATGTGCATAGAAGGGTGGTAGTCTTATTAGTTTGTAATCAAGAGGTCTCTGGTTTGAAAACAAAGGATTCAGCTATTAAAATTAGATTTGAACGTGTACCTTCGTTAAGCATATAATCATTAAAGATGCTCTAACAAAATCAGGTTTAGTTTAAATTATTGTTATCAAAACATTCTTTTAATAGAACTATATAGTGAAAATATTACTCCTTTGACTATTCCATGGTCCGTGTCTGCATGGGCCCATCACGAGAGCGCTATACCGACGTAAAGAATGAAATAAGAAGTCATAATAACACATCACTTATGAAACTTTTGCCTCGAATAGAGATCATGGTGATCCATCGTAACTTGTAATAAGAGTACTGTTGAGATGTCGTGGCTTCGATGGAAATTGAAGCACGACTTCTTCTAGAAGTCGTAATCAAGTATCAGAGCTTCTAAGTCTAGAAGTTCTGGTCACTATCCTAAGCACTAGCAAACTTCTTGGGACGGAAAGGGAATAGGTGATGATGGTGGGTACCGCAGAGAGGAAGGGATGTGAGAGAAATAGGGCACGGAAGAAACATCATTTGATGCTACCTGGAATGTACCTATAGAATCAAAAAAGCCAATCTATCTGATCCATTTCTGTCGGAACTAATATGGATTATCGAAGAAATGCCCGACCTATTCTGTGTCTTAAGAGAAGGACTTATTGCACTCACAGTCAATTTTGCATTGTTTGCTGGTGTTTTTATTTTAAAAAGGATAATTTTAAAAAAATAGTGGCTCCCAACTTGACCTATATGGCCGTACATATCGGGTAACTCAAAAAAAATGAAAGACCGAAAATCAATCTCAAAATCGAAAACGTCAAAAACGCACCCCACCCAGGCCCCCCTGCATAAATTCGCATTTTTCCGCACCCCCTTTCCCTCCTCCCTCATTAATTACTGATGTTCTACGGTCCAACGAGAACTATAGAAGATCTCCGGTCTTCTTTGAGATGTCATTCCAGTTCATCAGCATACCCTACTTCACATCAATTATAACATGCATGGAACCACCTTCAGCCTGCAGAAAGGATCGTGCATCAATATTGTATCAGCCAAGAACGCGTAAGTAGCACTGGCTGGTCCTTCCTCCTCCGGTCACACCTCGTCTCTCCCCCCCGGGCGTTGGCACACAGTCCTGTTCATGGTGGATAGTATATTGGGGCCGTCCACCTATAGGGGACCTCCATTAATGGTGTCCAAAGTCGGCACGTATCTCCTCCGACCACGTAGCGCCAAGGGGCACCACCTGCACAGTGCCCGCATCTCCAGCCCTCCGCAACTTGCACGGCCAGATGGGGCTGACATGACCGGAGAAAGGACCCCCGCTGCCGTGTGAACCGTGGGGCCTCACAGCCACCCGTGTGCCCCGTCGGTGTCTGCCTGCTGCCGAGCGCACAGACACGGCTGGTCACCACTGCATTTATTCCCGGTGCCGTGCAGGGGGTGGCGGGCGCCGACGGTTCTCAGCTGCCGCATGCTGTGGCCTGGAGCGTGGGCGAAGGTGGCAGAACTCCACGAATTGAATACTGCTGGTCCTGCACCCTGGCTGGACGGATGGATGACTCAGTTGAGAGCTTCTTGCACCTGCATGGCTGTGAATCATTGGTGTGGAGAGAGAGAGAGAGAGAGAGAGAGAAGTGAGACATGAATGCATGCTCGTTGTCATGCTGTTTTCTGTCAAACGCGTCTAGCTATCTCTTGACTGAGCTGGTGGACACACACACAGAGAGAAAGAGAGAGATGTGACAAATTAAGGGAGACATGAACGCGGAATGCATGCTTGCTGTCATGTTGTTTTCTTTCAAATGTGTGTTTATCCCTAAATCGAGCTGGTAGATGGATGTGGCTGAGCTGGTGAGCCCTGGTGGCCTCAGACAGGCTTCTCAGCATTAGTCTTGAGGTTGGCCCTTCACTGACAGTAGCTCCTATTAGAATATGGTCACTAGTCCATGGAGAAGATCTTGCGTGTCCTGTTTACGTGGTTGATAGCCCTCCAAGTCGCTGGGGTGCAACGTGTGGCTGAGGTATCCCCTCAAATCATCTTAATTGCTTTAGGAATATCACATAATCATATGGATTACAACATTTCGGTCAAGGACTAAAATATGTTTTATTATATAAAGTAACTAGACAGGTCACCTCAATGTGTCAAGCTGTTGGATCAACTAAGCAATGTATGTGAATGGCCACTTCATATATACCTGATCTTGACTCTCCAACTGATACAATTTGAAGAATGTCACTGGAGAAAATGTTGCTTAGTGTACCCTTTTTGTATATTTGTGTTACTAATATCTACAGTTTCACATGAAAATGACAGGACTTTCCACCCATGGTATTGTTTGTTAACTTTGGAACTGGTTATTAAGGTGCGTTTTGTCATCCCTGTAAGTGTTGATGAAGATAAGAGTGCATAGACGATCCACACCCGAGATAGTCTATGTCATGTGGCAGAGTTTTGATCGCAACATGAGAGTGTTAGAATAGTTCTACATCAAAAAAAAAAAAAAAAAATCAAAAAGTATTTAGTAGATAGTGTTTACTTCACTCCTTGTTTTAAAGTTTTGAGTTGGAATAATTTCAACATAGTATCAGAGTCCATAATTGCGAATCGGATCGTGCACCCGTATCTGTGGTGTGCGTGACAGATCTTAAAATCGACATGCACGTGATGGGACGTGTTAGAATAATCTTACATCCGAAAAATGATAAAATCAAAAAAATATTTAGTAGATGATACCTACCTCACTCATTGTCTTAAGATTTTGAATTAGATGACCCAATAACTTCAACAGAGAGGAAACACTTGGGAGGAAGACATACCGTCTTATCTCTATAGATAGGTGTACATAGGGTTCGGCCTGAAGGTAACACTAACCCCTGAAACTTCTGATTTGGTTAGAAGCATATGAAGACATAAGTTCAAACCATTAGTTTGATGGAAGCATAGAAAAATGGATGGAAAATTTTCAAGGAAATTTTTTTATTACAATTTCTAGTTTCATATAACGTTCACAGAATGAAAGACTTCTACATACGATGGGAACTCAATCAAGTTTTAAAATATGAGAAGCTAGTATTGTGAATTAAGATACGCTCTGCAATTAATGTAGGTTTTACAAACTGGTCACTGGAAGTCACTTGAGTTGAGATAAAATCGAAAAATGTTGCTCGGTTTTATATATAGGCAGTTAGCGTATTTCCTTGAGGGTCCTCTAAATCTCTATTGAATTTATCTCATACAACATATATAAATAAATTCAAAATAATTATCGATCGAGGTGTCAAAACTAAAAACTTTAATGCTAAGACTTAAGAAAATATCAATCTTTAAATCAACTTTTTTTTGGTCCTTTAACAAATGTAGGACTATCTAACATGTGACTTAGAGTAATAGTTGTTGCACCGCATGGGTCGTCGTCCTATTTTTTTATTTTTTATTTTTTGAATTTTTTAAGGTTGAATCCATCGTGCCTCACATGTTAGTACAATCTGATCATCAAATAGATAATTCCAAAAAATTAATTGAGCCCCAACAAGCAGTGAAAAAACGTTGTTAGTGTGCTGAACCCAATAAAAGGGTAATTAATTTTTTATTTTCAATTTTTTTAGTCGTTAGATTGTACAAACATGTCGAACATGATAGATCTAATCTTAAAAAAATAAAAATAAAATAATAGAACTGCAGCATGGAAGCATAAAGGACTAGAACATTTGCTGACGAAAGAGAGGGAGCCTGCCGAACAAGACGATGTCATTACACCGTCGGATAAGTAGGGATGTAAATTGGACGGATTGAACTGGGTTATGTGATAATTTAAGTTTAACTTAAATTTAAAATAGTTCAATTCAATTTTAACTCACTCTAAATTCAGCTTTAATTTAACTCAAATTCATTCCCAATTTAATTGTGAGTGGGTTGGATTGAGTTAGATTGAGCTGACCCTATTTATAAATAGTTTGTTATAAGTATTTTACTTTTTGTACGAACTATTGTAAAAGTCAATAGATTAAACTGGGCCAACTTGTTTTCAGTTCAACCTAATCTAGATTTAACTAATGTCAAACTAAATTTAATTCAATCCAATTTATATAATTTAGGATATTAATTTCCTTTAATATGGGCTACATTGAACTGGACTACAGGCTGGCCCACCCGATTAACACCCCTAACTGCAAGAGAGGAATTGGATTACATGACGTTATTTATCAAGCAAGTTCATTGGTTCCAACTCCGTGGATACCATTAACAATTAGTTAGTCGGTAAGTTCGATAGCATCAATTTATAGACTTCATCAAATTAAAGTCAATAAACTATATTAGTGATCGGATTGAAGGCATATGCTTTCTCATACCTGCGAGCGTAACGGCAAAAGAGAAGTGCTGCACAGCCGCTACACAACTAGCTAGCTAAAAGATATTTTGCGATGCCAAAAGAACTAGATGGGCTACCTCTTGTGTGAGGACAATGGAATCAGGGGGGATGTGACAGACAGAGAGAAGATAAGTGAAACGAAATAAATCTTTTTTTTTCAAAGGTTTGCCTTAATTAGTATGAGTATATATGTACGCACATGTATACAAGAGACCATAGTTTGATTTTGGACAAATTAATTTGATATTCCTTTCAATAAGAAAAAATATTCCTTGCAGTTTCAATAATATTCTGCCTAATAAAATAATTATTCCAGACCCAAGTCGATTTCTAGAGAAGTTATCTCACCAACAAGAGAAAATTTATCTCGTGAAACACCAAGATAAAATGGCAAGAAGAATTTTTAGGCTCCTAACTAGCTTGAACCTGAGATATCCTAAAGAGAGTCTTAGGGAGTGAAGCCAACCGAGCTATTCAATTGGTTCAATGAAACAAAATAAATCTTACTACAAAAATAAAACTCAAGAGATATTATGATGATTTGATGTGAATATTTTTATCATTTTGTCACATCTTAATCTTCTCATTAAGTATATATCATTCTTCATCCGCTTAGCACTTTAGAGATTTGGCCAACTGCAGCCTCTAAGATTTTGTAAGGTGTCATCTGATGGGTCTTAAAAAAATGCAGACTCCGATATGTTCTCTCATAACTTAAAGGCAACCATGTAATTTCACAGATATATATATATATATATATATATATATATATATATATATATATATATATATATATATAGACCACCTTTTTCCTTCTTTTTGGTCGAACATTGAAAGATGATGAGATTATATTAAGTTATAATGTGTGAAAGTTTACATATTTTGAAATCTAAAGAATCTTGTCTCAAACAAGCTTTCATTTGACTTGTTCTGTTTACTTCGAATACGATCACAGGATGTACCCAAGCAGACACGTAAAATGGTCAGCGACAGAGGCATGTGCACACACGTGCTACGTTAAAGTACGTCTAAAGGATATTTATATTGTGCACATGTGGTTGTACTCGTGTGCAAACAGACTGCATGGTTTCCCAGCTTCATTTATTCATCTTTGACAGGTCAGTGCAGATGGAGCTGCAAAAATTGTCTTGATGGCCTAAGCTTTCACCCTCTCCGGTCAGTGCATAGGGAGCTGCAAAATTTGTCTTGATGGGCTAAGCTTTCACCCTCTCCTTCGCCAGGTAGAACGTTCAGAAGGCATGCCATGAGATGGGCATAGGATCCTCTGCGGACAATGCTCGAGCCGGACTCGGTAATGAATGGTGTATGCATGCTATGTGAGGGGGGTCGAAGAATTGGAACTTTTGCATATATGCCATGATTAGCATGTCTTTAGTATTTACATCTAAGGCGTAGATGCAAATTTTAAAGATTACGAATGTATATATAAAAGGAGTACTACCAGCGTGACAGGAAAAGTTATCTACTTTTTTACTCTCTCAAAAAGCTGGTAAAAGTGCAACAACGTTTTAGAATGTTGGCCTCTCTCATTTACTCACTTCTGATGGGAAAAAAAAAAAAGTGAAGAAAGTTTTCTATCACATTAACGTTATCCATATAAAAAAAAGTGTTCAAACTCTAAAGGATAGGTTAGCCGTTTCCATACAAAACCCGAATGACCGACGGCATAAGCGCAAGCTTGTTTTAGTATACAGGGATATCAAAAATAGTAAGTTAGTCTCAAAGGTAAAGATATAAATTTCACATGTTATAAGAGTTTAGATGCTGAATGAACGTGATTCCTATATTTTGGATGTAACATTAGCAATGGATAATTGATCTTTTGGCATCCAAAGGTCGCATCTCCTCTGGTTTTAAAAGAAAAAAAAAAAAGGTCGCATCTCCTCTGGTTTTAAAAGAAAAAAAAAAAAGGTCGCATCTCCTAGCATGAGTACTCGATTAACATTGACTCCTTTTTCTCTCTAATGTTCATTATGGACTAATTAGACAAGTAGTGAGTGTTGGGTTTTTGCCCAATTAGTGGTCTACTTGTGTTTACTGGGCTGCACATATACACATCATTAGACATCCAATTAATGGAATAAAATTATTGGATTTAACCCATTAGGTACCTATTAGGATCCTGCAATGGGTAGGATCCATCAGTAGTTTGAACGGGACTGATCCCTCCTCTCTATAAAAGAAGTCTGTGACTCCCCATTAGATCATACGCATCAAGAGACATAGAAAGAGGAAACCAGTGGAGAGGGTGCTAAGGTTTACACCGTCTCCTCGTCCGGAGTTCGTGTGTTCATGTCCAAGATTCGCCGCTCGTGGAGATCAACTCCGACGTCGTCTTCCTCCTCGTTAGGGATAGCTTCCGCTCCAGGTATTCCTAATATCCCTAACAAGTGGTATCATATTTGAGATCTAATGCAACTTAATGGATCCTATTTAATTAGATCTTTTGGGTTTTATATTGGGTTTGGATTTAAAATCCTTAACATATCTTATTTTATGATTTTGGGTACGGATTTTTGGTACAAGATCCGTTTGGATCTTATTGAGACCCAAATCCGTATCCATTTAAGTAATCCATAATGGATCCATCTTAACGGGTTTTGGATTCGAATTTTGGGTAAAATATCCATTTGGATATTATTAAGATCCGAATACGAATCCGATTAAGTTTACAACCCGATTCCGTTAATCCAACCCAAAAACGAACCCATTAAGCCGTTAAGATCCAGGTCCGCATCCGTTCATATCCGTTTGTGTTATTTGTATCCTTTAAGATTTAAAATTGTTTAATTTAAATTTCTTTAGTAATCTTTATCCTTTAAAAGTTCACTAATGGTCACTTAATGGGTCCATTAAGTTCTGGATCTTAGGCCCTTATTTCTGGGTCCGTTTTAGGTCCGTTAGTGATTTTTTAAAGGATAAAAGATCATTTTTAAAACTATTTGGATACATACATAATTTCTGAAAATCGGTTTGTAACTTTAGTTATCTCTGCAAACAGAAACGGATATTTTTGCAATTCAGTTTATTTTTGCAAATTAAAAACGGACATATTTGCAAATTCTGGTTATTCTTGCAAACTGAAAAGGGCGTGTTTACAATTCTGAATATTTCTGTAAACAGAACTGGTTATGTTTGCAATTCTAATTTCTTTCCTGCAAACAGAAAATGATATATATGTAACAGCATGTTATAAACTTGTAAAATGTCCATTTTAATATAGTTTTAAGCATGATTAAGGTTGTTTATGAATCAATAATTATTACTGTAAACTTAGGAGATATTTCTTGTGATAATTTGTCCTCTTTACAGTTTTTAATCATGCATGAGTATCTCCATTTCAGATTGCATTAATTATTGTGTTTATGTCATTTTTGCTCATATTGAGTGTTAATTGATGTTATTATATAGTTTTGTGATGAATTTTGATTTCAAAATGATTAGTTTGACTACCAAAATGGCACAAATCACGAGGATTGATAAAATTTAACCATATTAAGTTTTAAATAGCATCATTAATGAGCATTTGGTTATTTGTTATCATTTTAATTGGGGGAGGATGTTTTAGAATTCAAAGTGTGTAAGTAGATCACCAAAGTGGCCTTATGCATGGAAAATAATAAAATATACTCATTAAGAAATTAAAATGATATAAAATGTTTGTGTTCTTGACTTGATTGTAAATTTAACTCCCAAAGGAGTATTTATTTTCATGTCATGAGCAGGATAAAATAATATTTATCTACATAGCGATTCTTGAGAGTTATGTACCCAAAGGTACTCTTTCTTGATGTCAAAATGTTTATAAATTTTAGTTTTATCACTTAAGTTAATTTGGGGAGTTCGTTCATAAAACTATCGGACGACTTGATAATGTAGTTCATTTTAAGTTATTGAATTACTTTGCAATTTAAATCTTGCCTCATTACTTGCAATATATTAGTTCTATTGCCTTATATGTGAGCATGTGTTTGTTTATTTCAGTTGCATCTCCTTTGTTTGCACCATTTACTGTTAGTGTGCCGTATCCGAATGGCACTAATTTCACTGAATGGAAACAAAAGGTACAATTTGCTTTGGGTTGCATGGACTTAGATTTGACTTTACGTGAGGTTATGCCGGCTCCACTTACTCCAGAAAGTTCAATGGAACAGCAGACTCATTATGAAAAATGGGAAAAGTCCAATCGTCTCTGCCTTCTGTTCCTTCAGGGACATGTTGGACAAAACATCAAGATATCTATCCCAGATCAGACCACTGCTAGTGGATTTCTTAAAGCCATTGAGGAACAGTTCATTAGTTCTAATAAGGCCAAAGCCAGTACTTTAATGGTTAAACTGTCCTCAATGAAATACACTAGTGGTAGTATTCGATAGCATATAATGATTATGAGAGATATTTCTGCTCAACTGAATGCCATGGAAGTTACTATTTCAGACACTTTTTTAGTCCATTTTATTCTCAACTCTTTGCCAAGTGAATATGAGGCATTTAAGATCTCCTACAACACACATCAGACTAAATGGTCAGTCAATGAATTGATGACCATGTGTGTCCAGGAGGAAGAGAGATTGAGAGAAGAGAGAAACAATGTTGCTTTGTTTACCTCTCATAAAGTGAAAGGTGGATCAGGAAAGAAGAAGGATGTTCAGAAGAAGGACAAGAAGAAAGACAAGTCAAAAGGCAAAAATGACAAGTATTTCTTCTGCAAATTACTTGGACACGTTAAGAAAGATTGTCTGAAAAGGAAGGCATGGTTTGAAAAGAAATGTAATCTCTCATCTTATGTTTGCTATGAGTCTAATTAGTCAATGTTCCTAAAAGTACATGGTCGATTGACTCAGGTTCTACTGTGCATGTTGCCACTTCTATGCAGGGATTCCTTTTCCAAAGGCCTCCGAATGAGGGTGAGCGGAGCATCTTTTCAGGAAACAAGACGCGCTCACAAGTAAAGGCCGTAGGAATTTATAGGATAGTTATGGAATCAGGATTTGTTTTAGATTTAGTAGACACTTTTTATGTACCACCTTTTAGTAGAAATTTGGTTTCAATATCAAGACTTGATTCAAAAGGTTTTCAAGTTAATCTTGGAAATTCTTCAGTTGAATTAATAAAGGATTCTATTGTTATTGGTACTGGTTCTATATCTGATGGTTTGTATAAATTGTGTCTTAACAATGTGATTGAACAATCTCATAATACCCTGCATACTTCGGTTCTTACTAGCAACAAGCGTGGTAGAGTTAATGAAAATTCATCCATGTTGTGGCATAAGAGATTAGGATACATCTCCATTAAGAGGCTTAAGAGGTTAGTGGGAGAAGGAGTGTTACACACTCTGGATTTCACTGACTTCGAGACATGTGTTGATTGCATTAAAGAAAAGCAAACACACACGCCTAATAAAGATGCCACAAGAAGTTCTAGAATTTTAGAAATAATACACACTGATATCTGTGGTCCTTTTCCATCCTGTCTGACTGGTGAGAGGTACTTTGTCACCTTTATAGATGACTATTCGAGATTCATGTATCTCTATTTACTTCTTGACAAAGCAGATGTTTTCAATGTCTTTAAGGATTTAAAGAAGGAAGTAGAGAAACAATCAAGAAAAGTAATCAAGATGGTCAGGTCTGATAGAGCTGGCGAGTACTATGGTAGGTATACTGAGATGGGACATAGACCTAGTCCATTAGCTAGATTCCTTAACAAGGAGGGTATTGTACCTTAGTACACTACTCCTGGCAGCCCATATCCGAATGGGGTTGCAGAAAGAAGGAATCGAACGCTTAAAGAAATGGTCAGGGCAATGTTGAGTCATTCTACCATTTCTTTATCCTTGTAGGGCGAGGCCGTTAAAACAGATGCTTACATTGTGAATAAGGTTCCTACGAAGGTTGCGCCTAAGACTCCCTATGAGTTATGGTGTGGTAGGAAACCTTCTGTGAGCTATATGCGCACGTGGGAATGTGCAGCTGAGGCTAGACTATACAATCCACAGGAAAAGGCTTTTGATCTCAGATTAACTAGTGGATTCTTCATTGGTTATCCAGCGAGATCAAAAGGGTATAGATTCTATTGTCCATCCCATGTTCCCATCATTATAGAAACAGATAAGGCAAGGTACCTTGAAGATGGCGGAGTTAGTAGGAGTGGACCTTCTCGAGAGATTTCTTTTGAGGAGTTATAGGATCAGGTTGAAACACATGTAACAACTGACAACGTTGTTCCCATATTCATTCCTCGGAATGAAATCCTAGGGGAGCAAGTAGTTGCAGTTGGTCCATCCCAAGTTGCTCCAGAGCCAGAAGATGTCGCGGTTGTTGACCAACCACCTCCTCAGGTGGATCAGGGGCCAACATTGTGTCGATCTGAAAGAGTTAGGAGACTTGCTATTGTAGACACGCTAATTTTGACGTCATTTTGAGTAAATTTCATATCATATAATAATGTCTCAGTATGGTCTGATATTTAACCATTGATTAATTTTTATTGATCTTTTTAAGTGTCGGGTTTAACAGACATGTTTAAGTTAATTAATTGAATTGATTTTAGCTCAAATTTCAGTTAAAATATGAAGAATTCTAAAAGACGTCGACCCATGTAGACGCCATTTAGAGTTTATTCTTATTTTAATGTTTAAATTTGAATTTTAATCAGTTGATTAATTAGCTAAAAGGCGTATGTGGAAGTTGACGCGATTTAGGTTTCCTAAGCTATTTTAACTTCTCTTCCGGATGTTTATCCTTATCTTAATTAGTTTAAAAGACGTCTACACATGTAGACGCGTTTTAGCTAATAAAGATAAAGATAAGTTTTTCCGGATATTTATCCTTATCTTAATTAATCTGAAAGGCGTCATCCATGGTGGACGCGTTTTAGATAATTACAGATAAAGATGAATTAATCAGTATTTATCTGTCGATTAAGAGGGATAAATCTTAGATTTTTCTATGTTAATCCGCGAACGCAGAAAAAGCCTATAAATACCTTACATCTTGAAGAGTTAAAAAAGTTGAAGCACCATTAAAAAGAGAAGCGTAATCTTGAGGTAATTGAGCGATAGCGAGTTGAAGATCGGAACAACGACGTCCAAACGCCGAAGCGCTGCTGTTTCCAGAAGTCGGCGTCCGTTCTTCATCCAATTCAAGGCTTCATCAATCGGCATAAGTGTTTCATTTCTGCATTTTCATTTTACATCTTCATTAATCTCTCATTCTTCATCATCACTTTATGAAATACACACACCACAACATCACCTTTTCAAAACCTATTTGATTAAGGGGTTTTAAAAGCCATCCCAACAAGTAAGTTTGCTGTTTAGTTGCATGCTTAAAACCATGATTAGTATGGATACTGCTTCTACTTAAATTCTCATCATCATTGTTTCTTCATTTCTTTCTATATTTCTGCGAGCTGCAAAAAGGAGAATTAAAGGAAGGAAAACAAGCACAAAGTCACAAAGATTTCCGGACGATCCTCAACTTCTCAAAACTCCAAATTCAACAGCAAGAACAAAGAACAAAGAAATGGCTCTCTTTCTTCAGCCGGCTGAAGGAGGTGAATCAAGGACTCGATATCTTCCGCGTTCAAACAGGTAGGCGATCATACCCTCTTTTGAAGCTTTTTAGTCAAAAGTTTCTGGCGATCACTGCACTTAGTTGCTGTTTTTAATAGGTTTATTTTGCACTAAACAACCTAGATTTTTCATGTTAATCACACGAGCATTTTAAAGCACTCACAGCTATATTTGATGAGTTCATAGTGTACCTACAGGAAGACAGTGTAGACAGGGGTGACATTGATGATCCAGTGACGTTTTCACAAGCCATGAGGAGTGAAAAATCTGCCTATTAGTTTGAAGCCCTGAAAGAAGAGCTTGACTCAATGGCTAAAAACCAAGTCTGGGATCTCGTTAACTTTCCTAAAGGGTCCAAACTTGTTGGATGTAAATGGATATTCAAAACTAAGGTGAACTATAAAGGCAAAGCTGAACGCTATAAGGCCAGATTGGTGGCTAAGAGTTTCGCTCAAAGGGAAGGCATTGACTATGATGAGACATTCTCTCCAGTTTCTAAGAAGCTCTCATTCAGAATAGTCATAGCCTTGGTAGCTCATTTTGACCTAGAGTTACATCAGATGGATGTGAAAACGGCTTTTCTCAATGGGGACCTAGATAAAGAAGTGTATATGGAGCAACCTTAAGGGTTTCGTGCTGAAGGGAAAGAACACTTGGTATGCAAATTAAAGAAATTCATTTACGGACTTAAGCAAGCCTCCCGCCAATAGTTCATAAAGTTTAATGAAATCATACTGTCTTTTGGGTTTAAGGAAAATATTATTGACGAATGTTTGTACCTAAAGATCAGTGGGAGTAATTTCATTGTCTTGCTTTTGTATGTGGATGACATTTTACTTGCTAGCAGTGATCTTGGTGTATTGCACGAAACTAAAACTTTCCTTTCTAAGAACTTTGAGATGAAAGATATGGGTGATGCCTACTATGTTTTGGGCATTGAAATCACTAGAGATAGACCCTCAGACACTCTTGGTCTCTCTCAGAAAACTTACATCTCAAAGGTCTTGGAAAGGTTCAACATGCAGTCCTGCGCACCCGATAAAGTACTCATTGTAAAATGTGATAAATTCAGTGAATTACAGTGTCCCAGAAATGACTTGGAAAGAAAACAGATGGAGCCTATCCCATATGCTTTAGTTGTTAGGAGCTTGATGTACCTTCAGACTTGTACACGTCCAGATATTGCTTTTGCCGTGGGTATGCTCAGCAGGTACCAAAACAACCCAGGTATGGATCATTGGAAAGCTACCAAGAAAGTCATGCGGTATCTTAAAGGCACAATAGATTTCATGCTCACATACAGAAGATCAGATTAGTTAGAGGTCATTGCATATTTTGATGCTGATTTTGGCGGCTGTCTTGATTCGAGGAAGTCCACTACATGATACATCTTCCTCTTAGCAGGAGGAGCTGTCATATGGTGCAGTGAGAAGCAGAGTATTACAGTGTCTTCCACGATGACAGCAGAGTTCATTGTTTGTTTTGAGGCTAGTGCACGGGCTATCCAGTTACGGAATCTGCTTACAGGTCTATCATTTATTGATTTCATCTCCAGACCTATCAGGATATATTGTGACAATTCTGTTGCAGTCTTTTTCTCTAAGAACAATAAGGCGTCCAAAGGTGGTAGAGCCTTAGACATTAAGTATTTTGCTCTTAGAAACAGAGTGAAGAATCATGAAGTGTCTATAGAACATATTGGGACATATCTTATGGTTGCTGACCCACTCACAAGTGGACTACCTGCTAGCACTTTTTATAGTCATGTGATTCGGATGGGTCTTGTCAGTTCTCTCGATATATTGTGACTTTCTCAGTCTGACATATTCAGTTATTTGTGATCATATTTATATCATGATTCTTCTATTGCTTTCTGCCTTTTCCATTTATTTTGTATACATGTTGGTTATAGATTATGGTTGGCAGATTGTATGTTTAAGTGATGACCAATGGATAAACATTATGTTTGAGTTTATCTACAGTTCTATATTTGATGTTCAATTATAGTAAGTTGGTAGCATTGTAGTACATGGAAGGAGGTGTGTAATTGAATGTATTTACCGCCATGACCCATGTCATTTGATTTACTATTCTTGAATCTTTAAGATTCCGTTAATTAGAATGGTGTGTAGTTTTTGTTTTATCGTGCGCGCGCATACCGTGGTTTTTCCTTCAAGTGTATGCCCATGATGTCCAATCTTCAAGAGTCTTTTTGAAACTATATATATTTATATTATAAGTATGTTTTCAAAGGAAGATTTGATGTGCTTAAGACAAGTTGGACCAAGTGAGAGAATGTTGGATTTTTGCCCAATTAGTGGTCCACTTGTGCTTACTGGGCTACACACATACACACCATTAGGCATCCAATTAATGGAATAAAGTTATTGGGCTTAACCCATTAGGTGTCCATTAGGATCCTGTAATGAGTAGGATCCATTAGTAGTTTGAACGGGACTGGTCCCTCCTCTCTATAAAAGAAGCATGTGACTCTCCATTAGGTCATACGCATCAAGAGACATAGAAAGAGGAAACCAGTGGAGAGGGTGCTAGGGTTTACACCGTCTCCTCATCCGGGGTTCGTGCGTTCCTGTCCGAGGCTCACTGCTCGTGGGGATCAACTCCGACGTCGTCTTCCTCCTCGTTAGGGATGGCTTCCGCTCCAGGTATTCCTAATATCCCTAACAGTGAGAGGGAAAACTATTATGAAAAAGTGAAATTTCCTTAGGAATGCTAAAAGATCTAAAGAATTCAGATCTGAAAGATTCCATCTGATTCTAGCTAGCCATAGGCCATTATGCATTTCTTCCAGTGGTGGGTGGGGTGCTACCTATCTCACACGCTTCCACTAGTCTATGGTGATTGCAAACATCTTAAACACCTCGAACAAAAGGGACTTAGTATAGGTGGTCTTTGTAGGCGCCCGGAACGTCCCCCCGTCGCCGCGGCTGCGAGGCTTTGGAATCGAGGGTCCCTCCGTTCGTCTTAGCACTGTGGCGGTTCAAAGGGGGGTTAGAAATTGAAATGTGATCGCCAGGAGCATTACCTTTCGGTCCCTGTGCTCCGCAAGAGTGTAGAAGGTGATCGCGCGTTTTGTGGCAGTGGGAGATGCTGGTTCCTCCTTCTTTTCCTCCGGCCGGCCAGAGGAGGAGAGCCCGGTACTCTGCACGCGTGAATGTGGTAAGGATTCCTGAAAATAAAAGACAAAACAAAGAATAACCCGATTAGAACTACAATGTGCAGAATCTATCCATGAAGATGTAAAGACTAGCTAAAATCAGAGGGGAACGCACCGGATGGGTGGTGGGGAGGGAAGGTGACCATATGTTATGGTCACCCACCTCCCGTTTTTTTTTTTAAAACCTTTGGGGGGTAAGAATCATTAGGTCATCTTACGTGCATGCATGCAAATGAGGGGGGGTTGTGTGTGTGAAAAGTGAAGTGGTATTGATGACGCAATGGAATGAATAGGAAAGAAAAAGAAAGAGAAAGGTTAGAAAGACAAGCCCGTTTCGGAATGCAGCCTGAGCCTTCCCTCTTGGAGACTCCTTGTCAACCTCCTCGAGCCTCTCACCAGAAGGTCCTTCTCCACCTCAGAGAAAATCCTTAACCTCCAAAGAACCTCCTCTACCTCTGAGAAAATCCTTAACCTCCCAGAAAATCCTTAACCCCCTGCTCGAGAGGATGTGGGGGGTTTAAATAGGTGAGGGGAAAATAGGAGAAAGCAGGGGTCTAAATCCCCGTAAATCAACCTTCAGCCAATAGGGAGTGGTCAATGTAGACACGCTAATTTTGACGTCATTTTGAGTAAATTTCATATCATATAATAATGCCTCAAAATGGTCTGATGTTTAACCATTGATTAATTTTTATTAATATTTTTAAGTGTCGGGTTAAACAGACATGTTTAAGTTAATCAATCGAATTGATTTTAACTCAAATTTCAGTTAAAATATGAAAAAAGTCTAAAAGGCGTCGACCCATACCGACGTCATTTAGAGTTTATTCGTATTTTAGCGTTTAAATTTGAATTTTAATTAATTGATTAATTGACTAAAAGGCGTTTGTTATGGTCGACGCGTTTTAGGTTTCCTAAGCTGTTTTAACTTCTCTTCCGGATGTTTATCCTTATCTTAATTAGAGTAAAAGACGTCTACACACGTGGACGCGTTTTAGCTAATAAAGATAAAGATAATTTTTCCCGGATATTTATCCTTATCTTAATTTAATCTGAAAGGCGTCAGCCAAGGTGGACGCGTTTTAGATAATTACAGATAAAGATGAATTAATCAATAATTATCTGTCGATTAAGGTAGATAAATCCGAGATTTTTCTATGTTAATCGCGGACGCAGAAAATGCCTATAAATACCTTGCCTATCAAGGAGTTAAAAAAAAAAGAAGAGAGAGAGAATTATTGAGCCTCAGCGTTATAGCAATTTGGAGATCGAAGCAACCACGCCGGAGCGCTGCCATTTCCAGAAGTCGGCATCCTTCTTCAAGATCTTCATCCCTTCAAAGCTTCAACCAACTGGACTGGGCATAAGTTTTTCATATCTGAATTTCATTTACATTCATCAGTTTCATTCTCTCATACTCACTTCATGCAACACACACCACATCATTAATTTTCCAAAACCCATCTGTTCTAAAGGGGTTTCAAAGCCATCTAAACAAGTGAGTTGCTGTTTTAAACATGTTTCTAATCATAGTTAGCTTTGATATTATTTCTATTTAGATTCTCATCACTATTTCCTCTTTATTTTTCTGTCTATCTCTGCTGCATTCAACAACAACAACAAGAAATCAACAAGAAGGAAATCAAGCACAAGCCAGGAAAACTTCTGGACGATCCTCAACATTCAACAGCAAGAACAAAAGGATAAAGAGGCTCTCTTTCTTCAGCCGGCTGAAGGAGGGGAACCAAGGATTCATTCTTCCGCGTTTGAACAGGTAAGCGATCAAACTTCTTTTGAAGCTTTTTAGTTAAAAGTTTCTGGCGATCACAGCACATTAGTTGCATTTTTTTTTAATAGGTTAATTTACCCTAAACAACTTAGTTTTTCACATTAATCACATGAGCAAATTTTCAGCACCTACAGCTCTTTTGGCGATCACGGTGGGACTTGGTCTCGCCGTCTTTTAATTTCTTTTGTTCTTGCTATTATCATACCGGGCACCCACGGTGCACCACTTGTGTCTTTCGACACGTCCTCACCGATTGGTGAGTATTTAGTTTGTTTAATTTCCCTCGTGCACCACGTGCACACCCCAGTGGCAAGATCTTGCCTCCCCTTGATTAGTTAAAAAGCTGTTTTTGGTGATAAAATGCTGTGTGATTGTGTGATTTCATAGTTGTTTAGATAGTAAACCATCCTGTTTAAAATCTGAAACTAAAAATCTTTGCATGAGTCGATTATTTATTGCATTTTTCTCTATTTAAGGAGGATTCGACCCAGAAAATCCTTCTGGAAATCTGTTTCTGCGAACTAAAAAGCGTCCAGGAACAGAGACGCGTTTCAAAACCGCGTCAGTGCTCCTAGACGCATTTTAGCTTCCAGAGTCTCTCTGTCGTTTACATCTGTTTCTGTGAAATAATTAACTTCTGTGTTGAATAGCGTCGACCATAATCGACGCTATTCAGGCAGTTTTTAGTTATTTTCCAGGTTTTCTCTACTGTTTGCATCTGTTCTCTGCGAAAGAATTAAGTTCTGTTTTGAATAGCGTCGACTATCATCGACGCCATTCAGACAGTTTCTTAATTATTTTTCAGTTTCCAGATTTCTGTGTTGAGTGCTAGCTACACATTACTCTATTAAGCATTAGAGGCCATCCAGGTCGCAGGGCATATGCATTGAGGCTAAAACCCTCCTTTTCTTAGGAACACATTACTCGACGTTAGCAACTCTCTCTGATTGGGTTGGTCCCTTGATCAGACTAGAGAAGTTGACGTTGAGACCTCCATAAGTCCCCAAAATCAAGGTATTCCTCCTTGATCATCGGGCTGGTTGTACCAATTGAAGTCCCGGCTAGATTCTGAAAGCGTTGTGAGAGAAAAACCTTAGAGAATAACGGTGGAAATCAAACTGAAACTAGGATCCTTCCCTGAGCGAAATTGTGGTTTAATCCAATTCAAATAACTCAACAAGGAATCCTGAAATCACGTTAAGCATCCACTTGTTTGATTAACCTCTGCACAACTTGTTTGATTAATTTTTTTTGAAACGAGAATCTAATATAATGTTGCTGCGATCAGGCAGAGATTTGAGTATGGCCCAAGACGCCATTATCAACTACGAGGGAGATGCTAATGCCCCTCGCAATTCTGATTTCAACTACGAGAACGGGAGAGATGCTGATGCCTCTCGTAATTCTGTACCCATTCCAGTTCGGCATGACGGGAATGTCCGAACTCCTCTTTTTAATCCGCACGATCAATATCATGATCTTCCTCCGCATGAATATGCGATTCCCAATCCTGACTTTGAGAGGGACATGAATCAGCATGATCCCTCATCCTCCGATCCTACGGATCTCGTCAATGCTCTGGGAGTTCTTGCCTCCCGACTGGACCCTCAGCAGTTCGAGGCGATCCAGTCCATCTTGAAGGGGAAGGCACCCATGCAGCCTGCCGAGCCGAATCCTGTGGCTCCCCCCGTTGTTCCTCAACAACCTCTTCCTCCTCCTCTTTATATCCAACAGGCCATGGAAGGCCTTCATCTTACTTCTCGGCCAACTGGGCCACAACTTTCTTCATCCAGGCAACCGGCTAGACCGCAGACGCCCATTTACCAAAATGCCCTCGGGCATGGCGGAAGCTCTGCCGGACCTCATCCTTATTACCCTCCTTGTCCAACGTACTCTAGGCAGCAGGCCTATCAAGTACTTCCTCCTCCTCCTCCTCCCCAGGCAGATCTAACCACGCAGACGTTGTTGGCCAAGATGGAGCGCATGGACGAACAGTTCAACAATCTTCAGAAAATGATGGGGGTTAAAGCTGTGCCAGAAATTAATTTACCGAGCCTGCCAGTGTTTCATCTGCCACCCTCTGAAATGCCAGTGTATCGAAAGTATAACGGTACTGGTAACCCCTTCACGCACCTGAAGGAGTTCATGTACGAATCCTCCTTTTGGCAGAATGATAAGAGGTCATTGGCTTTCTTGTTCAGGAGATCCCTAGAGGGACCAGCCCTCGAGTGGTTCTTTTCTCTGGAACCCTCAGAAGTAGAGGATTATGGTATCGTTTCACGTAAATTTATCCAACGATACCAGGACAGAGTTGCACCCTCCTTGTCTATCACGGATCTTATTGCAGAAAAGATGAAACCGGACGAGGAGTTTGTCAGTTTTGCTGACAGGTGGCGGGGCCTGGCTGAAAAAGTGAAAGATCACTTGTCCGAATCCGAACAAGTGAAAATGTTGATTTCTAACGCCACTCCCCAGTTCAAGCTAGTCCTCTCCTTGAACAACTTGACGAACATGGCAGAGCTCTATGAAAGGGCACGGTACTGCCAGAATGCTTTCAAGGACGCTACATTCTCTAGCGTCTTTGATCCTCATAGACCTAACAGGCCTCCACCTCGGAAGCCTGCAGTGCCAAATTCTCCTAGCTCAGGTCCAACTACTGAGGGCACGCTCTCTCACGAGCAGGTCAGTACTATGAACAATAACTCGCCCCAGTTTGTGAGGAATCAGCAGTACCAGAGGCCACCACAGCCGAGCCAGCAGGGGTACAGGCAGCAGCAGAACCCCCATTACCAACAGCAGTACCAGCGGCCCCAACAGCCGAATCAGCAACAGCTACAGCAACAGTTACAGCAACAGCCGCAACGGCAACAGCAGTATCAGCAGCCCCCTCAACAGCAACAGCCACAGTACCAGCCGCGTGCACCGCCGGCGTACCACAATGTCCCTCCTCCTGGTGACTACAACCAGCAGAGGAGACCTCCAGGCCCGAAAAGGGCAGAGTACCCGGCCCTCCCAGAATCCTTGGCGGATATCTTCAGCGCTTTAATGGCAGCCAATGCCTTAGCTTTGCCGAGAGAGAAGGCCGTCTGGCCTCAAAATGCCGATACGTCTAGGTATTGCTATTTCCACAGACAACCTGGGCATACCATTGACACCTGCTTCCAATTCAGAGATTATATCCATGATCTCAACGAGCAGGGCGGCATTGACTGGGAGGAAATGAAGAAGTACATAACAACCCTGAAGGCGAGGAGACCGCAGCAGCAGCAGCAGCAAGAGCAAGCAAGACCACCGGCACAGGCAGTAGCACCACCCAACATGGGCATAGTGCAGAATCCACTCCCGGAGCATCAGAACCAAAACCAGGTTGCTCCCATTTTGACGAACAGCCAGTCTGAGGCTGGTCGTGGGCAGCAGTGGAGAGTAGAGGACTCTTCCTCTCTTTGTTCAACGGGTCACGTTCAAAGTACCGCAGAGCGACCACCACGCCGCACCATCCACATACCAAGGCCACAACCCGTTACCATCGCCCCTATACCCACACCCACATATCACTCACCCACGCCCAATAACCCATTACCACTACCCGCCTTCCTTAGACCCATTACACCCCGCACCACTACGCCTCCATCATATAACCCCCCACAAACCAATAACACACCTCTTCTACCATCTAGGCCACTACTACGCATACCATTTCCTACTTCACCCGCTACCACTACCACCTATCCAGATACGCCCTTACCATCTAGGCCACTACTACGCATACCATTTCCTACTTCACCCGCTACTACTACCACTTACCCAGATATGCCTTTACCATCTAGACCGTTATTACGCATACCATTCCCCACTTCACCAACCACTTACCCATCCACTATCCAACCCTCTAGGCCTTTAATCCGCACCGCGCCATCACCACCTAGCCCTACGCCTAACCCTACGCCATCACCTACCCACCAACTCTCTACGCCATCCGCACCATCCAACCCTGCGGTACTTAAAGTGTCACCCGGATCCTCCACGGTTGAGGAACACGCGCTCCGGAGTGGAAGGATTTTCAACAAGGTCTTTCCTCAGTCCACAGTCAGAGACGGCCCATCACAGCCGACTGAGGAAGCCCACAATGAAGAGAGTGCACCTGGCACTCAATACGACCTGTTGAAACACCTGGATCGGACACCGGCACGGATCACTATATTAGAATTAATCAAAAGATCCAAGAGTCACCAAGAAGCTTTAATAGAATATCTGCAGAAGGTGATGGTCAATGAAGACGTGCCGGTAGAGAAGATTGCAGCACTACTAGTTCCTCAGGGGGATCAACCCTCTATAACATTTCATACATCGGAACTAGCACCGCCAGCAGCCAGGAGCATGGCTCTGAGTATCACGGTCAACATCTGTAAGAAGGCCGTGGATGTATGCCTGGTCGACACAGGGGCTTCGATCAATGTTCTACCTCCGAAGACCCTGAAGCTGTGCGGTGTGCCCAAAGAGAAATGGCTGCCCAGCCCCATCTCAGTAACAGCATATGACAATTCTACCCGTTCCCCTCTGGGAATGGTTTATTTAAAGGTGGAGCTGGGCCCTGTAAGTCATGCAGAGGTCGAATTTCACATCTTGGAAATCGACCCTTCCATAAATGCCATTTTAGGTCGTCCTTATATTAAAACTCTCGAGGCAATTCCCTCTACGAATCATCAATGCCTCAAATTCCCTTACAAAGGACGAATAATTAAAGTGACGAGCATGCCGATCCTTGCTGCTGCTCATACCTTGAACATTAAATCTGCTGTTTCACCTGGCCGGCAACCTTTTCTGTCGGTATTACAGGTCTACCGTCCAGTGGCTGATCCTCTGAAAGCCGCTACTATCTCTCCATATCCATTAGATGCTATCAAAAGGGGGAAGTGCATGAGTACCCCAGGATGGAGGATCATGATGAAGAACGGCTACGAGCCCGGGAAAGGTCTGGGCACACAATTGCAAGGCAGGACCACTCCTGTTAAAAATCATCGAGCAGCACCTGGAAGTGGTCTGGGCTACAGGCCAATAAAATTGAAGCAAAATCCAGTTCAGAAAGCAGAAATCAAAGAAGGCCCGAAAATCTGGGAGGCAATGTCTACGCCACTCAAAGAAGGCCGAGAACCCCTAACATGGACCCTGTGTACTCACTTTGTAAAAGGGCCCATACTTAGCTATGACAATACGGTAGTCATTACTTCTTGTTTTGACTTCCATGATATTTATGGGAGGGACTTGGCCAGACATTGCTCTGAACTGCTTACGTACCAATCCTTGGAGGCTCTGCGGCCTATGAAAAGGAGGAAATTCCATGACCCTGAATGTGAATGGTACAGGTGGTTCGATCTGAGGGACCTCTATATTGCACTGAACAGACTATTTCTGGATCCTGCAGAACCTAAGTGGCCACCACAGATTGATGAACTGATTGAAAGCCCTGGTGCTATATTTGACAAGCGGATACTGCTGTCCGAAGAGACTGACGAAGGGGAGCCAGATGACCCCTATGAAGCTGGTTATACAACAGATCTGCTCTGGAGGGGGACATATCCTTCACATGTCTTCATGCTCCATACTCTTTTTCGTACATTGCTTTTAACCCCGACTTGGTCGCGGGTCATAATTGAAGATATTCCACGGGCTCCGCCCGTCATGATTACTCTGTCCCCTCGGGACATTATACCACAACCTCCTCTCGATCTAGAGAGGTTATATGATCTGATCTGGGACATATTACTATATGATCCCCCTAATCCTCTGGCTTTGGTGCCTCTTCCTCCGTCTGATTCCCCTCCCATTTATATTCATTCTTGCTTTATGTTTAATTCATTCATTTTCCAAAAAAAAAAACGCCAATTTGGCAACAAATTCTTCCCAAATCCTCATTGAGGAAACATCTTACTTGTCCGATTGCACCCCATCGCGCGGGTCCTTCGGTCAAGATTCTCTTCTAGATTTACTCTGTCCCTCCCCTCGGGAGGATTCTCTTGTATTTCCACTTGTATCCCAGGATTTTCATCCTGCTTCGTCTTCGTTAGGTTATGATAGTGAAGTTAGGCAGTCTAGTCAGGTTAGTCAGTTTAGGAAGTCTAGGAAGCCTAAGGGTAGGCGAATTCCGGATAGATACCTCCAGGACTTAGCTGATAAGTGCTCTTCTTGTTCTTTGATCCCTCAGTTTTTAGAAAATCCAATTCAGATGCCAGAAGATTGCATGGACGATGACTCAGTCAATGATGGGTACGGGGTATATGAATTAGTACATGAAAAGGACCCTATTGAGGAAGATGACGAGGACGCGGCTGAGGCATATGCCAGTGGAGTAAAGAGATTTGATGAACCCTCAGCTGCCGTAGAAGAGCCTACCAAAGAAATTAATTTAGGGACTGAAGACGAACCTAAGGTTGTCCTCGTCAGTAAAAATCTTTCTTCAGAGGATGAGAAGGCAATGGTACAAGTGCTCAAGGACTATAAGGACACTTTCGCCTGGAGTTATGAGGATATGCCAGGGTTAGACTCAACTTTAGTTGAACACAGGTTGACATTAAAAGACGGAGTTAGCCCTGTCAAGCAAAAATTAAGGCGATTCCACCCACAAATGGCTCTAAAGATGAAGGAAGAGGTCGATAAGTTGCATAAAGCCAAATTTATTAGAGTTGTCCTTTATCCACAATGGGTGGCCAATATAGTCCCGGTTATGAAGAAGGACGGGAAGGTCAGAATTTGCATTGACTTCCGCGATCTGAACCGGGCGTGTCCTAAAGACGATTTTCCATTGCCTCATATTGATGTACTCATCGATAATACCGCTGGCTATGAGACGTTATCATTCATGGACGGATTTTCAGGATATAATCAGATCAAGCTGGCAGAAGAGGATCAAGAGAAAACATCATTCACTACACCTTGGGGAACATACTGTTATGTTGTCATGCCATTTGGATTAAAGAATGCTGGAGCCACCTATCAAAGGGCTATGATGGAAATATTCCATGACATGATGCACATAGATTTGGAAGTGTATGTGGATGACTTATTGGTTAAATCGAAAACAAAGGCTGAGCATGCTAAAGTTTTGGCAAGAGTATTAGAGAGATCGAGAGAATATCAGTTAAAGATGAACCCCAAGAAATGTGTATTCGGGGTATCTTCAGGAAAATTGCTTGGATTTATCGTCAGTAAACGGGGAATTGAGATCGATCCTAACAAGGCGAAGGCTATTAGAGAAATGCCACCTCCTAAAAACTTGAAAGAGTTGAGAGGATTAATCGGGAGGTTGCAATTTATTCGCCGCTTTGTCTCTCAGCACTCACAAAGGTGTAAGCCGTTTTACGAGCTTACCAAGCCGGGAGTCAAATTCGATTGGGACGATAAGTGTCAGGAGGCATTCGATGGATTAAAGAACTATTTAGCAAATCCTGCTGTTTTGAGACCACCATCTCCAGGCAAACCATTGATACTTTACATTTCAGTCCTGGATGATGCAGTGGGGGCTGTCTTAGCACAAGAGGATGAAGAAGGAAAAGAGAGGGCAGCCTACTATCTCTCTAAACTTCTCAACCCCGCTGAACAGAGATATACGGCGATGGAGAAAACATGTGCAGCATTGGTCTGGGTTGTGCAGAAATTAAAACATTATTTTCTGGCCCATGAAGTTCATCTCATCGCTAGGATGAATCCGATCAAATTTCTTCTGGAAAAATCTGTTCTTACTGATAGGTTAGCGCGATGGCAAAGCTTTCTATCTCAATTCGACATCACTTACATTCAGCAGAAAGCGATCAAAGGCTATGCCATAGCAGAACATCTCGCTCATCATCCCCTTCCTCGTTTTGATCCAGTCCGATCAGAGTTTCCGGATGAGGAACTGATGTCCGTAAATCAAATCAGAGATGATATGTGGACTCTGCATTTTGACGGAGCTCTGAATTCTCATGGAAAAGGGATCGGTATCGTTCTGTTATCACCTGAAGGTATCACCATTCCACAAGCCTTTCAGCTTGATTTTCCAGTTACGAACAATATAGCTGAATACGAGGCACTCCTTGCTGGTCTCGAGGCTGCTCATTTCCATGGTGCTACCAAACTCACGATTGTAGGTGATAGCTAACTAATTCTTCGCCAAGTGCTGACCAAGTATCGAACTCTCGATCCCAAGCTCAAGCCTTATCAGGAGCTTACTTCTGCTTACTCAAAGCTTTTCACGAAATTGATCTTTGTCCATGTCCCTAGGAATCAAAACATCTTAGCTGACGCTCTAGCTTCACTTGCATCTTCTCTTGATTTTCCAATCAGCAAACAATCCGAATCAATCATAGTTCATAGGCGTCTTTCACCTGCCGTGAAAGATCCTTCATTCCTTAGAACTAAGGAAAAGTTGCTGAAGAAAGTCAGAGACGGAGATATCATTGAAAAAAGAGAAATCATGTTAATGGAGCTGTTAGAAGAGATGGATGATGAACGGAAGCCATGGTATTATGAAATTGCAAAATATTGTGAAGATCAATCGTATCCTGAAGAAGCTGCAACTGAGGAGAAGAGAGCTATCAGGAGAGTTTCTCAAAGATACACCCTAGTTGGGGGATCATTATATAAGAAAGGTTTTGATGGAGTTCTTCTGAGATGTCTAGACGAAGATGAGCTTTGGAAGGTTATGGAAGGAGCTCATAGTGGAGTTTGTGGTGGTCATGTCAATGGACAGATGTTAGCAAAGAAGATCCTTAGACAAGGATTTTATTGGCCAACCATGGAAGAAGATTGTGTAGGATATGTCCGTAGGTGTGCTAAGTGTCAACTTCATGCCGACAAAATTTATTCTCCCGCATCTTCACTCCATCCTGTTTCTTCCCCATGGCCTTTCTCCATGTGGGCTTTCGACATTATTGGACCTCTTGGCAATCCAGATTCCGGCATCAAGCAAAAATCTTTCATTCTCACGGCAACGGAATACTTCACCAAGTGGGGAGAAGCTGAAGCGTACGTGGAGATCAAAGCATCAACCGTCTGCAAATTCATCATGAAGAACATCATCACCCGATTTGGAATTCCAAGCACCATCGTCACCGACAACGGACCGCAGTTCGTGTCACAAGAACTGAAGGATCTCTGTAACAGGTATAAAATTGCATTGCATCATTCATCTCCTTATTATCCGCAAGGCAATGGCCAAGCAGAGGCAACAAATAAGACTTTGATAAAAATCATCAAAAAGACGTGTAAATCTAACAAGTTTGTAGATTGGCCAGAAAAATTGGTTGAGGCTCTATGGGCCTACCGAACTTCAATCCGCACACCCACTGGGCAAACTCCTTATTCCTTAACATTTGGAATGGAGGCGGTAGTTCCATATGAGATCCTCATATCGTCATTAAGAGTACAATTAAATAAGGAATTTTCTATTGATGAACATCGTTCAGCACTCCTTGCTCAATTGGAACTTTTAGACGAGAAAAGATGGTCAGCTGCTAATCATGCAAAAGTTTATCAAAATAGACTAGCACGTTTTTATCAAAAGAAAGTTATTGAACGTAAGTTCAAAGTCGGGGAAATGGTTGTCAAAAGAATTTTTATAAAACCTGGTGGTCCGCGTTCTAAGCTCCAACCCAACTGGGAAGGACCTTATGTTGTATCGCACGCTTTTCCTGGTAATGCTTATCGTCTTATTAATGCAGAAGGAGAAGAGTTAAAACATCCTGGAATGGTTTACATCTTAAGAAATACTACCCTTAGGTTAAAAAGTTGATCAGTATGGTACAAAGACCAGTGGAATCAGAAAGTTTATAAACTAAAATTTCCTTATCAGTCTGGATAACTTAATTTCAAGCCCATTACTGCGCACACTGACACGTTTGATTCGTGAGAAACAAGAGATGACAAGTCCTAAAGAATATCGAAAGCTTGACCGAAAGTGTAAAGTACAAATCATTCTTTTTTAAGCAAAATTTTGTTTTATACTCGGCCCATGATGTCGGAACGAGGCTTAGAATAGACTACCAAGAATACCCGCCATCTTAGTAGGAGGCCGTCATAAAAAAAAGGGGGAGATCCATCCCGAAACAGAAAGAGAAGAGTAGAAAAGCAAAAGCAAAAGGCAAAAGCCAAATGTCAAATCGAAAGGCCATTACATTACAAACGTTATATCAAGGCTATGAAATGAAATGAAAGGGAACGCAAGGTCGATAAATACCCCGGAAAGAAAATGACCGAACCCCAACGGATATTAGGGTAGGAAAGGAACATCTTTTTAAGTCTCCGGAACCTTCTTATGGGCTTTCTAAACTTATTCATCTTTTCTTTCTAAAGAGATGTACTCCAAACTTAAGGAATGGTTTAGATTGACTAAGGGTCAAATCATCAAATGCGATCACGGATGGGAACACAAGTTCAAACACGATGGGTTTAAGTTGAGTTGTTAAAGAACAATTTGGAAATTAAGTTAATAAATGAATATGATCTTTTGATCCAAGTACCATGCTGATCTTTTAGTCAAAATTCAAAAAAATACATATATCAAAATCCAAAAAAAATACATAAGTCAAAAATCCAAAAAAATACATATGTTTCAAAAATTCAAAAAAATACATATGTCAGAAATCCAAAAAAAAAAAGCATAAATTTCAAAAACCACAAACAAAAATGAATATTTCAAAACAACAAAAATATTTCAGTTAGCATCTGCTTGTTGCATTTAGTGTGTTTCATTCTTTTTATTTTCAGCGAGCATCTGTCTGCTTGTATGTTGCATCTTTGCTTAAGTTTGATTATTTTCATTACCTTTGTTAATAAAGGCTATGCCCCTTGACTATTTATTGAAGAAAAGATTGATTGACCATTTATTTGGTCAGGCAAGGGGCTAAGCCTAAATAGATACTTAACCTGTTTGTTAAGTGTGTACAGGATGTAAGATAAATACAGGAACACAAGATTGGAGCTAAAAGTTTCATGTATATTATCAAAAGGTGTTTTTGTACATGATACATGAAGAAAAGATAAAAGATACATAAGCCCTCAAGGCTGGCTCTCTCCTCCGCCCTCGTCCAACTGGCTCTGGGCCTCGTCAGGTGCATCCGGTGCTGGCCCTCGACTAGGAGGTGGAGGTGGTCTCATCGCGCTCGGACCCGCCTGACCGGAAGATACAGCAGCACTAGCAGTAAAGGCGCTGGTCAGACCACGCTCATGGGCACGCTGCCGAGCTCGCTGGAACCGTTCCTCCACCATCTTGCGCTCATGTTCTGCAACTGACAAGCGACCCTGCATAGCCTCCAGTCGAAGGCAGTCGCGGTCTCTCTCCTCAGTCACAACCTCCAGGCGAATCTGGAGGCGTGCAAGATCTCCAGTCGAGAGAAGAGCCACCTGCTCCTCTAGAGCCCGGATCCGTTCTGCATCAGCCTCTGCACGAGCCGCTGCAGCACGGGCATGCTCTGTCTCCGCTTCAGCCCTCTGAAGGGCTTCCTGAAGTTCAGCAACCTGCAAAGGAAGATTTCGTTAGTCCAAGGCAATCAAACAAGTAATCAATTTCAGAATTCAAAAACTTACCTGAGCAGCACGGTCCTCTTCCGCGAGAGAAGCCCGGTGGATGGCGGAGGCGAGCTGACTCTGGAGGTCAGCCATAGCAGCATCACGAGTGGACGAGGAAGATGAAGCTCCATGAGTAGGAGGAGCCGCCTGGGTGTAAACGGCTCGCTGCACCAGAAAGACAACTATCAGTGGTTAATCGCCAAAACAATCAATTATTTAAAACATGCATTCATATTCGTTCATACATACCAGGTCATACAGTTCTTTCTGAACTTGTTCGAGCTGGGCCTCCGCATCATGTAGGCGGGCCCGGAGGTCGACGATGACCGCATCACGCGCATCCTGCATGTCATACATACATTCATTCACAAATATAAATCAAGATAATAATAAAATTAAAGAAGCATGAATGCATACTTACATCGAGTGGTCGGAGGAGCCGAAGCTGATCGGCGTAGTGGGCCCGGTACTGCTGGAGGTAGACCTCGCTACTCACCGCTCGTGACTCCACCCGTACGCCCCGACGGTGCCAATCCTCGTACTGCTCCGGGAATTTGGCACGCCAGTCGGTGAGGGCTTGCTTCCCCCTCATGCTCCTTCCGACGCCCTCCGGGACCTCCTCATCAATCCATTCCTGGTGGAGGCCCAGGGTCCTCATCACGAGCCGGAGGCGGAGGAGCTCGATCTCGTTGAGGCAATGCACCCACATCTGCCTCCCAAACCGCCTCCTGCCAGCCGTCACCCACGGCTGACCCTCCTCATTCATGCCCAAGTATGGGCGCCATATCACCTGCATATAGGTTAGATGCATTCATAAATAACTTGCATTTAATAAAAGATTGCATTTAATGAAATTGAACAAGTTAAAAGCTTACCAGGAGTTCTGGATAATCCAGAAACTGACGGCGGAGGGCCGTCAGCTGGTGATGCTGTGGAGCCGTATCCACAATCGGCTGCCAACGACAGGCGAAAGGGACGGCGTTCGGACGAATAATCCTCGCTCTGCCGAGCGGGAAGTAGTAGTAGCTCCACACCTGCATTCATGAACATATAGGTTAGAAGAGGCATCATATTATATTGCACTGCATATAACAAATAATTAAACAATTTAATACCTGAAGAAATGGTGAGAAGCCACTGATAGTAGTCTCGCGGTCCGGCGTGACCGCAGATAGATCGGCAAAGAGGTGAGCCAGAAGGGCTGCACCCCAGGCATACTCCCCTAGGCTAGCTAAATCATCTAACAAGTAAAGAAATCTACAGTGGATATGGTCGCCCTTCGTACCGAAGAGCAACCTACCGAAAAAGAAAACTAAGAAGACTCTAAGCTGTCTATCTACCTCCTCTACCTGATCAGGATCACTACAATAGACTGAGGAGGAGGACTCGGCTAGTCTATCCCTGAACTCCTCCCGGGTCTCGTCAGACCGACGCCGGGGTTCATCTAGACCTAGGGCTGCCTCTACCTCTACCCTAGGAACCATCCTAGACTCCCTACCTATGCTGGATACCTCTATTCCTAGTAAAGCTTCAGCCAATCCCTGATAGTTGGGGTAGGTCACCCCGCTCACAGGTCGGCCCTCTACCCTGAGGCCAGTGATCCTGGCCACATCCTCTAGGGAGGGGATCATATGCCCGCATGGCATTAGGAATGCCCGACTCTCTGCATGCCATCTCTCTCTCAAGGCCTGCAGCAGGACCAGATCAAGCCAAAATGGCTCGATGTCCAGCACCTCGCCGAATCCCATCTGACGCAGGCGCGCCTTTTGGAAATCCGGGAGCCCTCTGTAAGCCCCTATCACTAGGTCCCATGAAATCCTAGCCCTCATCACTCCCTGCAAATAAAAACACAAAAAATAAGGGTCAGTAATTAATAAAAACAGAAAAAATCAGTTCTGTTTTGAAAGGCGTCAGCACACATGGACGTCTTTTAAAACACGTCAACATGCCTTGACGCGATTCAAAATTTTTATTCCTATTTAAAAAATCCGGAATTTATCTTGAAAGACGTCGACCCATGATGACGCCTTTTGAATGGCGTCACCTGGTCTGGACGCCTTTCAAGCCCAGATTCCGGGTTCTTTGAAGAACCCCGTTTTCTCTCTCTTTTCTTCATACAACCACACCCACAGGGAGCTTACCGTGTGGAGGTCGCCCTCCTCTTCTTCTTCCACCGCCATGGGTGTCGGTGGAGGGAGTTCTTCCTCCAAAAACGCCGCTGCCTCCGCGAGAGCCGCCGGGACCTCCTCGGAAGCTTCTTCTTGCCTCCGCCTCCTCTTGGCTATGACCTTAGTCTTCCCGGAACCTTCACCACGTTCCATGGTTTGAGAAGAGGGAGATTCGAGGGAAAGTTCGCCGGAGTTCGAATCGCCGCCGGTGAGGGAAGAGAGAGTTTTTGGAAAAGTGAGGAAGAAAGGAGGCCTTCGCGGGTCTGTTAACGAAAGGCTGAAAGGCGTCTACTCAGGATGACGTGTTTTAGGGCGCAAAAGTTGAGCAGCACTGACAGAGGTTTGAATTTGACTGAAAGGCGTCAACCTACGTGGTCGCGTTTAACTATTTTTGTCAGAACCGTACAGAGGAAAATCATTAAAGGCGTCTTACTGTGTTGACGCATTTCAGAGAATTAATCATGGAATTAATGACAGAATCCTGGAAAAAGTAGGAGAGAGAGTTGAAAGGCGTCGTTATGTAAAGACGCGGTTTAATGTTTAAATCGGGTTTTTGAGGATTAAATTGAATTTCTGGAAAAGAATTATGGTTTAAAGGCGTCATGTTGGGCAGACGCTTTTTAACTTTTTCATTGAATTTATTATTGAAAAGCGTCTTTCTGACTGGACGCGTTTTGCATTTAACAGAACCCGAACTGTTGAAATTTCAGGAAAAATCAAGTTTTCTCTAAAGGAAAAATCATGTGCACTTCACAGAAAGTTGAGGAAAGGTTTTGAGGCATAAAAAAAAAATTTCTTTATTCAATGAAATTCTTTATTACATCATGAATAAAAGAAAGGAGGACTTTCAAGGAAGGATTTCATGAAGACCTTTAAGATAAGGAAATTTCAATCCTTTGTCTCTATCTTTAGAGGATCTTACACGGTAACTGAAGCCAAGGTTCCATAAGGTGGTAATGATTTGTACGGCTTCATAGTCTTCGTCGGATTCCAAGTCGCGCTTCTTGATCGGAAGTGTAGGAGAGAACTCGGGGAATTCACGACGGCCCAAGCTAAGTTGAGTAAGGCACCGATGTGGATTGTACAGCACAAACTCGGTGGCTCCGATCAACTTAAGGTCTGCTCCTGCTGCACGACGCACCCACACAGGTTTTCCGACCAAAGCAAGTGGAGACGAGTCGAATATGTCGGACGTCATGAGCTTTAAATATTCTCTCCAATCAGCTCGGGTCTTGAGTTTTGGAACTTTGTTGACCATGTACTCATTGAACTTTACAACATTAGCTATGCAATGAATCGGGCTATTCAAGTAAATCTGAGATGGATTCAAAGGCCTTTTCTTGCTGTGCTCAAACTTAAAGTGAAGTTCAACCCATAAGGCGAAGAGTAGCATGCATCCATAAGGAGGACGGCCCACAGACGCTGCAGAAAGCCCACTATAAAGATATGCTAAGAGTGCAGTGCTAATGGATTTACCTTCGAAGATTGCGCATATAGCACTGACTTGGTCATCTTCTAAGATGTTATCCTGCGCAGAAAAGAATAAGGCACCGGCTAGGCATGTAACTAAAGCTTTTGTTACATCCTCCGCTTCATCCTCTCTTAGATCATCAATTTCATACAGCGTCCACTCGGCTAGCTTGGTGAGATTAATCCCCTTCTTAGTGAGACATCCCTTAGCTTCTGAAGGATCTTTCATAATAGATGTCAACAATTGTTGACCGGTGATTCTCTCCTTCATCAAAGCTATCTTCTCTTTATTCTCCTTGGTCTTTGGGAGACCCAAAAGAAGCTCCGCCTCCTCTAGAAGAATTGTGCACTCGAAATCTTGGAAGAAGAACGTATGAGTTTGGGGATGCCACCACTCGATCAAAGCGCCCATAGCCGCCCAATCCGCGTTCGCGCTCTTGTAATGCTTGGCAAGCACTACAAGACCTTGAAGATTCCACTTGGATATGAATACTTGCATGGAAAGCTTGATACTTTTTGCAAGTTTACGGATCCAAGGTAAGGAGGTGAACTTCCTTGGGCCAGGAAACATAGGATAGTTCTGAAAATCAAAAGAAAAGGCGAAGAACATGATGAGGAACATGAAGAACGTGATGAAGAACATGAACATAATGAAGAGAATTGAAGAAGAAATTGATTGAGCTTACTTGGAGATTGGGATTTCTTCCATTGAGGTGATTTTCCACATCTGAAAATTGCTCCAAGGACATCTTCATCTTCTTGCTTGAATTCATACTCCCTTTTTCGGAGTTCCTCCTCCTTGAAGCTAGAAAACCTAGAAAACCTTGGAACTTTGAAGAAACCTTGAAGAAAACTCTACTTTTGATCTTTGGATTGTAGTGGGATTGCTTAGGAGCGACCTAAGAGTGTTTATATAGACCACATTGCGATCCTAGGAAGACTTTTCCGGATTGGAAAAGGGGTGTGCATTGATAGAGTTGGAATTCGAATAGAGAACAGCCAGAAACCTGTTTCTGTGAGTAAAAGGCGTCGAGGATAAGCGACGCGTTTCAACTTTAAAAGGCGTCTGCACGACACGACGCGTTTCAGATCTTTATATGATTCCATGTTTTGATGTTTAAATTGAATATTTGTTTGGAGTTATTAACAATTTTGATTGCAGAAAATTCAAGAAAGTGGAAAATATCAAGAAGATCCCACTGTGGGAGTTAAGAAGTCCTAACCGTGGCTAAAAAGACGGTTATTTCTACCCCTGTATTATTTCATGTAATTCATTCGCATTACTATATGATTAATTATTTATTAGAGTATATCAAGGACCTTGTAATTTTGATGAAACTGGAATTTGAGTTCCCCTACAACAAAAACAGTGATAATTCCAGAGAATTCTTAATCACACGGATAGGCCGTTGGATTATTAATTAGTAAGGACGATGGTTCCACTTTTGTGAAACGGTGCGTGGATAAACGAACTTCGGCTTAGCACTGGATTACAAGAATTGGTATCTTGACTCATTAATGACAATTTAACAATATTATCCTTGATTAATTTATATTTGATTTGACTTTATATTTTTCTTTTAGCCCAGCATGCATCATGTAGGACTTTGAAATCATTGTGATAAGGATTAATTATTGATTAAGTTTCAGACCATTAAATCAAATAATCAAAACATGATATGAAATATTCCATTCTGAATTGAGTATCTTGATTATCTTTGAGGTTCGCTTGAAGATATCCTTGGAATTCTATCCTTGATTGGATTCTTTATCCAATATTCTTGTTTTCTTTTTAAGATCCATCATGGCTGCAGCACGTCCACATTGGCTGGTAAACGCTCCCCATGATGAAACCTACAGTGTTTATGACCTGGGGTACTTCCCACTCCGAGGAGGTTGATCGACCTTATTTTATTTCCTTGTCTACCTCATCCAGACAGGATTGATTCCATTGATTTCATTGAACTATCTTCATTGATGATTTTGAGAAAAATTCCAATCATGTGATGTTAAGAGCGTGTCTCATCACACCTTGGCATCACCTTTTCAGTACATTCTATTTCATTTCACTCCCTTGCAAAGACGATGCCAAGGTGAGGCAGCTGTAGACACGCTAATTTTGACGTCATTTTGAGTAAATTTCATATCATATAATAATGCCTCAAAATGGTCTGATGTTTAACCATTGATTAATTTTTATTAATATTTTTAAGTGTCGGGTTAAACAGACATGTTTAAGTTAATCAATCGAATTGATTTTAACTCAAATTTTAGTTAAAATATGAAAAAAGTCTAAAAGGCGTCGACCCATACCGACGTCATTTAGAGTTTATTCGTATTTTAGCGTTTAAATTTGAATTTTAATTAATTGATTAATTGACTAAAAGGCGTTTGTTATGGTCGACGCGTTTTAGGTTTCCTAAGCTGTTTTAACTTCTCTTCCGGATGTTTATCCTTCTCTTAATTAGAGTAAAAGACGTCTACACACGTGGACGCGTTTTAGCTAATAAAGATAAAGATAATTTTTCCCGGATATTTATCCTTATCTTAATTTAATCTGAAAGGCGTCAGCCAAGGTGGACGCGTTTTAGATAATTACAGATAAAGATGAATTAATCAATAATTATCTGTCGATTAAGGTAGATAAATCCGAGATTTTTCTATGTTAATCGCGGACGCAGAAAATGCCTATAAATACCTTGCCTATCAAGGAGTTAAAAAAAAAAGAAGAGAGAGAGAATTATTGAGCCTCAGCGTTATAGCAATTTGGAGATCGAAGCAACCACGCCGGAGCGCTGCCATTTCCAGAAGTCGGCATCCTTCTTCAAGATCTTCATCCCTTCAAAGCTTCAACCAACTGGACTGGGCATAAGTTTTTCATATCTGAATTTCATTTACATTCATTAGTTTCATTCTCTCATACTCACTTCATGCAACACACACCACATCATTAATTTTCCAAAACCCATCTGTTCTAAAGGGGTTTCAAAGCCATCTAAACAAGTGAGTTGCTGTTTTAAACATGTTTCTAATCATAGTTAGCTTTGATATTATTTCTATTTAGATTCTCATCACTATTTCCTCTTTATTTTTCTGTCTATCTCTGCTGCATTCAACAACAACAACAAGAAATCAACAAGAGGGAAATCAAGCACAAGCCAGGAAAACTTCTGGACGATCCTCAACATTCAACAGCAAGAACAAAAGGATAAAGAGGCTCTCTTTCTTCAGCCGGCTGAAGGAGGGGAACCAAGGATTCATTCTTCCGCGTTTGAACAGGTAAGCGATCAAACTTCTTTTGAAGCTTTTTAGTTAAAAGTTTCTGGCGATCACAGCACATTAGTTGCATTTTTTTTTAATAGGTTAATTTACCCTAAACAACTTAGTTTTTCACATTAATCACATGAGCAAATTTTCAGCACCTACAGTCAAGGGTCGGAGGTAGTGGACGCGGCAGTGGCCAGAGTGGGGAGTGGTCGGAGTAGTGGGGGACGAGGGCTCCGAGTAAAGGAGATCGTGGGGAAGACGGAGTCAAGGGGGTGGTTAAGGAGTGGACGGCCAAGCAACATGCCTTCCACACGAAGTGGTGGAAGGCGGCCCGGTTGGCCTTCGAGAGGGGTGGAAGGCAAGGGGTGGCCTTCGAAGGAGGTGGAAGGCAAGGGGGTGGCCTTCCACGAAAAGGTGGTAAAAAGTGAAAAAGGTGGCCAAAAGGGTGGAAGGCAAGGTGGCTGGCCTTCGAAGGAGGTGGAAGGCAAGGGGTGGCCTTCGAAGGAGGTGGAAGGCAAGGGGGCTGGCATTCGAAGGAGGTGGAAGGCAAGGGGGCTGGCCTTCTACGAAAAGGTTGGCTAGAACCAGGATTTGGTTAATGGGCTTAGTTGTTAGTGGGCTGGGATGGCTGAATGGGGGGAATGATGGAGATAAAGGGCTAATGGTGGAGGGGATTTATGACCAGAGGGGTGGTCCAAAATCGGTGTCTACAGTCATGTCCTGTTGACGACACTAATAAAGGCAAAAATTAAGCTGCAGCTGGACATCTGATTTGGATAAATTTGACAAGAATAGGCGTTGTTGAGGGTGTTAGAAAAATTGGGAGCATTCTGGATCTCGGTTGTTTCTGTTGGGGGTTGATGTAGCCGAAGCTATCACGGTCGGATTCTGAGACTAGAATCCGAGATGGATCGAAGAAAGACCGATAGGGATCCGGACCGAAACCGGGGCGGAGTACGGGGCCGAGGCTCCGAGGCCAAGAGGCACCCGGACGAAGACTTGCCGGGGGCGAAGCTGGCTCCGCTGGGCCGAAGGGAACCCGGCCGGCAAAGAGCGAGGCCGAGACCTTTGGAGGAAGAAGACCGAGACCGGTGGCCGAGGCCGGCTCGGAAGAGGTTGGCAAAGATTCAAACCGAGGCCCCTGCAAGAAGAAGAAGAACCCGTCAGTGAGGGTCCCGGACTTCGGCCCAAGAGAACCCCCTCCGACGGCTAAGTCAACTTCTGAAGAAGATTCGATTCAGAAGGAAAGGAAGAAGAAGAAGCTTAAAAGCTTTGGACTATAGTCCTTGGTCAAGAAGACATACCTTTTGTAATAAATAGCCGTCTATTTATAACGGAGGATAGAAGTTACTTAGTTGTGGCAGCCGATATAGGACTATGTTTTAAGTTAGTGATAAATCGCCATAGTGCCTAACAACCCACCGGAGTGGGCCAGATACGGCTACTGGGACTAGAGCCGGGGGCCGCTGTTGGGCCGAATGCCGCTGGGCTGAAGGCCGCTTGCTGGGCCGAATGTCGCTGGGCCGCTAATGGGCCGAAGGTAATTGGGCTGAAGGCCGCTTGTGGGCCGAGGGCAGAATGTGGGCCGCTGTTGTTGTTGGGCTGCTGCTATTGGGCCGCTGTTGCTGGGCTATTTAATGGGCCGAATCGAATTCTGCCCCATCACATGGCCCCCTACTCTTGTCATTCTCAATTGATTGAAACGCCGAGAGTAAAATATGAAGCCCTTTCGAAAAAATAACATTTGATATGAACCTTGTCCGAAATTGTTATCACCCCTATTTCGAAAATTGAGACAAGGCTTCGCCTTAGGTAGGCCGAGGGCTGGTGACAAACAGCCTCGTCTCAGGCCGGAATCCTGTCGTAGACACCTTCGTCTTTAGGCCGAAGCATGGTGACGAATACCTTCGTCCCCAGTTGTGAAAGGGCAAGGCTTTCAGAGTACTAACACCAGGCGAGAGCGGGAAAGACCTCGAGTCTCCCACCTTCACGGTCACGTCACAACAAACACAGGACACGTGTCTGACATCCGGCCGGACTGCCGAAAGCACAAAAAGATCTCTGGCCGTTAACAGCGATCACCTGGATCGCGGTGACTTCGGCTCTCTGCCCGAGACTTCACCTGGATCACTGCCTCTCCGGCCCCCGGCACGAGGATCGGGAAACGTGGTGAGCATCCGGACGAATAGCCGAAGGGTTAGGCCGCATTTGGCCGTTGATCGCCTCTTCTTGATCCGGCAGCCCGCTTGTAATCAAGGCGAAGGACAGGACACGCGTCGAGCATCCGAGTAGGGCGGAGCCGAGGGGTGAGAGGATCTTGGCCGTCGGTTCGCCATCCGACCCCCTCTGGTTCTTCTATAAATACCAGCCCCCTTCTCCTTATCACTGTTCCTTCGCCTGTTTTCTCTTCCTCCCCGTGCCAGTGCATTCCCGCGAGCAGCTCCGCGAGCGCCTTTGCTTCTCCGGCAGTGAGTAAGCTATCGAGGGCATTTGGGGACGCCTTGTCCATCGCCGGGGAGCTCCTTGTCGCCGGGAGTTGTCGCCGGGAGGTTCTTTTTCTCCGGGGAGATTCTTAGTCGCCGGGGAGATCTTAGTCTGAGGGTAAGCCTCAGCTCCTGCCTTCTCTCTTTTTCGATTCATGTCCAGTAGCTCTTCTTCGGCCGGAAGCAACTTTTCGGCCGAAAGCAGCTCATCGTGCTCTTCGTCTAGACCTACTCCCCAGTCTTCTCTGTCATCTCCCTTTTCTTCGAACTCTTTTCTTTCCGTTATGGCGGACGAGGCAGAAACGGTTCCGGCTGCTGCTAAGCCTTCCACTACGGGCCGTCATCAGGCCGAGACGGTCTCGGATGTAGCTAGTGTTCTTGATGTCGAAGCCATCAAGGTCATAACTAACTACTATCTAATTCCTTCTTGGATGATTCCCATCCGGCCCGGGAGGCATACCAGAGCCAACACCGTTCGGCCGGACAACTTCTCGATCTATGAGCACAGCTTCCGGGCGGGCTTCCGCCTTCCTCTTCATTCTTTTGTTGTAAATCTTTTGAGCTTTTACGGACTGGCCCCGTCCCAATTCTTTCCGAATTCCTGACGGACAGTCTATGCTTTCCTGGCCCTGAATTCCCATCACGACTTCAACCCCTCTGTAAATATTTTCCGCTATCTTTTTAAGATTAAACCTCAGGGGAAGTCTTCTTGGTTCTACTTCGTCCCCCGCTTCGGCCGGGGGATCTTCTCCGGGAAGCCCTCGTCCATTTATCATTGGAAGGAGGACTTCTTTTTCATTTCTCTGTCGGAGGAGGATAAGAGTGTTTGGCCCTTCCCTACCGAATGGGCACCCTTGGCCGAGGGCCTTTCTGACCCACCCACCCTCAGCTCCGAGCAGCTTGCTGATGCGTACCTCTTCGAGGATGAGGCTCTGTACAACATTGCGGAGCTTCTGTCGGATGAGGACAGGCTCATAGAGATGGGAGCCTGGCCGGACCCGTCGTACTCTCCTACCCGGGTCTTCCCCTACCTTCCTCTCGAGGATACCCCGGGAGAAGCCGAGGCGAGAGCTACTGCGACTAGGACTCCGGCCGAAGCCCGTCCATCCGAAGAGGGCGCCGAAGCTACGGCCGGGGGTAAGTCGGCTTTGGGTTAAAAGTTATTGTTTGAACTTTTGCTAACTCTTCTTTTCTGCTTTCAGAGATGTCTGGTCTCCGGGGCCTCATAAGCCGGATCTCCAAGCAGTCCACACTGTCTAAACCGTCCCAGCCGCGGTCTGCGGAAAGGAGGGCGGCCGGAGGAGTTCCGGCCCCGGGTGCGCGGACCACGATGCAGACAACGGCTTCCGCCGAAGGCCGCGCGGCTGCCGCCGCTCTCGAGAGGGAGCGACGGAAGGGGAAGGAACTTGCCGGAGGGAGCGGGCGGTCCGAGAAACGGAGCCGGCCGGATGATCTCGGCAAGAGAGAATGCGCCCCAGCGGCCAAGAGGCCGGTCTCGGGAAGGGGCGCTCCACTTTCGTCGCCTCCTGAGCCGCAGAGGGGCGATTCCCCTTCGGCTACCGGGGCCGCCGCGGAGATGTAATCCTACCCCTTCGGGGCGGCCGGGACCCACATGTCCCGGGAGTACGGGCGCGAGCTTTGGCGCCCGGACACGGGGATCTTCACAGACGACAATCTGGATGACTCATGGACGTGCCTGCGCCTGACTCGGGCCTTGACCCTCCCGATGGTCGGGGACGAGATCATGGAGCTTTCTTCGGAAGGCTTGTCCCTGCAATGCGTCCGACACGCCGTCCAGGTGAGAGCCCCCTCTTCGTCCTTGCTTCTCGTTTCCATTAGTGGCTTCGTCTCACGTTTTTCTCTCTTTCTGCTGTAGGCCGCGGTTATGTGCGGGGATCTTGCTCGCCGCCAGGCCCTCATCCAGTAGAAGCTTCAGGACATCGACCAGGCCTCGGACCAGCTGGCTTCGGGCAAAGTGGCCTCGGTGCGGCGCGATCTCGAGGCCAGCATCGATGTCCTCATCGGGGCGAACTTGCGGCTGCGGTCCAAGCGAGACGAGCAGAAGGAGGTGATCCGCACCACCTCATAGGCCAAGAAGAAGGCCGAGAAGGAGCTGGAGCGGGTCGGGGCCGAGATCGCGTCTTTGAAGGCTGAGATCCAGGACAAGGCCAAGGAGCGGGACGAGGAGCGCCGCCGCCACGCCGAGGAAGTATCGGCTCTGAAGGCAGACTTGGAGGCCAAGACCAAAGAAGCCGATGACGTCGCTCGCACGGCCATGGCGAGCTATAAGGAGGGCCCGAAGTATGCCGACGAGATGCTCGAGGCCGGGGCTAAGGCGGCCTCGACCATGTTCGATCTGGGGATGGCCATTGCCCAAAAGGCGTGTCCGGACACAGATCTGACCGGCTTCGGCTACCCTACCGACGAAGAAGGCGAAGAGATCTTGGCCTAGTGGCGATCACTCAAGGCCGAAAGAACCCTGGCTTCTCCGGAAGATGTTGTGGCGGGAATCCCGGTTTCTCCGGAAGATGCCGCGGCGGGTTCGGACCGTACCTCTCTTCCAGCGTCTCCCGGCCATACTCCTGTTGTCGTGGACGGCGACGATGCCGAAAGCTAATCCGGGGGCTTGTCCCGGTTATTTTTGTTTTTCAAGATGCCAAGGCCAGGCACACGGCCCGTTTTTGTACTTGTGCATATATAGAAGCATTTTGCTCTTGCTTATTTCATGGCGTTTTTCTGAGTAGATAGCCGAGTTCAGTCCTGTAGGTGGCCGAAGCCATGCCGCTCCCGATACGGTTTGCATGGCCGAAGCCACTCCCAGTACGGTTTACACGGACTTAGAGAATAATGCCGCTCTCGATACGGTTTGCATGGTCGAAGCCGCTCCCGATACGATTTGCACGGACTTAGAGAATAATGCCGCTTTTGATACGGTTTGCATGGCCGAAGCCACTCCCGGTACAGTTTGCACGGACTTAGAGAATAATGTAGCTCCCGATACGGTTTGCATGGCCGAAGCCACTCCCGGTACGGTTTGCACGGACTTAAGAGAGCCATACACTACTTCGGAACAAAAAATATATTCATGGTGTCCGGCTGAACCCCGGGAAAGTAACTTACATGAAGTAGCGCCGAAGGCGCTCCACATTCCAGGTGCGAGGGAGAGGCTGGCCCGAAAGGGTTTCCAGCCGATAGGCCCCTCGTCGGATTACTTCTCGTATGCGATAAGGGCCCTCCCGATTCGGAGAAAGCTTCCCTGCGGCTTCGGCTGGCTTGGACGCGTGGGCGTTCCGCAGCACGAGGTTCCCGGCTTCAAAACTCCGGGGCTTCACTCGAGCGTTGTGGTATCTCGCCATGCGTTGCTGATATGCCGCCAGCCGAATGCGAGCTTGATCCCTTATCTCTTCTATAAGATCAAGGTGATCCCTCAGGGCTTCATCATTAGCCTTCGGATCGTAAGTAAGAACCCTTGGCGACGGCAAGCCGACTTCAATAGGAATAACCGCTTCCACCCCGTAGGCCATTCGGAATGGGGTTTCTCCGGTAGGGGTTCGGTTGGTTGTCCGATAAGCCCATAGAACGCTCAGCAGCTCTTCAACCCATCGGCCTTTAGCCTTGCCGAGGCGAGTCTTCAGTCCTCGCAATAGGCTTCGATTAATGACTTCGGCTTGGCCATTCGTCCGAGGGTGTGCTACTGAAGCGAACTTATGCAGAATACCGAAGCTTGCGCAGTTGTCTTTGAATTGATGGCTGTCAAATTGCTTGCCATTATCTGAGATGATTGCCCGAGGGATGCCGTAAAGGCAAATGATAGACTTCCATACGAAGTTCCATGCATTACTATCGGTTATAGACGCGAGGGGTTCGGCTTCGACCCACTTGGTGAAGTAATCCACCGCCACAATAAGGAATTTCCTCTGTCCGGTGGCCATGGGAAAAGGTCCCAAGATATCAATCCCCCATTGGGCGAACGGCCAAGGGTCCGATAGAGGTGTCAGAAGGGTTGCCGACTGGTGAATGAGGGAGCTGTACCTTTGGCACTGGTCACAGCAGCGGACGAGAGCAGCGGCGTCCTCTCGAAGCGTCGGCCACCAGTACCCTTGCCTTAAGAGTTTATGGGTCAAGGCCCTTCATCATGCGTGTGCTCCGCATATTCCTTCATGTACCTCTCGAAGGGCATAGTCAGCTTCAGCCGGGCCGAGACATCAAAGGAGTGGCCGGCCAAAGGACTTCTTATATAGCATACCCTCCAGAATTAGAAAATGGGAAGAGCGTTGCCGGACGCGCCTTGCTTCTTTCGGATCGGACGAGACCTCCTCTCGGAGGAGAAAAGCGATCAAGGGAGTCATCCAGGTCTCTGCTTCGGATTCATTCACTTGCATGACCTCGGATTCGCCGAGACTTGGCTCAGACAGTTCTTCTACTAAGACCATTCAGCCTCCTCCCCCATCTTGAGTTGATGCTAGCCGGGAAAGAGCATCGGCTCGAGCATTTTCGGCCCGAGGGATCCGCACAATCTCAAAAGAAATAAATTCAGCTAGGATTTTGCAGGTTACCTGAAGATAGGACGTCATCAATGCGTCCCAGGCCTCGTACTCCCCGGTGACTTGGTTGGCGATAAGCTGAGAGTCGCTGAACGCCCTTATCCTTTGCGCGTTGAGCCTTCTAGCGGCCCGAAGGCCTGATATAAGGGCTTCGTACTCAGCGGCATTGTTGGTAGCCGGGAAGGAGAGGTGCAGCGCATACTCCGTGACGACCCCTTCTAGAGATGCCAAAATCCACCCGGCACCACTACCCGAAGAGCATGCGGACCCGTCAACGTATAGTTGCCATACATCCGTCGAGGACGAAGGAGCTGAAGCGACTTCGGCTTCAAGGTTTGCTCTGACTTCTATCTGAGGGGCCGAGGTTTATTGCGGTCCGAGGCCCATAAGAGATGTCGAACTCTCCCAGTTCGACCGCCCATTTCGCTAGCCTCCCGGACACTTCTGGCCGAGAGAGTACTTGCTTCAAAAGTTGATCTGTGAAGACCTTTATTGAATGCGCGAGGAAATAGGGCCGGAGCCTCCTCGCAGAAGCAACGAGGGCCAAGGCCAGCCTTTCAAGAGCCGGATACCGAGGCTCTGCTCCGTGGAGGGCTCGGCTTATATAGTAAACTGGCCTCTGCACGCCATCTTCTTCTCGAACTAGGACGGCACTGATAGCTGCTTCAGATGCGGCAAGATAAATGAACAAATGCTCTCCTCAGACCGGCTTAGACAAGACGGGAACATCGGAGAGATAAGCTTTCAGCTGATCGAAGGCCGACTGACACTCGTCCGTCCAGGAGAAACTGCTAGTCTTATTTAGCAGCTTGAAGAAGGGGAAACAGTGATCCGCCGCTCTCGACATGAAGCGGCTTAATGCGACAATCCTTCCACTTAACTTTTGAACCTCTCGGACGTTGGCCGGATGGCGCATCTGGATAATCGCCGCAACCTTTGTAGGATTTGCCTCCACCCCTCGGCGGGTGACCATGTAGCCGAGGAACTTCCCTGAGGCCACGCCGAAGGCACACTTGGCAGGATTCAGCTTCATTTTATACCTGCGCAAGGTGGAGAATGTCTCGGCCAAATCGGCCAGATGGCCCACAGCAATGCGGCTTTTCACTAGCATGTCGTCGATGTAGACCTCCATATTGCGGCCGAGCTGAGGAGCGAACGTCTTGTTGACAAGACGCTGATAAGTTGCTCCAGCATTCTTTAGGCCGAATGGCATCCGGGTATAGCAGTATAAGCCGAGGTCCGTTGTAAAGCTTGTTTTGTCTTCGTCGTCCGGATGCATTCGGATTTGGTGATAGCCTGAATAGGCATCGAGGAAGCTGAGCAATTCGTGGCCGGAAGTGGCGTCCACCACCAGGTCTATCCGAGGCAGGGGAAAACTATCCATCGGACAGGCCCTATTGAGGTTGGTGAAGTCTACACACATTCGCCACTTGCCGTCCTTTTTGGGCACCATCACGACATAAGCGATCAATTCGGGATGATGTACCTCTCGGAGATGTCCCGCATTCAGCCCCTTTTGTACTTCAGGCTGGATGACCATCCTCCTTTCTTGATTGAAGGTATACCGCTTCTGCTTGACCGGAGGCAGGTTCGGGTCGACATGCAGCCGATGCTCTGCCACCTCCGGGTCGACTCCGGGCAAGTCCGAAGGAGGCCAGGCGAAGACATCGAGGTTTTCCTTCAAGAACCCGACATGTCTCTCGACTTCAGTCTTCTCGAGGCCGGAACCTATCATTAGCGTCCGGCCTTCTCCTCCCGGAATTGGAACAGTTGTAAGTTCCTCTTCTGGGGACGCTTTGGCCGAAGATTCGATCGAAAGGGATTCGGCCGCAGCCTTCCCTTTGACCGAAATCATATAACATTGGCGAGCAGCTTCCTGATTTCCCTTGGCTTCGCCGATCCCGTGGCCGGTGCGGAATTTCAACTTCTGATCGAAAGATGAAGGTACAGCTCCAATTCCTCCGATCAGCCTTCGGCCAAAAATGGCGTTGTAAGCCGAATCGACCTTTACGATGGCAAAATCCGTTTCAACGGTCAATTGCCGAGGGGCTGTACCTAGGGTTACAGGTAGCCGGACGATGCCTTCCACCCGGCAGGGTGCTCCATTAAAACCGAACAGAGGCCCCCGGTGAGGCTTCATATCAGCCTCATTCAAACCCATTTTCAGGAAGCAATCATAAAAAAGTATGTTGGGAGCGCTTCCATTATCAACAAAGATACGATGAACATCATAACTTTTCATTACAACACTTACAATAAGGGCATCGTCATGAGGAACTTGGACGTCGGTCAGATCCTCTTGGCCGAAGACGATATCTTCTAGACGAGATTGCTTCGTCCCGGCATCGATCGATGCTACTTCTGTAGTTGCATCGGCTCGACGACGCTTCACTCCTTCTCCCGGTCCTTCGGATATCATCATTATTGACCCGGTACTGGGTCGTTGGTGTGATACTTCTTCCAGGGCTGAAGCTACTTTCGGTTGAGGTGGTGCTTCTTTATCCGGGAGTTGACGTTGTCTTGGTGCTTCGAGGGCATCTCGGTTTTGCCGCTGTTGAGGTTGCTCTCGTCGATACTGCGGCAGGCGACCTTCCCGGATGAGACGATCAATTTCCTCCCGAAGATGCCGACATTCGTCAGTCGAATGCCCGGTTTCCCGATGATACTCGCAATATTTCCGGGGATCCCTTCGGCGAGGATCAGTCTTGATACGCTCAGGTTGGCGAAGCATACCTTTCACCTCCATGAGCATCCGAGAGGGTGGAGCAGGTAATGGTAGATACCACTGCTGCGGATCCCGACGCTTGTCTCGGTCCCATTCTTCCCTCCTGTATCGCTTGCGAGAGGGTTCCTGATCTTCCGGACGAGGACGAACCGCTGGAGGGGTAGCCGCCGATACTGCCTCGGCAGTATTCTTGCCCTTAGACATCATCAGGGCCTCTCGGTTAATATATTTATGGGCCCGAGCCACCAGGTCCTGGAAGGTGAGAGGATGACGCTTTCCGATTGAGCTAAGAAGCCCCTCGTCCATGCATCCACTGATCACGGCCGAGACCGCAATCGAACTGTCCACGTTTGGAATTTGGGCTGCTTTGGCCCGGAACTTGGTGAAATACTCTTGAAGGGTCTCGGTCGGTCCTTGTCGAATGGCAAGCAAACAGGCCGAGGTTTTACATTGCCTAGTGGCATCATAGAATTGGTCGATAAACAATTGGTCTAACTGCACTAGAGAGTGAATGGAGTTGGGGGCCAACGTCTCAAACCAAGTCAAGGTTGTTTTTTCTAGGGTGAGGGGGAAGAGACGGCAGCGAACTGCCTCGGAAATCCCTCGGACGGAGAGGTAAGAATTGAATCTCTGGAAGTGGCAGACCGGATCTGTCATTCCATCATACAGAGGCCCTTTCGGCAGTTTAAAGTTTGAAGGTACCTCGATGGCCAGAAGCTATGAAGAGAAAGGAGTCTGCTCCAGGATGGTGTTGGCGAGAGGTGCTCCATACGGCCGGGATACCATCTATTACATTTCCTTCCTCATCGCCGTCAGTCGCCGGTCCAGATCCGGGGTGGTTGAAGTGGTGACCGAACGTCCTTCGGCCTTAGTTGGATGAAATCCGGACGAAGCATAGTTTGGCTTCGTCAGAATATAACTAGCGCGAGGAACCTGGCTTTACGGCCCGAGTGATTCGCTACGTGCCGAAACCGCTTTGTCGTGGGACGCCCGCGAGGGGGTTAGCTGCATCCTCGTGGGTTGAGCATGACAGAATTGAGGAGGAGGTGGTACCTGCTGCGGGGGCTGATTTAGTAACCCCATATGCTGGGCAATAGCAGACACCATATCTCGCAAAGGCGCCAAGGCGGTGACAGCAGCGGTCAACGTGACCACTTGCTGCTGGAGTTCTTCCACCCGGTCGTCTCCGGGAGCGAGGGACTCCGGAATAACTGGAAGGGCGGAACCTTGGGGAAGAACGGACGGAGTACCTTCGGAGTGGAGCGCCTGCGCTGGAGTCGCCCGCGTCTCCGCCTCATCTTGTCCGGATCGTCTGGTCACCGGACGATGAGACATGACCTGTTGTTGGTTTCCCACAGACGGCGCCACGTGATGTAGCCGAAGCTATCACGGTCGGATTCCGAGACTAGAATCTGAGATGGATCGAAGAAAGACCAGGGATCCGGACCGAAACCGGGGCGGAGTACGGGGCCGAGGCTCCGAGGCCGAGAGGCACCCGGACGAAGACTTGCCGGGGGCGAAGCTGGCTCCGATGGGCCGAAGGGAACCCGGCCGGCGAAGAGCGAGGCTGAAACCTTTGGAGAAAGAAGACCGAGACCGGTGGCCGAGGCCGGCTCGGAAGAGGTCGGAGAAGATTCAAACCGAGGCCCCTGCAAGAAGAAGAAGAACCAGTCAGTGAGGGTCCCGGGCTTCGGCCCAAGAGAACCCCCTCCGACGGCTAAGTCAGCTTCTGAAGAAGATTCGATTCAGAAGGAAAGGAAGAAGAAGAAACTTAAAAGCTTTGGACTATAGTCCTTGGTCAAGAAGACATACATTTTGTAATAAATAGCCGTCTATTTATAACGGAGGATAGATGTTACTTGGTTGTGGCAGCCGATATAAGACTATGTTTTAGGTTAGTGATAAACCGCCATAGTGCCTAACAACCCACCGGAGTGGGCCGGATACGGCTATTGGGCCGAGAGCCGGGGGTTGCTGTTGGGCCGAATGTCGCTGGGCTGAAGGCCGCTTGCTGGGCCGAATCCCGCTGGGCCGCTAATGGGCCGAAGGCAATTGAGCTGAAGGCCGCTTGTGGGCCGAGGGCCGAATGTGGGCCGCTGTTGTTGTTGGGCTGCTGCTATTGGGCTACTGTTGTTGGGCTGTTTAATGGGCCGAATCGGATTTTGCCCCATCAGGGGTGTCTGCACTGAAAGAAGTGTGGCAAACACGTTTATGGATCAAACAATCTAGGGAAAGAGGAGACCAAGGTGAATCTGTTTTCTTTACACACATGAAATTAAAATTAATGTTCACCTGAATATTTCCAATCTTATACCACAGGAATTTCAATTTCTAAAAGATGTTTATGCCGTTGGGTGCATGGTGCACCCAAACAGAAATTAAACATATACCCAGAACCAGAAAAAAGTTATTGAGTTTAATTTCGACTCCGTTTTGTGTTCAGTAAATGTTGGACTTGAAATAGGTCTGAAAATAAAAATTTTACCATAACACTATCTACAAATGGGAAAACTTTAAGGCCCAAATTCACATAGATTTGTTAATTAGGAGTAATACTTGCTACAAATACAATGCCCCGTTGCTGCAGTGCAGGACATTGCGGCAAGTTAAAATCTTGTAAGGTCGGATCTCATATGTCCCACAAGTTCACACAAGGATCTTCAATCAAATGATCCAAAATTTTTAAAAAAATCAAAAAATACTATGAATATTCTTTTACTAGTCATTGGATCTTAATTTTTATTTTTAAAATATTTTGAGTCGTCCGATCAAAATCGAACAGTATGAACACGTAGAACATATGAAGCCTGACCTTAAAAAAAAAAATTAAAAAAATTACTTGTTACAATACCTTACAGTACTAAGACATTACAGTAATTATTATTGCTCTTTGTTAAGATTCTCTAACAAATCTGTCTACTGTCGGGCAAACGGCTGTACAGAGAGTAAGATTCTGGGCTCAAGGACCCATTTTGACGGCCCCAGAATCATGGCCCTTGTACTTATCCACCCCATAGGATTCTCTCACTTCGTCTCACACGCATAAACACAAACAGATAGCAGGCAGGTGGAAAAGAGTTGATGAAGACTTCCCTTCTACAGACAAGGAGGAAATGCCAAGTGCCATGTACAGGCCGTCCCCATCCTTCACCTGGAGCTCCACATGGCCGAGAAGGCACCTCACTAATGTAGTCAACCAGCCCCCATCACCATGAAAGCAGCTTCCGCAAGACAGCGCACACATGTGTGTGCGCATGTGCATGTTGAGAGGTAGGAGTTGATAAAGAAGAACTCATCCATCCTTTTATTTGCCGAAGTCTATTTGAGGATAAAGATTTTTCATTGTAAATGGATTAATCGAGCTTCTATACCTGAACTATGAAGAGTAGATATATTATTACATATTACTCCAAATAATATTTCATCGTATGTTAATAACCAAAGTTTATAAATTGCATGTAGTTCTTGTTAACATCATATTAGATCAGTGGCGGATCCAACATTCTATTGAATTTTGTCAAATTAATTAACTTAATTTAAAGCAGTCTAGTCTGAGACATTATTGGCCTAGTCTAGGATCTCACTAGTCCAACTCAAAACTTCATATGATCTAGTCCAAGACTCCTGATCCAACCATGTTTATGACCTAATGTTCGAGTGACCTCACTGAATAAAATTTCTGCATCCACCACTGCATTAGATGATGACTCTTTACCCAACAGCCCGTACCGAGGCCTTATCTCTCTGAAGATCGGAGTGTATTAATCCAGCCATCTATTTGGTTGGCCCCTTCTATTCCTATCAGGACAAGAAATTAGGGAGGCAAAGGAAATATATTTGGGTGGCTGTTGAGGAATTAGAATCCGCCAAAAGAGAAGTCAAGGACGATATCTTGTAAGATGCACTCGTATCTTCATCAATCCACTTAAAACCTTGTTTTAGATTTCGAAGGGAAGAAGATAAAACTTTCTGAGGTTGTGAAAAGTTGGTTTGAGTGAAAGAAACGAGATGATGATGACAAGGAAATTTCCAACAAATGAGGGTCCACTAGCTATAATATAACATAGCTATTGGCCCTTAATTACGAAGAAGAAAGGAAAGAGGTAGAACAGAAGGTACGTTTTGTAGGTGAGAACTATTTGATTGTCTAATACTTATACATAGACGCTCACGAGAGAGAGGAGAGGAGTGCATGCATACGTGCATATGTGTGCATGCACGCATGTGCGCGTGTGAGCATTCATAGGTTTGAACATGTCCTCTTGTTAAGTCCATGACGACAATAGGGATCATCTAAGAAAGGAAATGCTGCTTTTTTATTATTCTCTCAAGATACCACCTTTTACACACATTGCAATGGCTATCATGAATTAGTAAGTGATGGCCAACATAATACTGAGATAGATCAGCATCTCATTTAGAGTACAAAAGTAGCTAGAACTTTCCAATAGCCAAGGGAAGAGAACAGTTTTAGTTGGGGAGAGGGAACATGTCTATATCGAGTGGAGACCAAAATAAAGTAAGTTTTTAAAAGAGTAATATTCCCTCCATTCTCAATTCCAAATCAAGAGTACGTTAAGCAGTTGAATAGCTTCAATATATTAAGACAAGTACCATGTATTTATCATTATTTATATATGATATTGTCAAAGTTAATCAATACATAAAATAACATATTAGAATACTCTCACATTAGTGAAACGTCAAAATAAGTAACATGCCAAATGATCGAGTTGATCAATATCCTGGAAATATGGCTTTCCCTCCATAGACTCTTCCACACACACACCATCAATTTTAATTTTTCTCTCAACATTAATGTGCCTCATCACACCCCCATTCTTTCAGATAGATTCTGGATCTTAACATAAATCTCTAGCTCATATTGAGCTTCACAAGGAACTGCTTCCAGCCAGACGTAGCCAACACTGCACATAAGCCAAGAAACCCTAGCACTGGCTAGATCTTCCACCTCCTGTCAAGCCTGTCAAGCTCTCAGCGGCCGTTGGCACATAGTTTTCATGCACAGCTGTGCCGGCCGATATGGGGCCGCCAGACCAACGCGCTCCATTAATGGCGTCCTTGTGTCGGCTCGGCGGACCGCGTATCGCCGGCGGATACCACGGCCTGCATGCCCACCTCTCCGCCCGTCCTCACCTTGACCGGGGCATGAATGAGACGGCCAGATGGTCCTGGCATGCCTGGGGAAAGGCCTCCTCTGTCGCGACCCATCGGGGCTTTGGTGCCGCCCGTGCGCCCGTCGGTGTCCAAGGACACTGGTGGTTGCCGCCGCACTTATTCCCGGCGCCGTGCGGGGAGGGACACGTGACCAGTGATCTCATCTACTGCCGTGGAGAGCACCACGATGGTGGCAGAGCTCTATGAATTGAATACTGCTGGTCCTGCGTCTGGCTGGTCCGATGGACGACTGAGATGCATAAGAGCTTCTTTCACCTGCATGGCTGTAAACCAGTGAGAGAGAGAGAGAGAGAGAGAGAGAGAGAGAGAGAGAGAGAGAGAGATTAAGTGACCCATGAATGCACGCATGCTGTCGTGCTGTTTTCTGTCAAATGTGTCTATCTCTTGACTGAGCTGATGGACAAGGGTAGATAGAGAGAGAGAGAGAGAGAGAGAGAGAGAGAGAGAGAGATGATTGCAGGGTGCATGCTTGCTGTCATGTTGCTTTCTGTCAAGTTTGCGTTTATGCCTAGTAAACCGAGATGGTAGATGGATGTGGCTGAGCTGGTGTGCTGCAGAGATTCCAGACCACGCTTCATAGCGTTAACCATGAGGTTGGCCCTTCGCTGATGGTTGCTTGTATTAAAGTATGGAAATCTGATTCTTGAAGAATATCTTGCATGTCCAGTTACGTGGTCGATAGCCGTCCAAGTTGTCAGAGTCCGGATCCCCTACGGTCCTCGTTGGACCGAAGGGGGTCAGTACTCATTAGGGGAGGGGGGGAAAAAAAAATCCAAAAAATACTCTGTCTCGGCCCCGCTGCATTAAATTCGCCCCCCCTCCTCCAATGAATATTGACCCCCTTCGGTCCAACGAGGACCGTAGGGGATTCGGACTCAAGTTGTTAGGATGCAAAGTATGGTAGATGTTTTCCCTCGGTTACTGTGATCTTTTCTTTATTCATGTACGGCAATAATATGAGCAGGGTTGTATTTATATAATATAGAAAAGTGATTCAATGAACTCCACCATAGTCAGGGAACTTTTTTCACTTTATCTTCCTCCGTAAGTAACAAAATAAGTAACAGAATGAGTAAAGTAAAAAAATTATCTTAACTGTGGCGCTCGATCACATGGTGCGGTCGAATCCACTGAATCAGGCCTCTATAATATGTTCCTTTGTGAAAGGTTAATCCTGTTAACTTAATTAGGATCTCTCTCTCTCTCTCTCTCTCTCTCTCTCTCTTTTGTTGGTAGCTCTCTTCATCTACTCCATTTTTTTGAACCATTTGTACTTTATTTGATTTCATAGGTTGGCAATGAAAAAGTGGGATTCAAAAAGGAAGAAACATTTCTATGTTGAACGTAGATCGGCTATGTCTCTCTTTGGACGGGACTCCGCCGGTACAAAGGGGGGGAGAGGGACGAAACAAGACGAAAACTAACCCCACCCATGTGCCCCGTGATTCTCCGTCCACCTCCTCCCTCTATACCGAGGAAGTCCCGTCCAAAGAGGGACGTAGAGAATCTACACTCTTTTATGTTTAAAAATGTTAAGTGAAATACAAATGATGTAGATAAAGTGGAATAGACGAACTAAATCCCCTCTCTACTAATGGCACCATGATAATCATTGCTCAAACGAGGTAGGCATTGCAATACATGCATGAGGCAGGGCACAGGCTGTCTCTTACTTGCATGATTGCATCAGCCTGACTGGTTTTTCTGTCGAAGGCTTAAGAACCTCTTGCTGAGGAACATCTTATTTAGTTGGACCCATTGTTGCTGCAAAATATATAAAAAAATAGAATGGACACGTTTCTAAGACAAAAAATTTTGAAAAAAATTTATAGCCCATAAAAAGCCCACAGAATGGAAGAATTTTAGACTTGATGGGAAATCAGTCAGGTTTCAAGATATGAGATGCCAATTATGTAGTGCAATTTAAGTTATATATATAGTCATCGCAAACTATTAACTCCCTTAGATCTAGTGACATGCATTTAGGTCATTTCTGGTGAGTGAGACTAAAGCTTGGCTTGATTCAACTTTAAAGAATCCTATTGTATCACATATTTTGCCATCTTCTTTATTTCAATTATTAAAATTCCTCTAATTAAATAATCATAAAATTTTCCTAAAATTATTTTTAAAAAAATAACTTCTTGTGAAAGAATGTTTTTAATTACTCTTTTTGAAAGTGATATATTTCATAAGAGTCTTCAAACCAAATGACTAGATAATTGCGCATTTGTCCAAAGGATGGGAAAAAGTATAAGATGATTGCATTTTAACTTACTTATAGCCGGCCCACACTATCCTCAAGCTTTAGGGCTGTCAACGGAAACCCGAATATCCGATTTTTCGATACGTTACCGAAAAAGAATATCCGTTTTCGATAAAAAAATATCCGTCCGATAGTTATCGGAATCGGAATTGGATATTTCCGATAAACTATCGAAATCGGAAATGGAAACACCTGTTTCCGTATCTGTAAGGACTGAGGTTTCGGATCCGGTTATCGGGTCAGTCTCTGGGTCGGGTTCTCTGATTTGGGCCATGATGGGACTGGGGAGTGCCATCTAAATGACGTCTATAGTGCACGACGCCTTTTTGAATGGCGTCTTGGTGGGTGGACGCCATTTAGTTTGGTTGCCGTTTTGCCACTTGGACGCCACGTGGGCGGGTTTTGGGCCGCGAGAGTACGGCCCTGTCGTGTCGTCTGAACGGCGTCCGCGATGGGAGACGCTATTTAGACTGCGACCCTGGGTTGTCAGTGTACGGTGCCGGTCTTGTCATCTGAACGGCGTCTTGGGTAGACGACGCATTTCAGACTCTGTCAGTACGGCCCGTCATGTCAACTGATAGGCGTCCGTATAGCACGACGCGTTTTAGCCAGTTTCTGGTTAACTCCGCGAACATTCCTTCATTTCCCTCATTTTCCTCCTCTCTCTTCTCTTTCCTCTCTTCCACGGCGGCTCCGGCGACTTCTCATTTCCCTCCTTCTTCTCCTTCCACCATTTCATCTCTCCCTCCACTCCATCGACCTCCTAACTCCCACCACTACCACCACCACCTCTTCTGCGGCGTTTTCTCTCCGGACGGCGGCCGACGTCCCGGTGGAGTAACGACGACCTCGGCGGTACCGGCGGCGGCGTGAGGCGAGACGGGTGGGCGGCTTGGAGCCTGGAGGAGTTCAAGTAACCGGTAGGGTGACGATTCCCAGTGCATTTCGTTTGAAACCATGTTTTCCAACGTTTGAAGCATGTTTTAGGGGAAATCTTGGGGTGAAAATGCTAAGTGCATGTATGAGAAATTGGGTGTTCTAATGGGTAGTTAGGTTCTCCTCCTTCCCATTTATGTTTTGCACCCTTTTCTATGTGTTTTGGGGGAGAAATCCCACCTCGTGGACTGAGAAATCCGTAGGGGAAAACCTGTTTGTCATGACTAAATGGCATCGAGGCGAAGCGACGCCTTTTAGAAAGGCGGCGCCCATCCACGACGCGATTTAACCCCATTTACAGACTCTGTCTCCGGACTGTTGAGCGTCCAGGGACAGCGACGTCTTTTCAAAAGGCGACTTGCGTGGGCGACGCGTTTTACCCCAGATTTTGAGGGCGAGTTTTCTATGAACCAGTTTAGGAGGCTTGAATGGTGTCGGCCTTGGGCGACGCCATTCAAGACAGAATCACACTAATCCATGCCATTAAAATGTATTTACATTACTAGATAGTTGATTAAATGCATGCTTTAAATTATACTCGATGGTGATGGATTCTTCGTAACCGGATCGTACACGTTGAGTTGCGTGCGACCGTGGACTTCTTACTGTGCTGTGTTTTGAGCTACTGTGGACCTAGAGTGACAGTTGTAGCGCTTTATCATCCTGTGCTGGTGTGGGTGGAGCACAGCGCCGGTGTGGGTGTGGCGGGGTGACGCCTAGTGAGAGATGGTCACCTGGTGAACTCCGGGGTTAGCTAGTACCGGTGTAGGTGTGGTACCTATGAAGTGTCACTCGTGCTGGGGGAAAGAGTAACCACCTGAGTCAATTGGGCCGGATTAGCTAGCATGCTATCCGAGGGGTTACTGTTTGGCCTCAGCGGGTCGGTGTTTCTCACCTTCGTTCGTGTGGTTGGCATGTTTTGCCGAGACGTTGGTTGTGGGCCTGGTAGACTGGTTTTAGATATACGCATGTTATATATATATTCCGAATGCATGTGATTCATATCGAGATTTAGGAATAGTAATTACTTCTGTACTTGTTATTTTACCTTCAGTTATACTTTGCGCTTGTGGGTGTGTGAGTGGGCAGTGGGGATCGAAGGATCCCTACTAGTCTTTTCGTTGAGACTCACCCATGCGGTTTTCAGGTGAGGGCTCCAGGCAGACTTAGCAAGGAGTGTGCTGCTGTGTGTTGCGCGCCGTCAGCTGTTGTTCCGGGATATACTCCGACGTAGTTGTCATTTTTATTTCTGGCATGTACGCTTAATTATTTCTTCTCTGTTGGAATATGTAATTATTTGCTGTGTCGAGTCGCATTGTAATAACTCTTAATTCCTACACTTTCCTTTCAATTCAATACGATGTGAATGTTTAGTTTAGTTTATTATTTATTTCCCAGACTTATTTAGATCCTAACTTAGTTCCAAATTAATGATTCGATACCCATTTAGTAATCGGATCCCCAATTATAGGGTGGCGGGTCGTTACAGTATCCGCCTTCCAATTTTCGATTCTGATTATTATTAAAGATTTTTAAATGTAACTTTTTGGATACAAGGTTACCCTCATTGTGTTTTAATCTTATTGATCATTATCTAATATACTAAGACGTATTGGTCATATTTAGATCTCATTTTATATATTTTAAATAAATCAATCAAGAAATTAGCCGTTTTCGGTAATTATCGAAAATAATATCTGATTCCGATATCGGAATCGGAAACGGAAAATAGACTTTCCAATTTTATCGGAAACGGAAACGGAAATGTCCTTTCCGATCTTATCGGAATCGGAAACGGAAATAGGTTGTCGTTATCGGAATCGGAAAACGAAAACTCCTATTTCCATACCGTATCCTACCCGTTTACGGCTTACTTCTTGCTAGACTTGGAGATTAGAGACTCTTAGATCTTGGTCGGTTACACATACTATATGAATATATGCTAGTTCGTTAGTGGTTGTGTACTTTACAAACTTTTCAATTACATAATGTTGTTCGCATATACGTAAAAATTATATGAGTTACGTATATCGGGCTTCTTCGGCCTGCGGACTCGAACTCAGCTTTATAAATCTAATCTGTTAAAATGAATGGGCCGAATTCCTTTTTTCCTAAACTGCAGCCCAAAAGCCATATGTGTTCCAATTGACCTATACTATTCAGGTATGTTCAATAGGGAGTCGGCCTGAGTCAGATATGTATCGGACTACAGAAGCTTGTTGACATCTCTAATAAGAAATTCAAATAATAAATTTATACCAGTAGAGTGTAAAGTTTATTTTTGAAGCTTACGGATCAATCGTTGTGCATAGGGATGTAAAATGATATATGTTGGATCGAATATTGACTCTATTCTTATCTTTTAAGCAGCATGTGTATATTTATCTTTATCCTTTAAGAAATATATGTATCCATATCCTTATCTTTTAAAATTATTAGACGTAAATACATAAAAGTTAAATTATCGGACAATACTATGAGTCAACATAAGTTTAATCTTCTATTGCTTCTAGATCAAACAAACGAATACTATTTTCAATATATTAGGTATAAGTTCTTTCTAAGTTCTTATAAATTTACTTATAAACACGTGACATTTGTGAAAATGAACTTTGCAAAGTAATAAATGAGGGAACGAAGGGGTTAAAGCAATGCACTTTGCAAAGTAATAAATGAGGGAACGAGGGGGTTAAAGCAATGATGTGAATAATAAGACATGTAATTATGTAGGTATGATTGGAGATATCATTTAGAAATAAGAATTTTAAGTAAGATATAATCAATAACTACGATGAGTGAAAGAAATCGGATGGATACTCAAATAATCAGACTCGAAAAAATGAGTATTCTTTTTCTTATTCTAAATCATTCAGATATTGATAGTATCATTATCTTTATCTTTTAAGCTATATCTTTTTATGATCTTTAAACTTTGGAAACATATGGTAAACATATTTTTGGTACCGTTTACATCCTTAGTTATGCATGACAAAAAAAAAGTAGCTGAGAAATATTTGTGAAGGAAATAAGTTTATAAAGGTTCCTATCCCATGACAACTTCACTAGTTATGAACCTCAAAAATTATGATAACATCTCGGATTTGAATGCTTTGGGTGATTCCTTATGTTTACACCAAAGTAAAGTGTGCATATGTGGAAAACCCCATAATTCTCTTAATGTTTGGCGAACCATAGTGCTTGGAAATTAAGATGGATACAAATACATGCATGCATGCATGTAGACACAAATATATGTTGATTGTTGAGAGTCGACCTTAAAAGTTCTTCGGGAAGAAGCACTGGGCCACACGACCGCTAGCTAGGCCTTATACACAATAATCTAGGTAACCAAGGGGCTTCACACCACCTCCACAATAACAAGTGATAACCCAGCCATATTACGCATGAATTCGACGAAGTCATGTACATTATATGTGCCGTCTCAATTTAAAGGCTTGAATAGCTATGTTCTAGTCTAAGGTTAGTCGACATTTTCAAATGGTTCAGACGTTGCATCCTTCTCCTAGCCTCACTTTGTTTGTGGAATAAATCCTGAATAGGATGTTTTATTCTCCTAAACCCTTTTAACCCACTTTGGTGGAGGGGAGTGCTTAACCCAGGATGCTATGGGTTATACCAGGGGTTAAGCGGAATAACATGGGTATTTTGAACTCTTTATTTCACTATTTATTCTCTTCTTTATTCTACTTATTCTTACCAAATCACTTGAAATAACGCAGTGCAATTCTACTTATTCTGAGTGGAATACCAACAATTTACCAAATTAAAATACCTCTTATTCTAGGTTAAGAAATCCCCATAATCTTGTTCTAATTTAAGTTATTCTGCAAACAAAATGAGCCTTAAACAATAAATAAATAAAACACTCATTTTTTGGTGATTAAGAGAGGAAGAGCTTATGGGGTGTTTGGTTAAGTTATACTGCAACCTTTTTTTATAGATATAGATATTTTTATAGTGAAAGTGTCTTAAAAACGATGCTTGGGGGACATTATAAAAATATATCTTAATAACACTTTGACTCACAAAATAATATAAAATAAAAAAGAGGGAGCATCCTATTTTGTTTTTTGTCACGATACAAACCTTCTTACTCCCCAGGCCGAAGCCTCCAACAGATCCACCCTCGTCTCACCCGCTCTACCCTCATCACCGGCAGATCCACATTCTTAGAATTGTCGTGTGTTCAGCCAAACGTGATAACGTTACATTGTTTTATTTTAAAAATTATTGTAAAATTTCTTTTAATATAATTTTTTTATTTTAAAACTGTAAAATATTGTGACGTAACCAAACATCCCATTACTGGTTTGATGGCAGGATTGGTTTATCTCCGCATCAGGCAACTCAGCTTGGCAGATTAAACTTGTGGCATGAGTCTTATCCCATTCCTTAAGGTTGGTTAGATGAATACTATATCTGCTCTAACGTTAAATGTCATCATCAATAAGTCTTATCCCATTCCTTCAAGGCTGGTTAGATGAAGCATATATCTGCATGCTCTAACGTTACATGTCATCATCAATATTGAGTCTCATCCCATTCCTAAGGTTGGTTAGATGAATCCTATCCCACCACTTTATCCTATCCCATGGGCATGTTTGTAGTTAAAGCTATATGAAATCCTTTTTCTTAGTATGTTAAACTAGCTTATTTTAGACCTTTTTCAGGTTCCTTTTCATCCTCTACCTGAACTTGATTGCACCTTCGAATTGACACCAAACATGGGTGCTGGTGTATAAAATCAGACCTCTATTTATCCTGAGCTTAACACATGGATTCAAGTTTTCCCATGAGTCCATTTCAACACCTCATCTCTACCATATGAATTTTTTCTGTGTTCTTTTCCCACAAAATCTAACGTACATATATTAATAGTACATTAAAATCATAATTTGGTCCACATATGTATATAAAACAAAAGCAAATATGTTTGCGTGGAAATTCGATGCCATAAACAAATGAAAATGAAATTTACATAGACAAGCTTTGCAAAGATAACTTCCTCATCATATTAAGAATAAAATAGGTTAGCTCCCATTATAGAATGTATATATATACCTACTATCTTATTTGTTATAATTGTCAAAAACCAAATGTATTAGACTAAAATGAGAAAATGCATAATCATCTTAAATGTGCATTTAAATTTAGGGATATTTTACATATCACTCCCTACAATCTGTCATATTTTAGAATCAAATCTTTTACCTACTCGGCCCTACATGTTTATTTGATAAATTTCCTTTTAAGAATTTTCTTTTCCAGTGCTTGAGGTTCATTCCTAGTTTTCAAGGGTTGGTTTAACTTATAGCACGAGAACGTGAGGAGATAAAAATAAATATCAAGATTAAAAGAATTAATCTCTAAATATGAAAGATTGTAGGTACGATAACTAAAATCCCTTAAAAGACTATGGCTAACCTCGTTTTTATCTTTCATTGAGCCCTCAACCTTCGCAGCTTTTTAGAAGCTCACTTTTGCATGGTTTAGTCTTGTTGGCATGAACTATTCAAAAAAGGGCAGTTCCACATGTCTCTTGGTGATAGGTGAGTGGGGTTCCCCATTCCCTTCCCTCAACTAATTAATTACCATCCATAAAAGTTAAAAGAGAAAAGCCGATCCCAAATGCCTTGGGGACTAGATCTATCATAAACAAATAATCTGGCTTATTATTTGGCTCTCTAATTTCAATCTAACTAGTTGCAATCCCGTGTAATGTGCGATCAATTAACATATTTGAATAAAAAAATTATAATTAATATAAGTGAAGTTAATCTTTTATATTTTTTAAAGAAATGAATAAAATAATTATAGAATAATATATATTCAGAAATACTAACATTTTCTCTATGAATATTAGATTAGTTATTTGATAAACATTAAAAGTTAAGAAGCATTGTATTCAATTAAAATATAGATTGAAAGAGAAAATTAAAAAGTGAACTAAAGGTTATTATTATTATCGCATGAGATTATCCCAATAAATATTACGTTGAAATATAAATTGGCAGAAAAAGGATAGAGAGATTGATCTTGTTAATAACGAAATTAGTTATTATTATCCCATGAGACTATCTCAATAATGATAATAAATATCAAATTTTATTATTATTATTTCAAAAAATTATCCCAATATTAATAATAGTAATAACAATAACAATAATAACAACAACAACAACAATAATAATAATAATAATAATAATAACAATAACAATAACATGAGTGAGATTGTAGAGATAATAACTAAAATCCCTTTACAAGACTATGGCTAACCTCATTTTTATCTTTATTGATCCCTCAACCTTGCAGCTTTTTAGAAGCTTACTTTTGCATAGTTTAGTCTTGTTGGCATGAACTATTCAAAAAAGAGCAGTTCCAAATGTCTCTTGGTGATAGGTGAGTGGGGTTCCCCATTCTCTTCCCTCAACTAATTAATTACCATCCATAAAAGTTAAAAGATAAAAGCCAATCCCAAGTGCCTTGGGGACAAGATATATCATAAACAAATAATCTGACGAATTATTCGACTCTCTAGTTTTAATCTAATATCAGCAATAAGCCCTTTTGAATTGTCTCAGCTGTGTACATGAAGTATAATAATATTATTTAGATCTCTTTCTCTCTATCACTCATACACAGAACATTAAATAGATTATTTTGAATCATTAAAGTGGGAACAAAATCATAAACTATTTCCTGGTACAATGAGAGGTGATACATGAACCCGACAATCAGACAATTAAATAATTAAACAAGAACTAATCACCTTCTCCTTGCTAAAAAATCCTTAATGACGGTGACAGATGGCATTTCTTAATCTCCTCGGCATCTTCTCTTTCTTTCCGAGAATATGACGTATTTTCTATATATCTCCATGTACTCTGATATGCATGGCTTAATTAGCTCTGCAAATTAGCATCGTCAATGGGAGTGTGGGACGCGAAGGTTGTGTCTTGAGATGTAAATGGTAACCGATAACTCATAACTTATACGTCACTTAATAGTAATGGCGGATCCAGTATTTGGACAATCCCACTGGATTTTTGCAATTCCACATCTCAGTTCAGGTCAAGGTGCCTCGGGATCTTACTGGCCCAGTCATAAGAACTCATTGGACCTTGGCGTAGCCACTCAGCTCATTTAACTAGCACATGGCCTTGTGCACAACTGCACGCCCATCGTTTTATCCGTCTATATCTTTCAAATAAATTGTTTAGTCTAGTTACCTCATTGTTGTCCTAATAATACAAACGTTAACTGATCGATAATCTCAATATTCAATTGACCATTAATTTATAGATCAATTAATAAATTATCTTTTCAAATCGATATTCATAATGAATAAAGTAACCAATACATTTCTTTTACCGAATACATATGGTACACTGAGATTCAATTATCTAAGCGATTATCTACCTATAAGATAACGGATGCAGTTATTAATTTACTTTGAATTTGTACCGAATCCGACCCGTTTTCAATGTACAGGTGTGGCTCGCATGCTCGGCAATTTAACGCGTCTCAATGTGGCCCCTCATGCAGGACTCGCCAATTTCGAAGCCACGTGCGGATGCCGGTCCTGTGGACCTACCCGACCTGGCGGATCCAATTAGGCCCACATCGCCGTGCACGGTGATGACACGTTCCACAGAATTATTGGAGACGTGGGCATTCTTTGATGTTGCTTCTTATTAAAAGAGGACCTCCTTTCTACAGTGCAGTGTATGTGTATATAAATCAATTATTTGATGGCACACAAAATAGGTGAAGTACATAGAGTTTGTCCATGATTTTATACGAATATAGGCATAATATGGTTCAGAGACTGAGAATATCACATCGACTTTTATGATGTGATGCCTCATTTCATAAATAAAAAATTGGGATTTTCGCAAGTAACCTCTTAAAAGATGCCATATTTGTAGATAACATCTTAAGTGATTCATATTTGTATATAACTTTTTTGACTTTGATGTTATTTGCATATAACTCCCTTGACTATGTGATTTGTTTTCAATTTTACTTGAGTTAAAATATTTTTATTCCACATAAAAATAAAAATAATTTTTTGATGTTAAATATATATAACAAGGTTATGAGTAGATGTTTATGTGATTTTTCTTGTAAGATGTAAGTATTTTAATTGAAGATATCATTAATATTTTAATTTAATAACTTTTACATATTCTTTGTAAGTAATAATATTTTAATTTAAGTAAAATTCAAAGTAAATCTACATAATTGAGAGTGTTATATTCAAATAATACCATAGTTAAGAAGATTATATGCAAATATGAATCATATAGGGGGTTAGCTACAAATGCGGCATTTTTTAGGAAGTTATTTGCAAAAATGTTTAAAAATTTTAAAATTTTATAGGAACTATTAGTGAAGAAGTCTTACATAAATAATAAAATTTCCTCTCCCATTTAAAAATCTTCTTCATAATAAAATTACCAGATTTTGTGATTAAAAAGAGGTAACACCTAATGTGACTTATACGTAGGCAAACCCGTATTTTGAGAATGCATCTTTTACATCATTTATTTTTCCTCTTGAATGAAAATTGAATGTTCCAAAGGGGCACCTTATTCAGAAAATCACAAATTTCAGGATAAGACAAACAGATCATTATACAGATTACAGACCTTATCCAATCGATAGAATGACCTTTAATTGAAGAAAAAATTAATAATTGCCATTCAACTAGGACCCAAGAATTTCTACTTATGCCCTAAACATGCCTCCCGCTTTGTTGTGCCAAATATTAATTGTTCTTGGGTGCGATTGGTGAGAAATGCCGAACAAATTAAATCTCATATTCCCTATAAAAAGCCAGGCACCTCACATTAAAAACCAAATTAAGCAATTGAAATGAATCACTGCAGTCTCAATCATTCAAAAAAAATCTCTTCACTTCTACTTGAAAAGTTTAACTCAAGTCACTATCACCCACATTAAATAGAAGTTATCGTTGACGAGTTTAGCTAAAGTTAACAATAAAAATTATTTTTTTAGTGGATTTCACCAAACCAAAATGATTAATAACTAAGACTAAAGGGTGTGAAATCTAGATTTTGAAATCACCAAGTTTAGAACCGGTGAAAATAAAATTTCTAATTTTAAAATCACCGACTTTAATTTATAGGAATTTTAAACTAAAAATTAAAATCAACTAAAAAGAGGATTTTAGGAACCAATTTATTTTGAAGTATGACAATTTACAACCTTCCAAACATATGAAAAAATAATATAAATCAGCAATCTAAACATAAAAAATATCATTTTACGACTGTTAAAAATATTTTACGATATTTTACCACATATCAAACGACCCCAAAACCAAATCCTCTCATTGCACAACGTACACCACGAACAAAAGAGATTAGATCCCCCGGAGGCTGCACGGGAGGCCATGACACGTGTTCGTGATCCCGGGCTCTTCCCGGGCCCACCCTGCACATGGGCTGCCCCCGATCCAACGGACCCGACCCCGCACCCCCATAGAATCCCACCCGTACGATCCTGGCGGGGCCGTGTCCCCCCAGTGGGCTGGCACGGTGCCCCCTCCCCCGCCGACCACCATAGCTGTCCATGCCCCCACCACCCCATGCATGCCCTCCCAGCCCCCTCCTTCCTCTCTCCACACCATTTCTATATATCTCCACCACCCCCCATCCATCTTCCTCCTCATCAGTCATCACCTTCCACCACCACTACTACTTCCATTATCATCACTAATTTGTCGTCGAAGTCATCGAAGCAGGGGGCTAGAAGTCGGAGTTCTACTTCGAGGGAGGGATGGAAACCAGGGCCATGGAAGAGGGAGGACTTGACAGCCTCAAGGCGACCGAGCTAAGGCTGGGGCAGCCGGGGACGCAGGACGAGCCCCCAAAGCCGGCCACCGCCGCTAGGGGCAGCAAGAGGATGTTCATGGAGGCTGCAGAGGAGGGCGGCCGGCCGAAGATCGGCTGCACCGAGGCCGGCAGCGGCACCGAGAACCCACGGGAGGCCGCCCCTGCAGCCAAGTAAGTTTTCTTGCCATACCAAGATCTGCGAAACTAGTTGTTTGTTTTGTGTTAACAAAAATTATCGTAAAATATCATATTTCATGTGGTTTCTCATGCTGGTTTGGGAATCCTTTTTCTCCTTTTGCAGGGCACAGGTGGTGGGGTGGCCACCGATCCGGTCCTACAGGAAGAACTGCCTGCATGGGAAGAAGGCGGAGGCCGAGACGCCGGGGGCGTACGTGAAGGTGAGCATGGACGGGGCTCCATACCTGAGGAAGGTAGACCTCGGCGCCTACAGTGGGTACAAGGAGCTCCGGGAAGCCCTGGAGGGCATGTTCAAGTGCTTCTCGTTAGGGTTTTCGGGTGGGGATGGGTGCGGCGGGTTGGAGTTTGCCATCACCTACGAGGACAAGGATGGGGACTGGATGCTCGCGGGGGATGTTCCATGGGAGTAAGTTCCTTGGGCTCTTGCTAGTTATCATATTTCTATGACAGATCTGAACCCACCTGTATAAGTTTTGTTGATCCAAATCAGATCTGCCGTATTAATTAACTTGTCACCAAATTCAAACTCTATGATCTAAGCTGAGTGATAGGTGGTGCTCTCTTTGAGTACTTCACTGTCCCATCACCTAATGTTTGTGTAGAAGTTAGGAAAATTGTTGCATTTGACCTAGATCTTTGATTAAGTATGTACCCAAGGACTTATAATTTTATTTGCATGTTCTTGCAGGATGTTCACACGGTCATGCAAGAGGTTGAGGATAATGAAAGGGTGCGAGGCCAGAGGACTGGGTTCGAGCCCTTGAGATAACACAAACACGAGAACCTGTGAAGAAAATGAGAGCTGGGATACGGCTGGGACTGGGGCTAAGAGGGGCATCTTCTATCTTTGCTTGGGTTGGCAAACTTTATTAAGAAGAGAGAAGAGCAAGGCACCTTGGTCTTGGATATCTCCACTGATGACATGACGATCTGTGTCTCTTACAGATCCAGAGAAGTTCGGATCTGTGATCTGTGTGGAGGGCCTCCGTAGACAGGGCAATGCTTGGCTTTTGAGTTTGAGCCTGGAGTCCGAGTAATTAATTTGCAAAGAAATTATCGCCAAAGGGATTAAAAAGATATGGCTCTGCATATGATGCTGGTGTAAGAGTTTGATTTTTCTGCAAACTGTACAAAGGATGAATTGTTTACATATATATTTTCCTCGGGATAAGATGAGGATAGTTTTTTCCTTTAGTTTTTTTGGTGAAAAATTAGAGATCAAAGCTACGTTTTGTGGATCTCCCAATGTTTGTTGTTCCCTTCCTTGTGGATGTGACTTAAAAATAGGTGAGAAAAAAGAAAAAAAGCTAAATTAAGGAACATATCTGATATTTCCGTGTTGTTCTATATTCCATATTTTTTATATTGGATGTCTTCTTGGAAACACTTGCACATGTATCTCCACATATGTGGGACGATTTAGTCAGACGACACAGGATTAATCAATTAATTTCTCAGACGCCATAGCCCATATGTTTATGCTCTTAAGGATCTACACTTAGATATGTGCTAGATGTATGGTTAACATTTCAGAGAGTGGGACTGTGGAATCCATTCTAATCTTACCTTTGTTCAGATATCTCAAGCAAAGAAGGCTTAGGGAGGAAGAAACCACAGGTTGGAAGAGAGAGAGAGAGCAAACAACGACTTAATTATTGCTGTTAGTGGATGGGATTCAGTCGGCTTCTGATCCAAGGACAGTTGTTAATATTAGATTGATGCCTCCTCTGTCGGCAACAGGAATATGGTATCCAATAACAAGTCACTTCAGCAAGGCAAGGCATTGGGATGGCAAATATGATAATTAACAAGTCTCTCCATGTGTACCTGTCGATTAGGCCCATCATTTGAATGGATGCTTTATGTGTGGGCCAATATTGGGCCCCCACTAAAAGAACTTAGGGTTGAAACTTCTCACTCTTACTATTTAGACACACCCAATAGCTAGATGCACTATGTTAATCACTTATCTTTAGTTAAAGCGATCAGTCATGTTTCTATATATATATATATATATATATATATATATATATATATATATATCCCTTTGATATTACTTTGTCATTTCTCATTTTCAAGTAGAACTATGAGTGACGAGCAGGGTGTGGTGGATTGGGCTAAGCAGAATGTTCAGGGCTTCCACAGACGGAACTTTGAGTTTTCAGCCTTGGAGACCAAATTATTTGCTAAAAAAATTACATCTAAAAGATGAAAAAGATGAGTCTGGATATGATGTCGCAGTTGTAGATTTTTTTTATTTTTCTACAAATGGTACAAAGGAAGAAATCGCTATAACTTTTCCTGAAACTGAGATGAGGATATTCTTTTTTCCCTCTGATTTTGCTTTCTATGGAGAAAAACTAGAGATTGAAGCTATTTTGTATCCCCCAATGCTTTTTTTCCTTGCTTGTGGATGTGACGGCTCAGAAATAGACGACGAAAAAAAAAGAAAAAGAAACTAAATTAAGAAGCATACCTCCTTGTTCTAAATTTCCTTATTATTGTGTTGGCCATCTTCTTGGGAACATCTGGACATGTATGTCTCCACATGATTAGAAGACATAGTATTAGTCAATTGAGTTAGACTTACTGCATTAACCTTTAGTGCAATGGGTAAATGAAAAGAATATTTTTTAAAACCTTTTTAGATAGGTCCTAAGGTGTCCTACATTTTGGTACAAGCTGATCTCCAATCGGATGATCCAGTAAAATCTGAAAAATAAAAAATCAAGTCCCAATGAATAGTAAAAAAAAAATCATGAGCCAAACTCAATAATATCTTTTTATTTTTTGAATCATCTAATTAAAAATCGACCTATACGAACATATAGAGCATCTCATGGCCCACTTTAAAAAATTTCAAAAAACAGTTTTTTTATTTACCCACTGCACTAGTATTACTCTAGTCAAATTTAATGCCTTAACCCACCCGTTTTCATTATTAGGCCCAGTCAGGATTCAAAATAGTAAAAAGCTAGAAATAACAATTCTTTTGGACTTGAACGTAAAATTTATTAATGTATTTTTCGTTTATATTTACATATTTAATATTTTCTTCGTAAAAGAGTGTGGGACAAACTACTTTAAATGTGGGACACGCGTATCCAAGACATGGTGACAAAAAAAATTCTGTCTTGAGTTTGCCTATTCCACTTCCCACACAGAATTAGAATCCTGAAATATCTTCACCGGAATAGAATCGGATCACTAAATAACACAAATTTTGTTTGGTTAGATAAAATAGATACCCTGTTAGACCTTAATTATTCAAGTCTTTTTAGCTCCTATTCAGAAACCACACTACACCTTAGGCATCATTAATGGTGTATCGTAAAATATCGTAAAATGTGGTAAACAGTCATAAATCTGTCTTTGGAGTACTGTAAATCATTTTATGATGCTTTTGTTACATTTTGATGTGTTGTAAGTTACTGTATTTCAAAACAGTTGATTCTTAAAATCTTCTTTTTAGTTGATTTCGATTTACAATTTAAAATCACTGTAAATAATATTGACGAATTCAAAATTTATTATTTTTTAAAAATCAAAAATTTTATTTTCGATGGCTTTAAAATCGGTAATTTCAAAATCAAGATTTTAAGGCATTTTTCAACGCACCAGACAGGCCCTTAACCTCTATTTAGACATGTGTTACCTGACATTTCAGAATATGGAATTAGGGAAATCATTCAAATCTTACCTTGGTGCTGATACCTTAGAGAAAGGCTTGTGAGGCAGAAACCATGCAGATACATATCTCGGAGAAAGAAGGCTTTGGTGGCATAAACCATAGGCCAAATTAGATGGATCCAGATCCTCTCAGTCCCCAACTATGCGCACGGGGTGCATGCGGGATGCGCACTCGAGGTGAGCCCAGCTCGGATGCGCCCGTGTGCCCGGTTGACCGACTGAGGGAACACTGACCTAAGCTAGATAGATAGATAGATAGATAGATATAGGAAGATGCCCCAAACAACGACTTATCACTGTTGGTGGATCATGGATGGGTCCAGTGCGGCTGTTGAATCATTGATCCAGGACAATGGTTAATTTCAAATTGATGCCACCTTTGTCGGCAACAGAAACATGCATGGTATCTTATCATGCACGTCGACAATGCACGTGATGGGTGATTAAAAGGAGACCCCAGCTTTAACTACGGCCCATCATTTGATTGTATGATCTATGCGGGCCTCCGCCAAAGGGCTGAATTCTCACTCGCAGTAGTTTGGTTACTCAATAGTTCGATGCACTAGAAGGTTATTTGATTTGCCATAACATGTCATGAACTATGTAAAATTTTGTACTTTGTGTCTCATAAAAATTAGAGTAATATTACTTGCTGCAATGTCTCTGCGTGTTGTACGCAGAGGCATTGCAGTGGATAAACTATAAAAAAAAAAAAAAAAAAAAAAAAATCAGATGGACCGCGAGGTGTTCTAATCATCTATACAGAGGGTAAAAAGTTTTTTACTGTTCATCAAAGTTCGATTTTTTATTTTTTAGATTTTTAAGATCATTTGATCAGACATTGCACGGTACAAATGATTAGGATATCTCGAGGCCGACTTAGAAAAAAACAACAAAAAGAATTAATTTATCCACTGCAATATCCCTGCGTGCAATTACACGTAAGACATTGCAGCAAGTATTACTCTAAAAATTATATATATTATATAATATTTTACATCAAATCAAACAATTGATACCTCTATATTATCGGAGGGTCATTGACTTTGACACTGACATATCATAACTTCTCATTTTTCATTTGCAGTCAGTAATGGCTGAAACTCGACCAGCTCTAGCTCAGTCCTATTTCCAAACTCAATTTGGATGTAGCCACTTTGTTGAACATGATACATGTTAACTTTTCGGACCCATCTAATTGGAAGAGTTGAGACTAGGTCAACCAAGCCTGGTCCAATGGGGAAGGACCACCAGCCAGAGCTCCTGCACTGTGGCGATTAACGCCTGTGAGTTTACTCTGTCAGGGTTGGTCATCCATGCATCCTAGCACATGAAGGGTTGTGGGGAAAGGGGTGGAAGAAGGGGAGGAAGAAGGTAGTGATTTAAATAATAATAATAAGAGATGGAAGGAAATGTTATTGTCACTTTAAGTTAAAATTCAACATAGAAGAGTGTTCTAAGAATATCTAGCCAATATTTCCTCCTTCAATCATCCCTCACAATGAGTTTATTACTGACTACTGACTATTATAGTGTAAAAAATAAATAACAGTAATCAAGGGGGGCCTGAGATTTTGGTGGGGGAACAAGACAACGACTTCCCGGTCCTGCTTGACGAAGGAGCGAAGGAAACCAGAACCCATCATGCACTCAACAGCCCTGCCTTCATGGGATGACTGCTAGGTTTCTTCTCTTTCTGTTGATTCGATACTGTGCATTTATCTCTACATATTCTGTTGTAATATTGTTGTACCATGCATATGCAATCTTCAACATGGTGTCCACCGAGCATTCGATGAGATATTAACTAGGTATATGGATCAGTTGATATTTTATTGTCTCTATGAGGAGGCCACGTACATTCAAAATCCTACTGGATGTTTGTGCTCCTCACGTATGAAGTCAAAAAAAATCATGTAATAAATGGAACAATCATATTACTAAGTGGCGATGCATTAGACTTAGACACATCTCACATGAGAAGCAATGCACTTGCCAATCGAACAACCAATGATGGCATATGGGTTAGATAAGTGTTTCAACGTATGGACCAGTACATAAGTATTAAATGTGAGTGTAAGATTCTGATAAATATTTCGTGAGCATGAGCATGACAAATGTTTTGTGAATATGACAAACAGTATTTTCATGTCTACAAAATATTTGTCATGTTTAAAAAATATTTATCATCTCTACATATTTGTTTACAAATTTTTTCCATGAGAAATATTTGAAGGACATGACAAATAGCTCGTTGACATTAAATAGTTATCATGCCTATGAAATATTTGTCATGCCTAAAAAATATTTATCATCCATATGCAAATGTGCATAAATTTATAGATGTGAAAAATATTTTTCACGTACGACAAATATTCCGTAAATACTATTTGTCATACTCACGGAGTATTTGTCATGCGTATACATATTTATCACGTATAAAATTCTGCACTCGCATTTAATATTTGTGTGATCTACCGGTTAAAATAGTTGTCCACCCTATGTGCCCATGTCCAACTGACCCAATAACATCTTACATTATAAGATGACTCAACTTACTGTACTAAAGTCAGTGCGATAAATATTACTTCAAACGAAAGCCCTCAGTGAAAGTTAAGACCTCGATGGCTCCATTGCTCGTTAAACTCCAGCTGTGGAAAAACATGTTCCTTCTCCTGCTTCTTGAGTTATGGCAGGCCGCTAGTTGGAAGATTTAAATCTAAACAAGGTCTTGCGCATGCTTGGCTCACAAGTACGCTTCCTCATGGTGCTTCAACGACTTGTTTAGATGCAAGCGATGAATGAGTCAGGTATACGTAAACTTGTTTTTAAGGATAATCTTAATTTAGATGATAAAAAAACAGATTTGCCACGTAAACACATTCGAACTTATCGTAAACTCAAAGGGTTTGTTTAGATGTAGGTCATAAACATTTTTAAGTTTATTAGAAGCTCATTTTTCAACACACACCACTAGAATAGTTCCACATCATAAAGAAGATAAAATTAAAATATGTTTAGATAAGTAATGCATATTTCATTGAATGTTTCAAAATTTTGAATTAGATGACTCAATAATTTTAATATAATATTAAAACTCATGCTTAAAAATAGGATTAGAAATCTTATCTCTGTAGTCGATGTGATAGAACTTAAAATCGGCTAACACATGAAAAGAAATATTAAAATAATCTCACATCAAGGAGGGCCAAAAATCAGCAGACCTTCTTCACAGGAACATTTGTTGATTACGGATTCAAGCACTAGTAAGACAGCAGTTTGAAATGCTATACCTACACCCAAGCAACCCAAAGGATAAACCCATGTGTTCCTTTAGCGCCACTTTGTTTGCGGAATATGGTCGAATACGGGACGAATAAGGAGAGAATAACGCTATTTTCACTTTGACAGTCGGAATGGCTTAAACCGCCCAGAATGAGGTATTCCGGGGATAAGGCGAATAAGCCATCCTGGCTGATCCCCACGAACTGCCTATTCCGGCCACATTTTGCAGGGGCACGAATACGACGCGCTGCATCGTCGCCCGTGCCCACGCGAAACCCACCCTACCCCCCTCTCTGCGCTCGCCCTACCGGCACGCCCCCCGCAGAACCCTTAGCTCTGCGCTCGCCCTACCGGCACGCCCCCCGCAGAACCCTTAGCTCTGCGCTCGCCCTACCGGCACTCCCCCTGCAGAACCCTAGCTCTGCGCTCGCCCCTCTCGCCTTGTCGGCACGCCGCCTGCATAATCCTACCTCTGCGCTCGCCCTGCCTGTGCGCCCCTCCGCTGACTGGTACATCCTTTGCTTTCTTCCTCACACACTAGCCATGCTCACCGGTCATCTCCTTGCTACGGTTTCTTCCTCCATCCACAACCTCCTTTCCCTCTTCCCGATAGGTTCACGGGAGTTGTAGAGCCAGTACTTGTGCTTTTGCAGTGATCCTTCCCATCACTTTGACCGTCCCTTTTCTCCTGCAAGGTCCTAAAACAGTTCCGCCCTTTCCCTATTTCTACCCCTTGGAGGCGAAACCCTCACCTGGTGGCGATGCACAGATGGGAGGATAACTGCGCACACGGTGTTCCTGTAGCTTCCTCATCGGCCTCCAACCGTGAGCCATCACCGGCGGCAATTTCGGCTTGGATTAACCGGTTTTTCTAAACTTCTCCCCTGTTTTTGTGTTCGTCTTGCCCTCTGAGGACAATTTGTTTGCTTGTTTGATTTATTTTTTTTTACTTTAAAATGTTCTTTATGTGGATCATGTATATTTTTCCCTATGTGGATCATGTTTTTTATGGTGTTTCCTTCTTCGACATGTTTTTGTTTGCTCACGGTTAAGAATGACGGAAACATTTGTCATCATGCACAGCTTGCACATAGAGGTAAACAGGGTTTTTATCATACCTTTGGTGAGGACATATGCCATCTGGTCTCTTGAACAAATGTATGGAAGAGGAGCTCCCCGGACACCTGTATCCAACTTCTCTAAAATGAAATGTCGATCAATCTCAATATTCTTTGTTTGATCATGTTGGAGAAGATTATTTACAATGTTGGTGGCTGCCTTGTTGTCATAGTAAAGTCCCTTTGGCAGTTCTACTTTTATTCCAATGTGACTGAGAAGGATTTTCAGCTATAACAAAGTTTAATCCTATGTTCTTCTTTAGCACTAAATCTAGCACATACCATGCACTTCTTACCACATGCAACTAGTGTCTCTCCCACAAATGGTTCGACAGATAACAAGTCTTTCATTAGACAAGACTTTATCTTGGCACCCTATCTACAGCTCTCATCTGAGGTACCCTTGGTGCATGCATAAACTAACCATAATGATTGCATAGGTGGTGACTGGCCTAGTGAGTGTCGAGTACAAAAGTTTGCCACCAGCTTTGGTGCATCCCTGTACTCAAGACAGGATTTGTCTCACAGAAGTCTTGCTCATCTGCACCTTTAGAAGTGGTCTTAATGTTCTTCAATTATTGTATTGCATCTCTAGAACAAACTTCATTATTCTGTACACACTTGACATGAAATGTGTCCATTTCGCAACTTAGATATAATAATAAGTTTTTCTTTGTTCAGTTTTGTCCAACCAATTGCTCTAAATCCCCTTTTGCTTATACCCCACAAGTCCAAGAGTTTTGTTGATGCACTGCCAACTAACTCTACCACAACCCTTTTCAAAATCTAATTTGAAAAGAACTTCTTTCTTGTCCCTGCTTTTCTGATAATGAACTGCCTTATAAGCTGCCATGCAATTAATCAAAATAAATCTCTCTTCCATGAAAACAGCCCACAATTTGTGCAAGAACCCTGTTAAGTTGAGAAGCCATGATTTTTGTGATTATCTTGTAAGAACCGCTCAACAAACTAATAGGTCTATAATCAGTCACTTTTTCAGCTCCTATTTTTTTTTTTAGAATGAGAACAATGTGGGTGGAATTAAAGCATCTGATACTGAGTGATCTTTCCTCAAATTCTTCTACAAATCTCATCAAATCATCCTTAATTACATCCCAAAAGAATTTGTAAAATCACAATGAAAAACCACCAGGTCCAGGAGATTTATTTGCATTCATAGTAAAAACAACATTTTTAACTTACTTCGTCTTGAAAGGGAGAGCACATCATTCAGCTTCAAAAAGAAGTCATCCTTAAAAAGAAGTTCATGGAACCTGTTGCCTGTCCATTTCTCACTTGCCACAAAAATATCAAAACCAGTCTCACGGGTCATCCCTTTTTCTTCAATGCATCTGATTAGCTTTGGATGGATTCATCTTTTATTCCCGACTTTGTTGGGCTCTGCAAGCTGCAAAGAAGTCGGTCTTGACCTTGTTTCCATTCTCACTTCATCGTTGGCGGTTATGCCAACTGTCAGAAGATGACATCTTGCACATCATGTAAAAATTCATTTTAATGTATGTAAATAACAGACTGTATGGTATATTGGTATGGATCTGTCTTTAGGGTAGCTCCGTTGTTAATGCTGGACAAGTTGCATTTGAAATTGATTTGGTTCCCAGGACCATTGGAGAGCCTACTCCTTGCATCACACGTTAAAGCCAGCAATTTAGTTAAAGGCTTGCGTTCAAAATGGGACATCAACCCCTCTCTTCCCTTCTTTTATTTTGTTGAATGCCACCATCCTTAATGCTGGTTGGTGCTTACCATGAAGCCTTGGATGGACTTCCAATTGGGAGCATGATTGAGTCTTTTATATGTTGAAAACAGAGACTTGTTTAGTTGATCCTATGAAGCAACCTTGTCTTGTCTCTCTTCTTCTGAGTCCTGATAGCCTAACAGTGGATGGAGCTAACGCCAATTGATGCGACTTGCATGAGCTGGGCCAAGGGGATTAACCAAGTTGACCTAAAAAATTGCATTCAATCTGCATGGGATGAGGGGGGGTATTTTATGCAGTATTTGGCAGGGGGTATGATGGCACCCCGTGACCTGGTCTCTCAGTCCATTGCTCTGTCCTTCTGATTGGGAAAAGTTATGACCATGTGTTGGGGCCATATGCTTCCCTCCGCCGACAAGAAGCTACTCACGATAAGTGGTCAACCTCGCCAAGGGGAACTAAACAACAAAACGGCAGGTTTGTCATCAGTTCTGGTTCTAATAATTGCTGCACGCAGGGTTTTCAGGCTTCTTCTTAGCTGGGGTCAGCTCCTCTCTCATTCTACCTCATCTGAAAAAAGGACCATATACCCGATGATGATGTCCCACAAAATGAAGCAGATGATAGGACCTTCCTTGAGTACAGAATTTCAATACAAGAGGTCTTTAGATTCTCAAAGACTAAACTCTATACTTAAATAAAGATTCAAACTTGTATTGAATTTAATGTGACAGCACATTTTACGAATGCTAAAATTGATCCGGTGTGACCAAATGTCCATTATCAATGCCAATATGAAAATTGATATTAATAGAACTATCTAACCAACTACTCCATTGGATAGAAAAATGCATGGGTTTTGCCAAACCTACTGCCTGTTGGGTTGGGAAATCAGATTTGATGTAGTATTAATTGCAATATATGCCCGTTAGATTTTGAAAAGTATATATTAATATTATAATCAATATAGGAGGAATGTGGAGAGCTGCAATCAAGGCAGTGATTAACCTGTCTTAAGCAACGATTTTAACTCCAAAAACAGGGCACAGACAAGGGTATCTACTACTGTCCTCATGTGGGTGCAGAAACTATCTATATTGTTGATATATGTGCGTTTGAAATTGTGCAGGAGATGTTATAAAAACATACCAAATCAGCGTCAATGGGGTTGACAAAAACATTATATGCTGCCTAAACATTATATGCTGCCACATATTTGGGGCTTCTTATCTCAGGGTTTGCTACTTATGTTAGATATTGGGACAACCTAAATCAAAAAATGGATAAAGGATTGTTTGGATGGAAAGCTACTTAATATAGGCATTTTCCAAAGCAAGAGTAGGCAATTTTTTTGGCAGCTCCTCTTTTGGAGCTTCTTTGTTCATAGTTTAGTCACATGACCTGTGTGACTGGTTTTCGGCTGAACAATTATTTTTGTGGGAGGAGAGTGTAGGTGAAGGTTGATTTTTTGGGGGCATACTTTCATTTTCATTTACACTTGTACAATTTCCCCTTTTCTTAAACAATTCCTCATACTAACATCTTCCCCCCACCCACTATGGGGGGGAAAAAATCAGAGGGCTCTGTGGATGCCAAACCTGATGTAATTTGTGAAAGCTTGCTTCCAAATCAGTGATTATTCTCTATATGGAAACCATGACCCAAATTAGGCTATTTATCAAAGCCAACTATCAATTTATGACCCAAATTGTACCATTTATCAAAGTCAGATATGAATTCACCATGGCTGGCTGCATGTATGCAACTTGAAACCCAGTCCAAGGTCATCAATCTCAATGGCTATTGGAACACACCAACTGATTCACCCAAGTCCCAGCAGCACTATATATCCCACCTACCCTTGCAAACTTAACATGTTTGGTCAAATAGGAATGTGTGGTTACCAGAGAATCCATAACTTGCTGCCTATTATTTATTTTCTTTTTTAATCTTCAGATGTAATGTTGATGTTAATTTCTTTCCCATTTGGGTAAAGAGGAAAGGATCGAGGATGGTTTTAGAATGCCAGCTAAACATAAGCCAACACTGGGTTTCCGAAATTGACGACTGAGTAAGGACTCAAGTCCAGAATTAGCTGATTCAGCTTATTTTAACATATTTCCTTTTTGCTTCCAAGTTATTTTTATAATCTTGATTTGATTCAAACCAAAAATCCAAGAACCCAACCAAACAAAACTGGATTTTTGGTCCATCTCTGTTTATAAACTGATTTAATGCATTTTCAGACCCTGTGTAAAATAAAACCACAGTATACACCAAAAGAAAATAGTTATATTTTATCAATTATATCTATGTATCATTTTTATCGTCTTATTTTTGTTTATAGATTTTCTCTAAACCGAGTCAAATGACACCATTAACATCCCTCACCGCTATATAACCTTATTAAGTTGGTAATCCGATACGGCAAGGATGGTTTTTGAATGCCAGCTAAACAAAAGCCAACATTGGGTTTCCAAAATTGATGAGTGAGTAAGGACTCAAGTCCAAAATCAGCTGATTTAGTTTATCTATACTATATATATAACACATAGTTTCTTGGTGTCACTTGTCAATATTAGAAAATTCTGTTTTCCGTCTAAATTTTATTTTATTATTTTTCTATTCTTTATTAGTATCTCTACCCCCTATTAATTCTCTTTTTTCCCGCTATCTCTCTCATTTATTCTCTCTATCTTCCCTCTCCCTCTCGTTAATCATATTATTCAAATGACAGCCACGTAATAGAAAAGAATATTTTAAAAACCAGACATGACATCAAACAACCAAGGGATTTGGCCTATTATAGAATAAATGATAAGCATGGTCCATACATCAGACTGTAAAAAGTCTCCATTTGATAAGTCATATTATTGCATGCATACACTTTCATGACATTTTCTTTACAGTAATTTTAATTAGTCATCGCTTCACTTCACTTATGTTTTGTTCTTTCTTATCATTAGGAATCGTAGAAAGCGCAAACATACTATGTCCACCTCCGGTGAGTCTATGCTTACTTCTTATATTTGATTTTTTTTTTAATGGTCATTTTCAATTACTTCGTGAGAATAATGTTTGGTATATCGTATACAAATTTAATAGTGGAATACATTTCTGTCTACATTTTTAAGTAGATGCTTTTTTTTGGAAAATTTATCCTCGTCCTCCACTTTGGTGGGATGTTTCTCTTCATTAAAAGGGAACAAAGGTAAACGTCCAGTTACAACTGAGGGCACTGCTACGACCCGTGCCCCAAACTGGGCCGTCGACCATGACAAAATCCTCATTCAGCTTCTGATGGAGGAATATGACAAAGGAAATCATATCGAGGGGACATTCAAAACGCAAGTTTGGCACCAGATCGCGCCCAGCTTCAATGCTGCAAGTCATCTAAATTACAACAAGGACCAACTACAAAATCGATGGAAGGTCCTCAAAGGGATTTATGTCAAACTTGATGCGTTATTTAAAAGAAGTGGGTGGGGTTGGGATGATGAAGCAAAAAGGCCTGTGCCTGGAGTTGAATCATGGGAACAAGCTATTGAAGTAAGAACAATCTGCTATGATAATAACATTTTTTCTTGCTATTGCTTATGACTAACACAAACGTAATCACATGTCCATTAATTTTTCAGGCAAATAGTGCCCTTCGTACATTAAAAGGTAAAACGTTTCAGTTCTTGAAAGAGATGGTTCACATGACAGCCAACAGCATGGCGAATGGGGGAGATGCGGAAGGGTCTATGCATGCGTCACAACATGTGAATAGACGTGGACGCAGGGTTGCAAACCGCAACAATTTGCCACATTCCGTGGACCCCCCACTGCAGCCACAACAGCGAGTGGATCAAGTGCAATCCCCGCCACCGTCTGTGCAGTCCAATGAAGATTATGTCGAAGGTCATATAGCTATTGGTGATTACGTTAATGCCCTTCACTATGCCAATGTTGGTTCTATAACAGGTGACGATCCTATGTCAATATCCCAGCAACTTCATAGCTCATCCTACGGTGGATATGAACAACATTACAGTGTCGGTTCTGTCCCTGCCCAATCTCATTACTCCACTCGGACACCTTCCCCGCCGGCACATAGGCCAAATGAAGAAGAAGTCATTTCTCCTCATAAGAAGGGAGCATCATCCTCAAAGCGTCGGGGTAAAAGAAGCATTGGGGACGAAGCAGTACTCTCTTTCTCCAGTGCATTGCGTGATCGCACTGAAGTTATGAGGGACCTGAGAGCATATAAGGCTTCATCAAGGGGTTCTAGTGGCGGCACCAATGTGTCCGATACACCGGCGGATGTACAAGATATGATCCCGACAGTCAAAGAGTGTATGGACGATCTACGACGTATCCTGAACCTTCCGCGTACTTTGTACTTCAAGGGTGTGAACTTGTTTGGTACACCGGGTATTCGGTCCGTCTACATGGCTCTGCCGGAGGAGGAGAAGCTTGACTGGGTTATAGCTTGGACTAGTTGACTTTAGTTGCTACCTGCCGTGTACTTTGTACTTCAAGGGTGTGAACCTGCTTGGTACACCGGGCATTCGGTCTGTCTACATGGCTCTGCCGAAGGAGGAGAAGCTTGACTGGGTTATAGTTTGGACTAGTTGACTTTAGTTGTTTTGTATGGTCCTAATCTTTTGCTTGTTTCTTTCCTTTTATCATGCTTGCACCAGTTGCACTTGAATGTTACTCTTATGTTCTTGATCATGCTTTTCTTATCGCGCGTCATGTCTGTTGTGGTCATAACCTATTTCAATTAAATGTGTTTGGTTATGTCTATTATGTTACTATAAATTGCAATTTCTACTTGTACGTCCCCTGCAGGTATATGATTTTAACTAAGAATGGGACGTTTTAAGTGTTACGTTGTGTGGGTTGGTCGGGAGCCTGGTTTGTACCTTACTTGGGGAGAATGTTATGCCCAAGTTAACGGTTTTCCAGGAGCTCGATATAAAGGGTTTCACTCAATTGAGGAGGGAGAGGCTGCACTGTACAGTGTTGTGGAGCATTGTCGACCGACACCAAGAATGAGTCGTCAAGAATATGCAATGGGCACTCCAAGTACTGTACGAGCCATGACCGACCCCCCTACATCACACGTGTCAACACAGTTGTCATGGCAATATTGTCTCACGATAGTACTTTTGTTTCTAGTTGTCCTCTTACTTTTTTTTATTTTGCTTGGTGTACTATTTATGTCCTTGAGGAGCCATTGATGTACCCTTCTTTTGAACTATGTACCGTTTTGAATTTAAATGACAAGTAATGGTGGTTTATGTAGACATCAATGAATTAATAATGGAGTTCATTCATGAGGACGACGAGATGATTGAAGAAATTGAAGAAGTCATAATTGAAGCAATATCAGATCAGTATGCCACAAATGTGCCTAGGCAAAAGATGTTTACTTCAGCACATACTGGTCATGTGTGGATACAAGAAGTGCTACAAGGGCATGAGCGGAGGGCGTATTGGGCATTCAGGCTTAGCCCTACCATGTTTATTGCACTGAGAGACATGTTAGTGGACAGGGGCTTACTATTTGACTCACGACATGTCACTGTCTATGAGCAACTAGCAATGTTCTTACATGCTGCTGGCCATGGTGTTGCGACTGGGGTATTGTGTGAGTACTTCCAACACTCTTCACAAACAATCAGCTATTATGTCAATAATGTTGCTATGGCATTGGCATCTCTGAAGACGGAATTTATTCAGCTTCCTTCTAATGTGGGTGAATGTCACCCTCATATCCGAGGGAAGACATATTTCTATCCTTACTTCAAGGTATTTGATTTCTAATGGTCTAGCATTTCATTTTTAATAGTCTAAACAAAATCTTATGCATGGTCTTATTTTTTCATTGCACTGTGTAGGATGCGATTGGGGCGATTGATGGAACACATATAATAGCTCATATTCCACGAAAAGACCATGGTCGCTTTCGTAACCGCAAGGGTTACATAAGCCAAAATGTAATGGGGGTTGTCTCTTTCGATCTGACTTTTCTATACATCGTTGTTGGTTGGGAAGGTTCTGCAGCAGATATGAGAGTATTGAAGTGGGCATTGGATCATGACGGGTTTCGGGTGCCTCGCGGCAAGTACTATCTTGTCGACTCTGGATACGCAAACACGCGTAGTTTCTTAGCTCCTTATCGAGGACAACGGTACCACATTGGTTGCTTTAGAGGTCGTGGTCGACATTATGCTAATAAAAGAGAGAAGTTCAACCATAGACATGCACAACTGAGGAATTGTGTAGAACGCGCGTTCGGTGTGCTCAAGAATCGTTTTCAAATCTTAAGAGAGGGTTGTATGTACCCATGGGAAACACAACGAAAGATAGTGCTAGCATGTTCTGTCGTCCACAACTTCGTTCGTCGAACGGAGGGACATGATGTATATTTTAACATGGCAAATGAACGTGGATTTGCAGAAGATGATGGAGATATTGACTACCCCGTTGACATTGCGCCTAGCCAAGCTGAGCTAGTTGTAGGGGACCATGTCAGGGAGAAAATTACAGACCAACTCTGGGAGGAGAATAATTAGCTTTGGTAGATGTTTCCTTTGTTTGCTCTTTTCCGATTTATCTTGCTTAGTTGTTATGCCATGTATGATTTATTTTTATTTCTATTTGGTAGACATTTGTATCGTTCACTATATGGCATGTAACTTTAATTCATATCTGCATTTTGTTTCTTTTCATTCATATGCACTGAAAACTGATGTTCATCTATATTTTGGATACCATGGTGTTTTTATTTCCTCTCATTTGTTCTTACAGGTGGTGCGCATACACGGTTGGAGTGCTTCTTTCTTAGACATACACTCAGATAGCAGGAGGCATGATTGCAGCCCTATACCGATTGCACGTTTGGGTAGTAGGAAGGCATACGTGCAACCCTACCCAAGCATGTCTTCGGATATTAGCACGGCATGATTGCAGCCCTATGTGAGTGTTGTAATGTATGGACAGTGATGAAGGAAGAAGCAGTGAGTCTATTGGTTGGATGGCTTTTAAGCAACCCCAATAGATGATGAAACTCCTTTTTCTGAGTCCATCTTTCATATTTTGACGAAGCATTCGTTTCATTTCATTATTTTAATCTTCAGTTATTATGGGGGTTGCATGAGCCTCGTTTGATTTCATGCTATTTTTATAAACTTATTATGGGGGTTGCATGAGCCTCGCTTGATTTCATGCTATTTTTATAAACTTATTATGGGGGTTGCATGAGCCTCGCTTGATTTCATGCTATTTTTGGAAGACATATTATGAGGGTTGCATGAGCCTCGCTTGATTTCATGCTATTTTTATAAACTTATTATGGGGGTTGCATGAGCCTCGCTTGATTTCATGCTATTTTTATAATCTTATTATGCAGGTTGTCTGATGAAATTTCTCTCAGGTGCATTTTTTCAGTAGCTTACTAGAAATAGTGTACTGTGTTCGAGCAAGAATTGTGATGCAAGAATTGTGATGCACTGTGTTCGAGCATGAGAGGAGTTCTCTAAATAAGGTGGCTGGGCTTATGGAGCAAGAATTGTGATGCACTGTGTTCGAGCATGAGAGGAAATCTGACCTATGAAAGTTATTAGGATTCCTTTTTACATTTCTGCTGCTTGTGGGAGAATAGTACTCCTTGCAGTTGAGTATAGAGTGCTTTGCTATGTATCTTGAGAGAGTCTTTGGTGGTTGTATCAATAATAATAATCTTGACATTGTTAATAATAGTTGGTGTATATTTGCTTATATTGTATTCATTTTAGAATCATGTCTTAGACAGATTTATGGTAATAACAAATTAGTTACATACTTGAACTTGTATTAGAAATATTACAACTCAGATTTATGAAGTCCTAATGGATCATGACATGAGTTGTATTCTTCTCCAAGCTCTACTATTCTTGTCAATGGTGAACTACGTGGATATTTCAGAAGGTCTAGAGGATTGAGGCAGGGAGATCCCATTTTCTATTGGTGGGGCAAATATTGAGTTTTTTTTGGGATAGAACAGCTAATCTGGGATTAATAGATGTTTTCTATATTGGAATAAATAAATTTCAGCTAACTCACTCACATTTTTTAGATGATCCTATGCTATTTACATCAGGTCAAGAACAAATGCTCCAGAATATCAAGAAATTGCTCTTTCTAATTGAAGCCATCACTAGGCAGAAGGAAGGTGGATTATCTCCAAATCTGTTCTTTCTGCCTTGGCCATTTATTTTGTTCCAATCTTTGGAGTTCCTAAATCAGTTGCAAAGAGAATTGAATCTGCAAGAAGCTCTTTTTTCTGGTCTGGAGGTAAAGGGAGAGGGGCGGCCTTCATTTGATCAACTGGAAGAATGTGTGCAGAAGTCAAGAGCAAGGGGGTGTTGATCTTTGTAAAATAGTGATTTTTAACAAAGCTATGTTGGCAAAATGGTTCTGGAGAATAGGAGAAGATGCTAAGCCTTCTGGGTTAGAATATTAAAACTAAATATTTTTTTTCCAGGCCAATAGATTGTGTCTACAGTCTTCTAGTACATATAATCTGTCACGAATTTGGAAACATATTCTTAAGCCTGTGGATGTCCTATCCATCTTTGTTGCCTAATTGCCTTTCAGGTGGAAATAGTGAAAATATTTCCTTTTGGAAGGATGAATGGCTTTCAGACAGGTCTTTGGTTGAGCAATTTAGAAATCTCTTTCTTATTGTAAATGATACCAGTACATTTTGGCGGTACATTTTGGCAACATCTTTTTTTTTTAAAGTGGATGGTACCACTGTATGTACAAAGTAGAAAAACAGAAGTTACATGTGTGTAAAAAGAAGCACTCCCCCTCATTCTACAAAACACCAAGATGTTGGGACACAACTATTCTTCCAAAAGTACAAAAAAGGAAGAATTATGTAATTGTTCATTACATTGGACTCTCATCCACTCTTTCACTCTGCTATACACAAAAGACAAATTCTTGTCCGGAATATTTGCTTCCCTCCTAAAAATCCTCTTGTTCCGTTCTGACCATATAGCCCAAAAGGTCACATGGAGAACCAGCCACCACAACATCCTGTCCCCCTTCAAGGGAAACTGCCAAGACCAAAAGCGAATCAACTCCCCCACCTCATGCTCAAGAGGCCTAACCACCTAGAACTTCTGGAACACACGATCCCAAACCTCGGAGGAGAACGTACAGTGGACAAGAAGGTGGTCTATATCCTCATCCTCTTCCCCACAAAGGCTGCACAAGGAAGGGATGTCACATCCAAACCGAACCAATCTGTCAGCTGTTGGCATCCTGCCATTAGAGATCCTCCAAACCATAACTTTCACCTTCATTGGAGACCTCGTAGCCCAGATATGACGAGCCACATTAGATCTAGTCCCCCCATCCATAATGTATGCATAAGCAGACCTGACAGAAAACTCTCCATTCACATTCCACAACCAACGGACAGAATCAGCTCGATCTGCCACCAAATTGTGCCCCTGCAGAGTATCCAAGAGTGCCACACAATCTATCATTTCATCCTCCCTGAGATTCCTTCTAAACAGTCTAGGGAAGAGGCACTGGTCCTACCCATCTGTCCGTCCAAAATAAACAAGACTTGTCGTCTCTCTTGGCAATATCTTCTTTCAGACACAAGCCAGATATAGACCTTAACCTTTAGAGGTGATTTAACTTTCCAAACTTCATTGTATTTATGATATGGTGTATGGCTCCTGTCCATGAGGTTATAAAAGGACTCTACTGAAAAGGTACCATTATTCACACTCCAGACCACAGGATCATTAACTTCAGCAGTAAAATTTATGTTAGACAACAACGCCATAAGGTGTAGGTACTCTCTTTCAACATCTTCCTTCAGATTTCTTCTAGTCCGTATATTACAAAAGGTGCTCTCTCCCTATACATGATAACAAATGGCCGACAAGACACCATCTATCCGTTACTATTCTGTAAATGCTGGATCAACTAAACAAGTTTAAATGTTTATAAGCGATTTGCAACACATTTTCTTTCTAAAAATCGCTAAGTAAAACTAGCTAATAGCACAATATCATCAAAATTAGTTAAGTGGAACCATGCTATTATGCCCATTTGAATGGCATCCATTGTATTATGCGAGTCCGATCAATTATGTATCCACCCATTTTTAAATAATTTTAGTTAAGATTGGGTGCTTTAGCATGAATTATTAAATAGATCAAGTTCAAATTAAGATGCATTCCAATTCATTTGTGCTCCCAAATTTTGCCTTATTAAGATGACGAGTAATTTGACTACAAGGTTGTTTGATGTGTCATGACATATTATAAAATATCATAAGATGTCGTAAGCTAAACATTTTATCATCACTCATTTTTAAAATAGACGATTTCAAAACCATTATTTGACGGTATATATGTTATGTCAAATCAAACGATTTTTGAGATAAAATTTCCTTCCCTACGAGCTTAGTTAATTCCGTTTGAGCATTGAACACCTTACCCTAAGATAAACTGGTACTTACATAAAACTTATCCTACCTTGGGGTCCTCATAAACTCCCAAGAACCACATTGTTTTGGCAAGATTCATCTAAATTAATGAATGCTTGTGGTTTTTGCAAATTTGGTTGGAACCTCCTAAAATTAAGATCACACAATCCCCAGTTCCGGAGATATTAGGATCTGTATTTTCCTTCGGAGCATTGTAATATTTTAACACATTGTCACATTATTGGTATCACACTCTTTTGACCCACGTTTTATAATTAGTAGTACATAGTACCTTTACTAAAATATCATGTGTTTAAATAATTAATATCTAGTTATAATTATTCTATTTTAGTATTTCAAAATTATATTAACATTAATTTTTATGAACACATGTATAATCAATAATATTATATATTAATATATATGTTACATTGTCCATGAATGAAGGTCAAAAAATATAGCGTAGAATAATATTTTCAATTTCTTATTCTACCAAATCGGAATTAGTAGGTAGTAAGATAAGAAGGGTAATTTGGACAAAAAAAGTGCTTATTCTCCTTCTTATTCCCTCCTTCGTAATCAAAGCAATTAGAATAACTTCTTATTCTATCTTCAATTCATATCCGTTGCCAAATCAAAAGACTTCTTATTCTAGAATAAGCCATCCGGCATAACTTATTCTAGAATAAGAAATCCGGGAAACAAAGTGGGGCTTAGGAACTAGAATAAGCAATTTTGTATTCAAATGACTGTTATCCTCCCATCCCCTCTTTTTCAAGTAGAGGAGAATCCATGTTGATGACAACAAAACAGGTGGGCATGCAGCACAAAGGGTCTTTTATCTCCTCCCCCCACCCCCAAACCCCAAACTCACTTCATCTTTGGATGAGAGGAGAATTAGTAATGATAACAAATGTGGCCCTCCCCTAATGCAAGTAATTTTCCAAATACAACCACCAATGAAGGTTGAGCAAATTACCAACGTATGTAGCGTTTCACATTCTAGAAATCTTCGAAAGAGTGTAAAGCCATGTTTGGCGTTGCTTGGGAAGTAGTTATAGATTTTCATAGATTTCAATTCAATTATTTTGAGGGAAGAAGACGTATAGTTTTTACAAGCCATTTATTTAATACTTTTGCTATTTTCTTTTTACCTCAATTAAAAGTTCCTTAATTACCCAAGAGAAAAAGGAACAGAAAAGAGGACGCAGGGGTGTTCACATTTTGGTTTAGGTTGGTTTAGTTTGGTTTGACTACAAAATTTTAAAAACCAAACCAACCGAAATAGAAGGTCAAACCAAACTTCAAAAGCCGAACCAAATCAAACTAAATCGAAAACTTGATTTGCTTCGATTTGATTTGCAATTTGGATAATATAATAGGCCATTATGATTAAATAGTCTACTTCGGTATCTATACCATAATACTAAAATAGAGTTCCTATTTTTCCGTCAAAATTAAAACCAGGACAGGTGGCAGCAAGAGAATCTCTCTCTCTATCTATCTATCTATCTCTCTTTATGAAGAATTGGAATGCAGTGGAATTAGGGCCCTTTCGAAATTTTGTAAATATTTATATTAAATAATCTTTGTCTCTCTATTTACGACGGATTAGGGCCTCTGTCTGACCCACCTAGCAGCATATTCCCTTATTTTGCTTTTTAGAAACGAGCCACTGTAAATCAAAAATAGAATATTTATGCATTTTCTTATTTTATTTTTATTCCTTTTGTAACTTATAGGCATCTAAACAAAATGCTTTCTTATTTTAAAATCATGAAATTTTATTAATATTATGTCAGTTTTTAATAGATCTTTTTTCAGAGTTGATGTATTAATTTTTAGATAATTATAAAAAAATTAACTTAACTTATACTAATTAAAAAATATATGTTTATTCAAATCTGTTATTTTCCCATGCATCACACTGGCATAGAGCCAATTATTTTCTTAAAAGATAGTTGTTCAAATTTTATTATTTGAAAATTGTTTAGAGGTTTGGATCTTGAAATAGGTCATTATAGGCGATCTAAAAGATATTATCTAAAAATAATTTGAGATTTTGTACCTTACACAAGATGTTCTTTTAACTTAATTCGATTTATTTGGGTTGATTTGGTTTGTGAACAAAGGAAACCAAATTTGTCAATTCCGTTTGGTTTCAACTTAAAATGAACTTTTCAAAAGTTCAAACCTAAATAAGCAAAAGCGAATTAATCGATTCCTTTCGATTTTTTTGGTTTAGCTAACACCCCTGGGAATGAGACATGATGCATGTACAGTGAGAGTGCAAATGAGTCAAGCCAAGTCAAGTTTCACTCTGCTCGAACTTGACCTACAAAATGTAAGCTCAAATTTGGCTCGAACTCGACCGAGTTTCTGAAAGAGCTGTTCAAATTCAGCTCGTTCAAAAACTCGACGAGCTCGAGCAACTAATCCACCCCGACTTGGTCATAAATGTTTGAATCCGACTTGCTGAACCGCGGGTCCAGCGCACTTCGTGCCACCGTTAAATCTCTTAGATCTGCTGGCAGCGAGTGGTGCAACAAGTATTTTTTAAAATAATAATTACCGATCTGTACATCATACCGTCCGATCTCCAGTCACATGGTTAAAAAATTTTAAACAAAAAAAATTTAGACAAAGCCCTAGGTTTAAGTGCCTCGGCGGGGCCCAACGCGCTAGGCTGGTTTGCGCAAGCCCAGGAGCACTCTCGTAGAACGGCCGTTGCCAGTCTGTTTCCAACATATCCGAGACAGGACTATCCTGAGAACTGGGCAGCGGTGAGAAGCCTTCTATTTTATCATCCAACTTCCAAATAAATTATTTATTTGCTAATTTTTAAATGTTTAAAACTATGTTCATATCTTTAAATTATTAAAAACATTAAAGTTCAAGAACGTAAACGAGTCGAGTAGGCATGCGGCCAAACTTGAGCTCGTTTATGAATCGAGTTTAAAAAATTATTTAAACTTGATTCATTTATTTAATAAACAACCGAATTCGAGTATTACTCAAGCCGAGCTCGAGTTACTCGTCGAGTGTACTGGTTCATTTGCAAACCCTACTGTGCGGTACGACAGTTCATGAGAAATGGAGTCTTCGGGAAGGATAATAATGTCATTTGCATAAAGTGATGCCGTTAACCTAACTTAGTGAGGATTAACTTCTCTTTTTTTTAAAAATTAACTAATCCAACTTGAATAACGGTACAGCAAGGGCAATCCTGGTACTATATGGTCATATGAAGGTTAATGGTGCAAATATGAATTTAAGAGAAATTTTTTAAATTTTCATAATATTATTGGTGTAAAATCCTTAAATCCTTATGAGCATTTTTTTTCAAATTTTGTAGATCCATGGCCCTTGCTTGCCACTGTCTCCACTACGATGTACTGAGGCACAAGTAACGATCCGACAACGTTCACCTGCCTCTCACGTTTAAATTTGCAAATAAACCCTCTAAAACTAAACATTACTAGTAAGCTCAAGTTAATATAATAATTAAAGTAGAAGTTTCAAAGTATAACTAATTACATGACCAATTGTAAAAGTCATAATGTTGGTATTATGATCTACTTTACTTTATAAAAAGAATGAAAACTTACTTCTTTATACCTAAGAATTAAAACAAAGCCTTTGATACATTTTTAATGAATCAACCTTCAAGCTAAAGTTAAATGTCCAAATTTAAAAGATGAATATGATTGATGTAAACTTTCTATATGCAATGAAATTTCAAGGATATTTATATGATATGCTTAGTCACTAAAATGATTTTGTCTCCTAATATTTAAAATATTTCCATGATATGTTTAGTCAATAAAAAAATTCCTTGTGATATATTTAATATGTCCACACCATTGTCGTAAGTTGAATTGAGCCAAAGCGAGGAAAAGGAGTCACATAACTTAATTTTTGAAAGACAAAGGGCAAAAGAGTTTTGAAAACAACGAAAGCACCATGGTCCTTTTTCGTGTTAATTAGCTCAAATTCTATAAGAAGATCTCTTGTTTAATTTATTGGTGTAATATGTAGGGATATTTATCAAACGTAGACCTTACCTCTAAATTGTGTTCATAAATGATAGCTTTGATTGTGACTTGAAATTAGTACGAAGTTTTTCATTATTGAGCCTAAATAATGAGTAAGACTATTTAAAATGATTTTTTTTTAGAGATCTATGGTGGTAGCAATCCAACTCAGCAACTTAGTTTCGTAAGAAGTGTATATAGTGAAAAATTTGCCCATATTAACCCATAGATGCACACCTCAAACTGTCTTATGTGAATCTCTTTACCTCATATTTTCTCCTTTCATCATTTGACATCAAGGTCATCATTAGGGATGTAAATTGGGTGGGTTGGATGGATTATGTGATAATTTGAGTTTAACTCAAATTCAAAATAGTCTAGCCCAATTTTAGCTCAACCCAAGTTCAACTCAAATTTAACTCACAATTAACCCAAATTCATCCCCAATTCAATGACGAGTGGGTTGGTTAGGTTGGATTGGGCTGGTCATATTTATAAATGATTTGTTAGAAGTGTTTTGTTTTTATATGAATTATTGTAAAAGTCAATAGATTAAACTACGCCAACTCGTTTTCAGCCCAGCCTAACTGAAATTTAACTAGTGTCAACTCAAATTTAATCCAATCTAATTTATATAATTTGGGCCAACCCAATTTCTTTTAATATGAGTTGAGTTGGATTGGATCACGGATTGATCCGTCCGATTAACACCCCTAGTCATCATGTATTTTGAGTCTATCTATAACATGTGGTAACCTTCTAGAACATTTTTATCTAGTCTTGCTCCCAAAAATATGTTATCACTAGTTCGAAATTTGGACCACATTAGATAAATGCGTTGCCAGATGATTGGTTTTTTCCCATTCAAGTTATTTTAGAATCTCTTAGGTCCATTCATCAGTCTCTTTTGACATGTCTTAAGTCTTTATCCCATCGAAGACACTTTTAGAACATCCAGAAGTGACTCATCCATGTCTTTACACACGTTGGGCCACTTTCTTGCATAAATTGTCTTAGGACAAGAGAAGAAACTTGGCAATTTTGGACGTTCTTTGGTCAATGTTAGGGCAAATTTCTCACACCTGTTCCGTTGGATTTTACAAATCTTAAGGGGTTTCGTGTACAAGGGTCGTCTACAAAGAGTAAGGTAGTCCACAAATCATCTCAGAGAAATCATTAGTTAAAAAAACTATCATATAATTATATTAGTTTCGAGCTTTAAAAATATATGTCCTTGTTTAATTAACAAGTAAATATATACAATTGCAACAAATTTCTTTGATGTAACTGCAAGGAAACATGTGCTTGCAGTTTTTTAACCTAACTTAATGAATACTTTCATCTCCTTTTTGTCCAAAGATGAAGTAGACTTCAACTACACAATAGCTTATTATCTCAAGTTTAGTTTTTTCAACATTCAAAGAATAGTTAAACAATTAATTCGAAGAATAGTTAAAAAATTAAAGTGTCTCTACAAAAGATGAATAGTTCTTTGTTTATTAAGTTTTATAGTGATATTCTAATTATCAGTATATAAGTTAAATTTTCACAGCAGTGCGTTGACTTAGTGATACTTTTAAAGTAAAATTCATCAATTCAACACTAGATAGTGTTTCAAAAAAGTTAAAAAGGTTAATTTTATATAAACCTCCTTACATGCAAAATATCAAACATATCCCTCTTATTTTCAGAATATCATATACATCCTTGTTAAAACAATATACTATCCACTAGTGACATTTTTGATAGAATGTTATCATAATGAGGATAAATATGATATTCCGTAATATCATATATATCCTCATTAAAATGATATAGTAACCACTAATGGCACTTTTGATAGAATGTTATCATAATGAAGGTACATATGATATTGCATAAATAAGAGCGGTATATCTGATATTTGCATGTAAGGAAGGTTTATATGAAATTAACCCAACTTTAGAAATTAAAACGCATCAACTAGATTGCATTTAAGACTAACTTATAGAGATGAGATTTTGTCATGTAAGTGTATGGTGACATTACCTAGCCTGGACCACCTTTTAAGTCTTTGTAAACCAATACAATTTAAGAAATCACCTTTTAAGGGTGCATTTGGGATAGCTCACCAAACCTGCCAACCCCCCCATATTCCATCCATTAAAAGCGGGTTTCAGTTACTTTTCAAGATTCATTGTACCACATCTCCTCTTTATATCTCTCTCTTCCCTCTTTTTAATCTCATTCGCACTAAAGCCAAGGAGGGATAGATCTATTTGAAAATGCTCAACACCTTGAAGGAATTATGTACGGACTGGGGTGGTTGCATACTGCATCCAAGCGTGCCCTTAGTCTTATGACTTGAAGGATCTGTGAAATGCAATTTTAAGATGTCTTAGTCTCAACATAGTCCCTAGATAAAGATGCATTAAGATAGGGGTTTCTGGAACTCAAATGATATGGGGAGAGTGGGAGGAGAAGGCAAAGGGAATAGGAGAAATGAGAAATAGTGGAAGAAAAGAGGAAGCACTAGAAAAGAAGACTGGAGGCAAGGTCAACGTGATGCACTTAAAATAGTAGCATTTAGGAAAAGAATTGGTCAGGCACAAGGATACTTGAGGGCATATGTACACATTCTTCCCACGAAAATGGATATATCTATAAATCGAAACCCCCCCCCCCCCCAAACGACAACCCTGCACCCAATAATAGGGGCGCAAATCAGCCGAGTCGAGCTGAGTTTTTTCATGTTCAAGTTTAGTTCAATTAATTTTAAACAAATTTTAGTTCGAGCCAAATATTTATGATAGTTGTTCAAGTTTGACTCATTTATATATTAAAAAAAAACTCGAGTTGAGTATCAAATACCTCATGACCCGAATGAGTTTATAATAATTTTAGTTTAATTTTTTTAATTTAAATTTATAAACTCAAGCCAAGCTATAATGAAAAATAAGTTGTTTGCACCCTTAGTTATACGACAGAAAACTCTATACGACAGTAAATATCTTTTTTAACTAAGTTTCATGCATAAAATATTTAAATAAATACTAAAAAAAGGTTTTAATGAATACTTAAATGAGTTCTTAATTAATATTAAAATGAATCCTTAACAAGTGCTTAACAAGTTTGTTTACGAACATAATCGAGTCAAACTTGTCTGCATTCAAGTTTAACTCGTTTTATGAATTAAGCTCAATTTTTGTTCAAATTTATTTATTTAACTCAATAAACGAGCCCGAGTCAAGTTATTTTCATGTTGTTCATAGAATTAGTTCGTTTGCAGTCCTGGCCAACAGCCATGCCTATCTACACTTGAACCCCAAACTTTCCCATAATTTCCACAATCCTCTAGTGCCGCCGGCATATCACCTTTTATGGCATCCCCCTTTCCAAAGCCTGGATCACAATTCACACCAAATATTTACAAAAAGCCCCTCAATGTTTTCCCAAATACCACCAGATCTAACGGTGCTCCCTATTCTCTCACAGGTCCATCACCGGTCCCCACGTAATGGGCCCCGTAGTCCCGGCAGGTCCTCTTCGTCAACCGGTCGTCCCCCTTGGCGGAATCACGATCATAGCCGTCCATCACCGATCTCGCAGCGTAAATCGCTCTCCCGGCATAGGAGCGATGAGGTCAGCGCTTTCCACGTGGGTCTTTCCCATTGGCTTCAAATAATTTAAGGCGTACCTCTCTCATTCTCTCTCTTCTGTGTGGCGTTTTTGGTTCTCTCTTTCTCTCTCTATCGGCCTTGGAAACCCAGAAGACGCGAGCGAGCGCGCAAACCCTCCTGCGACGAAATCTCGAACCAGAAGAAACCCCCCGCCCCGCGCGCGCAGACCTTTGCGGGGGGCCGTCCCCGGAGGGGGAGGGGGGAGGGAGCAGCCAGACCTAGGGCGGGGGCGCTTGCGCCATCGCCGCCGCCGGCGCCGCAGCGGGGGAGGTCGTCTGCCCCCTTCCCTCCCTCCTGGGGCGGGGGGCGGGATGGCGGCCGAGCTGGGGCAGCAGACGGTGGAGCTCTCGGCGCTGGTGCGGCGGGCGGCGGAGGACTCGTTCGTGGCGCTGCGGGAGCTGGTGGAGCGGGCCAAGGCGCCCGAGGAGCAGTCCGACGCGCAGAAGAAGATCGAGCTCCTCAAGTACATCTTCCGGACGCGACAGCGGATGCTGCGCCTCCACGTGCTCACCAAGTGGTGCCAGCAGGTCAGCGCCTCCTCCGCGGCACCAACTTGGCCCTCTGCCCCCCTCCCCCCGCCGCTTTGAGTTGTGTGGTTTCTTTTTCCGTGGGGGTTTGCGCTTCTTGGGCGCCGTCCCGGGGGTTTCTAGGGTTTGGGAGGGTGGGGTGCGGAATCTCATTGGTGAGGATTCGGGGACTGGTGGGGTTGCGTTGGGGCGCTTAGGACGCCCTGTTGACTGTTTGCTCTCGTTGATTGTACTGACAACTGAGGCCTTTGCGGAGGAATTCCTCTTCTTTTCTAAGATGAGCAAGACAAATAATGAGTTCGCATTATAAGTGAAATGAGAGGAAAAAGAGGGGGGTTGATGGCGTGCGCCTGCAACAATTGTACGGCTTTCGTCATTTGCAGGCTATACAAGGAGATATACAAGCGAAGAAAAGGGCATTGCTTTATAATGAGGGTGGCAGAATTAATTGAACAAGATTTGTACTTGCTGCTGAAGATGAGCATTACTTATAGTGTCTGTTGGGTCTCCTGAGCTTTTGAGACTGTTCAGGACATTCATGCTGAAGAGTTCTGTCTACGAATAGTATAATATTGAATAAAGAACAAGTGAAGGAAAGGACATTCCCTTACACTTTACAATTAGGGTGGCAGAATTAATTGAAGAAAATTTGTACAAACAGCTGAACATAAACATTTCATTCACAGCTAGTTCAGTCTCTGAATTTTCATGAGGGCTCATAGCATTTATGTTGAAGGATTTTGCATGGGGACATGTAATATGCGAATGTTGGAACTTGCTATAACTTATGTCTAATCATCAACATTAGAGCCTGCCATTTTAATCTATCCAATGCCACATTTGTAGTTAAACATAGGAGATCAAATCCTTTCTTGCTACATCAACGACCTCATTTTAAGTCTTTCTGAGTTTTTCTACCTCCTTTACTCCAATTGGATCTCACCTCTTAACCAGTGCTGAACTTGGATGGCAGTGTGCATGATCGAACCATCTTAGCATGTCTTCCCTAAGCTTGATGTCAATGGGATCTAGACATAAATCATCATTTCAACATCCTCACATTTGCAGCATATGTTTTCCATTGAATCTTTTCTCACAGTCCAACACTCGGTACTATTATGACATAGCAACCTAGTAGGTCATGCTATCTTTCTATAAAATTTACCTTGAGCTGTAAGGGGACTTATCAATCATAGAGGATTCTAGGTGTACTTCCGTACTTCAACCGACATGCCTTCATTCTCTACATGACATCCTCTTGGATATCTCCATTCTCTTGAATAATAGAACTTAAAATATCAAAAGTTGCTTCTTTTAAAAATAAGTTGGACACCGCTTATTACCAAATTCTCTTGATCAACCCGCATATTATTGAAATTATATTTCATATAGTTTGCCTAAAAGTATTAGCTTTCTAACCATCGCTCCACTATTCTACTTTATCCTTCAACTCTCAACATTTTCATCAATTAGAACAATATCATCTGCAAATAACATTTATCAAAGGATGGCATCATTTAAATGTTTAGTTAATTCATCTACAACTAAAGTAAAGAGATAAGGATGTAGTACCGACCTTTGATGTAATTCCATCGTAATAGACAATACTAACATCTCTCAAATAAAGCTCTCATGCTAATAACAACCCTCTTTTACATATCCTTAATCAAAATAATATGTCCCTTCAAGGCTCCTTTCTTCACTAGAGTCCACCAAATGAGCTCTTTTGGTACTCGATAATAACCCTTCTCTAAACCCATGAAAATGATATGTAAATCTTTCATCATCTCTCTATATTTCTCCAGCAATTTTCTCAATAAGTAAAAAGCTTCTGTAATAGATGTATCTATCGAAAATCCAAATTGATTTTTGGAAACATTAGTCATGAGCTTAAATGTTGCGCTATTGCTCTCTTTCAAAGTTTTACATCGTGGCCCAAAGTTTAATACGCTGATAATTATTGCAATTCTATATATCCCAATTTGTTTTAATGAAAGGAATCATGGTACTTCTCTGATAGTTCAATAATCTTCTCCCTTTTAAAATCTTACGTACACTTTTCCAAGCTTCAATAGGTGGCCAGTCCAAGGACCTTACCCACTTTTGTCCTTATTAAAGCATCTTCAACTTTTGAAGCTTTAATCTGTTGAATGCAATAATAATTATTTAGCTTAATTGACTCATTGATTCCCTCAAAAGATGGCCTTTAAAGTGATCCTTGTTTAACAATTTAAGTACACCACCTCTTCTTAATCTCATAATGTTTAACTAGATCCCTTTGATCCTTGCCAACAGGTTTCAAATGCAGCTGAATGGAGAACAAACATACAGTTTTGGCCACATGGCCCACCATATGGATTCCTAGAATTGATTTGTGTGTTTTTCGATATCCATCCCTATAAACATAGTGGATTCAAAATAAGTCCGTATATCATGCATACTTTGTTATTAGTCCTTATATACTTGAAGTTTTTAGGTTATAATCCCTACCATTTGCTTCCTCAGTTTTTCTTAACTCTACCATACTGAAAAATGGGTTTAAGTTTAACTCACTTTAGAAAAGTCACTTATACCCCTGTTTAAATTTTGTGTTTTACTTGTTGCACTGGCAACTAGTGCTACACCGGCTGCTAGTACAGCTATTAAAAAAAAATGAACTTTTTTAGGCCACCACAAATATGTCCCATGTGTCCATACATCTCAATCTCCTACCGGACGGTCCAAAAAATCTAAAAAATAAAAAAAAATTATTATTAGGCTCAACCCATTAAACTCATTTTTTAATTCTTCATTGGGGCTCGATTTATTTGTTAGAGTCATTTTAAGTATTTTCATTTCAACACTAGTTTGAAGAATATTCCATGAATATTTACTTCTGTTAAACGATTCTTAATTTGAAGTGCTTATTACTAATTATATTAAGTGTATAGGGACTAATATCAAAATACACAAGATAGAAGGATTTATTTTGAATTCATTGTATATTGGGATCGATATATAAAAAGTCCCTAACTAATATCAAAATACGCAAGATATAGTGATTTATTTCGAATTCACTATGTTTATAGGGATCAATATCTAAAAAGTCCTTAATTTATTTATGTTTTCTTATTATTTCAGCTCATCATCCTTCTTTGTGTTATTGTGTGCTACTGTTCCTCATTGATGTCTATATTATTTTGAACCTTATTGTCAACTCAGTGCTTTTTCTTAAAGCGTGTGGAGTTAGAATACTAAATGCACATGCATAACAAGTAGATAAATGCATGTGCTACAATACATTATGCATTGATGCGTTCTGGAAATTTTCTTATGTCTAACGCATGTCCACCTTGGGGTGCAGACGCAAAAGGACTTTCAAGTTAAATTATTGTCTTCATGCTGTTCTTTCTCACCCTTCTTATCCGTTAAGGTGATCCTTTCTCCTGATGTCCCTCTTATTGTACAACGTTGGCAGGGGTCTGGGGAGTATCAATTGTATGCAGCCTCACCTTGCTCTTTTGCAGAGAGGCTGTTTCTAGCTTTGAACCTGTGATGTCCAGGTCATCTTACTGTTGCAACAAGGGTCCCTTTTTGTGACTCCCCAATTGATTACATGCATATTGTTTGTTTCTGGGACTTCCATTGACCAGTTTGCTATCTTCTTTATCATGTTGCTTTGTAGTATTTAGTTTCCTATGTTCCCCAGATCATTCCTAGTGCAATGCCTGCACTAGGATTTTTCTCATATGGAATCAGGTATGCTCCCCAAATTCATTCATATTCAAACAATCCAGTATCTCAAAGGATCTTTCTACTTAAATCAAATCTTAACTGGAGACAACAGAGAACCACATTCCCATGCTGGGAAATAGTCTGCTTCTGCTCTAATGATTCCATTTTTCCTTTCCCCTATTTCACGGATGCTGCCCAGTTTCTGACTTTTCAGTTCCTTCTGAGGCTCCCTGTGAACTTGCATACTTCTGGTAGGTCTGAGCATCATTGCCATTACATTCTGTTATCTTTTGTCTTTTAAGAATTGCCAGCTTGGGTACGTTAGTCCCATCAAACCATGACTTCTTTATTCTTGGAACACATGAACTACATCATACCCTAAACATTATTGCTGACACAGTCTTCTCCCTCTATTCGACCACTTGCTTGCTCTTTTTCTCCTAGGTAATCATGTTTGAGACATGAATAGACTATCCTACTAAATGGCACTGAAATGGTCAACAGATACAAATGTTGAGATTGAATATACTCTTAATATAGACAATAAACTTTTCTTTTGTCCGTTATTGATTGTTTTCTTAATTTACTTGTTCATTTATTTTATTGGGTACCCTTCAGTTGTGCATGTTCATCTATGATTCTGGTTCTTGGAGTTCCAGCTTCCTTTTGTGGTTTTCATCTCTCTCCTTGTTGTTTTCTTTTATAGTCAAACTTCAAAATGGTTTTGCATGTTAAATTTGGCTATTTTTTTTCTCAATATCAGAATTGACGTCCCATTTATCAAGTCTGCTTTCTTTATCTCATTTAGTTTTTGGAATCTACAATGTTTCTTCATTCCTGCAGGTTCCCTTAGTTCAATACTGCCAACAGCTTGCAGCAACTCTTTCAAGTCACGACGCATGTTTTACACAAGCTTCTGATTCACTGTTTTTCACACATGAGGGGCTGCAGCAGGCCCGTGCTCCCATTTATGATGTTCCATCCGCTATTGAAGTTCTTCTTACAGGGAGTTATAGGCGGTTACCAAAGTGCATAGAGGATTTAGGGCTTCAAACCACTCTCTCTGATGATCAGCAAACACCAGTGCTAAAGAGTTTGGACACGCTTCTACGGTCTAAACTGCTTGAAGTCCAACTCCCCAAAGAAATATCTGAAGTTAAAGTGTGTGATGGTACTGTGCTCCTCTGTGTGAATGGAGAGTTTAAGGTTCTTCTTACTTTGGGTTATCGAGGGCATTTATCAATGTGGAGGATATTGCATTTAGAATTGCTTGTGGGTGAAAGGAATGGACCCGTGAAGCTTGAAGAATCACGTAGGTATGCTCTTGGAGATGATCTAGAACGTAGAATGGCAGCTGCGGAAAAGCCATTCAGTATTTTATACTCAATTCTTCATGAGTTCTGTGTTGCCCTTGTTATGGACACTGTAATTAGGCAAGTTCAGTTACTGCGCCAAGGCAGGTGGAAAGATGCAATACGGTTTGAGCTTATTTCTGATGGCGGTCCTGGACAGGGTAACCATATTGGTCCTGTTTTGTCAGCCCAAGATGGAGAGCCTGATACAGCTGGCCAGAAAACTCCGGGTTTAAAGATTGTGTACTGGCTAGACTTCGAGAAAGCTGCTGCAGGAACAGATTCCAGTTCATCACCATTTATCAAAATTGAGCCAGGTCAAGATCTGCAGATTAGGTGTCTCCATAATACATTTGTCTTAGACCCACTTACTAATAAGGAGGCAGAATTTTCTCTTGATCTAAGTTGTATTGATGTTGAGGGACTGCTACTAAGGGCTATTGCCTGCAACAGACATACCCGTCTGCTTGAAGTAGAGAAGGAAATAAGCAAAAATTCTCAGGTCGGCGATGTTGTTCTCAAGTGCCTAGAGGATGGAATGGTGCAGGACTGGAGCAAGGTTGGTCAAAATGACGAGTCTTTCACTTATCTATTCTGTGTATGATTTTGCATCATTTGTTGGCAGGCTACAATCACTAATGTGGGTTGATCACTCGTTTAAGTTTAAATTGTGAATGGGCATACACCAATAAATTGCAACCCACATTTGTTAGTCATTAGTTATAGACCATGGGTAATAAGAGGATAATCAGGGAAAAACAAGTGACAGAAAAGCGATCCATGTCAATCCTTTTCGCCTTACTCCTCAATCTCTTTGTAGGTTAAATTGTTAATAAGATTGTTAATAAGATTGGTAGCATATCACACCTTTCCTTTCAAAAAGATAAGAGGCTAGGTGATTAAAACAAGGTGGTTAATGGATCTTAATTTGATGCAGCTTGAAAATGCAATGTGCTGTTCTTTTTAATAATTTACACAAGTAAAAGACAGTTGAAGTGATCTTTTAAAAAATTTACAAGCATATTGCTCATATATCAAAGACACAGATGCTTAGCAGAATTAGGCACAGCAAGCCTTGCTGTGGGTCTCAGTTACGTCCAAATTACATGGTTTAACTCGGCCAATACAAATTTCTAATCATTAGATTCTTTTTCTTGAGGTTATGACAAGATTAGTAGGTGACCTTTCGTGTAAGTGTGAATGCTACAAACTTGGTTTTAAAGGCAGCTTTCTAATACTCATACACCCCTAAACCAGATTGGAAATTGGCCTTAACCGATCTGGTTCTGCTCGTTCCTTGTTCATTTCTGGTCCAAGCCAACATTGGCATTGATCTAGCAGGAAAAAAGACAAAATAACCCAAAACCATTCTATACCAATCTGGTTCTGCCGATTCTGTGTCAGCACTGGCCAGCAAGACCAGCATTCACTCAACAGCAAAAGGCGTCAGGAGACTGATAACCATTCTATGTTTTAGCTGTTCTCCTATATATATTAAACTAATTGACCATAATTAGCTATAGATACCAGAACTGGCTAGTTTTAACCTAAATCAGCTGCTTCCAGGCCTGAGCCATAATTGTCAAGGCAACAAGTGACCTAACAAATGGGCAGTCTGAGCGCCATAGACATCTGCCTAAGCAGCATGTAGGTGGCACATTGGATGACCCATTGTAGCCATCCCCCCTCCCCACACACAAAAGAAAGGAAAAATAAAGAAGAAGACAAATCTCACCTCTTTCCCTTGATAACCACCCATCCCGACTGCTGTCCCCACCATCACAACTCATACCCCATTGTTTCGAAGGCATCAACTAGGCAATAAGGTGTTCTAACTTCTGTCATGTCCAAGGCGACCTGGCGCCTAGGCAAGCAGCCTATTGAGGCACTCCGCGCATGCCACCTAGGGGCACACAGCCTGCCTAAGGCCCACCTAGCCCGCCTTCTTTTGGGTTCATTTTAGTCATTAGAAAGAAGTTGAACGATATTTTCATAAAATTGACTATATTTGTGCGAAAAGGGGAAATAGACAATGAAACTTCCCATCTTGTGTGGGATTCTTCTGCCAGCAGGTTTCCTTCCCTCCTTTCATGGCCATTGATCATGAAGCAAGTTGCGAACTATGACATATTGGTTTGCTTATTGTTTATTTAAATATATCTTATATTTGTGTTTCTTTCTTTACACAACATGATTTTCTTCATCTTGATAGGCATGTACTCCCAAATTCCCATTGTTCTTTTTTTCGTACTCAGTTGTTAATATCTGTTATTTATTCTTTTTTTCTTTTTACTGTATACATATATGTTGAATAATGTGAATGCTGCCTTTGTATACAGATAAAATAGGTTTTTATATGGTGGAAAATGTAGTTAGTAATTCTCTTGAAACATGCTAGGTTTATGTAAGCTAGGCACCTCGCCTTGTTGCCTAGGCAGTAAAGTGGTAGGCCACTGCCTTTATCTCCTGGATGCCTTAACAACTATGACCCCTCTGCAGCCATCCACCCACCCAAACCACAAAAACACAAATAGAAAGAGATGAAGGGGAAATCATGTTTGTATTCTCTTTTTTTTTTTGAAAGTGTGTTTGTGTTTCCAAATTACACACAGACAAGGAAGAGGAAAGGGGATTCAGGTTTCTATGCATAGGTTCAGACACAAATAGATAGATGGACATAGCCCCTGTTCGGTGAGCCTGAAGCACCAATCTCTTGTATTTTGTGTGTGTACATTGCCTGCTCATACCCGAAGCCAGAGGAGACACTTGTAGTTGCACAAAGAGGGAGGGATAGAGGGAGATGTCATGGCATCTCTCAGCGGACATCAATGCCATAAATGGAGGTAATGGCATCATTGATGGTGCAAGACAAAGGATGGTGATGTCACTCAGTCAGAGACAGGAGACGATGACATCATTTGGCTGGATATGGTAGTCGTGCGGGAGACATCTGCTTTACTTCAGGCAACACGGGCTGCATGGGCTTTATGAGATGGATGATAGGCTTCCATAAAAAGCTAGGCCGTTCTGGCCATAGTCCTCAGTGCTCAGTTTTCAGAGTGTCCCTTCTGTTTGAGGTGGCCATTTGGGTGGGATATGCTGATTGTAGCCCATGTCCCATGGGCTATGTGGTTGTTTCTGAGAATGTAGCCTTTTGGAATTACCCTCTGTGTGGGTTTCTGTACATGGGAGCTATGCTTGTATAGTCTCCTTCCTTTCAATCTTTATAGTGACACATGGTGGCGCCAGTTATGTTAAAAAAAACTATGATTCATTTGTTATACTTATACATGGCACCAGCTATGTTCTGGAGGGGGGGCAACAAATATCTGCCAAAAGCCAAAAGGTGGACTGAAACATAATCCGTTGTCTTTTTTGTCATACTTCTATCATTAAATTTCCGCTTGTTAATGAATAAAAGCTGCATACTATTAGAAATCAAGTTGATGTACTTTGTCAACCTTCTTTCTCCATTTGGTTATACTTTCTTACATTAATAAACATCCATTAACTGTGTGATTTTGTAAACTTTTGCTGCAGGAGTATTGGGGAGATGAAGTATTGTGTGTGCGAGCATATGGAACATTGTACCTAATACTTGGAATAAACATAAGGTTTTCCCCCTTACTCAAGGAGTAACTTGTTCTATGTTGCTTCTTAGTACGTGTCTCTATATTTTCTTTGTAATTATGTGGCTCTGGCATAGTTGTTTTTTTGTTTTGGCTTGATTAGTTTTTGATGATTCAATATATGATTTGGTGTGTTTGTTGCATTTTGGTGTTTCTAGTTTTTCCATGGATTCATTGGCTAATACAGCTTTCCAGATATATGTGTGAACCCAGGTTTGCACACATCCATACCTGCATAGATTCCACAGTCGACTCGACTGTGTCTAACTTATGTCTTTATACTTGTTGTGAAGGTTATGTAGGCAAAATGAATCGGTCAAATTTCATTTTGGTGGATGTTTATCAAAGTTTATTCATTTTACTGTCATTTAGGTTCGGTCTTGGGAAGCTTACTTTCCAGAAAAAAGAAAACATGTGGATTTTGTTAACCTACAAGATCCTTAGTTTCCTCATTGTATACATCAATTGTACCTTTCGTAGATAAAGTAGCTGGTGTGCCGCATATAATTAACAAAAGAGAACATACAAGTGTAGCTTTCATCCCACATAAAACACATTCAGGTATTGCCCCCAAAAGCTACAAAGCCTACAATGCGTGATGTAAACTAGAGCACCAGATGGGAATTGGTCTGTCCTCTGAGCATATGCTTATTGAAACTTACAAATGGCTCAGCACTATAAGGAGACATGGAAGATCACAGATCCTGTGAAGGTCAAAGCATTCATGTCACCATGTGGCTTTTGCCGCAGAAGCATTATTACCAAGATCTATAGGAGGAAATAGAATAACGGTAATGATGTTATGTTCACTTTATGTGATGAAGACTGTGAAGATGTGGAGCACTTATTTTTCAAATGCAATCTATACAAGTATAGATGACTTTTGTGCACCTCACAGGTTACAGTTCAAATTCATGTCAGTTCAAGATATGTGGAATTTTTCTAGAACATCAGTCTTAAGGTGGTAAAGGAGGTACTCACGAGATACTAATATTACTTCCTCATGGTATATTCTGGAATATATGGAACGAGTGCCATAATCTTTTGGGAAGTAGTACTTACTAATATAAGGAGTGGGAAAATCTTTAGGGGAAGCAGAACTTGGAGAACATTTGCCTCTGCACATTATATTTTTAGATCCATTCTCAAGGTTCCACTTGAGATGGGGGGAAGTTATCACCATAGTGTAGTCCTCTCTTGGTTTTAGTTTGGAGGTTTTTATAAAAAAGCTTCTTCCCAATTTATTGGCACCAGAGATCCAGAGAGAAATGGATCAAGGAAGGGGACAGAAACATAGTGTATATCCAAATAGTGGTGTCAGGGAGGAGGAGGGCCAATACTATAAATGTGTTAAAGCAGGAGATAGAGTTCTTTCAGCTGACAGGGACATCAGACAGCATGCCAAAGATTTATATGTCACTCTCTTCACAAAAGAAGACAGACCATGTCCGATCCTTCAGGATGGAGTTCTTTCTAAGATTTCTTAGGAGGAGATGAGTAGAATTTCTAGGCCTTTCACTGAGGAGGAGGTCAGAACAGCAGTCTTTAGAATGTCATGTAACAAGGCTCCTGGCTTCGATGATTTTCCTATGTGCTTCTACCAACACTGCTGGGATATTATTAAGCATGATCTTTTTCTGGCTATTCAAGAGTTTCAACAAGGAAAGGCCCATCTAGGAGGCATTAAAAAGACTGTTGGTTTTGATTCCCAAGAAGGATGGTGCGGAGCGGCTCAGGATTATAGGCCCATTAGCCTTCTGAACAGGGCATATAAGATTATCACTAAAATGCTTGCTTCTAGATTACAACAGTTGGTGGACAGGTTGGTCTATGATAACCAGGGAGCCTTTATCAAAGGAAGACTTATCCAAGAAAATTTTCTAGCAGCTCATGAATGCATTCATTCTATGAAGACTCAGAGGGGACATGGTCTGGTCATCAAGCTGGACTTTGAAAAGGCATATGACAGAGTGAATTGGGGCTGCTTGCTATAGGTTCTGAGCAGTGTGGGGTTTTGGTGAAAGATGGTTTAGGTGGGTCACACTATGCATTTCCTCAGCTAGATTGCAGTGTTAGTAAATGGTGAGGCATCCTCTTTCTTTCATAGCCGTGGGCTCAAGCAAGGGGATCCTATGTCACCGCTACTATTTGTTTTGGTGGCTCAGATTTTGAATGCTTTATGGACTTGTGCAGAGGAATTGGGGATTTTGTTAGGATTTAGAGTTCCTGCTTTCGGGAGAAAGATCACTCACATGCAATATGTTGATGACACGGTACTATTTATAAAGCCATCTTTTCAGCAATTGTGTGTTATTAACATTTGTTGCAGTTTTTAGAAGCTGTTGGTGGCTTGAAAGTCAACTTCAGGAAGATTATGATGGTGGGAATCAATGTGGAGCTTGATTTCCTTGTCAGTGTCGGTAAGCTTATGGGTTGTCCTCTGGGACAATTTCTAATTTCATACCTTGGGCTTCCACTCTCTCCTAATGCTACCCGCTGTTCGGTCTGGAATAAGATTACTAAAAGAGATTTGCATCTAGACTTGCAGGCTGGAAGGATAGACTTCTTCCGTATGGTGGACGCCTGGTGCTTTGTCATTCGGTTTTGGATAGCCTTCCCACATATTATTTATCCCCATTCTGGGCAGAAGCTTGAAGCCATCCGGTGCAGGTATTTTTGGCATGGGTCTTCTGACAAAAGCAGAGGTTGGCATGATATCAGTTGGAAGAAGATTTGTATAAGTAAGGAGACAGGTGGCCTGAGGATCAAAGATATTAGAGACTTTAATCTGGCTTTCCTTGGCAAGTGGCTCTAGAGGCTGAATGCTATGGAGGGTAGCGTTTGTATGGATCTAGTGAAACAGAAATGCTATAGGCAGTCCAGAGTTTGTGATCTTACACCGGTGACTTTGTATAATGTCTCCCATGGTCCCACCTCTGGAAAGGAATCTTGCAAGTTGCGGATATGGTGCTGGTTGGGATACAGGATGTGCTTGGGGATGGACAAAAATGGCTCTTTTGGGAGGATAGATGGTATGGTAGTGTACCGTTGAGGGAACACTTTACCTTGCTCTTTTCAGCCGCTTGCTCCCCATCTGCAGTAGTTGTAGCATGTGGAACTCGGGCGGATGGTTCCCTACGTTTAGAAGGGACCTTCGGGATGGGGAATTTCAGCAGCTGTTGGATCTTCTTACTAGTATCCAAGGGTGCTTCATTGTTCAACTCAACTCAACTCAACCAAGTCTTAATCTCAAATAATTGGGGTCGGCTATATGGATTCTCTCTCCATTCTAAACGATTTTGGGCTACCTCTCTGAAAGGTTTAAAGCCTCCAAATCATATTGTAATACTCTCTTCCAAGTTAAATATAGGTCTACCCCTTCCTTTCTCCCCTCCTCTATCCTAATATTCTCCACTGTTCTAACTAGAGCCTCCTTAGGTTTACGCCTAACATATCCAAACCATTTCAGTCTCCATTCTCTCAATTTATCCTCAATTAGTACCACTCCCACATTTTCTCTAATATACTAATTCGAATTTTATCTAGCCTAATATATCCGCATGTCCACCTTAACATTCTCATTTCGGCAACACTCATCTTAGAGACATGTTGCCCTTTCATCGTCCAACATTCGCTACCGTACAACATTGCAGGTCTTATCGCCGTACGGTGGAATTTTCCTTTCAACTTCGTTGGGATCTTACGGTTACACAAGACTTCTGTGGTAAGTCTCCACTTCAGCCATCATACTTGAATCCTATGGCTAACATCCTCATCGCATCCTCCGTCTTCTTAGAAGATCGAACTAAGATATTTGAAATGAGTGTTTTGGGGTATTGCCATCCCATCCAAGTTAACTTCTTCATTTTCGTCCATCCGACCTTCACTAAACTTACAACGCATGTATTTTGTCTTAGTTCTACTTAACCTGAAATCTTTAGACTCTAAGGTGCTCTTCCAAAGCTCTAGTTTTTTATTAACTCCCTTTTGCGTCTCATCTATCAACACAATATCATTCGCAAACATCATATATTACGAAATGTCATCTTGTATATCATTTGTTAAATCATCCATAACTAATGCGAAAAGGTAAGAACTTACTGCTGATCTTTGATGCACTCTAATGGAAATAGGAAAATCTCTTGTTTCCTCTCTAACTGTGCGGCCACTAGTAGTTGCTCTTTTATATGTCTTTTAATACTTATATGTATCTAGTAGATACCCTCTTGCGCTCTAACACCTACCACAAGACATCTCTTGGAACTCTATCATAGGCCTTCTCCAAATCGATGAACACTATATGTAGATCTTTCTTCATATCTCTATATTTCTCTATCAAACTCCTAATAAGAAAGATAACTTCCATAGTTGATCGACCCGGCATAAAGGTAAATTGGTTGACCGAGATAGTTATTTCACAACGTAAACGATGTTCCACAACTCTTTCTCACAACTTCATAGTATGACTCATGAGCTTAATTTATTTATAATTTGAGCAGCTCTGGATGTCTCATTTGTTTTTAAAAATAGGTACAATAGTGTTTTTCCTCCATTCATTTAGCATCTTCTTAGATACTAGGATCTTATTAAACAGTCGGGTCAACCATTCCACTCTTACATCTTCTAAGTTCACACTTCAATAGGCATTCCATCAGGACCACAAGTTTTACCTACTTTCATCCTCTTCAATGCTTCATTGACTTCCGAAAATCTAATCTTTCTAGTATAGTTCACATTATGCTCTATTGTACATTATATGCCCACTATGTTTCCACTATGATTATCATTAAAAAGATTGTCAAAGTAGTTTCTTCACTTTTTTCTGATATCCTCATCTTTCACCAAAATTTCATTCACTATCTTTGATGTACCTAGCTTGGTTAATATCTCGACATCTTTTCTCTCTTATCCTTGTCAATCTATAAATATATTTTTTCCCTTCCTTGGTTCCAAATTTCTCATACATCTTTTTGAAGGCCTGAGCTCTTATCCGACTAACAGTTTTTTTTTTGCTTACTTTTTTGCTATCTTATATTGTTCATAAGTATCATTATTATCACACTTTGACAATCTTTTATACCATTCTCTTTTACTCTTCACCGTCTTTTGTACCTCCTCATTCTACCACCACCTCTCCTTCGCAGGTGGGTCATATCTTTTAGACTCTCCGAGTACTTTTTCAGCTACTTCTCAATCTTTGAGGTCATATCTATCAACATAGTATTGGCCTCCAAATTCGACTTCCAATCACCCATATTGAGAAGTTCATTCTTAAACATCACTTACTTCATCCCTTTTAATTTTCACCACCTAATTGTAGCAGTAGTCTTCCTTCTAAATGTATCTGACCACCTTTTGATCTTAATATCTAAGACTACTAACATGTGTTGACTTGTTAAGGCATCTCCGGATATAACTTTGCAATCCTTGCATAGAGCGAGATTTGTTTTTCTTGTGAGAAGAAAGTCAATTTAACTTATATTTTATCCACTTTTAAAGGTCACTAAATGAGATTCCCTTTTTATAAAGTGAGTATTTGCTAATATAAGGTTGTAGGCCATAGCAGAATTCAAGATACTTTTTCCCTCCTCATTTCTAGTCCCAAAGTTAAAACCTCTATGAACCTTCTCATAACGCTAACATTCACTTTTTACATGCCCATTGAGGTTCCCACCAATAAAGATATTCTCTTCATTTAATATGCTATGCATAAGGTCATCCATATCCTCCCAAAACCTCCGTTTACTCAACCTATCTAATCAAATTTGTGGAGCATAGGTACTAACTACATTAATCGCATCTCCCTCTATAACTAATCGTATTAGGATAATCCTATATCCTAGTATGTTCACCGCTACCACTGCATCCTTCAAAGTCTTATCAATAATAATATATATCCGATTCTTATTTCTCTCATTTCTAGTATACCATAATTTGTAGCATGTATTTCTCGCTTCCTTACTTTTCTCTCCTACCCATTTAGTCTTTTGAATGCAAGCAATATTGACTTTTCTTCTCTCCATGTTGTCAACAAGTTTCATCAACTTTCCTATAAGAGACTCTATATTCCAAGAACCTACTCTAATTATCTTCTCAACCTGCACTTTCTTATAATTCTTTTTGTAGTAATATCTATTATTCTCTAAGTTTGTCATGTGTCATATTCTTTGTTCGGTTCTATGAACTAATTTTTTTACCCACACATGTCCATGATGTGGAAATCCTTGCTCATTTAGCACTACATCCGGACGCCAACATGGCGCGTCGCTTGCAGGGAACACCCTCAACCCGTGCCTATTTCTCATTAGCACATGTGCTCCGCTGCAACGCGTCGTAAGTAGAGGACGCCCAACTCAACTCAACGAAGCCTTAATCCCAAATAATTGAGGTCGGTTATATGGATTCTTTGTTTTCACTCTAAACGATTTTGGGCTACCTCTTCTGAAAGGTTTAAAGCTTCCAAATCATATTGTACTATCCTCTTCCAAGTTAATCTAGGTCTACCCTTTCTTTTCTTCCCCTCATCTATCCTAATATGCTCCACTTTTCTAACTAGAGCCTCCTTAGGCCTACGCCTAACATGCTCAAACCATCTCAATCTCCCTTCTCTTAATTTGTCCTCACTTGGTACCACTCCTACCTTTTCTCTAATGTACTCATTACGTATTTTATCTAGCCTAGTATGCCCGCACATCCACCTTAACATTCTCATCTCGGCAACACTCATCTTGGAGACATGTTGTCTCTTCATCGCCCAACACTCGCTACCATATAACATTGCATGTCTTATCGCCGTACGGTAGAATTTTCCTTTCAGTTTCATTGGGATCTTGCGGTCGCATAAAACTTCCGTGGCAAGTCTCTACTTCAACCATCCTACTTTAATCTTATGGCTAACATCTTGCTTTAAGTAGAGGACGCCCAAACGTTAATTTTGATTGAATCTATATCATGAGATATGACAAGATTTTTACGCTGGTTGTCACCTACTGCAACCCTCCTCCTTTATCCGGATGTTTCATAGTTCAAGAACAAGAAAGTTCCTTGGTATGTAGATGGGAAGCAAATGGGAGATACTCGGTCACGTCCACATGCAATCATATTTGAGATAGGGGCATGCAGTATCCTTTCATTAGACATGTCTGCCAGACTAGAAGCCCTTTAAAGGTGCAAGTCTTGGTTTGGAGAATCACTCATGGGAGGCCACCGGCATGTGATAAATTGGCAATTTTCTTTGAAGATCTGTAGGTTAACTGCCCATTTAGGCTCACTTTGTTTGCAGAATAACTTAAACCAGAATAAGGTTCTGGGGATTTCTTAAACCAGAATAAGAGGTATTTTGATTTGGTAAATTGTTGGTATTCCACCCAGAATAAGGAGAATTACACTGCGCTACTCCGAGTGATTTGGTAGGAATAAGTGGAATAAGGAGTGAAATAAAAGGTAAAATTGAGAGAATTGGGGGAATTAGATATTCCAGGTAGGTTTGGGGAGTTGGAGGAATTGGAGGAATTAGGCATACCCTCAACCAAATCAGAATGGGACCTTTATACGAGCTATTCTGGCCCTATTCCACAAACAAAGTGAGCCTTAGTGGTTTGGATGAGGAGAGTTTAGATCTACTCCTATTATGTCTATTTGCTTTGGAAGTATGGAAGCTGGTTCTCCTCAAGATTAGAAGTGATTATACCCTAGCTAGATCAGTTCATGCCTTGCTAGAAGGATGGGAACATAGATGGAACTCTAAAGAAGGCAACAAGATTTGGTTGTTGATCCTTCATGTTACATTGTGGTCACTTTGGGGTGAATGCAATGCATGGATCTTCAAGAGTGAAGCTAGGAGTACGCATAGGCTTGCATCTTTCATTTATGATGTAAGAAAGGACGAGGGGGCGTTGCTTTGCACTGTTAATCCCTCACAGTCCGACTTTTTGTTTCTTTTGGTGGGAGGGGGAGATTAAGTACTTCTCGGTGGCTTTTTGTATAGGGAATTCTTTTGAGAGCTTACACTTTCTCACACTTGTATATTCCCCTTTTTATTTTCATTGATACAATCAAGGTTCGCCATATGACTGATCCGTATCGGATCGTATCTTCCCAGGTACGATACTATACCGGGCCAACTTGGTCCGACTCGTATGAGTCAGGCTGATTCAAGCTTATTGTTATTTTTTTTTTCAGATTCTTTAATTTTGTGAATAATTATGATGTAAATAAACTTTTAACTCCAGTGGTTTATTAATGACAACGACTAGTCAAATCTAGGAGAAATCTACCCTATTAATCAATATAGAAGTGTAAATCACCTATTAAATTAGAGAAAAAGTCCAACTATTTACCACTTAGAGAAAAACAATTCAATTACTTATCAAATTAGTAAAAGAGTCTACTTAATAAGATACAAGTCACATTAGGTCACATCGAATAGGTTTGAGCCAAATCACGGTGACCCGTGCCAGATCACAGTGTATTGCACGAGTCGTCATGAGTCACATACGAGTTACATCGGGTCGACACGAGTCAAACCAAGTCGGATGCGACTTGGCAACTCGATCCGTCCTAGCATCTCGGACTCGTCTAGATACGAGTCAGCTCGTACGAGTGCATGGTTGGCAACATCGGTGGGTACTGATACAATAATGGGGGCTAGCCCGATGCCGGTCATTTGTTTTTTTTTTTTTTTAAAAAAACTTTTATTGGCCGGTACTGGGCCAAAATGAACCGGTACTGGGCCGATATACCCGATACCGATACTAGTACATATTGGTATTGGTACCCCCGATACCAGTACTGCTATCCTTGCATGGGTGGTACCACAAAATTGTATTGAGCCAAAAGCTTGCTCCAACTTTGCCATGATTCTCAAAATTGGAAAGACTGGAAGACTGAGATTTCAGCTTTGGCCCAGCATATCTGGTCCTCCTGGCCTGCTAACTTGTAGTTTTAGATGCGACTGCAAAGCAGTATTTTCAGGGATTTGATTTTCTACATTTCTTCACCACATGTTATCGAAAATATACAAGCTTGCATTCGTAGTATCATGAATGAAATTCACAAAGTCTTGAACATTGCCGCTCTTGATTTAGCAACGATATTTGGCCCATTACTGTTGTTATTGCTGCTATATGAATGAAGGATGTTAGGCATCTGAGATATTCATAAAAGTTTTGCTTATACAGTCATTTTACAGTTCCATGCCTTTTTTAAAAGAAAGTGTTTTAACATCGGTAACACATTTTAGTTGCCACATTTCAATGTTGAATATACCCCATTGATTTCCTGCTACACACAATTAACCTGTTGACCACCTATGGTCTGAGCCTTATTTTGTGTAGGTCATACCACTTTTATTTTAATATTTATTGAATTTCATGGTATTATCCACTTTTAAGAAAGTTTTATGTAGGTTGTGCAAAAAAAGGTGCATATATTGTATGATTTTCATGGCTGGATGGATGACTTATCATCGAGTGCTCTGATTCAATAATGTGGAATCTTGCACAAACTTTTGAGTTTACTGCTCGTACTTAGATGATACACTTATCTTCATTTCCTTATGCATTCATTTGATGTATTTTCATGACAAAGGAACGGGCGTTTCCTTCTTCAGTCCTCAAAAAATGTTCTTGTACCGTCTGCACTGTTGGAGTGTGAAGAAGCACTAAACCAAGGGAGTATGACTGCTGCAGAAGTGTTCCTAAATTTGAGAAGTAAAAGTATTTTACACTTATTTGCTTCAATTGGCAGGTTCTTGGGGCTCAAGGTAATTGATTTCACTTTGTATTTTTTATGTAATTCAATTAGTTAGTAAAAGAGTTAAACTAGTGTACCAAAAAACTTTTGAGTAATTACTCATTAAACAGGTTTAACATTTGTTTTGTTTCTCTTTCTTTGAGTTACATAGGTTGTAAATTCAATGACTAGAAATGCATTTTGATAATTAGTGAGAAACTTTAGGTATTCATTTATCCTGGATCTTTAATTATATTAGATTTCATGTTTCCATACCTTGTTTGCAAGTTGAAGCAAATTGAGCGGATGTCAGGCAATGTCCAGTTCATCAATTTACTGCAGATTACTGTATTTCTTTGAGACAGTTTCATGCTTGGCTTATGAAGATATTGCTGGTACAATAGGCTCCTGAAAGTTATTGGAGATATCGGTTCTTAGTGGAGCTTAAAATATTTCAATTTGCATTCCTATGTTTCCAGGAGCCAATGCAGTATATCTCATATATGTTGCTTCTTATACATCATCCTTTGCTTGGTCATTGTGGATAGCAATGTCGTCATAATTTATTTTTGTGTGACTCATCAAGGAGCTAGGTCAGCATCATAGCGTGACTTGTAAGGTGGATCACGTGGCACCTTTGTATAATTTTGACGCAATATTTTATGGAGACAGGTTGACGTTCAGGTTCTATGATCACGATCTTAGCGCCACTTTGATTGGAGAATAGGAGAAGAATAAGGAAGAATAAATGGAGAATAAGCTTAATTTAGCTTTGACGAGCGGAATGGCTTATATCGGTGCAGAATAGCCTATTTGGAGAATAAGCAATTCGACCCTAAACCCAAGAATTGCTTATCCTTCTTATTCCGCCAGTGGGTCCCACAGAATTATCAAAGCTAAGCACCCCTTATTCTAGTATACGCTATTCCGGATAAGTAATTCCGGATTAACCTATTCTGCAATCAAATTGAGGCTTAGAGTTTTTAGCTTTTGTGCCTTGTGGATCATACACTTTGGATGTATGTTGGAAGATATAAAAAATATTAGTGACAGTTTATCATCTCTATGTTTAAATCTACTTCTGCTCCTAGGTCTTTGTCATAATTCGGTTCCATTTTATGACTTCAGCATATTACCTTTGGTCTTTGTCGTAATATGACTTCAGCACATTAAACTACTAAGTCCTGACTGGTTTCTCAGTGTCATATTTGTTGGGAAGTGATATATCACCACATTTCATTGAAAGAAAAGCACTCTCTCATTTTTGGAGGCCTTCTTTCCCTTATAAAAACATTTGACATACACAAGGAAACTCATATGCTTAACATACACAGGTAGAGCCTTAAACAGCAAATATGAATAGATAACAACAGCTGTAAAGTCCACCAAGGTAGTAGGACAGAGAGCTTTGTAAGAGGGGGGAAACGACAAGAGCCTTCACGAGATGAATGTCCTCCGCAGCTTGTCTTTCTTTGACAGTGGGTCTTCAGAAGCTGTGAATCCAGCTGCTTTACACAGTTAATCTATTGTATAGCTCTTTAAAGAACACCATATGGGCTGTTATAGTCTTCTCTGAATTTTACCCAGTTCCTTTTGTTCCATATTGCCCATAGCTTGGCTGGGAAGCAAACAGACCACTCCTCTTATAGTGACTGCAGGGACATGAAAATATCTACCTTTTCATTAGTCGAGGCCCTGCAAGTCGACTTCCAGAGTTCTTGCTAGGAAATTTCTACTGAGATTTTCTGCTGAACGTGTAACACCCCTGCCGCCAGCCTGGTTCGATTATGCCAACTTAATGCAAACTGCAGGTGGGAACGTCACAGTGGGAACAACACACACATTGGACATCAGCAATGAAGAGTATAAGTATGAGACAATTTATAAAATAGTAACACAACCTTCATAGCCACCAACAAACCAAACTATTGAACTATATAAATCTGAGATAATAACTACTACAATATTTAGTATCTCTAAAAGTCTAAATAAAGAAAAATACATCTCTTGAGCTGAAATAAATCTACTATATACAGCTCTTGCTAACCTATCAAGCTAAACATATGCAAATAAACACCTACTATAGATAGCTTCGATAACTAGAGATCAAGCCTCACACTCCTCTGGCTCAACCTCAGTCTCACGATCCTCTAAAAAATATTAGTTCGAGCAAGGATAAAGATGTCTTGGGTTCTTGTCAGAAGCAACAAGAGACAATCCTCTACAAACTCGGTGTTTTCAAAATATCAAGGTACTCTTGAACTCTCCTTTACCTCCTAAAGTTCCTTATTCTCCTTATGGACCAAAGAAAAGCTGGAAGAAGCAAGCACCCATATTCTTTCTTTGATCTTATAGTTTTATAGCACCCTTCATTAACCTCTGAAGCCCTCACAGTTTGCCATTGAATCAGCAGAATAAAAGATCTTGCAGACAGCCAATACAATACCACATTCAAACATGCCAGAGAAGATACATGAGGTCTTATGTTTGGTAGTGAAGAGAGAAGAAGAAGAAGAGAAGATGGGCCAAGAAAACTTAGGTGTGATGGCTCTCTTCTCACACAGAGAGGCCGACCAGCACACAAGTCTTTTATATAATAGGGCAAACATGTTACAAGAGTAAAAGACAAGTTTATCCATGTTAACATAAATAATAGAAATAAAACCAAAAAAATAAGAAAAAAACAGCAAATATACAAAAGGTTTAAAATGCCCTAACTAGTGGCTACTTTTCACTACACTCCCCCTCAAGCTGAGCATGGATATTGAGCATGCCTAGCTTATTAATTACATTCAAAAGTTGATCCCGAGACAACCCTTTAGTGAGAACATCAACTACTTGTTGGCTGATCTTTATGTTTGATAAACACAAATCTCTTTTCTCGAATGAAGTGTCTATCTATCTCAATGTGCTTAGTCCTTTCATGTTGAACTAGATTGTTTGCAATATTGATGTTAGCTTTATTGTCACAGTAGACTTTCATAGGCCTCTTGATAGAGATACCAATGTCCTGAAGTAGTAATCGTATTCATAAAAGTTCAGCAATTAATTGTGCCATGGCTCTGTACTCTGCCTCTGCATTGGACCTAGCACACACAGGCTGCTTTTTGCTCCTCCAAGTGACAAGGTTTCCTCCTAAAAACATGCAATATTATGTAGTGGATCTCCTGTCATCCTGGGAACCAGCCCAATCAACATTTGTGTACCCTTCAAGCATAAGAGGCTTGCCACCAGAGAATAATAATCACTTCCCTAGACTTGACTTTATGTACCTCAGGATTCTATCCACTGCTCCAAGGTGTGATGTCTTTGGAGCATGCATGAATTGACTTACTACACTGACAGCATAAGCAATATCTGGTCTTGTCAAAGTCAAGTATAGTAGTTTGCCAACAAGTCTCTGATAAGATCCTTTCTCAGATTCAGACAATAGTTCACCATCTATAAGACTAAGCCTATGGTTAGTCTCAATAGGAGTATCTACAGCTTTGCATCCCTTTTTTTTTTTTTGAAGGTGATCAAATGGATCACAGTTTCATTGAAAAAATTATATTCAAGCCATACACCAGAGTCCAAAGAAGCTCTGAAATACCACAGAAACCCATTACAAAGAGAGAAAAATAAGACCCCTCCCAAGAAACCGCCCCTCTCAAAGTATTGTCAAGTGATAAAATAACAGAAAAATGATATACTAATTACAGCCCTGCAACATCAGCCAAAACATGTCCGCCACTGCAGCAAATCAAACATGACAGCGGAAACATTTGTATCCACCACGACAGTTGTAGCTCTTCCCCATTCAGAAACCCATCTAATGACCTTGAGCCTGAGTCTGTAGAAGCTTTGAAACTCATCTTTGAACCTTCTGAAGTTCCTTTCAGTCCAAACACCCCACAGAAATGCAGGAAGAATAAGAGACCACAGCTCCCTTTCGGATGGACAGGGACATAAGTTAGCCCATCCTTCCAACATGTCAATCGCAGATTGCGGTTCCACCCAAGTACTATTGAGGCATCTACAGCAAGACAACCACCAAGTGTGGACAATACCACACTGGCAAAACAAGTGGTCCACACCCTCTATAAATCTGCCACAGAAATAACAATCAAGCTTCTGAAAGGATAGGAATCTACTCAATCTGTCCATCGTTGGCAGCCTACCCAAAGCCAACTTCCAAAGAAATATATTGATCTTACAAGGTAACCTTTTAGACCACACAGTAGAAAACCACAGGACTCTCATCCCATTGTCATTAATGATTCTCAACAAACCATTCACCGAGAAAGTTCCTTTAGAGTTCCAAGCCCACAATCTTGTATCTTCACAGTTACTTTGCACCCCAACTTTATGAATGATGTTCAGTATACATCCACCAACTGTTGGATTTCTTGATCTGTTAAATCCCTTCTAAATGTCAAATTCCACGGATTGGAATGCCCCTGTGAATACAACTCAGTCACATATTTCTGTTTATCCTCAGAAATAAGATACAATTCTATGAACTCCATTGCCAGAGGCCGATGAAAAACCCACCTGTCTTCCCAGAATTTAACCAAACAACCATCCCCCACTTGATAAGAAATAGCCGAAGCAAACAGATCAACCATCTTAATAATATTCCTCCAAATTGGGGACACATTAGAAGAGGAGGTAGGATACACATTCCATCTAGAAGTACCATTTTAATACTTCCTCCTAATAATACTACTCCACAAAGCATCATCCTCCTCTCCCAATCTCCAAAGCCATTTTGTCAATAAAGCTTGGTTAAAAATGCCAACCTTAACCAAGCCAGTCCCCCCTTGATCCTTCCTCCTACATACTTTATCCCATGCTAAAAGATGCAAGGCTTTAGACTCTCTCTTCCCTCCATTCCAGAAAAATGAACTCCTCTTCGCTTCTAGAATTCTTTCCACCTTTTTTGGGATTCTAAAAATAGAGAGGTAGTAAGTTGCCAAAGAGGAGAGGAAAAATTTAGAGAGTACCCATCTACCTCCAGCTGACAAGAACCTGGCCTTCCACCCTTCCAATCTCTTCTCAAATCTATTAATAAGATCATCCCAGTCCCTGACTTTACATTGGACATCCGACAGCGGAAGTCTTAGATAAGAGATTGGCAAGGATGACACCTTACAAGAAAATGAATGAGCGATTTCCCCAGTTCTGTCCGAGCCCAAATTAATACCTATCACCTCTGATTTTCGAAAGTTGATGGCCAAACCTGTGATTGCTTCGGTTAGAATCAGTAATCTCTTCATATTATTAATCATCACCTGATTGCCAGAGGAAAATAGCTGCATATCATCAGCAAATTGAAGATGTGATAGTAAAAATCCATCTCTCCCCACAGAAAATCCATCCACCAATCCTTGTGATGCTGCTCTATCCCATAGAGAACTAAGAATCTGCCCAACTAGAATGAAAATCAGTAGAGACATAGGATCTCCTTGCCTTAGGCCTCTTGAACTATTAAAGTAACCACATGGTTGTCCATTTAGCAATATGGAGAATTTAGCAGTGGATATGCAGCTCATGATCCAACCAATCCATTTGTGACTAAATCCCATAGCACCAAGGGTTTTATGAATGCACAACAGCTGACCCGATCATACATCTTTTCAAAATCCAGTTTAACTAACACACTCTCCTTCTTACTATTCTTCTGAGACACAGTGGCTTCGTGTGCTAACAAAAAATTGTCCAAGATGTACCTACCTCTAAGGAATGCTGCCTGATTAGTACCAATCACCTCCTTTAACACAGTCTTCAGCCGGTTAGCTAGCACCTTAGTGATAATTTTGTAGCATCCATTCAAAAGACTAATGGGCCTAAAATCAGCCACAGAATCAGCCCCTTCCTTTTTAGGAATAAGAACAATGAAGGTGGAGTTGACTCTTTTGATACTCAAAGGTCTATCATGGAACTCTCTCATCACCTTCATAAAGTCTTCTTTGATAATGTCCCAGAAGAACTGATAAAAATCCATAGAAAACCCATCCGGTCCCGGTGATTTGTTAGCATCCATTGTAAAGACTGCAGCTTTTACTTCCTCCTCTGAAAACGATGTACATAGCTCAATAGCCTGAGAATCTTTAATTTTTGGTAAAATCCCCTCCTGAAGGTGAGGTCTCCATCACTCATCCTCTTTGAACAGATTCTCGTAGTAAGATATAAATATCTTCTTAGTCTCCTCCTCAGACTCCACCATAATATCATCAACTTTCACTTGATCAATTCTCGTAGACCTCTTCTTAGCGGTAGCAATTGCATGAAAATATTTAGTATTTTTGTCCCCTTCACGCAGCCACAACTCCTTCAACCTCTGCTTCCACTTAATCTCTTCTCTTTGCAGCCACAAATTGGATGCCTTTTTATTTTCAGCCAACTCCTTGATTTCTTCTTCAGAAAGACCTTCCCTATCAGCTTTGGTCTCCAGCCTCTCAATTTTCTGAAAAATCTGAAGCTTAATGAACGAGCTTGCTCCAAAGGTCCTTGCACACCATGCTTTAATAACTGACTTCACCTTGTTCAGTTTGTTAGAAAATGATGCAACAGCCTGATGCAAAGATTCCTCCTCCACCCAGCATTGAGTAACCAGCCCCTTGAACTCCTCATGTGTATGCCAAGCTAACTCGCACTTGAAGATTCTAGGCTTTCTACTCTCATCTTTATATCTAAGTAATAAGGGAATGTGATCTGAAACCAACCTGTTAAGACCTAAAATATGAGAGCCCGGAAATTTTTGAATCCATTCTGTTGAAACCATCACCCTATCCAACCTTGACTGAATGCTTTGCACTTGTAGATTAGACCAGGTAAATTTTCTATTAGAAATTTCAAGATCCACCATTCCATTGCTAGATATCCAATCTCCAAAAGTCTCCATGTCTGAATTCCGGTTCTGACTTCCAGTTCTTTCCCAAGGATATCTGACGCAATTAAAATCTCCTAGAATACACCAAATTCCTTAAAAAAGCGAAGCTAGCTTGTCCAGCTCTTGCCAAAACTCACTCCTTGCCTGCTGAGAGTTAGGGCCATAGACCGAGGTGAGAATCCAAGGCTCTGCATCAGCCGGTGTACAAAAACTAACAGAAATACTGAAGAGGTCCTTGTCACAAATTCTCCCCTGAAATTTATTGTCATTCCAGATGAGAAGTTGTCCCCCGCTCGTTCCTTATGCTGGGAAGGAAACCCAACATGTTAATAGTCCACCACCAATTTTCCTGATAACCTGTCCATCCACATCTTCCATCTTCGTCTCTTGCAAGCAGATACAGTCCAGTTTGTTAAACCTAACAAGATCACTCACAACCCTTCTCTTAAATTCCGTTCTCAACCCCCCCCCCCCCCCCGTCTCTTTGATCTAAGAGAGTCAACAATTTCATTTTTGTTAAGGAAATTGACATCCCTCTTCCCAATTTTCACCCCTCCTCCAGCTCCTTTTCTCTTAAGAGAGCAATTCAACGCCTCAGCTCTTCTCAACTTCTTGATAAAACTAATAACAACATCTTCTTTACCTTGAAAGGAAACACCAATCTTCCTGCCAAATTCCATTAAGTCCTCCCCCCAGTGTTCAAATCCCACCGCAGAGCTGGGGCAATATGGAACAATGGCTCTGGAAGCCTCCAGGCCGGAACTCTCCTGAACTAAGTCTATTTCCTCCGGTACTTGGATCGCAAGAGCCTCAACAGTGGACGTCACCTGGATACCCTCCACTTCATCTACAACAGCCGGAAACAGATTCTCCACAAGAACAGCTTCCGAAGGAGAAGAAGGCTTCATCCGGTTTAGAGCGTCTGGATGATCAAACGAGGCCGGAGGCCTAATAGACACATGCCCATCCTTCTCAGGAGAAAAGGGACTAGCAGGAGTCCCTGAGTCAATCTCAGAAGCCTCCCCTGAACCCATCCGCTGCGGCAGAAAAACCCCTTGAGCACCGTCGCGAGAGTCACCCAGCGCCTCAGCATCCACCCGAGGAAGAAGAAGAACAGTGTCCTCATTACGAACCGGGCGACGACTTGACGGCCGGTTCGCGATCAGATTGGCCCAAGCCGGCCGGATAGACTTTAAGTCGGGATCCGAACCCGAAGATCCGAAGTCCGGATTGGGAAAGGCCCTGACCACCTGCCACTGTTCGTCTTCCCCGCCCGATAAGATCGTTCTACGCGCATGCAAGCGCCCGACTATCGGGGCCTCGGGACTCAACGAAATCCAACCCGTCGCCCTCGTCTCGATCAAAGCAACATCCGAACGATCCCCCTGCTCCACCTCAGCCTCCCGTTGGTTCCCAGAAGCCCACACTCCATCCTAATGCCTGGCTCGAGGCTTAACCTGAGTGGTCACTATAACTGGCCGAGGAGTCTTACCCTTGACCAGCTGCTGACTCGTCTCAGCCTCAACTGGTGGCCGAGTTACAGGAGGTGACTCAACCAACCCGGAAGAGAGCACAGTTGCCTCTTTCGTCTGCCTAGTTCCCTGTTTCTTCCCCTAAAAAATCTTATACTCCTGAACAACTTCCGCCCAGATCCAGTCTTCAGCAATAGCCTTATCTGACATTGATGCCAGTGGCAGCTCCTTCACAAGCTTCACCCAAAAGTCTCTCCCCGCAACATGAATCAACACTCTTTCTGGTATATCTTCCACTACTTGCACCTCCACTCTGACCCGTGCAAATAACAGCTTAGAGCCATTCAATGACTGCGAGTCTACTTCCTTGATCAAACCAAAGCTCGATGTGATAGCTTGGAAAGTCTCCACATTCCATACATGGAGTGGGATGCTGAACAGTCGGATCTACAGCTTTCGACCAGGAGCAGGGTAGGTGGACACCATGACAGACCAGGGGGAGCAACTGAACAATACTTTGTTCCGCAAACCATGCAGAGTGATGATGGCATGGGACAACCACCCAGGGCGAGGACACTTGACCAGAAAACAACATTGGTCCAGCTCCCGAATCCACCAGCAATCGATCTCTAGCCAGAAATAATGGAGAGCATATGTCAGTTCCTTAGAGGCTTCCGACGAGCACAGCCTGGAGAGCTCCTTCGATACCGACACCACCAAGCAGCCTTCCAACCAGGAGCGAGCCCCTGCAACTGCAGGCAACCACGGAACAACGATCCTAGTAAGTTGGGCCTTAGGCTTCACACCAGAAGGAGCAATCGGGGCTCTACGGTACCGAAGGGGACATGATGGGCTCCTATAACCTTCCTCATGGCATCGAATGCAGCGCACCTTCCCCCTACACTCCTTAGCCCAATGACCACTCCCCAAACACCTGATACAGAATCCTATGTCCACTAGGAGTGGAGGCAGAGTCTTCTTAGCATCCCCACGAATCCGCCGTTTCCCCTGAACAGACTTCCATAGCCCTCCTTCTACGGGACCTCCGTTATCACCCGCCTTACCTTCTACAAGAACTCGGCTATCTCTCGCCTCGCCGCCAACACTCCCCTCTCTCTCACTCACCAGCCACCTCGCCGCCATCTTCTTGGCCAACAATTGTAGATCAATTATAGTAAACCTGATGTTCCCCTTCCTAGACGATGAACAGGTGCAGGGTGGGGTTCCTCAGCCCTTTGCATCCCAATTTTCCTGTTTCTTTCAGCAAGTCCAATGCATACTTGCGTTGGCACATATAGATTCCTCTAGAGGATCTAGCAACTTCAATACCAAGAAAGTATCCCAATTTTCTCAGGTCCTTAATCTCGAATTCTTTTGTCAAATTCTTCTTTAGGACAACAATCTCATCTTCATGATCACCCGTAATGATCATGTCATCCACATACACAATCAAAATAACAACCTTACCACCTATTCTCCTGATAAACAAGGTGTGATCAACATTGCCTTGAGTGAAGCCATACTTGATCATAGCAATTCTGAACCTCTCAAACCATGCCTGGGTGATTGCTTCAAGCCATACAATGCTTTCTTTAATTTGCATACTTTTTACCCAGTAACAACACCAGGAGGTGGTTGCATATATACCTCCTCTACTAGGTCACCATTCAAGAAAGCATTTTTCACGTCAAGCTAGTATAATTCTCAAGAAAAATAGGCTGCCAGAGATTAAATTACTCTGACTGAATTTAGCTTGGTTACTGGTGCAAAAGTCTCCTAATAGTCAAGGCCATACGTTTAAGTGAACCTTTTTGCCACCAGTCTAGCCTTTAACCTTTCAACCGTCCCATCTGCCCGGACTTGGTAGGGTACACTCATTTGGATCCCACTAGCTTCTTTCCTTGAGGAAGGTCAACCAATTCTCAAGTATTATTTTGCTTAAGAGCATCCATTTCTTGTTTCATAGCTTTCAACCAGCGGTAATCTTTGCTGGCTTCTGCAAAGGTAAGAGGAGTGGAGCACGTAGACGAAGGCAATAATAAAACTCATAGGAATGGGACAATTTTGACTACCAAAGGTACCGAGAAGTAGGATGTTTGGTGCACTCACGTACACCTTTTCGGACAACAATGGGTTTCTCGAGGCTATCCTGCAAACTGTCAAAAGGAACAAAAGGCTCAAGAGGATTGTTTAGACTCAAAGACAGTGTTACCTTCATGGGTTGGTGTTTGTAAGATTTTGGGACCTAACCTAGTATGTCTCTCTCCTATCGGATTATTTAAAAATCCATATCATTTTTGTTTTTATTTGGAGAAATATAGGTCGGTTTTATGTATTTTATTTATTGGACTATGAGAGCTTGGGATTAGCCCTCAGGGAGTCCGGGACTTCGGATCAGGCGAAGATCCGAGTATATGACATCTCTCCACTGACCTCAGTCAATGTTAATTACGTCGAGCAACTACTCGACAACCCTTGATTAACCGTCCGTATGATGTCCTTATAACATGCAACACTACTACTACAGGTAGCACATACATATGAAGATATATTTTGAGTTAAGCCTTTGGCCTCACTCAAGTTTGAGATAGGTTTATATGGTTTTGGATTGATTATAAGTATTTTAGACCCATGAGGGTATTTTTGTAATTATGCCAAGTTGGAGGGTATAGGGGTATTATTGTCACTTTAGGTTTTTTATCATTTTAGGGAGACTTGAAAACCCTTAGAATGTGTTTTAGGATCATTTTAAACATATTTGAGTTATAGGGGTATTTTGGTAATTTTACCTTAAATCGGGTTTGTTAGACTTAGAGTCTATTTTTATATTTTTCTGAGATTTTTTATTTATTTTATCATATTGAGGGTATTTTTGTCATTTTATTAAGTTCTAGGGGGCATTTTGGTCATTTTGGGAATTTTATATGTTTTCAGATTTGGTTCTCTGTTTTTTTACTGATTTTTACTGATTTTTTTTATTAATTTTACTGATTTTTATTAATTAATTAGATATATGAAGGATGTTTAAAGTTATATTTTTAGGTTTATGTAATTTCCAGATTTAGTTTTCTGATTTTTACTGAGTATTACTGGTTTTTACAGAATTTTTATGATTTTTATATTTATTTTACTGATTTTAAATAATTTTCGCAGATTTTATTAAATAATTAAGCATGGAGGTATTTAAGTCATTTTTTAACTTAAGTATATTATTTTATGAGTCTATGTTTCATTATTGAGTTTTAATTATGAGTCTAGATTTAATTATGTATGGGATGAGGTCAAGGGTATTTTAAAATATTTAATTATATGCTTATGTATTTAATTAGTTATTAAACTAATTAATAATTTAATTATGTATGTGAAAATATAATAACATAATGTTACTTAAATAATAGATTTATGAACATACATGCACACACATATGCTCAAAGAACAAATAGTGGCATTTCATTCATTATTTCGGCATGATCCCGTCTTATAAAACGGTGATTTTACAACATAAATTTGGTAGAGCTTCCCCTTAGGAATAAACCTTAGGAAGAGAGCCCTCCAAGAAAATATCTCTTTTAAATCGCAGCAAACCAGGGCAAGAGCACCGGATTTGGTCTTCAAATTGGCAGAGTTTTCCCTAGGAATTTTTGGGGCAAATGGGCATAGCATCTTCTTACCCCTTGGGGGGTATTTATAGGCTTGAAAGCTTTAACCGGTGGAGGGTACCCACCGGATACCAAGTGAGAGAGAGAGAGAATAGAGAGGGGGAGGGGGCCCGGTTGGCACCCCCACCGGTTCCCAACCGGTAGGGGGGGTGCAACCAGTTGGTCCCCCATCGGTTTGGGAACCGGTGGGGGGGCTTTCCCCCTTCCCCCTTTTCTTTTTAAAAGGGGTTCCAACAGTTGGTGAATCAGCATCAGAAGTGGCACCTCTGTTAGGAATAGCAGTAGAGGATAAGGATGGAACAATATGTGGAACATCATTAATAACACTAGGAGGGGAACTATAATGCTCCCCCTCAGACACATCCTGGGAAGAAGAATATGGGAGGTGTTCAAAAAATGTAACATGTTTGACAATATACTTCTTCCTGGCCTAAGCATCATAGCATTTGTATCCCTTCTGAGTAGAAGAGTACCCAAGAAAGATGGCCCTAGTGGCTTTAGCATCCAGTTTTGAGAAGGCTGGTGCCAAATTATGAACAAAACATAGACACCCAATTACTGCAATGGCAGCAGAAATGGTGAGTCTTGGGGCCTAAGAAGAGAATAGGGAGTCCTGAAGTGAAGAACACGAGAGGGCATTTGGTTGATTAGGTACGCAGCATGAGAATAGTCTCTGCCCAGTATTTTTTGTGAAGACCATGGCGCAGGAGTAGTGTCCGAGCAGTCTCAAGTAGGTGTTTATTTTTTCTCTCAGCTACCCCATTTTGTTGGAGTGTATAGGGGCATAAGGATTCATGAAGAATACCCTCAACTTCAAAGAATATTCAATTTTTTTTTGAAGTGCTCTTTTGCATTATATAATTGAAATACTTTTATTTTTTTCTCAAACTGATTTTCAACCATTTTTTCAAATACTTGAACCACTCATGGCACTTCCTTCTTGGACTTCAGTGGATATACCGACGTGCATTGTGTGAAATCATCAATAAATGATATAAAATACCGATTGTCATCAACAAAGGGAATGGAAGAAGGACCCTACACATCAGAATGGACAAGTTCAAAAGATGTAGAATTTTTATTCAATGACTGAAGAAATTTGGTTCTACAATGTTTAGCAAGGTGGCATACTTGACAAGCAAGAGACTGTAAGTCAACCTTATGAAATAACGAAAGAAACAACATTTTTAATGATTTGAAGGAAATGTGTCATAGACGGAGATGTCACAACTGGATCTCTCTTATTTTGTTCGACATAACACTGATATTACTGGACTTAAGGGTAGTCCCATGTTTGGACTGAAGTTGATAGAGGCCTCCCACTTCACGCCCACCCCCAAGAGGTTGTCTCGTCTTCAAGTCCTGAAACACACAATGAGAGGGAAGAAATGTCACTGAACATTTTAATGATTTTGTCAAGCTACTAACAGAGAGTAGGTTAATTTTGGGGACATGAGTGCTAAGGACAAGACAAGGCGATTATCTAGAGGGATGTTGCCTTTCCTAGTAATAGTGGCAAGGGTGCCATCAACAATAGTCACTTTATTTTGTCCAGAGCACAAACTATAGGAAGTAAACAATGTGGAAGTACCTCCACTTATTTGATGGGATGGTTAAGAGATTATCTATGGTTAAACTCTTCACAACTTATCAATGGATATAACCCTTTTGGTATGTCATATGATCAGTGGCTCCTGAGTGAATGATCCAAGAGTTCCCACCAGTGTGGGAGATAACATTAAGTGTTGTCCCAAGAGTACCTAACTGGTTAGTGGAGGTGGAGGTGGACAACTGAGATAGGAACCGCTGAAAGTTAGCTATGTCAGAAGTAGACATGCTGCAAAACTCCTTGGAGTGGTGGATGATGTGCTCCTATCAGAGGCCGAAGTTGTGGAAGACCCTGTACGCTTGGCTGACACTGCATTTCCTTTAGCGTTCTGGTTCTGCTTGAACTTCATAGGCTTCTTGTCTGGATACAATTCCTAGCAAAAATCTACATAGTGATTCTCTCGCCTACAGTGGGTACACTTTCTCCCTCCTCTCTTTGAGTCTTTTCGGGTGCCATCTCCTCCTTTTTCACTATTGTTTGTGCTGACAAGTGCAGAGTGTTCTCTCGTACTAATCCCACTTGTATCAGCTTGCATAGTCTTCCGCCTCCTCTCCTCTGTAACAATTTTCTTGTAACACTGCTTAAGTGAGGGGATCACTTCAAAGTTGAGGATCTGAGACCTCAACCCTTCACATTCAGTGTTCAGGCCATATAGAAACTTTATGACTCTCTGATCTTGTATGTGCTTCAGATATTTCATGCGGTCTATTACTGAGTCTCAATCAGAGATAGCACAAGTATCATGCTCCTCCCACAAAGCCCTCAAGGCCCTGCAGTATTCACACAGTCCTACTCCCCTATTTCGTGTCATGAATAGCAACCACAAGATCATACATGTTTACTCGGTCGGCCTACTTACAATACATCTCCTCCAGTATGAGCCACATCTATCTTGCAGTAAACTTCCTCACAATATACTTCAATTGTCCATTTGTCATAGAACTCAGGATCCAGATCCTCACAATGCTGTCCTGGTGCTCCCAATCATCATACTTCGGGTCGTCCACTGAAGGTGAAGTTATTTTGCCATTTATGTAACCCACCTTTGCCCAGGCACTAACAAAAGTTTTAATTGCTGCTGCCTAGTCTAGGTAATTTGAATCATTCAACTTCACAGTGGGAAGTTGAAGATGAAAACTATCCCCCATGCTGACCCCTTTTAGAGACACTTCGTTTGTTGTCATCTCAGGCATATTCTCACTTCTAGGAGCCTTTCGGAGGCACACACAGACAAGGGATGGTGCACACACAACAACTAAAAAATATGCAGCAGCACACAAGGAAAAAACTAATCTCGCTACAGTCCCCAATAGAAGGAATTAGTGCAGCAAGATGAAGATGTAGTAGCACAGAGGAGTACACCCACAGAAAAGCTGCAGCAACAAGATGCCAATATTCCAACAAAACACCCACAGCAGTGGAGTATCAGGGCACTCACAAAATAACTGTAGTTGTGCAGAAGTCGGCCTTGAGCAGTCCCCAAAACAGGGTAAAGATGCGAGGAAGAAGCTTCAAAAAACCCTAGACAGGGTGTAACCAGCAGCAATGGGGGCCGGCTACCACCAACAGCAGGGAAAATGGACCGGTTGTCCCTGGATAGAGGACCGGTCACCAAGAAAGCACCCACACTGTGTACCGGTCACAACCTAAACCCTAAACAGGGCACCGGTCACAAGAATGAGGCTGGAACAGGTTCCAGTGAAGAAGAAATATGGCTGCCACTCTCCGACTCTGCACAGCAGGGTCTGGTCTTGCTGAAGGGACCTTGAATGTGAGGGAGAAACCCTAGTCAAGGTGCGGTGAAGAGAGGAAGAGTAACCGGTCAGCCAGAGGTCCTGAAACAAAACAAGGGACCGAACCTTTACTCCTTTCTTACTCTTGCTCTACTACCATGAAGAGAGAAGAAGAAGAGAAGATGGGCCAAGAAAACTTAGGTGCGGTGGCTCTCTGTGTCTCACACAGAGAGGCTGACCAGCACACAAGCCTTTTATATAATAGGGCAAACATGTTACAAGACCAAAAGATAAGTTTACCCGTGTTAACATAAATAACAGGAATAAAACTAGAAAAATAAGAAAAAACAGCAAATATACAAAAGGTCTAAAATCTCCTAACTAGTAGCTACTTTTCACTGCACGTAGAATAACTCTGATCTGAGACATGTAGGAAGTCTTCTAAGTAATTCTTCCATATAAAAATTAAAGAATCCCTGATCTCACCAGGAGTAAGTTTGGACTCGACAAGCTTGTCCCCCCAGGATTTACACCCTCCATCATCAAGAATCCTCAGCAGATGTCACTGAAATATCCTTTGGCTTCCCACCTTCATCTACTTTTGTCTGCTTCTTGTGGACATATTTCAATGTGTGATAACATCTGATGCAGTCTCAGAACTTGGTCTCGGTCCTCTCGGGTACGTTCTCCTTAATTGAATATATTGGACCAATATATTTGCTTAGAATATATAAGCTTATCGCTTTATATTAAGGATTAAATCCTATGTGCATCATTCTTTGTGTTAAAAGATTATGTAGTGCACAAATGTCTGAATAATGTCACAGAATTCCGTTGAGTGATGCCAGTTAATTCCTCCTGGGGCCATGGTTTAGCAAGTACATTCTTTGCCTTCTTGTTTTCCAGTGTTTCTTACTTCTGCATATTTTGTGCTGTCCATTTCTATGTTGCTTACTACTTTTGGATGCAACGTGTACATAAAAAAGATGTTCGCTTGTGTGTTTGAGGGGATACATTGTTACCTAAGATCGCATTAGGCAAGATGAAACATTTTCTCTTGTAGGGAGATATATACAATTATCCAAATGTCTGTCTGAATATTTTACGTGGCACTGGTAGCAGCATTCCTAACAGAAAATATTTGGATTCTGCAGGTTCGTGAAAGGGATTTGGCGACACTTAAGATACCGAATTCCATACTAAATGGTTCAGATTTGCTTTTAATGGGTTTTGAACAATGGGGGAACTCCTATTATTTGCTGATGCAGCTAGATAGGGATTTAAGGCCACTTTTTAGATTACTAGAAACACAACCTGATTCTGATGGGGGTTCCCATTCTGGTGAATATAAACATGTTATACGCTGTAATAAAATTGATATTGGTCAGATAGAGGTCATTGATGATGAATTGAATTTGAGCCTTCTAAATTGGGAGAAGGTGCAATCTTCTATTCCAATTGGTGGTGGTTCTAACCAGGCTTCAGACCATAGCCTCCTTTCTGATTTTGATTTAGTGAATTCATTGCAACTTACTGGAGGCCCACAATCAAGCTTTTCATTGGTAGTTGATGAAGTGTTTGAGTTTGAAAAAGGTACATCCGAACAACCTCATCCTGTTCAAAATCATCTCTCATCAGCAACTCTTTCTCAGTTAAGCACTTTTCAAGGAATAAAAGCTGGAATAGGCTCTCCTAAATGGGAAAGTGGATTACAGCATTCTCAGATTGCTAATATGGTAAAAGCTTCTTCCAGTAGTTCTGCTATTAATAGGTCTGCTTATTTGTCAAGCAATTTGAAGGGCTCACTCCAAAATGCACCTATCAGCTCTCTTTCTGCATCTAGCCCACTAAGGATCTCATCTACTCATAGGTTACCATCATCACAGTCTGACCAGGATCTGAGTTCTGCAAAATCTCCTTCACAGTCTGGTGCTAATGGCCGCTGTTCTTCTGTTGATGATGAACAAGAGAGATTGCTAAGTGGATCACCAAAAGAAGGATGTGCAGGAATTGTCAAAAGTCGACCAGGTCGACTGATATCTCCGATCAGGTCAACTGGTTCTTGGCTTTCCATGGGTAGCACTAAGCTGAATGGTCTTGAAAACTCATCTAATGGCCATGCAGGTGGATCTTCTAGAATGGAGGGTTCTACCTTGTCCAAGGGGGCTCCAATATGTAAGATCCGAGCTCCAAACACTTGCTTAGAATTTCTTTCTTTTTCTTGCATTCATATCTTTTTTGGTTCAATTTTACGGTTCTATAACATTACTAGACTAACTAGTAGAAATATGCTCTTACTTAGGTCAAGCATCAATATCGGGAATTTCCCAACTCGCAGGTGACGATGGTGTTCCTAAGCATGACAAAAATCTGCGAAAACGCTCTCTTGCCGATATAGTTCCACTGATTTCATCATTGCAAGCATATGGTACTGCTACAAGACCACAAAAGAAAAAGAAAATAATAGACTCAACCATGTGTTATTCATCTGCTTCACAAGTGCTTTCTTCCGTGTTGACCTCCAAAACTGATGGATATACATATGGAAGCACTCTCTCTGAAGCAAATCATGGACGTGCTCCTCCAAGTATATATGTATCAACTCTCCTTCATGTTGTCAGGCATTGTTCGCTCTGTATTAAACATGCTCAACTAACAAGCCAGATGGATGCTCTTGAGATTCCATATGTTGAAGAAGTAGGCCAACAAACTCCATCCTCAAACCTGTGGTTCCGGTTACCATTTGCCAGAGATGATGCATGGCAACACATATGTTTGTGCCTTGGTAAACCTGGAAGCACGTCTTGGGATGTCAAAGTAAATGATCCATATTTTAAGGAGTTATGGGAACTACAGAAGGGGAGTCCCAGTACGGGATGGGGTTGTGGCGTTAGAATTGCCAATGCATCTGACACAGACTCTCATATCCATTTTGATCCAGAAGGTGTTGTTCTTAGTTATGAAACTGTTGAAGTTGATAGCATAGAAAAGCTTGTTTCAGATTTGCAAAGGCTTTGTAATGCACGTTTGTTTGCTCGTGGAATGCGGAAGTTGCTTGGTGTTAGGTCTGATGATAAACTAGAAGACAGCTCTGACGGTAAGATACAATCGTCAGCGAAAGGTAGTGTGGAGTCTGGAGATAAGATGTCCGAACAGATTAAGAGGACCTTCAAGATTGAAGCAGTTGGTCTGATGAGTTTATGGTTTTGCTATGGCACAATGCCAGTGATGGCACACTTTGTCGTTGACTGGGAAGCAGGCAAGGAGGGTTGTACAATGCATGTTTCTCCTGATCAACTTTGGCCCCATACAAAGGTTTGTTCTTCTCTAATTGTTGATTTTGTTTTCTGTTTCTTCATTTGGATATTCTCTTTTAAGTTGTGGCCATCTAGGTTACTGTTTGATGGTGGGGATTGGAAAATGGATATTCCGGTCACTTACTTTTAACATTATCATTTGAACAATCACCATTCCAAATGATGCTTTCCTTCTATGCACTATGTTTTCTCACTTGTATGTAGTGTGTGTACATTCTCGAACACGGTTTCTTCTATTTAACGAAGTGATTCCAAGTAACTCCAATCAGTAGAATATTTAAGTTATATGCCAGTTTATACCATGTGCAGAGTCAGCAGTTTACAAGGATTCTATGGAGTATTTTTTGTTTATTTTGTTTTTTACTATTGCCTTTTTCTTTTTCATGCAGTTCCTAGAAGACTTTGTCAATGGTGGTGAAGTTGCATCTTTTCTGGACTGCATTCGCCTTACAGCCGGACCTTTGCTCGCTCTTAGTGCCGCAATCCGTCCTGCAAGGATGCCTGGTCCTGTTGCATCTGGTCCATCTCCCATCTTGAAGCAGAATGGCTTCCTACACTCCCAGGGTCTATTGCCAAATGCTTTAGCCACAAATGCAAATCAGCCTGCATCTTCTGGTCCAGTTGCTAATTCCGGTATGACTCCATTAGCAAGTCATGGCCTCCACAGCACTGCTATGTTATCAGCTGCTTCTGGAAGAGGTGGGCCTGGAATTGTTCCCAGCTCATTGTTGCCCTTCGATGTCTCTGTCGTGCTTCGTGGTCCATATTGGGTACGTATCATATACCGCAAAAAATTTGCAGTAGACATGCGCTGCTTTGCTGGGGATCAGGTTTGGCTACAGCCTGCTACACCACCCAAAGGAGGGCCTGCTACTGGTGGCTCATTGCCTTGTCCACAATTTCGTCCTTTCATTATGGAGCATGTTGCTCAGGGCTTGAATGCCCTAGAACCCAGTTTCCCTGGTGGTGCACATGCAGGTGGTCTTATAAGTGCAAGTAATGCCAATCCAAGTCCGGGTTCTCAAGCATTGATTTCCGCTGGTAATCGTGTTACTATTACAGCTTCCAGTGCAATGCCAAGACCAAGCTCCATTCCTGGAGCTCAGGGAACTGGCAGCTTGAGCCGAGTAGGAAACACTATGTTGGCATCTTCAGGTTTGACCGCAGTGGGGCCTGGATTACCGTTGCGCATATCTCCTGGTACAAGTGTACCAGTACATGTGAGAGGAGAACTGAATACAGCTTTCATTGGACTTGGTGATGATGGAGGTTACGGAGGTGGTTGGGTTCCACTTGCTGCACTTAAGAAGGTGCTACGTGGCATTCTAAAGTACCTTGGAGTATTATGGCTGTTTGCTCAGTTGCCTGACCTTTTAAAGGAAATACTCGGTTCCATTTTAAAGGAGAATGAAGGTGCACTGCTTAACTTGGATCAGGAACAGCCTGCTCTACGCTTCTTTGTGGGGTAAGAGTTAAAATCTTAATATATACATTAAATTGCTTTCCTTCTTGAATTTCATGTTCTCAACTCTCTGTCTTCATATTCACAAGATAAACTCATCATGGTCTTTCAACATCTTTGTCATTATCATCATCACCCCAATTCCAATAGATTGGTGTCAGAGCATTTATTATCTTCCTCCATTCCGCACCATCATATATTTCATTTATTCCGCACCATCGTATATTTCATTTATATTAACTCATAGAGCCTAATTTCGTATCATTTTCTCTATCTTCCTCAAGTTCTTGTTGGTCTTCCTCTGCATCTTTCAGGACTCCCGAACATTGTGATCATATATCATATCAGGTGCTTCTATGACTTTTTTTTAGTCCAAACTACTTTTACAGATTTTTTTTCCCCTCCCATTTTGTAACCGCTACTATCTCTTTGATACATTCATAGGTATGCAATCTATTCTTCTTGTCCCATACATCTACGATTCTACTTAAGTGTTCGCATAACTACTTTTGTCTTCTCAATGTAACTTTTCTTGGTAGCCCAATCATGGATGGCAGTATTGGCTGATACCGATACATAATAGTATCGGCAGTGACCGGTACCGATACAGGGTATCCGATACCGACCACCCAAATAATTTAAAATAAAAAAAAAATCATTTCGCCCGGTACTAGCTGATACCAATACAAATAGATACCGATACCAATACGTATCGGTATCAATACCCACCGGGATGGGTACCGATACCAAGATTTCATCCTTGAGCACAATGCCATCACCATACAACATTGCCATTTTAGAGAAACTTTCCTTCAATCTAATAGAACATGATGGTCACGAAGTACCACAGAAGTTGCTTGCCATGTTGCTAAGCTATTGTAACACTGCAGGCATTCAAAGCGTCTGATTTTACTGCACCGCAGCATGTCAGTGTTGTGTGTATCTTCATGTATGCTCAGCACTTGCAGACACTGGCACACAACACATGCCATGCATGTGTAGTGCATGCACGCACACATGCAAATGCCATGTGCATGTTTATTTGTTTAGTGCATTATTTTTCCTTGGCCTAGGTTTTCCTTCTGTCGCCATGAAAATTTGCCACCTGATGAAAGGGTCGACATAAACTTAGCTACCAGACTCCATTGCTTGCTGAGATCTAGGGCTGCAAATGAACCAATATGCTCAATGAACAGCTCGTAAGACTACTCGATAAGAGATCGAGTTGGCTTGTTTATTAAGCTAAATAAACAAGTTTGAACAAAATTTTGAGCTCGGTGTATTAAACGAGCTAAGCTTGAACACAAGTGAACTCGGCTTGATTCTGCTCATGAACAAACTCGTTTAAGTACTCGTTAAGAGCTCATTTTAATACTTGATTCTGCTCATGAACAAGTTCATATAAGTACTCATTAAGAGCTCATTTTAATACTCGTTAAGAGCTCGTTTAAGTACTCACTGAGATCTTTTTTAAGTAGTCATTTAGTTATTCTAATCATGAATCAGCTTAATTAATAAGATATTGTAATATCTTGTACAAGTTTCTATCAAATAGCTAAGGGCACAAACAACTTGCTAGTCGCCATATTTTAGCCTGAATTTATATATTTAAAATAAAGAATTGAATTAAACATATTATAGATTCATTGAGCTCGCTAGCTACTCGATACTTGGCTTGAACTCGTTTAATATTTAAATGAACCAAGCGTGAACAACTATTATAAAAACTTGGCTCGAACTCGAACTCGAACTTGATTAAAATTAATCGAACCAAGCTTGAACATAGTAGAACTTGGCTCGACTCGACTCATTTGCAGCCCTACTGAGATCTTTGGATACCTAAAGGCATAAGCAACAGTTTACCAGTTTTTATTGGGAAATGACTTGATAGCAATGAGCGTGACTTGTTGCATGATTGCTGTTAACTCAATCAATACCTTCATTGTTTTTAGTATTCTTAATTACTTAGACCTCTTTATTCACAGTGCCTTGCATCTCTTATTTCAGTTTCTTTTGTGTTAACAACATAGTATCTTGGTTTTCATGTCAGATTGTTGCATGCTGGTTGCTAATAGTCAGCTTTTTTTTATTCAGAGGCTATGTTTTTGCTGTTAGTGTTCATAGAGTCCAACTACTTTTACAAGTTCTAAGCGTAAAGCGCTTTCACCATCAACAACAACAGCAACAACAGAGCCAGACAAGTACTCAAGAGGAATTAGCCTCGTCAGAAATAATTGAAATATGTGACTACTTCAGTCGGCGTGTTGCTTCTGAGCCATACGATGCCTCGAGAGTTGCATCCTTCATTACCCTTCTTACCCTGCCCATTTCAGTCCTCCGAGAATTTCTAAAGCTTATTGCTTGGGAGAAAGGATTATCTCAATGTGGAGAAATTGCCCCAGCTCAAAGGGCACGTGTTGAGTTGTGTTTGGAAAATCATTCTGGATTAATAGCAGATGAGGGCAATGAATCATCTGCATCAAAAAGTGATATCCGTCATGACAGAGCTCATAATTCAGTTGATTTTGCCCTCACCTTTGTCCTGGATCCTGCCCTTATACCTCACATAAATGCAGCTGGTGGAGCTGCTTGGCTTCCATATTGTGTTTCAGTTAGATTGAAGTACTCGTTTGGTGAAAACACACATATTTCTCTCATTGGCATGGAGGGAAGCCATGGAGGAAGAGCTTGCTGGTTGCGGTTGGAAGATTGGGAAAGATGTAAACAAAGAGTGGTCAGAGCAGTGGACTTCGCGAATGGGAATTCTGTAGGTGACATGAGTCAGGGTCGGCTAAAGACAGTTGCTGAGACTTTGCAGAAAACATTGCAACTATTGTTGCAGCAGCTGAGGGATGGAACTGTTATTTCAAACTCCGCTGCATCCTAACTTGTTTTCTTGCTTGCTCCATAGAGTTGAAGAGGTGGTGAAATTTCTTGTCTCTGTCTTGGGTTTCTGTAGCTCCCTATTGGGGATCCGCAGACATGTTCTGAGAACCTCTGCTTTTATACCCAGCAATGAGTAAATAAATTGAGGTTGCTGTACAGAGATTGACGCTTCTGGTGACTAAATGCATTGATGATAATCAAGAGCTAGAGTTAGGTTTTTTCCAACAGCAGAGTGACAAGAGTTGATAGTACGATCTGTAGAATCTGGAGAGATCAAGATCTCCTCTGTAAAAATAATGAGGTGTGAAATGTCCTCCTTTGTACAGGTAACTGATAAGTGATGTTGTAAAATTTTCCATGGCATTGTTTAATAGTGAGCTCTAATTGTAGCTGCATTATGATCCGGAAATTAGTGAATGTTTAGACGCGAGTTCTTCCACAACAAGCTGGTCAGTTTTTGGTGCATACACTCACTGGTCAGTATTTTTTCGCTTACTTTTTGTAATGAGGGAGTCCACGTTGTATTTCAACAAGTGTTACCAAGATCCTGAACAAGCTGAGGAAAGGGACCCTATTATATAGTGGGCTGGAGACCCTCCATCCTACTTTTATGATTGTAATTGAACTAGCATCCTATGCTGCAAGCTTGCTGTGCCTTCTTATGCGTGTGAAAGCCTAATGAGAATTGTTCACGTGGAAGCTGGTAGCGCTGCAAGCTTGGGTGATCTGAGCCTAACCCATCTGTCCATTTCTTTTTTCCCGGTGTAGCAGGTTGAGTCATCTTGTAATGCAAAATATCATTGGTGCACTCAAGTAAGGATCACATGGGTTGGACAATTTTCTCCACAGGTGAACCAGCTAAATATTAAATGCAGTTGCAAGATTTTAGACGTGACAAATGTTTGTGCACGTGACATATTTAATGTTCATGAAATATTTGTCGTACCTGAAAAATATGTCATATCTATAAATTTGTACACGCATAGGGATGACAAATACGTTTTATGTGCACGAAGTATTTGTCGAGTCAAAAAGTTTATAAACAAATGTATAGAGGTGACACTTTTTAGATATGATAAATACTTTGTGGGCATGTAGAACTTGTCATGTGTACATATATTTATCATGTCAAGAATTTTACATTTAATATTTGTCTGGTCCACCTGTAAAAAAAATGTTCAATCCATTGACCTTTGTCTAGATGGATCCATGACATCTTATGTTGCAAGATAACTCAACTTGTTGTATTGACCTTTAGTACAACAAGTATTATTTAAAAAAAAAATAAAAAGTCAATATGTATTGTATTATTGTATGGTTTTTCCTTATATACACCTGAAAACGTGTTATTTGATTTACTACCGGGAAATCAGAGTATTTGTTATCCCAAAAAGTAGAATAGGTCATATTTAACCCTGAGTTTTTCACGACAACGTCCATCTCCCTAAGCTTATACTTTTGAATTAGTGCTTATCAGCTACCCTAACTTAACACATCCCTAACTTAAGTGAACTCATTATTTTTGTTTTTCTTATGGTAAACACGCAGAGTGGACTCTATATTTTTTTTCTTTTCTTAATGGTGTTGGAGAATAGTATAGAGAGAGAGAAATTCTTTAAAACATTTAAAAGGGTGAATGCAATTGTTTTTTTTTTTTTTTTGGTTCAGTGTCAAAGAATATTGCTAGAGTCTACTCAGTGGTTTCCCTAAAGGGGTATCATTATCGCTTTTATTGATTTTCAGAAATACGGTAGTTAATATGATGTTTGGGGGTGTTCATAAGGAGGTTTTATGAATCCATAAGCAAAAAACCTTATAATACATGTAAAATATGAGTAATACTTGTTGCATTGCTGTGCACCCAAAAACTAATTTTTCTTTTTGTTGAACCCCATATGTTCCACATCCGTACAACTTGATCTTTAATTGGACGATTCAAAAAATTCTAAAATCTGAAAAAATGTTATTAGGTTTGACCTATTAAAGAGTGCTTTTACTATTTATTGGGTTTAATTTTTTGATTTTTTAGAATTTTGGATCATCTCATTAGAGATCGGATTGTATAAAAACATTTAGGGTCTGATTTTTTAAAAAAAAATGGTGTACGTGCATGACCATGCAATGCAATATCGCTCAGCGGTACAACAAGTATTAGTTGTAGAATATTATATGTTGATCGGCCTGCAACTAGGTTGGGTCCAAGTTATGGTGTTAACCTTGAAGTAAGGATGTAAATGGTACCCAAAAAATCTTCCGTCGTTTTCCAAAACTTAAAGATCATAAAAAGATACCGGTTAAAATATGAGGATATTATCACCCATATAATGTATACATATCTTATTGTCTATACCATTCTTTTAACCCCTTCTGAGTTACAAAGTTCGTTCTAATATGTCACATGATTTATAACTAAATTTATAAAAATTAATTAGAAAGAACATATGCACATGCATATTTTGACATTTTGAACACAAGATTTCTTCGTTTCCTATAGAAGTGTCAGACGATTAAGCTTATGTTCCCACATAATAATGTCCGATAATTTAACCTTTATGTATATGTTTTCGATAATTTCTGATAGTTTTAAAAGGTAAAAATACAAGAGAACAAAGATAACAATACACTCGTTGCTTAAAGGATAGGTATAAGAATAAAGCCACTGTGCTATCGGATACGTATCCTTTTACATAAGAGTTATATGGGCTCACTAACAAGATAGATATATCCGATTGGCTAATCCAAAAACACTGTACCAAAATAGTCAATCATATTCATTGGTTGAATCATGAAAAATTAATTAAAAGTCATCAAAGTGACTACACCTCGTCTCTAGGTCCTGGGATCATGGCCTTCGATTTTGGTGGCCTCACTCTTAGGTCCGTGGTATTAGCTCTTGTCGGACCTCTTGTCAACCACCTACTAAAGGTGATGTCCCTTCGATCAACCATCTTCGGGATTCAGATCCTCTACTTCCTCAACTCAATTTGATTGACTTAGTATCTTCACAAAATAAATAAGTTCCTCATTTTTAGGTTCAATTTCTCCACTATCATAATAAATGAACTAATAAGATTAAGTAGAGTACAAATGACGCAGAAAAAATGAAGTACAATCCTCATGATCTTTCCCTTCCTCATTCTGCCGACAGAAGACGCTGTTGACTAGTATTCATGTTGTCAGAAGGTGGGGCCGACAAACTTAATGTCCCGAAGCCGGAATCCCCTACACCTTATAAGTTTCGCAATGCGAACTTTAGTTTCTATGATGCCAGAAGGTTGCATGAGAGCATTCCGAATAGGAGCATACAGCATCCGTCGTGGTCATGGCTTCACAATTTATCCCCATTGTGTGAAGTTACCACCGGCATCCACCAACGCCTTCAATGACAACTCTTCCGCTTTGTTCTATTACAAGAGCATGTGGCCTCATTTCTAACTGCTATTACCAAGCTACTGCCTAACAAGCCATTTAAGAAGTATGACCGTACTATGGCATCCACCACATTCAGGCATGGCAAACACCTACCATGCTGCAGCTTGTACCAACATCCATCAACATTGTCCATGACAACTTACAATGGTAATGACAACAATGATTACAACTGTTACAATCACTGTGGAGACTAATAATTCTGGTATGATTACAAGGAATAACAAATGTAATGATTATAATGCAATGATGAGACCTGCGGGTGCATTTCGTTTTACATAAAATATGTTCAAATAGAAAAGGTTTTCTAAGAAAACGAAGTTACAAGAAAAACAAAAACAAAATCAGTCATTTCATAGCCATGGAAAATATTTTCAACTGCTTTAGAAAATGACATTCAGTCTCATCTCATGAATACCAAAATCGGGAAAAGGGCGAGCCAATGAGTTAAGCTTTGGGTTGACTAGAATTTTCCAGATAACTAAATAAGTCATTGTACTGTACTTTTCATAAAAGACTATTCATGCAGCCTATTTTATGCGGAACCAAATGGACCTAAGACATTCAAACTTTGCACCCAGCTACCATATAATATATCATTTGAAAATGTGTCATATATTAAAAACTTTGTTATAAGTATATTGTACTCTTGTCACATGGGTTTTTTTTTCTTAACATTTACACCAAATGAATTTTTCTAATCCCTGGGTCTAGAAGCTTGTTATCATATCCAATCTGTCTTTTATTCTTATACACACCCACCCAATCAGATAACTCCCAACACAATTAGAGGTTCAGATCAAACAACGTGGATGGTCTCCATCTGTCCATCATATGAATAAATTATCAGATCAGACTATGGGCATGGCATTGACAATTGGGGGACATCATTGTTTACCAGAAGATCACAAGGAATGAACTAACAACATATCCACCCGAGCAATTATGAGCAAGCAAACACCATGGTCCATATTTTGTGACGTCAAAATCCCATCTGCTGAAATGAAGGAAACATGTTGATCCCAGGGAAGCAACATTTGTACCTATCGACCCGTAATAGTGCTTCATATTCCCCCTGCAGCCTACAGGCAAGAACCAGCAAAACATAAGCATCAAGTGGAAATTTCTTCTGATGGAAATGAAACAAGATCTAGATAGATAAAGGACTTTGACAGTAGACAATTTTCCAATCATCATGCAGGTGCACAGTCCCAAAGATAGCAACTACCCCTGTCATGAGATCTTAAAACATTTGATATTTCTGTTGACAGTAGACAATTTTCCAATCATCATGCAGATGCACAGTCCCAAAGATAGCAACTACCCCTGTTATGAGATCTTAAAACATTTGATATTTCTGGCTGCATTAAAGCAGGTTTTGTGTTTTGTGTTTGTGTGTGTGCGTGTGTGTGTGTGTGCGTGTGTGTTTGTTTGGGGGTGGGTGGGGGATTGTTGGTTGGAGGTGTTATTTCTTGTTTCTGTGACCAGTGCCTTGCCACTATGGCAAGGACCTCAAGAAAAGAAGGGAAACAATGTAGGCATGCAAGAGCACGCACACACATATATACATACATACATACATACATATGAGAGAGATAGAGAGAGACCTAGGTCATCCATTGGCATAAAAGAGTGTCATTAGCAATGTGCTGCATCTGACTTCATCTCCCTGTTCAAGTTGCTTAGCGTGCAATAGATCATTTCCCCCATTGGATGGTTCCCATCTGAAGCAGCAAACATGTGAGCAACACCATCAATGAAAACCACACTGCAACCAGCCATCTTCTTCACGCCTCTATTCTTCATGATGTCTCTGATGCTGTCTGAATAGCTCCAGTTCCCATCAGCAGCATGTATATTGGACAAAAGTACATAGCCACTCTCTTCTTCCGGCTCCAACTTTAAAAGCTCTCTGGAAGCAACTTCCGCAAATTCTAAATTGCGTTGAGCTTTACAAGCAGTTAACAATGCTCCCCATATAGAGCGACTTGGTTTCACAGGCATCCTCTCAATCACTTCTTTTGCCTCAATCAATCTTCCTGCTCGTGTTAGAAGATCAACAAGACACCCATAATGCTCCACGGTTGGATCAATACCATATTTTTTCTTAATGGCCTCAAAAATAATGCAGCCATGGTCAACCAATCCTGCATGACTACAAGCAGTAAGAACAGCAATCAAAGTTAATGCATTTGGAATTATGCCACCTTTCTGCATTTCCTGAAACAGTTCCAAAGCCTTGGCTCCATGCCCATGACATGCAAGGCCTGAGATCATTGCAGTCCATGAAGCAACATCCCTTTCTGGAATTCTTTCAAAAATGACAATTGCACTTTCAATGCTTCCACACTTGCAGTACATATCTATCAACGCTGAACCGAGGAAAGCATCTAATTTGATATTGTTCTTGAACAGACAACCATGCAACTCCTTGCCTTGGTACAATAGTCCCAGCTCAGCAGCAGCACAAATTAAAGTAACTAAGGATACTTTATCAGGCTTGACATTATAAGTGATCATGTCCTCAAGCACCTTAAGTAATGAGTTCCAATTCCCACTCTGTGCATACCCACTAAGTAGAGAATTCCACGAGACCAAGTCTCTGTTAGGCATTTGATTAAAAAGCTTGTGCGCAAGATCAAAGTTTCCATGATTTGTGAACCTTGCAATCATTGTGTTCCACGAAACAGCATCCTTCTCTTCAAGTCTTTCAAAAATCCTCAAAGCAATATCCATTTGACCACTTTTTGCATACATATCTAGAAGAGCATTACACAAAATTAAGCCCCAATTATTCAAAGAGATTCTCCGTACCATCCATGCATGAATAGACTTCCCTTTAAATGAATCCCTTAGCTCACCACAGCAGAGGAGGAGACCCACAAGTGTGTACTGGTCTGGTTCAAAACCGGAAACTACTAGATTACAGAAGAGTGCAAGCGCTTCCAAGTAATATCCATTCCTTGCAAGACCCATGATCATAATATTGCACGAGGCAATATCTTGTCTTTGCATATTTTGAAATATTTCGCATGCAAGGCTCATCCCTCCATTCTGAGAATACATTTTGATGAAAGAATTTTGCACATATGTATTTGAGCATATGCCAGTAACTATGGCATGAGCATGAATCTGCTTTCCTTCAGAAAAACTCCTGGAGGACTTCAACAGGGCAAGGAGTGAGTGTTCATCAGGGAAGATGCAAGAATGAAGCATGGATTTGTAGTAAGCAATGGATTGACTTGACGAGAAGGATAGACTGGATAGTGCACGTAGCATCGTATTGTAGATGTAAAGGTTAGGATTGGGAGTGAAGTGGTTGAAAAGGACAACAGCTATGTCTAAATTCTCAGGGTGTGAGAGTGCAGAGAAATGAAGGAGCCTGCTCATAGGAAATGTTTGAAAAATGAGGTGAACCCTCATCATTTGGGACAGGATCTGCTTAAAATGTTCTCTGGTTCCAGATTTCTCCAGAATAATTAGAGTGGGATGATCAAGCCTGAGGGAAACTGTTGGATCCCAGATGCTCTTTTTGCTTGCTGAAGCAGCATAAGAGAGAAGGCGAGTAAATTGCCTATAACAAAGCATCGATAATACTTGATAATGGACTGACACAAAGTAACAGAAATAATATGAAACAAGTATCAGAGGAATGCTATGCCTACAGAAAATGGCAAAAAAATTCAGATCATGATATAACTGTATGATTCACATTAGAAGGAAGTCAGGGAAGGAAATTTCAGCAGTCACGATATTTCTAAAGGAAATAGTAATTCATATAAACAGAAGATCTAATATCTTGTGTTCAAGCATCCAAGAAACTGCCAAGAAATATAAGTGGCCACCAATAACTTGTCTTAATGAGAAGATCACCCGTGAGTCATCATGACTAGCCACTCGTTTACAAAAAGCAAGCAATGCCATGCAACAAATTCAAAAATGAGAGGCTTTTGAACAAGTCAATTTTGTCAACACTAGTTACTTAAATATAAGAAGATCGTTCTGTAGCTCTGCATTTGTAACAAAGTGTAACATCTTGCATCAAATTCCCCTACATACAAAGGTGTTGCTCAATGTCCAAACGATAATAAACAACTATCCAACACAAATGATCTGGAATCCAGAATCTGGACTGTGCAAAATGGCACTATCCACTTACAAACCAACAATGTAGTGCTGAAATTTAGGGCATCAATGAGCCAGACAAAAGTTGCATGTACTACAGCTGATCCATATTTGAAGCATCTGTTAGAATTTTGTCAATTCATCATCATACACGAAGGATGTGTCAGAATTCACATTATCTGCTTGGAGAGAACTCATCTTGGAATCCAGTACCGCCAATTGTGACTTCACCCATGGAGGATTATACCTCCCTTCAATCCATAAAGCTTCCCCAGTATGTTTATGCTTAAAGTCTGGAGACTTTGGATTTCTCTGTAAAGCAGTAAACAAATAATGAGATCAATAATGATATGTTCACTGGCAAGAGAAGAAAGCACCCCCACCAAAAAGGAGGGGAAAAACTATGTGAATGAAAATTTGTTAAATATCGTATTGAGTTTCTTTCGGTTAAGGTAACAGCATAGTACTTCAACAAAAATGCTGTCCACTGTCAGAATTTTTGAGTGTATGGTCACTTCACGGCTTAACAAAAATCTAGATCATACTCAACAGACTCCTCTTTACCCTCACCAAGAGATTCAATCTATGGGCCATCTTTCCTGTGATTTGCCAATAGGTTCAATTGCACAAAGGTTATACCAAAAACCCAACTGTATAAAAAAGACAAGGTAAAATTCAAGGATGTTTAAAGCGTAAAACCAAGCTTGACAACCTCCTGTCCCGCTGGCTAAAGTCAAACTTGGCTCCTAGCAGAGCAAACCTGAGTTTCAACCCAATCAAGCCACCCGCCCAATTATCACAATACTAATATCTCAAGCTTCATTATAGACATTTTTATCATGTGGCAGCAAATCATCTGACTGCATGAACAGTCAACCATTAAACAACCAGTTCACTGTTCAAGACAAACAGGAGAATCTTAAAGAGGGAAGCTAGCTGTCCAGAGTGTGTGGTACTTTTTGTTTGTAATAGGGTGAGGGAGTGGGTGAGATTATTTTGTATCGAGCAAAATGATGTTTTCTCCCTTTTTGCATTCCTAAGCGAAGGCTGAGAGGTAAAACCACCTTGGTGTTGTGTATAGAGATCCTCTTTTGAGAGCTTCATTGTACACTTTCTTGTACACCTTTTATATTTATAAATTCAGTGGTACTATCCACTTTCAAAAAAAAAAAACTGTTGAACAACCAAAAACTTGGAGATCTGAATCGCAACAAGCACTTCTACAAAGAAATGGTATATTGAAAGAAATCATTTCTCCTAACCTGGGATGCAATTAGCACAAAAGAATTATATCCCACCAAACTAAGGCCCGCAGCAGCTGAACACCCTTGGACATCCCTAACAAGTAACAACGTGTTCCAACTACAACAATACATGCTTATGCAGACTGCAGAGAGTATGCATGTACATGCTATTGTCTAATATCGAGGCACTAAGGCATATGCCTCAAGGTGAGGTGCAAGGAAAATGCCTTGAGCCATGCATCTTGGGCTAATTACTTGAGGCTTACAGCTTTTGTTAATCAAAGGTGCTAGGGAAATGTCACGAGGCATGCACCTTGGTCCATTTACATAATGCCTTTTATTAATTGAGACTGTGAGATGTTTTGAGATGGACCAAAGGCTTACAACTGTTTTATTGTCCTCAAAACAAGATTCTAATATAAAAAATTACATTAGTAAACAAACTAAAAAGATTTGAATTGAGCCCAACTCTTACATCTCCAATAGCAAAGAAGATGGCAGCAATGATGCCAACTATCGCTTCCCTAACAAATAACAACTGAGACTAGCTTGACAATGGTGACACCCTTGTCACTGTAAAAGAAAGACGCAGTTTGTTCTCTTCTCCTCCCCCTCCTCCTTTGCCATATTCCTTTTTTTTTCTTTTGATATTCTAAAAATGCCCCATCCCCTTCCCATTTGTTCTTCCCTAGTCCAACAACCCTCTATTCTCTTCTTATCCTCCTCTGTTTGCCCTCTTCCCTGCGAGTCCATGGCTTCCAGCCCTATGGTTCACTTCCACAGGCTTTACTATTGAGTTATGACAATTAGTATTAATTTAGCTGTTTTGATTGTTTTAAGAATCTTTCCTTAAACCAGCGAGGCTTATGCCTCATTGTGTCTCAAGGTTTACACCTTGTGACCTTTCATAAAGTGCCTCACAACAGCCTCAAGATTTTTGAACTATGGTACATTTCCCCATGGAATCCCAAAACACTGCCCTTTGAGGGTTTCAAACCCAAATTTGGGTGTCATTTCATCAGGGTGAATACATAAGGTCATCAATCTATTTTAACAAAGAAAAGGATAGACTGACCTTATTATTCCTGTTATCCCACCAGTCCATTGGGCTAGCAAAGAATGCCTGCCACAGCTCTTCTATTGAACTGCCCAAGCTCCCAGAACGATTTTCTGCCTTCCCACCTGAAAGTCAATCAGAGAAAAGCACAAAAATTCCTTTCAGGCACTGACAAACCAAGAAGGGCCTAATTATTCTACAACAAGGTTTGGTGGGGGAAACTACCTTTCGTTGCAGACCTTGTACTTTCAGGCTCATACAACCGCACAGGCGGGAAGCTCCTCTCTATGAAATTCAGCTGTTGGACAACCACCTTTGATCCATCCACAAACGCGTCCTCAAATCAACATGGCCAACACAAGAACGAAACAAATTTTAACATCAAATTGGATGAAGCAACTTACCTTATAGTAGACCTGCCGTTTGTCGTTCACCCCCTCGACGGAGTCCGACACAAGCCGGCCAGATACATATATTTGCTGACCTTTCTCCAAATGCTGGAAGGCGACGTGCGCTAGATCGTTCCACAGCGTGAGATTGATCCTACAAAACAAAGAACAAAAAAAAAGAATCAAAAAAAGAAGAAAAAATGATGCGGGTAGCCAGTTTGTTCAAATTCCAATCTCTCTCCGTACCAGGTTGTATCGGTAGCGGACCTCTTGACGCCGAGGCGGGTCCAGGCGACGGCCTTGCCGCTGCTGAGCTGCTTGATCTGGACGGGCGCCTCCACAACGCCGATGAGGTGGACGGCGTTGGCGAGGTCCTTCTGCCAGGGGATCTCGGCGGGCCTCGGGTGCACCACCCGCTCGTGCAGGTAGTCCGCTCCACCCTGCGCCACCACCCCGCCGCCGCCGCCCAGCGCGGAGCACCTGGCGCCGGGCCTTCCTCCGCGGGCAAAACTAGCGGCGATGTGAGTAAACGGGAAGGAGGGTGGGGAAGAGAGGCGGAGAGAGGGCGACGGGACGGGATTAGGGTTAGGGTTCCGGTTAGGGTTTCTGAGGAAGGGGGAGAGGCGAGGTAGGGGAAAGCGCGAGAGCTGTTTCAGGATAAGAGGGGTCGGGGTTTTGAGGGGGCAGCCACGAGGCCCCCCGCAGGCTGCTGCCACGGCCATCTCTTCCCGTCTGTTTCGCTCGAGGCGTAGGAACATGATAAGGTAAAGGATTTTTTTCTCTATATCCTTATAAATTATAATATTTGTATATATATATATATATTCAACATATTCTTACAAATACGCCAGACTTCTTCAGAAAGAATGACATATTATTTTGGGAAGATGTTGTAAGCTCCAACTAATATGTTGAAGTTGGCTTTTGGTTTCTCCTGAATGAGTTCGTGCGGAGGAGCGGAGCGAAGCGGAGTCAGCCCCTCAGGTACACCGTCGGAAGGGAGGGGCTCTCTCTCCGGCGAAGCCCCTGTTAGTATTAGATGGTCTCAAAGCCAATTTGATACTATGTATTGATTTAGTTTATTAATAAATGACAATAATTCATTATGTGTAATTAATTCGATTTATGTTTATCGTATCACGATGAAGTCTATGAACATGTGCAACAATCTTCGGATTATGATGAGATCATAATTACAGGACCGAAGACTTATAAACACATGTTCTTAATTGTTCAGAGTCATAAGATATTTGAGAAGGACATCAAACATCCGGATATACTAGTATAGGTTTCTTCAGCTCATATGATGAGGGTGATTGATCCTATAAGTCACCTGTGTGGAGACACTATGCTGGACCTGTAGGTACTCATTGGCGAATGAGTTCACTGAACTGATCTGACTATGAATCGCTGGGTGGTACACATCCTCACTGTTAACCAGCTCAATTCTTTTGTCACGGTTGCGTAGATGATCTTTGGACCTGAGACGCCAAAGATATCTTGCTGGTAGGTTTCTGAACTTTGACATTGACTAACGAATCTCTAACCATGGGTTATCAATAAGTCAAGTGATCAGGTTCAGAGAAATGCCATCGAAAGTAATTGTGTGTTCAATATAAGATCATCCGCTCTCGGTAATTTGAGAGAGAATATTCCACGAATGATGCGCTTAAAGTCCTTGGCCATGACGGACTCTGTATCCGATAAGGAGTTATCGGATTCAGATTAACGACATATGATTCAAGTGAATCGACCAGTTAGGGTTTAACAATAAACCATACCCTAGGTCAATTCGGGAACATTGCACGGATGAAAGATTATATCCGTGCGCCAACCGATAACGGAAAGGTTCCAATAGAGGGTTGCGATAACCTCAATGTCATCCAGGATCACGCGATGTTGCTTGGTATCCAACGTGATCGGAAGCCCGTCCGAATTTATTGTGGGACATTAAATTCGGCTGATTAATTGAATATATGGATATTAATTAATTCAGTGGGTCCGTAAAGAGTTACTGGGCTTAATGGGCTATTAACTGGACTAGTATTTGGGCTTAGAAAGTCACACGCAAAAAGTTTTCAAGTCGATGGATAATCCGACAGAATTTCGAATAAGTCTGAGTTTTTTCGAAAAACCGTAAATAGGTTTATTATAAAAGAACGGACGTTAGGTCGGGGGCCAACAATCCTAACCTAGCCGTCGTTCTTTCTCTCTCCTTTCTACTGGGTGCACGACACGAGGCGGCCATCTGGAGGCTCCGCTTCGGCTCCCGACTGCTCCGCCTTTCGTCCGACGGGAGATTTCGAATCCGCATGTCGCGGCGGATTATGCGCAAGCAGACGGGATCCAAGAACGCCGCATCGAGCGAGGAGGCGAGGACGATCCATCGCGAGGAGAACCGCGTTGATACCGCTAGAGACCAGACAACTGCGCGGCTTGCGACATCGCTTCGACGGAACCGAAAAATGAACGCGGTTTCGAATCCGCGCAAGGTATATCCGATTTACTCCAGTCTTGTTTTTGTCGATCGAAATGGGATGGATCTGATCTCGAATCATTTATTCCGCTGAGTTTTTCGGTCGGATCTCGACACAGCGAACCCAACAGCCCCTCCAACCCCCACCCCCCTTTCAACCCTTTTCTCCCATATGGGAGGTTATGTCTCCCTTCTGGATGGAGATTCTTTGTTTCTATATGAAGGCGTTTTCTATCTCGATTTTATGTTCTTCCATTTGGGAAGGTTTCGATCGTTCCTTTTTAGGATGAATCTGTCTTCCAACGACCCCCTAGGCCTCGTCAGTTTCAGTTGTTCATCTTCTATCTTGGCTGCTTCCCCCTCCCTTCTTTGTTATTTTGTCTCTATGTTACTTGTCCATCTCTCTTCCCCATCCCAATAATTGCTTTGGTCCTTCTCTCCCGTTTGGCTCCGATGTTAGCACTCTACGTGCCCAAGTTCTGTTGGCTAACCAATCATACCTTGGTGGATATATAAGTTTTTCTTGTGAAGAACCCCCTACGTAGGAGAAAAGTCTCTCATTAGCGAGCTTGAAGATTTGCGCAACATCTCATTTCTTAGATAAAGACATGCTCGACCAAGTTCCTCCCTTGTCAAGCACTTCTCCACTTTTCCCTTCATCAAAATATAGTTCCTAATTCGTCGACGATCGAAGATCCTCATAGCCCTGCTATGGTTGATGCTCATGAGGAGGCTTCTCCGGCTACCTGCATTGTTGATCACCATCTTCATCGGAACTTGAAAGTTGGGTTTACCTTTTATGTTGGTTTAATGTATGTTGATCCCGATTGTGTTCTTTTGTATCCATCCCAATATCATGCTTTAGTAGCTTTGTCAGGCATCTACCCCTACTGTGCCACTGTAATGTTTCTTTATTTTCTATGTCTCTTCATCTATTTTGGTCCATCTTCAATTTAACACAATGACAACTCTTTTAGTTCAAAAGAAAAAACTAATATGTTGAAAAGATTTTCTAATAAAGTCAAGAGTATATGTGCAAAACTCATATAAATTTAGAGACATACTTAAAAACTATACAAATCTTTTTGGTAGATCCCATTAGAGTTCGACCATAATGTTCTTAAGAATATTAGAACTATTTTGACAAATTCAAGAGTATATGTAGAAGTATAGCAGTTGAAAGGAATATATATATATATATATATACACAAAATTTAATACAATGACAATTCTTTTAGTTCAAAAGAAAAAACTAATACGTTGAAAATATTTTCTAATAAAGTCAGAAGCATATGTGTAAAACTCATATAAATTTAGAGACATACTTAAAAACCATTCAAATATGTTTGGTACATCCCATTAGAGTTTGACCATAGTGTTCTTAAGAATGTTAGAAGTATTTATGACAAAGTCAATAGTCTATGTAGAAATATAGCGGTTCAGAGGAATATATATTTATATATATATAAGGGTTCATTAGTGCTTGCAAAAATTTTATCTTTTCTTAAAAGAAATTTAAAATAAAATATAATTTTAGTGGCCCATTTGTATCATTCAAACGGTTAAAAACCGAATTAAAAATGATTAGGCACGTTTGTAGTCATGTGCAATATCAGATCGTGCAAGCCATCAGATCTCAAGGAGGAGCAATCTTTTTTTTTTTTTTTTGCTTTTTTTAATGGATCGAATGATACAGATGGGCCACTAAAATTATATTTTGTTTTGAATTTCTTTAAGAAAAGAGAAAACTTTTGTAAGCACTAATGAACCATAGAGTTGCAACAAACATTACTTTACGGCAAAAGATCATATTGGCCCAATCATCCAAGTTTGTGATATGTTTCAAAGAGGAAAATAGAAGAAAAATTAATTGTTTGTATTTTGTAGTGAAAATAAGAAAAGAGAAAACTTATGTAAGCACTAATGAACCATAGAGTTGCAACAAACATTACTTTACGGCAAAAGATCAGATTGGCCTAATCATCCAAGTTTGTTATATGTTTCAAAGAGCAAAATAGAAGAAAATTTAATTATTTGTATTTTGTAGTGAAAATAAAGCTTAAGTTGAAGCTTTCATTTTGATCATGATAAGTTATTTTATATTTTTGTTTCTATTTGCAAATAATAAATGAGGGGAAGAAATTATCTTTTATTATGAGAAGAGGAAATAAAAGACAAAGGTTGTGTGTGTCAAAGTTGAATTTTCTTTTGTCTCAAATTATTCACGTATTACTCATTCTTAAGTGTGAGATAATTATGTCCAATCTACATGTTATTATTTTTTATTATATATTAATCTAGTACACACACACACACATATATATATATATGTTATTTGCCAAAAATAAAGTAGACTTAATTTCTATTCCTTATAACTTATCGAAGACTTATTATAAGAGTTCTACCTATTTCATAAATAAGATATGGTCAAATAAATGCAAATAAGAAATTCATTTGCTACACATCAATATCAACTGCATTGATTTTTTAAAAAATAATTATTTTAAGCTGAATTCAGTGCAAGAGGCTTTTAAATTATTTTTACATTCTTCATTAAATAAACATCTGATCATATGTGATAATAGATTGAGTTTAGCTCAGCCACCTTACTTTACATGATTTACTTCCCTTATTAGTATGTCTGGTACAATATAAGATATGTTATATGCATAGATTTTTTGTGAGAATTAATCTTATGAATTATTTAGTAATTCAAAAACTTTAGATAATTAAAAAAATAAAGAAATAAAAAATTGTACATTTAATAGATTTTATACTACAAGTTGCCTAATCAAGCCTCATTTTTTTCAAAATGCTAATAATTTAGACCGTCTGATAAGATCATATAGTTCCATAACCCCAACGACATTTCCAACACCATAGGATACTATATCAACCATTTTGGATAAGAAAGATCACATCAGATATTATATTATTTTAGATTGATTACCTATCTTATAGTGTCTTATAAGAGTGCTATTATATATTAACGGTATTTAAGTCAAGTATATGCAAAGTTATGAAATGAGATCATCTCAGTGCAGCTATTGATTGGACTCGGTCAGTGTTTCCATTCTCGATTAGCAATTTTTTTGAAAAACTCCTTCCTTCCCTCTTTACACTGATTGAATCCATTAAGCAATTGTATCTAAACTAAAGTTATTGGTGGATGTGAAAATTATCTTATTGATTAGCTTAACAACATAATCAAAAGGATATTTTAAAAATACATGATTATTTTCAGATAATATTCTACTAACACTTTGATTTTTAAAGCAATGTTTATAGGCGAAAATAATTATTTTCACATCTAGAGTTTTCATCTAGTGATCATTTGGTGTGCCTAACATGCTGTAAAACAACATAAAATATTATAAATCAGTATTTCTTGTGTTTGGTGAAAATGTAAAATGTCATAAATTATTGAATTTTAAAAAACATGTTAAATTATGTGGCTCTCTTCTTTCAATTCCAAGTTTTCAAAGTTGAGAATTTTAAAACTAATGATCTTAAAATCAAGAAATTCACTTTCACTAAGTGATTTTTTAAAATTGATATTTATACTGAATCAAATGATTTCTTAATCAACGGTTGACTTCTATATGAGTTGTTCAAATGACCTCTTAACCTAAACTTCACTTGTTGTTCAAAAAAGTCTTAATAGTGGAAACAATATTAACACTTAATTCTTTTAAAATTTGAAGTTACGGGAAAAGTGTAATTCTTTCAATAAATGCATATGCTATATGCATAATGTGTGTTTCAGTTGGAATATAGATAATAGTTAAGTTCATCGTGCGTATTAAATAGACGTTTGGCTAACTAATTGAGAGTACAACACGTGACATGTTGAGAGGAGAGGAGCCTGTATATACATGATTAGTAGGTGTACTTTCAAGGGTCCAAGATAATGAGACTAACTATGATTTTGCATTGATTCAAGAAACTTGGTAGGATAAACATTTTCAGTTATTAGACGAGTGATATATAACATGAGGCAAATGATCCAACTAAATCAACGAGCTAATTGAGAAGGGAGGAATTAGTAATACAACTTAGAAGAATTTAAGGTTGTGTAAAATAAATTAAAATATGATGTAAAGTCCAACCTTGATAAAGTAATGGACATCCCCAACTTCTCTAATTGGGGAGGGAGGGAGTACAAACATTCCCATATGTGAAATAGAATAAACGTTTTACTGGATTGAAAGCTCACTCCAACTAGAGTGGAAAAAAGGTATGCATATATTTCTCCGGTTTAGGAAGCTTGTGGAGTTCAAACTTCAGTTGTTTCTCTAGAGTTAAGACCATGTAACTATTATACTATCTGACAAAAAAATGATGTAAGTAATGTCTAATTAGATATATTCAAAAAAATTATTTATAACACGAAACTAATTTGTTAACACAAGAAGAAAACTGACAATTAGCAATGGCTACAAAATCATCTTAAAAATAAATATTTATCGCAAAATATTTTTGGGGGCAACTATCAGTTGTCACAATAGTCATCTCAAACATTCGTATTGTAATACTTAACGATGATCATGCTCATTGCAGAAAGTATTTTTTTATATGACTCAAAACTTAGTCTTAAAAAATATTTATTTGCAAAGACTTTTAAGACCTATCCTAAAATAATAATTGAAATGATAAAATATCTCGTTCCCAAAGTTTTATTTGGGATAAATCAAGTCGTCACAAAAAATAATATTGATTTTTTTAATGACAAATGCAAGCATACAACTGTCCCAAAAAAATTTTTATCTATACATATTACATTAATTATTTTATCTTTTACTAGAATTATAATTGTCCCAAAAAAAATTTATGTAGTTGAGATGACTATTTAACTATCTCAAATGCATAGATTTTTCTTTTGCTTACATTCGTCTTAAAAAAATATTCAAATTTTAGTTTTGAGACAACTATTAGCTATGTCAAATAATTATGCTTATTGTTCGAGACAACTATTAGCCATCTCAAAAACTTAAAAGGGTAATATGTTTTAAACAATAATTTAAATAATATTTTTATATTTTTAACATATTTTAGTTGATTGATATAGAAACACATCACAATAATATAATATTTACCACTAATCATCACTCATTCATTACTACATAATATACACATGTACCACTAATCATCATCCATTCATTACTACATATTACATACATATATTGCTAATTATCATCCATTTATTACTTCATAATACACGTATAACACTAATAATTATCCATTCATTACCACAACAGAAGTTAAAAAATCTACCAAAAGATATAAAGTAGAAATATATTAAAAAAAGGTCTAATAGAGTCATGATAAAAGAAAAATATAAGCCTCTAAAGTATCGTCATTTTGTTCTTCGTTATATCATAAATTAAAGTAATATTTACTGCACCGCAAGTGGTGCAACGTAGTAGCAATTATTTATTTATTTATTTTTATTATTTTTTTAGGTCGGCCCCACCGTGCCCGACACCTCTCGTACATGTTGAACCACACCAAAAAAATTAAAAATTAAGTCTGATGAACAATAAAAAATCACTGTCCATGGGCTCAATTTTTATTTTTTAGATTCTTTTTGGTCTTCCGATCGAAGATCGGACTATATAGACGTATGGAGCATGATAGGACCAACTCAATTTTTTTAAATATATTATTTTTTGTGCCATATTTTGCTGCATCACACCCAATACATCAAGCATTATATCATAAATCATTTTGAACATTATCCGAAGTATCCTCATTTTTTTATCTTACGATCCTCCTTGACAATTAGTGGAAATCGAACAACAAGTATCTCATAAATCCGAAGCTCCATCATCTCTATTTTTTTTTTCTTATGTATGTTCTCGTACAATCATCCATTTCCTTTAGTTAGCAATAACTATTTTCAATTGACCAATTTGAGTATCAAGATATTAGACAATCGCATCATTGCCGCTTTCTCCCTCTGAAAACGTATAACATGTCGTCAATGTTTAACCTCGTCCTCCACAACGAATACACCTTGGTTGATCTCGTCTCATGACTTTGACAAATGTCTCGTCAAGCATGAGTGGAAAACTTGTAGCATCGTTACTATCTGAAGGGAGGACATCAAGTATGTCATTTTCTCATACATCATACAAAGTAGTATCTGATAAGTACACATTTTTAGATAAACAATAGATGAAATTTACACTGTCAATTTTATATACAAAATTATATGGAATGATAGATAAATCGATTATGCTTTCAAAATATTAATTTTACAAAATTCGAATGCTAAATATCATCATTTCATGGATTAAGTAAGTGTGATAATTTTATTTCCAATAAGAGTTTCTCGGCAATTATTTAATATACATTTGAATAATTTATTGATTGCCACATAAACTTAACTGTTATTTTATGTGAATACAGAACATGAACAAGCATATAACATAGTGGTTAGTCCACCTGAGTTTCAATGAAATAATCAAGGTTCGAATCCCGGAAGGAACAAGATTGTATTTTTGCTCTTCAAAAAGAGCCTACATGCCAGTTAAGAGAGAGATGGAAATTTTGAAATACAAAAATAATATTTATTGTTTTTAAAATTTAGATTTCAAATTTCAAAATTCAAAATTTGAAAATAACATTTATTACTCAAAATCTAAATTTCGAAATTCAAAATCAAATATCCCTCTCTAAATTCAAATTTCAAAATAAACATTCATGGTTTTTAAAGAGGAGCCCCTAATCAAGGGGGAGCTTAATGGCTTATTTATTATCCTTTTTGAAATTCAAAATTTGGGGCTCTCTTCTATAAAATTATGGGAGGAGGAGAAAAAAAGCACTTTTGATATTTTTAAACTCTCTCACCTCCTCCATCCGAATATCTCTCTCTCTCACTTTCTCCCTCTCTTTGCTACAGTACCCCCTCTCTCTAGCTTTTGTTGTCTCTCTCTCTCTCTTTCGCATCGCTCTCTCTCTACATCTCTCTCAAACTAGAGGCTGTCAGGATAAGAGGTGGACTCAAGGCATTGCAATTGACCACTGGAAAGAGTCTAGGACTGCCAAGGATCCGTGCGAAGGGTTACGACGACTGCAAACATCAGTTTTCTCTCTTCATCGCCTCTCTCTCTAATTTTTTAGTTCTCTATGTTACACTGTATTTCGAATATTTTCTGTAAAAGTTTCCTTATGAAAGTCATATTAGTTTTTTTTTTTTTCAATGTCTCTGTAAAATTTCATATAGTTCTGTTAATGAATGACAGTAGCTCCTTTGAAAAAAGTTATATTTTCCCCCTCTTTTTGTTCTACAACTTTTATTTTTTCTTATGTTGACACTACTCAAATTTTATATTCTACTTTTAATTGGTGTTTTAGAGGTAGTTTTAGTTCAGTATATAGTTTGATTATACTCGTTTAGGGGTGCTCCTTTTGTGAATTCATAGTAAGTCTGGTTAATTTCAATTCTTATCTATCAAAGCATCATGCTCCATCTTCTTTCTTCTCTGTTTTTTCCTCTAAAAAATCAAAGTTTTCAATTTTAAAAATCTATTTCCCTACAGATTCGACTCAATCTCACCACTTGCTATTTTTCAAATAATTATATGTGAAAATTAAAATTTTAAGATTGATGTTTGAATATACTTAACGACACATAATTTCGAGCAATCAGTATCCATAAATAAAAATTTTAATAAAATAAATGTGAATGCAAGAGATAAATTTATAGATTTCTTAGCATATTCTCCTCACTATGCTCATTTACTCATGCTTCAGATCTCTCTCTCTTTCTATTCTACACTAAGCCATATAAAAGATTTCTTGTTGTGTAGGATCATGACCTTCATTTTTCTTCTGTTTAATGAATTGTAAAAATAAACACATGTTATTAATTAAAATTGAAAACTAATTATAATAAAAATTAAATAATAGTATCTACGACCTTGTTCAGCCTTTCCTATATGTATTCTCAAGATGGGAATGATTTGTTTTATTCTACCTAGTAATAGCTTACAAACATTAAATAAATATTTTTATAAATATTTTTTTCACAATTATACGATATAACATTTAAGTAAAGAATTGAATTAAATTACCTTATTATCTTCTATAACCTAAAGCTCGCACATCCTCTGCCACTCAGTAGCATCCACTTTTGAGGGCACATTTTCAATTGTTTCATTAAATATCAAATTTCAAAAGTATTGCCACAAAGAAATCAAATATTGATAAAAAGTTAAATAATACAAATAATACTCTAAATAAAGATACAATTAAAATCAATTTATTTGAGTTTTCATCAATGCTTGTGATGTTGATCTCCAATCTATTTTAAAATCTTAACCAAACTACTTCTTGACACGCTGCCGAACATGCCACGTATTCTGATTCCATAGTAGATAGAGTGATACACGTTTGTTTCTTGTTGCACAAAGAAATGACCGCGCCACCAAGTATGAACACGTATCCTAACATGGACATTCTTTTGTCTTTGTCAGTAGCCCAATCAACATTACTATAACATTTCAACCTTAAATCACTTCTTTCGTAACACAAGGCGAGATTCACTATTCCACGTAAATATCGGAATATCTTCTTGACCGCCTTTCAGTGAGCGGGACTAGGATTACTCGGATAACGGCTAACGAGACCTACTGCGTAGCTAATGTCGGGTATAATACAGAACATAGCATACATCAAACTCCCTATAGCTGCTGCATATGACACTTTACTCATTTGGCTCTTCTCTTCTTCAATATGTGGGCATTGGTTCACACTTAAAATATAACTTTTATAAACTGGACAACCAATGGGTTTTGAGTTATCCATTCGGCATCGCTCTAAGATCTTATTAATACAGGTTTCCGGAGACAAATTTAGAGGCCTTCTAGAGCGATCTATTACTATTTTCACTCCGAGCACGTAGTTTGCTTCACCTATATCTTTAGTTTAAAAAACAAAAGATAGCTACTGCATAGTGGCATTGATAGACTTCATGTCATTCCCAGCAACAAGATGTCATCAATATACAATGATATGATTAAAATCTTCTCTTTCCTTCGTTTGACGTATACACAATGATCTTCCTCAATCGTCTCAAAATCGAATGAGGTGATTTTCCTATGAAATCTTAGATACCACTATCTAGACGATTGTATGAGGCCATAGATGGAGCGTTTTAGATGGCAGACTTTGTACTCTTGTTCCTTTACCTCAGAATCTTCTGATTGGAACATATAAATTTTCTCATCCAGTTCTTCATTAAGAATGTCGTCTTAACGTCCATTTGAAAGATTTCTAAATCCAAATGTGCGACAATGGCTAGGATTAGATGAACGGACGTGAATCTCACCACTTGGGAGAACATCACATCGAAATCTATACCCTCCTTCTGAGTATATCCTTTCGTCAATAGTCATGCTTTGTTTTTGTCAATTGATCCGTTTGCCATGTATTTAATTTGAAAATCCATTGGTTTTCAATAGCCTTACACCCAGGCGGATGATCAACTAACTCTCAGACATTATTCTTTTCTATAGACTCCATTTCATCTTGCACTGCAACTTCCCATTATTTTCTAGATAACGATGAATATGCCTCTTTTACATTTTTAGGTTCTTCATCATTCGTAGACTGACATATTAAAATCTCTTCTTCAATCTCAAAACGACGACTAGGAGTGTGCTCGACTTGGGTGTCGGCATCTACCGACTTTAGTGGAAGATTCCTACTAACTTGATCATCTCTACTATCTCCAGCAATCACATGGTCAGGAACTAATTCCCTCCCTTCACTGGATGATGGTAAGAGGGCACTTGTCTCATCCACTTCATGGTGATCAAAGCTCTTCCTAGTGTGGCCAAGGTTTGGGTATCATTTCTTTAATAATACAACGTCTCTGACCACTTTCTCTATCATTCCTCTATCTTGATGTTGTCCGTACATGACATATCTATGTGAGCTATCAGGATATCTTATGAAGATAAGCTTTCTAGTTTTAGAGCCCAAGTTTTCATACTTATAGAAAGTGTCATGGACATACCTAGCTGACCCCATAGGCATAGATTTTCTAAGTTGGGCTTCTCGTCACGTTACAACTCATAAGGGGTAGAAAGAGTTGACTGTGAAGACACACAATTAAGTATGTAGGCGACAATCAACAAAGCATCCCTCCAGAAGGATATTGGGAGGTTGGCATGCGCCATCATCGATCTAACCATGTCTAATAATATCCTATTCCTTCTCTCGGCAACATCATTTTGTTGCAAAGTGCGTGGAATAGTGAGTTGTCTCCTGATTCCCTTTTCCTCACAAAGAGTTATTAACTGATCAGATAAATATTCGCATCCTTGGTCTGTGCAAAGAGCTTTTACACTCTTGCATGTCTGATTCTCAACCTCAGCTAAGAAGCACTTGAAACAATCTAATGCTTCATAGCGGTGAGCGATCAGATAAACTTAACTATATCGCAAATAATCATCTATAAAGGTAAGAAAATATGATGCCCCATGATGGGCCTTCACACTCATAGGTCCACAAATATCACAATGAATAAGCTACAATAACTCAATGGCCATCTTGGCCTTTTCGAAAGGCTTTCGACACATTTTTCCAGTCAAACATGATTCACATACAGGTAGAGTAACCTTAGCGAGCGAACCTAAAAGGCCTTCTAAAGCTAACATGGTCATTCTATCATGTCTTCTGTGACTTAGGCGAGCATGCGATGTTTCATAACTAAGGTCTTTATCATTAGCCACATACATTATAGAAGAAGTAGAATCATTTATATCAACATCTAATTTAAACAAATCATCACTTAATAAAGCATGTCCATATAGCACATCATTTAAATAAATATCAATGCATCTTCCTACAAGAACAATAGCAAATCCTAGGGATAACAAAGATGAAGTTGACAAAAGATTATGCTGAACTCCCGGCGCATAAAAAACATAGTGTAATGTCAACACATGACCAGTTCTCAGTCTGAACTGGTATACACCAACTCTTAAAACTTCCTCAATGGTCTCGTTGCCCATGTACACTCTATATCGAAATTCGGCAATAATCTTGGTAAATGTCTCGATCTCTCGTCATGAGCTTGGTCGCTCCTGAATTCACAATCTATTGAGGATAAGTCCGAGCGACTAAGACATGAGAATAAACATATATAGAGAGATAATTCAATTTTAAGGATACGAGCGAAATGTCCCAGCTTCTCACAATTGTAACATTTCACCTTAGACTTGTCCCTTTTTCCACCGTGCTTGCCACTGTGGTGGTGTTACGGTGTTCGTTCTGCCTTGGACATAGAGCTAGATGCAGTGTCACAATCTCTATGTTTAAAGAACTTCTTTGCGCCCTTCCGGCCTTGGTGTCTATCTCCTTTGGCAACTAGGATAGTGGCACGTACGGCTTCTTTGCGCTCGGTCTCTAACTCCACATGACGAGAAATATCAAAAAAGTTCTTGATATTCTCGTTGTGGGTGAGAATATGCTTCATATGAACCCAAGGGTCCGGTAAAGATCGAATTAATATAAGGACTTACTGTAAGTCTGTGAGATCATGACCTACTGCGTTCAAGTCTTTGATTATAGCGGACATTACCCTAAGGTGTTCAATCATGGTCTGACGCTAGTCTTTGCGATAGGTCTCAAACTTGAGAACTAGAGCTCGCAATAACATAGTTGAAGTTCCACCAAATTGGAACTTCAGTTGATCCCACATGTCTTTGGCAGTCTGGAAAATTTCAAATTCACTATTAAGGTCGTCTTGCATGTTGTTCAGCATAGTAAAGCACGCGCTATGATCCTTATTGAATCATTGTCGATATGCCTCTTAGTCCTGATAATGCTGTGCAATATTGTCTTTCTCAGGCGGTGACATGACGGTGGTAAGATATTCAACTAACTCCTGCTCGTTTAGCAGGTACTGAATCTTACGTTGCCATATATCATAATTCATGTAGGTCAAACTTGTGACTTTTGGTCAGATCAACAATTAAATTTTTCGTGGTCATTGCAAATCACTACACAAATAAAATTTATAAAGATGAGTTGAGATAGTTTATACATCACAATTTGCTTCAAAAAATTTAAACTAATAAACATTAAGTTAACTTAACAATTGGGATTGAAATATAGATCTAGGATATTATAATGATCACCCGATAAATTCAAGGTAACTTAATTTTAATAGAACGATTTTGAGCAAATCTTACAATGAGATGAATAATTTACGTCTCTCATTATAGCCAATTATTAAACATTTACATATGCATATAAATTTTACGGAAATAACATACTTTCTAAAAAATGAATCAACAGAGGGATTAACTGAATTAAATTCAATTAGCTAATTCCATGACATTTTAGTAAATCAATTTAATCAAATTCGAGTTATCATGAATAGTATAGACACATACACGTGATCATGTAAATATTTGATTTTAATTTCGACACGATTATTTAAATAAAATGATAGTTAAATGGGCATGTAAATATATCAAGTCATGATTCACATATTTATAAATTATCATTTAAATAACAAACTAATTGTCACGCAATAATTAAATGATTCCATAAATATGCACAAACTCAATTAATTAATTAGATACAATATTTATCGATACAAACTGATTGTTAACATGTTCAAAATCAACATGTAAGCTGACTAAGTTAGAATTATGCATATTATAAGTCAATTGTTGCTAATTAAATAATTGCTGCTAATTTGATATGCGCAATAATTCAATGACCTTATAAATATGCACATACTTAATTAAATAATTTGATTATATCATGGACAGTCATAAAAGACCATTTTACAAAATTATCAACAATTTTCATTTGCGCAAACATAAATTTTTACTTCATTTACAAAGCATCGACATTAAAGCCAAATTAATTGACAAAAAAAATTATTTACGTGACTAATTATTTTATTTTATGCAAAACAGTTCTATTACAATCATTGCAAGTGAATAAATAATATTAATGAGGATAATTCATTCACTAATTAAATTTTGTCCATGCCAATCAAATTACATTGAATTAAACTAATAAACCAACAATTCAAATTAAAATACTAATAGTCATGACAAAGGATCAATAAAACAGAAAATAACAAATAATATTCTCTAAAATTTCCTAATCTCCACATCAATTTCTCCGTCCAATCATATGGAGAATTTGAAGTGGGCCCATCCGAAGAACCATCCAACTAGTTCTGGGTCCCGCCCAATGCAATATGCAGTGTGCACCACGACGGCCCAGAAAAAACGCTCTTGGACCTCTACGAACTCGGCCCAACCTTGTCCCCGCATTGGGACGACCACGGTGCGGTCGTGCGGTGCCAAATGGTCCACCGTCGTGACGCACATGAGCCTCCCTACGTTGACGTGAGTGTACTGCGGAGCACTGATGTGTATTTAAATGCCGTCGTTAAAACACAAACAACATCAATCTTAATTTCCGAATCTCAATTAAAGATAACAAGGTAGTGCATGGTTGAGACCGGGTCTATCCACAAGGAAATAGAATTTTGATTTTGAAAACATTGGGATTTTATTTAGCAAAAGTTGTTCATTAGTGTGATTTTTTAAAAACAAATTTAGAGAAGATAATCACCAAAATTTGTTAACACATTTAAAACACTAAAATACCTAAAGTTTATTAAGAAAATATTACGTAAGACACCATTGATGTGATTTAAACAAAATAGAGATGTCTAACTACGTGATCTAAAACAAATTGATAGAAATAAACTCAAGATAATAACAAACAACAATTTGATCTCTATTAAAAGACTAAGAAAGATTACAATGGTAAAAAGGGGATTCACTAATAAAAATGCTAACTAATTAACAAAAATAAACTAATCAAAGGGATAACAAAGAGAACACAGTGGAGAGCTGGCTCGGGGAGGGCGCACTGCGCCGCTGGCGAGGGTGCGTTGAAGGCCAGGAGTGCGGCGGCGCGTTGGACCGAGGCAGCGCGGCAGACGAGGGCTCGACAGGCGAGGCGTGCAGGTGCGGCAGGCCGTGCGGCGCGGCAGGCGAGGCAGGCAGGCGCGGCTGACGCGTGGCGGCGGCCGAGAGGGAACTTCCGCTCCTGTGCGCACGGGCGACGAGGCCGAGCGGGGCGAAACCGCTCCTGCTGCCGCGTGTGCTGTTGCGCGTGGGCACGCCGCGTGGCAGGCACGGGCCTGGGACTGCAGGCGCCTGGGCGATTTGCAGAGAAAGTGAGAGAGGGCGCTGGAGAGAGAGGGATATGGCGCAGGGGGAAGAGAGAGATAGAGACGTAGGGAGAGAGAGAAAGAACTAGGAGAAAGAGAGACAGAGAGAGAGAAGACGTAAGACAGAGAAAGAGAGAGAATGGGAGTGCAAGGGAAAAACGAGAGAACAGTGGGCGAGAGAGAGAGGTTTTAAAAAAAATTCTGAAAATTGGGGCCTCCTCCCTTTGACCTCCTCCCTTGGTTTTATAGAAAAGAGGGGAGGGTTTGAATTTCAAAAAGAGATTTTAAAATCCTTTCATTAAGCTCCCCTTGATTAGGGGATCCTCTTTAAAATATTAATTGGTGTTTCGAATTTCGAATTTTTGAAATGGATCCTCCTTTCTTTGAATTTCAGAATTCCCTCCTCCTTTCTCTCTTAGTTGGCATGTAGGCCCCAGTTGAAGCTAAAATACGAAAATAAAATGTTATTTTTGCCAGGATTCGAACCCTGGTCGCTTCCTTGAAATCCAAGTGGTCCAACCACTATGCCATCTGCTTGTTCATGTCTTGCATTCACATAAAATAACAGTTCAGTTCACGTGGCAATAAATCATTCAACTGCACATTAAATAATTGCTGAGGAAATCTTATTTTGAGAATGAAGTTGCTACCCTTATTCCATCCATGGAGTGATGATATTTGACAAATGAATTATTTGTCATTCCATGTGATTTTGTTCGTTAAATTGATAGCAAAGTATGTAAATTTCATCTGTTATTTATGTAAAATTGTGAACTTATCAAGCACGCCTTGGCGCACCCCCCCCCCCCCCCCCCCACACACACACACATTGGGGCGCGGGCGCCAGGGGAGCCAAGCGCATCCCTGGCAGGGGCACGACCTACCCCGCTCCTTGCATGGGCACGAATGCCAGTTCCGATGTCCTCTTTCTCATGGCTATCTCAGTTGTCTCATCGCTCCATCTCTCATCCGCATGGACGCCGTTGCGGGTGCTGTCTTCATCCTCATGGACGTGGGACTCGTCGTGGCCACCGTCACGCTCCATCTCGGATGGTTGGTTGCGCCCCAAATGAGTGCTGCAAAGCCTTCTGAGGTAAGCAACATATTCCAGCGCTGTGAGTCTTCGTGGAGGATAAGATTGGACGGGGACGTCGTTGGACGACTCCTCATCATAGTCCATCAATTCTTTGAGCACTTCCTCCGGTTTCTCGTCGCTAAACACCACTAAGGGAGCTATCCGGCTTGACGAGGCTATAGCACTGGAGTGGTTTTTCTTGATTGAGGATCACGTCGCCATGGTACTAAACTTGGCTCTAATACCTTGGTAGAAAAACTTCATGCATCAAAATAATCAAGAACAAAGTGGAAGCATGCATGGAGGATGATCTCATGGCGAGTGGAGATGAGTTTACCTTCACGTCGACGTAGAGAGATGAATGGGAAGAACATTGAGAGGACAAGGAAGATACCACAAGGAGGACGCCTTCCTAGTATTCTACGCTTCAAGACCTAAGCTTAATGGTGATAGCTTCTTGAAGATAAGTGCAATAGAGAGAACTTAGGAGAGAAGAGGAAGGGAGGGTTTTTCTTTTCATGTGTTCCTCTCTCTCTCATATTTAAAATCCGAGAGCGCGATTGGTTAGAGAGAGGAAGTTGTAAAAGGAGGAGGAAGCAGTGGTGTGCGGTTCCAAACCGCACAACCCCCTTCTTTATTTCTCTCTCTCTTTCTCTCTCAACCGCCTTATGGGGGAGAGAAACGTGAGAGAGAGGGAGAGATGACCAACGTGGGCATCTGCATGGGCCCGAGCCCATGTGTAAACAATCTTTATTCATATTATTATTTGAATAATACTTGTTGAGCCGCATGTAGTGTAACAAATATGACATGGATTGCAATATTTAACTTCCTTGCACCATCTATCAACCTTTTTCCCACCTTTTTGAGTAGAGAAAAGATAATGAGCAATTTTTTGACAACATTTATTGTATATCCTATCTCCTCACCTGCCTATGAAAAAGACATATTTTCATCTCAAAAATATCTTTCCTGCCTCAGCCCTACCACATACCAACTTATCACTTCCTATGCAATTTTTTTTACTTCATGTTCAGTTTTTATCATTTTGTACACAATTGTTATCACTTTGTACATATTTTTATCAATTCCTACACAATTTAATCCCATTCTATTCATTTTTATCACTTCTTAGTTCTTACACAGTTTTCATCACTTCTTATATATTTGTATCACTTCGTGTTCATTATTATCACTTGTATATATTATTATCACTTCTTGTGCAACTTTATCACTTTATATTTATTTTTATCATTTTGAACATAGTTTTTATCACTTCATATTCATTTTTATCATTTCAAACACAATTTTATGACTTCCTAGGTATTTTTATCACAACGATAAACATATATAGGAAGTGATAAAACTGTGTAAGAATTGATAACCAATTATGTATGAAATGGTAAAAATGAACAAGAAGTGAAAAAATTTATACATGAACTAGGAAGTGATAAAATGAAAAGAAAGTGACAAAACTCCGTAGGAAGTGATAAACTGCGTGAGAAGTGATAAAATTATGAAGGAAATGATAATAATTATGTATGGAGTGATAAAAATAAACATGAAGTAATAAAATTGCGTAAGAACTGATAAACTGGTAGGTGGCAGGACTAAGACGGGAAGAATATTTTTAAGATGAGAACATGCTCTTTTCAAATAAAGGGAGAAGATAGGACAAATAATAAATGTTGTCAGAAAAGCTACTCATTCACTTTTCTCCACTCAAAAAGGTAGGAAAAAGATGGACATGTGTTGTAAGGAAGTTAAATGTTGCATTATGCATCAAATTTGCTACACTGTGCAATACAACAAGTATTATTCTTATTATTTAGAATATATGAATATGTTTTGATGGATGCAGATATGTAGTCCCCCATTGGTTGTATTATGCTGATCATTTATAACTTGATCCCCATCATGAAGTCCATTTCACATTGGGAACCTTACAAACTCTAGTCCATGCAATTATACCAGATTGGAATTTATGGGCCCCTGTCTCGCTTTTAATAGATCTTCAATTGCTCCACCCACTCTCTCACACTCATATGGATTTTTTTTCCTCTCCTTTTTCTTTTTTCACTCTTGACTCGATAGCAAGTATATACAATGCCTGCTAAATGAGAGAGATTATTCTTTCAATCTATGCACCATCCATAATTGTACAATAAAGATCACTAATATCAGCTCTATTTGTTAGCATCATAAGGGTGTCTCATATCTCTCTCTATCTGCACACATTTATATCTTCTTCCCTATCAAGAAGTCTCCCACTTCATCTCATCCAAGAGTTTATAACAAAAGTCAAACTTCCTCCATCTCAAAAGAGAATATTCACATACTTTTTCCATGACACAATTTCATTATGAGTCCTACTTACTACGCTGCGAGTGTGGTATAAGCTGCACTGCAGTTGTGTTGTCGTCTGATCTTACCAAGTAGTGTAACAATTTTTTTTTTTTCAAATTTATCGAGATGGGGGAGGCCCACAATTTGCCATCGTACCGTCTGATTAAAACAAGACCATGCACTCATGAGATCTAAGCCATCGAATTGCGAGTACTCGATCAGATGCCGCGAGTGGTACAGCAAATATTTTTCTTTCAATATTCCTTACTCTTAAACCGCTATCGACTAAATGTACACAATAGTAAAATATTCATAATGAGTTTCAGATACAGGAACCTTTGCGTAATCCATTCCCTGTACAAGGACCCACGACCAAAAAGAAACTTTTTTGCGGTGCCCCTAAATTCCCGTAGCCCGGACCAGGAGATGGTGAGAGAGAAACAAAAGACCTTAAAAAAACACGAAGAAAAAGAAAACTCCGAAAGAGACAAAATAAGGCATTCACACGTCATGTGAGCAACCTCAAGAGCTGGTGTAGTCCTTTCTGGGGACAGCTCTCCGCGTCGCCAGATACGTACAAAATCTCAAGAACTCCGGGGGCTATTTCGTAAATCCACCCCTTTCCGCACAACCCCCGAAACCGCGACCACTGGACTCACCAAACCAGACCTCCCCCGGCAGAACCCCCAACTCCCCCCCTCCTGCCCTTTTTCCCGCATTCACACAGAGCTAGCCAGGGAAGTTTTAGAAAGAGAGAGGGGGGGGGGGGAGAGAAGAGAGAGCTAGAGAAAGAGGAGAGATAGGGGGAGAGAGAGATATGGACAGGGTGTTTTCCGTGGAGGAGATCTCGGAGTCCTTCTGGGCGTCGTCGTCTTCGTCGCCGCACTCCGCCGCCGGCTCATCCGACCCCAAGGCCATCAACCGCAGCGCTTCTGAGTGGGCATTCGAGCGATTCCTCAAGGAGGCCGTCCCCGACAGCCCCTCCCCCTCCGTCGTCTCCACCGCCGCCGCCGCCAACGCCAACGTCAGGTCTTCCGCGTCCTCGTGCTACCGCCGGGAGAAGGGCGAAGAGAGGGAGGACGAGGGGGCGAAGACGAAGGGGGTTCCGCCGCCGGCGCCGCTTATTCCCCAGACCTCCAATGGCGGCGCGCCTGGGAGCGGCGTCCCGGGCGGCTCCGATCGGAGCCCCCCGGACCCGGAGTTTCTCAAGCAGCAGCTCAATCTGGCCTGCGCTTTCGCTCTCTCTCGGGTTCGTGCAGATTTCCTCATTCTTTCTAAAAAAATTACTTCGATCGTAATGTGATAATACCTTGAAATATTTGCTTTTCCGCCTAAAGGCGTGGTTTTTCTTTTATTCCTTTTGTTTCTTAATCTGGATGAGGGATTAGTAGAGATTTTCACGTGCCCCATCTGTTATCGTAGACGTTTTTTGTTTAGTGGTAATGGGTGTTGTTCCTATGTGATCGTTTGACTTCTGTACTTCCATCAGTTGTTGACTTTCTGGCATTGAGCTGGTGCCCATGACTTCTCACCAGAATTGACGCAGAGAATAAACGAGCCCAAACATGTCCACGAAGGGGAGAATCATCAAATTCACTCTATATGCTGTGGTTTTTTTTGAAAGTGGATGGTACCACAAATTGCACTTAAAATAAAATGCGAATTCACAAGTATAAGAGAATGAAGTTCCCAACAATCCTATGTACAAAAGAAATCAAGAAAGTGTAGTCAAGACCGTCCCAACAGAGCCAAAAAAGAGGACTGAAGGGGGATGACATTACACAAGAGTCTTCCTCATTCCTTAGATCCATCAAATGAACCTAGCTAAGCCCTCAGCCGATGAGGAGCCCTTGCGAAAAACCTAGCATTCCTTGCTTCCTAGATAGATGAGTGTAGCATGGAGAATCAGCCACCAGATCTTGTTGTCTTGCCTAGTGGGTCATTTCCTCTCCCACCCTTGAATCAACTAAAGGACAATCATATTCAAGGGGTGAATGCAGCAAATCTTCTCTAACACCAACTTCTACACCTCCACGGAGAATGGGCAGGTCAAAAAGAAATGATCCACATGCTCATTTGTCTGGCCACAAAGAGAGCATGTGGTCTGCACCCCATCCACATAAACTGCTGAGATGTCAAAAGTTGGGAGCCTTGCATGGGTTAATCTCCAAATAAAAATCTGAACCTTCAGCAGGCTTTTAGTCTTCCGCACCTCTTTAAAGAACGGAAATCTGAGACCTCCATCACTAATTCTCTTGTAAGAAGATTTGATTGAGTATTTTTTGTTAAGACTCCGATTCCCACTCCCAAGAATCATCTGAATTCCACTCAATAGCATATCCCTGGAGATGCCCCAAATGGTCCATCAGCTGAAGGAACTCCAAATTGTGGAGGTCCCTACTAAAGGTAGGATGCCAGCCCACGGAATCCCACCCCATAACAACCACTCCCAAGGAAGAGGATGCAATAGTAAATAACAAGGGGAACTTTTCCTTTAAAGCCACATTTCCACCACTTGTTCACTCAAAAAAACCATTTTTGCCCATTCCCAAGAACCTGTCAAGCACCACTTCTCACCAAGTTTGTCGTTTGTAGGATCCCCTTCCACAGAAATGATGCATTATATGGGGGCTACAATGAAGACTCCCGCATAACCCCCTCTCTAAAATATTTATGTTTGATCACTTCCACCCAAAGCCCACTCTCCTCTGCCCAAAGCTTCCACAACCATTTGCCAAGAAGGACAAGGTTGAAATCCTTAATATCTTTGATCCCAAGAGTTCCCACCTCCTTGTCCATACAAATCTTATGCCAACTAATATCATGCCATGCTCTCGTTCTCTCCTAAGTCCCATGCCAAAAAAGCCTATATCTGATAGATTCAAGCTTTTTAGCCACCTTCTTATGAATGTAAACGAGGGAAATAGTAGATAGGGAGGCTGTCCAAGACAGACCTACAAAGCACCAAGCGCCGACTGTAGAAGAGGATTTTGACCTTTCAACCTGCCAATCCTCCCTCAAAACTCTGAGTGATCTGATTCCATCTGTGCATCGAATAGCAAGAGGTAAAGGTGGAAGGCCCAGACACATGATGGTGAACTGCCCTACTGCACATCTCAGCAGATCTGCAGCCCTTGAATGAAAACTATACTGCATATCAATACTGACTATAAGACTCTTCCCAAAACTCACCTTGAGCCCACTAACATCCTCTTACATTTGTAACGTTTGCCTGATCATGAACACTTGCCGGAGAGACGGAGAGGCAAAGAGGGTAGTATCATCCACATATTGTAAGTGAGAGATTAAGATCTGTCTTCACGTGGCATGAATCTTGAAGCCAGCAATAATACCCTCCTCTTCCACCTGAGTCCACATCCTACTGAGGAGGTAAGCAACCGCCAACTAGGACAAAATGAAAAGGTGACATAGGGTCTCCCTACCTAAGTCCATGGTCACTATGAAAGAACGAGGAAGCCTACCTGTTAACTAGCATTTTTTTTTGAAATAATTTCGTGGACTGTCCACCAATTTTATTCAAGCATAAAAAGAGGAAGTACAACCAGCAGGATTGGCGAGATGCCTCTCCTAAAAATAATAAATAAAAGATTACAGAGCGAAATTATTAATTTCCTTTGTCCAGCTATCTAAAGAAATGTGTAACAGAAATCTACTCCAATAAAACAACAAATGTATAGCTCTAAGACATGTGTTCTCAATGTAAGGTTTACTCCTCTGAAAAATGGCTTCATTGCGCTCCTTCGAAATACTCCAACATATAGCGTGAGGGATGATGGATAATAATTTTCTTCTTCTTGTTGATGAGGACTGCCTCCTCATCATCTTGAATTGAGAACACATCTGTCTAATGCTCCCGAAATTCAGATTGAAGGATGCTATTCGGCTAACAATGGTCCAGACTTATCTGCTGAAAGAACAATGAATAAATAAATGATCGACATCCTCTGCACCTTGATCACATAGAGAACAACTTTGTTTGCTCTGGGAGCCCATTTTGTTCTAAACACTTTTGTAATTATTCTTCTTTCAACCATCTGCCACATAAATACCCTGACCTTCAGCGGAGCTTTAACTTTCCAGACCTGACCGAACCTATGATAAGGTTCGCGTCTACCTTCAATGAATTGGTAAAAGGACTTGACAGTGAATATTCCACCTTCTTTGAGCCAAAACACTTGATCTATTTTGTGAATATTGACAGTAACCCCATTCAGAAATTGAAGGAGATTCAAGTATTCTTCAATTTCTTCTTCTTTCAGCTCTCTTCTAAAGATGATCATCCACTGCAGCTGAGAGTTATCAAATCTGAAACACTCTTTAACAGTGGCCCATTGATTTGATGCAATCCGGTAAATGAGAGGATAGTTGTCTAAAAATATCTGACCTGCAGCCCATCTGTCCTTCCAGAAATACACTTGCTCACCATTCCCTACTTTGTACAGAATTCCTTTCTCCACATAATCGCCTGCTTTGATTATACCTCTCCATAATGGTGACATATATGAAGTGTTGGAGGAATGTAAATAAAATCTTCTTCTCTCCTCATAATGCTTTTGAAAAATGATCCTTTTCCATAACAGGTCTTCTTCGGAAATAAGCTCCCAAACCCATTTTCTGATCAAAGCAAGATTCATAGAGGATAGATTTCTTTTTTTTTGAAAAGAATCAGGTGTACTGCCAATTTTATTAAAATAAATAGAGGGAGTACATCCAAAGAGAGTATGGAGGAGAGGTTCCTCTGACCAAAAAAAACAGAAAAGGAAAAAAAATAAAAAATAACAGTTTCATATGACTTGTAACTCTATTCCAACTACCACATGAAATGCCCATAATGTGCCGATTCCACTGGTACCACAATGAAACTGCCTGCAGACATATATTTTCAATGTAGACTTTGTTCCCCTTGAACACACTATCATTCCTGCACCTCCAACTACTCCATCATACAACATGTATCAGAATTAATATTATTTTTTGCTGACTCATTGTCTTCCCTGATGGGAAATTCCTGGAGAAAGAGTATAAGTCTTCTATACTTGGAAAATTCAGCTGCATGTTCAGGCTTGCAGAGATAATTCTCCATACTTCTTTGCTTATTTCACAATGAATGAATAAATGTTCCACATCCTCATGATACGTGTTACACATCGAACAGATAGTTGAACTGTTAGTATCCCAGTGTCTTTTGTACATCTTTGTAACAATTCTCTTTTGGAGTAAAAGCCACATAAAAGCTCTTATCTTCAGTGGCAACTTAACCTTCCAGATTCCCTTATACGAAGGAGAAGTAGATAAATTCCTTTCTATCAAGGAATACAAAGACTTAACAGAGAATACCCCATTGTTATCTTTCCATATCATCCTATCTTGACTCTGTGGATCTATCTTAACATAAGTTCTGAGAATTGTTCCATTTCTGCATCTTTCAGATTCCTCCGAAGTATAACGTTTCAAAAAAACTTCCCCTCCTCACAAATATACTCCTCCTCAACTTTTTTCCATTTATTCACATCAAGATTAAAGATAAGAGAGAATTTATCTTTAAGCAAGTAATCACCAGCTCATCTATCATACCAGAAGTAAGTATTCTTCCCATTTCCCACTGTTATCTTACTGAATTTAAAGACCCATTCTGCATATTTCATTATGCCCTTCCAGATTGGAGACAAAACTCTGTGATTTGTGTTGAAAACACTGAATCTGCCACAGTTTGCATAATATCTGAATTTCATAATTTCTCTCCACAGCTGTTCTTCATCATTCAGCATCCTCCATAACCATTTCCCCAACGGAGACAAATTCATAATACTCAATTTTTTTACTCCCATCTCTCCATTCTTCTTTGACTGACATACTTTCTTCCATTGTACCAACGGGATTCCTTTTTTGTTGTCATTATTACCTCCCCACAGAAAACACCTTTGGATTTTATCAATTCTTTTGATGACCTCCTTCTCTATAATAAAGACTGACATATTGTACACTGGAATAGAGGATAGGGCAGAATTGAGAAGGGTGATCCTGCCTCCAAGACTCAGATTTTTAGCTTTCCACTGTGATAATTTCCTGTGTAATTTGTTAACCAGTCTCCCAATCAGCAATCCTAGTGGAAGTGTAATGCAGGGGTAAACCCATATACACAATCGGCAGCTCTTCTATTCTGCATGCAAAAATCTGAGCACACTCGTTCAGTTCCTCTTTCTGCATATTAACTCCTATAATAGAAGTTTTCTCAAAATTGATTTGAAGACCTGTGATAAACTCAAAAGACTTGAGAACAAACATAAGGTTATGTAATTGCTCTGATCCTCCTTCTAAGAAAAGTAGTGTATCATCTGCGTACTGCAGATGAGATATTTTGAGTCCAGAATTAAGAACTCCGACTCCATGAAACCAATCTTCCTCATCTGCCCTATGACACATGATACTTAGGATATTTTCCACTAAAATGAAGAGGTATGGAGATAATAGATCCCCTTGCTTCAATCCTCTGGAGCTTTTGAAGAAACCTTCCACTCTTCCATTAATTATCATAGAGAAAGCTGCTATGGAAATACAATTTTTCAGTATGTGCAGCCACTGGTCTGGAAAATCATGCTTGTACAGAGCATTCCATAGACATTCTCAAGACACTTTATCATAAGCTTTATGGAAATCCAATTTTATCAACATACCTTTCCTCCTATCTCTCTTCATTACAAAGAGAACCTCATGTGCTACAATAGTCAAACAAATTCCTCCCTGGCACAAATGCATTTTGTTGCACATTAATCAATTTTCCTATAATCATGCCCATTCTAGTTGCCAAGATTTTAGTAAAAATCTTGTACGACCCATTTAAAAGACTAATTGGGCGAATATCTTTCAGCTCCACTGCATTTTCTTTCTTGGGCAATAGAACAATTAGTGTATGATTCACATATTCCCCTCCCTTTTGATGAAGAAACCAGTGCCGAACTGCATGAATCACCTCTTCCCACTAGATCCCAAAAAGATTGATAGAAGAACATCTGCATACCATCATGACCTGGTGATTTATCACTTCCCAGATTGAAAACAGCTTGTTTAACTTCTTCTTCTGAAATATTGGACATCAGCATGTCCTTATCATCTTCATCCAGTTTGTTAAAGGTTTGCAAACCTTCTCCCAATTTACTAGATGAAGACATCTTCTTCTATCTTGTGTTCCTCCCCAAAGGAAGTGCCTTCTGACTTTGTCAATTTTATTTCTCACTCCTTGAGGCATGATAGAAACTGAAAGAAAGTGTTGTGGGATTGAACTCATTACTGAGTTTAACAAAACCATTCTGCCCCCAAAAGATAGCTGCCTTGCCTTCCAAGCTGAAAGGTTTCTCTGCATTCTCCCAATTAGGAGATCCCAAACAGCCAGTTTGATTTGCTTATAATGAAGAGGAGACCCAAATAAGTTATAGGTAGATTTTCTATCTTACAGCCCAGATCTCTGCAGTCTGCACATTCTTTAATCTCACGTTCCTCCATGTTAATACAAATCAGAGAAGTCTTATCAAAATTAATTTTGAGCCCAGATATGCTTTCCATAACAGTCAAAATGAAAAAGAGCCTCCTTCCAAGAATAATAAAGTAGTGTCAGCATATTGCAAGTGTGATATACCGACCGCAGTTTTTGCCACATTAACTGCTCTAATCCATCTTTGATTCTCAGCCACAGCACATAATTTACTCAACAGATTTGCAACAATAACAAATAATAGCACAGACAGTGGATCTCCTTGTCTTAATCCCCTTGAACTTGAGAAGTAACCATACACATTTCGGTTGATAATCACAGAAAATTTAGCAGTAGTGAGGCATTAATTAGGAATTTAATAACTGGATCTGGAAAATTCTGATTCTTTATGATATTCCACAGACATTGCCAGGATACCCTATCGTATGCTTTGTTAAAATCACTTTTGCATGAATTTTCATTGAATGTAGCAGCTTGTGGGCAATAAGAAAAGCATGCTTAAGTTTACGCCCCTGAATGAAAGCTGATTGATTGGGTTCAATAATGTCCTCCAAACAACAACTGAGTCTAGTAGCAAGCACTTCTGCAACAATTTTTTATAAGACCCATTGAGAAGACTGATGGGTCGAGAGTCTTTCAATTCTGCTGCCTCACTCTTCTTAGGTAGAAGAACTAAGAAGGTATTGTTCAGAAATTCACACCCTCTTCCTTGTTGCAAACAGGTCTTGACAGTGTTGAATAAATCTATTCTGACTGGTTCCCAAAATTTCTGGTAAAAGAAAATTGGGATACCGTCAGGCCCTGGAGCCTTGTCGCTTCGCAAACTGAAGACAGCTAGCTTGATCTCCTCTTCTGTCACTTCAGATAACAATAGGTCTGCCTTTTCTGCAGAAATCTTAATTGGATTAGGATCTGTCCACTGTGGGGTACCATCTCTCCTCAGATTTAAATAAATGGCTGTAAAAATTTACGACTTCTGCAGCAACTTCTTGTTCTCCCTCTATCCATAAATTGTTACACTTAATAATGGGGATGTGGTTTTTTCTTCTCCTACCATTTGCAATCTTGTGGAAAAAAGCAGTATTCATATCTCCTTCTTGAAGCCAAAGAACCCGTGATTTCTGCCTCCATCTGATTTCTTCTTCTTTAATCCATTCCTGATACTGAGACTCCAAAGAGGACAGTTTTACCTTGTCTTCAACAGACAACAAATTATCTTCTTGTTTTTCTAAATGCTGCATTTTGTCTTGTATGGTATTAATCTTCTCAAATCTGTCCTCCTCCACTTTTTTGCCCACTCTCTGATCTCTTGTTTCAACAACTTCAATTTTAGAGCTAACTTCTTTGCTGGTACGTAGTTGCCTTGAACAGAATCCCATGTCCTTTCAAGCATTGTCTTAAAATCTTCATCAAGTAACCACACCTTCTCCAGTCTGAAAGGCCTTCTAACAATTTTTTCTGTAAAACATTCAACAATCAGGGCGTTATGATCTGAAATTGATCTTGGCTGAGCTGTAACTGTAGCGGAAGGAAATAGAATCTCCCATGAACTGTCTATAAGAACTCTGTCCAGGTTAGACATTGCAGGCTGCTCTCTGTTGTTGCTCCAGGTAAATTGCATATTGTTAACTTCTATCTCAAAATAAGCTTCTTTCATCAATCCAGTCATGAAATTCCTTCATGCCAAGTGAAATGTTTCCTCTTCTATTTCTGTCTGTAACCTTTCTTATTTCATTGAATCACCAACGATACACCATGGCAAAGAAAATGAATCCTGACAATCTGACAGTTTCTTCCACAAAGCTCTCCAATGATGGTATTGATACGGACCATATACACTAGATAACATCCACCTCTCATCAGAATCTATGAGCTGCATCCCAACAGTGCCTGAAAATTCTCCCAGATGAAGAAGAGAACCTGTCCACTTTCCCGTATTCCATGTTACTAAGATACCTCCAGAGAAACCTTCACATCTTATGAAAGCAAACTCCACCTCACTAAACCCTGTAACCTTCTTAACAGGATTGATATCCCGCTGCTCCATCTTTGTCTCTTGTAAACAAACATTGTCTTTTACCTTCCTCCTAACTAGCTCTCGAACTACAGACTGTTTGACATTGTCATGAATGCCTCTAACATTCCAGGAGAGTAAAATCATTGGTGCGATATTCTGTCCCTGTTAACCTCCTCACAGTATGAATCTTCTCTTGCTCCCTCTCTCATCAAGCTTCTCAACTCTTTTTTTCCCAGCCCTTTCTTTTGCTGTCCTGTCGTATCACCCAACTTACTATTGCAAGCCGAACTGTCCAACTTTGCCTTATAATGATAACCCTAGCATAGTGCGCTTCTCTGTAATTTCCTCATTACTTCAGCAAGCTAGAACATCTTATCTTTTCTGCCTTTGTAATATCTTATTACCGGCTGATGACGAAGCCTCTTCAGCAGGATGCTTGCATATTGCATTTTTGGGAGAAGATGACAGATAAACCGGAACGTCTATGGGTGTATAAACGGAAATTTGTTTGAACTTACTTGAAGAATTTTCATGCTGATCGTGCGAATCCCCGATCACGAGCTCGGACGGAAGTTTTCCTTCAGACGAAGGCATCTTCTCTGTGATTGCAGGAACCACGTCTTCTGAAAGATTCGAGACCGGAACCTTCCCCAAACAGAATTCCTCTTTCCTCTATACACCCGAATCTTCTTTGCCTTCTGCCGCTGGGATCCCATCTCCGCCCTAATTTTGCACACAAACTGTGTGGCAAGCGAAGAGATCACCTCAGCCCAGCTTATATCAGCTGGTTGGACGATATTGTCCTTCTTTGCATGTGAAATCTTGTTACCATTCACAGGGTTACAATGGGGATCTCAAAATTGTTATACGCCGGTTTGTTAGCTTGAACCCACCGGTTTTTCTCATATATCGCAATTGACGATTGAACCGGCACTGGTGCACTAACGATCTGCTCACCCACGGACGAACCGGTCATCTTCAACCTTGCGATTGGCTCTGCTACAATCTTATCCCTGCTGTGTCTGTAACCCTTGTAAGCCATCACCACATCTCTGTATGACCATTCCTGCCGATCCAGGTCTTTAGCATTGATAGATCTGGTCTGCTTCGATAGATACCCAGTAGATACTTTTATTCCATTTCAGCTTAACTCCCTCTGGCAGAGATTTCACATCTCCCAAATGAACTTTAACTCTTGCGAAACTTAGATTTGACCACTTAATGGTATCTCTGTCTACCTAAAGTAAAGAACCGAAAGAAGAGACTTGACTCTGAAAACTTCCACATCTCAGAGATTCAGAGGCACACCTTTGAGCTTACACCAGACGCTCTTACAAGTTCCGATTTTCTGAGCTTCAATGTCATAATTCCAAGGAGATCATTCAACACTGCAACCATTAATCTTCAAGGCTTTTTCAGAGATAGAACATTTCTATGCTCCATAGGAGAACAAATAACCAGGACTCTGCTGTTATCAATCTTACAAAGACTATCTACGGTACTCAAAACTCCTCTGTTCTGCAGAGCCCTATGAAGAGCACAGATCTCCAAGTTTCCTGCTGAAATATCTCCCACAACAGAACAAATAAGCCTTTCAACATTCTGATGGAAAGATTTGAACCATGGTGTATGAACTAGTACCCCTGTGACATTCTCTTTGAAATCCTTTTCTAAATCTCCCCTGCTCTCACCTCTTTTCGGAACTAACTCATTTTTGTAAATACAGCAAAATGAACGATGGCCCAATCCTTTACATCTCCAGCATATTAGGGAGTGATGGGAATCCAAGAAGTGGAGAAACGGAGCCCAAGGCCCATTATTTATTTTGTTTGGCCCATTCGAGGCCCAATGGATGTATTTTCCTTTATTTTAGATTTAGGTCTGTTTTAAGTCTTTTTTCTTTGAATAAGGAGTATTTTGATCCTTTAGTGTTAGGGTTTCTTTTGGGGAGTCTCTATATATTGTCTTGTAACCCTCCTTTGGGAGGCGATGAAGATTTGATTAATGAAAATGAAAGAGCAGCCGTCTGCGGTGTTTTCATCCGAGATGGGATGGGAACCCGTGTGAGGGTGTGAAGTCCTAGTTTCTTCATCCCCAACCCCCCTTTCTTCTCCTGTTTGTCTCCTTCAGCCCCTGTAACCCTCCCTTCTTCCTTCATTCGGTTTCTCCCTTGCTGTCCCGCATCAAGGAGTTTTTGCAAATATTAGCCAAATGACCCGATTCCATGCATCTAAAACATACCTGATTCCTATGATTTGCAATTCTTCACCCAAACAAAGAAAAACTCCAAGTTTCATAGGAACTCCCCTTTCCGCCTCTGTAAAAGAAGCCCCGATGATCTACAGACCTCCCTGCTCCATCATCTCTGCCTAGACTCCTCTATTGGCCATCCGTACAAGCTTCTTCGCCATGATCCTCTCTGTCATCTCCGCTCTTCGTGCTTCGCACTCTGCTCTCCGCTATCCGCTATCCGCTATCCGCTCTCCATTCCTGGCTTCAGCACAGAAGTGAAATTAAATAAAAATCTGTTAACTAGCACTGCTAACTTGGCTGAGGAAATACAATCTGAAATCCACCTGACCCATCAGTCACCAAAGCCTATACTAGCCAACACCTACAGCAGACAGCCCCAAATAACTCTTATCATATGTTTTCTCGAAATCAAGTTGAATGATCAGCCCTTGCCTCCTTTGGGACTTCAAAACATGTGGACATTCATGGGCCACCAGGAAATTTTCCTGAACTCGTCTCCCTTTAATGAAAACTCGCCGGTTCCTCTCACAACCCTGTCCATCACTAGCTCTAATCTGGTCACAAGCATCTTTGTAATGATCTTATAGACACCGTTCAGTAGACTAATGGGCCTATAATCCTACAACTTCTCCGTCCCTCCTTAGGGATAAGCACCATGCGAGTCTTATTAATACCGCTCATGTAAGCTTTACCCTCCTAAAACTCCCAGATAGGTTGCAGCAAACCTCCCTTGATGATTTTCCAGCAAGATTGATAGGAGATCAATGGTAAACCAACCATTAGGGTCTGGTGCCTTGTCTCCTAGTAAAGCATAAAATTTGAAGACTGCTAGGCCGCTCAGGGGAACATGAAGCTTACCTCAAGAAACAAGATCATGTGTTAAAATCCCACTTTCCACGAAACGGTGCATGTCTGTATAGGGGTTCACAGGCCAATATGCATGGACTTGTGCTTGGTTCATTTGGTGCATCACACGAGGGTTTATCTGATTCCTCTTCACTGCCGGTGGTCCTTTTGGATTGGGTGAGAGTTGTCACCTCGTCCGGGAGTTTTTTTGGGAGAATTACACCAAAAATCCTGTTAAAATGCTAATTAAATTTTTGCCCCTTAATTTTTTGAGGTATTATTAATAGCCCTCTTAAATGAAAATTATGTCACGAATGCCCCCTGTTATCACGTCCCATAAATGGATCTAACTAAAGGGGACCTAACTATGGTTAAATCATGACTCTACATGAAAAAGGAAAATAACACTCTCACCCTATCCTTCTCTCCCTCTCTCTCCCCCACCCACACCAGGCTGGGGTGCCCGGCACCGAAGGAGAGACCCACCCACCCCCTCTCTCTCTCTCTCTCTCTCTCTTTGAGAACCGGTGGACTCACCGGCCAATCTCTCTCGCTCGCTCTCTCTTTCTCCACCTCTCTCTCTCGCTCTCTCTTTCTCTACCTTTGTCTCTCTCTCTCTCTCTGAGAACCTAGCGGACTCACCATCCAATCTCTTTGTCTCTACAGAGACATCCGATAAAATTGGAATGTTATACAGAAGATTAGCATGGCCCCTTGCGCAAGGATGACAATCATGACATGCACAAACCGAGAAATGGACCAATTTTGGTCATATTATTGAGGGTATCAGGATTAGAAGGATGGAAGAAGAGATTTCTCACCTACAATATGCAAACGATACTATTCTATTTTCATCCACGATGATAGAAAAGATTGTCAATTTGAAGATTTTGCTGAAAATTCTTGAAGCTATAACTGGGTTCAAAATAAACTTCTCAAAGAGTGAAATGGTGGGAGTTAATGTTTCAGAGGAGAAAAAGGCAGGGATTTTAGATTTGATTAATGTTCAGTCTGTTTCTTTTCCTATTACATACCTCGGACTCCCTCTTTCTGATAGGAAGTTTAAATGTTCTGATTGGTATCCTTTGGTCAAGAGGTTTGAATTAAAGCTTCATAGATGGAAAGGATCCCATCTTTCAGCAGGGGGAGATGGATTTCATTCAAATCAGTGCTCTATACTTTGGCTAATTATTTTTTATCAATCTTTGTTATTCCTAAAACAATTTGCAAGAAATTGGAGGCAATTAGAGCAGCTTTCTTTTGGAAAGGTAAAAATCTGGAAGTGAAGGGAGGCCATCATATTAGATGAAAATTTGTTTGCTGAAATACAGAGGAAGGGGGAGCATGTTTAGTATCAATTCATAATATTAACCAAGCTTTTCTGATAAAGTGGATGTGAAGGGTAGAGAGAGACGATCATTCCATTTGGGCAAGAATCATCCGAAGTAAATATTTTATACACAATAAAGGATGGATTGATAATTTTCAGATTAGAGGTTCAGTGTCAAATGTATGGAAGAATATTCTACAGAATTTGGACCTTTATAATTGTTCCACTTCTATTGTTGTGGGTAATGGTCAAAGTGTACAATTTTGGGAAGATGTTTGGAAGGAGGGAAGAGCTTTCAAGGATGGATTTCCTAATCTATACAACATTTAATAAAAGTGTACATATAAGTGAGTTGCAGATTTCTTCATCTCAAGGGAGGTTTTAGGATTTTAGATTCTCTAGAAACTTCTTTGTAGAAGAAGAGAGGGAAATCTTTCAGTTTAATCAGTTACTTCATGGTTTTCATGGACTAAATGAGAGGAAAGACATCAAGTGTTGGAGATGGGACTTAAAAAGGCACATTTTCGGTTGGTTTTGTAGTAAAGATTTTAACCTCAAGAGGAGTCAAGGTCAGTTGGGCTTCTCAAGTTTGGAATAAATTCCTTCCATACAAGATCAAAATGTTTATGTGGAAAGTGGCTTGAGACAGATTACCTACGGGGGATAAACTTAGGTTCTTAACCTCAGACAAAAGATTATGTTCATTCTGTGGAATATTTGTAGAGACAATGGATCATCTTTTCATTAATTGTGGTATTGTGGATGTTATTTAGAAGGCATTTTTCAAAATTCTATGCAGGAATCAAGGTTGTTTTGATTTGGTTGGCACTCTGCTTTATACATGGAATTAGCTGTGTCCATATCAGCAGGAACAAAAATTGTGGGAACCTTTGCTACCAGCTATGCTGTGGGCCATCTGGAAGGAGAGGAATTCCAGTATTTTCAACAACCAGTTTTCGTGTTCAGTAGGGATTATTGGGAATTGTATCTTCTATTTTCAAGAATGGAATTTCAGAAGACATGGGGATAAAATTTCAGACTCTGTAATTATTTTCAAAATTGTACAATGGAAATCTGTCTTTACCTGATGGGTTGTGTGTGAAGAAAGATTCTATTCTTTTTGGGGGTTTTCGTGCTGAGAGGGTTCTGAGTTTTCTGTAATGTCTACTATCTTAGTGGACATATATTGAGTTTTTATTTTCTGTCTATGTAATTTTTTTACTATCAATGAATGAAAGCGACCTTTGCTGCCTTAAAAAAAAAATATCTCTCTCTCTCTCTCTCTCTCCATCCCTCTCTCTCTAAGAACCTAGCAGACTCACTGCCCAATCTCTCTCTCTAAGAACCTAGCAGACTCACCGCCCAATCTCTCTCTCTCTCTCTCTCTCTTTGAGAGCATGGCGGACTCACTGCCCAATCTCTCTCTTTGAGAACCTTCCGAGACGTATATGCGTGCGTCGACCTCACCAATGGTGTCTAGATATGGCGGTGGGGCATCGACGAGCCACATGCTAGGCTCCAGTCGGCTGCTGCCGACCTCCTCTTCCTGGCTGGGAGCCATCCCCGACCTTCAAGGTTCCTTCTTGCACAAGACCGACCTGATCTGGCACGATCTGCGGCAGTTCAACCTTGCTGCCACTTGCTTTGAGTACCGCAATCCGATCTCCCACAATAAGAAAACAACATCAAACAGTTCCTCGAAGTGCCATTGGCACTAATCGGATCACAACACTGCCTCACTTCTCGCCCCTCCTATTTGACAGGATCAAACGCAAAACAGGGGGGGACTTGTGGGGCACCTTGCTAGATGCAGAGGATGGTCTAAAAAGGCAATCTCTCTCTCTCTCTCTCTCTCCACGGCACCCAAGTTGGGGTTGCCGGCTGGAGGGGAACCCTCTCTCTCTCTCTCTCTCTCTCTCTCTTTTCGCACCATCACTGCAAGGGCATTATCGTCATTCTTCCCCTTACAACAAGTGCTAACGGCATATTCTAGATACATTCTTATGACAGCTAACAACAACTAACTCGAGGGGCATTCATGACATAATTTTAATTTAAGAGGGTTATTAATAATACTTCAAAAAATTGAAAGGCAAAAATATAATTAGCATTTTAACAAGGTTTTTTGTGTAATTATCCCTTTACTTTGGGGGGTATCCTCTTTCTTAAAAAAGATTTGTACTTGACTACTTGCATTGCAAATGTGTACTTTTTTTTCCACTGTACTTTGATGCTTCTGCATTGTTGCTTGAGATAAATTTATTATGTGTAATTCATATGCTGCTAATTCATGGATGACTGGACATTGAAGAATTGTGCTTTTTTCGAGAAAAGCATGGATTATATGACCAATTTTATTGAAAATAAATAGAGGAGGTACAATCAAGTAGATTGGAGAGGTTCCAATCTAAGAAATCAAAGAACTACATAAAGACCTTGCTCCAAGAATCTACTGACATCCCTATGATATGCCTTGACCAATTATATAAGAGGGACAAACATCGAAAAGAAATATTTCCTACATAAATTCTACTTCTCTGGAAAATGATGTCGTTTCTTTCTCTCCATATACTCCAGCAGATCGCATGAGGAAGAATGCCTAATATGCATCTTTTCTCATTATGATGAGTTGTTCTCTTCAAATTCTTGAAGAACAGCCACATATGTTGAACTGACTGGAAGTTACCCTTGAGCTTCATCATGGAACCGAAGATGTTCCAGACCTCCTTGCTAACCATACAGCCAACAAAAAGATGTTCAACCTCTTCATCATGAAGACCACGGAATGAACATAATGTTTCGTCATTTATATTGCCTGGAAGTATTGTATCATTGGCCAAATAACTGAACTAGGCTTTACTATTTCCTTTAAAACCTTTATGCAGGCATCTGTTGTTAAAACTCAAGAATCTGCATCTTTGGCTGACCCAAAGTCTCACCTGTCAGGTGCTTCAAAGATAGGGAATCAAGCTGCTATTAAAGGTATGCAGTTCTTTTCTTGGAGCCTTCGATCCACTATATGTAAGGAGGACATAAAGTTTCAGAGATTGTCAACATTTTTTTTATTGCCAAATTGTCAACATTTTTTGTTTCCGGTTATATTTTCTTCCATTCGAAAGTTTTTTGGGGTTTCTAGATCCTTTCCTAATTTTTCATGCTGGAGCATTCTGATTCTTTTCCTTAGGAAGTAGCAGGGTGTTCTAGCGTTAATGGAATAAAATTGTGGGCTGGTTTTGCCTGACACTTCCTTCTAACGTATTGAACTTCTACATAGTTTGGTCACCTTGCATGAATATAAGATTTGATTCTGTTCTCAAATCGGGGATGGGAAATAGATTCGCCACAATTACTTCAACTCATTGCTATCTACTTAACTCCTAAATGCATTTTGTAGGGGAGTGTATATCATATTGCTTTTAAGGCTCAAACACTAGAGGCATCAATGATGTTGATTGGTCCAGATTTTTTTTCCCAAGTCTCTTCTTCCCATTTCTTGAAGAGCATGTGCAGCTTATGGCTGAGTGCGTACATGATGTTGATCTTTTTCATTGGTCATTGATAGTGTTTCCGATGTTACTAATTGCCCCAGACCATCCCATTGATTTTTACGATAAACCAAGTACATGTTAAGCCCAAGTGGGAATATACCTCACTAATATTGGTGGGTGAATAGTTGTTGATCATATAGTTTGACTTCATTCAAGGTCCCAATACTTAGAGTTCTCTATGGCTCATATGTGCATTAGGAAAAATATCAAAATGTTGCCTTAAAGCAAATGTTCAGAATTGGAGGGTTACAAAAGACTTGTAATTCCGTATTGCCTTCAGTTGAATAGGGCTGTTGTGGTGATAGAGGAATATCTAATTGCTTAGCACCTAGGACTTTACTACCTATGTTTATCTAATAAAATTGGTGGTATAATCCACAAATTTTCTTGAAAAAAATAGATTTGCCTTTTAAGGAGCAACTTTTCACTTAGATCAAATGGCAGGGTATTGAATTTAGTATTTGACAATGCTTCCTACACGGAGACTATTGAATGCCCCACAGACCCATCCTCCATGGCCATGGGTGGTACCGCAGTGTGCCAATATATGTCAGTTCTTCCTACATGGAGACTATTGAAGTCCCCATCCATCAAAAGATCGTGGCAACATGCCATCCATCATCTGAGTGTACTGGAGCTACCCATCTTATGTGTCCATAGATCACATCTGCCGCATTGTCAGCCACATTGTGATTGAGGCCAGCTCCTTGCACCTGCAAAATGTGCCATAGTTCCCTTTCTTGCTCACTGCAAGACTCACACCTGGCATCCACAAGAGGGTTTTGGGTGCAAGGAGCTGTCCATAAGCTGGTTGGCACCTAGATATACATTCTTCTGCTTTAACTTATGCTTTTGCCGCTGTTTTCGTTGAATTAACACAATATTTGTCTATTTATTTATTTATTTTTTTGGCAGTAAAATGCTGCTGTATGTTTCCTTTTTGCCTATAACTGAAGAACTTTTTCTGGGTGAATATTCAGTGAGGCTTGATGCAGAGCAGTTCTTTTGCCTTTAATGTATTCTGTGTCATGGAACCAAAGGTACTGAGAATGAGCTGCAGTTTATATAACTATACAACGTTTTTCAAATTTGACTCGCAGAATCGGCATCTGGTTCAAGTACACAAGACAAGGCTGGCAATGGACCAATTGGAATTCCTGCTTTACCTGCTCTGCAGAGTACTACAGGTCTAACTAGACCAACAACAAGTGGGTCATCGAGAGAGCAATCAGATGACGATGATCTAGAAGGAGAAACAGAAACAACAGACAATCCTGCAGATGCAAAACGTGTTAGGAGGTAAATGCTTGTTATTTTCAAATGGAGTTTCCATAAAGCTCTTTGTTTATGAGGGCACCATAGTACCATTATATATTTTTATCTTAAAGTAACTGATGCATGCTCATTTTTAAGAAAGCAGTACTTCTAGTCATGCAATCCTAAATTGCTATGATCAAGAAGATGCACTGAATATTTTTGCTCTGTGAATTCTGACCCCTTTTTCGGATGTTGAGGATAATCCTAGATGCTGCCAGGAAATCCTATGGAGGGTTGGATACTGACGGCATTCACTCCTCAACATTTCAGCCCTTAACTAGTTTAAATGCATAACCTCCACATTCTGAGGCAAACCTTGCACCCCATTGAGCCATGACACAGGCTGTTAAGTCCAACTAGAAATCTGACTCTAGTCAGTGGGAGCGTCTCATGCATTTTAGAGCAAGGGGAATGTTGGCATAGGAGCAGCTACACTGGATATTGTGTTGACCCACAATCGTAGGCAGTTCGACTCCGTTGTGTGATATTGATTTGTCCAAGTAATTGATTCGCACAAAAGTACTGTATTGGTTTGAATTTTAACCTAGGAAATTCTTCTGGAGTATATCATCGTTTATGCCTAAATCTCTGTTTTTTTTAAAAAGTGGATGGTTCCAAAATTGTGTTAATAGCTATAAAATATGGTATTTTCAAATTGCTTATTCACATTTGGTCTTTTGGAAGGTAGGTCATTCGGTATTTGTTTCTGCACTGTTCACTTCTCTCTTAGGCAAATTATGTGTTTTAGTCTTGCACCGTTGCACGTTGTAAAAAATTATTTTTGCATTGGCTATTTCTGGTGCACTAAAATGTTAAGTTCAATTATGTGGATCAAGTGGTAGAGCACAAAAAGTTCCATGATTGGATTTGCCATTTAAAACTACTGAAAATGACAAAAAGAAGGAATGGAAGCCAACAGGAAAAACAAGGAAAAACTCGGCAAAAGTTCAGGAATGAAGCCTGAAACTCTGAATTATTTGAAGGAAATCCCATGGAGGAAATATTTTGATGGATGGTGCCCGCAGCCACCACTTATTTTCTCTTCATAATGTGTTATATTTGGATTAAATAGGCCCAGAGTTTGAGCTGTCCAGTAAACTACATTACATAAAAAAGCTTTGAAAGCTTAACAAAACAGCCAAAGAAGCCCAGACTGGTCAAACCCAGTCAAGACTCATTTTGGTGCTAAGATGGCTCTGATTGTATAAATCAAGGCTAAATTCTTTTCTTTTTCCCCTTAATTTTGAGCTTCAAATGAAAATAGAAGTCTCATCCACATGTTTTTGGCTAATGATCACAGGTGATATCTATTTTTCCTAAGGACACAGTCTATGTTTGTATATAGAATCCCAGGAAAAACCAGAGCGAATGCCGTGATTATGATTTTTTTGAAAAGTGTACAGTACCAGAAAATGTATTAAAAGTAAAAAGGGATTTACAGGTATAGGAAAGAAAGCTCCCAAAAAGATCCCATGTACAAGAGAACACCAATCTGGTGTGATCAAGACCCCTCCCAACAGAGACAAAAAGGAAGAGTGAGGGGGGCTGATAGAGCACAAAAGTCTCCCCCACTCAACACACTATCACAAATGGACTACCCTAAGGCATTCACTGATGAGTCCTGATTACGGTATATCTTAGCATTCCGAGCGCTCCACATGGACCGTCCCGTGGCATGAAGAATCAACCACCATATCTTGCCATCTTGCCTAGCTTCCAATCTCCTTGCCTAAGCCTCACTTTGTTTGTGGAATAAGCCCTGAATAGGATGTTTTATTCTCCTAAAACCTTTTAACCCACTTTGGTGGAAGGGAGTGCTTAACCCAGGGTGCTATGGGTTATACCAGGGGTTAAGCGGAATAGGGGCAGAATTTTGAACTCTTTATTTCACTCTTTATTCTCTTCTTTATTCTACTTATTCCTACCAAATCACTTGGAATAGCGCAGTGCAATTCTACTTATTCTGGGTGGAATACCAACTACTTACCAAACTAAAATACCTCTTATTCTGGTTTAAGAAATCCCTTCCTCCTTATTCTGGTTTAAGCTATTCTGCAAACAAACTGAACCTTGGAATAACAAGTCAGCAGTGGTCTTGGGTAACTTGAACTTGCTCTGAATCTTCGCAAGTACCAATTTCCACACCCTTGCAGCAAACGGGCGAGTGACAAACAAGTGATGCAAACTCTCAGCAGACAGCCCACAGAAAACACAAATGGGCTGCACACCCTCCATAACAGCTGCCAAGACCTCACGTGTGGGTAGTCTGCCGTGAGCGAATCTCCAAATAAAGATCTGAACCTTCAACGGGCTTTTTGGCTTCCACACCTTCTGTGAGAAAGGGAATCTAAGTCCTCCATCTTTAATGAACTTGTAATCAGACTTCACAGTGAATCTTCTATTAGGCTTCCTTACCCATTCCCAAACATCTTCTTTGTTGTGATCAATATAATAATCCTGTAGGAGGTGCAAAAGGTCACTCAACTGCCGGAACTCCAAATCGCTAAGGTCTCTTCAAAAAGAAGGAAACCAATCCGCTGCCTCCTACACCGTAGCCACCAAAGCCTCCGGAGTAGATGCAATAGAGAAAAGCAAGGGGAATTTTATCCATAAGGGCCACATTATCACACCACTTGTCCTCCCAAAACCTCCATTTTTTACCATTCCCCAATACTTGTCTTGAGCCACAAGAGACCACTTCCGATGCTTGGAGAATCCCCTTCCACAAATGAGAGGCATTGGAAGGACACAGATAGAATTTGCTAGGTGAGTCCATGACGATAATATCTCAACTTGATGTCATCCACCCAAAGACCCCCCTCATCAGCCATACGCTTCACACCCATTTGCCTAGTAAAGCCAAGTTGAAGTCTCTTAAATCGTTGATCCCAAGGCCTCCCAATTCTTTGTCATTGCAAAGTTTATACCAGCTAATATCGTGCCCCCTCCGATTTTGTCCTGATTTCCATGCCAAAAGAATCTACATCGCATTGCCTCAAGCTTCTTCGCCACCAGAAATAGAGTAAGGTAACAGGTAGGGAGACTGTCCAGGACAGACCTACATAACACCAAGCGTCCACCATATGACAAGGTTCTGCCTTTCCATCCTACCAGCCTAAACTCAAATCTTTGAATGATTCTACTCCAATTAGCGGCCCTGGTAGCAACATGGGAGAGAGGAAGGCCTAGATATGTGATGGGAAACTGCCCACTAGTACATTCTAGTAATGCTACTGCTCTAGACAGGAAGCCATGCTGCACATTAATGCCCACCAGACGGCTCTTCTGAAAATTGACCTTATGCCCCTGTATGTCTTCCACAATTTGCAACATTTGCCTAATCACACATGCCCGCTGTAGGGAGGGGGCCACAAATAGAATGGTGTCATCCACATATTGAAGATGAGTGATCTAACTACATGCGGCATGAACCTTGAAACCTGAGATGATACCCTCCTCTTCCACTATCCACATCCTGCTAAGGATATGCGCCATGAGGACGAACAGAAGTGGGGACAAAGGGTTTCCTTGCCTGAGACCACGCCCAGTATGAAAGAAGTTCTCTCCATTAAGCAGCACCACTATCCTGGCTGAAGAGATGCAAGATGTAATCCACCTGACCCATTTTTGACCAAAATCTATACCAATCAAAACCTGTAACAAACAATCTCAGTTAACTCTGTCATAAGCTTTTTCAAAATCCAGTGTGATGACCAGCCCTTTCCTTCTTCATCTTCTCAATGCATGAACACATTCATGGGCCACCAAAAAATTATCCTGAATCTATCTACCTTTAATGAAACCCCTTGGAACGCACTAACCACCTTATGCACCACTCCTTCCATTTTGGAGGCCAATAGCTTGGTGACAATCTTATAGACCCCATTGAGAAGACTAATGGGCCTAAAGTCCTGCAAATTCTCAGCACCCTCTCTCTTGGGAATGAGCACTAGAAAGGTCTTATTGATACCCCCCAAGTGAGCTCTGCCATCTTAAAACTCCCCAATCGCTTGAAGCAAGTCAATTTTGATGATGTCCCAACAAGCTTGGTAGAAGAGTAGTGGAAAACCATCCGAGCCAGCTGGAAGGTCAAAGACAGCCTTTACTCCTCTTCAGTGAACGGCTTGGAAAGCTCTCTCCTCCTCGGAAGATATAGTCGGAAGTAAACCTGCCAAAATTGATGGACACCGAATGTCATCCTCTGTGAACAGAGTTGCATAGAATGCTCTTACACAATCGAAAATATACTTCATGTCTATGAGTACTCTGCCACTATCTGTACGCTCCGCACTGTGTTCAAATCCTCCTTCCTGAAGCCACTCTTTGAAAGTAAGCAGTATTTTGTCCCCTTTAATAATCCATCTCTCCCCAGACCTTTGATGCCAACATATCTCTTCCTTCATCAGTATTTCCCCATATTCCGCCTTTAGCTTATTTCTGACTTTCCTCTCTTCTTCATCTAGCAAACTTGCTTCTTCAAGTGCATCCATCCCCTCAATTTGCTGAAGGATAGTCTCTATGGTAGCCCTTGCTGGATGCACCTTGGAGGCACCCCAATGATTAAGCTCTCTAGCAAGCTTCCGAAGTGTAGTGACCAACCTCTCCATATCCAAATCCCCCTGCAAGGAGATCCCCAAAGTCTACTGACAACTTAGAGAAAATCAACCTCTTTGAGCCAGAACCTCTCCAGTTGAATCTTTTGCTGAATGTCCTCCTCCTGGTAGTCTTGAAAGTGATGGGCTTATGATTCCCCACTGGCCTAGAAAGACATAAAGCCTCTAGGTTAGGGAAATCACCTCCCAATCAATTGAGACCAGGAATCTGTGAAGACGGAATAAAGAGGGTGAGTCCCTGAAATTGGACCATGTGAAGTGTGTGTTGGAAGTGACAATATCAATCGAAGCGGCCTCCTATACAAAGTCGAGGAAGTCCTCCATCTCAGCAGAAGAAACAGAATCACCTGTCCTCTCTGACACTGGGGTCACTGCATTAAAGTCACCTCCAAGGCACTAGGGATGACCCACCCTCCCGCTCAGAAGTAACAACTCCTCCCATAATTCCTTCTTAGCACCTCTGTCTTAAGGACCATAAACACTTGTCAAATCCCATGTGAAACCATCTGACACATTCTAAAAAGTGAGAGAGATAAAGTGTCCTCCCACTCTCCAAAACTCCTCAAGGTCTATAACCGCATATTCATTCCAAAGGACCGCAATACCATCAGTACGGCCAACAGCAGGAGATTCCACTTCTTTATTGAGCCTACTACCCCCAATCTCTCTTAAGGTAATGTCTCTGTCCTTATCACACTTGGTCTCTTGAATACAAAGAACATCCACCTTACATTGGCGCACAAAATCCTTGACCACTGCCCTCTTCTCCTTCCACAACCCACTAGCATTCCATGATAACACCTGCATTATGAAACCACACCCCCTTCCTTCTCCAATCTCCCCTCACCCCCCTCTCCCCCTTCCACGGCTTGTACTCTACTACCCTTTCCTGCCACCATTTTCCCTCCCTTGGGCCACCTTTCCAACTTAACAGGCCATCGCTTCTTAAGCTTGGAAATCCCCTTCCTTACTTCCTTGTCCACCCCATCATCAGAGACACCTAATTTGAATGTCAACTCCCTAAAATTGCTTTCTGTTAAGTTCTCCGCTGCCGTACACAATTCCCTTACTTCCTCCTTGATAAGTACCCCATCCGCTTCATCTTCCTCCCCCTCTTCTTCAGACTGACCTCTTGCCATATCAAAGACAACTCTCCTGGAGCCTCCTCAAGGACTGCATCAAGACGCCTGGGCTGATCAGGCTGGGTCTCCAGAACCACCCCAAGAGAAAGTGGCTGCAAAGACTCCTCCCAAGCAGTCGTGTCCCCCCTGTCTCTGGGCGGCAGAGGAGTTCACAGGACCCCTGAAAGTCTCTGATCCCACCAGCCCCAAACAGCTGGTCTTCAGAGGACACTCCACCCTCAGGCTGCTCCCTTCTATGTTTTGGGAAGGCGGAGCCCCATGTCCTTCCCTCCACAAACTGAACCTGGCCGGTACTGTCAACATGGCTCCTTGCATATTGGAGGAAGTGGCCGGTGGAGGGAGAGGAAAGGTCATTGTTGGAGGCCTTCTATGACCACTGCCGTTGGAGCCAAGAGGAACGGCAAAAGGAGGCTGAGGAAGGAGCTGCTGTGCAACCAGTCCATTCGCCTCCCCAAACGGGCAAAGTGGGTGAATAGTGCCGGGTCTCGATGGCACCTAGGAAGCCCGCTCGAATCGGGTAAGTCGTGAGCAACCTGAGCTGGGCCGAGAATACTCCCACTAGGTCCATCGCACCCAGGAGCTAAAGAAGCGGGGGAAATCCCATTCAAAACCCACCCCCCCGGTCATGCCACGTACCCCCACTTCCCCGAGAAAACCACGTACCCCCTCTTCTAAATGCCCTCCATATTCTTCTCCCGACCATCCCCTGGAAACCCTAGCGCCGGCGCTGCCACCCTGGTTTGCTCCCCGGTGGCCATTGAGACTCTCACCAAGAAGACCTCCCCTCCCCATCTGGCTTCCAGGATCTTCTGGACAGGCTCCCGAGAGCTCACCGCCGCCTGCACCTACACTGAGATGGTCTGCACAGTCCCCCGGAGGGCTAAAGAATCAGATGCCAACTTCCCAAAGGTGCTGATCAACATCTGGATTCCCTCCCTTTCACATAACACGATAGGTATCCCGACCAAAACCAGCTTCACAGTGGAAAGAGGGGGATCCGGGTAGGCTCCATCCCTGAGCTTACATCGTGCCATCTTCAGCACAACGCCCTCTGCCGCAAGATATCTTTCAGTTGCCCAAGCGGAGGCTTCCTCCTCCGATATCCCCTCTGCCAGGAAACACCTATCTGAGAGCTCCTGAACCTGCAATGATCACCCCTTCCTCCCCCCTTATCAAGGAGGTTTTTGACCATCTGAGCATCCGGGTTACCATCCAAGACAGACCTAAGGCATCTCCTGAGTTTCTGAAGTCTGGATTCTCTCGCCGCTTCTGGGAAGCAAACGACCACAGCCTTTTCCTGGACCGCATCCGGCTTTCCTCCCCTCTGTGACTTATCAGCATTCTGGACCACCTCTGCGAATGTCCTCTGGCTCTGTCGACCCCCATTTCCAAGGCCAACCTGAGCTCTCGGACAAGACTTGTGAAATGTGTCCCACTCCGGCACACCCAAGGCAGGTTACCGGAGCCCTGCAGGAAGCGACGAAGTGCCCCATTGTAGGCAACGGAAACACCTATCATCCCCTGAGGTCCCCGATGGGTTGCCTTGGCGTCGAGAGAGTGGAGGGAAGCGACCCCGTGACCCCAATGGGTCCCAGTTCGCTCCTGTTGCCGGCGAAGGGAAGGAGGACGGCGCTTCGCCTCTGCCCCTCTCCATTGGCCCCTTGCTTGACAAATCCTTGGATAATTGGAAATCCTGTGATTATCTTTACATTTGGAAGGGCATATTGAAAATGTTAACTGCTGAGCGACAAACTGACATAATATCTGATGCATTACGTGTGGTACGTGAAATCTGCACTGCCTTTGCTCACTATGGCCAAGCATTCTTCATCTTGATGCAAATGTATGAAAGCCTTGGGACTTGTGATGTGTGTGATGCAGCACCTCTACTCCCTTTTATATAACATATCTTTTACTAGTTTCTATAATGTGTAATATTGGGCAGAATGGGGCAGTTGGTGTCAGGTTTACAGGTGGCCAGAAAAAAATGCTCACATCTCTGAGATTTGGTCTTCCGAGTCCTGACCGGGGCCCAGGTTGATGTTGTGAGAATGATGATACATGACGATGATGTCTTTAAGGCATATTTGTTATGCATTTTCTTCCACCCAGGACACCCCCCCCCCCCCCCCCCCCCCCACCACCACCACCACCACCACCACCACCAAAAAAAAAAGAAAAAGAAAAAAGACAAAAGATTGCACAAAATGTTGAGCAACTTTTAGATATTGCTATGCAATATCATTAATTATTGTTGTAATTCTCTTTTCTATTTTAATAAGATACAGTGTTACCAGCCACTTTCCAAAAAAAGCCATTAATAATTGACGACAAAGTGTTAAAGAGTTTATGCGTCATGTTTATGTGATTGTGCTAGCACACCTGGCTGATGTCTAGAAAATGCTTGAATAATATTCTTACTCTACCCTTACCCAGGATGCTGTCAAATCGCGAGTCAGCAAGACGCTCTAGGAGGAGAAAGCAAGAACATTTGAGTGAACTAGAGACTCAGGTTTCTTTAACATTCTTATCATCACAGGTTTCTTTAACATTCTTATCATTCTTGTTTCTACTATGATGGTTCATTCAGATGTATTTTTCACTGCGTGCATAGGTGTCTCAATTGAGAGTTGAAAATTCCTCATTGCTAAAGCGTCTCACTGAGATAAACCAGAAGTTCAGTGAAGCTGCTGTCAATAATAGGATTCTAAAAGCTGATGTGGAAACATGGAGAGCAAAGGTGATCTACCTCTATACAAGTTTGTAGGGTTTTGATCATATTTTCTAATTGTGTTCTAGTTATAAAAGCTTTTCTGTTTATTACTAGACCTCTGCACTCTCATACTTCCTATGTTTGTAGATAGCGGGTTGTTGTTAAAGTGTCACAGAGAGATTTTTATTTGGAAATGAAAGCAAAAGAGCAAGTAAACTCTAAGATTGCAGCCTAACATTTACTCTGGTTTGGAAGTTGTAAGGCTGCCGATTTTACTTTTCTACTGCCTGATATTTATCTACTTTGGCCTGAGCTTCACTACAGCTTTTCCTGGATCTAAAGATGCTGATTTGTATGTTCTGTAGAGAGTGCTACTCAGCATGAAGAATCAGGTATACATTAACCTTTTAAGTGCCTACCTCGACCTCCCATTCCATCCCTGTAGGAGCTTCTCCACCATACCCCGCAGCCTCAACATGCAGTCTGTACCACAGGAGTTCCCACTCTTTCCTTACTGAACGTGCAGCTAGTAAACAGGTAATCTAGAGACTCACTCTCCTCCCCACATAAGCAGCACGTAACATTTATGCCCTCCAAAAAAGGGGACGAGCAGCCACAAGTAGGAAGTCTCCCATGGGTGATCCTCCAAATGAGGGTTTCCATTTTGAGGGGACTTTTTGGCTTCAAGACCTGCCTCACAAATGGGAACCAGGTCCCCCATCATGGATGAAGGCACAAGCAGTCCTCACCAAGAAAGGACTCCTTACTGTCCTGTCTCCAACCTATCTGTCTCTATTGTCTGCGAGTAACTGGTGCTACTGAAGAATATATCCAGCAGCTCTGCCAAAATCTCCTTATCCCTCAAAGCCCTTCTATAATTAGTTATCCATCCCCCACCCGGGTCTCTGTCATGAAAGAAATGTGCCACCACTGCCCTGGGGTATCTGGAGAGATTGAAAAGCCGGTAAAACCTTTCCTCCAAGGGCGAATGTCTGCACCATCTCCCCTTTCAAGAATATCATGTGTGCCCGTCTCGCAATGCTATCTCAATACTCGCCACCTCCACCTTCGTACACTTAAGAGTGCCTCTACAAAATGGTGAAATACATCTCGTAAAGTCCAGTAAAACATCACAATTCCCAATCCTTGGAGTGCTATAATATTTGCCTTGGCCAGAGTCTTGGGAATATTCAAGAAGACTATCCAGTGCTGACTTGCAAAGTACCAGTCTCCGCTTATTGGAGAGGAGTCTTCCTTCAACTCCACCAACCTTGACTCAAACTTCTGAATGATGGATGTGGAATCCCTGCAGTAAAGCATCCCGTGGGGCAGTAGTAACCCAAGTATGAGAGCTGAAAACAACAACAGCCCTCAAAAGAGCCCTGTTGGGCTTCAGCATCTGAGTCTTCTCATAGTTTACCTTCAGCCTGTAACCTCCTCTAGTAACCCCAGCATGAGCTTGAAAGTCATCAACTGCTGCTCTTCATTGGTGGAATACTGCTAATGAAAGTATGTGCTGGCATCTCTCACATCAATGTATCTTGGTTGATTTAAGGTCACATACTTGAAAAAATGAGTTATTAAAACTATTTATAAAACTGATGTTTTAAGAAAAAATCGTTCAATATTCTGCGAGTTTAACAATGTTAGTTATACCCATATCTGGCTCTATATTTCATGTTAAGTACTTTGGGATATTCATCAGATCATAGTAGACCACAGAATGATGCATGAGGCTCATGATTCAGAAAATTGCCAGATATCAGTGTATCATTCTGCACTACTTATGATTATTGCCTCAATTCCTTGAAATGCACCATCCCTCAGAAAAAAATAGTGCGTGCACTACCAAAGACTTTTGTCCTATGACACAGCTGCAAAAGCGAACCTTCTTTTCTACAGGAGCTGATTTCATTTAGTTTGTCTGCTTATAGGGAACTCCATAATTTTGTTTGTTGTGGACATTTTTAGGTGTAAAAATCTGTTTTTTTTTCTTGCACACTGATCTTCGGTGCTCATAAATGCATTCCTGTGGCCATGAGAATACGAGACATCTATCCTAAGTTTTCATCAGTGGTTAGTTAGAGTAGGATGATGTGATCACTGATGGAAATTCATGGAATATACTTTTTATATCTCACCTGCAGATGATAAAATATGTGAAACGTTTGTGGCATCCCCGTGGGTTCTCCTGTTTGAACAATGTATCTATTCTTGGGGGGCTTTTGTATTTGTTGCTTATCTGTGGACAAAAGCTATTTTTATTCTATCCAGGAAAAAAATGGTTCATGTTGTTTAGGACATTTCAATTTGTCATTTATATGCCTTCATTTCCATTTGTGAGGATTACTCGGTAACTTTCCTTTGAGTCGTGACATACTGAAGTTTCAGCTAATGCGTTTGGATCTTAACTACATTCAGGTGAAGATGGCAGAGGATACAGTAAAGAGAGTGACCGGTTGGAATCCTCTGTATCCAAATGTGACTGACATGTCTGGGTTCATTATGCCCTTCTCTGGAAGCCCCGATGCAACTCCTGATGCTGCCGTTCCCATACTGGATGATCCAAATCATCTCTTCCAACCTCAGGCAGCTGACCAGAGAATAAGCCCTAGCCTCCGTGAGTCTGCTCCTACTGCCTCACAAGTTGATGGCGGCCATGCTACTGCAACCGCGGGCAACGCAGGGCAACCTGCTGTGCAACGAGTTGCCAGTCTGGAGCACCTTCAGAAAAGAATCCGTGGGGTTCCAAGCACTTCTAGTTCAGTGCAGTGGGATGTTGCTGGCTGGGATGCAGAAACCTCTGGGAGCAACAAGCAGAACAATGCATGAGCAAAGCTAAGTTGTGTAAAAGCAAAGTTGCTATCTTTGTAGAAGCAATTTCAGTGGCTTTTGTCAGCCGTGTGCATTGAAAGGGACAAGGTGTTGATAATTCCCCTGGACATTAGATGCAAGGATGGATTTTCTTGCAAATGATAGAATCCCTGCTGGCCATTTTTTAGTTGCATGCCAAAGTAAGCAGAGCCAGCAAAATAATTATTAATGATAAAATACATTTGTCAACATGTAGTTGTCTGATTAGCTTGTAATGTGTACATTGGAATGTGCGGCTCTGCTTGTTGGCTACGACCGTCTTGGACATTTCACCACAAGTTCTTGGAGTGTGCTGGTTTTTCTTTCCTTTTTTCTTGTGCATGGGGAAGGGATGGACTTGAGAACTGAAAAACTTGGTCACCATTTTACTTCGCTGCCCTTGCTACATTGGCAGCCAGTGTTTTTAGTTTTAACAAATAATTTTTGAAAATCTTTTAGATCCGCCTCATTTGGCCTTATATGACCGTACAATCCAATCTCTTATTGGATGATTTAAAAAAATGGAAAAAATGAAAAATCGTCCCAAATGAACAGTGAAAAATAGTTGGAGTCATATTGGTCGGGTTGGGGTCTATTTAAAAAAAATAAAAACATTTAAAAAAATTAAAAATATTTTAAAAAATTAAAAATAGCTGTTGGTGTAGTAAATGTTTCTCTTCTAACTTTTGTTAGTTGCTTTTCTGTGGAACTGAAAGCATGTGTTATGAGTAGAGTACAATGGGTTTCTAAAAGTGAGCAAAGGAGTATAATGTTCACTGGACTGCACCTGTTTTATTTAGTATTCTCTGAATACCACAATAAACAGGGACAACGGCTAAAGAGGACATTATTTCTCTGGAATTCCAGGATTTTCAGAAAAGAGCTGAAATCTGCCGCTGTTCTGGCGTCTTTTATTTGTCACACCCTGTTTGATTAGCGGAGACTTGTGTTATGTGACTCTTCCTCAGTTCTCTCCTTTGTCTTTTTTTTCTGGTTTTTGTTTTTATTGGTCATACCATTAGTGACTTTTGTACAGGGGTCGTTTGTGATGTTACACTCCTTACACTCGTATACTCCTTTTTTCAATTTAATATATTACATGGAATTATCCACTTTCAAAAACTAAAATACTGTTAAGGAGGGTGTTGCCTTTGGTATGGCATGCAAAACGATCTTAGAAGAGTGATATGGGATAATGGGAATGAAATGGAGCATGGGTTTTTTCAATTTAAGATTCAAATTTTCTTTGAGAACAGGACTGAGAGTGGAGAGTAAATAATGACAAAATAAGTAAAGCATGTTTTCTGTGGAATCTTCCATTGAGTCCTGCAAAACCATCAAGCACATCTGCCACTTCCCTTGACAAATATGAGTAACGCCTCCATGTACTTCGTCAAAAAATATGAGAAAGTTTTTTTTTTTTTGGTATAATTGTTCGTATTAAAGCGTTTCCAAGGACTTCAGACAATTGTTCGCTTTGGGCCTCAAAAAATATGGGTATTACTATGATGTTTATTCAACAGGTAAATTAAGAGTTCGGAATTCCACTTGCTGATGTAATTAACGAAATCTTTTAAGGCGTTTTTGTACTCCTCCACATTTGTTATTCGATTGCACAATACTAAGAATGCAAAAAAAAAAAAAAACGCAAAAAAAGGGGTATCAAACTTGATTCGACAAGCATGCAAGCATCATCCACATCTACGCTGGCCCTAAGGGTGCTAAACGCTTTTAACCGGTGCATAATGGATTGGAAACAACTTTCTTAACTTTGGGGGGGATTAGGAGCTAATGAAAGAGAAAGGAAATTTTTTTTTTCCTCAGGCTAAAAGCATTCTAAGAAAATATAAAATTCTCTTAATTAGGTGGGTTATTAGTGAAAGTCAAATCCGAATATGGTTAAGATTAAATCTCAATCATTTTTCAAAAAATGGAAAGAAGTTTTTTTTTTTTTTTTGACAAAAAAATTTCCGAGGTCTAGAGGTAGAAAACCTTTTGGAATAATTTTTTAACTAGGGAATAAAAAAATTTCTATAACCATTTGTTTCTAGAACCTTTAATCCTAACAAAATTAGTTTTCTCATAATGTGAGCTTCTCCCTCCTATTTTTTCAAACCCCTAACCTACCCTTAAAACATCAGTCCGATTTGCTTAGCTATCTATACAGTTGACGATGATGTGGTTTATCTATAGGACCTAATGAACTTCTTGATGATGAGAAATCATTATTGAAGTTCTGAAAGGGCAATTGATGTATGTATGTATATACACACAATTGTCATCATAATAAGACATACATGAGTATGTTGAGAAGTGCATACATCATATACAAAAGAAGGATTTTCCAGATTTTGGCCTCCACAATACTGTTATCCTAAACAAAAATCGGGTTATTTGATAAATACCACAACAATTATAAAACCATTAAACATTTCTCAAAATCCACTACATTAGAGGAACTGAAATGCAACATGACTCCTGAGTTGGGACTTGTCCCTGGTTTCTTGATTCCTACAATGATTTTTGTCCAAAAAGAAAAGAGATTTTTATCTTTAAGTCCCTATAATTTTCTAATATTCTTTATAGGTCTATGCAATCTTCATATTTTCTTAAAATGCCTCACAATGTTTAAATTATCCTTAAAAAAAATCCTTCCAGATGAGCTTTTTAAAGAAGGTTGAGAGGTTTTTATGGACGTTTTAAATAATTGTAGAGACTAACAAAGAATATAAAGATTATAAAGACTTATAAGAAATATTTGAAGATTATAGGGACTAATAAAGAAAAGGTATAATTTTATATTAACCATTATTTAATAAAGAAAAGATATAATTTCATGTTAACCATTATTGTATGTTAAAATTTAAAAATATTATACTTATTTACATATTATCTTATATATCATTCTAATATGTATAATATTTCAAAAATGTCACTTTGAGGGCAATATTTAATATGTAAATGTTTGACATCTGCCGTTGAAATGGCATTTGAAAGATATGTTATCTTGTAAGTGTGTGTACGGAGAACCCAAACCACCCCTCGGGCATATCGCACACGAGCGAATCCTACGAGGCTACAAAAATCCCGGGTGGGCAACGGGGCCAATGGCGATTGTGCTAACTTATGCCTCAGTAGATTGGTGCCACGGGCGCCGGGGTTTTCGTCTGCTCCCCTCTCTGGCCACCCTGCTGCAGCGGGTCCCTTCTCCACTCACGCGCCCCCTCTGCATCTCCTACCCCTCTCGGTATGGCGCCTCATTCCTACACCTGTCGCGAATCGTAGTGAAAGTCGAGAAGTTGCGGCGTTAATTTTGGTTGCATTGTCGGATTTAGATGGTTTTATATGATGGGTGTTTCTGTTTCCCTGCCGTTGTGATTTAAGACCACCGGAAGTTGGTGGTGGTCCTTTTATTTTTTCAAAATTTTTAGTGGTCCTCCTGGTCTCAAGTTTTTTTAGTGAAAGAAAGATGGGAACTTGCTGCGTTCTGGGTGTTAATTTTGGTTGCATTGTTAGATTCGCATGGGTTGAGATGATGGGTTTCTCTGTTTCCGGCGGTTCTGATTTAAGAACACTGGAGGTTTGGTGGTGGTCCTTTTTTTTAAGAGTGGTCCTCCCAGGCTCCAGTTTTTGTTTCTCCAGTATTTTTTTAGTGAAAGACGAGAATTTTGGTTGAACGAGAAATGGCTGCGTTCCGGCTGTTAATTTTGGTTGATTTGTTGCATTTGGACGGTTTTAGATGATCGGTTTCCTTCCATTCTTGTTTGAGGGCGCTGGAAGTTTGTGGTGGTCTTATTTATTTAATTGGAGTGGTCTTCCCACTCTTCACTTTTGTTCACCTGGTTGTGTTTTTTGATGCTTTTGTTTCGTCCCAAAATCCAGTTTCTGCTTACTGTATATATATATATATTTTTTTGCGTTTTTAAATATTTGATTCCTGTTATCCTATATCACCTTTCTTTCGTTCCCTTGGGAGATTTCCTGGAACTCCTGATGCAGTGCTGGTGGATATCTGACTGATTCATTTTCTGGTGCCTAACGGTAAGCCACTGACAGTCTAACAACTCAGGAATGGCTTCGGTGTTGACAAATTAAAAGCTCAATTACTCTGTGCATGGTGTGGCACAAGCACCTGCTCTCATCATACATGATAAGTCAACGAGCAGAAAGGCATTGCTGTTCAGTAGCATTATTAAACACACTGGATATTTACTTTTTCTGTTCAATATAGGTTCTCTCTACACAGCATCGTATTAGGGAGGTTATAAGATCACGTAATATGTCACTTTAGTCAATTGCTGCTAACCCCTTAGGTTCCAACGGATCGCAGTCAACTTAAACCGTTAATCACTTCCTAACACTCTCCCCAATAATAGAAGCCAGCCGACTAGGCACCAAAGCTTCCCTTTTGAGGATTCAAAATGTAGTGTGGAGGATCAGCCACCACAAATGCCAATCTTCCTTGTGAACTGAAGCCTTCATCCACTTGTGCAAAAGCTCATCCACCGATGCCGCCTGAGGGAGCTGCCGGTCAATACGGTCTAAAATAAGCCGCCACACCTCCAGGGAAAAGGGGCAGTCCACAAAATATGATCAGCGGACTCCTCGTGATCCCCGCAAAGGCAACACAGAGTTTGAATGTTATCCAGGAATCTGCTCAATCTATCAGTGGTGGGGACTGGGGAGTCTGCCTAAAGAAATCCTCCACATGAGGATTTGGACCTTGAGAGGACTCCTAGTGGACCAGATGAGACCCGTAAAGGGGACACAAAGGCCTCCATCCATAATGAGAGAGTAAGTAGCCTTCGAAGAGAATATGCCCTGAGCCCCCCACCTCCACACCCAACCATCGTGATTGGATGGGTGCAGGTGGACCTCCTGTAAAGTAGAGAGAAGAGCGCAAAGATCCCTAATCTCCTCTTCCTGCAAAGATCTTCTGAAAGTGGGGTTCCAACCACCCCCCGGATCAAAGACATCCGCCACAGCACTCCTCTGATTAATAGCAATGCGAAATAAAGCCGGAAAAGTGGAGCTGAAAGAGAACTGTAAGCTGGGTGGGTTGCACCGACTTGGTGCCTTTTGTATAGGAGGATTCTTTTGTTTTCTCTTCTCATATTTGTATTTTTTTCCCATTTAATGAAATTGTGGTACTACCCATTTTCAAAAAAAAAAAAACCATTAATCACTTCAGGTGTGTGAACACCTCCAAGATGTTGGATATCACTTTGTAACATGTTTAAATTCCCCCGACTATTGTGTCTTTGAGTCCCCTAGATTGAAGGATGGTTCTTGATGATTAATGTTGCCTATGCCATGATCTCACATGTTAGAAGCACAGTAATATTTCCTTGTTGATTTACTAGAAACAACTACTGAGATGGGCAGTGCTAACTTAGTATTCATGCATTATTCACTTGAATTGAACTTGTATTTGACGGTTGTTGTCGCTGACTTGGTACCTGTTTTGTTCCAGTAACTTTCCAAAATCATTCACTTCATTAGGGATGCAAGTGCCTAGAGCGATATCTCCAAAGGAGATGCCACTGGGCATAGATGCAACAACTATGGAAGAATATGCTTCTCAGGCTAAATTGCTAAAAGAATTTGCTGATGCTCCTAGCATTGACAAAGCATGGACTTTTAAATCTGACAATGGTATGGCATCTTTGAAAAACATGGATACTTATTCTTTTATGACGGCCCCATATTAATGGGATAAAGCTGATGGTAGATTGACATTGCTTGTCTATCTCTATAACTCATTTTCAATTGTCAACCATGTGTCTCTAGGTAATGGTTCTCGAGCAATGTTTTCAATTGGGCAGGGTAATCTCCTAGCAAACAAGAAGAGGACACTCATATTGTCATGTCATATATCAAAGGAGACAAGCCACTCTGTAAACTTCCAGTGGTCACCCTTTCCTGTTGAGATGACAGGTGTATCTGCAGTTATTCCATCACCATCAGGGTCAAAGCTACTTGTAGTTCGGAATAAAGAGAATGATTCTCCAACATGTCTTGAAATTTGGGGTCCTTCTCAGTTACAAAAGGAAATACATATATCACAGTCTGTACATGGTCCGATATATACTGATGGATGGTAATTCTGTACATATGTGTTGTTACATATAGTGATGGCTCATACATTTTAAGTTTCTTTCATGTATTCTTAGTCCTCGTGTTCTCGTTTTTGCTGGTTTTAAGGAATGATAGTGACCTTTTCACTATAGGTTTGAGGGGATTTCATGGAACCATGAAGAGAATCTGATTGCTTATGTTGCAGAAGAGCCATGTCCACCTAAACCAACATTCAATGATTCAGGCTTTAAGATGGAAGGAACATCTGATAAAGACTCTGGTAGCTGGAAAGGTCAAGGAGATTGGGAAGAGGACTGGGGTGAAACCTACTCGGGAAAAAGGAAGCCTGCACTTTTTGTTCTTAATATATATAGGTTCACTATTTCTTCTCATGCATTCTAGAGTGCTTTTCTAATGTCTGATAAGTGAGCATGTGGAGTTAATCAAATATAACCCCTGTTTCCTTTTGCAGCGGTAAAGTACAAGCTGTCAAGGGAATTGATCAATCTCTAAGTACTGGTCAGGTTGTGTGGGCACCATTGTGTAACAATGCTTCACACCAGTACTTAGTTTTTGTTGGCTGGGCACCAGAAAATAGCCAGCAAAAGGCATCAAGGAAGCTTGGCATAAAGTATTGCTATAACAGGTCCTGTGCCTTATATGCAGTCAAGGCTCCTGTTCAAGAGCCAAATTCTAATGAACAAGAAAAGTAGGTTTTCTCTGAACAGGTTGTTCCTTGTATTACTCTCCTAATTTCTTATTGTTGATCATCATGCTTCCCAATCACAAGTTCCTTGCCTTATAATGTGTCAGTGTTGATGCAACTGGATGTTCAGCAGATGCGGTCATGTTAACTGAAGGACTGAGTAGTGCTTTCTTTCCTCGGTTCAGGTAATCCATGCTGCTTTGATCTTCAGGTCTCCATTTCTTTGTTGTTGTGATGCATTTTAATCATGCTGTTATCTTGATCAGCAATGTATTCTGGCCACAAAAAGCAATCATAGAATATCTGTGGATAAGATGGATTTCTGATCATTCCATTGTTGCATAGCCAATGGTTGATCTGAAACTTACTCAGTTTTCTGCGACTGTTCTGATGTCCTTGAAAGAGGATGCGTTGAAAGACTTTGGAGCAGATCAATTTGTTTTCTTCCAGTTTTCTTGAAGCTAGGAAATGGTTCTTCCGAACCTTTATATTTATATTGTTGTTGGTCTTGCATAACTAAGAAAATAGATATTATTTTTGAAAGTCGATGGTACTATGCATCTGTTAAAATTAAAAAAAAAAGAACATATATACATGTGTGCTGTCTGTTGCTCAAAAAATCCCTCAAAAGGGAAGCCGCATGTAAGAGAAAAAAGATCTCGACGTAGGTGGTGTCGCCAATACACAAAAATCCTCTTAAAATCATTACCTCCCCAACCCCACTCTACAAGCACGGATATTTGAAGATGTTCTCCATGCATGACTGGAGCCCATTCAACAGGTCGGTCACAAATAAACTGCATCAAGGTTCACGAGGTCTGCTTACCCTATGTAAGACCCGATTGTTCCTCCCCTTCCATATTGCCCACATTGCAGCATGAAGGATTAGCCACCATAGCTGTAGATCTCCTTATCTAATTGTTTCCTCTTTCATGAGTTCATCCAAGAAGAAGATAATTGACATTCCCTAGGTTACTCTAAAGAAGATGGATTTTTCCACACCAACAAGTACTCTAGCATACTCCTCCACAAGTACTTCAGCATCCTCCAACTTCATCCATAGACTTAGATCCCTGTCGACTGTCCAAAGATTCCCATAAGGGGTTATTACTCCATGCGAAACCTCCACATCCCAGAACTTGTAATGGATTCCATAGATTCTGACCCAAACTGATCTTCCTCTCTCTGCTGCTAATGTACAACTGATTAATGCCAAGCTGACCATCTGACCTTCATATCTTTGATACTAGATTCCTTGATCCTTGATAATCTGCACCTGATGTTTGAGGATGAAAAGATAAGAACGATCATTTGATTAAGGTGATTGATGCTCCAGTTGGCTTTCTTTGGTCAGAAAACTCTGAACTTGACTAGCATCCAATGCCCCTTCCTCTGTTGACCCTACCAAACATTCTTGAAACACCTTCAGGTTTCTTGGGAACATAGGGAACCAAGGAACCTCAACCACGTGACCCTTTATCCACATAACCCCTGATTTGAAAATTGTGTCAACATCTCGCTTAAGATGCTCTATTATTCTTTTCCCAGAAGAGGCAAAGCTGTGGTGTCCAGCTCTTTTGGAGTTTCAGCAGATCACTGCATTCTTCCAGGAAAAGGCACAATGGCTTTTAGCAAGGCATCTAAAGCGCTAGTCTGTGTGCTCCTTATTCATCCATCTCTTCCTCCCTCTGCCTACCTGTTGCCGATCACCATTGACATTCACATTTTCGTAATTCCCTCGGAACAATCCTCCTATAGGATAGATGCTATATCACTTTATATCCAGTTTTTCATTGATGGATCTTAGTCTACTTTTATGTTTGTGGCATTTGATGTTTCAAAGTGCATGCATCTTATGAAACATATTGGTTTGATCTAAGTGGGCAACTGGGCATCTATTTGACTTGTGGTCATGGAGGGGATTCATATCTAAGGTAATTGTTTGGCCAGGGCATGTGCGGTAGATACAAGGCATTATTTGATGATCTTTTATTCATGGTGTGTAGCAAAGATGCTCAATAAAGGTGATATTTTCAGCCGATAACAAGATTTGGTGGATGGTTTTACATGCTACAGTGTGGACGATCTGGTCTGAAAGGAACCTTCACACTTTCCATGATAAGAGGCTAAGAGCAGGCAGGCAAACCAAGTTTTTTCTTCCATTGTTGAGAGAGTTAAGGAGTGGGTCACGAGCTCTTATGGCTCACTTCCCCTCTCCTCAGCTTTCCTGGGTCTCCTCGACCCTTCCTAGAGACCCTTCGTAGTCCTTTTGTTTTTGCCTTGCAAGGGCTGTTCTTTTATGCAGGGGGGCTTACTTTTGGGGTGTATGTTGAATGTATTGGATATCTTACCTGTGGGGGTTTGCTTGTCTTCTTTTCTCACTCTTGTACACCTTTTGTTTCTCCTTCTTGTTAATGAATTTGTGGTACAATACACTTTCAAAAAAAAGAAAAAAGAAAAAAGGATATTCTCTGTATGCATTAGTACAGGTAGAATCTCCGGTTACCAGACAGAATCACATGCATAATCATATGCTTCAATCACATTCTCGGTGTCTCCATAAGTACCATTGATCAGTTAAATGAAATAATAACCTCTCACTCTGCTGGTCATGTGACAATCATGTAGCTTATTGCAGTCAGCTATGTAGAATGTCATCTGTCCTTTTGTTTGTGGTATTAGTTCTATTTGAATTTAAAGTTAATCATTGACTCCTAAGCTTGCTGATGTCTTCTGTACAAAGATGGCAATTTGCAAGTTTAGATCCTGCTTGTTTGAAAGATGTGCAAAACTCGTTGATCCATGATGATGTGACCTGGTAAACTTTCGAGCTTGTAATTGATTTGGATGTAACAAGCTATAATTTTTCTTTTGTTTGTGGTAACTCCATCATGACTCAATCTTGGTGATGTTTTTTTGGAGTATGATGTCTCCTTTGAAAGTGAAAGTTTTTGTAATATTTGGGTATGGCTTCTCAAAGTGTTTTTTTATATTTTTTTTAAAGACTTCCATGGTCCTTTTTTCTTCAGTCATATTCACCAAAAGGAATCTCATGAAGGTAGAATCACATGTGGCAAAGGAAGACTACACTATTGACATTGCTGACATTAATGCTTGTCCCAACGGTATAGGATCACTGTAGAACTAGGATGTCGAAACTCAGGGAGATTTGAGCAACATATTTAGCTGGCTATCAGCCTAATTTTTCAACTCTTGAAAGATGCCGTGCTTCACGTCTTTATAGTAAATATCAACCCCCTTCAACTTATGCAGTGATGTTCCCATCTTTGAGGCCTATGGGTACAGCTTCTTGTTCTAACTGAATGTCTATCAATTATCCAATTCACTGTAATCAAATAATCCTTACAATAACTTTGCATGCTTATGTTTTTTCGAAAGTGGATAGACCTTTGCATTCTTAGGTAGTTGGTTAACTTCCATCCTTTTGCTTAGCATTCTTGTATTGAGAACAGCCTGGAATCTGAGTTTCTTCAACAACGAATCTGCTATACTTTTGATGAATTATGTAGATAAATGTAAGTTGCATTTTGCAACTATGTAATCATTAATGATCACTATCATTCGCATTCCTATGTTTGGTGCCACTACATTATATTTTTCCTTACATTTTGTACTATTTTAGAAGGCATGTTTAATTAATTAAAAGTTATCCAAACAAAGAACTCCATTGTAACTGAACAAGCAATAATGAATTTTCTTAGAATGTAAGTACTTCAGAAACTCCCGTATTGTTTTCATATGGTTACCCCCAAAATTTCTAACATCATTGACAAAGATTTTGATTATTCTTCTTTTAGACTATTGCCAATTTCTAAGAAACTGTGTAGTTATTGTGATTTTCAAGAACAACCTGAAAGCAATATTGCTTGATAAATATTGAATGCCTTGTATGTTCTTCCAGTTGATGGTTGCTGCAGGATTGCTACCTCTTTGAAATTGACTTGGATATTTCATTGATGATTGGTTGGTCAATGCTTACATTAAACTCTGTTGGAAAGTTTGGTAAGCAGTGGGTGGTGACTGATTCAGTGGTCAGGTGGAATAGAGAGAATAGAGAGGGATCCATTTCATTAACTGGGAAAAGTGTGCAAAAGCAAGGATCAAGGGGGAGCTGGTTTGACTAAAGTTGGAAGTGTTCAATAAAGCAATGTTGGCCAAATGGTTGTGGAGATTGGGTGAGGAAATTGATTCTTTGTGGATAAGGATTGTGAGGAATAACTACCAGCCAAATTCAAATAAATGGTACCTCTACCAATTAAATACTTCCAGTCTGACACATATGGGAAAAATATAGTCAAGAATGTGGATCTGGTCGCATTCTCTATTTCCTATCAGGTGGGAGATGGTGAATATATTTGGTTTTGGGAAGATAAGTGGTGTTCAAATGCTCTCTTGTATGTCAATTCAGTAATTTGTATCAAATTGTTACCAACAAAGGGGCTACAATTTCACAGGTTCTCTCGACTGAAGGAAGAGGGTTCTGGAACTTGGCACTTAGAAGGGATCCTACGGATGCAGAAATGGAGGAACTCTTTTCTATGTTTAACATCATCACCCAAATTTAATTATCAGCAAACAGGGAGGATCTCAGAACCTGGAAATGGAATACTAGGAGTGATTTTTCGGTAAGCTTTCTAGTGAGATTGTTAAATGATGGAGGGTGTAGAGTATGATGTCATAATTTAGTCTGGTCCAAAATTTTACCTAGTAAGATCAAGTTGTTTCTATGGAAGATTGCATGGAAAAGGCTACCAACTTGTGATAGGCTAAAAGACTTTTTCAGGTTCAGTCATCCAGGTGCACATTCTGTGGATTACATGAGGAAAGTCTGAAACATCTCTTCTGTGACTGTGGTACCATCTCTATGGAAGATTCTTTGCAGACAATTTGGTATGCAATGGGTGGCGACTGATTCAGTGATGTCTATGGTTAAATGGTAGAATGATAACTGTCCCTATCTGTCTAACAAAGAAGTGTGGTCTTAGTTCCCTCTGCCTAGGTTTCGGGCAATTTGGTTTGGAAGAAATTCCAGAAGATTTAGAGGGGACTTGTAAAGTGCTTTTGGCGTTCTCAAAAGACCAAGCTACTGGGTGGAAGTGGAAGAATGGGGAACACCAGCTAATCTCATCCAAGATCCTGGTTCTACACTGGTACTGAAAGCTCGCCAGTGGGGGATTGTTTCCAGTTGATCTTCTTTTGCTGTTTTCCTGTTTTGTTTATCCTCTCTGCTATTGTCTTGATAAAATAGAGAGGTTTCTTTTCTGTTTGGCTATGGGTTCTGGCGTTGGTTTTAGCTTTTCTCTCGAGGGTCTCTGCACTTATGGGGAAGGCCTTTTGTTTTGTCTCTCCATACTGTTTCCTTTATTTTCTCTTATTTGAATGAACTGTGACTTCTGTCACCTCCCCCCCCCCTCCCCCCCCAAAAAAAAAAAAAAAAAAAAAAAAAAAAACTTTGTTGGAAAAATTTCTAGTTTTTCTCTGAATTGTTGAACTTTAATACCCCTCCATAGATCTCATCGTAACATTTTACTATGAATGAGTAGTATCACTTTTCTCTCTCCTAGTGCTTCATGTGCTTTGATGACCAAGCCATGACTTCCATTACAAAATAAATACTATCCTTTCTGTATTGATAGATGTAACTTCAATGGGCTGACCTGGTTAGAGTATTTCCTGCATGCAGTCCAGATGGGCAATCTCTCGTTTTTCTTTCTGCAAAATGTGCGGTTGACAGTGGAGCACATTGTGCTACTGATTCACTTCATAGAATGGATTGGCCTGCAGATGGGAAACCTTGTTCTTCCACGAGTATCATTGATGTGGTAACTTCTTCCTACACCACCTTGCAGAAGGCAAATTTTTGATGACATAATTTGCACAAACTTTATTGGAGTGCACATTCATTCTATTATATCTGGTGATATGAATCATCCTTTCTCTGAAAAACCATTATGAATAATCTCTCATGAATGTATTATTTCTTGTTTTCAAGAGTCATGAGCATGAATTATATTTTAATTATTCTCCTTACCAATCAGTTTTTGTTGTTTCCTGCCTCATTATTTGCATTTATTTCTTTTTGGCAAGAAGCTTAAACTAATCACTATTCTGGCCTTGATTGCCCGCTCAGTTGCTTTCTCCATTCTATCCCCCATGGTGTTCTGATTGAGCTTCTTGTAATTCTATATTATTTGGTTTGTTCTTCTTATTTTCATGATTTCCTAATCTCGGTGTGTCTTTCTTCATCCTTTTTTTATTGGGTGAAAGCAGGCTAAGATATGATAGTTTGTTGGAAAAGTAGATTAGAGTAAGTAATGCTCACCAAGGTGTTAAAATCTTTGTAAGACATTGCAGGTTTGCTAATATGTGAACAGAAGGCCAGAAGACAGTAAGTTGGGACTTAAATGACAATGTTTTCTCACCATGTGGAGCTTTTTGGTGGCTCTGGAAAAAGTCAGGCGTGGAATTTTAGTATGGATACACCATTCCATTTGGAAAGAACATCCTATTCCAATGACTTAGAGCATATGTTTGTGCTCATCCCTGAACACCCAGCAACTCATTTTCCCACTGGATGGCCCACAGAATTGGGGAAAAGGTAGGCTCCAAAGTTTTTTCTATTGGAAGGTGCACAATCTTCTCCCCCCAACAGTAAAGAGGGGTTGAGGGAATTCCAAACACTGTTTACAAACCCTAAGAACCTAAAAATCATACATTTGTCCTAAAGATTTGAAAATTTACCTAGTCACTTATTAAAAATCGTGAAATATGTTAAATCCACTGAAAACTGAGAACTAACAATGCCTGTAAATTACATAGATGTCCTAAAAATCTGTAGAACTGCAGCAAAATCTCCGAAAACTAATAAAATTGTAGACATACCTAAAGGCTAAAGTCACATATCAACCCTAAAACCGGTAGAAATTACAGAAAATTGCCTAAAACCCACAAATTACAGAAGTTCTCCAAGCTAAAAAAGACCAAAAATCTTAAAAATTTGTGAATCCCATAAAACTTGTAGCAATTAGAGAAAGGTTCTTCAAAACTAAAAAATTGCAGAAAACCCCTGAAACTGAAAATTGCTAAAAGAATTCCGCTCTCTGGAAATTTATAAAAAAAGTCCCCAGGGCCTAAAATGACCAAAATCCCCTTTCTACATGAAAACCTTTAATGGTATTCCTAAACACGCAAAGAGATCAATCTAGGGATGACCCCAATTGACCCCTTTTATTCCAATTGCATATTAAACGTGCATAAATTTGTAGGAAAGTGAAGAAGAGACAAGAGTGAGAGGAAGAAGGCCACCGGCAGCTTTGGAACCCCAAAACAGGGGATCTGTCATACACGGAGACCGTCTCCTTCAACTTTTATCTATACCCTATTAGGGCAAAGATAAAGAACATACAAAAGGTCTAAAATACTCCTAGCTATGACTATAATATATATTAGTCACATGAATAACATAAAAAGTAGAAAAAAGGGCTAATAACTAATAACAATTACATAAAAGTCCCTATTTCTGTTTATGCTCCCCTCAAGCTGAGCATAGAATCATAGATATCAATCATGCATAGGTTTGACAATATGGGGTTGAACTGTTCCAAGGTCAAGCCCTTGGTGAAGACATCAGAAGGTTGATCTGCAGATCAAACATAAGGCAAACAGAGTTCCCCGTAATCAAGCTTCTCACATATTATCAGTAGGACCCCCACTGCTCCCCTCTCTCTCATCTCTCTCTCTCTTCCTTCCTTTTTTTCTTCTTCTCTTTCTTCTTCTTTTTTTCTTTTAAATGGGGACAACCCCCCCACTTGTGGGTGTTCCAAGTGGAACTAGTTGTCTCCCTCCCCCCCCCCCCCCAAAAAAAAAAAAAAAAACACCGGTGCCACTCCTTCTCCTCTCTTTCTTCTTTCCCTCTCTTCCTCTTTTTTTATTCTTTTCACCCCCACCGGTGGGGGGCCTCTTCTCTTTTCGCTTCACCCCTCTTCATTCTTTTTTTGTGTGTTTATACCCATGCAGGTGGAGGGGTCTTTTTATTTCTCTTCTACCCTTCCTTTTTCTTCTTTTGTATTTGCACCCAAACCGGTGGGGGGTCTGCCACCTTTTCTCTTTTTCATTATAACCCAACAGAAAAAAAATCTGTTAAACAGTGGGACACCTTCTTGATGTTTTAGTTTTGTTTCCCCTTCTGTATAGCGGGGCTTTTTGGTATATGTTTTGTACACGGTTTCTTTTTTATTTACAATTCAGTGGTACTATCCACTTTCAAAAAAAATATTGCCCATTCATGGACCAAGGTATCGAGTTGCACCAGCTTGTGCTTATAAATGACTTCCTTCAGATGCTACCCATATGTAGTTCACCTTTTTTGCAGATTCCCATTGTGATGTATGCTGAGGATGGTTGTTTCCCTGGTCTTTACTGTCCAAGTTTTCTTAACAATCCATGGCTTCCAGATGGGCGTACCATGGTTTTGTGTTCCTTTTGGGGTAGCATTCAGGTTATTCTTTCAGTTGATGTTTTAAGGTAAGCAATAATACTTCTACCAGCAACCATGGGTGTTTTTTCTGCAGATGCTTGGCAGGTAGCTGACATGCTTTTCTATTCATATAGTTGCAAGGTATTGCAAATTACCCCTGCTGATTCCAGTTATTCCTGGAATGTCCTTGCAGTTGATGGCGACAATATTCTTGCTGGTACATCAAAATTTGGAATGATTTTTGTTTTGTTGAAATTTAGAAGTGCCCAATTTTCTTTCTTTTAGCAAAAGCAAAAGCACAATGGCTAAATTAAGGATCATGTTTGTCATCCTTTCTTCTCTTAAAGTGTGTAGCAGTCCCATAGATCCTCCTCAAATCAAGTATGGATGCCCTGCTGATCAGAACATGGGTGTCGGGTGGCATTGGTTAGACATCTCAAGTCCTTTTCTGTCATACTCTGAAAAGGTTTCTGCAGCCTTTTTCTTCCATTCTTTGTTTCTTATATGCTTTCTGGGGAAGCACAGAGGAGATGGCAATTTTAAAGTTTTCATCATGAATATGTTTATCTCAGGTTAGGTCTTTGCTGTCAACACATCGATTCAGCATAATGAAGATACCAGTTGCCAATTCAGAAACTCTTCCGAAAGGTAAGCAGCCCTGTTTAATTAGTGTATTATTTTAGCAGCCTCTAATCAAAGATTGTCAACTTGTATAGTTCATCTTATTTACGTTAACTAGTTAGATGGTGTTTCCTTCATACTTTCCTTTGGAAGGTGGACTTAACCACATTTCATTAGAAAAGAGGCTAACATTAGAAGAGTACATCTCTCCAGTACTTTGCCTCTAAAAATCTACTGTTCTACAAGCAGATAGGACAGCAATTACAAAGGATTGCAACACAGAGAGAGAAAAGCATGTTAGAAATTTCCACCACAGTTAAAGCATCCTCACAACAAGTGAATTGCCCTCCTATTTTGGCAGTGATAGATGAGGTTTCCATTAATGATGACCTGTTGTAGCTCTCTTTGAAATGGTCTCAACACTTTCTGTATTCCTTTCTGAAATTTCTGTTGCTTCTTTCCCACCGTGTACCCAATGGATGGCTAATAGAAGCATATATTGCCAATGCTACTCGTCCTTATAGAGCATGAAGTGTTCCATCTGGCAATAAGCTGCAGCAAGTCATCATGCTTTATCATGATCACTGCCACATTGGATTAAAAGATTGTTGTCCGTTTCACTGAAAATATCACAGGATGAATCTATCTAGTTGGGGTGGGAATAACTATCAGCTGAAGTAGGTCTATTCAATGCTGCTTTACACAGAAAGATACTAATCTTTATTAGTAGTACTGTAGTAGGTTAGCCCATAATTCTTTTACCACACCCTACATCCTCTATCACTATGTACCTCGGCTAAAGATCCGACTTAAAGACATCCTTTAGTTTCCCATCTCCATATCCCTGTTGTCATCTTCATTAGGACTGATCTGTTCAATGGTTTTATTGAGGTTCAGGAAATCATTTACTTCTGATACTGTAAGGCTTCGAAATTGGAGAATCCAACCACTGCATTGTTTGTTAGTATTTCTTGGTTGCTGGAGTGCCGTTGCCTTTCCTTGGGCAGGTCATACAATGAGGGCATAATTTTGAGAAGGAAGATTCTAACACCAGTCTTCACAAAATTAAATTTGTAGAATAAACCGAGGGGGAGAGAGAACAGAACTGGAGGCTGTGGCAGTCCCAAACAGACCACTGCCCTCCCTCTTTTATATTTTGAGTGAAAAGGCTTTACAATTATTTGGGCAAGGACAAGAATATCCCTTGCTCCAATGAAACACATAATAGATCCCAGCCACTCACACAAAAGAGGAAAAAAGAAAATAAACTCATAGAAAACTGGCTGACAATATTACCTCTGACTACACTCCCCCTCAAGCTGAGCATATATGTCAAAAATGCACAGTTTGGACAAAAGAGAGACAAAAACTTCCTTAGACAGTCCTTTAGTAAAGACATCAGACAGTTGATCCATTGAGCGAACATAAGAGAGGCAGATCTCCCCAATATCCAACTTCTCGCGAATGAAGTGACGGTCAATTTCAATATGCTTTGTGCGATCATGTTGAACCGGGTTATTAGTAATGTTGATGGCATCTTTATTGTTACAATACAGGCACATAGGTGTGTGAACTTAAACATCAAGATCTTAACCCATAACATCTCTGTAACACCATGTGCTATAGCCCGATTTTCAGCTTTTGCACTAGAGCGAGCACACACAATTTGTTTCTTACTGTGCCAAGTAACAAGGTTGCCACCCATAAACAAGCAATATCCAGTGGTTGACCTCCTATCATCACGAGAACCTGCCCAATCCGCATCAGTGTGAGCATCAATGTTCACATGTGAAGCCTGAGTGTACAACAAGCCTCTATCAGGATAGGACTTTATGTAACGCAGAATTCTTTCCACAACCCGCATATGAGGAGACCGGGGAACATGCATAAACTAGCTGACAATACTAACTGCATAGGTAATGTCTGGTCGGGTGAGGGATAAGTATAAGAGTTTTCCGACAAGGTGTTGGTAGGAATCTTTATCAGACTCAGACAGGAGCTCCCCACCAAACTTAGACAATCCATGATTGGTCTTTATGGCGGTATGAGTTGCTTTACAACGTAGCTTCCCAGTCTCTTGAAGCAAATCAAGAGCATGTTTCTGTTGACAAACATAGAGACCTTTCTGAGACTTGGCCACCTCAATGCCAAGAAAATACTTTAGCTCTCCAAGATCCTTAATGTCAAACTCATGGGTCAAACTATCTTTAAGTTTCTATATCTCTGTGGTATGATCTCCAGTGATAATCATGTCATCAACATACACAAGAAGTACTACCACACGACCATCCACCAATTTGGTAAAGAAAGTAATGATCAGAGTTGCCCTGTTGATAGCCAAGCTGTACCATGGCAAATCTGAACATGTCAAACCAAGCTTTTGGAGATTGCTTCAAACCATATAGTGTCTTCTTGAGTCGATAAACTCTTCTAATCTAAGGGAGGCTGCATATACATCTCCTCTTGTAAATCACCGTTAAGAAATACATTCTTAACATCTAACTGGTGAAGTTCCTAAGAGAACTGGACAATAAGGGAGAATAAAACTCTGACAGATTTGAGCTTGGTTATAGGAGCAAACGTCTCCAGATAATCCACACCATAAGTCTGGGTAAAGCCTTTGGCAAAAAGTCGAGCTTTATACCTTTGAATAGTACCATTAGAATGGTAGTTTAATAGTGTACACCCATCTGGATCCAACCAAACTCTTTCCTGGAGGCAAAGTCACTAACTCCCAGGTATTATTTCTTTTGAGAGTTTGCATCTCTTCCTCCATGGCTTGCACTTATTTAGGTCTTTAACAGCTTTTGCAAAGGAGTTAGGAACATGATAGGTGGAAATAACAGCAAAAAAGGAACAATAAGACAGTGAGAGACGAGAATAGGAGATATAGTGAGAAATATGATGCTTGTAACACGTTCTCGTCCCTTTCCTCACAACAATAGGTAAGTCTAAATCCTCAGGAGCTGTAAGTGAGGGGGTCAAAGAATGACCTGAAATTTCAGTAGCTTCTTGAGATGGTGGATCTATGGAAGGCCTATGCTTGTGCCAAGTATGCCTAGAATAAGTGAGAGTATCCAGTGAAGACTTGTCTGGTAATCCATATGCAACACTAGTTGTGTCGGTAACATAGGGTAAAGGAGGAGCCAACTCAGGAGGAGAATCACAATAAGAACCAAGAACATCCTCCCCCTTACCAGAGGTTTGAGGGGCAAAGTAAGACTCTGACTCAAAAAAGGTGACGTCTTTAAGGACATACTTTTTCGCTCTTTTTGGGTCAAAACATTTGTACCATTTTTGAGTGGGAGAGTAACCCAGAAAGATGCCACGGATGGCCCAAGGATCCAATTTTGTAGACTCTAGAGTTAGGGAGTGAATAAAGCACATACAACCGAAGACCTTAGGCTCCAAAACAAATAGAGGATGGTCGGGACAAAGTAGATAGGGGACAGAAAGTCAAGTGTCCGAGAAGACATACAGTTGATAACATATGAGGCAGTGAAGACATCTTCTGCCTAGAATTTATTGGGCAATTGACGTTGCAAAAGGAGTGCTCGAGAGGTCTCAAGTAAATGTCTATTCTTTCTTTCAGCCACCCTATTTTGTTGGGGCGAGTAAGCACAAGATGACTTATGGATGATGCCCTCATTTTCTATAAAAATATTGAGAGTCCTCTCAAAGTACTCTTTTGCATTATCAGATCTGAACACCTGAACCCGCCTTTCAGATTGGTTCTCAACTATTTTGCAGAACATCTGAATAATCTGGGGTGCCTTTTTACGGGATTTCATGAGGTAAACTTAAGAACAGTGAGAAAAGTCATCAATAAAACTAATAAAATAACGATGGCCATCCACAGAAGGAACATGAGATGGCCTCCAAACATCAAAGTGAACAAGCTGGAAAAGAAAAATACTCTTATTCATGGAAACTTGAAAATTAGTTCTATAATATTTGGCAAGTTGGCAAACTTGACTCTGAAAGGGTGTCGACTCTAATTGACTTGAACAATGAAGGAAACAAGACATTTAAAGACCTAAAAGACAAATGTCCTAAAGGACAGTACCACAAATAGATCACTTCATGTTTCTTTTCCATGCCACCAATACTGGATTGAAATGCAGCTCGACCACCAGACTCCAAATGATATAGGCCTCCCACTTCACGACCAGTCTCAATCGTCTACTTGTGTTTCAGGTTCTGAAAAACACAATGAGTAGGAAAGAAGGTTACGATTTGGTTAAGCTGCTAACAGATAAAATATTAATGGGTAGGGTAAGAACATGAAGTACAAAGGACAGAGGTAGGTCATCACTGAGACTTATTGAGCCTTTATCCGCCACTGTGGCACGGGTACCATCTGCAATGGTGACATTCTCCTGTCTAGAACTTAAGGAATATGAAGTAATGAGAGAAGAGGCACCAGTCATGTGATCTGTACCACCTGAGTCAATGATCCAAGGGTTATTAGCAAGGATGGCAGTACCGGTACTGGCCCAGTATCGGTCCGATACCGGCCGGTATCGGCTGATACCCAGGGTACCGGTGCCGGCCGATACTGGTACGTACGGGCCGGTACGTACCGGTATCGGCCGGTACGTACCAGTATCGGCCGGTACTGCCAACCATGGTTATTAGGGGAAGGAGAGTGAGTTATACTTAAGGCTGCCCCAACAGTACCTGGTGTAGAGGTGGTAGATGAAGACGTGCCAAGCTGAGAGATGATCCGCTGAAGGTGCAGAATATCACCAGAGGAGAGAGTAGACATCTGAGGACTAGTAAACCCATGTTAACCCGAAAAATTTCATGCATGATGAAGATTATCCAAATATGCATATGCGCATAATTGTGCAATGAAAAATATCTATGCATGACATACGCTCACATTCATATGAGCTTATGTTGTGAAAAGAAAAATGAACATGCACCTACGATATGAAGGCCCATGTTAATATAGATCCTTCCTATATGTATGCGGATATATAGTTATATGCATGCATTAAGGATGCTAAGGGGGCGAAAGTATACCTAGGCGAGAGCGCCTTGAAAGGGCTTCAATAAGAGATCCGAAACAGTCTTGATAAAACTCTTGGGTGGTGCCCAAAACAGCCCCAAAATCTGCGATGAGTTGTTTCGCAAATGGCTTAATAAGCCCCACCAAATAGGCCCAATAGGAGGCCCAAAAATCTGCAAGAAACTGTCCAAATAGCAGCCGAAAATGGGCCCTAAAACAGCCCAAAAGTCTTCAATAAATAGGCCCAAAATACCCTCAAAGAAGACCCAAATATTAGGCCCATAATGGCCCAATAAGAAATCCAATTCGGGCCCGATATCAAAACCCAATATCAGGTCCAAAAGGGCCTAAAAATCAGTCTAGCAGGACTAAAATCTGTAGCCCAAAGAAAATTCCCCAAGTCCAAAAGAGGAAAAAAACAGAAAATGGCCAAGTGGTCCCCCCTCTCTCTCTCCCTTTCTTTAAATAAAAGAGGAAGGGAAGAGAGAGAGGGGAGGAACCGGTGGGGGGGTTTCTCCCTCCCTCTCTCTTCTTTCAAAATTTAAAATAATAATAAAGGGGGGGAGATTAATTAGGGGGAGAGTTAATGGCTTCTTAAACTCCACCTAGTTAAGAACCCCCACTAAACCCTCATTAACTCTTCACTAAGAGAGCAAACCCTATTCACACTTGGCCAAAAAGGGGGGTAATTAATGGGCTAAGCCCCATTAAGAACTCAAAATACAAAAGAAAAGGAGGAGGGGAGGGGGGGATGTACCCTCACCGGTTCCCAACCGGTGGGGGGTCAAACCAAACCGGTGGAGGGTCCAACTGGTGGCTCCCCCCCATCGGTTGGAACCGGCGGGGGTGGCCACTGGATCCCCCCCCCCTCTCTCACTCTCTCTCTTCTCTCCCCCTCTAAAACAAAAAAAAAAAGAGAAAAGGGAGGAGAAAGTGGGCAAACCGGTGGGTACCCCCACCAGGGGCCAAACCGGTGGCACCTCCCATCGGGTCCAAATTTGGGCCTATAAGACCCAACACTACACCACAACACACACAAGGGGTGAAAAAGGCCTACAAGTCCACCTTGCTCCAAGGGGAAGTTCTGCTGCTCTGAAGACCAAATCCGATGCTCTTATCCGGATTTGCTGCATTTTTTTGAGGAGTTTTCGTCCCGAGGGGCTCTCTTCCTAAGATTTTTTTTCCCTAAGAGGAAGCCCTGCCGAATTAAGTTGTAAATACCTTCTTTATAAGGCGAAATTCTGTCGAAATAATGAAAGAACTTCTCTATGCAAAATTGTGTGCATGTTTGTGTCATTAAATTCAGATTAATTAAATAATATCATGTATTATTATTTTTATATAATACATATAATTAATTTCTTAAATTACCCTTAAATCTGATTAAAACATATGAATGCCTAGTTAACTAACCTTGGCCTTACCCCTAAACACAAGATGGATAATTAAATCCTAAATATGAAACATAAATGTTTAAAACAAGCTAATTAAGTTAAAAATAATTTAAACAAAATCTTAACTCTAATTAATCACTAAAATCTGTGGTAATTAATACAAGTCAGTAAAAACATCAAGAAATACAGTGAAAATTAATAAAAATCAGTAAAAACAGAAAACCAAAAATCTGAAAATATTCAAACATATAAATACCATAAAATAACCTTTACCCACTTAAGAAATTAACAAAATATCAAAGATAAAACATCAAAATTCAGTAAAAACAGTAAAAAAACTGAAAGAATTAAATCTGGAATGCAAATTTTCAGAACGACCAAAATTCCCCAGAACTTAAGCAAATTACAAAAGTACCCTCCCTCATGATAAAAATCAGTGAAAATTACAGAAAAATCTCAAAAAATGACAATGTCTCCTATATCTAAAATACCCTCAAAACCCTAACGGGAGGGGTAAAATTACTAAAATACCCTCAATATGATAAAAATATGTAAAAATCCCAGAAAAAAATAAAAATGATAATATAATAGACGCTAAGTCTAATGAACCCGATTTGAGGTAAAATTACCAAAATACCCCTGCAACATAAATATGTTCAAGATAATTTCAAAATACACTCTAAGGGTTTTCAAACCTTTAATAAAATATTAAAAACCTAAGAAGACTTTAATAACCTCAATGTAATAAATACTTGGAATTAATCCTAGATAATCGGGAATCAATCCCAAAACCTTTGAAAAATGAATCTTAAGAGCTTACTCTAAAAAGATCTAAGACATTGGAACAAATCCAAATGCCTTAAAGAAACTTGGGTGAAGCCAAGGATTTAAAAGCTATCTTTTACTTGCGTGTATGACATCATACGGACGGTTAATTAAGGGTTGTTGAGTGGTTGCTCGACGTAATTAATACTGATCGAGGTCAGTGGAGAGAGGTCATATACTCGGATCTTCGCCTGATCCGAAGTCCCAGACTCTCTGAGGGTTAATCCTAAGCTCTCATAGTCTAAGAAATAAAATAAATAAAACCGACCTATATTTCTCCAAATAAAACAAAAAAGACTAAAACGATAGGATTTAATAAAATCTAATAGGGGAGATCTAGGTTAGGTCCAAACAACCCACCATCTAGAGAGGGTCTGGGAGGGTCTTGATTGAAGGCTACTTGCTCTTTGCTTGCTGTCCACTCTTAGAATTTCTGAATTTCAGCGGCTTCTTATTAGGGTAAAGGTCCCAACACTTGTCTATATTGTGGTTGTCCTTCCTACAATGAGAGCAGTGTCTTCCTGTCTTGCCTTTCTCCTTTCCCTGACCACTATCACTCTTTACAGGCTTGGAATAGGCATTGACAAGTGCATATGACTCAACAATGTTGCGGTTACCTGTTGTGACAATACCTCCACTCATTGCCTTCTTTTGCCCCTCCTCTCGTAGCACTTTGTGATACACTTGTTTAAGGGATGGTAGGGGGTCAATACTAAGTATGTGAGTTCTTAAGCTCTTATACTCAGAGGTGAGACTAGCAAGAAACTTGAAGATGCAGTTCTGCTCCATATGTTGCAAATAGACCCTTTGATCTTCAGTACAAGCCCAATTGTATGCAGAGTAGTAGTCCAACTCTTCCCACTTACTTTTTAGCAAATCAAAGTAAATGGTAACGCCAGTACTACCCTATTTCAACTCCTGTATATCAGTTGTCAACTGATATATGTGAGAGATATCTTGCTTTTGGCCATACATTAAGTTAAGAATATCTCACATCTGCCTGCTGTCCTCTTCATCAGGATTAGCTGTTGAATCTCTGGACTTACAGAGTTGAGAATCCATCCCATAACGAAGTTATTCTCCTGCTCCCACCTAGCATAGGTGGGATCCTCATGTGCTGGTTCCTTGGTTCTACCATCAATATAACATATTTCACCTCGTCCTCCAAGGAAAATACGGGCAGAGGCATACGAGAGTCAGTAATTGGTCTCTGTAAACTTCACTGAAGTCATTTGCATAGCAAGCAGGTGGTGCTAAATCGATGAAGAGCCAGTAGGACGCATCAGGGAGGAATTAACTTTTGGATTAGCACCGGTGGTCGTAGAAGACTTCATGACAGCCCCACATGAGATAACAGGAGGTGTAGATGACTCCAAAACACCAAGCAAAAAACTCTACCAGGCACTAGCCTGCTCCTAGGGCAAAAAGGAGCACCTAACACTTACAAACAACCACCTGACCCAGCCCCTTGATGCACAGGGAGGACCGAACCTACTGGACAGATAATACAGCCCCTGCTCACTCTCCAAACAGAGCACCCGGTTGAAGAAAAAATAGAGCACTACAGGCCACAAACCACCAATGGGACAAGAGGAGGTACCGGCCTGCTCTTTGGTGCCGTAGGACCACCAACACGGCAAAAGCAAGAGCAAAGAGAGGGACTGAACCTACTGAACAGACCACTAACCATGGACGGCAGTACCGGCCGATACCGGTACGTACCGGTATCGGCCGGTACCGGCCGGTACGTACCGGTACCGGTACCCACCGATACGGGTACCGGTATCGGTACTGCCATCCCTGCCACTAACAGGGCAGAAAAAATACCTAGGGAGGGACCGGCCTGCTTATGATCATCAACAGGGCAAATAGGGAGGACCGGCCTGCTCCTTGGTCCACCACCAAGCACCGCTGGGTAGAAGAAAGGACCGGCCTGCTCCTAGGTTCCCTAGAATCACCAAAACAGGGAGCAGGAGGGAACCGGCCAGGTCTTGAATGCCCTAGGGCCATCGGACAGGGCAGGAAGATGACCGGCCTGTAGGAAAGGCCCCCAGAGAGGACCGGCCAGAGCAAAAGAAGCCCTAGGAGGGTCCGGCCTGCTTTGATACTATGTAGAATAAACCGAGGGGGAGAGAGAATAGAATTGGAGGCTGCGGCAGTGCCAAACAGACCGCTGCCCTCCCTCTTTTATATTTTAAGTGAAAAGGGTTTACAGTTATTTGGACAAGGACAATAATACCCCTTGCTCCAATAAAACACATAATAGACCCCAACGACTCACACAAAAGAGGAAAAAAGATAATAAACTCATAAAAAACTGGCTGACAGAATTACCCTTGACTACAAAATTCTACTCCATGTCCCAGTTTAAAGGTCCAGAGGATAAAGGGGGCAGTTGGGACACTCTATGCTGCAGTTTGTAAATACTTAGCTTTCACGATTTGAAGTCATAATGCATCATCTTCATATTTTATTTTGTTAGCGTTTCTTTAATGTTTTACCTTGTAGCTTACATTTTTTCAATGCTATCACATACTACGCACTGATATGTTTGCTAGGTGATGGTGGCATGCATATTATCTATATTACTCTCTCCACCATGCTGGATAACATGTAGAGCAGATTAAGACAACTTTTTAGGTATTCATTTTTGTCTTGGGGTTGTAATGTCTGAGGCCCAATTTGATTTATGATGATGATGGCATTAATCACAGCCATGATGATAACGATGTGGTTGACTTTTAGCAGCTATACAAATTTATACCCGGGCATCATAGTTGGTCATTTTAACGTAGTTGATGGAATCCTTTTTAAGGCAAGGCACCAAAGGAACATGGTTCCTGGAATTGAAGAGCCACACATATGCCTTTTTCCTCACCTCCAAAATTTTAATGCTGAAGGGTGAGAGATTTATGTTAATGATGCTCATTTCTTTAGCATCTTGAGTTACCTGAATAGTACTTCAATCATAGTTCTAAAATCCAAGTTGGAATGTCCAATCAGCTCCTCTGCTAATTTCTTTTGCCACTTCAATGGGACGTAAATTTCCTTTGGATTTATATATATATTTTATCTTTCATTGACTGCAGGTGCACAAAAGCCTTTAGAAGCGATCTTTTTGTCATCTTCTAGCTGTGATACTAAAGAACCATTCCAAGTTAACCAGAAGAGTGATGTACTCAACCCTTTAATCGTGATCCTTCATGGTGGCCCACATTCAGTCTCGCTAACAAGCTATTCAAAATCTCATGCATTTCTTGCTTCAATAGGCTTCAATTTGCTTATGGTGAATTATAGGTTTGCCTCTGAACATTCTATCTTTTCCTCGCTTTTTTAATTAAGATTTTATGTAAAGGGACTAAACCACCATCCTGTATGAAATGGAGATTGCAAAGTTGGCTTGTCCAATATATGCAAAATGCATATAATCTGGCTTACTATCATGTGTGGTCTTTTGAAGGAAATACACAGTAGCCTTTGACTGAAAGGAACAGAGTAAAATGAGCAACAACAATACCGATGTCTTTGTAAATATGTTGATACATGTGATTTAGTTGCACAACAGTTTCGCCATGGTGATGAACTAGAACCTGAAGACATTTCTTATACCTATGTCACAGGGATGTTAGTTTTCTTTAAAAATAAAGTGAGCAAAGCATGATTAAGGGGAGGATTCAATATCAGAATCTTGGATGACTTTGGCTTGAAAATTTTGTTAAACTTTATGACATATATCAGAAAACAGGAAGACAGATTTTCAAATGTGTTGATTGCTTCTGTAGTGCTGCTGCATTTAATGAATGATATTTGACACAAGCAATATGTCTTGGTCACCTTCCAAAAAACTTGACACGAGCAATATGCTTGGCACCAACCCAATCATTATTTCAACAGAAAGTTTAATAATTCTCCACTTGAATGCAAAATAAACACAAGTTCATCACTAGTTATTACGGATCACGTTCAATAGTTTGTCACCACTTTTTTGAAATAAATAGAGGTAGTACAATCTAAAGGGAGAGGAGAGATTCCTCACCCACCCTCTACAATCAGACTACCAAGCAAATAAAGAGTCTGTCACCACTTGTTTATGCTTATTCAAGAAGTTTTAGTCTTTATGGCACAATTAACAGCTAAGGTCAGCACCTTTTTCTCTAGCAATGAATTTGACAAGGGGACACTCTTAGAGTGTACATTGCTCGCTTGTACTTGGAAATATTGGATTTGTACATATATTATGTTGAGTTGTGGTGACTCACGGCCTCACACCATACTAGGGGAGATGCCCTAATGCCTCTTGTATGCATTTTGTGCTTTTGCACTCATCAACATCAGAGCACTCCATTCCTCTTCTATTTGTTCCTGACATGGTAAGTGCTAGGTTACTCTCCTAGGGCTTCATTGTTTTCCCAGCCCATGTCATCTCTTTGGGTATGACCACCTTGGATCCTACAGATCTTGGTCGGGGATACTCCTTTTGCCGCTACTGTTTTTCTGTTGACCTTGCTTTTCTGCTGGTTGTTCTCTCTCCCGGTGCTATTTTTTTTGTGTGCCACTGCATGTTCTATGGTGTTGCTAACTTGCTGTGTGCTGTTCCTGTCATGGTTTGCCTTATCGTACCATATCAGACCGACTTGTACGAGTTGACTCATATCTGGACGAGTCCGAGTTGCTGGGACAGTTTGACTTGGCGATTCTCTTTTGGCCCATTTAGGCTCAGTCCGACTCAAGCTGGATCCTGCTGACTCGTACCGGATCGCATGAGTTGCACGTGATCCGTTGCGATCCGGCACAAGCCAGTTAAATCCTGTGCGATTATGAGGCATGAGCATTTAATGAGTACATTTTTTTTAAATGTGTTGTTTGTCTTTTGGATTGAGTTTTTTTTTCAATTGGTAAGTAAATTTACCCTTTTTACAATTTAACATTGAGTGTTTCTCTTAAATGTGGCTTATACTCATTGGTGTTAACAAAGCACATGAAGTAATAAAATGTTAATGATATTATAAATATTCATAAAAGTGTAGGATCTGAAAAAAAGTGGCCTGAATTTGGCCCGACTCATGCGACTTGTGTGAGTTGGACTGAGTTGGATCGGATCCTACTCATATCTGATGGATACCAATCTGGTCTGCACCAACGAGTCGGCATACCTTGGTTCCTATTGCCAATGCTCTTGCTTCCAATAAATTGCAGCCATCGCCAGCTGCTGTAATCTCTGCTCATGGTCATCCACTCCATCTCCATTTTTGCTGTTGAGCTTTTGGCTGCTGCTGCTTCCACCACTGCTGCTTCCTTCATGGAGTTGTCCATTGCCAGAAGTCACTGTTGTTGTCACTAGAGATTTTCACCACTGCTTCTGGTGGCCACTGCTCACCATTTCAATTTGTATTAGGTATGAGAGATGATTGTTCGCTGATGTAACAGGCACTGTGTTGCAGAAGCAAGATCAGCAGCACCTGAAGGATGAGTGCGATTTAGCTTACAAGCATAATAGTCGTTCGGTGGATGGGGCTTATGCGGAGATGACTTAGATTCACAGTCAATTTAGAATTCTTGTTTTATTAGCAATGATGTGTTAGGGTATTTTTGTCATTTTCATTTATTGAGGTACTTTTTTTATTAATCAGGGGTAATTTTATCTTTAGGTTAATTAGGGTTTTTAGAGTCAAACTTCATATTCATTGTATTTCCAGCTGTCTCTTGACACAGTATTGGATCATTAACATGCTACAGAGTGTTAAGATGGTGTTGGAGCCACCTATTCCAGCTTAGAGTGGATGCCAAGTTCCTTTGCAATGTTTGTTCTTTTTGTTGCTTTGAACTCTTATTTTGTTCCTTTCTTTGGCTATATGTGCTCTCTTCATGTGGCAGAGTTCATCCTTCTCTCTGACACAGTTTCTCTCGCATGACATCCTTCCCTTTATAGCATTTGAAACTCCTTGCACTGGTAAAATTCAACCTGCCATTGATTTCCTTAGTGCCATCATTTTGACACTGCGTCTCTATATGACGCCATCACATTTGGAACCCTAATGCTGTTTTGATGCTCTATTTGTTGGGTTTAGGGTCCTGTTGTATTGTCCATTGGCTTCTTTCTAGTGTTGGCATGCTTCATAGTTTACACGCAGACAATTTTTAGTATGCTCTTTTTATTGAAGCACTTGATTCTTTATTTGGAGCCTCCTTTCAGTGTTTTATGGGCCCTTCTTTCACTGGATTTCTTTATCTCTTTCTACTCCAGTCAATGTTTATATTTCCACTCTTTGTATAGTGGAGGCATCTTATTTAGGTCTATTCTCATCATTTTTGTAGTTGTCATATTCTGTGTCTTACAGCTGTTCATTTATTTCGAACTTTCCCTTGACTGTTTCCACTACTGTTTCTGTGGCTCCAAATTTAGTAGTTGTGCAGCATGTTAATCTCACCTCTCCTCTCCTCTCCTCGTGTAGTTCTACTCCTTTTCTGAGATTTTCTGGTTATGTCATGTTCTTCATAATCTTGGCATCTCTTTCCCTCTACTCATACGCCATTGCATTATGCTTCTAATAGCAATCTGGTTTTCCATGAATAGATGCAGCATATCAAGATTGACTGCCTCGTCATTTGTTTGCTCTACCTCTATGACACATTTACTCTTTCTTGATATTGAGCAACTCGTTGACATCTTCATTAAGTCTTAGATGGTTTTGTGCTTCAAGGCATTGGTTGCAAGCTTTTGGTTATGATCCACCATGAGTCTGAGGGGGTGTTAGAGAAGGATTGTGGACAAGTAGAGTCCCATTTACATTAGGATTGTGGAACTTGGATTAGTCTTATATGTGTCCTATTCTCATTGTTATTAGGGTGAAGCCCTAGAAATGCCCAAAAGGAAGCGCCTTAATAGACTATGTGAATGTCATTAGGGCATAAATACCCTTGGATGACAATATAATACTCAGTGAACCTTAGCCATACAGATGTTGACATCAACAAGTGAAGCAAAGGGGTGATGGCATAGTGATTTGACGATTGAGAATCACTGGGACCCGATCCAAAGAATTGGCGAGCTGATGAACTGTGTACTTGAAAGAAGAAGAAACCAGCCATTTGAACCAGTTCCCCTATGGAAAAAGAACTGGTTTAACAGCCTGCTTTGATTTAAGTCTAATAGATCCTCTTCAGAGGGTCTGGATCTAGACTTAAGACTGGTCTACAAGAATTGGGTTTGGAATACCCAGTGCTCCTTTCTTATCTGCATATCCCAGAGACATCCTAGGACGTAGGCAGTGGTAAGGCTATTGTTGTGGCTGATGGCAGCAACTTTGAACAATGTCATGAGACTGTCCATTGTGGCGCAAAAGATGATGTTGATTATGATAACTTCATCTGTCAAGCTGTGCATGATGGAGACTACAAACGACCATGGAAGAGGGAGCACTAATGATACCACAACATGGAGAATCAACATTGACAATCACACAGTGTAAGGTCAGGGATGGCAGATGTCACACAGAACAATATCGGACAGAGAGAATTAAGGCTGAAAGGATGCGGAGCAGTAGGCTGCGGAGTGCTTCTATTGTGCCTCCGGTAGCCTCCGACACGAATCATATCCCACTGGGAGGCAGAGGACCTCGTCCATGCCTCGCTGCCTCAGGCAGGGACATCTGGCCAGATATTGCAAAGCCCTCGTCAGATGCCTCAGATGTGGAGGAAGGGCATGTCTGGAGATCTTGCTCCAGGCCCAGGAGGACTTTTGCAAAGGAGGTTGCAGACCATGGGCCTTGCAGCGTTTGGCCAGCAGTCGGGATTCCTCCTTCTGTCCTTTAAGTGGCATCGCCTCTGCTGGAGTTTATGGGCCTGCGTCTGAACAGGCTACACTGTTGTGTGAGGCTATGCTTGTCATCGGAAGGCCCAGTGCTGCAGAAGTCCAGAACATGGTGGACAGGGGGAAGAGCCACTTAGGGCATTGGGAGAGCAGGGAGCTTGGCAGGTCCTTCCTGGGTTTGGCTTCATTGGAGGAAGAAGCTAGTAGGTTAGTGGAGGGTGGGTTTCTTACTGCGGATGGAGTGGTGCTTCAGCTTTCCCCGTGGGACTGCCTCCGTGGTACCTATGCAGAGCTCTTCCTCTTTAGATTCCGGCTCCGCTTGGTAGTCATGCTGGTGTTCTATGTGATCTACTAAGTTTACAGGTCTTGTTCCAAGAGATAGGGATCTGGGAGGAGGAGGGCTTGTGCCTGTCGGAGAGTAGTAATCTCATTGTCGTAGAGGGTATCCTATAAGTGTTCAATGCCAGAGAGATTCTAGAGACCATCCTGCTTGGTATTGAAGGGAGGTAACATCCTCCTCAGAGTTTAAGTGCTTCATAGCCCCCAGTATTGTCTGATAAGTTGACGCCGCCGTCGCATGCCTATAAGCTAGTGTTTTGGTCGCGCCGTCTGGAGGTGGAAGATGAACAGGAGGGGGGTACATGGCCGGAGCTTAGCCTTCCTTTCAAATTTTGTCTTCTCCCCACGACCCTCCAATTCACTGGGTTAACTGCTCCCGATCTTACATGTTGGGTCAAGCTCTTTGACGCACTAGACCGGTGGTCTAGGAGCCCAAGTTGAGGTATTGGGTAAGTCAGCTTCAGGTGGATCTTTGGGCACGCGAGACTTCCTCGATGGTTGATAAAGCCTTGGGACCCGATTGAAGACCCGACAACCTTTGTTTCCCTCGTCCGATAACCATGGTTGACTGCCCTCCCCCTCTAATAGTGGATCGTAGAAGTTTCTCCGATGGTGCTATGCCTGCCAGTCTTTGGGGGATGCATAGCGAGCTCCAGTTCATGCTTTTAAGGAAGGATATGCCCTAGCAATAACTATGAGCGAGCCTTCTCATCTTCTTGTGGGGGAACAAGCATAACTGCCCTGCATATAGGGGACTCAAACATGCTTTTCCCTCCTCCCCCATGATGTCCCATGGGTGGGACAAGAGACCGACTGCTTTGGAGGGCCTGCCATCGTCAACAGGAGGCATCGGTGGGCTTATGGTTGCTGTTCAAGTTGACAAACCTGACCGGGCTCACTCTATGGCGCCAATGCGTGGGGTGGAGAGGGGGGAAGGCTTGGGCTTCCCATCGGCTGCTCCAGGCAGAACAGAAGGCGGACCTATTTGCTGTGAAGCTAAGGCAGGATAGGAGGTGGACTGGTCTGTTGATACTGTAGTCGAGGAAGGTTCTGATCTAGAGAGGGTTCTAGAGACTCCACGCCTAGAGCCTTCTCTCATAGGTGGAGGCCTTGATAAGAAAGAGGTTAAGGAGGTCCTTTTTGGGTGGAGAAGTTTTTGGAACATCAAGCGAGGGATGTAGCGAGGAAGATTGGAGTTTCTTTTGATAGAATTGAGGAGGACATCCACACTCTCTTTAAGAGGATCCATAACCGATGGCAGCTAGGGCTGACTAGAGGTGTCAGGGGAGGAAGAACAGGCAGGAGGGAGGGGAAAGGCGTGGCAACTGAGGGGGAGAGGAGGGAGGGGGTGAGGAAATCTCTCGTTGTCAATCTAGATCTTGTCCTGGAAGGTCAGGGGGCTGGGGAGTTATGAGAAGAAAGCAGTGGTTAGGGATATTGGGAGGTGTAGGGTGGATATTTTATGTATGCATGAAACTAAAATGGAAGATGTGGGAGACAGGGTGTGGAAGGTGGATGGAGGCACTAGGCTGATCAAAGGGGTGGTATCCCCAGTGGTAGGCATTTCGGGCGGCATCATGGTACTCTGGAATGAGTTTGTAGTTCATGCGATAGATAGCCAGGTGGGTAGATATGCTATCTCCACCACCTTCAGATGAGAGGAGGATGGCTTCTTATGGGACTTCACTGGAGTGTATGGACCACATGCGAGAGAGGACAGGAAGAATTTGTTAAAGGAACTGAGGGTATCTCATGTGAGCCGACCCTGGTGCTTGTCAGGTGATTCTAATGTTCTTCTTTCCGTGGAAGATAGGTTTGAGGGGAATTCTGTCTCAAGTGCTTTGGATGATTTTCAGGAGTTTGTCCACTTAGATACTCTATTAGACGTTCATACTGATGGGGCCTTCTTTACTTGGTCTAACCTCAGAGCTCAGCCTGTTTGTTTGAGGTTGGATGGGTTTTTGGTCTCCGTTGAGTGGGAAGACCACTTCCCTCGCTTGCAGGCATCCTATCTTTAGAGGCCACTCTCCAATCATAAGCCCATACTTCTCAACTCCAATTTCAGATTTCGTAGGAGGTTATCGTCATGATGGAGAAATTCTGCTACAAGAGGAAGGCTTTATGGAGACTATCAGGACAACATGGATGGCTAGTAGTTGGAAGGGATCAACAATGGCGACCTTAGTTAACAATATTAGAGTGGTATCCTAGGAGCTTTCTATTTGGGGAGCTTCCAGGGAAGGTAGCAAAGGAGGACATTCTTCTTCAGTTTCAAGCATTTGAATCTTTAAGGGAAGCAGGCTTGTTAGATGGTGAGAACAATGTTAAATGGGAAAAGCTCAAAGCTGAATTTTAAGGCATTCTTTTGAAGGAGGCATACTAGAAATAGAGATCCAGAGACAAGTGGCTGAAGGAAGGAGATAACAACACATCTTACTTGCAGAAGATTGCCTCTGGGAGGAGGAGAATCAATCACATTGGTACCCTTAAGCATGAGGGTCAGTTGCTTTCTAACAAGGATGAGGTCAAGCTATCTATCTATCTATCTATCTATCTATATATATATATATATATATATATATATAACCCTCCCGCTGAAGAGGACATCACTACACCATCTATTGATGACGACCTCTTGCCCCAGTTAGCAGGAGAAAAGAGGACCTTGCTATTTGCACCCCTTTTTTTTTACTGAGGAGGTGCGTACTATAGTCTTTGCTTCACCAGGAGATAAGTCTCCGGGACTTGATGGTTTTCCTTTATTGTTCTTTCAATAGTGTTGGGAGGTGGTGCATGATTTGGTGTTGTAGGCTATGTTGGAATTCCAACAGGGAGGGCTCACCTTGGAGCAATTAATAAGACTTTTATTGTTCTGGTCCCAAAAAAAGTAGAGGCTAAATCCCTGACAGATTTTAGACCTATCAACTTACCCACTGGGGTTCACAGATCTTCTCTAAGGTACTGGCTACTAGATTGGAGAGTTGGTGGGCAGATTGATTAGTCCCTGCCAGCCTGCTTTCATTAAAGATAGGCTTATTCATGAAGGCTTTTTAGTGGACATGAAACAACAGAGAAAGAAGGGGGTCGTCATCAAATTGGATTTCCAGAAAGCCTATGACGAAGTGAATTGTTCTTGCCTCTTTGACGTCCTTAATAAAATGGGGTTTGGTGACAAGTGGGTTAGCTGGATAAGGCTTGTATTTCTTTAGCATCCTTTGTTGCCCTCATCAATGGGGACCCTACTATATATTCCCATGGTGGGTGAGGGCTTCGACAGGGGGATCCTCTTTCCCCTCTATTGTTTGTTCTTATAGCCCATGTTCTCAGTAGACTGTGGATGAGAGCAAGGGTAGCACATTTCCTCTTGGGGTTCCATGCTAGTGCGCTCTCCAGACCTATTTCTCACCTGCAGTATGCAAATGACACTATCATTCTCTTGTCAGGGAATGAGGATCAATTACTTTTCTCAAGGCTTATTCTAGAACTACTGGATGAAGTGACTGGGCTGGGGGTGAATTTCCAGAAGAGCGTGGCCATTGGCAATTGGCATTAACATGGTTGAGAAGGATGTGATCAGAGCAACTTTCATTCTTGGGTGCCAGATTTGTTCTTTTCCGATCACATATCTGGGCCTCTCATTATCGCCTAGGTCTACTAGATGCAGTGATTGGCAGCCTGTTATTCAAAAGTTTCATTCTCGATAACATGATAGAAAGGTAGATTACTCTTCTATGGGGGCAGGCTAGTGCTGTGTAAATCTGTGTTGGATAGTCTTTCCATTTACTTCCTCTCAATGTTTAGAATATCGGTGTCAGTGGCCAAGCAGCTTGATGCACATTTGGTGTTGATTTCTTTTGGGAGGGGAGCCTAGATAATCCTAGGAAAGGAGGAAGAGAGGTTTGCTTGGAGCAGAATATGCAAAAGCAAGCCTAATGGTGGGCTGGGAGTTAAAGGACATCTGCCTCTTCAATGTAGCTCTATTGTCCAAATGCCTCTGGGAATTGGGCACAACTCAATGAGGTTTGTGGTTAGAGGTGATTAGAGGAAGTACTATTCCAGGAACAAGGTTTGGGACTTGATTCTTCATATGGACTACAATGTCTCCTGCTTGTGGCGAGACATCCTTCAGGTTGTAGATATTATCTTGACAGCAACTCATGTTTCCGTGGGAGATTGCTTTTAAGTGCTTATTCTAGATGGATAATTGGTGTGGGCCAACACCCTTGCCTTGGAGTTATCCTAGACTATTTGCTATTGAGACTCATTAGCTACATTGGCTCAGTGTTTCAGAGGGTGTGCGGTCCCCTCTCTTTTAGAAGGAATCTAAAGAGAAGAAGAAATACAAGATCTGGCTGCCTTGTTAGGCAATCTGCAGGAATTTGTTGTTGTAGATGCTGCGCAGGACTCTTGGGTGTGGAATTGGGAGGGAAAGCGGATTTTCACCGTCAAATCGGCCTACTCCATTATCTCTGATGGAGGGGTCAAAACCCCTTTCCTTCAGCATATTTGGTTCCCCAAGTCTACGCTAAAGGTGAAGACTCTCATTTGGAGAATTGCCCATGGAAGGCCACCCACATCTGATAGGCTGATCCGGTTTGACTGTGATGTTCCCTCCACGTGTTCTATGTGTAGGGTGGAAGAGGAATCTCTTGATCACCTCTTCATTTGGTGTACTTTTGCAGCTGAAGTATGGCAAGGGGTTATGTCTACAATTCAGCAATATAGACGGCTCCCTTCTCCATGGAACCACTCTTTCAGCATTGGTCCTCCACTGTGGCTCCCAAACAGGATCGAGTTATTTGGTGGTTCATTTTGCATGCTACCCTATGATCTATTTGGGGCGAAAGGAATCGAAGGATATTCAAGGAGGAGGCTTTGGTGTCGGAGAGAATTGTCTCTCTTGTTTGTAGTAGGGTCAGGGAATGGGGGAGAGCTTTTTGTAGTGACCTTATTGGGAGGTCATCCTTTTTTGTTTTGTTAGGAGATGACTGATTGACACACCTGGTTGGTGTATATTTAGTTCTTTTTGTGAGCGTATTTGTATACATGATTGTACATTTCTCTTTTCTTTAATACAATTTAGCGGTACCATCCACTTAAAAAAAACAACATCGGACAGAGGGCAGTACCCGGAAAGGCTTTACTAATTGCAACGAACAAGAAGAACGAGAATGAGTCGTCAGTAGACCATCTCTTTACTGGACCTCCCTATCACTTGCCCCCTCTGTGGTGATCAGGAGGAGGCAGTAGGTCATCTCTTTGCTACATGCTTTTTATGCCCAGGAGGTGTGGAAGAAGCTTATGGATCAAGCTACAGTGTGTTTTCCTTCCCCAGGAGTCTGTAGATAATATTTTCTGGACCTGGAACAGACATTGGGCGTCCAAGGGTGATTGGGTGCTGTGGTGGTTGGTCCTTCATACTACCCTTGGGGCTAGTTGGGGAAGGAGGAATGGCAGTGTTTTCAAGACGATAGCTCTGTTCCCGGATAGGCTACTTTCCTTTATTTTTCGAGTTGTAAGGGTTTGAGCTACTGTTTTGGGTAAACTGGACAGCTGTAGCAGCCCGCTTTTTGCTTTGTTGGGGGTTTAGTAATCTTGCACTGCCTTGGTGTCTTTTGTATCGGCTCTTTTGTTGGGCTTATGAATTCCTTTTCAATTTATATATTTAGTGGAAGTATCCACTTAGAAAAAGTACGAGGCAGGAAGGCCCAAACCATCTCTAGCAACAAAGGGAAGGGATGCTCGAATAGGCCCCATAAGGTGTTAGAGAGGATGTCTATTGAGAAGATGTGTGAAATCAGAGAGCCTTCTGTGAAGTGCCGAAGAGGGATGCCATGAAGGTGGATGTATGACATCAAAGAAAACCTCTATGTTGTCTTTGATAACATGTTATGAGAGTGAGAAAGAGGAGGTGAAATATTGAAAAGCTGCAATCTCCATTAGGGCATAGGCCCTATATACACATGCTGACCTACAACAAGTGATTTCATTCCCTGGGACATTGGGGAGCATATATACAAAAGATATAAATGACCCTAAGGACATGTCTATAATCCTGAAAAGTGTAAATACAACACCTTTCTAACATGACAAAAATGTGATCAGCCTAGCAAAGCCTGGTTTTAGTTAAATATGTTCTCATAAAATAAGAGTGGTGGTCAAGAACAAGTACCTTACGCAACAAGGCAAGTAGCCTAGCAAACATTCGGGTGTTACATGTCTGAAATTTAACCTTTCAAAGTGTGAAATTGTTGGATTAGACAGTCTCAACTCTCGAGATGGCTGAGTTACTGGGTTGTCAATGGTCTAAGGAATGCTGCTTGATTGATGCATCTGAGAATGGTCCTTGATTTATGTAGTGCAGAATGCATTTTGTATTCATTTCTCCCCTATGCATTATGATATAATTATTTCCTTTTCCAAAAGGGACCTAATCATCATTTTTCATTTGGTCCAGGGGTTCCTTGGGATTTGGTGAGGAAGCTTTGCAATCTCTTCCTGGAAAAATTGGTTCCCAGGTATTTCTTTGTTTACGTGGCATTGATGTTGTTCCTTTGTGAAGTTATTTAACTGAAAAGGGAGCAAAAAGGGAGCTCCTTATCCTACTTCTTAACTGAACTCTCAGGATGTTGGAGATGTGCTTGCAGCCATCGACCATATTATTGAGAAGAGACTTGCTGATCCATCTAAAGTAGCTGTCCTTGGAGGGTCACATGGTGGCTTTTTAACAACTCACTTGATTGGCCAAGTATGGTTTTCTTTTCAAGATCGCTTTTTCTGTTCAGAATTCTGTTGTTTGATTGTATCACAACAAATACTTCAATTGGCAGCAATAGTTTATAGTCGTATGATATTTCTTATAGCACACTCATCAGTATACGGAACAAGTTCTTTTTTTCTGAAACATGGATGGTGCCACATGTTGTATAAAATCGAGCCTACAGGAATATTGGTTTTAAGTTTTTTTTTTTTTTTTTTTTCCGTTTTTGAAGGGAAGGTGTGATTTACAACTAATTTTATTTAACCTAAATATATATAGGACATCAAACAGGATAAAAAATCTGAAGTGGCTATCTCCGAAGTAACTCTGAGATAGTCCCTCATTCTTGTACAAGAAATCAAGAGTAAAACAACAAACTCATAGGTAGAATGTTCCTTACCATGCTCTCTCATCCTACAGCCTTACCATAAGAATACAACAAACATGTGATCCAAGGACAAATTTTCTCTAATAACTGTATAATGCCCCATGAAAATATGGACATACGTTTATTTAATGAGCTTTATGCCCTATGTAAATGTGGACATTCCTTTCCATCCAAATGCCACAGTAGACAGCATGAGAAATTGGATGTAAAAAACACATTTGTGGCTTCTTCAATTACAGTGAGCATCTATGTGAGAAAAGTGCTACATATCTTGCACAAATTGAAAGTGACGCTGGGTATTTTTAAGGGATTTTTGTATATATACCCCTCTAAACCATCGTATTTATATATATACCCCCGACTCTCAAATAATGTATGAGATACCTTTGACAACCTCTAAGTCATTGCATTGATGCCCTTGCCGTTACGTCCGTTTCGTAAAGTGAGGTTTAAAGTGAGAAATACCTAACCTACCCTTAGGTTAAGGTGAGAAATCTCCATCTCCGACCCCGACCCCCTCGCCGCTAGCCGCTCTCTCTCTCCGACTCCGGCAGCCACCCCCACCCCCTTGCCACTCTCTCTCTCTAACCCCGGCGGCCACCCAACCCCCTTGCCACACCTGGAGATCCTCGAACAGATTAATAGAGGAAGGTGATGTGGTGGCCAAGCTCTACGCCGTCATTGAGAACGCTGCCGACATGGCGCAGATGCACGACATCATCGGTGCTCAGCGGAGCAACCGGAACCACCTCCTCAACTCCCTCAACGCCAGCACCCTCACCGTGTCCGTAGCTACCCGTCGGCGAGGCGACGCCCCACCACATTGCGTTCAAGGTGTTTTCTGCCCTATTGTATTCGGCGACAGTGATGCTGCTGGTGGTCAACAAGATCCAGCCGTCGCAACTGGCCGAGGAGCAGAAGAACGCCGCTCGCTTGTTCAGGAAGCTGGAGAAGAAGATCCAAACCATTCTCGCCCTCCGCACCCCTGCACCTATGGATGTGGAGGACGCTATAGACCAGGTGCTTGCACTCAACAAGGCTTACCCACTCTCGTTGCTCCTGGGGATTCTGGGGAAATTCCCCAAGATCGTTGAGCTCACTGTCTGGTGGCGTCGTCTGCAGCAACAATGCCTACCTCAATAGAGCATGGCGAGCAAAGGAATAGAGGGGGATGGCTGGAGCAAGGGCCTTGAAGACACAATGGCAGGTGTCCTCAGAACACTGAAGAAGACGGATACAGAAGAGTACTTGAAGTTGGGCAGGTTTATCTTGAACATTAACACGGTCATGGCCATGGCTGGTGCTGCCATCACCGGATTAGCTGCCGCTGGGGCTGATCTGATGGACTCCACCCACCTTGGTCAATGACCCTTGATATTTGCCATCAGCACCCAGAAGCTGAAGAAGGTCCCCCCCAACAGCTTGCCGTCCCATAAGATCATGATCTCCATCCATGTCCAAGGTTGAGCAGAGAGCTTATAGCTGCTCATGGGGTTCAGGTCGAATACCTACCAGCAGGATACGACAGAGATGGCCTGGCGATGGTGGGGGCATCCATAGGAGGGTGGGGCACGAGCAGTGCCTCGGGGGGCACGCCCATTCTTCACTGCCGAGTGGTCTGCCAGCGGCTGGCCCTGGAACTCCACCATGGGGATCAACTCCGAAAGCATGGTGGAGTTGCCGAACTTCTTGGGCATGTCGAGGTCGGGGTGCATCACGAGTGGCCGCGCCTCCGAGTCATGCTCCTTCTCGGCCTGGTGCCTCTCGCCGACCAAGGAGCAGGTGGTCCAATACCTGGAGGGCGACTTGCTGCTGCTGGACGTCGCTGGGTGGCATCAACGCGAGCTCATTGGCACTATGGCGAAGCGAGGGTTTCGATGATTTCGTCGTTAGTGTGCGACGTCGGGGTTGGCAACACAGTGAGGCGTCACCGCCGGAGCGAAGCGAGGGCTTGCTCTGCTCTCACTCGAGGGCCGGTGGTGGAAGCTGATGTGGCGGTGGGGTTGGCAGCCAGTGGTGGCTCTGGGTGGAGGTGCTTATGCTGGCAGCGTGGGAGGAGGAGGGGGCAGTGGCGGACAGGAGGGGGGCCTGGGAGTCGGGAGTTAACGGTGAGAGTTAACGATTCCGTGACCTCAGGGATATAACTGCAACATGTTAGAGGTTTTTGGGGGTATCTCATACATTATTTGAGAGTCGAGGGTATACATATAAATATGGTGGTTTAGAGGGGTATATATACAAAAATCCTTATTTTTAATTTAGCTCATTTTTAATCCATCTTGACTCCTTCAAAATGCTTGATCTTCTATAAAGGCCCCTCGATATTCGGGCACAACATATGCATTAGGGTTTTAGCTCTACTTATCCTTATGTTTATATCTAAAGGATCCATCCCAACCTTTTGTTCCATAAGGATCAATTTAATTAGTCAGGCTCCACTGGCTCCTGGTCTGCCAGCAGAAGAATTGAATTTGATGGAGCTCCTAGTCCCTCGGACAGCTTCCATTGGGATTTGATGATTTGCTTTATCTTTTGGCATAAGTCAATGCTGCCTCATTTCTTTTAATACATTTCTAACCAATTGTAAGCATGAAACAGTATAGTGATGTTGATACTTATGGAAGAGTCTTTATGTTATAAACTTTTGTAATCCTACCCAGTTTCTATGCATACATGTATACATATTCATACATACAAGGGCATCTTAGTGCATAGAAGAAAAGACTGATGAGACAAACCATTGAGAAAAAGGACAAGGCCGAAACCTTTAATGTGGCCCACTTATCCAGTGAGCCTAGATGGGCCACGTAGGCATCTTGGGGGCCACTTTTTCCAACTGAGTGCACCTTCTCAAAATTTCGAAGGTATCTCTACAGTTCTGTTATCTACCACTATGTTCATGCTTAGGGTACCCAACCTGTTCTCATCCACATAGTGGGATTTTCGTTGTATCTTCAAACTCTTCGCGCATCTGTAGATCTCAACTTGAATCTATGTTTCAGGTGTCCTTGACCTGTTGCCCTTGTCTTCGATAACAGAAGCATTGAACCTAAGGTCAAATGTTTCTTTTTTTCTTCAGCTGATTTTTGTCTGTCTCTATCTTCAGTTTCCATACAGCTCTTAAGTAGTCTACAATGTTCGAACCATGATTTAAAAAGTGGGATCAGCCTTAGGATTGGTTTAACAGAACCTATCTGCAACATCTGACACCAGCTGAACTCAGGGATCCCAAAGTCTCAACAATCAAGAATTAAAGGATGAAAGTTCACTTGTTTTCAGTTGATCCTTGCTGATGGTTAATTTATTAGTCATAAACTGCGGTTGAATGTGGAGAACTGTGAGTCAACTTCTGGTGGCACTTGGCCAAGGGGAAGGCAGTCAAGGTGGTCATCTCCAATGGTTCCCCTGCTGCTCGTGGAAACCGCTGTGGGGTTCTGCATGGCTTAAGGGGATGAATAGATAAGGGGTTCTACCCCAATTCTTTTGTTTGCCAAGTGAGTTTTCAGGGTTTGTCTCCAATGTCTATAGAGTGTGCAGGGCTTAAGAGGTTGATCAGATAAAGGGTTCTATAGAACCCTATTCTTTGGTTTGCCAAGTGGATTTTCAGTATTTGTCTCCAATGGCTATAGGGTATGCAGGGATTTTAAGATGGATTTCCCACGTTTCTGGTGCAGAGCCTTTGGTACTTGGCTTTTTGTTTGGGGCGTTTTGGAGGGGTCTATGACTCTGTGTATAAGGGTCTATACAGGGTTGAGCATGGGTTTCCATTTTCGGCTTTACTGGGTTTACACACTGATGGGGATCCAGGAACGGCTGGAATGGGGTCAAAGGCCCAATGTGCAGTTTAGTTGGCCCATTAGGGGTCCATTTGGAGTCTTTTAATTTATATGTAATTTTCCCATGTTTTTTTAGTTATTTTCGGAGTCCTAGGGGTAGTTTAGTAATTTTCATATTAGGGTTCTTTTGAAGAGTCTATATATTGTCCTGTATCCCCTCGTGGGAAAGCATTGAAGAAGAATTTTGAAATGAAGAGCCGTCGTTGCGTGTTTTCTCCCGAGACGGGACGGGAACCCTAGCCTTCTTCTCCTCCAACCCCTCTCTTCTCTCTACTTCCGGTCTACCCCCTCTCCTGTCCCGCATCAACTTGGTATCAGAGCCTACCTCGATCCCCCGCTACGCCGCCGCGCCCTCGTCGTCGTCGCCGGATCCCACCCCCGCTGCTGCCAGCGTTGCCCCGCTGCTGCTGGATCAGCCTCCCCGCGCCTCCCACTATCGTTGGAGCCAACGTCGCCGGCAACCACCAGCCCCGCCGCTGCAACCTGCGACAGATCTCCCCGAAGCCTCCGCCGTCGTCGCCTCCTCCTGCTGCCACCATGGTCGTCGGCGTTGCCGACACCCACCGGCCTCCTCCTCTGCCGCTGCAGCCCCGCCCCGCCTTTGCCACAAGACCCCGCAGGGACCCCGCTGTCACTGCCGGCAACCTCACCATCGTCTGTCCCCGCCAACGTCGCCTGCCGTGGTAGCTGCTGCCGTCGCCGCCGGCCGCTCCGCCCTGCCGCCACCAACGTAGCCGTTGCCCGGCTGCCCGCTACCGTCCGCTGCTGCCCTTTCCCCTTCTCGCAGCTGCCAGTATCGATGTTGCAACCGGCGCTGTCGCCGTTACCGTCGCTGACGGTAGTCACCGCCACCGGCGCCGTCTCCGCCCGCCGACGCCGTCTTCGCCTGCCGGCGCCGCCCGATCCGCCGGCACAGGCCGCGCCGCCATCTCCCTCTCCTTCGTGGTATCTCTTGGTTCCCCTGTTAGGGTTGGAGGGTTGGAGAAGACGACCCCACGTATCGGGTCGATCCGTTGAAGCCAACCGGATCCAAACCCGTTAGGGGGATCCAATGACTTAAGCCATCGGTTCAACCGAACCGGTTCAGCCACCCTTCCCTTCCTTTTCAAAGTCGACCGGTCCAGATAAGGGTTGGTTCAACCGGGGCCTATAAGGTGGTCCGAACCACTTGGGACCATCTGGTCAGGACCAGGACCCCACCCCGATCAGCACCTGGTCCAACCAGGACACACCCAGGTCCGCTACAGTGCACAGGAGGTGCACTAGGAGTTCTGATCGCACCGCCATCGCCGAGAACTCGTCTGTGCTCCGATTTGCGAGCCACTAGCGCCGTTGGGATCGTATTGGCGAGGCCGACCTCGCTGTACGTTCCGCCTGACAGCAGCGTCTCGTTTTACGTGCCGCACTTGCACGCTTTACGAGGCACTCGAGGTGCGCCGTTCGAGGTCTTTCCGGACTCCGATTTGTGCACTGTTCGCGCCGTCGGATCCGTCTCGACGAGGCCAACTCAGATCCAGTGTGCTGTTCCCAGATTTGCCTCGTTTTGCGTGCCACTTGTGCACGCGTACCGAGGACCCGGAACGTGCATCCCGAGGCCAACCCAAGTTGCCTCGATTTACGTGCCACCATCCCAGCGTACAGATTTCGCAGCAGCTAGTGCCCGCTTACCTCGTTTTGCGTGTCACTTTTTGCACGCATATCGAGGATGATGATTTGAGCTCCGATTCTTGTGCCGATCGTACCGGTGGCATCCTGGCAGTGAGGCGGACCTCGTCCATTATTTCTTTGGCTAGTGGTACCTTTTATCATCATGGATTTTAGTTTTGAGGTAGAGCTACCCAATTATGTGAAAACTCGGGTATATCTTGAGGCAACGTCGTTCGGCAACGTTATTTCACAATCTATTGTGGATTCTATCTCCCACACGGACTACGTAAGGGTCTCTGGAAATCGAGTCTATGTGCCATTTTTCCATCTCTTAAGGAGTAGCAATACTTCCCGAGCCGTCATGTATTATGATGATGCATGGTGCAAGATTATACCCAATGGCTCGTATATCGGTTTGGGTAGACAATGGATAGACGAGCGACAAGTTGTGTTTGATCATACTGGACGAGATTGTCTAATACAACCTGAGGAATACCAGTCACCTTTTCTTATTCTCAATGCCACTTATCAGGATCGAGAGAGGTTTCAACAAGCAGTTGATTGGGAGCGCGAGAAGTCCCAGATGAGGAGTGAGCTTCAGAAGATTTTTGCCATGCTGGCCAAGCTGACCAAGCCAAAAGATGTTGTCTATGAGGCCGACCCAACGATGCTTGAGGAGTATGAAAATCAAATGAAGGAGGTGCACTATGTGGCCGATCCAGTCCTAGAAGATGAATATTTGGGGGAGGTCGAATCAGTGACGCCTATAGCAGATAATGACCTCTTTCCCACTAAAGGGAATGGGCCGAAGACAGAACCGCTACTGGAAGATGTAGTCGATCAGCCGAAGGTCGTTAAAGATGTCATCAGTTTGCATGATTTTGACCACATATGGAGCGACGTCGAGGCACAATTTTCTGCTCAGGTTGGAGCATTCATGCGCGCGATGGTTCATGGGTCATCGGTGTTGTTTTCCGAGCATGCTACCATCATTCCCCCATGGATATTGACTCATTTTAAAATTCGAGGACGAATTTTTTCGAACCAGGGGAGAATGATGGGGATCCAGGAACGGCTGGAATGGGGTCAAAGGCCCAATGTGCAGTTTAGTTGGCCCATTAGGGGTCCATTTGGAGTCTTTTAATTTATATGTAATTTTCCCATGTTTTTTTAGTTATTTTCGGAGTCCTAGGGGTAGTTTAGTAATTTTCATATTAGGGTTCCTTTGAAGAGTCTATATATTGTCCTGTATCCCCTCGTGGGAAAGCATTGAAGAAGAATTTTGAAATGAAGAGCCGCCGTTGCGTGTTTTCTCCCGAGACGGGACGGGAACCCTAGCCTTCTTCTCCTCCAACCCCTCTCTTCTCTCTACTTCCGGTCTACCCCCTCTCCTGTCCCGCATCACACACAATGTGCTTTAAAAGGAAAAACAGCTCCAGGTGGCCCTAGCATAGAGATAGCCCTGGGCTTTAGGAGAGAGTTGGACTATGAGCATGGAATGGAGTTTGTCATTTTTTGTTATGTTCCATTACTATCGCACCAGAAATACAAAGTTCCATGAGTTTCCCAGTGAAAACCAAATGGTTCAGCTGGAAAAAATATGGTTTGAACTATAGCTACTAGCTAGTCCTGCTTTCCCTCCTCTTGTGAAATATAGCTATTCCCAGGTGCATCCATCGCAACTTGGCTCTGTTTTAGGAAAAGCTTCTTAGTGCATGTTTCTTGCACAATCTTTATTTTCGGCTTCAAAGCAGTAAGTCACTCCATTGGTCAGATAGAAGTTGGCCCACTCTACGTTTAAAAAAGGAAGAACATAACATATGGTAGCAGGCTATTTACTATGGAGTACCTTTGACATGGGATTTACCATTGGTGATGAGTTAAGGTCCTGGGAAGAAGAGTGGAGCATGCATGAGCTTATATCTTTCCAGAGAAAAAGAAGAAACGTGCAAGATAAATCTAAGGTTCCATATTGATTCTTGGCTGATAATTGATGGTCTCTTCATTGCTAATGTTTGGTGCTAGGAGGCCTATGACTCAGTCTGGTATGGCAGGAAGCAGTATGGAGGATTCAAGTGTTTTGAGTACATCACTGGTATGAAAGCTGCAGAGGCTCACATCATCATGACAACAATTTCCATATTGTCTTTCATGTCATTCTATGTTAACTGAGAAAATGATACATATTCTTCTGTGCTAGGCATGCGTAGGTGTTATACATAGAGGAGAAATTGAGATTCTTTCTTCTATTATCCTTTATGTACTTAAGATGCTGCAACTTATACATATATCTCTGTCCAGGTCTTTAGTTAGTTATGATGACGCCACCCACTCCTCTTCCCCAGTTCAAACAGCCAGGAGTTTTTCTAACCATAGTTTTGTATGTTTGCTACCTTCAAAGGATGCCTTTTAAAGTTAACTAATTGCACTATTCTTTGTGCTTAGAAAGGAAGAACATCTCAAGTCTAACCGTTGTTTAACTATACAGATAGTGGACTTCTATTTCTTGTTCATCTGTGAACTGGTTTTTGATCGTGTAGTATTTTCTGCTACTTTAGTGTCTCATCTTTTACAGTACTCTGATCTCTGTTACGTTCAATATTGCATGTTTGAGACATGTTGATTTTCATTCCCGTTTAATTTCTTTTTAATTTCAAGAAGAAAAAATGTCTGCATTGAAATGCTTCATAAATGACTGTCAATCCACAATTTGTAATATGCTTTTGAACAAAATTGGAGTACCACATGCTGCACTATCAGCAACGAACAAATCTTGTTAGAGTGCACATAATCCCATTATGATTTCTTTCTAGGACATGATTTCTTTGCCATGCTGAAAGCCACGGTTTACAGGATTGGCTGATTGGATCAGGACCCCTGGTTGTCAATCCAAGTTTGGCTTCTAAATTTGGATGTTTATTAAAGAAGGGGAACAAACTAGAATGGGGCTGGAATTGCTCTTATGTCAGTTGACTTGGCTCAAATCATCCAATTTTTATATGAATCAGGCAATTTGAGTCAGACCACACCAATCTGCTGTGGTTCATTAGAACAAAGGTTTTTAAAATGCTTGGTTGTTTGGTTCTTGTTGATGGAGTTTCACGCTAAACTGTTGGGCTGTTTGGAAATGATCCCCAACAACATTGAATCTAATGATATCTGACTAACTCATTGAACTTGATCCATGATTATCAGGCTCCAGATAGGTTTGCTGTGGCTGCTGTTAGAAATCCTGTTTGTAACCTCTCCCTGATGGTTGGTACTTCGGATATCCCTGACTGGTGTTATGTGGAGACATATGGCAAAGATGGTAAAGTTTGCTTCACAGAGGCACCCTCCGCAAATCATCTTTGTGACTTGTATGCCAAATCTCCTATTTCTCATCTCTCAAAGGTATGTTTGTAGGTTGTTTTACTCTTTTTCACAGTTAATTGTAGAAAATAGTAACTGTGGAATCAGTTGGAACTGTAGCCCTTTCAATAATTGTCTCGTAGTTGTATAGGCAACCAAGCTGAGCAGGGTTGTAACCTGTACAATATTCAACTCGTCTTGTTGGCTGAGTTGGCGAATAATTATTGTTGACTTTCAGTATGGTTTGACATTTTCTTGTAGTGTACAGTGCTAACTATGATAAATTATGTAGTGGCTCTCTTGATAAGAATAATGCGAGATGTCTCTACAATTTCTTGATAAAAATAATGTTTTATGATCTTCATATTATTCTCAGGTGAAAGCTCCTGTCCTTTTCCTCTTGGGTGCGCAAGATCTTCGGGTGCCGGTTTCCAATGGCTTGCAGGTTTGTATTAGGCTTGACGACTTATATTAAAATATTTATTTTATTTGTGATTAGCCTTTCAGAAGTTTTTCATTTCCTTGCTATGAAGTTCTTGTATAATTTGATGAGCTAGCTGAAGTGTTAGATGGTCAAGGAGCATCCATTTCAACAAACCCAATGAATGAGTGTACACCATAAATGGACAAGCTACTGTTGCTCACTTGATGGACAAGAAATGGACTGCAGGAATTGAGCAATATTTCATTGCATCATTAATTTTTTTTTAACCTTCTTAATGATTCTTGTTTTCATTCATGATAACTATCAAAATCATATATGCATGATAGCTATCAAAAGCATGTACTATCCTTTCGTCATTGTTATCCCTTCTTTCATTTCTAATTATGTTTGTAGGAACTTTAAAAAAATAGTTTGTAGACAACCAAAGAAAAGTTTTGGATAGGAGAACTAGAGAAAGAAAGGGGAACGATCAGAAAACTTGGATGGTGAAGCTGGACACATTTTCTTGCCACTGCCACCACCCTCTCTACTATATTGCTTTAACCTAACGAGAGATATAGCAAAAATTAAAAAATACACTCTTTACAAATGGACCAGACAGTGAGTATGGGAACCTATGCATAACCAGGGAAATGATGACACAAAAAGGAAAACAACTTGGTATGCCTGTGACAGAAAAGAATAGAAAATGGAACTTGAACTCTTCCATAGCTTTACAGTCCCACCAGATGAGCATTGACTTCTGCCAAACACGGCTTGCTTAAGGCTGAGTCAAATTGATTTCTAGTTTGGTGAAAACATTTGCCACCTGCCAAACACGGCTTGCTTAAGGCTTTAGACATACCACCTTGGTGTTGTCCTTTACTTTTGTACGGAGGGATTTTTGAGGAGCTGCCAATTCTATATTTATATCTTCTCTTCTTTTATTAATGATATCGTGTTACTGTCTGTCTACTTCCAAAAAAAAACTGCCTTTCATTCAAATTCATTTTCTGGACATCACATATCTCCAACATGAGGACACCTATCTTATATTTTGTTCTTTTCATTGATCTATGTTACAGTATGCACGAGCTTTGAAGGAAAAAGGAGCTGAGGTCAAAGTGATTGTATTCCCAAATGACGTCCATTCAATTGAGAGGTTTTCTCCTTGTTTTTCATCTCAAAGTAGGGAGGGTTCAATATACATTTACTCCTTGTCAGAGTGATGCTTAGTGTCTTTTTTTTCCCTTTTTAATCTTTCTTGCAGGCCACAGTCTGATTTTGAAAGCTTTCTAAACGTTGGTGTTTGGTTTAAGAAATACTGTAAATAATGTTGTTGGGAGACCTGAAAATTTCTCCCTTTCAGAAATTCTATAGCTTCAGCATAGTTCTTCCTTGGCATGTCAATGTTGCCAATCCATGATGTAATTTCGATGTCATTTCTCTATTGTCATCCTTGTTCCCACGACCCTGAGATCTCTGGATTACCATTGCATCTGTAATTCACTAAAAGGGTTTTAATTGTATCATTCTTGTTTTCAAATTTCAGACTATAACTTAGTCATGATACTGGTGTCCTTTCTCCAGAACTTGAGAAGCCATATTTGTTGCTTGTAACACGATTTTCTACTTAAATCACTTGATCAGGAGCTAATAACAATGATGTTTAGTGACAAAATGTGGTCCAAGAAAGTGGTTTGGGTTTATCAACTTCTGGCCACATACAGATTCATGGATGTAGTACTCAAGGTAATTGCAGCTACAACTACCACACATGCAGGTTGGCTCTAATTTGAATGCTTTGCCAAGGACATGGCAGAATTGCTTTCATCAGTTTGGCTTACCATACAATAGATTTATTCCCTTACCCAGTGAATTGCTTTAACTGCAATGCACCTGCAGTTAATCAGTGTATCAGCAGCTGTTCCTTTTGTGTTCTCATTCTCCTGGAAAATATTATTTGCCACATATTAGAGTTTCCCTTTTCAAAACTATCATATCTGTATGATCATTATTTTTCGTCAAATCTCTGGTTTGAGTAACAGTATATTGATCTCTCAACTCCTTGCAGGAATAAACCCAAAAGTGAGTCAATGCCTCATTCTCCATGCCGCTGAAGGTAAGGTCTTTGACAGTCTTTAAGACAGAATTGTACAGCATCCACCAAGGTTGTTTGCCACAATGCTTATACCCTCAATCCAGTGGTTGCTGTCTACATTTATTAGGACATCAGTTTATCAGCACATCTAGCAGGTACCAAGGCAAACCCGTAATAAAAGATGAGACTCCCACATACTCGGTCTGGTTTCCGGGGTATTATGTGATAGGGATAAGGGCTTACTTTGTTCTGTTCGGTTCTCTGTCTGTTTCTTGTGCCCGCGGACCATTTTTCGTATAAACATTATGGTGATTCCGTGATTCCTGTTCAGGCTTGGAACTGTTGATTTCAGGGTCACCATCTGAATTGATGTGTCCGCTGACCTTAAGTTGTGATGTCATCAGTTATTTAAAAAATCTGGCTTCTAATGGAATGCCTAAGATCCGAGAAGCCTCCTTGAATAGAAAGAATAATTTTTGCAAGTTTCTGTTTCTAAACGGTCTTTCAACACGTTAGTTCATAGATCAGGAAGGTAATGGTCTGGGGAGTCCTAGGTACGCTAGAGCGGTGAGCAGCCCCTCTGGCATGTTGATACTAGAAAACTTCGTACTTTCCATTCCTCTAGAAATAAGATATTCTTCCAAATAATCTCTATTGCTGAGTGCAGCATAGGTAACCTGCAAAAGTTTGATTTTTAGGTAATAGGTTATCAACAGCCTGATGAATGTCTGAACAAACCTTTATAGTGATTTGAGGTAAATATTTGTGGGAAATAACCTCATCTTGCATAAGCAGCAACAAAGGATCCCAAATATCTAGGCTAACCAGCGGGGGTCCAGTAATAACGATGGACATAGTGGCAGTGTGGCACCTATTTCTTTGCTTCTAATTAGAATTGGTTCTAAGCATGCCCTTAGATGTTCCAATTGAAGAAGGGAGGTGGTTTGATAGGTGTAATATATAGTAGGTTGTCATTTCTCCTGATGTTGTGTTTGCATACACTCTCGACCCCAAACAGCCTTGGCCATGACTCGGTTTGGAATGGTGATTTAAATGGCTAAGGTGCATGATCTTAAAATGAAAAATACACTTCCTTGATCATCCCACAAGCTAATATGCAACAATAGTCGTCAAGATCGCATCCTCCGTTCAGAAGATTGAATCCTGCATAAAGACGTATGTTGGGCCAAATAGAGGACATCCGTACAGCTCCACCTGGCCATCAAGTTAAAAACCTACTAAAAAACGGATCTTTCATCAGGGGAACGATGGAGACGATGACCTGGTAGCAATGTTAAAGGAAAATTTAGTAAACTGGCCAGTACATAGGGGCCATAAAGCGTTGACCCTTCGAGAGTTCTCACAGCCAAGGCATCTTCGCTCAAAATGTTCCTTCTGGATGCTGCCTATATGAAGGGGATAAATAAAGACAATTATACCAGGCATTATTTTAATGTAATAGGGGGAGGCCGAGAGATGAGGGGCGAGTAGATGTTATCGGACATTTGCAGGACCCTAAATATGTTTAGTTCCACGACAATGCATTTTACTATCTTGTCACAGTTCGGATGCTTAAAAAATCTTTCAAGACTTTAACCCTTTCGCTACCGAGGACCCTGTAAGAACCCACAAAAAAGTTAATAAGAATATAGGCTTTTAATCTAAACCAAAATGAGCCCTAAAAAGATTAGGTTTGGGCTGTGTTTAAGTGTAATAAATGGGCTGTTAGCTACTGTGAAGGGTTATTAGTGGGCTGAAATTATTGGGTATTTAATGGACAATAATAGATTTCAAATCAATCCATATCGGGCTGTGCTTAACTGTGTTTGATGGGCTTTTATTGGACTGCTAATGGGCTGTTAGACCTAACTTAAGTGGGTAGTTGAGCTTAAATTTAATAAGTTAATGGGATAAAATGGGCCTGTTTATTAGAGATTTAATGGGTTTTTAATAGCTTTTAAATGGGATGACCAATGGTCTGTTGGGCCTGCTCTATTGGCCCTAATGGGCCGGCCCAGTGGCTAGCTGGGCCAGCTGGAGCCCACTCAAGAGAGGCTGCTGGCCAACATAAGAAGAAAGAAAGAGGGGGAGAGAGGCAGTGCAGGGCAGGAAGAGAAGGAGGAGCTCGGAGAAAGAGAGGGGGAGCGCAGAGGAAGAGAAAGAGAGGCGGTGGGCGAGATTAGAGAGAGAAATAAAGGACTGTTAGAGAGAGAAGGAAGTGAGAGAAAGAGAAAAAGAGTGTGCGGTGACGAAGAAGAAGAAAGTGAAGAAGGGAGTGAGTAGAATAAAAAGAAAGAAAGAAAAATTGTGAGAGAGCTAGAGAGAAAAAAAAAGTGCTGTTAGAGAGAGAAAGTGCGTTGATCAGTGAGAGAAGGCTGAAAATAGTGAGTTAGAGTGAGATTTGGAGAGAGAAGAAGGAGAAATTAGAAATTACAGTGAGAAAGTTGAGAAAAGTAAAAGAGTTCTTGAAGAACTCTTGGAGAGAAGAAGATACAATAAGAAAAGAGGACTGCAGTGGAGGATTCTTCATCAACTCCAAGGCTGCAGCGATGTTTCTCATCCACAAATGGACATAAGAGCTTCTCTTCATTCGGGTTTCCACTACTAAGAGGTAGGGTGATACCTCTACTTGTGATTTCCCTTACATTTAAATTTCTTGTGGGAATTTGGAGTGTAGAAACATATAGATATAAGGAGAGATGTTGTTTGGTTATTTTCTGAATTAAGGGCAACCATAAGGGAACTTTATAAAACATGAAAGTGATTTGTTCAACATATCATTAGAAGCATGTTTTCATTAAGGTTTTATTTTGGATCCCGTGATGTTTTAATAGTAAAAATATGTTGTAGTTATTGTATGTTATAAGAACCTACAATGCTTTGAAGAAAACCCCATGAACATAGTTAAGGGACAACTCCAAATTGGAGACTTCCCATCACAAAAAACCGTTTGCATGTTTAAATATGAAACCTCTATGAAAATTCCACATTATGAAAAAGAATGTGAAATGATGGACCGAGTCTATCCAAATTCATGAGTTATGAAGAAATGAAGATATGGAGCCTCAAACTCCAAAAGAAGTTTAAAGCTATATTTGTATCATATATGTTTATTGTATAGTTTAAAGAAATAAAGAAGCCTTTATGGCTACCCTATGAAGAGGGATATAGACTTTGGAATTCAGAAAATAAAAGAAAGGAATTAGATAAAGACAAAGAAGCTTTCATGATGAAAATAAAATAAGGCATGGAAACTTTCTATAACGATGATAAATGATTATGAAATACACGATTGGTGTTTTCCTATAAAGATTTGTCTTTCTTGTTATAAAGAAAATGAAGTGCTTTTATTACTAGCGGGATAAGGAGACGTACGGAAAGCTGTCTAACGATATGTGGCGTCGAAACATGGAACATCCCTTCTGTGGTTACGATTCCAGAATTTAGGTTTGAGACCTCAGTGGGTAGAAGACGGAGTTCTTATTTGAGTGCAATCCTAGACTGGACATAGGTGCTGTAGTAGGAGTGAGAGAGTACACTGCAGACTCAATTTAGCCATTTTCAACTTTCCCGATAAATTTCTAGAGACTTATTGAATTAGGTAGATTGTAAAGTAGTAGGTGCACGAGAAGATAACCTACTCACCATTGCGATTGTTACCCTGTCATTACGGATTTAAGGGTGAGCCACTGTCAATGTAAAATCTGACTATAAATTATTGACTGATAAAAAAAGAAAGAAAAAACTCACTCCTAAAATCCGAAGATGATAATTTGTAAAGAATAATTTTTATATTTTAAACATTCATTATAATTACCACTAAAATATAATTTACCACTAGTAAAAGATAAAATAAAAAGAAATGAAAAATATGAAACTGTTAGATTATGACTTCGAGTTATGATTGTTATTCGTATTTCATCAGCCACTGGTTTTAATTAGACATGAGAAAATTATATAGTATATTACATCCTAAAAAGATAAGTAAAACTATGTATATAAAAGAATAAGAGAATGAGCTAATGTGTGCAAGATAACAGTATAAATATGAATGATTTTAACCGAGATCTCATTATCGAATTCTCATAAAAGATGAAATGATATTTTTCAGAAATAAGAAGCAAAAAAATAAAATCAATGTACACTTGAAAAAAACAAGTATAACCGATTTATTTAAAATCTTGAAATATATGTTTTATTTGTTATATCTTTCTATTGTATAATAGACATAACATCCTTCTTATATATTTACTTTAATATCTTTTATTATTTTATTTTAAAATTTAAGCACCTGCCGGAAGTCCATAACCGAAACCATTAGAGACCCCAAAACGGCAACAAAATCATGCTTCCAGAACGTGATTTAACCTTTAGTCAAAACCTAACAAAGCACACCGCTACATCGTCTGGGATTAAGTGTGAACATACCTGTATTGATATATGAAACCAAAGAAACTTTACAACATCAACGGCGGAAAATAGCAATAAAGAATTGCCAAAAGTTAGTAGAGCCGCAGACAATGCCCAAAGTTCAGAAAGGATTCAACGAGGGTATTTTAACATAATCAGAAGCTTGGAAAAGATGTAGTAATTAGAAAAGTTTTACAATAGTGGGCGACGTTTGCAGAGTGAACAGTTCACCCATCCGACTAATTGAATTTTAAAGAATGTATAAATAGATGTACATTTAGCGTCGATGTGCGACTCTGGTTCAAATGGCCATCCCTCAGGCCGCTTCATGTCCACCACTTCCATCCGTTACAGGCTTCGAGCAACACATGGAACATCACTTTGATGCTGGTTAGACAAAAAGGGGGCCAGCCAACGTGAGTGGATGCAAGCTTGCATAGAAGCTTCAAGCTGTAAGATGACTTTGGATATTATTTTTTAGTCCGATCTTGGACGGTTTGAACCACTCTTGTGAGTATTGTACAACGGTAAGAATGAGCGTGAGCCATGTTTTCTTCCACCGTAACATCGCCAATACAGAAGCAATACAATTAGCACCGCACCTACGGGAATAGCCCATCTGTGGTACATGAGAAAAAAAAAGGTTCCCGTCCTACGTTAGTTTGTCATTATGATGACATGGAAATAGACAGTGCATACACCAGTAGAGAAAATGGCTGGGTATTAAAGAACAAAGTATTCAGTATGCTCATGAGGAAATCATGAAGCACATATCGATATGCTTTCTGTAGATTTTCTGTAGAAAACGTCAGTTACTCATTGAGCAAAATGAATCGACTCAAAGGAATGAGCAGGAAAAAATAACTGTTTGGTAATCCCACACAACTGACTTCACGCATGAAATACTGTTTTCTGCAAGGCTTAATATCCTAGTCAATTACCCAAAGCTGAATATTAGTCCAAAATAATCAACCTAAATTGGCTGTCTGGCCCTTTCCCATTCATGTGACTCCATTTCCCTTAAGCTTCATGTCAATAAGGGCTACACCTAATAGGGCACTTGGAAGTCCTTTTTTAGATGATTTCTCTCCTAAAAACAAAGTCACGATTTGTTTTGTTTTTGGAAGAACCAAATTGGGCATCACATGGCAATGTTGTCAAGGCGACCAAGGTCCCTAGGCAAAACCTAGTTTATGTAACTTTTCAAGAGGACTACTATCTATATTTTTCACCATACTAAATTCTCCTTTAAAGTATATATAAGGATAGCAAACTAGCAAGGGCATTCACAACATTCAGCATATACCTATAATGTAGAAGGAAAAATATAATAAACGACAAATATTAAGAAACATTAGCAAATGAGTAAGGAAAAAAAATAATGAGGATTTGGGAGTACCTGTCAATCAAGATGAAAGATTGGAAATTTACTAGTTAAATGATAATGACATGTAAAGAAAACGTAAGATATATCCAAGATTTCATTCTTTCTAATGATCGTGAGAGAGAGAAGAAACATGTTATGCGCTAGCAGAAGAATCCCACCGAAAGTGGGAACTTAGTGGGAAGTTTGATCGCCATTTACTTATTTTGACATAAAGAATGGGGAGTTTTACATAAATACCCATCAACCTAAAAGAAGGTGGGTTGTTTCCAAAACAAAGTAGGCTGGGTGGGCCTTCGGCGGGCTGGGCGCCTTTAGGTGGTCTAGGCGAGCACCTTAATGGGCTGCTCGCCTAGGCGCTAGGTCGCCTTGGGCGACATGGAATGCCTTGTCGCCTAGGTGTCGCCTTGAAAACAATGTCGCATGGTTATCCCCCACCCCTCATGCGAGCCTTTTTCCCCTCCTTCCCTACTTCCAACTGCTCCTCCACACCCACCTCTTAAACGGCCATACCATGCGGCTTCTGCCACTCTGTCAGCGTGGTGCCCTCACCGTGATGTAGAGGTGGTGGCAAGCCTGGATGCAAGCACACTTGAAGGTTCAACTGGAGGGGAAGATGATGGGGTCAGACATGAGGCGGCTGGAGATGGGGCAGATGAACTCAAGGGACGAATCTGGCAGCAGGTGGATCTGGTCCTGCTAGGAGTGATGGTGGTGGTGGCAGGAAAGTGGTGGTAGAGGGACGAGATCTTCCAACAGGGCTCCCGGCCGCTGGCCATCCTACTGCATGATTCCTCTTGTTACTTGGTTGTGGTGGTGGTGGTGGTTTGAGGATTATTCTACTCATCTCGTATCCTGGGCTTCTACTTTGGTGATCCCTGACAACCTTGATGCTTGTTCTGCTGCTGCAACTAGTGGCGGCGGTAGTGCTTGTAGAAGTGCAAGGTGTTGTAGTGCTGGTGGCAGTGGTATTGTTGGTAGAAGTGTAAGATTAAGATGCATCTCACAGACAGTGAGTAATATTAAGATGCCTACATGTTACCACTTATTCAGGCTCATGCCACATTTTTCTTGGGCAAATACAGGCAGAACCACAGCACATGTTGTTCACATGGACGAAATAAGCATTACAGATTGCTGTGCCCCCCTAGAGATCTTCTCATCCTAAACTTTTTTTAGAAGGTGACTGAAATTCACTATTCTATTGAAGCAAGGAAGGGGATAATACAAAGACACCCCACAACCGAAACACTCCCAGACAGGGTGGGATCTTCTCATCCTAAACTGTCTTCCAGGAAAGAGAATTTCAGCTTAGCTATTAATTCTCACTTCGCCCTAGGAGTATAATTTCTACTCCTAAACTCATAGGAAATCAATCCATAATAGAAAACTGTAGTGGTAAAGGCATTATTGTCCAGTAGGTCAGAAAGTGGCACAGTCATACAGAGGTGGGTTGTCTACAGAAACAGGATTATATTCCCACGAGAAGGAATTGAAACAGCAGCCATCGGTTGGAGAATTCAGTGACGGGGAAGAGAAAAAAGAGAACGAAAGGAAGAAAAGAGAGACGAGAAAATACATTGAGTTCAGGTAAGTGTGTGCCACATTATCAAGTACCTATCGCTTAATATCTTTCGTGGTTCCTCCATAATTATAATGATTCTTCTACTGAATTCCATCACCAGAACTACTTCAACGCAACTGAAGAACAAATTTTAAGTTTTGGTTGTGCTATTTTGGTTAGAGAAGTGTATCACAAACATGGGAAAAATAGAATGCCTTTTGTTTTCCTCTTTGAAGTAATATCAAGTTCTCACCCTAAAGAGACTTATTTAAGGATTGTACTTCTTCTAAATGTAAATGACAATATTTCAGTTAACATTGTATGTCTTTCTCCTGTTTTTGGTCTCTGCCCAGTTTTTCTACTGGGACAGGACATCTTGGCATCCTCAATCCCCACGTGGGTTTTTTCCATACACATTCTAAATGACAAATAGTACACACACACACGTGTGTGGGGTGGTGGTAGTGTGTGGGTGGGTGTGGGGTGGGGGGGGGGGGGGTTGTTGGGCTATAACGAGCCCCGGGGTGCACCTAAGCTGGATGCACCCCACCGTTTGTGGATTCAGACCTCTTAATTTTTTATGAAACCTAAAACCCCAAGGGATGGGATCAACTCTGATGGGAGTAATTTCCTATTGTTTGACCATTTTTTAATTTTTTAGAATATGTTCACACACACACACATACAAACATAAAATAAAATTAAAAGAAACATATCTGATGAAAAAAATCATAAGTTAAAAAAAAAAACAAATAACACACTGCAGCAACAATAGCCCCTAAGAAACATATACAAGAGCTAACAAAGAGAGGTTTACTAAAAAAACCAAAATTGAAAGAAAATGAAGTTGGAAACTAAAAGATAATGGGAAGAAAAAGGAGGGAGGGGAGCTCTGCTTCTTTAATCCGTAGATGAAGATGACGAGTGAGAGAGAGCATCAAATGAGAAAGGCAAGCTAGAGAGACCATTGAGTAGGAGAAAACAGAGTGTTGTGCATGAGAGAGGGAGAGATGATGCATGTGGGAGTATACGCACAGAGTGTCGTGTGTGTGTGTGTGTGTGTGTGTGAGAGAGAGAGAGAGAGAGAGAGAGAGAGAGGGACAATGAGTGGAGATGATAAGCAAATGACAGAAAGAAAAAAGCACAGTGAGAGAGCTTAAGTTTATGACATGTTATGGCCTTTCGGGGTTGTGGATAGAATGTACGGATCATGGTTTGCCGAATCGTACCGGATCGGGCCAATTCAGATTAGTCGACTCGCATCCAGACCGACTCGTGTAATACATTGTGACCTGGTACGGGTCATTGTGATCCGACTTGAGCTACTCAATGTGACTTGTATCTTATTAGGTAGATTCTTCTTCTAATTTGATTAGTAATTGGACTATGTTTTCTTCAAGTGGTAAATAGTTGAACTTTTTTTTCCAATTTAATAGGTAATTTACACTTTTATATTGATTAATAGGATATATTTCTCCTAAATTTGACTTAAAGTAATTGTCATTACAAAATTGCTGGAGTTAAAACTTTTTTGTCGTAATTATTCATAAAATTAAAGAATTTGAAAGAAAATATAAATAAGATTGAATCGGCCTTGCTCATGTGACCCATGCAAGTCGGCCCGAGTTAGATTGGATCCGACTCGTATTCATAATTATTCATAAAATTAAAGAATTTGAAAAAATATAAATAAGATGGAATCGGCCTGACTCATGTGACTCGTGCAAGTCGGCCCGAGTTAGATAGGATCCAACTTGTATCTGGCCGGACCTGATCTGATCCGGATCATCGAGTCGGCGAACCCTGGCAGAGATGATGATGTTGAGATGGATGTGGAATAGAAATTTTGTTTGGAGAAATTGTCATCTGCCAGAGAAACATAATTCTTTTCATGTTTTTTGTCGCTTCTGAAATAGAAGTGGCTTTTATTCTTCTAAAGACATTAATGACCTTTATCTACAATAAGAACTATTTCCAATGTGAAACACTTGTACAAAAGCTTATTATATGCTTGGGAAAAAACCCATAAAAGTTCACCAACAAGGATGACTTTCATGTATTCTTTTGTAATTTTAAAAGACCAGTTAGACATGGGTTCAAGTATCAAAGGCATCAAATGTAACTCAAGTACTAGGAATTTGATATTCTAAGATTTAAGCAAGTTCCCTACTAGGCGCACCTCTAGTGGGGGTGTTTTTGGATACTTCTTAAACGACATCCAGTAGGATGAGTTTTCGATAGTTCAACGAGCCCATCCTTGATGTTATAGGCTTCAGGTACCTCAGTGGCTTGCCTTAAGAGGGGTACCTTCCAAGCATTTTAGTAAGCACACATCTGGTGAGGTAGCCCTTGGACATTTGAGACCCCAATCAATAGGAAGTGGACTCATGTTTACAGGCAATGTGGGCCAACACATGTACATCAGGTGGATGCATCTCTGTAGTCTTGAGGTGTTTTAATGAGCCCACAGAGCAGCTAAATTAACTTATTTCTGTAGATTTACAATTGAAATCTTTTTTTCATCAAAATTATGCAAAGCAAGGTTTATATGAAATTTTGGGTTTACATACCTTTCACCCTATCATCAAGAACATATTCTTATTGGCCTACTCAAGAAAAAACTGTGAACTTTTTGCCTCATTCTCCATGTATACGATTTGTTTTTTCACAATAAGCTGATTAACCAAGTGTTTATTGATTTAAATCCACATATTGTCAAAAGCCAACTTAGGCAGCGTTTGTACTGCAATAAATTCCAATCATTGTCTGAATATTGTACTACAAAATTCCATGTGTCCATCGAAACAAGATAATAGTTGTTCATTTGAGTATTGAATTGATTTAAAGATCGTCATATGTTGGTTCTCTAATTAGACATGCAATGTTCAAGTAGACGTGAGACAGGATGTATAATAGATCTACTTGGACATAAAGACAGCGCCATCTACAAAACCCAACATCCAAAGATGAGGCTGTTAGGAGGTCCATTCAAATAAGCAGTTCACTTTTCAATATCTAGCAGGTCTCTGTGTATTTGTCTGCTGATACGTTGAATACATGCTTCTGATCATTTATTTGATCAACATCATTCTGGTTACAGTTTATCAGGATTGAGCAACCTTTAGGTAGACAATAAGAATGACAGAATGAAAACAATCACAATAGATTCAGACAATATACATTAAATTTCATAAAAAATAAACGAATGTCAAGTAGGAATTACCTGTCTAAATCAAGTACAGGGTTATAAACTATGGTCTCCCACGTAGCCACAATGAAGTGCCAAGCAGGATTGTAGTATAGTGACTCCGCAGACCAAAACATTCTGGTATATGTCTCCAAGAATATGAACATAATCCATGCACCTATCTCCAGCAAAATGAACTTGATAATAAACCGCCCCACCACAACCATGGCAAGGGAGAAAGTCACCAACCAATTGAACAGTCGGTGGTTATATTCCTTGATAAAAAGAGAACGAGACTTCCCAAGCATCTGGATGTATAAATATTTAATGTTCAGAAGCTGTTCCGTTGAAACCAAAGAAAAAAGACTACTAAAACGAATGCTTAAGATTTCACATCAAAATGAAGTTTAGAAAATACCAACTTCAAGAACCACTTTCTAGCATAAAACTTTCGACAACCAGGATAAAAGTTATATTTCTTAAGCAGTGAACATAATGTATAACCATTGGAAAAATAAAATGACATTCATTTTGAACACAACTCACAAGCATATTGACCAAAGCACTAAGCGCCTGGGTGTCTATCAAGAAACTTTTTAGTCTTAGAAGAAATCAGCATCTTATCTCATTTTTCCTAAAATATTAACAACACGTAAAAATAGAACCATATACCATAGTTTAAAAAAATATCAAGGAAATTGTGAGGCACCATTCAACAAGGCATAAACCCTGGGGCACAATGAGGCTTAAGCCTCCCTAATTCAAGAAAAGAATCTTTAAACTATCAAAAAGTTAAAATAACACATTTTCTATGTATTAATGGTACACTAACTTGATGATAGAGCCCATGGAAGTGAACTATAGGGTGGAAGCGGTGGACTTGAAGACAAAAGTGAAGGGAGCAAAAGGAAGAGGAGAGGGAGGAAAAGAGAATAGAGGGCAACTAGATAAGGGAAGAAGAAACGGGGAGCGGTAGGGGTTGGGGGGTCAGGTCTACAAATCATTAAGAATAAAGCAGGAAGAGGGCAAAGGAGGAGGAGGAGAAGGGAAAACTATGACTATTTTGTCAAAGAGATGCCACCATATCAAGCCAGTCAGTTGTCACTGAGGTAATAGGTGCCATATAATTGTTGCCCTCTCTTTCGCCATCAGAAGTAGAGATGCTGGATTCAATTCAAATCATTATATTTTCTGTAACTAATAGAATTGCCATTGTTGAATGATCATTTAAGGATAACTAAAAGAGCCATAAGCCTCTCAAGTCTACCTCAAAACATCTCACCACCATACATCCTCAGTTACCGCATAAGCACCAAGTACATAGCCTAAGGTGCATGCCTCAAAGTGTACAACCCCAATTAATAAAAGGTGCAAGTCTCTAGTTGGTGGGCTGTGGGCTAAGGTGCACGCCTCAAGGCATTTTTCTAGTACCTCACCCTAAGGTGTATGCCTCAATGCCTCCAGGTGCTGGCTTTTTAAACAGTGGCATATACACATTTGAACATATCGTCGCACAGAATTATATTTTACACATTTGAACATATTGTCACACAGAACTATATTTAATGCCTCGTTGTAAGCTCATCTCCAACTTATAGTTGAGAGTGCCATGTAACAACTTTGTGTTATTTGTTCACTGACCATTTTAACTTAGTTGATATACAACCACTTCATACCCTTTACTCTTCTATCACTAGTTTGGGACAAACCACAATGCTAGGACCTTGAAGAGGTTTCTTGGTGTTAAGGATTCACATAAGCTTTAAGGACCCATATGTTACGAAAAATTCATTTAAAAAATTTCCTAGTTCCTAACAAACCAGAATAAGTGGTTTTCATGTAGGCAAATTTTATCATTTCCCTCTATACTATAATTGCCCACATTTGACTAGTTCTAACATAACTTTGAATTGGCTAAAGTGTTGTCAGTAGGATAATGGAGCTTATTGAAAAAGTACCATATAAGTTTAACTTTCCTTATGAAAGTGGTTGGAACCATACAAGTTTAACTTATTTTGTTGGACTATGGGTTACTACGAGTGGCATAGTTTATGAGATCTTTGTACCAGATAATGTCATTTTATATCTTAATTGACTGCAAGTATTCTTTATGGAATCATTAAAGAGACAATTTATGAGGTGGAAACTGGAAACAAGTCTGATTTGAAGGCTATTTGTTTTGACAGCTGGAGGAAGGTTTGTAGGCCGACTTGTAAGGGAGGATTGGGTGTTAAATGCTTGGCTTAAATGAATTTGGCACTGCTGGGTAAATGGCTGTGGGAATTGCTGTCGCAGGATGAGCAGTTGTGAAAATCTTTTTTGCAGGAAAAACACTATGATAGCAGTGGAACATTATATTTGAAATGTGGAAATCAGTCTTTCATGTCCCCCATATGGAAAGGGATTATGAAGTCTGCTCATTGGGTTATCAAAGGAATTAAAATAAAAGTTGGTGATGGTCAGGATACTTTGTCCTGGTATGATAAATGGCTTGCGGAGGAAGTGCTTAATATCATATTTCATTCACTGTTCAAACTAGCTGTCCATAAGTTTGCTACAGTTAGAGAAGTCTACGCTAAGGAGGGATATTACAGTGGAATATTACACTTAGAAGAAGCCTCAAAGATAATGAGCTTGAGGATCATCTCACTTTGTTGGCATTGCTTCCACATGTCTCTTTAAACGAGCAGCAAAGGGATTCTTTTGTTTGGCTAAATGATAATGGAAAATTCTCTGTAAATCTCTCTATTCTATGATTGAGGGTGAGTTTACGAACTATACACATTTTAAAGATGTGTGGAAAATCAAGTCTCCTATTTAAGTCCAAGCTTTTGTGGCTGACGTACCAGAGAAGAATAATTACAAAGGTGTATAGGAGGAAGTGGAGACCAGGTGCTGATGTAATATGCTCGTTCTGTGGACAACACAAAGAAACAGTGGACCATCTGTTTATTCAGTCAACAAGCATGGACTATAGTTGCTGGTATTGCAGGTTTTTCAGTTACTTTTACTAATATTCAGGAGATGTGGGAATTCTTTCAAAGCTGCACAAAGAAAGTTTCCATAAAGAACAAGATTAAGGTCATCCTTATTATACCACATGCAGTTGGGCTATCTGGAAACAACGGAATGATTGTATCTTCAGGGGAGGCAAGCCCTATATTGAAAATATCTGTTTCCTGGCAATCTCCTTTATATACAACTGGTGCAGATTCAACCTCCTGGTTCATGCAGTAGCATGGGCAAGGGCTTTTAAAGATCAGTAGCGATGCATCAGAGTCTTAAGATAATTTTCCAGAACTTAGTTTTGTTACTGATGGAATTTTATTGTAATTGGTAGAAGAGGAATCTCTCCTCTCCTACGTAGTTTCTTTTTGACAGTTTTGTTTACTTTTGGATGTATCATCTCTAGTTATTTTAATAAAATTGGTGGTATATACCACAATTTCCCTCAAAAAAATTAAAGACACGATTTTTCTTCTTGGGGGTGAATTAATTTTTATTCATTAGAGAAATGTTTTTAAATATTTTTATTGAATTGAAATGAGAATTATTTCCCTTATTTATATGTACTATCTTGAGTGAATCACACTAAAAACTATAGACCATCTACATGATACTCGAGGAAATAAGCTGTTGTTATTGAAGATCTTTTGCAAGTTTACAGGTTAGCGGTTTACAAACATTAGGGGAAACTCTGTCATAGAAGGCTTTTGGAGAGGTTTTGTTGGTGAATTTTTTGGAAGTTTTGGAGAGCCAAAGAAGTTCATACACGCTGACCAAGGACGCTACAGAACAAAGCTTGTGAATCCGCAAACTCGTTGTAATTTATGATTAAAAAGATAAAAGAAAAGAAGAGAACGGTTCATTCATATTAGTTGAATGACCAAAATTTTTTAATGGTTCATTCATATTAGTTGAATGACCAAAGTTTTGTAAAATAAATGATTCATTCATATCGTTTGAATGACCAAATTTGGTTAAGATGAGCGGTTTATTCATATTGGTTGAATGACCGAATTTGTTTAAAATGAATTTGGTCCATTCATATGGTTTGAATGGACATAATTTCTTAACGGTCCACTCATATAGTTTGACTGGCCGATTTCTTTGGTCCATTCATATGATTTGAATGGCCAAATCTTTGGTTTATTTGTAAGTGGCCAAAATTGGTTTATTCACATCATATGAATAGCCATAAACTCTATTTGATCATTGATTAAGTGAGCAAACCTTGTGCTCACTAATCAAATCATACAATTGTATTCCTCCAATTCAATGAAATGCACCATATAAATTTGAATGCATGTTCATTTAAATGGTTCTTTTAAATGTTATCATATCATGGATTCCAAAAGGACAAAAGAATACCTTAGTGATGAATACATTAAAGGATACTTAAAGGATCTCAAATCACGTCTTTCAGGGAAACTTGTAAACTGTTCAACTATCCTTTAGGGTACCGTCAAGTTTCCTTAGTGGTCTTTTAGTGGTCCTTCATGAACCACAAGAGGGATTACTAAGGTTAATCATTAACCATCCTCTAAGGATTTCAAAAAAGAAACATAAATGCATCATGTGATATGTGAACTCAAAAGAAGAATCAAATGAATTTGTTACATCGAGAACCATGATTTGAACTTATTTTTCAAAATTGAATTATTTAAAAAGTAAGATCATTTTCACAAACATCTTTTCAAAATTGAGCTCACTTCAATCTATTCAAATTTTGTGATTTTCTTTCAAGGGCATCTCTAGATGGTTAATCAAAGGTTACCAGTTAGTAATTGATGTAATTAACACAGACCGAGGTCGGTGGGGAGAGGTCAAATTCATGGATCCATACTTGATCCACACTTTTTCTAGACTTCTTGAGGGCTAATTCCAAGTTATCAAAGTCTAATAAAATAAAGGAAGAGAAATATCCCCACATGTGGATTATAGGAGTTTATGTAATTAAGAAGATGTAGAAGTACACTCCTCTTACGATTTTATGAGAAGGTGATTATCCCAAATGACTGCATAATATTAGTTGAACTTTAGTTGGTAATCACAGAACCAATACAGTTGCTATTAAATGATAACAGTTGCATAGTTTATATGTACTATGATGATTCAAGTTTTAACATGTACAATAAATAGTTTTTTTCATGATGCATGATAATTTCTGGTTTACAATTAGGATATGTTGATATGATGAAGATGATGGCTAAACTCTTGACTACTAATGTAATAATAAACATGACTAGTATGGCTTAATATACCCTTAACACGGGTATAAAATCATGATTGAGACTGTGATTACGTATGATTAAAATTTATGATTGTAACCGGAAGACAACTAAATGAAAAAGAAAACATGCCATCCAGAATAGAATCCAGATTCCAGCTATACAACCAAAAACCCATATAATAGCAACTTGAGAAACCAGGTAAGGACATAAAACCTTCATCATCCTCTGTTCATAGTTAACTTTAGAAGGTCCAACACATTCCTCCTCAAAGCTTTGGTTACACTGGAGAAAACCAGCACTGAATTTTGCCATGGAAGGAAGCCTTAGGACTTGTAGCTGGTCCATTTTATCCTCACACCTTGTGTATAACGCCTCGCATAGCTTTGATGACTGATATTCATTGGCCAACACAAAATTTTTGAAAACCTGTTAAGAAAATTTAATGAGCAAAGAGTTAGAAAGAAAGGTCCAGTAGCATGTGAGTATTGGATGGTTGGGACAAGTATAGGAGTTGAAGGTAATTTTGGTTAGTCAATAAGGAAATAGAATGCAATTTTCTTTCTACTTAGATTATATTGTACATTTTTTAAGGGATTTTTACTTTTCAATATTCCTCATAAGCCTCTACAATCTTCGTATTCCCTTCAAATCCCACAATCTTTGAATCATCCCTAAAAAGTCCCTCAATTAGGGAGGGTTGAGGGGCCTTTGAGGGAAGTTCAATAATTGTAGGGAGTAATAAGGAACATAAAGGCTGCAAGGGCTTAACGAATGCTGGAAGATTATAGGGACTCAAAAGTAAAAATCTCTTTTTTAAAAATGGATAGTACCAGATATATTATAAAACAAAAGAGAGCATGTACAAGTAAGAGGAAGATACAAGAGCAAAAATCACCCTTTACAAAAACTCCAAGATGATGTAGCCCTCCAACAACTCTCCCCAAGAAGACAAAAAGGAGTTACAATGATCCACATTACAAGAAACCCTTTCCCGCTCCCTAACTTTTCTACAAACAAAAGAAGGCACTCGTTCTGGGGTATTAGCCTCCCTCCTGAAGATCCAATTGTTGTATTTCATCCAAGGGGCAAAATAGTTGCATGAAGGATCAGCCACCAGACAATGCGGTGTCCTTTCGAGGGCCTAGGTCTGAAAGGTTAAATGTCTAAAACTTAACATTATATTCATTTTAAAATTTATTGATTCCATAATGCAAGACTAAAGCATCCAATTTGGAGTTGAAAATGAGTAAAACAAGGCAAAGAATTTGTTATGGTTAAATTGTCTGAGTGAAAATGAAATGGTACACCTACATAATGTATGTAAAACAAGATTCGTTACAGTTACATAATTCATGAGGTACCTCAAAGATTTTTGATAAATCAGTAGTTTACATTATATCGTGCTAATGCTTTAAGAACTCCTTAAACATACCTTCTGTATGTTATCATCAAGTTTAACGAGAGAGTGTCTAGCATGATTGTGACCAAAATGTTGCTTATTAAAAGCTCTCACTGCTTCATTCCTTGCCTCCTCATGTGCATCCTTCAGTTGGTTCTCCTCTAGCGGTAGGCCCACTCTATCCATTATTTCATTATACAGCTTCAAGCAACGGTCAAGAATTTCCTTATTGAAGACCTCCACTAAAGAACCTGTGGACGGAATTTCTCCTTTGTTCAACGCATCAAGAATCTGTAAATTGAAAATAACAAAAAAAATGTTAATAACAAGAGATAACATTGAAAAGACACCATTAGGATGTTCATGAATCAAAAGACAAAATTCAAGGAAACCATCACTAAAACCAGAGTGAATCAATCAACTAGGTATACGGTGCTTCTGGACGATCAAAACAATGAACTCTGACATAGCTCTCACAAAATTCAACATAAAGATCTAAAAGGCAGCAGCAAAAATTAGCGCAAGCATAAAACCATCTTATGAAAAGCCTATACAAATATTGTGTTTCCAAATAACCATCCATTTGAAGATCTCGCAAGAACGAAGATGAGTTAATGATTCATTATAATCTGAAATATAAAGCTTTTGTAGATGACTGAATGCAGTAAACATCACTATAAAAGAATCTCCCTGGAAGCTATAAAAGGCTCATGCATCTGTTCAATCTAGAAATTTAAATAAAAGGAAAAGAAGAAACTGAAATTCTATAGTGTCTGAGAAATATGGCGGCTTACATTTCATTGAATTAATTCAGAGATTGTACAAGAACATTGGATACAGTAACATATGGTAATAATTGCAACTTGAAGAAAGATATGATATGTTTACCTACTTTTATGATATCTCAAAACATGACTTTAAGAAAAGGACAAATGAAGCATCACATATGACATGCAGAAGGTGCTGGTGATTGGTGTGGTGAACAACTATACCTTTTTTTTTTTTTGTCAAACAGTCTTCACATATTTTATTATTTTAAACAACTTCTAGCTGTCCATGTGACCCTATTTCGTATACGCACATGCAATGAACAATTAAAGTCAAGAAATCAAAACTATGAATATATTACATTTGTTTTTTGCCACATGAATTTGTTCTTTTCCAATTTATTGGAATATTAAGTTTTTTGTAAGCTATGAATATATTACATTTATTTTTTGCCACAAGAATTTATTGGTTTCCAATTTCTTGGAATGTTAAGTTTTTTGTAATCTTGGTAAGCAATATTATATTCTAGTCTTTCAAACCTAAAATTCACACTTTGCCTCATCAAACATGGAAGACCCCCACCCCCTCCTAAATACGTGAGGCTCTTAAAAAAAGATTGATGGTAGGTGATGAAATGAGAGATCCATTCACTTGAAGCGGAACAAGTAGAAAGGAAAACCCTCACTCATGAGGTGATTTTTCTTGGAAGATGGCATAAACTGCCACACTTCATTAAACAAAAGAATGATTACAGCAACAATGTAAGGGTCGACCTCCCTAACACAGAACCCAACCTTTCACAGGACAAGATACATGAGAGAAGAGCATACGCACGCCTATTCCACTGAGTAGTTAAAACCGAACATGAAACTAAAATGCAAAAAAGGAGAGAAAAAAGAAAGAGAGATGTCAAGTATTGAAATCATTCCATATGTGAGGTTTATGCACAGTGTTTTCCAGATTTCTGAGAAGACTGCAGTTGCCCAGTCCATGTCCCAAAGATTGATTATCTAAAGATCTGAGAAATGTCCCCTGACAACTATAACTATTCTTTTGTTCTGCTCCCACCAAATTGCCCAACAGGTAGCACCGAAGATGATGAGCCACCACTCTTCCATTTTTCAGGGCGTATTTCAATCCCACCATTTGATATGGAACCAACGTCTTCCTTTGTGCATCCACAGGTGTCCCAAATCTCTGCAACTAACTTCCACACCATCTCCATGATACACATCTTGCAAATAGGAACGAGATCCTCTGGACCTCTTTCCCTAAGCCTTTGTGTGCCCTTAGACACATGGGGATGAGGTGTGCTTGGTACTTCCCCTTCTTTTCATAGCCAATGACCTATTTACCCTCATCCTCATGTTTCTAGGGTCACACAAAGGCCCGGGGAAAGAGGTCCAGAGGATCTTGTTGCTTGCAAATAGGTAGTCAACTGATCCTGAATGGTGGTTGCAGAAAACACTATTAACCTCGGCTTGTTGGTTGAGCAATCTAATTCTACCCACACTTGGAATGCATTTGAGAGCCAATTTCCACATGAAAATTGGAATTTCAGATATAAAGAACAAAGACCTTGTATGAACCCAATCTTTTATTAAGGAGGATGACTCTCCATCTTTTTGACAAAAAAATCCTTCTGTCAAAAAAATGATTTAAGCACTTCTTTTGTTGATATGCAGTGCGCTGATTGTGTTTAAATGATCCTATGATGCAAGTAACATATGCTTCCAACACTAACTAAATTTCGAAGCATCACGGTTGGACCAATTTAAAATTATCTAAGACGACATTTAAATGGAGCTTGAAAGTAAAGCATAAGCTACCAGAATATAAGTAAACATGTCATAGTTTTTCCCTTGTATATCGCATTTCTGACTTTAACGAGTATGTGATACCATTAAACAATTCATAATGCAATTCAGAAAACCCCCATCATTGCATAAATTCTATATCTATAACGACTCGATCCGACCCTGGTGAGGTATTGTCCACTTTGGGCCAAGTCCGCATAATTTTGTCCCCCAAAAGGCACCTCATAAGTTAAGAATACAGCCTCTTCATACATAGTCATATAATTTTTTCCCATTTTTCAATATTGGACTAATCCGGTTCATTCCCACCCCAACCCCCAGGCGCAGTGATAACTGCACTCCATGGTGGCTCTACATTGCTTCACTAGTAGGTAGCCCTTTCCTCCTGCTCGACTAGTGACTGGGTCACTACAGGCCCACCAGCTTCTACATAATCCGTCCATGAACCAATTTATATCGTACTACATAGGTCTTACTTTGATACCACAATGTAATGATCCGATCCGACCGTTGTGAATATTGTCCGCTTTAGGCCAAACCCGCAGGATTTTGTCCCTAAAAGGTGCCTTACAAGTTATGGATACAACTCTTTTATATACAGCCTAGTAACTTTTTTTTTTCTATTTTTTGATATTACACTAATCATGCCCCCCCCCCTCGGGGATGTAGTAGTAGCTCCATACCATGGCGGCTCCATGCCGCTTAACTCACGAGTAGTCTCTTTCCTATGGGTAGCCCTCTCCTCATGTTCGGCTCGTGATTGGGTCACTATAGGTTCACCAACTTCCACGTAGTTCATTTTCCAACCACGCCATATCTTGCTTTGATACCATAATGTAATGACCCAATCTAACCCTTGTAAGGTATTGTCTGCTTTATGCCAAGCCTGCACAGTTCTATCCCCAAAAGGTGCCCCAGGGGTTGTAGTTATGACCCCTTCGTATATAGTTCAATAACTTTTCCTCATTTTTTTGATATTGGACTAATTTGATTCATTCCCGCTCTAGCCCCTAAACGCAGCAATAGCTACACACTATGATGGCTCCACACTGTTTTACTCACAGCTAGTCCTTTCCTCATACCCGGCTCATGACTGGATCATTACAAGAGGAGAGGGCTATACATAAGAATGGATTACCCTTAGGAAAAGACTACTAACAAGTAAAACGGCATAGAGCCGCTATGGTATGAAACCACCATAGTGTGGAGCTGCCAATGCGTCCAGGAGATAGGACGGGAATGAACCAGATTAGTCTAGCATCAAAAAACGGGAAAAAGTTACTAAGCTATATATGAAGGGGCACATCCATAACTTGTGAGGTGCACCTTTTGAGGACAAAACCAAGCTTGGTCCAAAGCGGACAATATATCACGAGGGTCGGATTGGATCGTGCTCATATGGACAAAAAGTCTTCCAACTCTCCATGATATCTAAGATAGAATAAAAACGCCTTGACATAATTCCCACAGATCTGAGAAAATCTTCCAGATAACATCAATAACACCACAGTTTAGAAATAGGTGGTCCACAATCTATAAAAACACTCCACAGAAAATGCATCTAGTTCTTTCTGCATTAATAAACTTTCGAAGCATGTTCACCGTCGGCAATCTACCCCAGGCCACCTTCCACAGGGAAATTCTGATTTTGATAGGCAGCTGTTTGTTCCACACTTCAGAATCCCAAAAGACCTTAACACCCCTGAATTAAGCATGGAAGCAGCAGAGCTAACTGAAAACTTCCCTCCTGGTTCCCATCTCCAGCGTCTAACATCAATCCCCACATTGAAAGTTTGTTGCTTAAAGAGGATACTATTGAGCTGAAGAAACTCTTCTTCCTCTTGAGATAAATTTCTGCAAAATCTCAGATCCCGTATCACCTCCTGAGATGAACCAGATCTAAGTTCACTTACGCTTTTATTGGTGGACAGAGTGATATCATACATTCTTGGGAATCTATCTTTAACAATTTTGCCCTCCAGCCATGCATCCTCCCAACATCTGGTCAAATGACCATTGGCAACCTTGACATGGGTTGAACAATTGAAGAATTCCATGTTTTGGGAAGTATTCCTCCAAACACTTGGACGTTGTTCTGTTGAGCTGAACATTCCTAATCCAGAATTCACTATGATAAAAATGCTTACTTCTGACAATACATAGCACAAATTCTGCTCCTCCCTTTCTACCTTCCAAATCCATTTGATCATAAGAGCCCTGTTGATTGTATGTATAGGGGTTAAACCTCCCCTTCCTTCCTCCTTGCTTCTGCATGCATGTTTCCATGCTATATGATGTCCTCCCCTAACCTCCAGCTCATTTCCTTTCCAAAAGAAAGCTGCTCTAATAGATTCTAGTTTCTTATAAACAGCCTTAGGAATGGCAAAAATTGATAGGAAATAAACTACTATGCTTGACAGAACTGTCTTAGAAGGCACCCATCTCCCACCAGCAGATAGTAGCTTCCCTTTCCAGCATTCAAGTTTCAGTTCAAAGTTCCACGCCAAATTATTCCAATCTGAACAGTTCAGCCTCTTACTAGATAAAGGTAGCCCCAAATATGAGATCGAAAAAGAAACCCATTGAACATTCAAAATCTGTGTGATTTCAGTCTTCTTCTCTTCCGGTACATTGACTCCAACTAGTTCACTCTTGGAAAAATTAATTTTCAATCCAGTAACAGCTTCAAGAATCTTCAGCAAGATTTTCAGATTGACAATGTTGTCTATCCTGGTTGATGAGAATAAAAGTGTGTCATCAGCATATTGAAGGTGTGTAACCTCCTCTTCCATCCTTCTCACTTTAATGACTTCGATAATCCCACATTCCTTAGCTTTCATCCGCATAGAATACATGACATGACCAACCATAATAAAGAGAAGCGGTGATAAAGGGTCACCTTGTCTCAACCGTCTAGACCTCCCAAAGGAGCCATATGAGACTCATTGATTAAAGTAGAGAATCTAGCTATCCCCACACAACTAGTAAGTTGCAGCACTCTGTATAAGCAATTCCAATCAATCCTATCATAAGCTTTCTGAAAATCAATCTTGAGAACCAAACACTCCTTTCTAACTCTTTGATCATGAATGCATTCATAAACTGCCATGAAATTATCAAGAATATGCCGGCCCTGAATAAAAGCTGATTAATTAAAGTCTATGACCTTGTTTATCACCTCTTTAAGCCTGATAGCAAGAGCTTTGGTAATGATGTTGTAGCTGCCATTTACAAGACTGATTGGTCTGTAGTCGCTGATTTCTTCTACACAATTCTTCTTTGAAATGAGAACAATGAAAGTGGGAATTGAAGCATTTAATTTTCCACAGGCTGGTTTCAAAATCCTTCACAGCTGCCATAACATCTTCCTTAATAATGTCCCAAAAGTGCTGGTCAAAGCCCATCGAAAACCCATCAGGACCCGGGGATTTATGTGCATCCATGTTATATACAACATCCTTTATTTCTTCCTCAGGAAAAGGTCTAATAAGTCTGTCTGACTCTGCATTAGAAATCTGCCTGAACATATCAGAGTTAACAAACGACCGCCAGTCCTCTTCCTTGAAAAGATTTTCAAGAAATTCAACTGCAGCTGAACCAATATCCTCGTCATCATCTAACAAAGCATTGTTCACTTTAACTGAGTCTATCTTGATTCTCCTCTTTTTTCCACTAGCCATTGCATGAAAATAAGATGTATTTTTGTCCCCCTCTTTCAACCATAGTTCTTTTGGCCTTTGTTTCCATTTGATTTCCTCCCTCAAGGACTATTCTAGGTATTGCTTCTTTGTGTACTCCCATTGAGATATTTCCTCTTATGAGAGCAGCCCTTGATCAAACCTGAGTTGAAATTTCTCAATTTGATTAAGTCTTGTCGGATCCTAGCAGCATCTCCAAAAGTTCCTATGCTCCATTCTTTCATTTTCCTTTTCACCCACTTGAATTTAAATGCAAGATTATAACAACTAACAAGGATTTGATTGTTAGGAGCTTCAGCCCACCAACCTGTGACCAACTCAAAGAAATTCTCATGTTTAAGCCAAGCAAGTTCGAATCTAAAATTTCTAACTTTCGTCCTCTTATACCTTGAGCAGAGTATAAGAATAGAGGAATATGGTCGGAGAGAACTCTAGGAATCCCCGATGCCGATATTCTTCCAAATTTCTGTTGCCAATCTGAAGAGATAAAGAATCTGTCCAATTTTGATGTGGCCCTCTTATTGGTCCAGGTAAAAGCAAGAGCTGAAACCTCCACCTCAATAAGATTACAATGATTAACCCATTCTCTGAAGAAAGTCATCTCAATTGTCCAAGCGGCCTGATTTCTCTTTCCCTAGGAAATCTGACTGCATTAAAATCTCCTGCAATACACCATGTCTCCGAATTTACATGTTGAATGGCTGATAATTCCTTTAAAAAAAAATACCTTTTACTTTCCATATCCTGTGGACCATAAACTCCAGTAAATGTGCACATAAAATTCTTCTTTTTCATCTTGAAATCGATTGATATACTGTAATTCCCCATTCTTGTATTACACTATTCCAAGGCATCCTGATCCCAATGAATCAAGATTCCTCCTCAAAGACCTTCTGCAGGTTTGGCTGCCCACCCTTGCAATCTATTAGCCCCTATCCTGCTGATCAATTGCTGATCTGTCTCAGCTCCTTTAGTCTCCTGTAAACAAATAATTTCAACTTTGTGTCTCAAAGAAATTGCTTTTACTTATTTCCCTTTTCAAAAGCTTTCAGCCCTCTAACATTCCAGCTCACAATATTCATGAGAAATGCAAAGCTTTTCCCTTAGCACTGCCTTTTCTAGGCCTCAATCCATCAAGTTGTACATTATTTTGAATAGAAGTCAGTTCTGTACTGCCAATTTTGGAGCCACAACCATTGCCTCTTTTACAAGAACTCCCTGAAAGATTTAAGTCCCGTCTAATTTTCCTAAGGAATTTTCTGACAACCTCTTCTTTACCAGAGACGGAAATGCCTACCAGGCTCCCTATGATTTTGATAACCTCATCAGACCATTCCATTGCTACACCTGGATTAATCACTGCAAGAGGTTGGCAGTCCTCTACTGCTCCATTAGAAGTACTAAAATCACTAACAACCTCTGCTAAAGCATGTATCCGTTCCTGTTGGATCTCTGGTGAATGACTGAAGCCAATCCCCTGTTCCTGCTACTGTATATTGTCAGGTATTGTTTGTAAAGAAGCATTCTTCAAATTCAAAGAAGCTAGATCTGGAGCAGTCAATAGTTTGTCTGCCTGCAGAACATCCTCTAAAGAATCATCCAGTCCATTACTGTGTCCTCCAACTACTATCTGTACCTTATCACCGGCGATGATGTTAAACAGGGACTGAGGAACCAGCTTATGAGAATGGGGGATCAGCCTGACACTGCTGTAGCAGGGCGGGTGTATAGGATAAGTCGCATCACTGAAAATAGCTCCGATGACACCCGGAGCGGAGAGCTTGGACAAAAGCCGCTGTGGAACCCTTGCGACGTGTGCAACTGAATCCCTCAATCGGGTTGAGAAGCCAAGCCCAATAACCTTCATCAAGTAAAACCGATGGAACACAAAGGACCGACGACTTACTCGATATAATGGAAAGACCCAAATAAGCTTTCACATCTGACTTACCCAATACAATGGCTTCTAATCCACCCGCCAAGTGCCCAGGACAGGCCCAAGCTTGTTCATCTTCCATATCCAAAAAAGCCCGCCGCCCTGCCACCCTACTTCTCCAATCAGAAGCCTTCCCCACAGCCCAAGAGATCTCTCCATCTGTCTCTGCCACCCTAGCCTCGGTCAAGGCAGCATCAGCATAGAGACAATCTGCTATCTCCTCAGTCCCAGAGAGAACATCATCACCCAGAGTCCCAATGCTTCTAAACAATCTTCCATTCCCTCAGATCCTTTGTGCGTTCCTTCTGGAGACCAAGCTGCTTCATTCGAACTCGGAAGGTTCAAAGTTGCCTGAGTTTGACTCGGATGAACAGAAGACCTAACCTGTGGAGTCCAGACCCTGTCTCAGGAGCTTCCACCTGCTTCGCCTGGTACAATTGAACCTTCTGAGCAGCCCAGTATGGTCTGTACTTGGAGACCACTTCTGCCCACATCCAATCCTCAGATGGAGAACCTCTCTGAGAAATAACAGAGGACAAAGAGGAAGAAGAAGATATCTCTGCAGATACAGAAATCCAGAACCACTTACCTTCATCCTTGAAGGAATGCGCTGCTTAGAGTCAACTTCTACAAGGATCCTAGCATATTGGAGCATCTCTTTCTGGTGGGTTCTCACATCAACACCTCTCAGGATACTAAATCTCCCAGCAATCAATCGGAATGTTTCAATATTCCATACGTGGAGGGGAAGTCCCTGCACACAGCACCATATTGAAGCTCCTTGTCCAACAGCCTCTGTTCCACAGTCCTCTGTCCATACAGAGAACTTCATACAGAACTCCTCCTGCCTAATAGACTTCTTCTCAAGAGCTGCTTGTCTCCATCCCGTAAAGGAAGAGTAGACCAGGAAGGAGTTTCCCCAAAGCACTCTGATTCTCCATGAATATGAACCAGGCCAAACTTCCTTAAGCCCCTAAAGCAGTGCCTTGAAGGCTACCTCCCCGCTAACTGTGGCCTTACAATCAGAGGAAATAGACACCACCAGACACTGCTGCAGAAAAGATCGACTCTCCCTCACCACAGAAGACCAGGGTAACTCAACAGCCTCAACTTTATGGCATTGAGCTCCTGGCTGAATCTTCGGAGGTTGCGAAGCAGCATCTCCTTCCTTTCTAATCCCTCCTATCTTCAGTTGCTTACAAGTGACACTCCTGTGCCCCAGACTTCCACAGGACAAGCACTTCTAAGCCTCCCTACACTCTCTTGCCCAGTGCCCCCTTCTGTAAGCATCTGATGCATTCATCTCTTTTCACTGGGAGAGATGGACGCACCTTGCCCACCTGCTAAGGGAGCTCCTCCCTTCTCTTCCTCCTGACTTCCCGCCAGCCACCTCCCTTTGGGCTTGCAGGCTCCAGAATAATGGCCCTCTCTTTCCCCAGCTCTCCCCTTCCTACAAGCATCCTCTCCAGACCTATGGTCCGTACATTTTGGAATCCCTTTATAAGCAATTGTATAAGGTGCAATTTTCTTCTAAGAGTTTGACAGCTTTACTTTTGGTGCTGAGATATATATCTCTGACTGGAATAAAAAAATATCTGGAATCCATATCCCTTGGACCAGAGTTCATAAATATCTTGCTGTTTCAAGTTTAAATTTAACCCGTCACTTTCTGGGGAAAAGAAGAGATATCATCACACTACATAGTGAGATTCTCAGCCAGCATATAAATAGCAATAGCATCACTATGCGCAACAGAAGAAAAATTGATGGAACAAACCTGCTCAAGAAAGGATATGAAATCCTTTCCATTCAATGGTTTACTCTGTACAATTTTTGGACGAAGAATGGATGTGACAAGTTCCTTCAATTGCTCCCTCTTACTTACATACATAGGATCAAGATCACTGTCCTTCATGTCACAAAGTTTCGTTCTTTGAAGGTGAGGCTGCAGTAAACCAAATCAGTGTCAAGCATAAATAAAATAGATTGAAATACAGGTACCAATACATTTTCACCATTTTCACCGTGCCAGATATTTTAAAAAAAAAAATGTTATGGCAGTTTAACAAGGATTCCGAAACCCTGAGAAAATGGAATAAAGGTGAAAAACAATTTTCACTGTCATAATATTGTATTTTCTGCAAAACTCTAGACCTTGGGGCATACAGAATCTGGGTATCCTAAGTCTGCTGCCATAGGAAGTAGGTACCCATTCCACTGCGCTGGCACTTGCAAGTTGCAACATGCCATGGTTAGAAGCAGGGACCAGTTCCTCAATGATTAAACCCTAGAATTGCCATGATGGACAGCAATAAAAGAGTAAATTGGAGACTGCAGGAAGAAATGCTATTGGAGCACAGTCCACACTCATCAAGGAGGGAAAAAAGGAAAAGGATTTTCATGGAAAGATAGAATGTTGGGTATGCAAGTCAGCCAATTGCGAGAAAACAAGGAAGTTTGGGTATTCTTAGAAGGTGGTCCAAGATTACCAGAACATGTTCTCCCCACTGCAATATCACTGGATCGAATGTATGATCTACTGTTGACAAATCATCTCATAAAGATGCTTCATCTTTTGCGCATTAGTAGCAGCCTGGAGCTTTGAACAACTATCTTCTGTCTTGAAATATATCAATCATAATTGATATCAAAGTTCATCAAATCTTCTCTGATGCTTCCCTTCCATAAGGACAGGTGGTAGAAAGGCAAACCAGAAATTCTTCTCTTCTTCGAATAACACTGCTCATGCCAGTTCATTGGAATTCTCCGATTTTTATCACTGTATGGAAAGAGATTTACTGACAAGCAAACAAATGAAATTGATGAGAAGGAGGTCCCCAATGGTCTCCTTCCCTGTGCTACAAAAGGTTTTTGTAAGCTTACTCAACATTTTTGAAGACTATGAAGAGCAAATTTCCCATAAAACACACCATGTGATTTTAGCCGTTAGAAGGTTTGAGTACACTATTTTTTTTTGTGGACCCAATCACAAGCTAGGTAAGAGGAAAGGGCTACCGTAGAGAAGGACTACCTGCATTAAGTTGGTTTGAAGTTTTTTTTTTTTAAGAAATTGTGGTATGTACCACCAATTTTATTAAGATAAATAGAGGCAGTACATCTGTTCAGGGAGAGGAGAGGTTCCTATCCCTAATCCAAATTACAAATATAAAAGCACTCTAAAAAACTGGAAAGCAAGGATTTTAGTTATAGAGTCCTTATCGCTTGCCAAAGTGTAAAGCTACCACTATGTCTGGGGGATGGGCGCCAAGGGCGGGGATAGACTAGATTAGTCCTATGTGTTGCTTAACTATATCAAGGAGGCTTGGACCTATAACTTATGGGGCACTTATTGGGGACACAATTGTGTGGACTTGCTTAAAAGTGGACAATACCTCACAAGAGTTGGATCAAGTCTTTACATTGTGGTACCAAAGCAGGACCTATGCAATATGACATGGGTTGGCTCAGGGACAAACCATGCAAAAGTTAGTGGGTCTATAGGAACCCAGTCACGAGTTTGGTATGAGAAAAGCGTCTTTTTCTGTTTTATAGAAATCAATTCCGCCAATGAAACCTTTCTCTCAGCAACACGGAATCTGTCCATGAACTTTTGTTGCATATCCTCCTAGTTAGCAACAGAATTGGGTTTAGGTCTTAAGTGCCACTGAAAAGCAATACCCTTTAATGAACTTGCAAAATATGTCAACGGATATGATTCATCTGTTACTAACTACCCAAGTTCGGTGGTATAACGAGCCAAATGCTCCTGAGGTGGCCCATTACCTTCGAACCTTATAAATTTTGGGATCTTGGGATGATCAGCTGGGAGCTTCTTGAACTGGTGATGAACATGGTATGGCATTTTGTACAAGTCTAAGGTAGACATCCCTTCATCATGTTTAGCTATTTTAGTCTTCATGATCCACTCAATCATGGCTTTATGTGTAGCTGCAGCAAGTTCTCCTGCAGATGCCTATGATTGATGAGCAATATTACTCAATTCTCCAGAAAGAATTCCTGGCTAGTTCTCCGAAACCGGAGGCACATCGGCAGCCAGAACACGAGCTGTCGTTGCAACAGGTGCATTCCCACCCTGAACTGTCTTTGGTGGGATCAGATTTGTTCGAGTCACTGGAGGTGGATGCATTCTAGGGAGCCTTCATATCTTAGACCACCATTTTATGGCCCAAAGAGCCTTTATATCCTAAACCACAACTTTATGGTCCAAGGAACCTTTGTATCCTAAACTTTAAATCCCATGGCTCAAGAAGCTTTTGCATCCTAAACCCCTAAATCCCATGGCCCAAAGGAGCCCCTATATCCTAAACTAAATCTTATGGTTTAAGGAACCTTCACATCCTAAAAGCCTAATGCTATGGCCCAAGGAGCCCTTGTATCCTAAACATTAATTTCCCATGGCCCAAGGATCCTTTTATGGTTTTAAGGAACTTGTATCCTAAAACCGCGCCTTATGTAGCTTAAAGAGCTCTTATGCTCTAAACCTCATGACTTGAAGATTCCATATACCTAAAAGCCACATTAGCCAAACCTAACCAACAGCCCTTAGAGAAGTCGTAATTCTCTATTGTCCAAAAAATACACATGCGCACACAAGCACGATGCTACATATGTAGCAAACTCATGATCATCTTCAGGTAGTTAAGAGAGAGAGAGAAATGTTTAGACGGACTTAGTTGTCCCTTTAAACAGGGGGCATTTAAGGGTAAAAAGGTCTTTGACCTGGCTGAAGCAAAAAAAGGGGGCTTCAGGCAAAAATGGGTGCCCAGCTACACAAATACCTATAGGGTGTGCAGGCAAAATAAAAGGGCTAATTAAAAAAAAAAAAAGAGAGAGAGAGAAGAATGCATTGACAGACTTAATCGACCTTTAAGAAAGGTAGTTAATGGTAACAAGGTTTTTAAACCCAGCTGAGGCAGGGACCCAAAAAGGTGTCTCGGGAAAAATGGGAAAAGAGTACCACATCCATATATTAGACATAAAAAAGAGGACTAAGAATAATCACCAAAAATTTACAGGAGTCAATGGAGTCCGGCGGATGATGTACTATTGTGTTCCTTTTTTTAGAAGGTGACATATAGTCAATGTTTTAAAAACGCCTAGGCAGAATGAGTCAGCCAACCTCGTTATTGCCTAGGCGGACTGCCTAGGCGGTGAGGCAGGTGCCTCAATTCTGAGCCAACTACTTTCTTCGGACCTTTTTTTAAAGTTTATATATATACTCTCCATTAATTGATAATGCTATCGACTAATCGCATCAATCGTGTTCGTGAATACGAATCCAACGGTCTGATCGCATCGATCGTGCCCACTATCAAAAAGCAACAGTACGATCATGTCAATCAGGTCCTTTGTCACAAATTCAATGGTCTAATAGTGTCGATCAGGTCTATTATCACAATCCAACAGTACGATCGCATTGATCGTGTCCCTTATTATAAATACAATGGTCCAATTGCATCGATCGCATCCATTATAAGAAATCCAACAATTCGATCACATTGATCACCTCTATTATTACAAATCCAACAGTCTGATGGCATCAATCATGATTGTCATCACAAATCTAACGGTCCAAAAGCATCGATCATATCCGCGATTATCAATCAACAGTCCGATCGCATCGATCGTGTCTGAGATTATCAATGCAACGGTTCAACCACATTAATCATAGCCGTTATCACAAATCCAACAATCCATTACATCAATCGCGTCCGTTCTTATTGATGTATGGTTCGATCACAGCGATTGCAACCGTCATCACAAATCCAGCGGTTCAATCACAGCGATCAAGTCCTTTATCACAGATCTAATAGTTTGATAACGTCGATCATGACTATTACCACAAATCCAATGGTCTAATCACACCGATCGTGTCCATTATCACCGATCTAACAATTCAATCACATTGATCGCGACCATTATTACAAATTTGATGGTTTGATCGCATTGATTGTGCCCGTTATCACAAATCCAACAGTTTGATCATGTCGATTGCATCTGTTAACACACATTTAATGTTATGATCTCGTCCATCATGACTATTAACACTATTTTTGGTGATCCAATCACTTTGATTGTATTCATTAATATAAGCATGATGTTCCAATCACACTGGTGGTGATTCTGAGTATTGAATTTGATGGTTTAGTCAAAATTGATCAAAATTCTAATCACGAGCTTGTAATTCATGATGTAATAATCCAATCATTATAATCGGAATTTTTGTTATGATGTAATGCCTTCATCATGATGAGCATCATTTTAATCTGTAATACTTCTGATCAATGAATGTTTAGTTCATTTCTTCATTATTGTCACTCGTGTATTATGTCATTTATCAATTCCGCACGAACTTTATTCATTGCATAGTTGGTTTTAATATCACAAATAAAAGGGTTAATCAAAGGTTTCCAGTAACTTTACTGGTGTCATTAGCATCGACCGAGTCAATGGAGAGGGGTACAAATACAAATTCACACGCTTGATTCAATATTATAGTCGGGATTCACCTCGAAGTCCCAGGCTTAATTTGACTCTTCATTTATGAGTCACAAATCAAATAGAATTTCATTAAAAAATATTAAATTATATATGTTTTTGTATTTATCATTCCCACACACAGACTCATAGGCAGACAAGCTATGGCAGATGAAGGGGTGCTACACTAGCAAATATTGTACATGGACGGGAATACCTCGTCTAAAGGTCTACTATCACAGCCACTTATGCCCATCCTCAAAGATATGTCTATGTTGACTAAAACCACATCCGTAGCCTAAAGAACACCATTCCAAAGAAAGTTGATATTGCTGACATTCATACTCTCACCTCTCCCATAAGCCATAATGGTTTCCCTTGAACACTTGCAACAAACATCCATCCTCCTATACAACCCCAACTTTCATAGTCATTTGCTTAGAAATGCCAAGTTAAAGTCCGTGAAGTTTTTGATGTGCAAATCTTCATTCTCTATTTGCTCCCCATAGATTCTGACTTTCTGGCCACGGACTTTGGAAGTTTAAGCATCGTCATCATAGTCACCACTGCCACTATCATCATCATCATCAGAGCCTTATCTCATTTATTTGGGGTCAGCTACGTGAATTATGTCCCACTATTTTTATCTATCTAATTTCATACCTGTAGATGTGGAAAACCAACTCTGGCATGGTCAGTCCCAAAGCCAGGAAGGGAAAGGAGGAGGTGTGACTGTGTGCATTAGGTTGACAGCCAGCACTTAATAAAATTTGTCACAACCTAGTCATGAATCCCGAATCAAACTTTGGAACTTCAAACAAAAATAAAAGATATATAGACCAAGCTGCAGGATCTGATCTGAAAATTACTAAATGATCTCCATTAAAAAGGAGGGAAGACTCATAAACAACTCTTTGATGTAGATTTAGAATAGCAGGAAATTGGAGACAAAGGTCACGGAGAATACGCATGGGAGATTATAGAAATTAGTAAGATGACTTCACTTCTCTATTTCAATAAGATGGCTTTTTTCAGGAGTCTATAGTCCGAATAGATATATGGAAAGAAGGATTGTTTATGAAGAACTGACCTTTTGTAGAGGGGAATTTGATCTTCCATGGTGTGTAGCTGGGGATTTCAATGAGGTGATAAATCCAATAGAGAAGAGTTCAGGAGGAAGGATCACAAAAGGCATGAAGGATTTCAATAATTGGATCAATTCTATGGAATTGATCGAGCTGTCACTGAATTGCAGAAGGTTTGCATGGATTAATTCTAGAAATCCCCCTTCAATGTCAAGAATTGATAGGGTTTTATTGATGTCAGATGGGAAGCTTTGTTTCCTTCTGCAATGTTAAGTGCGAAGCCTGGCATTGTGTCAGATCATTGTGTGCTAGTGGTAGAGTGCAGTCAAACTATTCCAAGAAATCGGCCCTTTCGACTGGAAAAGAGCTGGATGAAGTTAGAAGATTTCAGAAGTATGGTGATATACACTTGGAATAATGTGCAGAATGATTTGCAAGGGAGCTGAAAGACTTTCGTCCTATTAGTCTTTTAAATGGGTCTTATAAGATTTTTACTAAAATCTTGGCAACTAGAATGGGCAGGATAATCGGGAAACTGATCAATGTGCAACAGAATTTTGTGCCTGGGAGGAATTTGTTTGCCTCTTTTATTATGGCACATGAGGTGCCGTTCGTCATGAAGAGAGAAAGAGGAAAGGAATGATGCTTAAATTGGACTTCCATAACGCTTATGATAAAGTTTCATGGCAATGTCAGTGGAATGTATTATATAAACATAATTTTCCTGATCAGTGGGTGCTCATTCTGAAGAATTGCATTTCCACAGCTGTTTTCTCTATGATAATTAATGGAAGAGTGGAAGGTTTTTTCAAAAGCTCCAGAGGATTAAGGCAAGGGGATCCATTATCCCCCTATATTTTTATATTAGTGGCAAATATCTTAAGTAACGTGTCAAAGGGCAGAAGAAGAAGATTGATTCCAAGGCATCAAAGTGTTGAACTCTGGGTTTTCCATATCTCATCTACAATATGCAAATGATACTTTATTATTTTTAGAAGGAAGAAGATGAATTGAATGAGTGTGCTCAGGTTAAAATGCAGAATTGAAGGGCTGCCAATTGTGTATTTGGGATTACCCCTACACTACAAATCAACAAGGATTGCTGATTGGGAGCCTATGCTCACCAAATTGCATAGGAAATTAGCATAGTGGAAGGCTAAAAATTTGAGTTTTGGAGGCAGGATCACTCCTATAAATTCTGTCCTTTCTTCCATTCCTGTATTTTATATGTCAGTTTTTATCATGCCAAAGGAGGTCATCAGAAGAATTGACAAAATCAGAAGGTTTTTTCTGTGGGGAGACAATAACGAGAACAAAAAAGGAATTCCCTTGGTAGAATGGAAGAAAGTCTGCCAGCCAACAAAAAAGGAGGTCTGGGAGTCAAGAATTTGACCATTATGAATATGTCTTTGCTAGGCAAATGGTTATGGCGAATGTTGACTGATGAACCATATCTGTGGAAAGACATTATGAAAGTCAGGTATTATGCCAACAGTGAAAGATTCAGCATTTTCAACACAAATCAAAGAGTTTTGTCTCTGATCTGGAAAAGCATAATGAAATCTGCAGAATGGGTGTTTAAATTCAGTAAGATCACAGTGGGAGATGGTAAGAATACCTATTTCTGGCATGATAGATGGGCTGGTGATTACATGCTTAAAGATAAATTTCACATATTTTTAATCTTGATGTGGATAAATAGAAAACAGTTGGAGATGTGTATACTTTTGAGGAAGGTAGGTTCTATTGGAATGTTATACTTCGGAGAAATCTGAGGGACTCAGAATTTGAACAATTTTTAGATCTTATGTGCATTCTGAATGATGTTCAGATCGATTTACACCTTTACAGAGACAAGATAGGATTGTTTGGAAGGAAAACAATGGTGTTGTTTCTGTTAAATCATTTTATTCCTCGATTGAAGGAAACCTACCAAATTTCCTTCTTTTAAGGGGATCTGGAGGGTTAAGTCACCTTTGAAGATTAGAGCTTTTATGTGGCTGTTATTCCATAAGAGAATGGTTACTAAAATTTATAGAAGACACTGGGATGCAAACTGTACAACTATTCGTTCTATGTGTAATAAGTATGAGGAGGATGTGGACCACTTATTCATCCATTGTGAAATTAGTAAAGAAGGGTGGAGAGTATTTTCTGGAAGTTTGAAGATGCAGCTGAGCTTTCCGGACATTGAAGACATGTTCATATTCTTCATGAATTATTATTCAGCAGGGAAGACAAAGGTTCAGCAAAAAATACTCTTAATTCTGCCGCATGCTGTGTGCTGGAGTATATGGAGGAGTAGGAACGATAATCTGTTTAGGGGAAGCAAAGTGTATATTGAAAATATTCGTCTTCAGGCGGTTACATTGTGGTATCAGTGGAGTCGGCATATTTTAGGCATCCCAATTGATTGTTGGGCTAAATTAACCAGTCTTGTGTAAAAAAAAAATTCCCTCTTATCCTGTTCTTCGGTCTGAGGAACCTCTCCTCTAGACTGTGTTTGGATGTACTTCCTCTATTTATTTTAATAAAATTGGTAGTACACTTGATTATTTATCAAAAAAAAAAAAAGTTCCTTCATGGTGTTTTCTGTTGGACATCAACGAAAAAGTCTGTGACCACTAATTTGACCCTGGCCTTTCATTGGAATGTTTGTTCATTGTAATCAAACTCTGCTTATGTCCTCTAATATTTTTTGGAGATTCTCTCCTGACCAAGCATGGTACATATCTACATCTCTAGTTTTGTTACCACTGTCATGCTGCTTATCACATGCCAGGTAGGAAAGAGTCTGACACATGGCTAATAGAGTGACAATTTTGGTCTGATTTTCCATATTTTATGAATGTAGCCTAATGAGATTCAGAATTGGAAAGACAAAGTAGGAAGAAAGGTAGCCAAGGGAGGAACTTGGAAATTTCATTCGTTCATGTTCCACATATTAAAGAAAGATGTCGTCGGCCTGATGATAAATAAGTGGAAAGAAATGCTAGACCTCAGTTCAAAATGTACACCTGTGGTAAGCTAAAGGCTGTACTGTTGTCACCCATAACCGCCAGAGACTTCCGAATCTGGTTGACCTTTTTTTATCAAATGAAAGGCAGAAAAGTTAATACTCAGCACATTGAGAGAAATATGGTACACAAACATTCTTACCGAAAAAAAAGTAGTACGCAAACATGTTACCTACTTACCTGGTTAATATTTTTGTCACCTGCAGAGTAATTAGAAAAATAGATCAGTACTAAATTTAGATTAGTGTAGTTTTATTATCATTCTGATGCTTATAAATACACGGATTGAGAAGAACATACCATTATAGTTGGGAACCTCCTGCAGAGCATCATTGACCATATCCTGAACTGACTTGCCCTCTGTCATCATCACCAAATATCAATAGGGCTCCAGCGACATTTGCAAAAAACAAATGAAAAGAAAAAACAGCAAAACATTTTTTTTTGGAGGGGGGGTGTTGGAATCCATCAATTCGTCCATAGAAGTACAAGTAAAAAAAAAGATCAGATAGTAAATCCCTCAGAATATCAGATATTGAAACCACTGATGCTTGCGAAAATTGAAAACTAACTGAACTAAAAACAATTTGGCATCCTTTGGACATAGAGAGCCTTTTCTAAAATCTCAATAATCAAGCATTCATCTCTAACAATATGATCATTATGATGGAGAAACAAGATTTCATACATGAATATAATTACAATTGTCCTTTAAACTCATTTGAGTATCGGAACTTGTCTAGTATAGTGAATGCTTCTGGTATTATATGCACATGTAAAGATAAAGATATGTAAACTCCCCCAGACACTCCACAAACCCTGACTGCAAATAGGAAACAAAATGCTCCAGAAAAAAAAACATGCATCCTTAATGTTGTGTAGCATAGACCTAGAAGCCTTGTCCTCTCAATTTTGGGTTCTGTCCAAGTGCCAAAAATACAATGAGGCTTCACCAGATCAGGGAGGGATACGGGGTCAGATGGTCAAAACACCAATGAAGGTGGGGAGCAGCCAGTCAATCCAGGGAAAACTGTACAGTTTATGGACAGGATAGAACTGTAAAAATGTATAAAACACATTCCAATCTAATTTAAAGCCAGTCATAAGAAAACAGCTCTCTGCCATCTATTTATTTTGGAAAAGTGACAAAAGTCACAGTTTCATTGAGAACTAAAAACCAGAAGTACAGAGGATGACACTAGAAACACCCATAGGAAAGCCAAAAAACCCAATGGACCATAATAACAATGGGGATGGGGAGGCCCACCCATAGGAAAGCCAAAAAACCCAATGGCCCATAATAACAATGGGGATGGGGAGGCCCACAATCACTAGAACAAAGTAACTGTTTTATCAAGAGGATAAAATAGGAAAACAAAAGCAAAAAGACTTAGGAAACACTTGTCTTCCAACAGCACGCCTTCAAAAGAAATTTTTTTTCCTGGCTGTTCTCTTGAAAGATGCCTGCTGCTCTTCCCCAATCTAACACCAATTGAATTGTTTTCCCCGTCGTGTCACTGACACTAGAGAATTCCTCTCTAAATTTCCTTCTATTCCTCTCAATCGAAACAGACCATAACATAGCAGAGCAGAGCAGGAACCACATCTCCTTTTGGGCTGGACATGGACACATTTCCTTCCACCATCTAAGGAATTCCATAACTGAAGATTGATCCATCTATCTGATACCAAATAGCCTGCAAAGCATTTTCCATTGAAAAATGGCAATCCCACACCTAAGGAAACGGTGGTTCTGATCCTCTTCAAAGGAAGCACAAAACATGCACCTAGAGTTTTGAATGTGAAATATCTTCTTGATCCTCTGAGCAGTCCGCAGGCTATTCCAAGCAATCTTCCAAAGAAGCAATGTAATTTTGTTTTAGAGAAATTTAGACCAAACAAAGACAAACTCTACAACCTCTATCATTTAGAATTCTCACAAGAGAATTAACAGGTAATTCCCCATTATTATTCCACCTACAGGTTCTTCTATCTTGCTATTCAATGGATAGTTGAATCCGATTAAGCATATTGAAGAAGAAGATGAGCTCCTCAAACTCCACATCTGTGGAGCCATTCTAAGCAATAGGTTCAGTATATGGTTGGCAGTATCGGTACCCACTGATACCGATACATATCAGCCAATATGTATCGGTATCGGTGGGTATTGATACAATACTGGGAGATAGCCTGATACCAGTGATTTGTATTTAAAAGAACCTTTTATTGGCCGGTATTGGGCCAAAATAGACCGGTACCGGGCAGATATGCTCGGTAACGATACCGGTACATATCGGTACCCCCCCCCCGGATACTGGTACTGCCATCCTTATCCTTACGAAGCAAGTTTCTAAGTGACTTTTGTTATCCAATAGAGCTGTAGAACTTCAGATTGACATCTCTTCTGTTCTATCAAAAACTGTATATATGATGTATGAGATGAGAGGCACCGCACCTCTTCCTTTGGATATCACTAATTAGCTTTAGGTGAAATGTCCACATTTCTTTAAAAACATGCATGTGTCGCTCTCAAAGTAATAGATAAGATTACTTTTACGCCACCTACATCAGAGGCCAGACTTACGGAGGAAATCACGTTGTATAAGCCACAAAAGCTTAGCAGGCTCAAACGCAACATCTTGACCCTGTAGAAAAAGTGAGCTATTTTCAACTGGTAACATCACACTAGAAAGCTTAAACAAAGAATTGTACGTGATAAATTACCTTTACTCTGCTCCCACCAACCAAGTTAAAAAAAAAAAACAAATTGGTTAGAATAGAGATTTTGTAGAAAAAATTCCCAGTTTGAAATTATAAACTAATTTGTAAAAAAACACTTTCAAAAAAACTAATTGTAAAAAAAAGTGAGAATTGGGTGGTGGATGTACTACACCTCCCATAAAATTCCTCTGCAAGTTCAACAGCAAATGACAGCCGAGAAATATCTGCTTCTCGTATCTGCAAATAAATGTCCCATACAACCGATACAGTTTTAAGAAGAGATCAGCAAGCAAGAAATTCTTTTCAAAAGTCATTATGATAACGTGCAATCAAATTTGTTCATGCTAACAATCTGCCAGATAAGAAACAAACTGTCTCGGGGAGGTTGTAGATGAGCACAGAACTCATAACTGTCGCCAAAGCAAAAATCCTGTGAAAAGCAGAAGACAATGAACTAAATTTTCAAGAAAAAAGTTGCAACAAAAAGGCTTGAGAAAGCAGCCAAACAAGTTACCTATCATCATAAACACTTGATTTGCCAACACTTTCAAATCCTTCAGTGTCAAGATAAAGCACAGACGTTTTCACTCCATCAATGACCAGCTCCAGAGGAGTTCCCCATACCCAGATCCCTGAAAGGGGAGAAATTTTATTAGGAAATACATGTATGATTGGTAGGTATACAAGAAAATAAGTTACTACAATCAGCTTCGAAGCCAGGTTATAGTTACAAATTGCTAAACCTTTTGTTTTCGTGTCTCGCATATGCCCAACACCAAAACCTGCAAAAAAGATCTTTGATATGTGATAAGAGAACATTGAACGTGTGCAACCACACAGAATATGCTCCGAGAACAATGAAAAAATGCACCTTCATCACAAGAGAGGGAGAGAAGCTGATTCAAGAGAAAAGACTTGCCCGAACGGTATGGACCAATAACCTGAGGCAGCATGGAAAGAAAAACATAGATAAACTAACTTGATGAAATGCTAACCTATCATTAAAAAAAAAAAAAAAAAAAAAAAAACACAACATAATCCAAAGTGAATGACATTGAATGTTCAGGAATAGAAACCAGCAAATACTAAAGAATTTAGCCAATGGAAATAATGAAGTATGTTCCTGGAGCATTCATATTTTATCCTTCATCTTTCGCATGCTAAGAACTTTTCATCTGATGCTCAAAACAATGCCTGCAGTAAAAAGGTGGACTTTATATGTGAAATCAATCTGCCAGAGAGAGCCAAAAACGAGTTCAAAGGGATCTAGAATCTCCTGTGAATTTAATATTGAAATTGTATACATGAAAAATGACTGTTCCATCTATTTAACATCCATTTTATGACCACTGGATCTCCATGGTCACATCTAAGCCAAATTTCGCTAAATACCTCTCCCACTACTCCTATTCAATGTGTTAACAAATTTTCGTTCATAGGCGACAAGGCAAGCCAACTCATTGCTCCAGGCAGCTCTGAACTGCAAACAAAGCTGACTTTATCGATACAACTTGAGGAGAGGCTAGAAAGGAGGGGGCTCTCGGCGGGCGGCTGGAGGTCTCGCCGGCCACCAAGGCTAATTGGACCCCTCTCGGGAGGGCCCCCCCGCAACTATGGCCTCTCTGGAGATGTCGGTCCTGCAAAAGAGGGGGGGGGGGGGGGGGGGGGGGCGCTGAAGTTGTCACTGCCGGTGCCCTTCCATCTAAAGCCAAGCTAGTAATGGGTGGTCAGGGGAGTGGGCTGCCAACAAAGTTCCCCAGGTGACATTCCGGGAGTCAGATGCTCTTACCACTAGAAGAAGAGAGCTGAGTAGGTGCTGCTTCTGACAGGCCCTGCACGGGATGGGTTCCAGCGAAGCTCTCCTACATCAAGTATCAGATAGATGCAAGGGGAGGAATGGCAGGCTAGGGTGGTGGAGAAGTTTTGTCCCCGTGTGTGCCCTTTGGTGGCCATGGCTGAGGAGCTGGTAAGAATAGGGAGTGTGGCTGGTACCAACTTAGTGTGGAGGATTACTGCTGGGATGACTTCACTGATGCCGGACAATCGTCGAAAGGCCATTCATCAAACACTAGGTGTGCACATGTGTTGGAGCCTGAACGGAAAGACGGACAAAACGTCAAAACCAAAGAAACAATTTAATAAACACCTTGTATGCGTGAATATGAAACCTAGGTTGCTGGACAAAGCTGCGTGGATTGCCATGACCAATACCAAATTTCTGGAGCAAAGAAGCCCTTCCTGGACACCAAAATAGAACAGATTCGAACAGTGTTGGTATAGGATTAGATGGACAACAGTGAACAGGGTAGCTGCATATCACTTCTCATTAGACATGAACGCCATGATTCCTCCATCAGCGAGCCAAAAGAAGCTGCGAACAGAAAGAGAAGCGGCACCTGGTGCTTTGTTCCACCCAAACAGAGGACGACGCACCTGGGGGGAAGGGCTGAGGCCGATGGTCTCAGAACCGGCAGCGGAATGACTCCTTCCCACTGCCGCTGAGAATGGCTTCAGACTGGCAAACACACACACACACACACACACACACACACACAGAGAGAGAGAGAGGGTGCCACTGCACTAGGATCGAGATCATGCGAGGGGACAAATGTCGCCAGATGACGGGCGACGGAGATGGGCTCCTCTCGCGGGTTCACCAGTACTGTAGCACAACAGAGGAGTTGAAGAGGCGGCGGCGGAGATGAAGAGATGGGGAAGAAAAAGTGGTGGCGGTGCAGATCAGGGAAGATGGTAGCCGGCGGCGCTGATACGGGCCTCACGCCCTCCCTTCTCGGGATGCCTCTCTCAGTCTCCTCTCACAGGTTGCTAGGGCTTCTTCCAAAAGGAAAACCCTTTTAATAGAGACATCACATTTCAAATTTGACATGTTTACCCATACCAAGCCAACAAAAGTCACTACTTCCTATATAGAAGATAAAGGCCATTAACATGTTGGCCCATCTAAGACAAACTTAATTGGAAGAAAAATAAGAAAAAGTGCTCGGATAAAATAAAATACGCAACAAAACAGAAAATAAACGTCCACTAAGCCAGGACTATGCATAATAAAATCTGCCCGTAGACATGGGCAATCCTGCTCCCGCATCACAACACACCCGAGCCCCAGGATGCTGGTGACTAGGCTCAAGCTGGTATGCATCCCTCTGATCCTCCTGGAAGATACCTTGATCGTGCAGCTCAAAGAGAGCTTCGCGAGCCTTGTCGAGGTGGAACCTTGGAGCCCAGAGACATCTCCACTGCTGGGGGTTGTGATCAAGGCGTGGGTGTCCTCAATAGCAGCTGTGCCGGCTGCATTAGAGGTGGGACTTGACGGAAGCCATGCTCTAGTCAAAGTCCGACAAGTAGCGGCAATGGATGGTGTCGGCGGGTGGTGACGGAATCACCTAGGGTTTCAAATTTCAAGTGGGCCACCCCCAGTTTGCTTCCTGCCGATCTGCCTCACTCGACTGAACCAGGACCGCCTGCGGCCGATTTGTGCTGCGAGTGGGATACCTGGTTCTCTGGGACCCGTGTCGGGACACGCTGGGGATTGTGGTTTTCACCCGAATCCCACCCTTTGGCTCATGAAGACCTCTGGCAGTAGTGGACGGCGAAGTGGGAGGCGAGCTTCCGCCGGGCTCCTCCCCTCCCCGGCTTCAGACGGCACTAGTGATCCAATCGTTGTCCCCTGCTTCAGACGGTGCTAGTGATCCAATCGTCGTCTTCGGTGGCTGGGCAGTAGCAAGCACCGGGGAGTTTTCTCTGGGGAGCTCGATATGACCAAGAAAGTCCAGAGGACCAGAGCTACGTCTGCAACTTTGCCATGTGGTTGCTAACGGGGGACCTAGAAAGGGTAGTTTGACCACCTCCTTGGTATCTGCAGACAAGCAGGGAGGTCAAGCTCAAGATGCTCAGGTGGGACAAAGGAGGATTACGGAGGAAGGGGTGGATAAGCAAGGGAAGGGTCCTCTTGGTGGACCGAGGCAAGGCGATAAGGAGGAGGATGTTGTCCCACCTGAGGTGACTTCTGCCACTGTTGGGGGCATCTTTGAGCAACGAGTGGGGGAGTGCTTAGGCCTGCTGCGATCCCTGCTGGAAGATTTTCTCCTCCAGGAAGGCAGGCTTGATGGCGACCTGGAGGGCCTACCGGTGATGGTCCCTTCTTCACTTCCTGATCAGTCACTGAGGGAGGAGGTGGTGGAGTTGGAGTCAGAGGCACCTATAGGTATGGGAAGGGTGGAAGTCAAGGAGCATCTGGAGAAGGTGGGGCAGCTGACAGAAGAACGGGCTAAGGAAGTGGCGGAGGGGGTGGGGGTATCCTTTGAGGGGCTTGATAAGGATGTGAGGCAAATTTTCTCAAAAATACAGAAGAGGTGGCAGCTGGGTCTGGCTAGGATGGCGAAGGGGGTGAGAATGGAGGTGAGGGGGAGGGCAGGGTCACTTCTTTGTCATCATGAGAATTATCTTATGGAATGTGAGGGGGGTAAGCAGGAAGGACTGGAGGAAGGATGTGAGGGAGCTAGTCAGGAGGTGCAAGCCGGATGTGGTTGCGCATCCAAGAGACTAAGAATGAGGGGGAGGGAGAAGACATCATGAGAGAAGTGGGAGGTACCAGACTCACTACGGGAGTGGCATCTCCAGTTGTAGGTTCTGGGGGGGTATCATGGTGATGTGAATGAGTTTGCTGTGGAAGAAGTTGAGGGATTCAGACATGTTGGCAGATCAGTAGTTTCTCTTATATTCCGGTGCATTTCTGATGGTTTTGAGTGGAACTTTACTGGTGTGTATGGTCTGCAGAGAAAAGTGGAGAAGAAGGCTTTATGGTAGGATCTCATGGCCTAACAGCAACAAGCTGGGAGGCCTTGGTGCATTGGAGGTGACTTTAATGCCATCTCGTCTGTGGAGGAGAGTAGTTGCGGCCCATGTTTGACAAGGGAAATGGATGATTTCAGAGACTTTATTTCAGCAGCAGCTCTCATCGATGTGCCCACTTCCAATGCCACTTTCACTTGGCCTAACATGCGGGAAGATCCTTCTCTCTCCATGTTGGATAAGTTATTGGTATTCGTGAACTGGAAGGACCACTTACCTAACATGCTGGTAGAATGTTTGGTGAGGACAACGTCAGATCACAAGCCCATACTCTTGAAGACACATGTCTCTTCTCATAGGAGACCAAGGTTCAAAATGGAGAAGTATTGGCTTCAAGAGGAAGGTTTTCTAGAGCTTGTGCAAAGGAGCTAGAATGGAAGAGCCAGGGGTACGAATGTGATAGATCGGTTGGTATGTAAGCTCAAGAGAGTGGCTCAAGATCTTGGTGAGTGGGGTGCCTCAAAGACACTTCCCAAGAAAGCGGCTAAGGATAAGATTGTTGAGCAGCTGGAGATCTTTGAAGCTTCAAAGGAAGCAGGTTTGCTTGATGCAGATGATAAAATTAGTAGGGATAATTTGAGAGCTGAATATGAGGACTTATTGCTCAAGAAGAGATCTATTGGAAGCAAAGATCTAGAGATTGAAGATGGGGGATAGGAACACAACCTATTTCCAAAGAGTGGCTTCAGGGAGAAGAAGAATGAACTAGATTAGTGTAGTCAGGGAGGGAGAGCATACCTATGCAGGGCAGTCTCAGATCAGACAGCAAGTTTATGACTTCTACTCCAAGCTCTTCTCGGAGTACAGTATCAAGAGACCTGCCATCCCGGAGAATTTGCTTCCGTCCATTTCTGCAAAGGAGATCGAGGCTTTGTTTTGATCTTTTATTGAGGAGGAAAAGCTGTCTTCGATTTGGCAGGTGATAAAGCACCTGGCCAGGGGGGTTTTCCTCTCTTCTTCTTTCAGTTCTATTGGGACATTGTCAAAGCAAACATCATGCAGGCTATGTTGGAGTTCTAGGAGGCAGATGCGACTCTCAGAGGAATCAACAAGACTTTCATTGATTTGATTCCTAAGAGAGTGGGAGCAGACTGCCTTTCTGATTATTGGCCGATCAGTCTCTTGAATGGGGTGTCAAGATCATCACTAAGACTTTGGCTTCCGAGCTGGAGAGGGTGGTGGGCAGGGTTGTCAGCGGGAACCAAGGAGCTTTTATTAAGGGGAGAGCTATTCAAGATAAAAATTTTGTGGCTCATAAGGCACTGCATTCAATGAAGTTACACCACAGAAGGGGAATACTGCTGAAGCTGGATTTTGAAAAGGCATATGATACAATTAGCCGGGGTTGTCTCTTAAAAGTCCTCAACAAGATGGGTTTTGGTAACAGATGCACAAGGTGGATTAGGGAGTGGCTTTCTTCGGCCACTTTTGTTGTACTTGTCAATGGACAACCCTCACCTTTCTTCCATAGTGGCAGAGACCTCCGACAGGAAAATCCTATCTCCCACCTTCTTTTTATCTTGGTGGCTCATGTTCTCAGTAGAGTTTGGGAGAAAGCAGCAGTTGTGGGGTTGATATCAAGTTTTCGAGTTTCTTAGCAAGGACTACTGTCGAAACATTTTTTTCAGAAAAAAAAGAGACAGAAAAAAGAAGGGAGGGCCCAAAAAAAGAAGGGAGAAATTGGGGAAGGGAGCCAACCGGTGGCTCCCCCCTCCCCCCCACCGGTGGAAGTGCACCGGGGGGGCGGTGTGCCACCGGTGGCACCTCCACTGGTGGGGGGTCTCTACCGCCCCCCCTTGCCCTCTCTTTCTCACTCATTACTCCCTATATAAACCCCCCATTGGGGCTGCTGCAGAACACGCCCAGAGCAAAAGAGAAAAAGAAGTGGGAAGGCTCTGCTCAAGGAATTCTGCAAAAAAGGAAGAGGAAAAAGGACCCTTCTAGAAGATTTTTGTTCGTGGAAATAAAGAAGGACAAGGATAATTTTATTTTCTGTTTATTATTATAATATTGTGAACAATAAAAAAATTAAGTGGGTTTATTTATATTGGTGAAATAGTCCTTATTTGTGTTTGATTTACTCTAATTGGTAGAGTTACCAATTTTTAATGATTCATTCTTAATAGAATGACCATATGATTATTGGTCTCTCTTATTGATAGAACGGCCATACACCACATAAATCATTTCATTAGAGTGACCATTATCTATTGGTTTTCTCTAATAATTTGTTGGTTTACTCTTATTGATAGAGTAATCATTTTTTAATAGTTCATTCTTAATAGAATGACCATGTGGTTATTGGTTCTCTCTTATTGGTAGAGCGGCTATACACCATATGAATCATTTCATTAGAGTGAACATTATCTATTGGTTTTATCTATAAATTAGTTGGTTTACTTTTATTGGTAGAGTAGCCATTATTTTTAATGGTTCATTCTTAATAGAATGCCCATGTGGTTATTAGTTCCCTCTTATTAGTAGAGTGGTCATATAATCCACAGGTCATTTTATTAAGGTGGCCTAAATTGTGTAAAAATATTTCAAATCAATGAAAATATCTCGTTATTGTCTCATGTTCTTATAATTGTGGTTCGTTCATATTGGTTGAATGGCCAACTTGTTTTAGTTCCTTCATATTGGTTGAAGGACCATTAGGGAATATCCTTAAGTATGTGGTTGGCCTTCACGCCCCATTAATTAAGGATATCATTTATGTCCTTCATCCTCCTAATTGAAACTAAGGAGGGATACACTGTCCAAAGAATCTCTTATCCCTTTAAAGGATACTTAAAAGATACATTTAACCATTTCATCTTTTTTTAAGGGTCCTAATGAAGGTTATGTCTAAAAGACTAATTTTCTTAGTGCTCTTAAAAGACCCTAAGTCCTCATGCCCTCATGAGAACTCAAGAATCCTTAAATGTCCTTTAAGGGGTCCTTGTAAACGAAAGAAATCTCATTTGCATACATCCAAGGCAATTCATTCATGTCTTATTAATAGGCCTTAACAGACAGTTAATCAAGAGTTGCCAGTTAATAATTGGCGTAATTAACACTGACCGAAGTCAGTGGGGAGAGGTCAAAAACACATCCATACTTGATTCATAAATCCTAGACTTGAGGACTAATCACAGGTTCTCAAAGTCTACATTAAAAAGAGAAGAACATGATTTTTTCAAAACCCCAAAATTCTCTTCTCAAGAAATCAAACCTCTTTTTAAATCAAGAAAATCATCTCTTGAAAAATGAAGTCTCACAGATTGGCACGCCCGGTGGGACATCTCCTTCCCTTCATCTCTCCGTCTAATAAGGCCCCTATTAGGACAAGCCTAATGTTGTCATATTTGGCGCAGGTGCGAGGACATTCAAATTCAAATGGCAGCCAAGGTTACCTATGGTATTCTTGTGGTAGCTACCTATGTCTAGTATGGGTACCCGACTACGCCGACCTACTTAAGCAACTTCCCAGCAGTCGTGGGATCCCCCTACTTCTTAGGGATAGTAGCTGCACCAGAGCCCGCTACAACAAAGAAGACAACAACCGGGCGCACTTCCCGCACTCAAAAGAAATGCAACAACGGCAGACCCAGTCGGATTTATGCTGTCAATACAATTTATATCACACCAATCTCATCTTCCAATAAGAGGTCCAGGAAGAACAAGACTACAAGCCCGTCCATTACGGGAAAAACAATCTTAGTCGGCAATCTCTAAATCCGGTTGGATGGCGGGGGGTCAATAATACCAAAGACTCGCCATATTCCATCGGTTCTTGTCTATAACCGATTTGGGATACTCATGAAGGTCTGCCAGGATAAGACGGCCTTCAAGAAGAAACCCAAGACCTCAAGAGCTCCCAGGCAGTGGGAGCAAAAGATCCAAACAAGAGCCTCGGGCTAACCGGAGCAAAAGTACCAAAAGAAAGTAGGCATGCCTCAAAAACGGAGTAATCTTGTGGAAGACAGGAATCTCCAATTAAAACAAATATGGGTGACCAAAGAGGAAGCCCTGAAACATGGAATGCAGAATCGGCCGATCCCGATCCAGATCGGCCGATTCGGATCGGGATCGGTAGGTCCCGATTCGGCCGATTCCGGCCGATCCCGGCCGATTCTGGCCGATCCAGGCCGATCCGATCCCGATTCAGATCGGGATCGACGGGTCCCGATTCAGGGACCCGATCCGATCCGGAATTCCTTGCCCTGAAAAGCTCGAAGAGCCAGTGAGGCAAATCACCAAAGAAAACTTCCGACCTCATTCCCCGCAAGGTCAGAAAAGGAAAGGGACCTACAAGGCCAAGAAGCAACAATAACCAAAGACTTCGGTCTTCGCAAGACTTTGGGCACTTCCCCCGCAAATTCTGAAAAGGAGAAGAGTCACGCAAGTGACTGAAGACGGCATTCGGGTATACGCTTGTTATGCCTCAAGTACTAGCAATAGGCAAAACCTATTGCATGAAGACCCGACTGAGATTGCCAACATACCTCAGCGAGATGGGCCTCTGACGCGGCAAGTGGAACAAACCCGACAATGGTTAAATTAGAAAAACATAGGAGTTAATCAACAACCCCAAAATGGCAGTGTTGCCGCCACAGAAGGTGGATATGAAGACGGGCTGAATACCCATAAACTGGGTCGCGATCAAGAGCAAGCAACCCAACTCAGCCTCAGACCATAGAAGAGATGAGGCTGGAAAATCAACAGCTAAAGACCCTTCTACTGGGTCTCATGCAAAAGTTGGAAGAACAACAAAGGACAACGCAGATGAATGGGCCTCCCCTAAGGGCAATCCCTATTATGGCCATGATCAGGCTTCAAACTCCAGGTGTTAACTTCACCCCAAATGAAGCTCCTGAAAATCGGGGTGAGGAGCCAAATCACAATGCCCAATAGTCCAATGCCTCTGCAGAAGACGCCGTAGTGTCCCAGAAACACCTGATTGAGCAGATAGTAGAGGCTAAAATTGCTTAACAGGGCGACGGGATAACTACCTTTGACCTGTACAAGGTGTCATTCCCGGTTCACCACTTGTTCAAGAAGTTGCCTTCCAATCATATGAAGCGCCCCAAGTTTACAAGATATAATGGAGAATGATCTGCCTAGGAGCATATCGCCCACTATATGAGCGATTTGGGAGAATTAGCTATGGAAGAAGTATACATGTTGAGGTTCTTCTCAACCTCTTTAACAAGAACAACATTCCAATGGTATGCTAAATTGAAGTCCAATTCCATCAGCAACTGGGAGGAAATGTAGAAGAAGTTTCTAAACCGCTTCAAAATATCAGAACGGCAGGTGACCATCACTAAGCTTGTGGCATTGAAGCAGGCCAAGAATGAGTCTGCCATTGATTATCAAGAATGGCGGAATATCAACATGAAATGCGATGAAGCTCTGCAAAAGGAGCTTGAAGCTGGAGATCGATGAGAAGCTGATCGGGACGAATATCAGAAACTTTGATCAACTGAAAAAGATTGTGTCGAAGATTTAAATGTTCTTTACTGACAATCCGACAGTAATGTTCAACAAAGGGAAGGCTCCTAAAGAGCGGACTTCTAATGTGAAAGAAGTTAATGCTGTTGACTTTGTCTCGACAATGGAAAAGACCGGGGGTAGACCAATGCAACTGCCTCCACATGCAATGCCAAGGGAGGCGGCAGGATGTCATTCCAGAAGATGAAAAGACCATACCCCTTCGCTAGGGAATACACTAGGAAGTTGTTTAATACCTGCATCCGAGCGAATCTACTAGCACTTCCAGAGCCAAAGAGGCCAACCGAAGTCGGGAAGACGAATGAGCCCAATTACTCCTTATATCACTATATACTGGGACATGTGCTGAAAGATTGCTATCTATGCAAGGATGAAATTAAGAAGCTCATCCAGGAAGGGGCCATAGAAATGGGGAAGTACCTTGTAAGTCCACCCCAACCGCACCAAAGCCAAGGCAGGTCTTTGCGGTAAATGTGATTCACATGAACGAAGACTCATCTTGGGATGACCCAAAAGAAGATGTAAATTCCTCTCCGGAGCGAGAGGCCATACCTACTTACACTCCGGCAAACGCCAACATATACACCGGCGACACCTCCATCTGAGGATCCCATCAGGGAGATGCTATAAGAAATTCAAGTCAGCCTGGGACAATTGTTTCAACAACAAGCAGCCTTGACAGAAAAGGTGGAAGAGCTCTCAAAACAGTTGGCCGAAGTCTTAACAGAGAAGAGGGCTCGTCGATCCACTTTGACCGAAGGGTTGAGGTCAAAACATCAATGCATAAAAGGCAAGCAGGTGATTGACTTGAATAAAAAGCCTGAAGCACAATACAAGAAGCAAATATTTCCCAGAAGAAGAAGGTGCAATCACTGCAATGGTGAGCCCAAAGACATTCTGATGGTCGAAGAAAGCCTAAGAAGAAGGCAAGCCACAGGCGAAGAGAAAGAAGGAATAAGAATCAAAAGTAACACGTCCTTCAAGAAGGAGTACTCCTTTCCAAAGGAAAAGACCCGAGAACTCTTCAGATTGTGTATGAACCAGAAGGTGATGGCTTTGCCCAAGCCTAAGGAGCAAGAAGAAATGTATGAAGAAGACATATCCTGGTATTGTCCATATCACCGCGCTGACGGCCACTCCATTAAGCAGTGTATTGCATTCAAAGATGAAGTGGAGAAGCTAATCCGAAGTGGCGGAATAGATAAGGAAAAATATTTAGTGTATCATCCGCGGCCTCCCAACCGAAGTGTTGATACATAATATGGCAAATGTGCTACATGTGAATGCCGGGGGCAATGGGAAGACATCGGTTGAAGGAAAAGACAGTTCTGAGCTTAAAGAAACCCCTCTATATCACTATGGAGGAATAATCCTGGATAGGCCTGCCACTCCTCGGACCAAAGCCACCATAGACACTTTCGCAACGGTCGCGAGAGAGATGGAACAACGAAGCCTGAACCGGCAGCACAAAGCCATCAAGGAGAAAGAAGCAAAAGCGAGTTCTTCCAGCGGTAAGCAAAAATGGTATTCGGAGAATATCAGATGTTGTTGGATGCAATTGTCGAGCAAGCCATCAAAGCTATATTTGATCGCAACCAGCTTGAAAAGCAGTGGACTCTAGTCCAGAAGAAGAAGATCGAGCAGAATCACACAAGGTAGGTAGGATGGAGCAAGGAAAAGCCCATGTTCGTGTGCCTCCGCCGCAGAAAATGCTAGCTCAGTCCCGTCTCATCAAAGAGGCGGCTAAAAAGAAGCAGCAAGAAAAGAATCGAAAAAATAATGAAAAAAGGAAGATAAAAAAGAAAAAGTTCAGACTAATGCTGCAGACATGCCGAAGCAAGACATGACACCTCTACACAAGTTATAAAGGATCATTGATGAGTTGGAAGAATACGCGCCAGGTCGTCCGGTGAATAAAGTGCCACTAGATGAATATATATCCTGAGAGGAAATCGAGAAGAAGTCTCGCCTAAAGTGTTGGTTGTTACAGCTCCACCAGTACATATGGAACACAGGGAAAAAAGCTTTTTATGATGATGATGAAGTTGCTACCTTCTGGGAGGGAAAAGTAACTATAGAAGGACTGGAAAAGCAATTTCAGTCATTCTCCTGTAATATGACATGTACAATTTCAAACTAGAAGTGGCATTGATGATGAGATCCGGTGTGTTTCACCCACATCCAGAAGACCCCTGGCAACGTACCAGAGAAGAAAAAACTCGTAGAGTCAGGGAAGAGGCCGAGGCCGAGACCGAAACCGCAATGGCAGTCATGGTTGAGGCAGGAATGCCGCAAACCAAGACAATGTGATCCACTTCAGAGGAGAAATTCCGAAGCCGGTCCTTGAGCCATAAGTGGGAGAGAATGTCTACTTTTACCCCTCATCCGATGAAGAGGCAAATCTCGCGGCAAGTCCCGAAGAGGCGGGTCCAACAGTAAATCCCGATGAAGCAGGTACTTCGGCGCCGCCTGACGCCGCAAAAGACATAGAAGCCTTGACTTGTCTGTTTGACGGAGGCCTGAGTGTTGACTCTCAGGAAAAGGAGACTCTGGCCAAAGAAGCTCCGGAAGAATCAAGATAGCAGAAAGCACTGATCGAGACTCCGAAGAGCACAGCCGAAATACTGCCAACTATTGAGAAGGCTCGTGCAAGAGCAGATCGAAAGATTTTACAGCCAATGAAGAGGATGTCGGCAGGCCTTAGCATCTGGGAAGCCATCTCCCTCAGTAAGGAGATAAGAGAAGCGCTCATCACTATCCTGCAAGATCCAGAAGCCTATGAAGTCCACTTGGCTGAAGTTCAAGCGAATTGTACACAGTGTACGAAGCTACAGTGACTTTCACTAAAGAAGACATGTTACTTTCTCCCTGCCATAATAGGCCATTGTACATGACAAGCCAGATCAATGGGCGAGAGATAGATCGGATCTTGATAGATTTGGGGTCCGCCGTCAATATCATGCCATTCAAGACCTTCCAGGCTTTATACCTCACGCCTTATATAAAGAAGGTACAAGGGGTTACCATATCAAGCTTCAACCAAGATGTTGAAGAGGCTTTGGGGCGAGTCGATGTCGAGTTAACTCTAAATAATTGGGTGACCTATGTGCCATTCCTAATTGTCGACTCCAATACATCGTTCAAGGTGCTCCTAGGGAGGCCTTGGTTGCATAAAAATTGGGTTGTTCCCTCCACCCTACATCAGTGCATCAAGTACACCAAAGACGGCGAGTAAGACCAGATCTTTGCTGATCGGGAGCCGTTCAAAGCCTATGATTGCCATCATGCTAATGCGCAGCTATATTTTGACAAAGCAATGGACCTAGCAACCGATGAAGCCCGTGGTAAGGGAAAGCAGGTGGTGAGAGAATCCTATAATGAAGAAGGGGGCATAGAAGCCAAAGCTGAAAAAATCAGACGAAAGCCAAAACCCCTTGCTAAATACGGGAAGCCCGTTATCAACTTGGAAGCAAACTTCATCAGCACAAAGGTAGAGGCAAGTGTCTGCATGGCTCCCAATTTAATGAAGTTGGTTTGTCGAGAAGTTCACACAGTGGAAGAGCTGAAAACCTTCATTGTCCCCCACAAAGACAATCGGCGAATTGTCTTCTACAAGGGAGATTTGATGCCCGAAAATTCCCCAAAGGATGATTTTGGGTTGAAAACACCTCAACAAGAAGTTGAAGAGGAAATCACAAAATTAGAAGATATGCCCCTGTACATAAAGAATATGTGTCAACATCAGAAAATCCCAGACAAACAAAGTGCAGTCAGAAGCAAATTCTTCCAAGAGTTGTGGTATTCAACTGAGGTGAGGGGGCAACCTCTCTTCTCCAAACAAGATCAAAGGGGTTTGGGCTATGGACGACGTCGTGGTCCCTCTATCCACTATGCAGTTAATATGGTGAGCATGTCATCATCTGAAGCAAAGGGGCAGATCTCAGAAGCAAGAGTTGAAAGCCCAGAAGAAGAACCTCTGCAGCTAGCCTCTCCGGCGGGGTCTAGTTTTGTAGAAAAAGAGTCAGCTTGGCATGAAATACATGTTGCCGATACTGATGAAGAAGAAGACTACGTAGATGTTCAACCAGCTCCACGAGAAATGGAAGACGGCGGACAGGCTACAGTTGATGAACTAAAAGAAATCAACTTAGGCGGATCAGAAGATCCACGTCCAATCTTCCTCAGTGCATTGCTGAGTGAGGAAGAGAAGCAGGCATATACAGAATTACTCTTGGAGTATAGAGACTGTTTTGCCTAGAACTACAAAGAAATGCCTAGCCTGGATCCCTCAATGGTAGAACATGAGTTGTCCATCCTACTTGATGTTAAGCCTATAAAGCAGCCCCAAAGGCAAATGCGTCCAGAATTGGTAGTCAAGGTAAATGCAGAAGTCGACAAGATGCAAGAAGTTGACTTCATCGAAGAATGCATTTATCATGTATGGCTGGCCAATATTGTGCCAGTGAAGAAGAAGAATGGACAAGTCCGAGTCTGCATCGACTTCCGGGACTTGAACAAAGCATGTCCCAAAGATGACTTTCCACTACCGATCACAAAAACAATGGTGGATGTCACTACAGGTTTCGAAGCATTGTCCTTCATGGATTGGTCGTTGGGCTACAATCAAATCAGGATGGCCATTAAAGATAAGAATTTTACAGCTTTCAAGACCCCTAAGAGTATATTCAATTACAAGCGAATGCCCTTTGGGCTAAAAAATGCTAGCGCCACCTATCAGAGGGTCATGACAAAAATATTTGATGAAATGCTCCATGACCTGGTCGAGTGCTATGTTGACGACCTGGTCGTAAAATTTGAAAGAAAAGAAGACCATCTAGCGGATCTCTGGAGGGTGTTCGAAAGGCTTCGGCAATTTCAATTGAAGATGAATCCCTTGAAGTGTGCCTTTGGCGTGTCCAGCGGCAAATTCCTCATATTTGTGATCAGATACCGAGACATAGAAATCGACTCAGACAAAATCAAAGCCATCCGAGAGTTGCCTCCTCCTAAAAACCTGACTGAGCTCAGATCTCTGCAAGGCAAGTTAGCCTACATCAGAAGATTCATCTCCAACTTGTCGGGAAGATGTCAACCCTTCTCAAAGCTGACAAAGAAGGTGTCACCCTTTGTATGGGACGAAGAGTGTCAGTAGGTCCTGGACAAGATCAAAGATTATCTCCTCAATCTACCAGTACTGGGGGCACCAATGCACGGCAAGCCTCTAATCTTGTATATCGCAGCCATGGATGCGTCACTGGGGGCATTGCTCGTCCAAGAAAATGAAAACGAAAAAGAGCAGCCTTTATACTACTTAAGTACAATGCTAGTGGATCTTGAGCACCGATACTCTCCCATGGAGAAAATGTGGTGTTTGATGTAAAGAAGCTGAGGCATTATCTCTTGGCACATAAGGTTCAATTGATATCACGATATGATCCGTTGAAGTTCCTCCTCAAGTAGCCTGCACTGTCAGAAAGATTGGGGAAGTGGGCCTTACTTCTTATGGAGTTCGACATCTCATTAGTGCCTCAGAAAGTAATAAAGAGGCAAGGCATAACTGAATTCCTGACAACTCATCCCATCCCCGAAGACACTCTTCTGAGCAGTGAATTGTCAGACAAAGAAGTGTTATCGGCACAAGCAGCAATGGAAATCCAGCAAGCAGAAGCCAAAACTTGGCAGTTATACTTTGATGGAGGATCAAGAACTGTCACAAGACCTGATGGCACATCAACAACCCGAGCAGGGGTAGGTCTTGTCCTCGTTACCCCTAAAGGCGAGGTGCTACACCATTCGTGTACACTCATGGAAGCTTTGACAAACAATAAAACAGAGTATGAAGCTTTGATAGTGGGGCTAGAAGTTGCTCTAGAAATTGGTGTCTGATGCATCCAAGTATATGGAGACTTCCTCCTTGCCATCAGACAGGTCCTCGGGATCTTCGAAGTCAGGAAGACGGAATTAATGGCCTATCATGATGTTGTGAGGCTAAGTGAAAGGCTCTATACTTCCGAAATAAAACATGTCAAAAGGGAGAAGAATGCTCAGGCCGATGCCCTCGCTAAATTAGCCTTCGCTCTAAAGTTGCCACCGACAAGCGAGGCTAAAATCCTTGTTAAAGATAGAAGACTCTTCCCGAGCTCCTTAAATGAAGAAGATGGTGTTCAAAGTCAAATTTGTTGAAGAAAATGAGGCAGAAGAAGAAGACTGGCGGATCCCCGTCATCAAAGTCAAGGAAGGATGGCTTCCAGATGACAAAGCTAAAAGGGTATGATTGTTACGTCGGACAATGTCCTACAAGATGATTGGCAGAGTCCTATATTGGCTGGTTCATGAAGACAAAAATGCAATCATCCTAAGGTGCCTTTCACCAAAAGAGGCGCAAAAGAGAATGAAGGAAGTTCACTCCGGAGTCTGCGGAGCACATCAGTCCGACCTGAAAATGAAGATCAACATCAAAATCAAGGGATTCTTCTAGCTGACAATGTATGCAAATTGTGAGAAGATGGCCAAGAGCTGCCCTCAGTGCAAAGCTTTTGGGCCAATCCCCAGAAGGCCCCCAAATCACTTGCATCCTACAACCCCTACGTGGCCTTTCGCTTATTAGGGTATGGATGTGGTAGGCCCACTCCCACCTTCGTCAAGAGAGTGTAAGTATGTTTTGGCTGCCACAGCATACTTACACGCGCTGGGCGAAAGCCGTCCGCTGAAAGAAGTTACAGGCGAAGCAGTGTCGCGCTTCGTCCGACACAACATCATATACAAGTTTGAGACGCCCAGTCGAATAACTTCAGACAATGGTACCCTATTAAAAAACCAGACAATTTACAAGATGGCTGCAAAATTTCACATTGAGTGGAATGCGTCTTCAGTCTATTATCTTCATGCTAATTGAATAGTTGAAACTTTCAACAAGACATTATGCAAATTGCTGGTGAAGATCAACGAAGAACAGAAGCAGAAGTGAAATAAAAAGATGCACGAGGCACTATGGGCCTACCGCACAATCTACAAGACCCCTATGGGCTGCTCGCCATATTCCCCAATGTATAGAGCAGAGGCAGTAGTTCCGATCGAAATTGAATTGGCTTCTTACTGGGTGGCTCTACATTATGAATGGCAAGAAAGTTACCTAAATGAAGCATAAAGGCGCTACGAGGAACTGGCAGACCTCGAAGGCAAAAGATTGGCAGCTTACCAACGCCTGCAAGTCTATCAAGCCCGGATATCCAAGGCTTTTGACAAATTGGTGAAAGAAAGAGTATTCATGAAAGGCGACCTCGTTATGGTCAAGCAAGAGGTGCCTATAAATTAGTTGATGAAAAAGGCAATGTGACATTTCCTCCATTGAACGGATGTCACATGAAGTTATATTATGCTCCGGAGCATGAATTGTCCAAAAATACACAACTAAAGAAGTCTTAAACCTTGAACCCGGTTGAGGTGAAAACCCGCAAGGGAGCCTCAGGCAAAAATGGAAAACCTTGCTGTGTGAAAATCCGCAAGAGCGCACAGGAAAAAATAAGAAGGGGCTAGCCTTGGCGAAAACCTGTAAGGGCGCTATAGTTAGTATTTAAAAAAAAAAAAAAAAAAAAAAAAAAAAAAAAAACACTATTGGGGAATGACTCGCAAAAGTACCCTTATGGGGGGAGAATTCTCCTCGCCTATCTTTGGTAAGGGTTGAGTTTTCCTGCATCCTTATCCTAGGAGGATGTCAGAGTCGTCAATAACGAGAAAATCCTTAGATCACTCTACAAGTGGTGGAATGACATTCAATAAAGGGCTACAACCGAGACGACGAGGACGATGTCCTCCCGACTCGGTAAAGAAGTGAGAAAATTTGATCTTCACCTTGAATAGGTTCAAAAGATTCCTCCATCCCAAAGTTGTTTGTCCCATCGAGCAAAACCAAAAATCCAAATTACCCCAAGTTTCGGCCCAGGGAGCCGTTGTATCCTAAAACCCAAAGTTTCCTAAGTTTCCGGCCCAGAGAGCCATTGTATCCCAAAACCTAAGATTCCCCAAAGTTTCCGGCCCGAAGACCCGTTGTATCCCAAAGCCTAAAATTTCTCAAAATTTCCGGCCCAGAAAGCCATTGTATCCCAAAACCTAAAGTTTTCCAAAGTTGTCAGCCCAAGAAGCTGTTATATCCTAAAACCAAAAATGCTCCATCACAAAGCTTTAGAAACCCAAAATACCCCATCCCACCGGAGAATCTCCATCAACAAACCCAAAAGTCATGGCTACTCGGAGTCTTTATCCCCTTGAAAAAATCTAAAAAAATCCATGGCTACTTAAGAGTTTTTATCCTCTTGAAGACCCAAAATTCATGGCTACTTGAAACATTTATCCCACCTGAAAACCCAAAATTCATGGCTACTCAGAGCCTTCATCCCCTTGAAAACTCAAAGTGGATGACTATTTGGAGTCTTCATCCCCTCAAAAAAGCTCAAAAGTCCAACATACTATCTGGAACTTTTACTTTTCAGGAGTATCTCTAAAGTTTTCGTCCCACCGGAAAAGTTCACCTAAAAGCCATTCGGTCCCCAAAGCTTCACAAACCTATAAACCCTAAGTTCCACCACCTTGGCCCATAGGAAAGCCACAATTCCTTACCGAACAAAGTTAAAAATTCCATCCAAATCCGGCCCAAAGGGGAGGCATAATTCCCTACTTAGAAAAAAAAAAAAAAAGGGAGCTTAAAATTGAAGTGGTCCAATGGACTTAACTGTTCCCTTCCAGAAAAGGAACAATTAAGGGCAAAAAGGACCAAACCCAAAATGGCGCATTAGGCAAAAATAGATAACCCCACTGCATGAAATCCTGAAAAGGCGTACAGGCAAAAGTAAGAGGGGGCTAACTCCGGTGAAAACTCGAAAGGGCACTGGAGGTAGTTGAAAAAAAAAAAGAGCCAGTGATTGCTATGTACCCTTGTCAAGAGAGGGAACAGATATCCCTGCCGGGGGATCGACTGCAGCAATCCCTGGAGCGTAAAGTGATATACCTAGATAGCGAATGAACATCAAGTCAGAAAAACACCAGAAAGTATCGAAGAGGATTAAGCAATCCTATAAATGTCAATAGTCCCACCAGCTGGCTACGCCTCTTGAGGTGGCGACGAAACACCTTCTGGGAAGAGATTCTCAAGCTCAATCTCACGCTCCTCTACTACCAAAAAAAAAAAGGGAAAGCCGAGAAAACAAATGATCAAGCAAGTGAAAGTCGAATCAACTTCACCAAAAAAAATTTGGGCGTCAGCCAGGAACAACAAAGACAGGCCTCATGCCTCGGCCACGACGCAAAGAAGCAATATAAAAGCCTATGAATCATGGCAAAGTTACCAAGTTCGACTTATTGAAATCAAAGCGTCGGCCAATTAGGGTTGTTTCCATAATGCACCATAAAATGCCAGAAGAGGGTATCTATACCCAAAGATCGAATTGTTGCAGTCAAAGCTTCGGCCAATTAGGGTCACATCTGTAATGTGCCCTAAAATGTCAAGAGTGGATTATTCACACTCAAAGTTCGGCTTATTAAAGTCAAAGCTTCAGTCAGCTAGGGTCACTTTCATCATGTGCCCTAAGATTTCAAAAGATGATATCTATACCCAACGATTGACTTGTTGCATTCAAAATTCCGGCCAATTAGGGTCACTTCCATTGTATACCCTAAAATGCCGAAAAAGGGGTATTCATGCCTAAGTGTTTTTGAAGAAGTTGAGAAATGTCGAAAGATGAGCTACCCTGGCTCAGAGGCAATAAAATTCTGGAGGGTTGATACTACAAATAATGGTTCAATCCCAAGATCTCAAGGCAGGTTACAAAATCTCAAGACAAAGTCCACGAAGCCTTCAGCCGAATGCAAGATGAGTGCACGTAATGAAGCCAACGAGAGGTCCTGATGCAGATACACGGGACATATGCCTCCACCCCTGCTCCCAACACATATCCTATGGGGGGTATTTGTTGAAACATTTTTTCAGAAAAAAAAAAAAAAAAAAGAGACAAAAAAAAGAAGGGAGGGCCCAAAAAAAAAGGGAGAAATGAGGGAAGGGAGGGGGGGGGTTGCCACCGGTGGGGGGTCCCTACCGCCCCCCCTTGCCCTCTCTTTCTCACTCATTACTCCCTATATAAACCCCCCATTGGGGCTGCTGCAGAGCACGCCCAGAGCAAAAGAAAAAAAGAAGTGGAAAGACTCTGCTCAAGGAATTCTGCAGAAAATGAAGAGTAAAAAGGACTATTTTGGAAGATTTTTGTGTGTGGAAATAAAGAAGGACAAGGATAATTTTATTTTCTATTTATTATTGTAATATTGTGAACAATAATCAAATTAAGTGGGTTTATTTCTATTGGTGAAATAGCCCTTAATTGTGCTTGATTTACTCTTATTGGTAGAGTAACCAATTTTTAATGGTTTATTCTTAATAGAATGACCATGTGGTTATTGGTTCTCTCTTATTAATAGAGCGACCATACACTACATGAATCATTTCACTAGAGTGACCATTATCTATTGATTTTCTCTGATAATTTGTTGATTTACTGTTATTAGTAGAGTAACTAATTTTTAATGGTTCACTCTTAATAGAATGACTATGTGGTTATTCGTTCTCTCTTATTGATAGAGCGACCATACACCACATGAATCATTTCATTAGAGTGAACATTATCTATTGATTTTCTCTAATAAATTAGTTGGTTTACTCTTATTGATAGAGTAGCCATTGTTTTTAATGGTTCATTCTTAATAGAATGACCATGTGGTTATTGGTTCTCTCTTATTGATAGAGTGGCCATATAACCCACAGGTCATTTTATTAAAGTGGCCTAAATTGTGTAAAAATGTTTTAAATCAACGAAAATATCTCGTTATTGTCTCATGTTCTTATAATTGTGGTTCGTTCATATTGGTTGAACAGCCAACTTGTTTTGGTTTCTTCATATTAGTTGAAGAACCATTAGGATATATCCTTAAGCATGTGGTGGCCTTCACGCCCCATTAATTAAGGATATCATTTATGTCCTTCATCCTCCTAATTGAAACTAAGAAAGAGGGATATGTTGTCCAAAGAATCTCTTATCCCTTTAAAGGATACTTAAAGGATACATTGACCATTTCATCTTCTTTTAAGGGTCCTAATGAAGGTTATGTCTAAAAGACTAATTTTCTTAGTACTCTTAAAAGGCCCTAAGTCCTCATGCCCTCATGAGAACTCAAGAATCCTTAAATGTCCTTCAAGGGGTCCTTGTAAATGAAAGAAATCTTGTTTGCATACATCCAAGGCAATTCATTCATGTCTTATCAATAGGCCTTAATGGACGGTTAATCAAGGGTTGCCAATTAATAATTGGCGTAATTAACACTGATCAAGGTCAGTGGGGAGAAGTCAAGAACACAGATCCATACTTGATCCATAAATCCTAGACTCGAGGAATAATCACAGGTTCTCAAAGTCTACATTAAAAAGAGAAGAACATGTTTTTTTTCAAAACTCCAAAATTCTCTTCTCAAGAAATCAAACCTCTCTTTAAATCAAGAAAATCATCTCTTGAAAAATGAAGTCTCACAACTACATATCTCACACCTTCAGTATGCTGATGACACTATTTTGTTCTTGTCTGCTCGGGAGGATCAAGTATTTGTCGCCATATTTACTCTGGAGCTGCTCAGGGAGGTCACAGGGCTTTCAATCAATTTCAAAAAAGTCAGTTGATTGGGATCAATGTAGGAGAGACAAACATAAGGAGGGCAACACTTATTTTGGGATGTCGGAGGGGCAAATTCCCTCTGAACTATTTAGGTTTGCCAAGGAGCCCTTCACAGTAGACATTGGGAGAAGGTGGTTCAGAAGTTTGAGAGTCGACTTGCTGGGTGGAAGGGAAGGCTGATGTCATATGGAGGGAGATTGTCCTTGTGCAGGTCGGTCCTTGATAGCCTTACTATCTATTACATATACATCTTCAGGATTCCCACAGGTGTGACGAGGAGAATAGATTCCATCCATGCTAGATTCGTTTGGCATAGGGCTGGGGATCCTAAGAAGGGAGGTTTCCATGTCAAATGGTCCAGGTTGGGCAGATCCAAAGAAAATGGTGGATTAGGCATCAAGAACATCCAATCATTCAATATGGATCTTCTGTCCAAGTGGCTGTGGAAATAGTGAAATCGGACTCAAAAAAGTGGTGGGAGGTTGCAACACAGAAGTACTATGCCAATGCTAGACTGTGGAATATAGAGGTGGCAACAATGTACAATGTCTCCCTGGCATGGAGAGGTATCCTTTCTAGCATAGATGTCTTCATGGCAGGTTCATTCATACTCATTGGTGATGGTAGGACTCTGTTTTGGGAAGGTAAGTGGAGTTCTTCTCAACCTCTACACCACATGTTCCCAAGGCTATATAGCATCTCTCTGCAACAGACGGCATTTGTTTTCCAAGTGGTGGATACAGATATTTCTCAGAATGGTTGGAGCCCTTTGTTCAGAAGAGATCTGAGGGAGGAAGAGGAAAGGGAGCTTTTAGGATTGTCCAGTGCCTACAAGATTTTCAGCTGGTGGGTTCAGTTAAGGATCAATGGACTTGGAGAAGGGGCAAGGAGGGGAAGCACTATGTTAAATCGGTTAACAATATTGTTGCAAATGAGGGAACTAGATATCCTTTTTTCTCCTCGGTCTAGAGGTTCAAAAGCCCCCCAAAGGTGCAGATCCTAATGTGGAGGGCCTCCATTTATAAACTGCCTACTTGTGATAGGCTGGTGCGCTTTCTACAAGATTTGCCCACGATATGTTGTTTATGTGGAACGGAGGAGTCATAAATTGACCATTTATTTACTTCTTGCTCTTTTGCAGTAGAGGTGCGGCAGCTGCTGTGTGCTCAAGCCCAGACAAGGTTCAATCAGTTTGATTCAGTGGAGCAGCTCCTCCTACTCTTGGGAAGACATTGGACGCAGAAGCAGGATCGGGTTCTATGGTGGCTACTCCTACTACATGCCACGATCTGGGCCTTGTGGACCAAATGGAATAGTAGAATTTTTAAAAGGGAGGCTGAAACTCCTCATAGGGTTTTCTTCTCTCTTTTGTTTGTGAGCAAGTCATACGGTGGGCTAAGGTCTCTTGTAATTTGAATAGGGATAGTTCCTTTTTGTTTACCCTTTTGCAGGATACTTGAGTAGGTTTCCACCACCTTGACGTTTTGTACAGGAGGGACTGTTGGTGGTTGTTCCCTTCTTACTCGTACATTTTCTCTTGTTTCGATCTTTATAATACAACTGGTACTACCCACATTCAAAAAAAAATGTTGCATATGTTTGGCTGGAATACTAGTTTTGATATGGTATTTCTTTTTTTAACTGGATGGTACCATGGTTTGCCATTATTGTATCAGATCATGCCAACTAATATGAGTCTACGCGTATATGAGTGAGTTTGATATGTTGGGATGCATGGACTTGCCGATACACATCCGACTTGAGCCGACTCAATGTGACTCGTGCCAACTCGTGCGATACGCTGCAATCCGGCAGGGGTCACTGCGATCTAGCTCAAGCCTACTCGATGTGACTTGATGTGGCATGTATCGTATTAAGTAGACTTTTTTTATAATTTGACAAGTAATTAGAGGTTTTTTCCAATTGATAAATAATTGGACTTTTTCTCCAATTCAATAGGTGATTTACAGTTTTAAATTGATTAATAGGGTAGATTTCTCCTAAATTTGGCTTAAAGTCATTATCATTAATAAACCACTAGAGTTAAAAGTTTATTTATGTCATAATTATTCATAAAATTACAGAATCTGAAGAAAAAAAGTAGAAATAGGCTTCATCGTCCTTACTCATGTGAGTCGGCCCGAATCGGATCAATACCATACTATATCTAGGAAGATACGGTCTCGTACGGATTTGCGATACAACAAACCTTGGATGGTACTACTAAATTGTATTAATGAAAAGGAAGGTGATATGAATGTATACAATGATGCTCTCAAAAGAGTCCTCTATACCATGGTTTACCGTATCGTACAGGATCGGGCCAACTCGTACGAGTCGACTCGTATTTGGACAAGTCTGAGTCGTTGGGTTGCCTTGACTCAACGATCCTCTTTAGGCTCGGTCCGGCTTGAACTAGATCATGCCGACTTGTACCGAATCGTATGAGTCACTTACAATCTAGTGCGATCCGGCACTGTTCGAGCGATGTGTGATCCGGCCTGAGACTATACAATATGCCATGCATGAGATTATGTTCATTGTTTGAACATTGAGATTGAGGCATGAGCATTTAGTGAGTATATTTCTCTTAAATTTGTTCGTTTAGTCTTTTGATTGGGGTTTTCTCAATTGGTAAGTAGATTTATATTTTTTACAATTTTATATCGATTAACATTGAGTAGTGCTCTTAAAAGTGACTTATACTCATTGACGTTAACAAAGCACATAAGATAAAAGGTTAATTATATTATAATTAATCATGAAAGTAAAGGATCTGGAAAATTTTAAAAAAACTAGCTTGAATCACCCAAACTCGCACAACTCGTGCAAGTCAGACCGAGTTAGCCCGAGTCGGATCGGATCTAACTCGTATCTGCAAGATCCCAATCCACTCCAGACCAACGAGTCAGCAAACCTTGCTCTATATAAAACACCAAGATGGTGTGTCACTCATCCTTCTCCCAAGAAAACAAAAAAGAAGGAAGTAATGATCTCTTTACAAAAGACCCTCACCCATTCCCTTACCCTACTATAGACAAAGACCACTACTCTATCTGGGTCAGAAGCCGCCCCCTTGAAGATTCTCTTGTTTCTCTCTCGACAAACGCCCCATAGTGTGGCATGGAGCAGCCACCAAATAATGCAGTCGCCCTTTGGAGTCCTAAGAAAAGACCATTGTCGAATGAGGGAGTCCACCTTGTCTGCCAGCCACCTTGTTTGGTGCACCTTCAAGAGCAAGGCCCACAATATTCCTTGGCATAATTGCATCTCACAAGAAGATGGTCAAGTGATTCTTCCTCCTCCCCATGTAAGGAACACATGAAAGGCACATAGCACCTAAAACAGATCATCCTATCGCAAGGCGGGAAGCCACCAGTGGAGATCCTCCAAACCAAGGTTTTGACCTTTAGAGGGGACTTCGGAGCACGGATGGAAGTATCAGCCGATACCGATATGTATCGGCCGGTGGTACCAATACCAATACAGGGGGGTACCTTGATACCAATCTTTATAGTTTAAGAAAAAATTAAAAAAAAAAATATTTTGGCTGGTACCAAGCCAAAATGGGCCGATACCGACCAAAAACTAAACCTATACATATCGGGTATTGATACCCACCGGTACGGGAACAGATACCGAGATTGCCATCCTTGCTTCATAGTCCAAATATGGTGAAAAAAGGGAGTTCCTATGCCTCCATCTCTAATAATATGGTAAGCCAGCCTAACAAAGAAGGTTCCACTCCATTGCCAGGTACCCCTAGAAGATGCATCCACCATGTAGTCTTGCGGGACCAACAAAAGCGCAGCCAAATCCTATATTTCTTCGTCTTTAAGGTTCCTCCTAAAAAAGGAGCCCATCCCCCTCTACCAGGTGGATGCTGCTCCACATCTATGCCACAGAAGCATGAAGGTCAGAGGATATGCCAAAAAGCTTGGGAAAAGTCTGAGAGAGGGGCATCATCCCACACCACTTGTCAATCCAAAAGAGGCAATCATTATATGAGCCAGTGTCAGAATGATATCAACTGGCTAAAGAATGCCACACCAGACATAAGAAACATTGTAGTCTACAAGTAAAGAGACATTCCAAACCCTACACCTGGAGGAATACTTCTCGCTTATCGCACCCAACTAGAGGACCAACTATGATGTACCAAGCTTCCATGACCATTTGGATAGGAGGGCCAGATTAAAGTTACGAATGCCCTTACTACCTAGGCCTCCATTTTCTCTGCTCTTACAAACTCTGCCCCAATAGACCTCAAGGCCTCCTCTTTTGGGAACCTATGTACTCCCTTCCCAAAAGAATCTTCTCCAAGTAGCTTCAAGTGGTTTTTACTCATAGACTTTGGAATTTTGAATATGGAGAGAAAGAAGATAGGAAGGCTACCCAACACAGATTTGTCTTCTTGTGTGTGTATGCGTGTGTGTGATTTTTTTTTTTTTGGGGGGGGGGGGGGGGTTGGATGGACTTGATCAAACTCTTGGTGTCTTTTGTACAGGGGTCTTTTGTGAGCTTATGCTTTTTACACTTGTATACCCCATTTTTCAATTTAATATATTACATAGTACTATCTACTTTAAAAAAAATACAAATATACACAGCACCAGTCTATCCCCACAAGAGAGTAACCTACTGTTGGAACCCTTTTAAAGCAAAAGGGAGAGGGGGGAAGCCCCCCCACCGGTTGGGGAACTCCCTCCCACCAGTTCCAAGAGGGAAACCGGTGGGGGGGGGGGGGGGGGAGGAGGATTCCCTCCCTTCTTTCCAAATTTGAAAAAATCAAATGGGGGGGGGGGGGGGGGATTAATTAAAGTAAAGGGGGGGATTAATGAGGATCTTAACCCCATTCACACATGGGTTAAGAACTCCATGTAAACCCCCATTAAATCTCCATCCTAAACCCCTTTCACATGGGGCCAAATCTGAATTTAATGGGTCCTAAACCCTTTTCACATTGGCCAAACCACCCCAAAACCTTAAACCAAGGCTCATTAAAGAGCCCAAAAAAGGAAAAGTGGAGGAAATGGGGGAGGAGAACCCTCCCCCCGCCGGTTCCCAAAACCGGTGGGGGGTCCATCCGGTGGCACCCCCTCCACCGGTTGGAACCGGTGGGGGTGCCCACCGGATTCCCCCCCTCTCTCTCTTTTCTATTCTCTCTAATCTCTCTCCTCTCACCCTCATTAAATAAAGAAATAAAAAAGAGAAAAGGGAGGAGAGAGAAGCCAACCGGTGGGTACCCCCCACCTCAAGGATTCCGGTGGGTACCCCCCACCGGTTAAGGCTTTCAAACCTATAAGTACCCCCCAAGGGATAAGAAGAAGGCTATGCCCATTTGGCCCAAAATTTCTTAAGGGAAACTCTGCCAATTTGAAGACCAAATCCGGTGCTCTTGCCCGGGTTTGCTGCGATTTGGAGGAGATATTTTCTTGGAGGGCTCTCTTCTTAAGGTTTATTCTTAAGGGGAAGCTCTGCCAAATTTATGTTGTAAAATCACCGTTCTATAAGACGGGATTATGCCGAAATAATGAATGAAACGCCACTATTTGTTCTTTGAGCATATATGTGTGCATGTGTGTTCATGAATCTACTATTTAAGTAACACTATATTACTATATTTTCACATGCATAATAATTAGCTTTATAACTAATTAAAATACATAAAACATATAATTAAATATTCTAAAATATCATTGGCCTCATTCCATACATAACTAATCTTAGACTCATAATTAAAACTCAAAGACCCATCATTAAAACTCAATAATGAAACATTGAGACATAAAATAATATACTTAAGTTAAAAAATGACTTAAATACCCCCCATACTTAATTAATTAATAAAATCTGCGAAAATTATTTAAAATTAATAAAATAAATAAAAAAATCAGAAAAAAAACCAGTAATACTCAGTAAAAATCAGAAAACAAAATCTAGAGATTACATAAATCCAAAAATATGACTTAAATATCCTTCATATATCTAATTAATTAATAAAAATCAGCAAAATTAATAAAAAATTCAGTAAAATTCAGTAAAAAACCAGTAAAAAACAGTGAACCAAATCAGAAAACATATAAAATTCTGAAATGACTAAAATGCCCCTAGAACTTAATACAAATTACAAAAATACCCTCAAACATGATAAAAATCTGTAAAAATCACAGAAAATTCTTAAAAATATCAAAATCTCTCCTATGCCTAAAATACCCTCCAAACCTTAATAAGATGGGTAAAATTACCAAAATACCATCAATATGATAAAAATAAATAAAAATCTCAGAAAAATATAAAAATAGACTCCAAGTCTAATAAACCCAATTTAAGGTAAAATTACCAAAATACCCCTATAACTTAAATATGTCTAAAATGATCCTAAAATACATCCTAAAGGTTTTCAAGTCTCCCTAAAATGTTAAAAAACCTAAGGTGACAATAATACCCCTATACCCTCTAACTTGGCATAATTACAAAAATACCCTTATGGGTCTAAAATACTTGGAATCAATCCAGAATATTTGGAGTCAATCCAATATACTTGGAATTAATCCAAATAACTTGGAGTTAATCCAAAATCATATAAACCCATCCTAAACTTGGGTGAGGCCAAGAGCTTAACCTAAAATATACCTTCATATGCATGTGCTGCCTGTAGTAGTAGTGTTGCATGTTATAAGGGCATCAACGGACGGTTAATCAAGGGTTGTCGAGCGGTTGTTTGACGTAATTAACACTGACTGAGGTCAGTGGAGAGAGGTCATATACTCGGATCTTCGTCTGATCCGAAGTCCCGGACTCCCTGAGGGCTAATCCCAAGCTCTCATAGTCCAAAAATAAAATACATGAAACCGACCTATTTTTCTCCAAATATAAACAAAAATAATATGGATTTCTTAAATAATCCGATAGGGGAGAGACATGCATAGGTCAGGTCCCGAACAAACACCTACCTTTCCAACCAGCCAGGCAAGAGTTAAATTTTGCGGAGAACAGGCTGCCAAAACACTAGAAGGTGCCTGGCGATAGGGGGAGTCCCAGATAAGTGACGGAGAAAAACCCTATCTGGCACCTGAAAACAAATGCCGCCCTGGCCATGGCCCTATCAGACATGTTGATGTAGTGTTACTTTACTTTTGATATTAAAGGAATGAGGAAGACAGCATCCAAAGGGAAAGGAAAGAGTTAGGGATGGGGAAGAGAGAGGAGAGGGAGTCTTGAGATGCGAAGATTGAATTGCAACATTTTTAATATGGATTCATACCCATATTAAATTTGTTATGACAATAGATTTCACAGATGTATGCATACGAAAATTGTTAGAACTTAATCAATAGCAATATCAAAATTGCTAATGATAGAGACATTCAATACAGTAACCAAGCACCCATTAGAGATGAGATAAAATTGATATAACTCAGATTTATCCTGAATGCATAATTTCATGTCTCATTTTGCAGTTGACTGGCCGTTCCTGTTTCAGTCCTTTAGTTATAAGGAAGAATAAAAATCCATCATCAATCATTTGGATTTTTACAGGAATGTACATAGAACCCCTTCTAAATATGTAAATTTCATGTACACTCTTTGGAAATATAGTGCCACTCGTAACCTTTTAGTAAAGTTGTATTAGAAAGTAGAAGAATATGCTCGAAATATCTTAGACAAGCAAATGCCCGTTTCATTCTCATTAAAAGAGCCATTTAGTTTAAGCATTTTAGCTGCAGCAAAGTCACTATTTCCCGACAGGTTTATACAGGTTGAGTCGCAAACCTTACTGACAACGGTATGACCGTATGAGTGATATTATCTTTACAGAGGGCACAAGTATGCTTATGTTCATTTGAAAGCTCACTTAGAATTCGTTTATATTCTATTCAATGATTTAATTAATGCGCAAGTACATGGGACAAATACCTCTTTTCATTCATCTTCGTTTATTGAGTAGCTGAGAAGAATTTGAAAATGTTAAATGAATAAGCATTAAATGAAGTAGGATCATTTACTATTCAATGACCTTGAATTAAGCTCATGTAGCTTGATTATTAATCAAGCCAAGCTTGAACAGGCTAGAACTCAACTCTTTTAATATCCAAGCAACTCAAGCTTGAACAAACCTCAGCTTGATAATAAATAAACCAAGTTGGAATAGAGCAAAGCTTGGCTCAGCTCATCTCAGTGCAACCCTAACAAAAACCATCAACTCAACAAAACCTTATGTCGTCCTCGATGTAGTTGCACATAATTCGTAACCCACCCACCCCCCCCAGTATTTTTTTTCCTAGAGGCTTGTCTAAGACAAGTGTAGGTAATTCTTTCGAAGAACGTTAATCCAGTCTATGACCTGAGTCTCTCTTAGGGCTCAGACAATGGAGACTTCTTCTGATGAAGTTGGCATTATTCCCTCAAAAATGCAGCCTTGCACAAGCAACCCCCTTCCTCTGAACCTTCCTCTCAATTTCCTAAAAATGTCGGCTTCCATAGTTATCCATAAATGCCTTCCACAATGAACAATGGCCGACCGTTAATGCACAGATACACCTGTACTTTTTTCTGTACCAAGGCATCGACCAGATTTATACTTGTCAGTTTGCACTGATAAGCATTGATGGCTAATCGGCTAACCACCTATTACAGATTGATGACTTATCTGCCAATCACTGATTTCCTTCCCAAATATTGTGATCCTCTTCATCTCATCCTCTTTTTGCATGAACTACGTTCCTTTTTCTCTCTTTGGTCCTTTCTTTCAACATGCACATGTCTTTCACTCACGCAAGACCAGCAGAAACTATCTAGTGGCATGTGTGAGATCAGATGTTTGTGAGGCATTCTCAACGGTTAGAATGGCAATCACCCCCTCCCCTCCACACAAGTAATCCCACTTTGCATAACCAGCAAAAAAAAGGAGGGTGATCATTCTTTCTTACTACAGCCATCTTTCTTCCATTTTTGTAGTGGTGGTGATGGATTCCTAAAACCGTATCCCTCATTGTCATCTCAAAACCTGCCATGTCCTTTAATATCTTTTTTAAGTTGATTGATGTAATTGAAACCTTAATGGAGTTTTCACTTTTCATGACACAATGGACTTTCAATTGATATGTGAAATGCCTAAATAACATATTGAGTCTTCATTCTCTGATGTTGGAATTCTAGTGGCCTACATTTTTTTGTTGCGACTTCTATACAATTAAGGATATTTCCAATCATTTTATGATATTCTTATTTTGCACAGGTCTCCTGTTCATTTTTGTCCCTTTTGATGGAAAAACAACAGGAATCCTCCAGCCCCCGTGCCCCATTCTAACTGAGACCTCCAAGACTTGCAGCAAAAATTGATTGCAGATGATGAGGGTTAATTTGTCATTTGAATTCAACTGACAGTGCCAAAGAGTGTCAACAACAACTGCAATAACTGATCTCACATCACTAGAAAGAAAAGAAGCTTTCGCACGGAGAACAAGATTTCTACAAGAGAAGAGCTCTCCTAAGTGTAAGGGTTAAACCCAACAGTGAGTTTACCCATTTAATGTTAATGAACCCCATCAATTTGTGGGTAGAAGAATGAATGAAAAAAGAAAATCCCTTTTATATGGGGAAAATATTTGAGTGTATAACAGCCAACAAACAAAACCTTCCATGGGGAATGGACAGTATGCATGTCCTCCCCTTGCAAAAGTGATGGGCATGTGCATCAACCAGAATAAATGTTGCACTTTACTTGGATCATGAGTAAGACACCATCACGAGTATAATGTCTATTGTAAAGAAAGAGGAGAATTTATACATTCACTGCATGCTCTTGGGATTGCCAAGTCTGTAAAGTTGAATTTATCAAAGCTTCCAGTTATAGTGGAATACTTACTAACATAGAGAATCAACTGGAAAAGAATACATACATTTGTCCACTATAAATTGGATATGTCAGCTAAGCTTGTACCCCCCACCTACAGAGAGCAGCTAGAAATCTTATTGGGCTGATCCATCTCAGTCCAGAAGTTTACACACATTCTTTACACATAATTGAAAAAGAGTAATCCACATTCATTGACAAATCTCAGTCAATCTAGTTAAAGAGATTTACTTTCAAAAAGAGTCAAAGTTCATCTAGTTAATTCTTGATACCTAGTAGCACCACCATGAAAAAGCAGGTGCTATGGTAATCAATGCCAATCTTGTAAGTTTTAGAGAACCGCCACCAGAAAATAGTAGAAATTGCATTCTCAAATACATGTAACATCATTACATCCATGAGAATAAAAAGTAATATAGATGTTAGGAATTTGAGAAATGAACACACTATCTAGCAAGATCTACCCACAATGACCTCATGATCACAAATGAACTGAGGTCCTAAACCAGAACCTAAGGATATCATTTTCATTCAATATAATGATGTAAGAACTGGCACTTACAGCAATAGATGCTATTGGGTTTGTAATTCTCTCAATTGCCTCCAAACCTTCTCTGGCAAGACGAAGTTTGGTGTGACCAGAATCAGGTTCCACAATAGGAAACCTGTGAAAATTAAATTCTTATTACATGCTATAGGCAATTAATGCAACCTAAGATAATATGCATCTGCAATTTATGTAAGGCTCCTTGAAATCAAGATCAAGTGAAGAGATTCTGAAGGAATTTAGCAGAAAAAGATAGTCTTACATTCAACATCTTTGAGCTAATCTGACTGGCCATTAAGCAGCTGCAAGATCACCAATATAGCAAGCATAGAATGAAAGCAAGAAGAGAGAGAGAGAGAGAGAGAGAGAGAGAGAGAAACAAGTCCTCTATGCATAGTTACTAAATAATCATCACCTGTTACCAGATTTCAACCACAGGTAGCACCTCTAATTTACTCAGAGAAGACAATAATCAATCAATAGGCTCTATGCAATCATTCTGGGGTCAGCTAGTTACAACAAAGTATCCAATTCAAAGTTGTCCAAGTGGCTGGATGTCCTACATAACCCTCTAAAGTGTTGTCAAGATCCAGCAAACAGAAATTTGGACAGAAGGAGAGCTTATCAAAAGTCCCAACCAGAAGTCAGAAGTAGGATCCATTGATTTTTGCTGCTAGAATATCCTCTCAAAAGTGCCACAAGGGTAAAACTGAATTGTGGAGGAGAAAACATCTATTGTTCCTCTACTTCTATCACATTTCATTCCTGCCCCTGTGTTGGGCCTTTTTTTAATAAAGAGGGGGGAGAGGAGAAGCCCCCCCACCGGTTCCCAAACCGGTGGGAGGGACAAGGCCGGTGGCTACCCCCACCAGTTGGAACCGGTGGGGGTACCCACCGGACCCCTCCCACTCTCTCACTCTCTCTCTTCTCTCACCCTTATTAATTTTAAAAAAAAAAAAAAAGGAATGAGAGAGAGGCAAACCGGTGGGTAACCCCATCTTAAGAATTCCAGTGGGTACCCCCCACCTCAAAAAGTTCCGGTGGCACCCCCCACCTCAGAAATTTCCAGTGAGTACCCCCACCAGTTGAGGCCCCCATGGCCTATAAATATCCCCCAAGGGGTAAGAAGAACTCCATGCCCATTTGGCCCAAAATTTCCTAGGGGAAACTCTGCCCATTTGAAGACCAAATCCGGTGCTCTTGCCCGGGTTTGCTGCGTTTGGAGGATATTTTTCGTCTCAGAGGGCTCTCTTCCTAAGGTTTATTCCTAAGGGAAAGTTCTGCCGAATTTATATTGTAAAATCGCCGTTTTATAAGACGGGATTATGCCGAAATGATGAATGAAATGCCAATATTGTTCTTTGAGCATATATGTGTGCATGTGTGTTCATAAATCTATTACTTAAGTAACATTATGTTATTATATTTTCACATACATAATTAAATTATTAATTAGTTTAATAACTAATTAAAATGCATAAGTACATAATTAAATGTTCTAAAATACCCTTGGCCTCATCCCATACATAAATTAAATCTAGACTCATAATCAAAACTCAATAATGAAACATTGAGACATAAAACAATATACTTAAGTTAAAAAATGACTTAAATACCCCCATGCTTAATTAATTAATAAAATCTACGAAAATTATTAAAATCAGTAAAATAAATATAAAAATCAGAAAATTCTGTAAAAACCAGTGATACTCAGTAAAAATCAGAAAACCAAATCTGGAAATTACATAAACCCAAAAACATGACTTAAATATCCTTCATATATCCAATTAATTAATAAAAATCAGTAAAATTAATAAAAAAAATCAGTAAAAATCAGTAAAAAACACAACCAAATCTGAAAACATATAAAATTTTCAAAATGACCAAAATGCCCCTAAAACTTAATGAAATTACAAAAATACCCTCATCCATAATAAAAATCTGTAAAAAAATCACAGAAAATTCTTAAAAAATATCAAAATCTCTCATATGCCTAAAATACCCTCCAAACCTTAATAAGATAGGTAAAATTACCAAAATACCCTCAATATGATAAAAATAAATAAAAATCTCATTAAAAAATAGAAAAATAGACTCTAAGTCTAATAAACCCGATTTAAGGTAAAATTACCAAAATACCCCTATAACTTAAATATGTCTAAAATGATCCTAAAATACATCCTAAGGGTTTGAAACCTTCCTAAAATACCCTTACAACCCAAACACACTTAAAATAACTCTAAAATACCTCCTAAGGTTTTGAAACCTTCCTAAAACATTAAAACTCATTTCACACACTAAAGTGATCATAATACCCCTATACCCTCCAACTTGGCATAATTACAAAAATACCCTTATAGGTCTAAAATACTTGGAATCAATCCAGATAACTCGGAGTCAATCCAAAATCTCTTAAAAAGTCCCCCAATCAATTATAAATCCATCCTAAACTTGGGTGAGAACAAGAGCTTAACCTAAAATATATCTTCATATGCATGTACTGCCTATAGTAGTAGTGTTGCATGTTATAAGGGCATTAACGGACGGTTAATCAAGGGTTGTCGAGCGGTTGCTTGACGTAATTAACACTGACCGAGGTCAGTGGAGAGAGGTCATATACTCAGATCTTCGCCTGATCCGAACTCCCTGAGGGTCCCAAGCTCTCATAGTCCAAGAAATAAAACAAATAAAACTGACCTATATTTCTCCAGATAAAACCAAAAAGACCAAAAAATGATAGGATTTTTAAGTAATCCGACAGGAGAGATAGCTAGGTTAGGTCCCAAACACCCTGGCAGCCTGGGCACACTCTAAGCTCGTGCTAGGCAGGGAAATGAAACAATCACATTACATGCAAAATTTAAGAAATGAACATACAAAATTAAAACAAAAGGCATTATCTTCCCAGTTCCCAAACAATGAAAATGGTTATATATATATATATATATAGAGAGAGAGAGAGGGAGGGAGAGAGGTGCTGTGGTGCATTCCTACATGCATGTGGTTTAACCGCATGGTATGTATCGACCCCATCCCCATGTTAAAAAAAAAAATGATAATAAATTTTAAATATTAAATTATCCCTCCCTAGGGTTGTTTCCATACCTTGGGACTTAATTTTCACTGTCCAATCGCATCTAACTTTATTATAGTCGTCCAATCGGGTGCGAGCAAATTGGTCATGAATACTAAAACCCCAAGGGATAGAAACATCTCTAAGGATAATCTAATGAATTTTCTATTTTTGAGCTATTTTCATTATTTTTTTAATATTTTTTGCATGTACCCGATGGACAGCTACAATTGAGTTTCACGATCAGATGGTTAAAATTAAGTCCCATGGGATGAGATCAAGCCAACAGGGGGTAATTGAATATTTAAAATCTTACGATAATTTTTTTTATTTTTCATATGCGATTCGATATAAGGTTGAGAGAGAAGAAGGGAAGAGAAAAGAATAAGCAAAAGACTCAGGATTTTTTATTTTATTTTTTTTGGGGTGGGGGGGGAGGTGACAAAAACCACAAGTATTAATATTATAATTAAAAAGGAAGAGTACAGCAGAAGACTAAGATGGAAGTCCAGTGAAAAGATTGTAGTAGTTCAGTCTCAGGAAAACATAGAAAATACAAATACAACACCAAACCCTAAGCATAAATATCAGAGGATTATTCTTCTATCTTCCCCCCACCTCGCAAGTTGCATCTAAGATAAGATTTTAAGTAAATGCCATGAACTCTTCAAGTTCAATATCAGCAAGATTCCTTCTGAGTTGAATACTCACAACCGTTACTTTCCCTGTTATACAGAAACCATTGATAGGCTCACTTTTTCCCACTGCTATATCAAAAAGATGTCTGAAAACTTGAGCAAAGCCATATCTATACACCATCAGCCTTCCCAAAATCTGATCTTCCTGCCATTACAAACTTGAGAACAAGTGGATGCTTCTAGAAAGTCAGCGGTCTTGACAATGTGCTTCCATTTACAGAAGACTAAGTTTTTTAAGTAGATGGCACCACAAAAATATATTAAATAAAGGGATGTACAAGTGTAGGAGCGCAAAGCTCTAAAGAAACACCTATACAAAAGACACCAAGAAGGTGTGTCCCCATTACAACTCCAACAAAGACAAACAGGAAGATGAGCGGGTTTGAGCTGCATACGAAAGCTTTCCCATGCCATAATCCTCGCACAAATAAAGGCAGCAAGGCTATCCACCGACTTGGATTCCCCCTTAAAAATCCTGGCATTGCATTCTCCCCAGATGGACAATAGGGTAGCAAACCAGCCACAACAGTTTGTGTTCATCTTTGGAAGTCCAAGGTCGCTCCCAACACCTGAACAGCACCTCTATAAAGTCAGGCAAGTGGTGCACAACATTGATCTTGTCGAAGCCTAGCTTCCACACCCCCAAAGAAAAGGGACAAAGAAGAAACAAATGCACCAGACTCCCTCATCTTGTCAATACAAGGGGCAAGTGGTTTTGATCCCATCCATAAATACAGCCAAATGATTACGTGTTGGGAGTCCATGAGAGATTCTCCAAACCAGAATCTGAACCTTTAATAGGCTTCTGGTTTGGAGAAAGCTTTAATGGGCTTCTAGCTTTCAGGACTTGCTAGCTTTAATGGCCTATAAGCCAAACCCACCGAGGACTTCTTGCTAGGATCACATTTCTGAATCTGCAAGACTGCACAATAGAGTGTCCATGTAGGAGATGACGGAGCACTGCTAGCTGAGTAGTCTCCTCCTCCTAAAGGTCCCTCCTAAAAGAAGGAAGCCATGCTTTCGACCCCCCACATCTAAGCTGCCATTGGCACTATGGGGTAAGCAACCATGAAGGGTAATGGGAAATTGTCCTGAAGACAGATATCATCACACCATCTGTCCTCCCAAAATGACCATCTCTGCCCATTGCCCAAGATATGCTGGACACTGGCAAAGTTGACATCCAAAGCTTTTAAAATACCCTTCCAAAGAGGGAACATACTATGGGTGGAAGGACTGCGATCCTAGGCCCTCACATGCCTATAGTCCTTCAGCATATAATCTCCGCACAAAGAGCTCCACCTTCTAAGGCGAGCTGCCATAGACATTTACCTGATAACGCCAAGTTGAAGTCTTTGATATTCTTAAGACCAAGCCCTCCTCTATCTTTGTCCATACAAATTTCGACCACCCGATATCATGCCACCCCCTCACCTTACCTAACTCAAATGCCAAAAGAGTCTGCACTAAATTGTCAAGCTTCTTCACCACAGCTATAGAGGTCTGAAAGAGTGATAAAAAAATACACAGGTAGACTACCAAGCACTGACTTATAAAGAACCAATCCGCCACCATAGGATAAAAGTCGATGATCATGTACCAATCAGAACAATGGACGGCTCCTGGAGACAAAGAGAGGCCCAGATGAGAGATGAGAAATTGGCCCACATGAGAACCCAACAATGAAGCTGCTATGTACAGGGGACCACTTTTCACATTAACACCTACCAAGAGGCTCTGCCCAAAATTGAGCCGCAAACCACTAATGTCCTCCAGAATCTACAACATCTATCTAATGACACACTTACTAAGAGTCAACAAAACAAAAAGGATGATGTCATCATGTTGAAACCACTTTTTTGAAAAGAAAAAAAAGAAGCAAAAGGGAGGGGGAAAAGCCCCCCCCACCGGTTCCAAGGGGGAAACCGGTGGGGGGGGGGGGGGGGGGGAGAGGAGGATCTCCCTCCACTCTCTCTTCAGATTTTTTAAAAAAAAAATGGAATGTTCAATGGGAGGATTAATGGGGGATCTTAACCCCATTCACATGGGTTAAGAATCCCATGTGGAAACCCTCTTAACCCCATCCCAAACCCCTTTCACATGAGGCCAAGACATGGAGTTAATAGAGGTTAAACCCCTTTCACATTGGCCTAAAACCCAAACCCCCAAAGACAAATCTGAAAAAAAAAAAAAACCCCATTAAATGGGCCTTGGAAGAGGGAAAAGAAAAGGAGCATGGGGAGGGGAGAACCCCCCCACCGGTTTCCCAAAACCGGTGGGGGAGACCCCCCACCGGTTCCCAACCGGTGGGGGGGCCTAACCGGTGGCCACCCCCCCCCCACCGGTTGGAACCGGTGGGGGGGGTGCCCACCGGATTTCCCCCCCCCTCTCTCTCTCTCTCTTTTTAATGATCTCTCCCATCTCTCTCTCACCCATGTGATTAAAAAAAATTAAAAAGAGAGGGAGAGGAGGAGGAGGCAACCGGTGGGTACCCCCCCACCTCAAGCCAACCGGTGGGTACCCCCCACCTCAAGCATTCTGGTGGGTACCCCCACCGGTTAAGGCTTTGAAGCCTATAAATACCCCCCAAGGGGTAAGAAGAAGCCCCATGCCCATTTGGCCCAAAATTTCCTAGGGGAAACTCTGCCAGTTTGAAGACCAAATCCGGTGCTCTTGCCCGGGTTTGCTGCGATTTGGAGGCGATATTTTCTTGGAGGGCTCTCTTCCTAAGGTTTATTCCTAAGGGGAAGCTCTGTCAAATTTATGTTGTAAAATCACCGTCCTATAAGACGGGATTATGCCGAAATAATGAATGAAATGCCCATGTTGTTCTTTGAGCATATGTGTGTGCATGTATGTTCATGAATCTATTATTTAAGTAACACTATGTTACTATATTTTCATATGCAAAATAATTAGTCTTATAACTAATTAAAACACATAAAACATATAATTAAATATTCTAAAATATCATTGGCCTCATCCCATACATAACTAATTTTAGACTCATAATTAAAACTTAATAATGAAACATTGAGACTAAAAATAATATAGTTAAGTTAAAAAATGACTTAAATACTCCACATACTTAATTAATTAATAAAATCTGCGAAAATTATCTAAAATTAATAAAATAAATATAAAAATCAGAAAAATTCTGTGAAAATCAGTAATACTCAGTAAAAATCAGAAAACAAAATCTGAAAATTACATAAATCTAAAATATAACTTAAATATCCTTCATATACCTACTTAATTAATAAAAATCAGTAAAATTAATAAAAAAATCAGTAAAATTCAGTAAAAACCAGTAAAAAACAGAGAACCAAGTCTGAAAATATATAAAATTCCGAAATGACTAAAATGCCCCTAGAGCTTAATACAAATTACAAAAATACCCTCATACATGTTAAAAATCTGTAAAAATCACAGAAAATCCTTAAAAATATCAAAATCTCTCATATGTCCAAAATATCCTCCAAACCTTAATAAGATGGGTAAAATTACCAAAATACCCTTTAAATGATAAAAATAAATAAAAATCTCAGAGAAATATAAAAATAGACTTTAAGTCTAAAAATCCAATTTGGGCAAAATTACCAAAATACCCTTACAGTCCAAACACACTTGAAATAACTCTAAAATACCTCCTAAGGTTTTGAAACATTCCTAAATCATTAAAACTCATTTCATACACTTAAATAACCATAATCTCCCTATACCCTCCAACTCGGCATAATTACAAAAATACCCCTATGGGACTAAAATATTTGGAATCAATCCAGAATACTTGGAGTCAATCCAATATACTTGGAATTAATCCAGATAGCTTGGAATCAATCCAGAATCATATAAACACATCCTAAACTTGGGTGAGGCCAAGAGTTTAACCTAAAATACATCTTCATATGCATGTGCTGCCTGTAGTAGTAGTAATGTTGCATTTTATAAGGGCATCATACGGACGGTTAATCAAGGGTTGCCGAGCAGTCGCTCAGCGTAATTAACACTGACCGAGATTAGTGGAGAGAGGTCATATACTCGAATCTTCGCTTGATTCGAAGTCCCGGATTCCCTGAGGGCTAATCCCAAGCTCTCATAGTCCGATAAAATATAAAACCGACCTATAATTCTCTAGATAAACAAAAAAAATGGATTTCCGAATAATCCGACATAGGAGAGATGTGTCTAGATCAGGTCCCGACGAAGGTTAGAAAAATCTTCGCAAACACATCAGCATATTGCAAATGAGTAATCTGCCTGCCAGAGCTATGCACCTTGAAGCTAGAAATGATGTCCATCTGCTCCGCATTCGACCAAAAGCTGCTCAAAAGGCAGGACACCAAAATAAAGACAACGGAAGACATAGCAGACCACGGTCACTATGAAAGAAGGAGGAAGGCTGACTATTAACTACGATTGCAAGCCTACCTGAAGAGATACAAGCTGAAATCTACCTCACCCACTTATCTCCAAAACCCTGAGTGAGATAATATGCAGCAAACAAGTCAGTTGACTCTATCATATGCTTTTTCAAAATGTAATTTTGAGAACCAAGCATGCTCTCTATTGTGATTTCAGTGCATGCAAACATTCATGTGCCACCAAAAAGTTTCTCTTGAATGTGCCTCCCTTTAATGAAAGCTCCCTAGAAGATGACCACAACCTCTTCAAAATGCGCACAACAAGGTCCTATTAATCCCAACCGGGTGCGCTTTCCCCTCCTAGAACTCCAAAATTGCCTGAAGAATGTTAGACTTAACAATATCCCAGCAATGTTGATAAAAAAAAAAACATTAGGAAGCCATCAGGCTCTTGCGCTTTGTTGCCTGCAAGGGAAAATATAGCCTCTATCACCTCCTCCTCAGAGAAAGATCTAGAAATCTCACACTCATCCACCTGTAAGAGCCTGGCAGAACCCTTCAACAAATAACTGGCCTCTGAAAGTCCTCCTCTAAGAAGAGATCTGCATAGAAGTTTCTAACATGATGGAGAATATCCCCTTTGGTTGTAGGGATCCTATCCCCCTACCTGATGCATATCAACTCCTCCTCCCCAATGTTACCTTTTGGAAGTATATCGTATTCAAGTCTCCTTCCTTAATCCACTTGTCTCTCGACCTCTAGTGCCAATAAATCTCTAAGGAATCACCCCATATTCAACATTTAGCTTGCTACTAAGTCACCTTTCCTCATCATTGAGGTGCCCCACCTCCTCGGGAGCATCCAAACCGTCAATCTGCAAGAGCATGTTCTCCTTGGCTGCCCTGCGAGGCAAGCTGTTGCTGGCTCCCCGTATGGAGAGCTCTTTCAGCTTGTTCATAACTCTAGCCATGCCCCCCCCCCCCCAAACAAGGAATTCATACTCCTTAGAGACCACTTGAAAAAAATTATCCCCTTTGAGCCAATACCTTTCTAGCCGAAACTAGTGCTTGACTGCCCGTCTCCCAATGGAAGATGTCAATTCTGATCGTCGGGGATATATATATACAGAAATACCTAAACCTTTTTGGTACACGCACTCTCTCTCTCTCTCTCTCTCTCTCTCTCTCTCTCTCTCTCTCTCTCTCTCTCTCTCTCTCTCTCTCTCTCTATTCCGAATAAAGATCAAGTTATGATCCAACACAGGACTGGAAAGACGGTGCCTCTAGAGAAGGGAAATGTTCCTCGCAATCTAAAGATACAAGAAACCTGTCCAAACAAGAGAAAGGAAGGGGAATCCCTGAAGTTGGACCACGTACAAAGGGCGTTAGCAATACAGATGCCAATCAAAGTGGCCTCATATATGAACTTCAGAAAACCCTCCATCTATACATAGATTGTGAGCCACTGTCAAAAAAATTTAAGCTAAAGAAACTATGACATTGACATCATCCCCCACACACCATGGCCGCCCCAATCTACTATTCACCTCTAAAAGGTCCTCCCACATCTCCTTCTTCCCATCCTATCCTGTGGCTCATAAACCCCTATAAAGTCCCAAGCAAAACCATCATCTAAATTGCAGAAGGTGAGGGAGATGGCATGCCTTCCCACCTTACAAAACTCTACAATCTCCTCTGCTACTAAGTCATTCCAGAGAAGCATGATACCCCTCCATCTCTTGAGAGACAGAGAAGCAATCCCATTGTGTAGCCTACTTCCCCTGATCTCCCTCATAATCACACTTGGTCTCTTGGATACAAAGGACATCCACCTTACACCTCCTAACAAAATCCTTCATCACACTCCTCTTCTCCCTCCGTACAATGCCCCTTACATTCCAAGAAATAAGCCTCATTGAGAAAGATGGATGTCCACTTCTCCCCTTTCGCCCCTTGAGTCCCCCTCTGACCCCTCTTCCCCTTGCAGCTTCTTTCTTTTCCCCGCCACCCTTATAGATTTCTCCCCCTTAGACCACCTTGCTAACCTAGCTAACCACCTCTTCCAAATTTTAGAGGCTCCTTTTTCTGACTTCTTTACCTAATCCATCATAGGATCCCTCAAGGTTGATTACTTATAATTATCCTTCCTTGCATCCTCCACTGCCACACACAACTCCCTAACCTCTTCTTTACTTGACTCCCCCTCCTTCACTATTTATGCCCATCCATCCCTGTCCACCTGATGATCGCCCACTCTTCTAGGGAGGGAATCAGGAACTAAAGAGGTAGACAAGGGCTCCTCAGAAGCAGCAGCGAGAGAAAGGAATCCCCCCACCTCTCTAGTAGGCCCAGGGAGGCCAAGGAAAGTGTGAGCAGGGGATCCCAAAGGAGTGGGCAACACCCTTGGCCTATGCCACCTGACCAATCTCTGGCCAGTTCAAGCCGCTGAGCGTGGGCCAGGTTCTATAGAGAGGGATCATCCAAACCTGTAGCTCTCTCGCACGCATCAGAGGGGTGGCAAAGAGCTATGGTGGACCCCGAAGCTCCAGGGAGCTGGCAGACAGTCTTCAACTGAGAAATTGTTGATAAAGGGGAGGAGGAAAGTGGATGAAGGCCTGCTTGAGGATTGCCGGACAGTTGCCGATCAATGTCACAACCGCACAGCCTAACATGTTTGTCAATCTGGGGCCAATATAGAATCAAGGGCTATCCCTAACTAGCTAAAGGAAGCTCAATGCTATGCTACCGTGTGATGTCACCCTCCTCACAGGAAGAAGATGGGATGCCTTGGGAAATCACTTGTACTGATGTCGTCGATGCAAGCTGGTTAAAGCAAAACCTTGTTGGAACTCAAAAAGGGATGTCGGCCTGTGCAAGGACCCACAAATGAATTATGAGGGTAGTTACACAATTATGTGAAGTATAGGGTGTTAAATGCAAACAGATAGAAGATAGGATCTTAATAAAATTCTCTACACTCTAAATCAACCCTTAAACAAAGCAAAATTTCAAGTCTATAATATAAAAATATTTTTTAAAAGCTAAAAGTAGAAAAGAAAGTGTTTTAAAACTTAGGGGTTTATGAAATTTTCTCTAAAACTGCTAATGGGCTTATGGGGCTTCAAAAAGAATTTAATTGAGCTTTTGTAGACCACCTACTAGCCCATTTCTTCTCTTTTCCTTTATACCCTAAAAAGAGAACCTAAGGACAGCTCATTGCTTCTAGAACAGACAGCTCGCCACCCTCTCAAAGCATCCAAGAGACACCTAGGGGGGACACCTCATGTCCTTACCACCCTAAGCCATCATTAGGGGGATATCTCACCCCCTCCTCTAATCCTTATCCTCTCCCTTCTCCTTCTATAAATAGGGGGGCCAGCTCCTTGATTTCCCACCATCCCACCAAGTAGAACCGGTCTTCCAACTTGGGAGAGTTGAAGTTGCGGCAGTGGTTCACCAACGGTGCTCCGGTGATGGCTCGAGGTCGCTCTAGCAGTGGAACTCTTTTATAGGTAGGGAGATAACGTCCTACTTCTGTCAATTTGTAGTTTATAAATTTGATTAGATGCTCCGACTAAGATCCTAAATTTCATTCCTAAAGACGGAACTCTGTCGAGCCAATTTTTTCAAAAAGAAGCAATTCTTAAGAAAAGATAATGTCCAAATGATTTTTCTTACAAAAGTTATAAAGAGATTCTGCCAAAATACTTTCTCAAAGAAACTATTTTCCCTTTAAGGGATTTTGCCAAAATAAACTATTGGTTTGTTCTGCAGTCTACGTCTTCTAGCGACCACTATAAAGATAAAATATATTAAAAATGATAAATTGCTAGTGCCGAATTTTCTAATTCCTGGGATGTATAGCCTACTTTATGACGATTCTTTAACTACAATTTTAAAGTAACGATTTTAAGATGATTAAAGACCTTCTAAAAGAAGGGGTAAGACCAGGACTATGATTAAAGCCGCTTTTTAACAAAAAGGAGTTAAGATCGAACACACGATTAAATATTATTACTTCATAACTGAAACTAAGATTATGAATAAGACCTTTCATAAAGGGGATCATATCATGTCTATGATTATGTAAAGATTATGATTCATATGTAAAGATTATGATTCATATGTATACATTGTTATGATAATATTACAACTAAGATTATGTTATTATGATTAGATTCCTTGAGACATTTTCTTACTATTAGCAATGTGACAACACTTCATTGATGGGAAGAGTCCTTAGATCTACCCTTGGGGATAGGGGGCATGGGTCACCTGCTCACGTGATGGTGTACTAGAGTTTATGATACGGGAGTCACGTTACTGAGTATGTCCCTCTCGTGCTCCTTAAAGGGGTCTAAAAGTCCAGACTCAGGACACACATACTTGGCAGTGGATAGATACCACATAAGCCACTTAGTCGAAAGAACTACTTATTGTAAGAAAAAAAATGACTAGATGAAAGATCAAAGAAAGAAAGATTGTGACTCAGCATAAGACTAGACAGGTTAAAGGGTCAGAACTAAGTTTCTAATCATGGCTTATTATTAAGATTGACAATGATTTTATAATTATATCATACAAGCATGCACACATATCTTTATAAGAACTATCAAAGTAAGAAAGATACAAACTATCGAAAGAACACAAAAGAGAGACAAACTCAGTTCATGATCTCAAAGAAAGAAAGATCCAAGATATATTTTTGTATATGTGATTGTGATTTTCGATGATCCTTATGATCTAGTTGTAATATTTATTCTTTAACATTTTTCATATTAAAAGAATATGGTAGTTTAAATAGAAATTTGTACGACATTAAGGAAAGTAAATAACTTAAGCATGAAGTAGTTAAATATTTCAATTACTTAGAAGTCTATCGATTACTTCACATTCTTCTAATAAATTTATATAGATAAATGAATCTTAATTTTAATATTGGATCAATAGGGAGTAAATGATGCCAACTAAGTCCAAGAATAGCTGGACTCACAAATTTAATTTAATATTTTTAGGAAAGATTTTATAAGAGGAAATTCGACAAACCCTATTACGTCTAATCCATACTCTGATCCTAGTTAGTATTAAGTTTTTTGTCATTTAAATTTCTTATACTTATTTATAATTTGTGCAATTACCAAGAACGATCTAACATATAATGGACCATCTAGTCTGGGTAGCGGTACCACTTTCTTTGCAATTGTATGGGACCGTTACAGCCCAAGTCCACAATCAGGTGCCAATTCGACTAGGCGGCCAAGTAAGTCACCAGTAGATCGGAAGAGGCCCAACAAGTCTGGGACAATTAGGCCACTAGGTTCAGCTTCGGGCAGTTTGCAATCTGCCTCAACACAAGCAGGTCTTTCAAATTTTGGATGAATCAACGAGGAAGCCCCATGTGCCCCCTCCCTCCTCGCCCGCTCGCCTTCAAATTTGCAAGGGGTCCTTCAAAACCTAACCTCACCTGGTTCATCGATGGCTCATCGTCCATATCCTAGATGTTGATCGAAAAGGATCTTTCCCCCATATTCAACATAAGCCTTACTAGTATGTCCTTCCGACTACAAACCCTTAAGATTTCGTCCATAATGAGAAGGTCCCCATGATTGAAGACCCACAGGCTACCTTTTTCCAATATATCAACATCCCACATCACCAGTTGGATCCCCAGCACATCACGGAAGATAACCAGAACCCCCACTAGCTAGATACACACCTAGATGGACCTAGAATCTATCCAATATGGAGCAACTGGGATTCCTCTTGAGATTGGACCAAGTGAAGAAAACATTATCAGTGCCCACATCTATCAGAGCAACATGGTGGATTAACAGGCTAAAGTCCTCCATATGGCCCAAATTAGAGGTCCTTCCGACCTCTCAACTTGAGACACAACTGCATTGAAGTCTACTGCAAGAAGCCACGGCTTGCTAGAAAGAGAATGTCACACTCTTAGTTCCTCCCACAGCATCTGCTTCTCCTCCCTCTCTTGGGGACCATAGATGCATGTGAAATCCCATTCAAAACCATCATCTACACATCTGAAAGTAATAAAGATAGCATGTCTCCCTACCCTCCTGTTCACCTCCTTAACTGCATACTCGTTCCACATCACCAAAATGTCACATGCTCTACCCATCGTAGGGGAGGCAACTCGTTTGAGGAGCCTACCTCCACTCATGCTTGGATAGAGATCTTCCCCCTCCTCTTCAGACTTCATCTCCTAGGTACAGAAAATATCAACCCCCATCCTCCGGATGATATCCCTCACTACCTTTCTCTTCTCTTTCCCCCGATTCCCCGAATATTCCATGAAACGATCTTCGTTGAGAAGGTATCACAACAGCCCCTTCCATCTTCCCAACCCCACTCAGTCTTTTCAGAGAGAGATATTCCAGAAAATGCAAATCAGATGTGATTCACTGACTAGAATGGTGATGCTTATTTGCAGATGGGACAAGAACCGGACTGTCAAAGGAGACAGGAAGTGGTGGTGGCTGACGTTACATGCTACATTGTGGGCTACTTGGGGAGAAAGTAATAATAGGACATCCAATAGACCTCACAGATCTAAGGATTGGGTGACCTGGTTCATTTCAGATAGAGTTTTAGAGTGGCCTTGCTTTTTGGAAAAGGAAAGTAGCTGGAGAGTCCCTTGTATTGGCAGGTTTACATAGATAGGCAGTCCAATACTACATTGGATTGTGGTCTTATCTTCTTTTGCATGGAAATTTTTTTAAGAGCTCTGCTTATTATACTCATAGGCCCCATTTCCTGTTGTTTAGGGAATTGCAGCACCAACCACTTCCAAAAAAGAAACTACTTACCAGCCAATTACCTCGTTTGACCCCCTTTGGTTCTTTTTCCCTTAAATTCCTCTTCCCTCTGTTATGGTTACGTTTCACTATCATGCCCTATCAATGGGGCTACCTCATTGACTTGTTTTATCTTACAAGTCCAGCCAATCTGGTAATCAGTATGCCAGTGTGTTGCATAACCTCGACACCAGAAATCATCTTCACAAACTAGTTTACTTAACATCCTTGCCTGCTTTAGATGTGTATGAGCAAAGTCATGAAAACATCTCACACCTAATTGTAGTTTAAGAATTGAATGGCTAACCTAAATTTCAGACCTTCGGTTCCCCTGTTACAACCTACTTCCATCCAAAAGCAAACATCAATACCCCACCAAACTGATGGAAAATTCAGTTTCAAGATCAGATGACTGCGTCCATTAAGACTCATCACAGTACATCCCAGATGGCAAACCCTTTACCTCGTGCAATAACAAAGCGAAAACCAATAAAATCTCTCCCTTCCAAGATCCAAGATCCGATGACGGCAAACCCTTATAAAACAACCAATTTTCTTTCGGAAAAAGTGGGGAAGAGATCGCCACTTACGCCCGCCGGAACTCCATCTCAGAAGCAGCCGAGCCGGGTGCCAGCAACGCACAGGCCATCACCACCAGAGCCGCCAGAACCCAACGCCAATGCAGCGCCATTACTACCTCGACTGCTCCCTTCTCCGCTTCCTTCCCGATATCACACAAACCCCGCGGCGCAGCTCACGCCAGCGGGGAGGGCTGCGGCGGAGGACCCGCAGAGAGGCCGCTTGCTCACCCCGGCGGTATGAGATGAGAGATCAGAAGTGAACAGGAGAAACGCAGCAACACGGCAGGAATCGGGTGCCCAGGATGGTCGCTAGCTGGAGTTACTCCTGCGCGGGGCGGCGGTTGTCCTCCGGATGAAGTGATCCCCCGGGGGGAAACCTCGACGCCACGAGCTCCTCGCGCGCGGACGGAGGAGAGGGTGGATTCCGAGAGGGACGTGGTGCTGGTGGTGGCGGCGGTGGTGGAGTTTGGCCCCTTCTCCTTCCTATTCTGCTGCTGCCGCCGCCTCCGCGGAGTCGGGATCTCGGAGAGGGAGAGGGAGAGGGGCCGGGGTGGAGTGAGAGGGGGAGGGGGAGCGTCGTATGCGCGTGCCCGCGGTCTTGGAAAGCGGTGCATCTCGGGGTGCAAAAAGGTACCTAACAGGTTGACAGTAGTTTTACTGTCAAAAAAAAAGGTTGACAGTAGTTTTACCTTTATTTTTATTTAACAAAAATATTTTTTATTTTAATATTTTTATTTTATATATATTATTTTTAAAAAATAGTCCAAATAACTGGAGGACAATAAGGAGGGGAACATCTGCAAAAGGTCCCAAGTTCAAAACTCGCAAAACGTGTCAAAATGACAGCAGAGAATGAAGAGTTGCCTGCCAGAGACTTCTGCAGAGTCGAACCCAGAGCAGTGTCCATCTATATTATACTAATAAAACAGAGTTTTTAACTCTGCTGACATGACACTCTAATATCTTTTCCCGTCAAAAATAATTTATATTTTAATACTCTACCCTCATTCTCTCTCTATATCCACGTTCTCTCTCTAGGCTGGCCTCTCTCTCTCCCCTGGTCGTCCTCTACTTCCCCACCACCAGTCTCCCTTCATTTAATTCCTCTCCTATTCCCTAGGTTCTCATTAAGTTACATTCTTAACCCAAGAGCATTTAAAATAACTCCACCCACTTCATCATTCCCCAAGCCATCATCTCATCCTCAAACCTCCTCAAACCTGCCGACCCATCAACCCACCCTTCACCTCCCACTATGCCATTAAACCAGATCAACATCTATCCCAATTAGATAAATTCTCTCTCCATTACTTTCTCTCTCTCTCTCTCTCTCTCTCTCCAAATCTCTCTCCCAACGTTGGAACAATCATACAATTATATGTTTTATTATTATTATTATTAGTAGTAGTATAGTCTCATGAGATAATAATAATAAAATTTAAGATTATTGTTATTTTTTACAAATTATTATTAGTATTATTATTATTATCTAAGATAGTGGAAAGTATTATTACATTATTAAATTTTTTTGAAAGTATTATTATTTTCCTATTACTATTATTCTTGGGTAGTCTCATGCGATAATAATAACTAATTTTGATATTTTATTATTATTATTATTGGGATAGCCTCATGGGATAACAATAACTAATTTTGATATATTTTTTAAGTATTATTATTATCATCATCATCATCATTATCATCATTATTATTACAATCAATATCAAAATGGTAGTCTTATAGGATATAATTTTGATATTATTATTATTATTATTATTATTATTATTATTACTACTACTACTAGTAGTATTATCATATCTCTTTATCCACTTTCACATTTTTCTCTCTCCCTCTTAAAATTTTTATCTCCTATTTTTTATGTCCCTTATTATTATTATTATTGGGATAATAATAACTAACTTTGACATAATAATAATAATAATAGTAATTATTATTATTATAGTCTCATGAGATAATAATAATAATAATAGTAATTATTATTATTATAGTCTCATGAGATAATAATATTTTTAAAGTATTATTATTATTATTATAACTTTGACATAATAGTAATTATTATTTATTAATATAGTCTCATAAGATAATAACATTTATTTTAATAATATTATTATTTTTAAAGTATTATTATTATTATTATGTAAGATGGTTGAAAGTATTACTATATTATTATTATTTTGTAAGTATTATTATTTTCTTATTATTATTATTATTATTGGAATAGTCTCATGGGATAATAATAACTAATTTTGATATTATTATTAAATAGTCTCATGGGATAATAATAATTAATTTTGATATTATTATTTAAGTATTATTATTATTGTTATTATTATTATTATTGGGGTAGTCTCATGGGATAATAAGACTATCTTTGATATTATTATTATTATTAACATTAATATCAAAATGATTGTCTCATGGGATAATAATAACTAATTTTGATATTATTAATATTTTATTATTGTTATTATTAACCTTTTTTCTCCTCTTTCACATTCTTCTTTCTCCTATTATTATTATTATTATTATTGTTGTTGTTTTTGCAATCTCTTGGGATAATAATAACCAATTTTGACATTATCTTTATTATTATTATTATTAGGACAATCTCATGAGATAATAATAACTAATATTTATATCATTTTTATTTTTATAAATAATTTATTTTTATAAGATAATAATAACTAATATTGATATTATTTTTATTTTTATAAATAATTTATTATTATAAGATAATAATAACTAATATTGATATTATTTTTATTTTTATAAATAATTTATTATTATAGGATAATAATAACTAATATTGATATTATTTTTATTTTTAAAATAATTTATTATTATAGGATAATAATAACTAATATTGATATTATTTTATTTTTATAAATAATTTATTATTATAGGATAATAATAACTAATATTGATATTATTTTATTTTTATAAATAATTTATTATTATAGTATCTCTATTTCTCCTCTTTCACATTTTTTTCTCTCTCTATTAATATTTATATCTCCTATTTTTACTTTCTCCTATTATTATTATTATTGTTGTTGTTTTTGCAATCTCTTGAGATAATAATAACTAAGTCTGACATTGTCATTATTATTATTATTAGGACAATCTCATGGGATAATAATAACTAATCTTGATATTATTATTATTTTTAAAATATTTTATTATTATATTATCTCTATTTCTCGTCTTTCACATTTTTCTTTCTCTCTCTGTTAATATTTCTTTCTAGTATTTTTTCTTTCTCCTATTATTATAATTATTGTTGTTATTTTTGCAATCTCTTGAGATAATATTAACTAACTTTGACATTATCATTATTACTATTATTATTATTATTATTAGGACAATCTCATGGGATAATAATAACTAATCTTGATATTATTATTATTATTTAAAAATATTTTGTTATTATAATATTTCTATTTCTCCTCTTTCACATTTTTCTTTCTCTTTCTATTAATATTTTTATCTCCTATTTTTCTTTCTCCGATTATTATTATTATTGTTGTTGTTGTTGTTTGACATTATTATTATTATTATTAATAAAGTAGTGTTATGTGATAATAATAACTAATTTTGATATTATTATTATTTTTTGAAAGTGTTATTATTTTTTTAATTATTATTATTATTAACGAGATCAATTTCTATCCCACTTTTCTTACTCATATTATTATTGTTGTTGTTGTTGTTGTTAATATTGGGATAGTCTCTTGAGATAATAATAATAATAAATTTTAATATTTATTATTATTATTGAGATAGTCTCATAGGATAATAATAATTAATTTCAGTATTAACGGTGCCGGTCTCTCTGTCATTTTTCTCTCAATCTACGTTTCAACACAAAATTTATTGAGATAATCTCATGAGATAATAGTAATAACTTTCAGTTCACTTTTTAGTTTTCTTTCTCAATCAATATTTTAATTGGATAGAATGGTTTCTGAACTTTTAATATTACAAAACAACTAATCTAATATTTACAAAAAAAATTAATATTTCTGAACATATATTCTTTCGTAACTATTTTATTTATTCCTTCAAAAGAGTAAAAAAATAACCTTACTTATATTAATTATAATTATTTTATTCAAATCTGTTAATTCACCGTGCATCGCACGGGATTGCAACTAGTTATATATATAAAACATAGTTTTCTAGTACTACCTGTCAACATAAGAATTCTCTGTTTCCTGCCTAAATTCTCTTTTGCTCTTCCTTTCTTATTGATACCTATGTCTCCTATTAATTCTCTCTCTCCCCCCTCTCTCTCCCCCTCCCTCTCATTAATTATCTCTCTTTTCCCTCTCTCTCACATTAATTCTCTCTCACCATCTCTCTCTCCCCCTCTCTCTTATTAATTCTCTCTCTCCTCTATCTCTCTGACTAAGTATTATTATTATTATTATTATTATTATCTTCTTTCATATTTTTCTCTCTCCCTATTAACATTTCTATCTCATATTTTTTCTATCCCTATTATTATTATTATTGTTGTCGCAATCTCCTGGGATAATAATAACTAATTTTAACATCATCATCATCACCATCATTATTATGGTAATTTCATGAGCTAATAATAACTAATTTTGATATTATTATTATTATTAAAAAGTTACTATCAAAATGGTAGTCTCATAGGATAATAATAATTAATTTTGATATTATTATTATTATTATTATTATTATTATTATCTCTCCTTCTCCTCTTTCACATTTTTCTCTCTCTATTAATATTTTATCTCTTTTTTTATCACCTATTATTATTATTGTTGTTGTTGTTGTTATTGTTGTTATTGTTGCAATCTCTTGAAATAATAATAACTAATCTTGACATCGTCATCGTCATCATCATCATCATTACTATTATTAAGATAATCTTATGAGATAATAACAATTAATTTTGATATTATTATTTTTAAAATTAAAATTATTATTATTATCAATGAGACCAATCTCTCTCACTTTTCTTACTCATATTATTATTATTATTATTATTATTGTTGTTGTTGTTGTTATTATTATTATTATTGTTGTTGTTGTTGTTATTATTATTATTGGGACAATCTTTTAGGATAATAATAATAAATTTTAATATTTATTATCATTATTGCAATAATCTTATAGGATAATAATAACTAATTTCATTATTTACGAGACCAGTCTCTCTCTCATTTTTCTCCCAATCTATATTTTAACACTATTTATTAGGATAATCTCATGCGATAATAATAATAACCTTCACTTCAGTTTTTAGTTTTCTCTCTCAATCTATATTTCAATTGGATACAATGGTTCTAAACTCTTCATGTTTACCAAACAGCTAACCTAATATTTATAGAAAAAAAAAGTTAGTATATATATATATATATATTATTCATTCCTTCAAAATATATAAAAGATTAGCTTCACTTATATTAATTATAATTTTTTTATTTAAATATGTTAACTCGCCGTGCATTGCACGGGATTGCAACTAGTTGCGTTACAATAATACACATGACCTGTTGTCTCAAAAAAGTTGAAAAATAGTTTAAGAATCTTAAGCTGCATTTGGAGCTGCAGTTTAAGACCATAAAATCATCAGACAGCTTCTAAGCTTTTTAAACGTGCCAAGTGTTGCTTTAGCTTTGGGAAGGAAAGATTATGGAAGATGAGAGAGATTAACTGTGAAGATGAAAGAGAAAGTTGCCTCCAAAAAATAATATTTTTGTCATTTTTAATGGTATAGCTCGATTATGTAACACAGTCATGTTTCCATCCTGTTTACAAACGAGACCTTAGGGGAAAAAAAAGATGACCAAAATGAGGGATTAAAAAAACCAAAATAAAGACATATAAATCAGACACCAAAAAGACATACGAAATGGGGCATGAATTCATGAGCTTGGAGTGGCCATGATGCATTATGTGCGGATCCATCAGTGTCTATGACCGAAAGATCTTCGATGAGTCAAAGTTTGCCGTTCTTCACATCCCCAAGATATTTTGTCATCCCATTTTGTTTGCAGAATAGGATGTCTGGAATTATTAGTTCGGAATAGTTTATATCAAAATAAGAGACATTTTATTTTGATAATAATATGGGATCTATTGGCATAATAAGAAGAATAAGTATTACTTATTCTCCTTATTCTTGTATAAACAATTCTAAGATGATACAAACTATTTTGCCTAACAAACTAGCATTAGTCTTATTCTATGAATGAGTCTCTCTATTCTTCTTTTATTCTCCTATCAAACCAGGACGAAGGAAGGCACCGTGAGAGTTTCAAGAAAGGAAGCATAAGAGATTTCATGTTCCTTACGCACTCTAAGTTGTTGTTTGCAATGCATTTTTGAAATTTGGGTCTTCTTAAAAAAGGTTATTGGTTCTGTTTTGAATACTAACTTTTATGAAATATTTATATTCTTATATATCCTGTATAAGAGTAATGATTGTTGTACTGAGGGGGGCAGTACAGGTCACGCGGCCTGCATTGCCCCCCTTAGTGCCGTCTAATCACTAGTCGATCTTAGTGATCAGACGGCACTGCGATGCGATTTTTTTAGTTTCTTGTTCAATTTTTTTTTTAAAGACATCCAATCAAAAATTCGAAGGTACATCTAAAAAACTTGGGTCGGCCCCAATCCGACTATATATTTTTTTGAAAAGAATAGTTTTGGTATCCAGGTCCGAGCCTACTCAAACTTTTCGAAAGTACCCTCAAATGTTTGATTAGATATTTCAAAAAAATAAAAAAATTCAAACAAAAAAAGTGTTGCAGCTAGGGGACTTGCACTACCCCTTGTTGCCACAAGCATTACTCCCTGTATAAACTTTAAATATGGACAAAGTGCACCTTCTGCGGACTCATTTCAGCCGGCTGTAATAGTTTGGGACCAGGGTACGTGGCCCTCAATTTGACTGGGAATGAACGAGATCGTCTGCACCGCCCAACGCCCTTAGACATGTGAAACCGCGCCGTATGTGCATTGTGCACGTCATTTTCGAAGGTAAATGACTTATATATTCTTGTACAATTCGCTTCATGTGTCTAGAGATGTTGAATGGTCCAGACGTACAAATACAGACAATCTCGTTCCGACTGTGAAGTGCAGAAGATATGGTGGGTGACGTGGACCTTTGAGATGTCGTCACTCTAAGGCGCTCTAACCAATCAAATCGGTAGTATGCATTACCTGTGGGTCGCCAAGAGTCAACTGCTTGAGGTCGCTAATCTGGATTTGCCTTGGAAAGGCATATTCGCACCGGAATCCATGGTGCACCGTTCGTAAATCGAAGGGAAATTTTGCTAGTGTCTAATTACTTTTCCTAAAGAATGACTCAATTTATTACCATATACAGGAGTATAGGATTTAATTCTAAGTAAAATTCGATATTTTGTCTCAAAGAGAGAATATTATGTTCGATTCCGATAATTTTGTCAAAAAATATGATTATTTTGAGGTTAAGTTTATCTTTGTTAAAGTAATCCCATAAACAAATGAAAACAATCATGTAATACACCAATGCCGTACATTAAGGAAAGTTTTTAAGATCTCTCAAGAGGAGTCTAAGGAATGAGGTCAACCACTCCACGCAGTTGATTCAATGTCTAATATTTTTTTTGTCATAAGATAATTTTCCTTAATAAGTCACAAGAAGAAATAGGTACAAAGAGAAAATACAACAAAGGAAGTGGAATCCTGCACACACCAACAAAGGCATGGGAGCCCATGTAGAAAGTACACGCTAGTAGTGGCCAGGAGGCTTACGAACAAGAAACAGCAAAGTCCTATGGATCCAGGAGTAAAGGCATTACATAGTAAACAATAATGCAAACAAAACATTTGTAATAATCTAGGTTTTTAGATATAATTATTGGATTTTGGATGTATTTTAGTAGGTCTTTTTGAATAGCAAGTATGGATTTGATTGGCATAAGTTTGACCTGACGCGAATTACTTATAGACTTCTATTTAGACAGACATATTCAGAGTGCATGCATGTTTGCCGCCGCGTAGCTAAACCCCACTAGACCTTTTGATTTACGTCACCTAGTTTGGACATGTCTTATGAAAGATGTCAGTTCGACGTGACGTGACTTAGTTGTCTTTGCATGACGTTTTTCCTCCTCGTGGCACCCTTCTGCATACACGTGGCACACCCAGCGCAACATAGACTTTGATGGGAGGATGTTTAAACTTCGTCCTCCTCTCCTTTCCTCTCTTTCTTCCCTCATTTCTTCCTCCTTCCTCCATCTTCTTCCTCTCACCCTCTTCCTCTCACTCTCTCTTCCACCTCTCTTCTTCCTCCTCCTCCATCCTCTTTCCCTCAAAGCTCTCTCTCCCTCTCACCACCTTCCACCACCACCCCATCTTCCCTCTCCTCTCTTGCGATGACACATAGGCAAGGAGGTGGTGATGACGGCGGTGGCATCGGCGGCTCGATGGCATGGACGATGAGGCGGCAGTATTTTGAGGGAGGCAATGGCACGTGGATGATCGTGGAGCTCGCCGTAGGATGTCGGGTGGCTCGGTGATGGTTCTATCACATGAAGGGCTCATTTGAGTCGGGAGAAGTACAAGACCCCAGGTAAGATAATGATTCTCCCTCTAATGTGTAGGTCTCTCTTTAGAATCCTAGCTAGAATTTTATGTATACATGTTCTACCATTGATTCATGAGCTTTTCCCCCTTCCCACATGTGTTTAAGAGTTAGTTTCCATTGGGGATCGTTGTTCTTCCATGTTCAGTGAAAGAGAAGGGTTCATTATAGGTTTCAGAGTTGTGCCCAAAGACTAAGAGGAGCTTTGCGAAGCCTCAGTTTGGATTCTAAACCACGTCTTTGAGGTTAGATGTCTTTCTAAAGACGTCAGGCCGAGAGGATGCATTTTAGAACAATTAATTACATGAGTCTATTTATGATATTCAATTTAAAATATTTTCAATTAAGCTGACGTGCGTCCCTAGAGGTCAACGTAATGCAAAGTAATCGATTACATATCTTAAATTGATTAACTATAAATAATTAGTTTATTAGTGTCAAACTGATGAAACACTTTTCAAAGGCGTCAGGATCAATCGACATGATTCATAACAGAGAGTTGAATTGATAAGAAATTAATGGTATTTTTTATATAGATTATGTACTTTAGACTCTTGTATAGCTATTAAATTTATTCTTACACATCTTATATACTTTACTCATTTATGAAGATGATTTATTATTTTCATAGTTTGGACCTAAGAGTGACTTCTTCCACTAGTAATACATATAGTACATTTGAGCACGCGGTGACCCACGAGGACACATGTCACGAGTTATCTCCTTGCGCTTTGATGTGATTGGGTCTGAGTCGATTTTAGGACCCTCGCTTGTGTAGCCTTGTTCAGGCATCTAGGAGAATCTCGACCATTAAGACAGTAGCCGCATCTATTTGTGTGTACATGTAGCTGGGGGGTGTGACCCCATGTGGACTCAAATGCTCCACTTAGTCTAATTTTGACCAACTGACTCACCTTACGGATGCCTAAAACCATGTAGGAATATGTGGGGATTTGTTGAGTTGTAAGATGCCACATGTGCACTCAGCGAGAGAGTTGGTGAGGAAAGTTTAGCGCTAATTGTAGTGTGCTCGTCACTATGAGGCTACGTAGTAAGACCGCCTGCAGTCGTGAGAAGGCTAGACAAGTTTACTGCTTGAGGGGTTTAACAATCTTAGCAGAGTATGTGGCTTCTTGCATTGCAAGTTTTCTCAACTTTGTTTGTTTCTACTATAATTATAGATTTACTATTTTATTCATATTCCTGCTAGTTATGTAGGTGTGTGGAAGGTGCGGATTGGGTGGTCTCTACTGAGCTCTTTCTATTGAGGCTAACTTCCTAAATTTTCATGTGAGGAGTCCATGTGGGAATAGGTAAGGTGTTATTCAGATTGCATGTGCCAGCTATTACTTTGGTTCTAGAATATGTCTTAATATAGTTGTACTTTTCTTGTGGGCATGTAATGATTGTCTTTGGGCCATGTATTTATTATTAGATTATATTCGAACTATAAAATTTATTTTTTTTGTTATTTTATTTATATTTTTAATTTAAAAATCTTATTATTTGATGTAGTTTATTATATATTTCTCCGTACGTATATATATTATAATCGGGACCTCAACCCCATGGTGACAATCTATTGTCTTAACTACGTCAGTTTCAGCTCTTGGGACAGCGGGTCATTACAACATTCCCAAAAGAGAGTTGTGTCTAGACTCTAGGGAGGCAGACGTAGAAAGTCGATCATCCTAAAGACTCCATTGAGGTTAGCTAAAAAGGAGCTGCAAACATCACACAAGCAGCCGAGGCGAGGTAGGTACTCATGGATGTACGTCAAGGAGTGACGCACGTAATAAGCCTGGAACACTGGTCCATCAAACATCTCCAAGATCCAATGTTGGATCGATCGAAGCCCACAAGGGATGCTAGAACACCACCGATCTCAAGGAACAGAATCGAAGAAATAAAATATGTAGTCCAAAGGATGCCGGAGATCCCATAGATGGAATCAAATCATGGTCGACCCAAAACAAGCAAAGCTGACAAAGGGAAGCACCGGCAAGGGGAAGGGAGCGATGAGGGCGGCGGAGAAGAGGAGGTGCGGCGGCAAGGACAGGGTAGGAAAGCATAGGTGAGGGAGGTGGTGGTCAAGGCAAGGGGGAGGGTGGGGGTGGAGGGAGGGAGCCGACAACCTAAAACCCGTGAGAAAGGAAAGGGAAGATGGAGGACGAATGATCCACAGGGCAAGTGAAGGTAGATGGTCACGGGGGGGAGAGGGAGGTGAAGAAATAGGAGGGGGCGGAGGGCAGCAACGATTGGAGGGGAAGGGAAGAAATGGCAGATGAGAAGAAAGCAGAGGATGAAGGGAGATGGAAGGGCACACTTGAAGGTGGGGTGGGGGGAGCTCCTGGAGGGGACTCCTTCCACCTAGATCCACGCCGCTGGAGGTGGTGAGGTTTCCGCCAATGGGGCCGGCGACATGTTCGGCCAGAAGTTTCGATGGGTGTTCTCCCTTCTATTCATTACGCGTCATTTTGATCGGAGAATAGGAGAAAAATAAGAACGAATAAAGAGAGAATAAATTTAATTTTATTTTAACAAATAAAATTGATTTATATCTATGCAGAATAACGTATTTATAGAATAAGAAAATAAATCATCTCATCTCAGACCTAACAATTATTTATTTATTTTTATTTCGTCAACGAATTTTACAAAATTATAAAAACGAAATATCTATTATTCTAATATAAGTCATTCTGTCAGTGAGTCTTACATAATAACTTATTTTGCAAATAAAGTAGAACTAGATAAATTAGATGACTTGTTACATTTAAGATATTATGTATGTTTGGAAAATATATAACAACCGCACATAATCCAATCTACTTAATCTGACAGTAATTATATTACATTATCTAAGAGCACTACATTCAGCGCCACCACTTTGATTGGAGGCCTCCAACACGTGGCTGAGTTAGACATCTATCCCGTTTGCAACGGGACCATCACAGCTCGGGTTCGTGAAAACTTTGCACATGGTTGTTATGAGTGTACTTACCTTTTAAGTATTATCGTCGCATGCTCGTCCAACAGGGAACTGTTTCCCAACCAACCGGGCTATCATCCAAAAGAAAAAACCGCAAGTTGGAGGTTGATGCATCGTTCCACTGTGATTTGAGTCACCATTTTCTGGGAATGCGTGTACTTGCCATGTGATGAAGGGTTACACAGACAAGAAGTCAAACACAAATTCACTTTTTTTTGTCCAAATAAAATAACCGGTTGCCCTACCAACGCCCTTTATTTCTCCCGCTTTTGTATTGAGCAATGTTATGCGGCAAGTTTCCCCATTTCTGCAGTACGAGGGGCAGCTCCCAGCTGAGTGTTTTTTCACAAATTTACTACTCAGATCTGCCATAACATTTCAAGTGTAGGGTTTTCCCGTAAGCATAGTATTTATCCTCTTCATTATGAAACATGACCTTCTAATTTCTTCATATAAATATTTGGGAAAGATAGGACTATTTAAATTTATATGAATTTTCACTTTCTGCTGAGTCCAATGGATTGTTATCCAAGGCCAGTAGTGAACGTTACAGGTAGAGATGTAAATGGTATTTAAAATCCCATTTATCCATCTGTTTTTGAAGTTTAAAAGTGATAATAGAATATAAATTAAAAGATAATGATAAGAAAAACTCTTCATATACATATAATTTCAGATAAGGATATAATTAGGAATGTAAATGGTTTATCCCTCCATTTTCGAACCTTAATGGTTATAAAAGCATATATTTAAAGGATAAAAATAAGGATACTATCTGTATCCAAAAGATTAAAGATAAGAAAAAGAATACATCTTTTTTGAATTTTATTATCTAAGTTTCTTTCTGTTTTCTTTCACTAATATTAGCTATTGATTATAAACATCCAATCATACCTATATAATCAAATGTCTTATTGTCTACACTTTTGTTTTAACCCTTTCTCTCCCTCATTCACTAAGTTGCAAGATTCATTTTCATAAATATTATATGATACAAGTAAAATTTATAAGAATTACTTAAAAAGAATTTATACCTCTGTATATTTTGAAAATAGTATTCATTTGTTCCTTCTAGAAGCAATAGAAGATTACGCATGATATTGTCTGATTGTTAAACCTTTATGCATCCGTTTTCAATAATTTTAAATGGTAAAGATGATGATACATATATTTTTTAAAGAATAAGGATAAGTATACACATATTACGTAAAAGATAAAGATAAAGATAATGATAGAACCAATATTTAACCAGACTTGTATCCTGCAAATCTATCCATTTTTCTTTCATTCATGAGTTGGATTGCCCAGAGAAAAAAAGGCGGGGGACAACCATCCGACATCCTCTGATTCACAAGTGTTTTCAAATCTATCAAATATACCTAGGTTTGTGTGTAAGAAAGAATTATGAAAAAATAAAAAGAGATAAAAGGAAGGAGGCAATCATTACTAGTTTTTTCAAAAGTAAACATGGATTTAAAAGTGGAACCAAATGCAGCCTTAAGCCATTGAAGCCTAGCTTTATTTGCAACGCTCATTGTTCGCCCATTTATAGATGAAATCCCTATCATGCACCTATTTAATTGTATGTCTTATTGTCCATGCTAGTCTTTTATTCTCATTTCTCATTGAGTAGTTTGCAACGTTCATCTTAACAAATCTCACATATTTTACATAAATTTATAAAGATTATTAAAAAAGAACTTGTACATGATATTTTGAAAGTAGGATTTATTTGTTATTTCTGAAAGTAACGCAATAACAAGTTTACATTCACATGTAGTATTACGCAATAATTGAACCCTTTATTTATTCATTTTTTATAATCTTCAATAAATTTAAAGATAAGGTACATGAAGATACAGAAAAAAGATAATAATATATATATTGCTTAAAGGATAATATTAAGGATAGAGCTGCTACTTATCCTTTTACATACTTTACAAGTGAAGTAACTATCCACTTATCGCGCAAGTGCCCGAGTGAATTAGTATTCATCTATTAGGGTTTGACTGTCATTTACTAAAGACTCGTTTGTTGTATCATAAAATACTATAAAGCTTTGATTTTGAAATCATCAGTTTTAAAATAAAAGAAAATAAAATTATTGGCATTGGCTTTGATTTATGGTAATTTTGAATTGACCTCTAAGCATAAAATTATCGAGTACGTCGACTCGATCAAGCAATGGTCGCATGCCTGTACCCAATGGTTGTTCCTTGGACCGGGCATTAAGCCATTTTGATATGTTCGTCTCTTTTACTGTTGAGGCTTAGGCGGTGTTTGGCGCAACTTCTTTTTAAAAGTACTTTTGTATTTTTATTTAGTTATTTTTTATGAAAATCATTAGATCTTAAAAGTTATTTTTGTGGTATTTTATTTATGTTTTGACTTCCAATCAAAAGTTATAAAAGAGAATTTTCAAGATTAGTGAAAAAGTGAGATTGTTATAAAAAAATTAACTTTTATAACAAATCAAAATTAGTTTTAATCTCTCTCCCTCAATTCATTCTATATAAGAACTGTAAGCCAAAAATAACTTTGAAGTATAAGTTTTGCCAAACACGCCCTTAACTAGCTGGTCTTGTGTCTTTCTTGGCATTGTGATTTGCGGGTTCAAGGCTAACCCTTAGCTACTATAGGCGGCAAATCTTGAGGCCGGTTGCATTGTTATCAAAATCACTTCAAGTTACAATAAACAATGTGCTCCTTCTGCAGGATGCATTATTATCAAAATTAATTTAAGATACAATAAACAATTTGTCCCTTGTTTATGCAAAAATTATATGTAGTAAGAGGAGAATGAAAAAAAAACTTCGACGAAACAAAATTTATAAGCTTTTTTTTTTCTTTTTAAAAAGAATATAATATATTTCTTATATTATAAGAATGCCCTTTCAACTTCCTAAGATCACGTTGAGTGATGGAGGGGGCCATAAGCTGGCCCTAAGAGGCAGTCTAACTAGTGAGTTATTGAATTACCTAAATAGACTATCGGCCTATATACCTGTCCAAGGAGGCAATGGGCACGAGGTAAGACAGAATGTTCTTTGGAATAGTCTTACATCTGTTAGGAAAAAAGACGCATGCCCTTTCCCCTATAAAAGAAATGATTACTTTAGTAAAAAGGTACTTTTTTGAAACCCAAAACACCCCTATAATATTCTTATTTCACTCTCCTTCTTATCCTGTCACGTGTTGACTTGGGCATTAAAGAGGCCTAACTCAAATCACACTCGGGGACCTTTCTGACCGCATGTGTCCTACGTAGGCGGCCGAAACCCTCCTGTCCGGATCTTCTCCAACGGTGTCGGATCCTTCGTCCACGACCGGTCTGTAGGAACCTCTCAGCTACATCAATGAGTTTTTCTCTGCCATGAACAAACTTTGACAAAGAAGACTCAAATGTTGTATCTTATTTTTTAAAGGTTTGTTTTTTATTTTTAAAAACATAATCCACATTTTTAGAGCTTATAATCTCTTTTTTGGCTCATCATGCTTATTTTCAAAGCAACATTTTCATTTCTATTTTGTTAAAAAAAAGAAAGCAAAACTCATTTTGGGCATTTTGTTATGTAGAATATATGTGAGAAGTTCATGGATAGCTCATGAAAATCTCCTCGGGTCTCACGAATATTTAAAAAGGTTCAAATAGTTGAAGGTCGAGTGCCACGTAGAGGACGAGTTGATTGGTCTCATTGAGATGTGTTCCGCATAGTCAATAAACATTCGCGGGTTGTGAGATGTGGCCCTCGGGAGAACAACATTTGACGCTCAATTAAGTGGCAAGAAAATTTGGTAGAATTTGAATGGATGAGTTATGTAGGCTAGACCTAACTTGATTTTGACACCCTTGGATCCCCTTTAAGGAGAGGGAGAAGGTGGAGTTCCTTGTATCTTCCGATGTGAGACTATTTTCTATCTGGTGACTTGTCCTACATCTCCTTACAATGCTATGTGAGTAAGAAGGCTTGATGGGTCGAATGGGTCGAGTACTTCCGGACCCTTCTTGACAAGTGGAGCTTGCTGCTTCTATGAGACTATAAGCTTTCATTCCTAATGGGCGAAGCCCATTTCAGGGGGAGGGGGATATTGCTCGTTCCTCGTCAAATGTGTAGAAGAGTAATACTTGTTGCAATGCCCCAATGCCCCTTGCTGCAGTGGGGCATTTTAGTAAGTAAAAAAAAAGAAGGCTTTTTTTAGATAGTTCTCACATGTGAAGTGTTTGTAAAAAATTTAAAAAATAAAAAATGAGCCTTATGAATAGTAAATAAACATCCTTAATGGAGCAAGTTCAATAGACTTTTTTTATTTTTTAGAATTTTTTATATCGTCCAATTGAAGATGGACTTGTAGGTCACGTGGGGCATGTAGAGGCCAGCCTTAAAAATAAATAAATCATTTTTTTAACTTGTTGTGATGCCCTGCACTGTAGTAGCGGGGGCATTACAGGAAGTTTTACAGTAGAGTATATATAAGAAGTTATCTTATCATGGTCCTTTTTATGTGCCATGTAGCACAACATGCTATCTTTGACTTAATTCGAACAAAGGACCCTCTTCATCACCCTATGGTCCATATTGCCATCTCTTAATTTTTGGAAGGCCATCTTATAACTTATGTCTTTCTTGAGTTCCTCCTTTGCTTCAACCTTCTTGAATCTTCTTTCACTCTCCTCTTGCAAATCTCATAACCATATTAGCTCACTTTGTTTGCCGAATGGGGTCGGAATAACCGGTATAAATGTCCTATTCTAGTTTGATTGCGGGGATGCTTAATTCCCCCAATTCCCTCAACTCTCCAAATTCTACTTGGAATACCTAATTCTCTCTTCCCCCAATTTTACTTTTTATTTCACTCTTTATTCCACTTATTCTTACCAAATCACTTAGAATAGCGCAGTATAATTCTCCTTATTTTGGGTGGAATACCAATAACTTATCAAATCAAAATACATCTTATTTTAGTTTAAGTTATTCTGCAAACAAAGTATAAGGCACGAGTGTTGTCATTACTTCAACGAAGGAAAGTTGGGTAAAATCATTCATCTCTTCAATCATGATGACATGTGGACTCCATGTTGTTGATAGTGAGCTTAGGATCTTCTTCACTAACATTAACTTGTAGTATGACTTTCTGGGTGCTTTTTAAGTATTACTGCATAAGTAAACAGCTCTCCATTTCTAGTTAGGTACATGGTTAAAAAAAAAAAGCTCCTTAATATGACTTTGTCTTTCTTTCATCACTGCACTATTTCTGCGGATAAAAAAATCGCAACTAAGTTCATTAAGATCAATACAACAATATAGAGCATAGTTTTAACATATAGGATAATTTCCCAAGGTCTTCGGCATTCCGCTCCTCTTCCTTTTCCATTGTCTCATAAAGCCCTTTCTCAATAACTCTAAATCTTATAATTCAGGAATTTAAGGAAAATCATGATTCTAATTTTCAATAGCTTGTTGGACCCATTGAAAGCCTATTTGTAGAATGACCTCCACTAGAAAAGGAAGTTCCAAAGTTTGCCAAATGAGATATCTATGATAGATTGTGAAATTTTCATTAGGAGTGAAGTAGGGTTTCAAAAATAACGGAAAAAACCCACCTGTTTGAATTTTTTTCTTTGGATTATATGTTCAAGAAAATAAGTGTCTTTCTATGTTTCGGGTCAGAAAATTAACCCAAACATCTGCTTACCTCTAGCCTTAATAATTTTTCTTTTGGATGGGAAAAAAAAATCTTTCTCTCTCACTCTTTGTAGATCTTTCTTTTCCTCTCTTATATGGTTGAGATTTGGCTTTAACTCACACTGGATTTGGCCCTTTCTAATATCCCCTTAGCCATGAAATTTTACCAAACCTTTGGTATCAATGGTCATGGCAAAGCAAACAACTGTCTTAGCTACCTACTTGACACCCAAAGCTTAATGTTTTTACACGTCAATCTAAGAACTTAGAAAAATCTATATCCTCAATTGACTTAAAAAAAAATCTATATGCTAAATTGGCTCTGAATGTAGATGGGATTAATAGTTGTAATGGTAGTTTTTATCTGATGGCAAATGTTTCAGTGGGTATTGATAGCTTAAGATTGTGTCGTTAAAAATCAAAGCTAACAATCTAAGTTAATCGGTTCATTCAAATTAAACTTTAACAATAGCAATGGTGAGTCCGAGTCGAATCCACAGGGAAATAAAATTTTAACTTTTAAAATCTTGAATCTTTATTAAAAATTAAAAGATGTGAAGTATTTGATTTCAAATAAACTAAGAAATTTAGAATTAGGTGGCTAACTAAATATGTGAAGTAAACTAATTAAAAGACGTAAATATCGTTAATTAATTAAATACCTAATCTAAAATAAAAGAAAATCTAAGCTAAAACACCAATAATTCGTAATTGAAAATTCAAAAGAACATTGTTAAACACCTAAAAGTACGAGATGGAATTACAAACTTTCGAGTTTAAATATCCTTAAGAAATAAACAAGCCTAAACAACTCACTAAAATTGATAACTAGAAAATCCAAAAGAATAATGCAGTAAAAGAAACTCCTGTGAAGCGCTGGGGACAGTGAACAACTCGTCTGGATAATGGCGCAGTGATCCGCTCGGCTGGTAGGATGAGGCGGGCTGGGCACGTTGGAACGCAGGTTGGCACGGCAGGTGAGGCGGCGTGATGCGTCAGGCGGTTGGGCAGCGGGCTTGGCCGACACGTGGCGGCGGCTGGGGCGCGGCAGGCGAGGCGTGGGCGGAAAATTGGCACGGCAGGCGAGAGAGCCGGCGCGGGCGACGATGTCGCCCCCTGCGAAACACGCAGGGGCGACACGTGTCCTGGGGAGAGAGAGAGCTGGGATGCGTGACAGACAGAGAGAGAGCGGCTGAGAAAGGGAGGGGGGATTCAGAGAGAGAGAGAGAGAGAGAGAGAGAGAGAGAGAGAGAGAGAGAGAGAGAGAGAGAGAGAGAGAGAGAGAGAGTGGCTGAGAGAGGAGAGGACCCCCAAAAGAAGAGCCCCGAGGATCCTTTTAAAGAAAAGGGAAGGAAGGATTTTAAAATAAATAAAGTGAGAGAAAGGAATGCGGCTGGCTCTTCTTGGGTTCTTTGGGCAAGAATTAGGACAACCCTAAAATAATATGAGAAGTAAATGACCAGTTCGCCCTTGCTTTAGCTTTTTAGCCAAAATGAAGTCGAATTTTGTTGAGATTCGAACACTGGACCTCCCATAAATTTTCAGAAATTCCACCAACTGCACTGCATCATCGGCATGTCCTGTTCACATAGAATAAATGTAAATTAGCATATCATTACATTTATTTATTTATTTCATCTCGATTTTGTCAAAAACCGCAAATACGCTATACTCCATTAATCACATGAAATGACGATGTTTTTAAGTCGGAATTTGACGAAATTGGTACTGTTGGAATTGATACGAAATTATCTATCATTTCATGCTATTTTACAGATAAAAACGTGAGTGTGATGCAAAAGATTGCCTTTAAATGATCAATTTAACAATTTATCAGGTATCGAAATACATTAGTAAAGAAAGCGGAGCTTTTCGACCTTTCATCTAGGGATAGAGAAAATGCAAGATTTAACTGCTAATATATGCTCATAGCACCTTTCAAAAAAATGATATGCTCATAGGGTCAGTCATGGTGGTGATGATTGAAAGTCAAAGGAATGAAAGATGGTCAACTACTTGTTTACATGCACAACTAGGGGGCTGTGAGTCAGCCCACTAAACTTTGAAGACCAGGATACAAGTGGCCAACAAGTAAATATTGCCCAAAAAAATTATGCAAAATATTATAACATATTAATTCTCAATATTTTCTCCATATTTGATGTGTTGTAAATATTTTAAAGTTTTTAAAATAAGATCAACCGTTATAATACTCTTTCTGTCTGAGCTTTAATTTCTAGTTTAAAATTATGAATTTAAAAATGAAAGATTAAAATATTTTACATCACATGGAAAAAAAACTCCAGGATTAATCGCGCCACTTGGGTTGAGTTGAGTCTAGTATAGTGTAAATTCATATGAATCGTTTGTTGACTTGAGAACTTCATACAATAAAAAAAACACCCACTACTTGTCTTTCATTAGGGATGCAAATGGTGACTGATAAAATAAATAATTGATTAATTATTATTTTATAAGTTTTTTTTTTTGAAATGTGACTCAATTGGTCAAGGACCTAAACTATCTATCTTTGGATTTGGGTTTGAATCCCGGGTTTTCCCCCACCCCCAGCCCCCCCTCCAATTTAAACACGTCCAAAAGAGGAAGAATACCCCCGGGAGGAGGACACGCGACTCAAACTCGTGCGCTCGCGCAAGCGCAGGGGGATGCCACCAATACGCCACTGGCGTACATGCTATTATTATTATTTTATAAGTCAGCTATGATATGAGATCCTTTGGATCTTATTCCTTAGACTAAAGTGTGTCTCTACTCATATAGAGTCTCACATTTATTTTTTTTAAGAATATGACCATTTCATCCTTACCTAAGTAGGGTGAACTCTGATTTAGAGAACAAAGTCTAAAGAATCTTATCTCATTAATTATAGGATAGTGTTTGTAAATTGACATGCATAGCTGATAAGCTAATAGACACAAATCTTTTCCATGCCCAATGGATGTGGCATGGAAATCCGATTGCCCAACCACTACTAACTCATGAGTAATACTTGCCAAGGGGGAGGGGGCAACTCGTACCGTTTGATATTTGTCGGACAAATTAAAAGTATAAAAAATTAAACATAGGTGATCTTTTTAGTCCTATTTTTTAATTTTTTAAAATCTCAATCTCCCTTTGATCTTCCTCTCTATTTTTTTAGAAAAAAATAAAAATATATTACTTACTATTACAACTGTCCGATCAAAGTTGATCGGATGATTACACTGGTTCGTTGTGCATTACATCAAGTATTACTCTTAACTTATATGTCTGGACAATCTTTCTAAATTGTTAGTATAGTAGATAGGCCTTGGATGCACCCTATATTTCAATTTTTGACGCCCACATTTTGAGGACCCCTTTGTTAATAATAGTGGGAGCAGATTATGGAGACATACCCATGAAAGTTTTTCTCAATCTAAAAGTTTTTATTTTTTTTCCAAAATCTAAATAACAACTTAAGCAGAAAAGCACATGAGCCACCTCAGCTGCACATTAACCTGAGGCTTATTAAAACACCCTAAAATCTGTAATAATGACACCAAAAATTCATTTGCTAAAACTTCTTTTACTCAGATTTTCCCAATGCCTACTCCAGACTATCCCCACAACTCACTCCCAAATTTGTGAGCAATTGCACGTAGAATAGAGTTTATGCCGTACTTAACGGACCCAAACCCCAACACGCGGACGGCACACGCGGGTGGACCAACAAGCAACCAGCCAGGACGTCTCTTTCCAAGTCCCGTGAATCCATCGGTACCGCCTCTGCCCACGTGCGCGCTCCCCTCCACAGTCCTGGAGGCGCCCCCGCCACAGGTGATCCGAAGTGTCCTCCTCCTCCGCCCTCGCCACCGCCCGCGGTGGCTGCCGACCAGGACGTAAGGCAAGGCGACCAAGAGGAGCATATCGGACGCCCATGGGGACGCCAGCATGTGATCCGAAGTGTCCTCCTCCTCTGCCCCCGCCACCATCCCACCGAGGCTGCGGACCAGGACAAAAGGGAAGACGACCAAGAGGAGCAGATCGGACGCCCATGGGGACGCCAGCAGAAGTCCTTCCTGCTCGCAGCGAGGAGAAGAGAAAGGAAGCCGTGGCAGCAGCGTTTCCCTTTTTCTTGTTCTTTTTCTCGAAGGCGCCTCCTCTTCACCACCCATCGTACCGTACGCACACTTCTATTTTTCTCCAGTTGACGACAAGCAAAGGACTTTTGTAGGCAAATAAATTTTCTTTCTAGTGTTGTACCTCAGCCTTTCCTATTTTTATGCTGAGCATGTAATGTACACTTAAAATATTGTCAAAAAAGATGTTATAATAATTATATATATATATATGCTCAGACTCTATCCTATTCTACCATATAACCTCATTACCTGTGTAGCCATTTAAATTGTGTGAAGAAGATTAGATAAGGTCAAGCTAGTCCTTTTCCACCAAATGTTAAGTTAGGTAAATGGCAGAGGATGGTAGAGAGACAAATGATACAATTGACAATATGAGAGATATTACACAAGAATATCATAGTAGAATATAAAAGATTTTAGGAGTATATGTGTAGTTCTTTTAGAATTATTGCGTATATCTTAAAAGGACATTGATTCAAGGAGAGGATATGACGATTACATTGCCTCGCGTCGTTATAAATTTAAGGATTTTTTGCATATATATTTTTGAAAACATAATATTTACATCTTTATCCTCAACTTCTATGTATTGTCATCAATACTTTTGAAATATTCAAAAAGTTATATTTATACCTTTCCGTCAAAATAACTAAAAACGTGAATTTCAACTAAATATGCCAAAAGAATTCCATAAATTCCCGCTAATGTCGGAGATGTCAAGGGTACATATGCAAAATTTTAGTGAATTGAGGGGCATCTATGCAAAATTTTAAGAGTATCTATACAAAATCTTTAGACGGAGGGATATAAGTGCAACTTTTTTGAAGATTTTAAGAGTATTAATGACAATATGAGAGAGTTGGGGATATAAATGCACATATGGTATTTTTCAAGAGTATATATGTAAAAAATCCTAAATTTAAATATTTATATTTATGCTTATTAAATAAAACACTAATATTATATTATACTGGGGTAGTGATTTATGCTTCTAGAATTCAATAACCATAAACCACCATCATTATTATTGTTACATGGCTCTTCCTATCAACTTAGAGTCGGCAAGTTAGAAAGAAGTATCTAAAAATGTAGCAAAAGCTCCCCAACCAAACGCCTATTCTTAGACTTTACTAGCCGTGAATGTGGAGAGGAATGTTGTATATTTATACTCATATTATACTATCATTAATTAATTCTGCTACATATTTATGTTCATTTTTAAGAAAGAGTGTAAAACGAGTATTTCTTTTTTATGATGTCATCTTTTTCGTCACACTTGTTAATTATCTAATTTAAATATTAAACGGCAAAATTACCAAACGGAAAATATAATTTTTGTAGGTTGAGCCTCACATTTTATACAATTTGATCTTTTATTTGACGATTCAAAAAATTCAAGAAAAATCGAGATTTAGGAAATAATGAAAAATGTCTTTGACGGGTGGAGCCTGATAAGCATTTTAAATTTTTAAGAATTTTGTGCGTTGTCGGATCAGAGATTGGGTTCCATGAATATACAAGATATATAAGATCTAAGTATTACTCTAATTTTAGGCTAACATGTTAAAATGAGAAAAAAGATTTGGACACGAAAGCGAAAAACCTAGAATCCAAACTGGGGTTCGTCTCATTTATGGCAGGAGGGAACCGGGACGCAGACTGGGGTGAGGAGCGAGGGGGCGAATCGGATCTCCGTTTTGTTCGTTACCCGTTGCCCCCTCCCCCGCCGATTCCCCCCGACACTTTGTACGAATAAAAGGGCCCCCTTCGCCACTCCCCTCCACCGTCTCCGGCCAGCGCCACCAACCCCAATCCCTCCCTTCGCCGCTGCTCTACCTCCTCCGCTGCCGTCCTCTCGTACCAAGGGAGGGGCCGGGCTCGCGTGCGCACTCCCCTTTCTCCGCCGTCCGCCTCTCTCGCCGGGGAGACCTCTGGTGGTGATCGTGGTGGTGCCGGAGGCGGACCGCGGCTGGCCCTGGAGCGATGCGGTGGGATGGCTCGGCTCTCGCCAATGGCGGCCTCCTCTCACCAGTGCTCTCTGCACCGTCCTGCTCTTCCTTCCCCTTGCTCTAGTTCTTCCTCCGCTGTACTTTGTGCCGTCCGGATTTGCCCTAACCCTGCGACTGCTACCAGCACTGGTATCTCCTCTTTCTCGGTCTTCTCTTCTCCTGTACATTTTGGCGCGCGGAGGAAGCGAACAGGGGCCGCAGCCAACGCCTATACATGCTGTCCAGAAGGATCCGCGTCTTATAATCCCTCTCCTCATCTCCGGCTGCGGTTCTCTGCTTTCCCGAGGGGAGCTTCTTGTCCTTTGTCGTGCAAGCAGGGGAGGCATGGGAGCTTCGGATGGGGGAAGAAGAGGACGGCGAGCTCTGTCTGCTGCGGAGGAACAGGAGGTGGTGGGCATGTAGGGGTGAAACAGGTAGAGCAGGAGTTGGAGAGCAAGGGAGATGTGGATATTCAGGCCTTGGAAGCGGAGATATATGAGTTCATGCAGAAGTCTGCGAAACCGAGTGTTTTCCCCACTAAGGAGGAGCTGATTGCTGCGCGGAGGGTGGACCTGGTAGACGCCATCGTTGCCCATGGCGGCTGGCTTGCCTATGGGTGGGATTTGGATGATGGCGGGGCTTCTGGTGCTGGTGATGAGGGGAAGGAGAAATGCGAATGGGTTTGTGAGGGAGAATCGAGGGCGGATGCAGTCAATTCCTATACACTGGAGGCAAACTCCACGTCCATGAAACACAATGAGCTTTCTGCTGGTTGGGTGGATAAAGAAATTCTTCAGCAGCAGAGGTTTAGCTGTGCTGTGGGCTCTGCTGCCTCTTCCTCTTCGCGCAATTCATCTTCCGGCGGACCAATGTGAGGGGATGATCTTTCCTGTCCTTCTCTTTCTTCATGTCAAGGCCCGCTTTGTAGTTATTGTAAAATGTAAATGCATTTATCATAAACGTATTTTCTATAAAACTGGTGTTTGGTTGTTCTGTGTAAAAACTTAACTGAGTTTATGATAAATCTGAGAGACTCGGCGGCATAAACCTACTCCAAATAGGTTTATGGAAAACATGTTTATGAGGAGGTTTTGAGTTTATCATAAAACCTTTTCTTTACCAATTACCATCCAAACTAAGTTTATTGTGCACAGTGATTTGTGATAAACATAAACGTGTTGATGGCTGGTATCCAAACAGGCCCTAAATTTCACCATTTCTTTAATGTCTCATGCTTCTCAGAGAAACAGGAGGTGGGGAAGAAAGTGGAATTGAGGGCATTTTGAGCCGGCTGGAGAAGAAGAGAAGTTCATTGTTGACTCTGGGTTCTACAGATAAGAAAGTTGACAGTAGAATGCTGTCCAAGATCAAAGACTATGATTTGAGATTTGCTGGTATGTTTATTCACAGACTTCCAGAACTGATATTTCTTTTGATCATCTTATTAAATACATAGCAATTATTTCAGTCCATGATTTTATTGAGATAGATTGTAAAATAATATCTTGTGTTGCAATAGCATGGGTCTATTTTTTGCTGGTTATTGTAGTTCAGGTACGCGAGATTGGTTGCATGGGTCTGATGTGGTGATGTGGTTGAGCCAAAAAGAAAACAGGCTGCGGGCCTGATATCTTTAAAACAAAACTTTGCGATGGTATTGTTTCTTTTTCTTTTTAACCATGGCTATTCAATACTCCAGTTGAAATCTCATATTACAAGTATGGCAAATGTAGCTTTGGAAGTCACTATTATGATGAATGTTGGGTTTCAGATAAACTATGTCCAAACAAGTGAAATATTTTTGTTGATCAAATATAGAAGCAAAGAGATAATGCGTGAGGAGGTCTTTTACTCTACTTGGGCCACACTCGCTGACTCACAAAAATCACCATACCGGCCACTTGTCACACCAGACTGCCTCTAGCCTTTCTCTTACAACACTTAGTTGACAAGATCCCTTCCTTAGGATACTTTCCAAATGACAACTTATTATCCAGCTTGATAATTGGTGGTCGGTAACTAGCCTCTGTCACTTGCAGGCATTATCACATTGCTTTTTCATGGGAAACTCTTTTTCGTGTTTTAATATTAAGGGTACCCTAAGTATGAATAACTTAGAAACTGATGAGGGATATTCTCGCCTCATGGGCTCGGCCAATTATGAATGAACCCCTAGATTGGAGGCGGCCCAAGCAGGCTCACTCCATTGAGTGAAGCCGGAAGCGGTTGGCCTAGTCGGTCCAATAACCTCTGCCCACACAGCCAGGTGGGGAGATGGGAAGCTGTTCTGAGGACTTGGGAATAGTCCCACATTGGAAGTTGCAAGAAATTTCACCTACTTCCTCTATATAAGAAGGGGCCAGGGGTGTCAAATCAAGGTAAAGGATGCTTTTCCACTTAGCCATTCACGTCCTGTCACACCGTCCATTCACCGACTTGAGCTTTGGAGGGTGTTTCCCGGAGACCATATGGGAGACCCATTGACGGTTGCTAACTGTGCAGGACATGTCTCAAGGGAACCAGCCACTCATCTTCCACGTGCCACTTGGCCTTAGAGTGCTTCAGGAACCATAGGAAATGTCATGTTTAAGGCCATCAATTGACACACAAGCCTTACAATCAACAGGAGGCATTTTCTGTCATTAGTTTCAAATGAAACCCTCAAGCTGACTAGGCAAAAGTGCCCGTTACATGACCCAGAAAATTCAAATGGAACTTAGACTTCGGAAGGGAAAGATTGAACCCTTCCTTCACAGTTAGATAACTATAGATGCCGCAAGCCTACTTACACCACCGAACTTTAATAAAGTGTCTCTTCAGTTCCAATAATAATTTATAATAGAGACTATGTATTTTAACATTCCAGGTTTATACATGCTACTTAAACTATACCTTTATTCACATCCATTTCAGTAAACAATGTGCTTCACTATCTTTGACAAGATGACCATCTAATCTGATGAAGGCAATGGGGAAAAATATTGAGACCTTTGGTTTTTCTCAACTCAAAGGTCACCAGGGACTAGATGAGCCACACACATAAATCCTTGCATAGTGGGTTTTTATGGGCTATAGTATACATAAGACAAATTACCAACTTACGGCTTCACCCGGACAACATTTCCCTTCTATGGGAGTGCTAAAAAGATGAAAGGAAACACCCACAAATAAAAAGCAGAGGAGATAGGGTGAGACATGAGCTCATAACTGGTTGATATTTCCACTGAGATTATTTGGTTTTAACATCTTCTTCATGACCTTGGCATCACTCCTCTACCTCCTACTAAAGTGGACCTAAAGACAGCCATACTGGCCTTTAACCTGGCGAATAGCCATCCTGACATTTAACCTGGCGGTCATGATAGGTTAAGAGAAAGATAGGGTTAAAACCAACAGAGTAATCCAATGGAGAATATATATAACTGAATAAGACATTACAATGTACAACAATAATAAGACAATAATAAGCTGAAATTATAGTGCACAGCCAAAATAAATATGCACATTCCCAAAAGAAGAATAGTATCTCGAGGTTTACTAAAGTCTAATCACTGTAAAAATTCTTACCAACTTACCAGATCAAGGTCAGTCACCTTCAAAGTCTCCACTGCTGATTCCCAAAGCCTGTCACTTGAACAAAATCAAAAGAATATAGAGGTCATCTGCCAGGCTATCTCTATAACCTGGGAGCATGGTCCAGTGGAGTAAACAAGCAGAGAAGAGTAGTAACTAAAAAGAGTGCAGAAAAGAAGAAGACTACTCAAGTTCTGGGGACAGGATACCTACTCAGAGGTTAACTTCTTTCACACCATTAACGTGTTGGGGGATTATGAGTCAACAATCCATGTATTTTGAACTTAACATTACTGGCAAATGATTGTGTGAATTAAAGGAGGGCTAGTGGGATCTTTGGTAGCAGTTTTTCACCTTCTAACATTATGATAACATGCACAAATTCACTTACAAAAAAATGATAACATGCACTAGTTTTCTCAAATGTGTGGATCAAGGGACCCATATACAACTTTGTAATGGGGAGAATACTCTTTTTTGGCTTGAGGAGTAATTCTTTCTCAATTTAGGTCATTCATTCTTTGTTCCCCGTTTATAGTTACCATTATCCTGTTTGATGGTTTTCCATAGTTCCTTGATCTCACTTTCATACTATCACTCAGCCATATGGTTGTATGGTTATACTGTTGTATGGTCATATGGTTGTAACCATGCATGCAACTAATTAGAATGTAACCGTGCATGCAACTAAGCCCAACATGAGTTAACACCTAGGACTGCAAGCTATAAGGATTTTGGACTGAAGATGCTCCATACAAAACCATATCAGCCCTTATGTCCCTGTTGCCTACCAAAACTAATGGGTGCTGCTTCCTCTCTTGCAAACATGGATATGCTCAAACTACAATTATTCTGGGTAGGAGGAAAGGGTTATCCAAGAAGTGAAGTGGAGCCATCACCATGTCTGGGGGCTAGGTAAGGGTGAACCGGATTAGTCTAACATCAGAAAATGGAAAAAGTTATCGAGCCATATATGTAGGATTTGGATCCATAACTTGTGAGACGCCTTTTGGAGACAAAACCGTGCGGGTTTGGCTCAAAGCGGACAGCCCCAAAACAGCATAAAATCTGTGTTATTAAAATTGTTCTACATGTCTATGTTCTTGAACCTGCCAAAATTTATGCGATTCAAACTGTTTTCACATTAGGGAATGCAGAAACAAATGGCAAAGATCATCCCCCCTCTCTGCTGTCCAAGTGATTACTTAGCCCTGAAGGGAAACCAAGAGCAAGAAGAGGAGGGAGAAAAGATGGGATTCTGAATGAATAAGGTGTTTGGTTTCAGGTTTTTAAGTGTTTCCTCTCTCAATTTTTATTCTGGGGAGAAAATGGTATAAGAAACATGTTTCGTAGGATCTTTTCTATTTTTACGAGAAACTTGATCCTCCATAAATCTTTCTAGAAAAAAAAACAAGTCCCTACTTATTCCCCCCCCTCTGAAAATGCCCTACATGTTCCCTGCTGCCCATAGTTAGTTAAATACGGCACGGGAATAATATGGCAAAGGTACATTCGTGTATAATTCACTTTACATTTTAAACATTTGGTCAAAGATTCGGTCATTTCGATAATTCGGTATAATACACGGACGGTGTGTTATACTTTGATCATTTAAACATTCACATTTAAAAATACTGCTAATATATAAAATGGACACATACATATATTCAGATAAATATCATTATGATTAATTGGAATACGAAGAAGTACATGAAAAAATCACTATTTCATCAAATGTAAACATAATCGAATTTGCCGTAACAACATACTACTAATATAGATCACAGTAATAACAATGATAAATAAATTTGAGACTAAAAAGTTGACAGAAAATAATGAGAATGTTAAATAAACTTAGGCCTAAAAATGTTGACAAAACTTTCTCACAGATTATCCGATATATGTGAATAAAGACATATCAATATCAATCCTACTGAAAAGTTCTATGTTATGGCCCCATCTGAAGCACCTAGCTCATTTCCGCCAAAAATATGAAACAGCGAATTAAATAAACCAAGCCTGGATTAGAGGAATCCCCAACAAATCTACAAAGTAGAACAGAACAAAGCTGAAGAAGACAATGCTTTTCTAGAAGAAAGAAAATAAAAGAGAGTTGACTGAAAGAGAGGTGCTTAGCTGGTGGAAGCTGTGGCAGCCTTCCCTGCCTACACCGCTCAATGGCCATGACGGCAGCCTTCCCAGTTATGACACAACCAAACTAGTGAGTGGGTACAAGGTTCGGGAATGGGGAAGAAAGGGAAAGGCCGTCCGGGCGAGTAGCGTGACCTGGTCGGGAGGTTTAAAGTCTTGCCATGTGGCCCGTATTAACTTGGAGTTTCTAGCAGAACGTGTATGTAAGGCAATAGATAGTAAATGGCACATATATAGCTGAATCTTTGCCGAAGGGATGGCATGCGGGCATCTTTTGGATTTGCATGTACATATGCGTATTATATGCATACAATACACAAACTTACTAACAATGGTGCTGCCTTCTTTGCTTTCCTCGAGTTCCTGCATAACTTCTTTGCTCCTTTCCTCCTCCCTTTCTTCTTTTTCCCCCTCATTTGTATTCTGCTGCTGTTACTGTCCTTCAGCTTCCCTTCTCCATGGAAGTCCATTTACTCTATTGCCCTCTTCTTCTTCTCAGTTTCCATTACCATCTGCAAGAGATGTCCTTGTCTCCTCCCCTTTCACAAGCAGCAGCTCTCAGTCTTTGGGCAGGTTCTATGGTCATGCTAATCTGTGTGTACCTTGGCATGCCTGTGCTCTATGGCATCCTGGTGGACAGGGCTTCCATACCTAAGCCTCTGATTGAGAGCAGTAGCAGTGCAGGAGTAGCCCTTGGTGCTGATGAATCTGGGATGTTTATGAGAAGATGAGAGAGATCAAGGAGATGCAACAACCTAAAGAACTACTCCATCATGTTGTATCTCCTAAAATTTCACGTTAATGCAACCCTGCCAAACATGGCAAGAGATAGAATATTTCGATTTTAAGAGTTATACTAAAAATTTAAACGAATTAATTTTTAAACGCAAAAAAGTTTATAAGGAATGTGGAAGAGATAGATGATATATCTCTACCTCCAAAAACCCATAAAGTGAGCCATTAAAGCCTATTAAGCATAAGTAACACCTTAAACCAAAAATGACACAACTTACAGCCCTTGTCTTAAAATTTAGCCAAATAATTCCTGATCTTGATAGGGAATTCTGGACCCTAGTTAGGGGATATTTTGCCTACCTCTTTATACTATGACAACTGGAGCATCGTTCAATAGAAAGCAATCCAATATTCCAGGCATATACAAAGCAAATTCAGATTGACTGCCACTTCATTCGGCAGCATTCTCTTTCACACTCTTGCTCAACATTATATTTCATGTGCTGAGCAGGTTAATGTCTTCTTCATCAAGTCCCAGACTATCCGGTACATTCTTGGTGTATTTTCCCTTGTGAGGTTGACTTGGGGGATGGGTGCAGCATGTGTTGTATATGTAGTTCATAGGGTGTATGGGCCTTGTTATACATTTTGTTTGGATGTGGTGACTTATTCCGTATTCAAAGTGCACCCCAGTATCTCAGGTAAATGTGTTGGGCCATTGACCTCATCTATTGACAAAACATTCATTATTCTCTCTCTACTCATTAGAGGGTTGAATGGGGGAAGGAGGGATGGGGAATCTCTAGAAGCATCCATTTTGGGGGGATTGAGGGCTTTCAAAAGGGAGGTCAAAATTTTAAATTAAACCTTTAGATAATTTTTGATGCATCCTTTAAGCTTTAATTGTCCTCTGAATAAGTTGCATATTTTGAATTTTAACCCCTAAACTTTGTGATACCATCCACTTAAAAAAAAAAAAAAAAAAAAAAAAACTAAACTTGAAAGTGCATGCAGAAAAGCCACTAAACATGACCTACATGCAGAAAAGCCACTAAACATGACCTATGTGTAAAGTAATATATATGAATTTATTGTTTTCTCTGTCATGTATAAGTGTATAACTCTTTTAAGTAATTTATATTTTGTAAGTATAAAAATTCCAAACTTATAAGAAATTGAAACATCAATTTTACATTACCTAAAATCTCCTGATTGAAATCAAAAAAACTTGTATACTTTTTAATAATTTCAAAGGTATCACCTGTTTCTAGTGTCTCACATATTTTGAAGCATTGCATTCCACTTTCCTTTCTTGCATCCCATCAAGCTACTGTGGTCAAGAAGTGGATATCAATGCGTTCTAATTTCCTTATGTTTTGGCAACTCTTGTTGCTCGATTGTTTCTTCTGATCAACATTTAAGCATTTAAGCAATGTGTTCATGCTATTTCTTTTCTGATTGACTGTTAAAAGGACAGTTGATGGCATGGCGAGAGGCAGCAGATCCATTTCATTAGACTCTAGTGACCAGTTCTTCCCTGATTTTGATGGGGGTATGAAGATGTTCTCCTCTAGATTTTTTTGCTAAAAGATATGTTTCTTTCATCTATTTATTATCGATACTCATTTGACATGCAGCAGGTGGAATATCTCCCAATGGAAACATAATCAAGGTAGATAATTTAAATGGCATCCCTATGGATGATTATGCATATCTGAGAGATCAGAGTGCCATTGACATGAGGAATGGAAGCAAGGAACCAAGTTCTGTTGCTTTAAGTGATCAAAATAAGATACATTCACACCTTCGTCACTTGGAGTCAGAGCTTTCTTCTGTACTCGGCTCCCTTAGGTCCAGAGCTGATGCAGTTGTAGCACATAAGGTATCTGATCTATTACTAACTTTTTGACTTTTATCAGTGATAGTTTTGTCTAACCATATTTAGGATACTCTTTCTTTTTAGGTTTTTATATTGTTGATGAATATCTGTTACTCTGTTGAAATATTGTGACTTTCCTTTTATGTTGGCAGTACATTATGGTCAGATAGCCTGTGTCCTTTAACTTTTTGATTTCACTGAAGTTGTTCTGGACTTGTCTTCATCAATATGCCACCAATGGCTGTAGCATTAATTTGAGTGATTATGTTTGTTACACTTTCCATTATTACTTGTTCATGCTTTGGATATTCCTTGGTACCAAATACCTTATTTTCACCTTTTCTTTCCCTTCTGCATTTATAATTTGGGGATTTCTATTTTTGGAGAGTAGATGGTACACAATATTCATTAACAAAAGGGAATCTATGAGTATAAAATTGAAAGTTCACCTCCATAAATGGTACCATAAGTGGGGTTATCTCCTGCAAATGTATGTTCACCTCCATAGAAATAAAATTGGGAGCTCTTACAACCCCACCACCAACGGAAATGTTAGACGACATCCTACTTCTCAGGCAAATCATTAATCACATGACTGTGTCTGATATTTTCTTAATTTCCTACTCTATTCATGAACCGGTGCTCAAATGTTGTTGGTTACAGTGCTTTATGCGCAATCATATTCTGTTCTAATTGTAGTTACTAATAAAACAATGAATAGTGGTTAGAAACTTAAAAAGGACTTTTTTTGAGCAGTCTGTGCAGTAATTATGTTCTTTCTTGTGAACGCATTTGATTTTTTTTTAACATCCTTTTCTTTCTTGTACTTGGTATGTTTTGTTCATTCACTCAAAGACAGACTCTGCTGCTGTTTGAGTCACTTTATGTCCAAAGGCTCACTTTGTTTGTGGAATAGGGCCGGAATAACCGGTGTAAAGGCCCTCTTCTGATTTGATTGAGGGTATCCCTAATTCCTCCAATTCCCCCAACTTCCCAAACTCTACCTGGAATATCTAATCCCCCAATTCTCTCAATTTTACCTTTTATTTCACTCATTATTCCACTTATTCCTACCAAATCACTTGGAATAACACAGTGTAATTCTCCTTATTCTCGGTGGAATATCAACAATTTACCAAATCAAAATACATGTTATTCTGGTTTAAGAAATCCCCAAAATCTTATTCTGGTTTAAGTTATTCTGCAAGCAAAGTCACACAAAGGGTTCTGCATGGATGGTCAACTGAATTTTAGTGTCACATCTTGACAAAGTCAAAACCAATTCATACAAGGGTAATTTGCATGATCAACATGTGGAAGGTATTTTGTCAGTCAACTTGAGGAGGGCACTTCAGTCCTTTTTCATAGTATCGAGAGCCTACATCAATGGTCAATTAGAGTAACATCAATTTAGTTGAGGGCCTACATATGGGGAATGGAGTTTGCTAGAGATATCTTCGTCATTTCAAATAAGGAGACAATCACATTGGATGGGCTTAGGCCTGGACATGGCTTCCAGAAAGTGATGGGACTAATCTATTTGCATTGGTCAAGAATTGAGCCTAACCCATTTGTTATGGGGTGGATGTAAGAAATCTCTCACTACCTCGGACTATCTGTTTAGTTTATGAATGGCTACTCAAGCTCTCCAATTCCAAAAATGGTATGTCCAGTGGTAGCACTCCTCTCCCCACCTGAGAACCTCCCTCCCTTAGCTCCCATTTCGAATGAAATGCTCTCTCATTGCTTAAGTTTTTCTAATAGAGGAAGGGCAAAAGGGTTAGGCTGGGGGGAGGAATGCCCACTCCACTTCAGATCTGCTGGTTCAGGCCATTTCTGGGCTAATCAGAAAGGAAAAACTGATCCTGATCTGAATCTAAATGTTTCCAGGACTGATCTTTCATTTATATGTTGGTTGGGATCAGCTCAGGCTTGATTGGATCAGCTCAGGCTTGATTGGATCAGCTTGGAACCCTCTAACCCACCTGGTTGATGTTCACTCTGATGTCAGTTTTGTTTCTTGTACACAAGGGTTAAGAATTGAAATGGTGCATGTGGTCTTCATCCTAGGACATCGATGGGAGAGTGATAGTGGAAAAGAGAGTGGACTGGGTACAGTAGCTAGGTCTGGTTTACAGCTGAAAAAATTCATGAATTGGCATGGAACACTTTGGAATTGGGCTTTGGTGAATCAAGGATGGCAGTACCGGTACCGGTATCGGTGGGTACCGGTACCGGTACGTACCGGTCCGGTACCGGCCGGTATCGGCCCGGTACCGGTCGGTACCCAAGGCACCGGTGCCGGTCGGTACCCAAGGTACCGGTGCCGGTCGGTACCCAAGGTACCGGTGCCGGCCGATACCGGTATGTACCGGCCGGTACATACCGGTATCGGCCGGTACTGTCAACCATGGTGAATAGATCTTATTAGGTTGTGATTGTGTGTTATAGTGATGGCTTTATCTTGCTTATCCTTTTTTATCTCATTTTCTGTGTTCATTTTTGTGACAGAGTGGATGTTTCCATCAACTGCTTGTATTAGTACACTTCTTGTTCAGATGCCAATGAGTTCTGTTGAGACCAAGATTTGATCGTTTATATTCTCTAGTTATCCCCATATGGCATATATAAGATATATTAATAGGTTTCTCTTTGTATAATTCTTTAGATTCAGGAGAGTTCTGTGAAGGAACTGCACAGGCTTTCTGATGCTTGGGAGTTCCAAGAAACTGAAATAATGAATGCTCGTGATAAATTGCGGTCAACAAGTGCAAAACTGGCAATATTAGAAGGCAAAATGGCACTTGAAATAATGTATGTATTGTGCTCTTATGCGTTGCCAAGTCATCACTCATCACTTCCCACGTATGCTGACATGCTGACACACTGTATTTTCCTTTTTAAGTGAATCACAGAAGATTGTGGAAGAGAAGCAGGAAAGGATTGATGCAGCCCAGAGGGCATTGCGCCTCCTCCGTACAGCTTATGTGGTTTGGCCCAACTTAGCTTCAGAGGTTTTGTTGGCGGGATCCTTTGATGGCTGGGGTAGCCAGGTTGGTTCTATCTGCTATTGCTTTCCTTTCTTCTGCGCTTTTGGTGCTTTCTGCTATGTATGCCTTTGTCACACACATGCTGCTTTTGTCAACGCCTTGTTCTGCCAGTTAATGAGCACATGATCATGTGCTGTGAATTTATCAATTGGGTGGTGGGAGTGTGTGTTTATACTTCCAAAATCCACATTGAAGCTTACCTCAAATTTGTGTCTTGATGATGAATGTTCTGAATGTCTATGCAACTGCCTTAAGATTGGCTGGATTGTAGATGTTGCTTCTTCGACACTCCAGCTTATTGTGGATGGAAGACGACTTCATTCTTGCTTGGAGAGCGGTTAATAGAAGCCTTCTGGAGAGAATATTGAGGTGGAAACAAGTAATTGCTGCATTTTAAAGCCTACCAGTGGCAATTGCTATTTCATTATGTTCTCTTTTGTCTTCTGTGTGTTGATGGCAGTGGCGGACCTAGAAAATTTGTGTAAGGGGGGCCAAATTAAGGATAATTTTTCTTGGGGGGGGGGAGTTAAAGATATAAAGTATAAAACGTCTCCTATATAGATACAAAATATATAGACACAATAAAACTTTTAATGGGGGAGGAGGGGGCCATGGCCGTGACCCCGCCCCCCCCCCCCCCCCCCCCCCCGGTCCGCCCCTGGTTGGTGGTGAAGGTAAAAAAGGGTGTAATGTGAGCATAAGTTTGATAAAGCATTCAGGGGGTGCGATTTCAAATATACTTATCCACATGTGAATTGAAAAGGGAGGAAATTCATCTTTCATCAACAATTGATGTTTGTGCAGCTGGTGAGTTCTCAATCCACTAGCAAGCGTTTTATCATTTGTTAGGTTATGGATATGGAGTTTCTTATCCTCTATTGATGAGGAAATTACTACAGAGTTAGTGGGGAATCCTTGTATCTGTTTCTTGCAGCATACCGGTGCTTGCAGGAGTCACCTTGAGTTTGCAGACTAATCTTCCAATCTGGGGAATGAAAATGGGATCAGATTATCCAGAATCCAATCCATGTTATCTGTTCAGTAGTAGAATTGGATGTTCTGGGATCCGATCTGATCTCTCCTTTATCTGGATTGATAGTCTTGATCTCCATAAGGAATTGTTGGAGAGGTCTGATTGGAGCAAGGTCTTCTTCAAAACACTGCCCCAGTGCCTCTGCTATTTGCCTCACCCTCCCTTTCTGATTTGGGTAGCCATCATTTGGTGGTTCTGCTTTGTCTGCAGGCCTGCAATGCACCTGTGAGTTGCAATTCTGACTCTCTGTAGGCTACTTGTTGGGTAGATGGTCACTGAAGAGTAGGTTAAAGAAGCATCGAATCAGCTGTTGTTGGAGCTGGGCTTCCTCGTCTCTCCTCTCTGGCACAGCTGGTTGGAGGGGGGGGGGGGAGGCTTTTCACCCCTCTGACCCCTTCGTATTGCTTGCCGTTCCTGTTGCTGGCACTATTTGCAAAGGCATGGGCCTTCTGGTGGGCCTCTTGCCAGACCAGGTGATAAGAACCGTTCTTTCTCCTCTTTCCCTGAAGCGGAGACGCCTAGTGCCCTACCCATTGTTTTTGCAGAGTACTGGGCCTTGGAGTTCTGGGGAAGGTTGAATTTTTGGTGAGTTTGAAGAAAGCAATGACATGGACTCCTGTGGCCACTAGCAAATTTTTATTTGTTTTTTCCCCTTTTCCTCAGAAACCCATGGCAACAGTAGCCAGTGGATTTCGGCAGAACCCATTAATTAACCAGGAGAACTATTTGACCAAATTTCATTGGTGTTGACAGGGTTTTTCTTCTGTACTTCACAGGTTCTGCTTTCTGCTGGTAATCATTCATTCATTCCCATTCTACAGTAGTTTTTACACGTTTCCTATCACTCGCCATTGTGGGATTGCCAATGGTAGTAGGAAAAGTTCATTTTGTTCATCTAAGTACAATAGCCATGATGCATTGTTTAACAAATGCTAAAGTTGGATGAACTTGACTGTTCATGATTTTCTTTGCAACTCTACATGATTGCTGAAGATTCAGTTTGGTTTAAAGCAGAACACTGGAAAGAGATGAGATGATGGGTGAGTAAAAGTTCTTAAACAAACAGTGAAAGGAATACCCAGACCACATCTGGATCCGAAGGTCCAACAACTCCGAATTGGGTCCTCATGGGGAGGTCCAATCCAATTATCTGAAACTGGCAAAGAAATTTTCAGAACTGAAAATTTTCATTCCGGATCCAGAAACATCACTTCCCTAAATTTAACCTCTCCAATATCCTTTCTTATAGGAAGATATGCCAACAAGGCTTGATGCTCATTGATGGTTTAAGAGGCATGCCATTAATTATTTAGTGAAGTACTTGGCTGTAGTATTAACAGGGACACTGAAAAAGTCCAGTTCTTTGGGGCTGCTGGGGAAATGGCTATGAAGGGTTTCAGGAAACTATTAAGTTAATGAAGCTATGATCAGAATAGAGGCTATCAATTCTGTGGTCAACATCTTGAAGATTTTGTCGATCTCATCTACTGGATATGAGTAGGATGCTGCAGTTAGTGGTTGGAATCGTTGGATAGTAGTACTACTACTATCTATGCCTGATATTGACTCTCTGCAGAGTAGGAAAGAGTTATTTCGCAAACTTGATGCAGTCACTGTAAAGTTCCCTAGAAACTAATGTGTATTGTCCCAGATGCCTTTTGCTTTAGCATTTAGCTTAAAAGAAGAGATGGTCTTTGAAGGCAGGCAAGTTTTTGAGGATACAAGGTTAAACTCTCTGCACGCGGCTTATGTGATGGACAATTCGTCCCATCCTGAAGAATCACCAGCTGCCACGAGGTGACTGAAAAACCCCTTGGCTTGTGTGTCAACCTGAGGCAGGGCAAAGTCCAGGAGATTTGCAAACACATTTTTTGCTTTCCAGTAACTTATTTCCTAAGCTTTTTCACTCTTTAGGAAAATATTTCCCATGATTCTCTTTTTTCCATGAAAATTTGAGAATGCAAACATCCTCCAACACATTTCTACGTGGGGTTTGAAAAAGAAATGAAGTGAGAATTCTTATCTGGTTGCAGTTGAATTTCTTTCTAAAGGTTCCTCTGAAAAATTGGGCTTTTAATTGTCTGTAAAACTCTCGTATGCTCTTCCTTAACAGAAAAGTTGAAGTTGCTTAAACCTTTCATCCTATTTTCTCCAAACCTAATTCCAGTTTGGCCCTTATTGTTTATTGGGTATGTCTAACAAAGAGCATTGTTTGAGAAATCAAAATGGACCAGGGGAATATCTTCTGGATGATTATCCATTACACGCATTTGTCCCTGTTATGTAGGATGGATGTCTAGGAAAATGATTGTTGCATAATGGTGTTAAAAAACTCTGGATTAAGTGTAGAGTTAGGGTTGGAAAATTCTCAGGACATTTGTATCTCTTGGTAGATATGTGTACAGATCGGTTGCCCCGATCCGATCCAGGCTCATCCCCCTTTATTTGTTTATTTTTTTGAGACATCTAAAGAAAATCCAAAAAAATAAAAAATAAAAAATTGAGCAATGTCATAATCTCATTCATTTTCAAATATGTAGACATAGAACAATTACATCATATAATTTCACGATATCTCTTTTACCAAGGACTCCCAATTTCCCAGTACCTAATATCTTCATTTGTGGACGATATCTGAGATATGATTCGGTGTAAAATATAGATGATTGGAGCGTTCCTTCTTGTTGCTTGTATCTAGTAGTGGAATGGATACACTTATGGATACAACTGATATGAAGGAATACACCAACCATCTACAAGAAATTGGAGCCAATTAGAGCAGCTTTCTTTTGGAAAGGTAAAAATCCGGAAGTGAAGGGAGGTCATCACATAGGATGGAAATATACATGCAGAAGCACAGAGGACGGGGGAGCAAGTTTAACATCAATTTATAACATCAATAAAGTTTTTTTGGTAAAATGGATGTGGAGGGTAGAAAGGGAAAATCAGTCCATTTGGGCGAGAATTATTAGGAGTAAATATTTTACCCATAATGAATCATGGATTGGAAGTTTTCAGCTCAGAGGTACATTGTCTAATGTTTGGAAGAATATTCTACACAATTTGGATCTTTATAATTGTTCAACTTCTATAATTGTGGGTAATGACCGAACTGCAAAATTCTGGGAAGATGCATGGAAGGAGGGATGAGCTCTTAAGGATAGATTTCTTAATATGTACAACATTTCAGATAACAAGGATTTAAGTATCAGTGAGGTCCAAAGTTCTTCATCTCAAGGAAGGGTTTGAGATGCTAGATTATGTAGAAATTTCCTTTATGAAGAAGAGAGGGAGTTTCTTCAGCTCAACCTGCTACTTTAAGATTTCCAAGGGCTAAATGAGAGGAAAGATGTCAAAAGCTGGAGATGGGATCCAAAAGGGAAGTTTTCTGTTATATGCAACTAAGGTTCTTAGCTCAGGAGGAGTCAAGGTCAGCTGGGCTTCTCAAGTTTGGAACAAACTCCTCCCCATTAAGATTAGAATTTTTATGTGGAAAGTGGCCTGGGGCAGATTACCTACGGGAGATAAGCTCAGGTTTTTAATCCTATACAAAAGAATTTGTACATTATGTGGGATGCTTGTAGAGACTGTGTGGACCATCTTTTTATTAATTGTGGTATTGTGGATGCTATTTGAAAGGCTTTTTTCAAAATTTTGGGCAGAAATCCAAGCTATTTTGATTCGGTAGGCAGCCTTATTTCTACTTGGAATTAGAGGTGTCCTCATCATCAGGAATTATATTTGTGGGAATCTCTGCTGTCAGCTATGCTATGGGCCATCTGGAGGGAGAGGAACTTCAGAATATTCAACAACCAGTTTTCTTGTCCAGCTGAGATTATTGGTAACTGTATTCACTACATACAAGAATGGAATTTCAGAAGACATGGGGATAATATTTCAGACTCTGCCATTATATCTAAAATTCTACAGTGGAAAACTGTCTTTCTCTGAGGGGTTTGTTTGTGGAGTAGTAATGTATTCTTTTTGGGGGAGGGTTTTATGTGTTTTTTTGAGGATTTTGTAATGTCTACTATCTTGTTAGACAATTACTGTGTGTGTGTTTTTTTTTTATATGTATATATTTCTGTCCCTGTACTCTTTTTTTGATATTATCAAATGAATGAAAGTGGCTTTTTGTTGCCTTAAAAAAAAAAAAAAAAAACTCCGACCATCTACATTTTGCAACGCATCGTATCTCAATCATCCATATATGAAGATATCAGGTTTTGGGTATCCTTCTTGGTGAAAGAGAGCATGATTTGGAGAGATAAACTTATAATGTTGGATTAATTTGAAAGAGGAAAAAAAGGATCATAACACTTGAAATTTATATTCTTTTGTCACACTTCCATATTCATCCTTCCTTAAATAATAGAAGTGTAATGACCTAGTCACGAGTTGGGTAGAGGAGGGGGTTACCTATAGAAAAGGGCTACCCATAGGAGAGAGTTACCTATAGAAAAGGACAACCCGTAGGAAAGGGCTACCAAGGGCTAGGGCGGGAATAAACTGGATTAGTCATGTATTGGAAAACGAAAAAAAAGTTACTGGACTATATATGTGGGATTCCTATTCACAACTTGTGAGGCGCCTTTTGTGGACAAAACTGTGCGGACTTGGCCCAAAGTGGACAATACCTTACAAGGGTTTGATCGGATCGTTATAGAAATGATATCAGAGCAAGACCCGTGCAGTACGATACTGGTTGGTTCATGGACAAATCACACAAAAGCTGGTGGGCTTATACGGACCCAATCCCGAATCAGACATGAGGAGAAGGCTACCCATAGAAAAAGGCTATCAGTAGGAAAGAGTTATCTGCAAGCGACGCGGTGTGGAGCTGCTATGGTGTGGAGCTACTACTGCATATGGAGGTTGGAGCGGGAATGAACTAGATTAGTCCTGTATCGAAAAATGAAAAAAAGTTACTAGATTATATTTGTGAGATTTGTATCTATAACTTGTAAGGCGCCTTTTGGGGACAAAATCTTACGGACTTGGCGTAAAGCAGACAATACCTCACAAGGGTTAGATCGGGTCGTTACAAGAAGTATGATAAAATAATATAAATTTGTACATGTGCAACACTCAGAATTGATAAATTATTTGCATTGAATGTCATCATCATTCGACACAAATAATTCATCAAGTTTGTGTGTTATCCATGTATCAATTCATATGCTTTGGTGATACTTCTATTATTTAATGAATGATAAATATGGAAGTGTGCAAAAGAATATAAATTTAGAGTCTTGTAAAAGTTACAAGGCTACAAGCCTACAACAATATGCATTAATAATAGTCAATGGGGTATCGTTGATGGTGATGAAGAGCCATCAGAATTGTCATCAAATCGCCATGGGCATGGTGGAGAGCCATCCGATGGCCATGGCGTGGTGGAGAGCCATCGGATTGCCATGGACTCATGGAGTCATTCCCTAAAGCTAAGTGTAATGAAAAAAAAAAGAGGGGAGAGAGAGAGTTAGAGAGAGAAATATTTTAGAGAGAGAGAAAAGGAGGGAGTGGGGAGTTGGAATGGGTTGGAGGAGGGCCAACGGAGGGGTTTATATAGACCTCATGGCTCTTCAACACCTCAAGTAGCCATTGGGAACCCATTGAGTGGGTTCCCAATAGCTAGCAGCAACTAGTTTTCAAACTAGAGAACTAGATGTTGTAGCCTAGATCCGTCCAATCCAGATTGATCCACCCCAATCCCGGCCAAGGATCGGCCTATACGCCCAATCCTGGACTAGATCGAGGGATCAGGGCATGGGATTGGATCGGACCGGGCCCAAATCCAATATGATCGGCTAATCTGGCTGACCATGGTTGCTCTGAGAACATAGTTGTCAAGGCGCGAAGGCGACCCAAGGCGTTCTTGGGGCGCCTAAGCGCTTAGGCGTTAAGGCGGCCGCTTAAGTAGTGCTTAAGCGGCCGCCTTATCCGGCAACTTAGGCACCTCCTTAAGATATATGGGTAAGTGTATTAACTACAAATTCTTTAATATGAATAAAAAATAAGTAATAGCATCATTCATTCATACTAAGGTTCACTTTATCGCTAACTTCCTAGACACAATACGATACCAATCCGACTCAGGCTGATTCGGTCCGACTCGCACGAGTCCAGTCAATGAGTTTGTTAAAATCAATGAGTTATTTGTTAAAATTAATGAGTTTAAGTCACACTTTAGAGAAATGTATCTTATTAATTGATATAAAAACATAATCTTACTTATCAAATAAGAAAAACTCAACGTAAAATATTCCATTAAGCATGTATGAGTTGGCACGATCCGGTCCGACTCGGTGCGTATCAGAGGATCGGGTCAGCCCATATACGAGTCGACCCGATCCGATACGATACGGCAAACCATGATTCATACTAAAAATTAAAATTGAAAAAAATATAATACCCATGAGATAATTAACTTAAACACATGAGAACAAATTTCTAGAGACAAGATATACAAAACATAACACTACAATTTACAAGTTTACAAAAAAAATGAATTAATTAGAAAACATTAATAAGACTTGCAAGAGAGAGTGTGTGCGGGCGTGCGTGAATGAGAGAGAGAGAAAGACTGTGACAAACAAAGGACAAATAGAGGAGAGAGAGGGTTCAACCCAGAGAGAGAGAGAGAGTATGTGTTGTGTCTGTGAGTGAGAGAGAGAGAGAGGGCCATTGACCTATCTCTGTGTATGTATGTGAGAGTGACAGAGAGAGAAGGGGGGCATCGACCTATCTCTCCATGAGAGAGAGAGAGAGAGAGAGAGAGAGAGAGGAAAGGAAGGGGGAGAGGGCCGGCACTGTGGCAAGCATTGATCGGACTCACCGGATGGCGAGAGAGAGAGAGAGGCACTAGACTCATCGGACTACGACTGGCGGCGATGGCATCGTCGTTGACCGGCGCCGGAGGCGTCGCTGTCGACTGGCGCCGGGGGCGTCGCCGTCGACTGTCGGCGGTGGCGAGCTCCATCAACCCTAGGTTGTCGCTTCGAGAGGAACAACGTCGAGGGAGGAAATGAGGGGTGGGGGGGGGGGGAGTTATGCGATGGATCCGGATGCATCACGGGTAGATCGTGCCAGGCACCCGAGCGGGCCGCCTAGGCCGCTCAAGCAGGCGCCTGGGCCGCTCAAGTGGGCGCTGAAAGGCACCGACCCGCCTTGAGACATCAAACCCACCTTTGCGCCCGCCTAAGCGGCGCCTTGACAACTATGTTTGAGAATGAAGGAAACACAAATTGTTAATGTATTGGGCAGGTTCTTTTGGAACTAACCACATTGCATGATTTTTTTTTATTTTTTTGGGGACGGTGGATGGTGCCACATTTCTATAATAAAAGTAAAAAATGATAGATACAAGTCGGAATGACCCTGCAACACCTAAAAGGAATACCGATGCCTTGCCTGTAAGGTACAAGTTTATTACAAAGATGCCTCCTTTGTAAAAGAACTCTCCAAATCAAACGACCCCCCCCCCCCCCCCCCCCCAAAAAAAAAAAAAAAAAAAAAAGGGAAAGAAAAAAAAACCCAATAATTAAGCACAAACCAAAACCACACTTCTTGATTCAGATTTCCACAAAAGACACCTGCTGCCTGCAACATATTAATTCTTTCACTATATAATAATAAATAATTTTGATTCCTAATGACAACTTTACTATGCACTGAGAATATTTCCTTCTTTTACGTCTGTTATTGCTTAATTTTTATGCAAATTGATTGTTAGTAATGATTCTGTACCCCAGCTATATGCTATTGATCAATAATAATGTTGTTTTTTGCCAGTCAGCGACAAATGTTTTTGCATTTCTAGTGTCCAAATATCGAGTAACATGGTTAGTGGTTTACTAATAACATGTTTTCTTTTGTATGTATATATAGCCAAATTTTAGAAGATGTAAATAGAACCATTATTTGTTCAAGTTTGCATATCAACAAAACTTAGATAACGGTAGACCGTCTATGCTGCCTCTGCTGATGCAATAGAGGGTTGGTTATGCCTTGGCTTGCGGGTTTTTGAAAACAGTGCAAATTCGTTAGTGTTTTACGTTTTTTTTGGCCTTTTCCTGGTAATTATGGTACATTTCAATTACCATATTAACCAACAGAGAGTGTGTATCCATTCAATGCTATGCAGAGAAAAATGGAAAGATCAAGCACGGGCATCTTTTCTTTGTACCTGAAGCTGTATCCAGGACAATATGAGGTGGGTATCTGCTGTTTGTCTCATTGGGATACCGGCTATGTAGACTCCTGCTCACTTGTTTCATCTTTCTGCAGATCAAGTTCGTTGTTGACGGTGTATGGAAGGTAGACCCACTACGCCCAATTGTATACAACAATGGGTTTGAGAATAATCTCCTTGTCATCTCGTAGTGCACATCTAGTTTTGTAAAGTTACTTATCCAGCTGTTAATCTAATTCTTTCCGTTCAATCCTTTTCTCACCGAAGAAATTCGTACTCGAGTGCCTTTCTATTCTTTTCCTTGTTTTCTGCTAGGCCACAAGGCTGTGATAGTCTGGTAGGACTGGCTGCGGTCCACCCGTTTGGACTGCACAGTCCAGGTCAAGGATCTCACTTCGGTCTCCCTAAAATGTATTTATAACCATCCTCTTGCCTGAAGAGCTCACAAAGTTGATAACCTTTTGGTGTTGTGGAGCTGTAGTTGGGCCTTCACCTGGTTCATTTTAAGAATGGTGTTATTTCCAAGAGGAAGAAAACAGCCACTCAGTGTGTGTTCGGTACAGGGTAAAATTTGCTACGCGCCCACGTTCTCCAGAAAAAGTTAATCGTATGAGTTGTTTAGTGATTCAAAAACTTCTGAAAGCCAAAAAAAAACGATCACTGATTGTCTACAGATCTGGACTTTGGCACCCATATTATGATCCAACTTCTGTGGAAAAATCTGTGCATGTAATAGGTTTTCCGTTATCTCAAAGGGACCCTAAATCTTAGGTCCGTTGCAGGGAGGGCTTGAAGTAGAAAGGGTTCCTATTAGGATTTATAGATGCATTATAGCCTGCATTTTCTGGGAAGGCAGTTGTATTCATTTTCACAACGAATATGCTGGTTCCTTCCACCTTGGGAAGCCAGCCTTAATAAATGTCAGTGCAGCAAATTGTATTCACCTTCAGATTCTTTTTAACGGGACTTAAAATGTAGAACAGGGAATGGCCCTCAAGGATCAGACAATCGCATCCATATTCGAGTAGCTTTTTTGACTCCACATCATGATCAAAGAACTGATGTTCATGTACGGTGAGGAAATATTCTGTACTTAAATCAGTAATACGTTGGACATAGAGGTAAGTGGCAAAAGGTGCATACAACAGCTTGGATATAAAGAAAAACTATACCGCTTCTTTTTTTTTTTGCAAGCTACTAAACCGCTTCTTGTATAGCTGGAGTCTGGTCCTGTTGATATTTCTTCAAGATATATAGTTTATACGTTATAGTGTACGCTTTGTTTTGGTATGTTTTATTTGTTTCTCCAATCCTGACGTTATGGCATACGTGTTACGATTTTTCATCCCAAATCCTCCATAACCGTGGTTGTTCCAGAGTCCCAGAGCCGAGGCTTCAACATTCCTCTCCAACGTGCAGCAGTTTCTAAACATATATGCTCTCTTTCTTAAAGAATACGATGTTCATACTTTCCCCCGCCAATGGCAGGTTCCATTTCTCTCAGAACTATGCGCAGCTCACACACGCCAGGCTGCTTTCCTCTATTGTTTATAACAGCTACTGTGGTGGAACACGAGAATGCTTGAGGTAGTTGAGGCCACATCATGACAGCTACATATACACATACGGACGCCATCTCCCTTAAGGAGAAAACCCTCTACTCCATCCGCCAGACAGCCAGATCGTCTCTTTTCCATTGCATCGTCAGCTGGTGAGTCTTCCAAGGAACTTTCCCTTAAAGTTGAGGGGATAAGTTGTATGCTTGTGCCGAAATCCCATTCGATAACAACCATAAGCCGTGTTCAGTGGGTAGAAGGTAAGGTATATTTTTGCAGAAGAGGAGATCAACGGCAAAAGGGGGATTGTCCCTTGGAGATTCGTTGGCGTGATCGTGGAGACGGCATGTGCGATTCTTCGGAGACCGATTGCCGGACATTAATTCTCGTTTTGGATAATTCTGAGAAAGGAGAGAAACTGGAGAATGAAGACGTCAAGTGCCTGTTTTATCATCTATTATAATCATCATCGTGATGACTTATCTTACCAACTTCGAACGCTAATCTCATGTCAATATATAGGCAAACAAAACCCACCCATGAATATGATCAATTCATGTGTGTTAGCTCTGTCGCCCATTTTGGCGAGGAATGTTAACAAATACGTCGATCCAATATAGTTCCTATTAGCTAATTAACTAGTATCCAAAGTGTGCTCTATATAATAGGAGATTTCCTTGGAGATGTTCTTTATGTCAATTGATGGGTTGAAATCTCGTCCACTACGATCATAGCCCTCCACCTAAGATCGGAGGGCTCTTTGCTTAAGATCAGAGGACCCTCCACCTAAGATCGGAAGGCTATGAATCAACAGTCTCTGCAAAAGAAAATACCGTTAAGGACCCTCGGCAGCGATTAGGGGATCCTCTTCCGATGCTTAAGTCAGAAAGCTGGTAGTGTAAGAGAAAGACAAGGGTGGCTTGGGTTCTACAAGCCTACGTTGGCCAGTTGGACTGGGGTCCTTATATAGGAGTTCAGAACCTTGCGAGAGACCGATTCCGATCAGGAAAGTTAGATTCGAGAAAATCCTTTGGTCGAGTCCCAAGTCGGAAGGGACTGTTCTAGGAAGGTCGGATCTAGGATAGATTCCTGGATTTGCCCTGTTCAGGTCCACTCCATGACCAGTTCGTGCTAGGAAATAGCAGAAGCATGTTAGGGATCCTCGAGTCTTGTTGGGGAGAGGAGTCATACTGGAACTCTGAGTCAGTTCGGGTCTCTTTTAAGGGGCATGCCTTCAACGACAGGGGTAATTGGGCTCAGTCTTGTGCCACGCTGGGCTTTTAGGTTGAAGCCCGGTCATCGGCCCATCACGATAGGTCTATGTCTTCGATTGAGCAGTGCTAAGTGGTTCTGGTACGGATTATTGGGCCGGCCCACCAGCTACTTTGGGACATGCGAAATTCTCCTCCTTCACTTGCCCCTCACTCTTTAGCGCGCTTGTGTGGGAAGGAGTAGAAAGATGTTGTCGCAATCATCATTTGGCCGGTGCCTTTTGGGCTTCCTTTGTAATGATATTCCTGAGGAACCTCTTGACTGTTGCACTTATCGAGGCAGTTAATACGCGATTCTTCAGTCCTTGACTGGGGCTTTATATTCGCCGGGGAGGGGGAGAAGACAATACATGGCTGGCTGGTCCGCTTAAAGCTCGCTATGGATTATACCATGAGGGTAGTCGAGGATTGCCAAGCCATGGGGCCTTCACTGGCATCACTGGAACTCCTCTCCGAGCTCCGAGCCTCTTACCATATCCCAGGCGAATATCGCCTGGTGATATCGTTGCGCAAAGAGCGCATCTTCTTTGAGAAGCGCGGCTTTTTCGTCGTTTACGCGACCATGTTTGAGGTGGAATTTCGACTGCTAGTGCTTGCCTTTGTCCACCGACTACTGCAAAACTTTCAGATTGCCCCCGATTAGCTGATGCCAAACTTTTGGAGGTTGATTTTGGGTTTTGCCACATTAATCTGGGACATGGGTCACCCGGGGGTGACGATGGACATGTTTCGTCATCTCTTAAGGGTCTGACGTTGTTCGATTCTAGGCACTCGCGGCTTTGTTCAGTTTGAAACCAGGAACCGAATGCTGCTAGTGCTAAGCCTCGATTTCCCTTGTTCTAGGTGGAATGACTCCTTTTTTTGGGTCGAAGGGGCCCCTCAGGGGATGTGGCCCTTTCCAATGTCTTTTCAGGACCTCTCTGTTGGTGACCCCCTTAAATAGGGGATTTCCTTGTTGCCATATATGGATGCACACACTCTTGTCCTCCTCTCGTACGGGTCTCCAGTTGCCATTGGTCCGCAAATCACCTAAGAAGCTCTGCAACACTCGGGATTATCCCGCTTGGTGTCGCCCGAAGGGGAGGGGTGGAGTTATGATGGAGATTTAAGCAGTATGGCTTCGTACGGACCATCGGTCATACAGTGGGGAGGCGACCGATGTAGGCGTTGCAAGTCTACTGGCTTGGCGGCACGCCTGTGTTTTTCCTTCTTTCTTCTTTTCTTTTTTTGCTATCTTGTACATCGATTCTCTATAATGCACTCACCTTTGTTAATGCGAAAGTGTTTTACTTATCCAATGCACACCATACCGTCGGCTCCACGCAAACAATTCGAGTCATGTCGAGAGTTTGGGTTGATACCCAGCTAGCCGTCCGACCATTGCTAGCCCAATGTCATGTGTTGATTCCATATGATGGGGGGTCATGGGCTTGCATTCGATGCACCAAATTTGTATAGGGCATGATCATTAGATAGTGGGAGGGGGTCACGGGCATTGCCTATGGTCTGGAGACCTACTAAGCGGTAGTCTGTGTTTCTTGAGATGTCTCGTCGTCCCTCGACTTTTTTGATCGATTGCCTTTGATTAATCCTAGCATGGCGAATCTTTTTTTTTTGGATGGCCGTCGTTGACCGTTGATCCGAGCCACCTCATTCACTTGCTAAGGAATGTCGACCTGCTTGACGGACATGCCACCTTCGTGGTGCTGGAAAGGGGGCTGTCAAAGCTTGGGGACAAGATCTTTCCCTTTCCGAAAATTGGGGAGGCTTTCGACCATGTGATGGACTTTCGGTTCTTTTCCAATATCTGAGGTGTCGAGGTCGCCATAAACCATGGGATGTCGTCGTCATCGTTTGGATTCATTAACATCGTGGGCTCATCTTAGTCGGGCCTTTGGATTGACACCAAGTCCCCTGCTTACTCGTACAACTCTAGGTGGTCCGTTCGGCGGCCTTCGTAAGTGTCTTTTTCTTCTTGTTTTTGGTCATCCTGTTCTTGTACTTCTAATTCTGGTTTCTTTAGGGGTGCGAGCAATGGTATCATTCGTGCGGGGCTTGCCTTCAATTTCGAACTCCGGAGGGCTCGAGCTCTGTCGCCATGTTTACTGCACCCGACCACTATCCCACCTCAGTTGGTGCCAAGGGGATAGTTTTCGGAAAGCCTAGGGGGGAAGCTAGTGCCTCACGCGCAAGGTACTCAGGTGAGCCCGATTATACCTTTCTTCTTCTGGGGCCGCTGATGACACCTTCTAGGTGGTGGGGCATGGATCACCAATTGGGGAGGTGAAGGCCAGTTGATGACTACGAGAAGTAGAAGCTTTCCCAATTTCATAGTCCATCTCGCCTGATTAGCGAGGGCTAGTAATTGGTTTGGTGAGAACATTGTGGAGGCCTTTGTTCCCATTTTGAAGGCTTTGCGCTTTATTGCTTTGTATACAAAAATTGTACATCTTTTTAAAGAAATATTTTTCAAGATGAGTATGCACGACATACCTCTCCTTTTCCTCTCAACTGAGCAGGCTAAGTTTCATAGTAACTTAGATTGTTTTTGGGGTTTTGTTGCCAGGGTTGATGTGTCGAGTTCTAAGTTGGATGATAAGTTTTATTCCATCTGAAGGTGGAGAGCGTTTTCCCTGCGAGGTTGAGCTCGGTAGGAGAAAGACCGAACGAGTTTAGTCCAATTTGAGGGTGGGGAGCCCTTTTCCTGCGAGACGGGTCTCGATAGGGGGAAGATCTAATGAGTTTAGTCCTATATGAGGGCGGAAAGCCCCTTCCCTGCGAGGTGGGACTCGACAAGGGGAAGACATAAGAAGTTTAATCCCATCTGAGGGTGGAGAGCGCCTTCCCTGCGAGATCGGGCTCGACAGGGGGAAGACTGAACGAGTTTAGTCCCATCTGATGGTGGAGAGCCCTTTTTTTACGAGGTGTGGATCGGCAGGAGAAAGATTGAATGAGTTTAGTCCCATATGAGGGTAGGGAGCCTCTTCCTTGCAAAGCAAGACTCGACACGGGGAAGACCGAATGAGTTTCAGTCATCGTCACTAATGTTGATTCTGCTCGCCGGATCCTCACCGGTGGAAGGTACGTCTTTCTGAGCACAAAAAATCTTTAGCGAGATCTCATCTTCTACCATCTAACTTAGGCATTGGAGAGTTTTGATCTCCATCAGACTGGAAAACCCTTTTTGACGCCTCTGTCCATCCTCTTACGGATTCTGTCCTGGAAGTTTCTACTACCAAACAAATTCTATCGAGTAGTTGGGATCTTCAATTGTACAATCCAACCAGTTTCCGACTGCTACAGAATCTAATAATAATTTATAATTTATAATTTTTTTTTGAATCACCAATAGGACATAAGAGTGTACATACACATGGAACATATTCCAGCAATCTTTAAAAATTTTCATCTTTTTCATATCTTGCTGCCCTTCAAGATGGTACAGCACACCTGCAGCAAGTGTCCCTTCTCCGTTAGCATTACTCTTCTTCGCCAGCACAAAAGGTGTCTTTGCTAGCTCCCACATGTGCTGTGCCAACCCGGACACGATGCATGCCTTTCCCTCCAATAACGTCAACCCCCGTCGCTACATTTTAAACAGGTACTACGCTTCCTTAGGTATAGGTGTGCTAACCACAAAGGCGTTCTACATCTCTCTCTCTCTAAGGTTTCATCCTTCCCCCAGCCCAACGCCCTCTCTCAATCTCCGCTCTTCACTTACAAAGAACCAACATTTCTCCATCGAAAGACCTGCTCGTTTCCCACGGCCATCTATAGTCCTTTGTTTTCTTCTTGGGTTACTCTTTTCTCCCTCTCTCGAGGGGAAGGCGGCTTGATGGGGAGTCGCAGGGATGGGGCGTGTTGTTTCTGGACTCCGCGCAGCTCCTCCGACAGTGGCGGCAGGAAGGGCCCGCAGTGGCCGCGGAGATGGGGAACGAGGCTGGGCTCGGCGTTCTCCACGTCGGCGTGGCGGAGGCGGCTAGACGTGCAGCTTGGCATTCTCGACGTGGTGGTCTTCCGCATTCTGTACACCCTCGAGGCCATCGTCCTCGTTGGCGTCCTCGGATTCTACTTCTGCTGCTTCGGCTGCCGCATCTGATCGTGATTTGACTTGAAATTTTCGTTCACCACCCCCTTATCCCACGGTGTCGACCATGAACACCATAAATTTGTAGATGAAATGACTTGGCTGTGTGCACTAGGCAAGAGGTTGGCTGCAGATTAGTTCTACCTCACATGAAAGAATAGCTTGAGATGTGTCTCACTGATCAGGACTCTCAAGCACTTGCACCTGATTTCGTCCCATGAATTATCATTTTGTCACTCTTCATTATTGTATATGCCCGTCGAAATTAGTTAATTCATTTGTTTCGTTAATGCATTCTATTCCATGGTAGGAGGACTAATTATATAATCTTATTGCGATTGTGGTAAAGGGAGCCTAATGTTCATAAAGGAGGGTCTGTTTTTTTCCTTCGTGAGGGTGGCTTTTTTTATGAAGCTTTAGAAATAAAAGGGACAATGTCTCATGCGATTTACAGGCTAATTTTTGACCGCAATAAAATGATATCGCTTGCGAGAATTTCTATGTCACTTATATGCATAAGCCTCCGGGTACTATGCTCGGGCGGGGAGCTGAGAACAGATCTTCTTAGTATCTATTTGGACGTGAGTCGAGTAATATTGAGAGAGGAAGGGAGCCAAATATTATAAAAAAATCCATCGTATGATCCAAAAATTTTACGAATATCTGGACCACTTCCTTCTCAATACTACTGGACCCTGTCCAAACACGTACTGAGAAGATCTGATCTCTCCTTTCAACTTATCAACATGAGTGAATAAGTGCAGGAAGGAGGGGCGTGAACATTTTACAAAAAATTCTCCCATGCAAAATAAAAAATTCATCTTATCGCTCGGTGGTAAACAACTTCAGTTATTTTGCTCATATTAAGTATTAAAAGTTGTATTAAGAAACGATGTTATTATATAGTTTTCCAATATATAATAGGCCTAGAAATGGAAATTAATCATGAATTAATTCCAGCCTGTTATTCACAAGCTTAGATGTGAGCTGCGATGCAGCTCCTAGTAACGAGGCCCATGGCCATTAATTATAGGACAAGTAATACCTGATCCAACTCTCCTTGCAGCTGCCCTGTAATTAAGGACATTACATCAAGTACCATTTGTTTTGATTTTTTTAAGGTCGGCCCCGTCTAACCTGTATAATTCGATCTACAGTCAGAAGAACGAAAACAAAACTAAAAAATAAAAAACTAAGTCCCAAGGAATATTAAAAAATACTGGTCAAGTACAATAAAAATTTTGATTTTTAAAATTTTTGGAGTTATTTGATCAAAGATCGGCCTGTATAGACACATGAGATACGTGGGTTCCCACCTATTTTTTTAAAATATTTTTTGGAGCATTGCAGCAAATACTACTCTTATAAAAAATCAGAAAATTGGAGACCATACATATGTCAAGATCCCTATTTAGAGAAAGAGAGCGCATTTATACATATCTATATTATATATATAAAATAAAATTCTCTAGTACTATGTGTCAACACTAGAATTCTCTATTCTCTGCCTAAATTTTTTCTCCTTCTCTCTGCCTTCCTTATTAATATCTCTGTCCCTTATTAATTTTCTCTCATTAATTTTCTCTCTCCTCTATCTTTCTCATTAATTCTCTCTTTCTCACGATCTCTCTCTCCTACCCTTTTAATAATAATAATAATAATAATATTATTATTATTATATCTCTTTCTTCTCTTTTACATTCTCTTTCTCTCCTTATTAATATTTCTAGCTCCTATTTTTTCTATCCCCTATTATTATTATTATTGTTGTTGTTGTTGTTGTTGCAATCTCTTGGGAATAATAATTAATTTTGATATTATTATTATTATTAGTGGGATAGTATCATGAGATAATAATAACTAATTTTAATATTATTATCATTATTTTTGAAAGTATTATTAATTTTATTATTATTATTAACGAAACCCATCTCTATCTCACTTTTCTCATTCATATTGTTATTATTATTATTGTTGTTGTTGTTGTTGTTATTATTATTATTATTACTACTACTACTACTATTGGGACAATCTCTTAGGATAATAATAATGAAATTTGATATTTATTATCATTATTTAGATAGTTTCATAGGACAATAATAACTAATTTCGTTATTAACAAAATCAATTTCTCTCTCATTTTTATTTCAATCTATATTTCAATACAATATTTATTAGGATAATCTTATGGGATAATAATAATAACCTTCAATTCACTTTTTAGTTTTTTTTTTCCCTCTCAATCTATATTTCAATTGGATACAATGGTTCTGAACTTTTAATGTTTACCAAATAAGTAATTTAATATTTACGAAAAAAAAATGTTAGTATTTCTGAACATATATTTTTTTGTGATTATTTTATTCATTCTTTAAAAAAAAAGAGATTAACTTCATTTATATTAATTATAATTATTTTATTCAAATCTGTTAATTTACCGTGCATCACAAGAGATTGCAAATAATGGAATTAGAATTAGAGACGAGAACATCTGAGACCCTTCGCCCGCCACTTACAGGTCAGTTTCCATGTGTGAGCGGGGAATGTCCGAGCTAGCGGTAGATAGGTCATTTCCCATACATGAATGGAGAGTGACTCTTTTATTCTTGATTTTATGTGAATGGGAGTACAGATGAATTCGGAGATCTCGTCTTATAATCTGTCGAAAGGAAGTCCAGAGATCGATCGAGACAAAATGCAATTTTGAAGAAAAAATGAGCTAAATTAGGCTGAACTTTGGCAAGCCAAAGTTTCACTCAATCTGGGAAGTTGGAACTCAGAGGGTGAGGCTGATTTGAGACTTCTATAATGACAAACCTTGAGTAGGAAAAATTGAGCTTGAGACTGAGCGTCATTAAAGAGTAAAGAATTATTATTACTTTTTATAACAAAATTAAATAGTTCATCATATGTACCATAATGTGAATTGTAAGTATAGCAACTCAAGTTAAAGGAGCAACATGAAGGCTGTGATTTATGGGTAATACTTATGATTTGGTGGACACTTCTATTTATGTTAGAGAGCCGTGTTGGACATCTCGGATACGACACAACACGCGAACACCCGTGTCCAATCCTTTATTTCAAGATTCAAAGTAAATACTAAAGATTTTTTAGAATGCTTAGCATATCTTCTCAGGATATCTGTCTATGTGATAAAATTTGATATATTTGAATTATCCTTTTTATTTTAGATAAATTTTAGTAATTATATTTTATTCTATACGTGCAGCTACTTATTCATGCGTATATGTTCGTATATTCTTCGTGTCCTCGTATCCTATTTTTAAGATATTGACGTGTCTGACGCACGTGTCTGTGCCAATACTTGACACTCACGTGTCCGTGTCCCGCTGATCATAGGGTAATACTTGTTGCACTAACCTTCGTGTTGCACTGAGGATCAGTATAATGGATTTAAAATATTTTTTTTTAGATGAGTCTCGAGGTGTCCTATATGTTCATACAGACTGAACTCCGATCGAACGAGTCAAAAAAGTTAAAAAAATTAAAAATCGTATTAGGCTCTGCCTATTAAACATATTTTTTACTATTCATTGTGGCTCAATTTTTGATTTTTTAAAATTTTTTAGGTCGTTCAATCGGAGATCGGGCCTGTACGGACGGACGTGTAAGACATCTCAAAATCCACCTAATATATATATATATATATATTACCCATTGTATTCACCTTCACTGCATCAGTGCAGTAAGTAGGACTCGTGATTTATAACTTCCAGGTTCCTTGTCTACTTTTGAAGAGACAGCCATTATGAGTTTAGTCCCACAAGTCATGCTGCAAACACTGAAAGGTCCAACACCACGCTTAAACTGCCAACCAACCCAGCCTAGCATGAACCGGCTTTGCAAGCCCAGATGGGGGCGCAATGGGCTTAAGAAGCCCAGTCCATTAAATGTCTGATAAATTTTAGGATTTTTTAATATATATCCTCCTTATGATTTTATTTGTAGAACAGATAGATTTTTTTTCATATTATTTCAATCAAATATGAAATTTGATGATTGAAGAATGAACATTTGTCGCATCTTTATTGGAGGTTAATTATAGGGACATTTTTATACGTATTACAATATAATAAGTTGTTGAAAATAATGCAAAAATCAGACCAATTCTACAAATGCAATCTTAAGAAGGATGCAAGCATACAAATCTCATAAAGTTTTGAAAATCTTTGTTAGGCTTCTTGTCAAAAGACTGACATTATCTTTTACCTCCGGTCAACTTTTCGTTGACTGTTTGGCCCCCACTTTTTGTTTGACATTATTTCACACTCACTCTTGGACTAGCAAGCTGTGAATGTAATAACATATTAATATATAACATTGTTATCTCAAATACCAATATAATAAAATATTAATTAGTAACATAGTAATATTGTTAAATCTTGGTTTATTAAGACTTTAATATATTAATACATAATTATATTAATGCATTACTACGTTCATATTTTGATGTTATATTATAAGTAGTTAATGGAAAAGAGTAAAAAATCATGCCAGCAATGAAGAAATAACATCAGACTTCTCATAAAAATCTAATTAACGTTGTTCGGATTTTTTGCATATATACCCCTCAAAACACCGTAATTGCATGTATACTCCTAATTCTCACATATTAAGTTAATTTCAACAAAATATGTGAAAAATATTGTATAAATTATGACATCGTTGGAGCTATCGGAGATACAAAATGCAAGATTTTAATATATTGAGGGGTATATATGCAAACTATTAGTAAATTTAAGAGTATTTATACTAAATCATTAGATTGAGGGATATAAAATGCTACATTTTGAAGAGTTTAGGGATATTGATGATAATATGTGATAATTGGGGGTATACAATTGTTTGTGAGGGGTATATATGTAAAAAAACCCATTTAGTTTTTCTATGAAAAATATGCTATAATGACATTTCTCGAATAAGTTGAAACTTACCCAGGTAGTTGCTCTAATAACCTTGACAACATCCAGTTCGGAGAAGTCGGGTTCACCCATGGCCGACAACATCACATCCATGAAGTCCCACTCGCCCTCGGGCACCCCAGCCGACCTCCTTCGGCGATGCTCCTCCACCCACGCCGCAAGCACGGCCTCCATGTCCGCCGCCGCAGCCTTCATCGCCTTCTCATTCCCTCCCAAGTCCACCCACCCGAGGAAAGGCAGGTAGTCCGACACCACAAACGCCACCATCCGCCGGGTGAACTTGTCCATCGCCCACTTCAGCCGCCTCACCTCGTCAGGGGCGCCCTCGGAGCCGGCGCGCCACCGCTTCCCCGCCACCACGCGGGCGACGCCGCCGAAGGCAAGGTCCTCGAACCACCGCTTCAGGTCGACCACCACGGGCCCCCGCCCCTTCTCCTCCCACAGCTCGTACACCTCTCTTATGCGCGTGCTTATCTCCACGGACCGCACGCGCTCCAAGGCGGCGACGCGGGCGTTCGAGAGGAGCTCCGCGGCGGCGGGCTTGCGGACTGAGCGCCAGTAGGGCCCGTAGGGGGCGAAGCCCAGCACGGCGCCGTCGTAGCCCATGTGCCTCGCCAGCGCGGTGCTGGGGCGCGAGGCAAGCGCCCTGTCGTTGCCGCCGTAGCATTCCTGTTAGATAGTGACCATCAACCCCTTGATATTAGGAGTCTGTTGCAGGGATAAGCATGGAGACTTGGTCTCCCACGACCCCTAAGATTCCGGAGGCGGTTCCGAGGAGGGGGCGGAGATGGTTAATAGAAGAGCCTCTATAAAAAGGAATCAGAGGTGAAGAACAGAACTCACCTTGGGTTAACCATCGGAGCCCGCTTTCCTCACTTGCGCTTTTCTCTCCTCTCTCTCTCGATCCAACACTGGTATCAGAGCGGGTTCGTCCTCGCCGCCGCCGCCATGCTGCCCTCGCACCGGAGCCACGCCGCAGCCCTGCCGCGACCGCCGCTGCAGCGAACCGGAGCCGCCGCGCTGCTCCTCGCACGCCCCTGCCGCGGGACTCGCCGTGCCCTCGACGTTGCAAAGCCGCCGCAGCCCGCCGCTGCTCTCCCTCGCGCCGCGGCTCACCACGCGACCGTCGCCGCAGCACCGCCGCCGCTGCAGCACCGCCGCAGCTCGCCGCAGCGCCGGCCGTGTCCTGCTGTTGCCGCTGCCGCACACCACAGCCGCCACCGCCGCTGTCCTCGCCGTGCCCCGCCGCGACCGTCGCCGCAGCACCGCCGCCGCTGCAGCACCGCCGCAGCTCGCCGCAGCGCCGGCCGTGTCCTGCTGTTGCCGCTGCTGCACACCACAGCCGCCACCGCCGCTGTCCTTGCCGTGCCCCGCCGCGACCGTCGTCGCAGCACCGCCGCCGCTGCAGCACCGCCGCAGCTCGCCGCAGCCCGCCGCAGCGCCGGCCGTGTCCTGCTGTTGCCGCTGCCGCACACCACAGCCGCCACCGCCGCTGTCCTCGCCGTGCCCCGCCGCGACCGTCGCCTCAGCACCGCCGCCGCTACAGCACCGCCGCAGCCCGCCGCAGCCCGCCGCACGACTGCCGCCGCTGCAGCACCGCCGCAGCCTGCCGCATCCCGCCGGTCGACCGCCGCCGCTGCAGCTCCGTCGCGCACTGCCGCTGCTCCTCCCGCGCGTTGCAGCTCCCCCCGCGCACCCACGCGCACCACGGCAAGCCTCCACGTTGCTGCCGGCTCGCCACTGTCAGCGCTCGCACAGCACCGCCGCTACCGCGGACACCCACCGGCCTCCCCTCGCGCCACAGCCGGCCGCACCCGCCGCTGCCGGTTCGCCGCCGCACCCGCCGCCGTAGCACCCGGCTCGCCTGCAGCGAACCGCCGCTGCCGGATCGCCGCTGCACCTGCCGCTGCTGGCTCGCCGCTGCACACCCCGGCGCTGTCGCACCGCGCCGTTGCCGCACCTCGCCATCAGACCCGTGCGCAGCATCGCCGCATCCCATCGCAGAGCACACGGATCCCAGCCTTGTCCTACTTAAAATGGCCAGTAAACTCATTGCTTCTGAACTGGCTAAACTGGACAAGTTGAACGGTACTAATTATGACATGTGGCATAGAAAAATTAGATATGGTCTTATTCATGATAATATTGAACATGTACTTAACAGTACTGTTCCGGAATTAACTGATAACCCCGGAGAGGGAGATATCAGGAGAAGAGAACAATGGTTGTCAGATGACAACAAGGCTAAAAGCCTGATGCTAATGTTCATGGAGGACAACCTCATAAAATTCTTTGAAACTTATGAGATTGCCCGAAAATTGTGGGACGCTATTAAGGAGAAGTATGACACCACTTCTGAGGTGAATACTCTGTTCCTATTGCATCGGTATAATTCTTGCCGTATGCAAGAAAGCGATAGCGTCATAGAACATGTGAATAAGATGATTGTTATGGCTAAAGATCTCTCTACTGCTGGAACAGAGGTTCCAGAGAGAATGCAGGTGGCGACTATTTTGAATAGTCTGCCATCTTCATTAGATATGGCTGCCACAACCCTTAGAATGAGCGGTACCGTTCTTCGTGTCACTGATTTACCAGCTAGGTTAGCAGTTGAGCAGGACATCATTGCCAGTAGGAAAGGTCAAGAGCTGAACTTGCAGGAAGTGAATGCTATTCACCAGAAGCCCTCATCGGCATATAACAAAAGCCAGAATCACTTTGTTGGACCGAATAGGCCACAGTTCAAAGCAAAATCACACTATAAAGGCAAAAGGGTTCCCCGTGGTGCTTGCTACACATGTGGCAAATTTGGTCATTACAAGGCCAACTGTCCTGAAAAGTACGGAAACAAGGGTAAAAACTCGGAAAAGGGGGGAACCGGCAAACGAGAATTCGTCGGTTTGACGGAATGCAATGCTGTGATTATCGACACCAACGACTGGTGGGTGGATTCTGGCGCAACTTGTCATGTGGCAAAGACAAAGAAAGGGATGGTGGAATTCAAGCAGCTGCAACCTGGAGAGCAGAGAATGTACATGGGAAACAACACCTACCTGAATGTAGAAGGTGTTGGATCATATCGTTTAGATCTTGGGGACAGCATCATGGTCCTCAAGGATGTCTGTTATGCGCCGAGTATTAGGCGCAATCTGTTGTCTGTAACTGCTCTCATGAAAAATGATCTAGAAGTCCGTTTCTATAATAAAAGGGTGTCCATAGGAAAGAACAAAAAGGTCTTTGCCATGGGAAAACTTGTTCCTGAACATGGCTTATTTTGTATTCCTGTTGTAGACACAGAAGTTAATAATATTAATGATGCTGTTATGAATTATTCCTTGTGTCATCTGTCTGAATGTGATCTGTGGCATTTTAAATTAGGACATCCTGGAAAATCTAAAATGGAACAAATGATAAGATTGAACCTACTGCCATTAACTAAGATAGAATTGTCACCATGTGAACATTGTTTAGTCGGTAAAATGACTAAGAAACCTTTTGCAGTAGGACATAGATCACAAGGATTACTGGAATTGATCCACTCAGATACATGTGGACCATTAAGTATAAAAACATATGATAGAAAGGAATATTTCATAACATTTATAGATGACTATTCTAGATATGCCTATGTATATCTTATTTCTGCTAAATCAGAAGCTCTTAATTGCTTTAAGAAATATAGAGTAGAAGTAGAAAGGCAACTGGGTAAAAACATTAAGGTGTTAAGAACAGATAGAGGTGGGGAATACAACTCAAAGGAATTTGAGTCATATTGCCAAGAGCATGGAATAAGGAGGCATGTAACTATGCCTTATACGCCACAACAGAATGGTGTGGCAGAAAGAAAGAATAGAACGCTTATGAATGCTGTTAGATGCATGCTATCGCATCCAGGACTCCCGAAGAATTTTTGGGGAGAGGCATTGCTCACGGCAAATTATACATTGAATAGAATTCCCACTAAGTCTATCGAAAGTACACCTTATGAACTGTGGAATGGGAGGAAACCAGAAATAAGTCATCTTAAGAAATGGGGGTCAGTAGCCCATGTTCTCATTCCAAATCAACTAAGAGACAAATTAGACTTCAGAACATTGAAGTGTCGATTCATAGGCTATTGTGACAAATCATCGGGATATAGATTCTTCGATAAGGAAAAAGGAATCATTGAATATAGGGATGCTACATTTCTAGAAAATGTAGAGGAAGTGGAATCTCATCATGAGAAAGAACCTCTAAGTGTAATAGACGATGACTATTACAATGACTTACCTATAAATAATCCAGAAATCGAAGAAGAACTTCCACCAAATGTGGAAGATGAACAAATGCCTTTGAATGAAACGCAAGAAAATCAACTTGTAATTGGCAATAAAAGACTTAGAACTCCACCAGCATGGATGGATGATTATCACTTGTACTTATGTGAGCCTTCATGTCTAACAGTAGACATAAATGAGGATAATAATATAGATCCCATGAATCTGAATGATGTATTGAAATCTTCAGACTCTGATCTATGGCGAGAAGCCATGGAAGAAGAAATTGATTCCATAAAAAGGAACAATGTATGTGAACTATGTGAATTACCCAAGAATAGGAAGGCTATAGGTTGCAAGTGGGTATTTAAGAAAAAGATCCGTGTAGATGGATCTATAGACAAGTATAAAGCTCGATTAGTTGCCAAAGGATTTACTCAGATGCCAGGTATAGACTTTCAGGAAACTTATTCTCCTGTGGCTAAATTTGCATCTATAAGGATGATTTTAGCAATTGTTGCGCATCTTGACTTGGAACTTTATCAAATGGATGTCAAGACTGCATTCCTTAACGGAGAGTTAGAGGAAGATATATACATGAAACAACCTGAAGGTTTTCAGGTAGAAGGTCAGGAGAATAAAGTATGTAAACTTAAGAAAGCTTTGTATGGCTTGAAACAGTCTTCTAGACAATGGTATCTCAAATTTCATAATGTTGTTATTCAACTTGGATTTGTTCCAAATCAATTAGACAATTGTGTATATGTCATGAAGAGTGGGAGCATGTTCATTATATTATCTTTATATGTAGATGATATTTTGCTCGCTGGAAATGACATAGGAATGTTGAATAACGTTAAGTCTGAGCTCAGTGAGAAATTTGAGATGAAGGACATGGGTGAGGCATCCTATGTTCTCGGAATCCAAATCCTGAGGGATAGAAAGTCTAGAATGTTGAGTATAAACCAAGATAAGTACTTACAATCAGTACTTAGGAGGTTTGGAATGCAAAACTGCAATCCAGCACCAACGCCGTTGGTCCATGGAAAACGATTAAGTAAAGAGCAATGTCCTGGAGAAGGACATGATGCACTGCAAGTGCCGTATGCACAAGCAGTCGGAAGCTTAATGTATGCTATGCTATGTACCAGGCCTGACATAGCATACGCAGTAAGCTTAGTAAGCAGATATCAAAGTAATTCTGGTCCAGCACACTGGGAAGCTGTTAAAAGGATTATGAAGTACTTGAAAGGTACTTTGCACCACAAATTAATATATCAAGCAGATACATTAGAAGTGCTTGGTTATTCCGATGCGGATTTCGGAGGGGATAAAGATGACGGAAAGTCCACTTCGGGACACTTGTTCATCTTTGGTGGTGCTGCTGTTTCTTGGAGTAGCAAGAAACAAGGGTGTGTTGCAAGATACACACAGGAAGCTGAGTATGTTGCGTGTAGCATGGCTACCACTCATGCAGTCTGGATAAGACGATTTTTAACAGAATTAAATCTCAACTTGGTAGAAGAACCAATTGAGATTTATTGTGATAATCATGCGGCAATTAGCTTGATTAACAGTGGAGCGAATAGCTCTAGAGGAAAACACATAGAAATTCAATATCATTATATACGTGATATTGTTCAAAAAGGAGAAATTAAAGTGACTTATATTCCCACCAGTGATATGATTGCAGATCCGTTGACAAAAAGTATACCGGTAGAAAGTTTTGTTAAACATGTAAGTCTAATGGGACTTGGGAATATATAAGTCGGGAATTTTCCTTTACAAAATTGAAAATACATTTCACAGATAGTGAGAATATATCAGAACTTTAATACATCTCACGGATAGTGGGAGTGTATTAAGAATCATTTGATTTGAAAATACATTTCACAGATAGTGAGAATATGTCAGAACACCAATACATCTCACGGATAGTGGGAATGTATTAAGAATAATTTGGTCTTGATGGTTAAGTGGGAGATGTTAGATAGTGACCATCAACCCCTTGATATTAGGAGTCTGTTGCAGGGATAAGCATGGAGACTTGGTCTCCCACGACCCCTAAGATTCCGGAGGCGGTTCCGAGGAGGGGGCGGAGATGGTTAATAGAAGAGCCTCTATAAAAAGGAAACAGAGGTGAAGAACAGAACTCACCTTGGGTTAACCATCGGAGCCCGCTTTCCTCACTTGCGCTTTTCTCTCCTCTCTCTCTCGATCCAACAATTCCTGCGCCGCGGCGCAGCAGCTGATGACGAGCATGCGACGTGCGCCGAGGTGGAGGGTGAAGACCGGGCCGCACCTGCCGGCCATGGCGGAGAAGGGACGGGAGGGGTACCCCCACTTCCTGAGCAGGTGGAGGTGGCCGATGAGGGGTAGAGCACCGGGGGGTTGTGGGGCTTCCTTGTGATCGTTCATTCTCCTTGCAGTCTTGGTGACCCACCAGATGCAGGCGAGGGCCATCGCGATCAGGCCGGCGAGCAGTGGCGGCTGGAGAAGGGAATCCATGGCCGCTGCTACACAAGCTTGTGCTCGGATGCTGTGCGAAATAAGCAGACCACATCACATGCATGATCTCTACTAGCGGGGACTATATAATGCGCGAGTCCGGATCATCTCAGTATGGTTAACAGAGAATTCATATACGAACCAATGTAAAGATGACATGTGTTGCGTCTTAATTTGTTAATTTTCCTTTGTCCTTATTTTCTTCAATTTTTAAATACAACGTACAACATTTAAATACAATCTGATGACGGGGACGACGTGTAGGCCCGGTTCGGCCCAGCTTACCGGGCCCACAGGCTGTCAGCCCATCTCTCTCTCTCTCTCTCTCTCTCTCTCTCTCTCTCTCTCTCTCTCTCTCTCTCTCTCTCTCTCTCTCTCTCTCTCTCTCTCGGAAGGTACCACTCATTTTTCTTCACTTTCACCCGGGGCCTTACTGACAAGAAATTTTTATTGATTTCAATTAAATAAGAATAAGAATATATTTGTCTTATATTTTTATATATCTTAAAATTTTATATAAATATAAAATAAATGTATGATTAATTTACTAATATAATTGAAATTTAAACAAAAATTCTCCCTGGGTACATGTTATCGGAGGCTGAAATTGTTTTATTGCAGAGAATGCTGAAAGTTGAAATGATAGCTTTGAATAGTGGAGGATGCGCCAGGGTTTTATAATTAATCGAACTTGGTTAGAACATATGAAATATGAATTTAATAATATGAGAGTGGACTAAGAAAATTTGCCCATAATTGAAAATTTGGCTATAATTAGTGTCCATATTATTTTTAAAAGTAAACATCTTTGATACTATTTAAGATATGCCTTTTAAGAGAACGAAGAAATTTAAGAGGATATGGAACATAAGATTAAATTAGGGTAGTTGAAATAAATGTGTATTGGATCTTAAAATTTAATTAGTTAGAATTTATTTTCCAAATCCTCTTGAATGCAGCAGGTCTCACATGTGTCTGAGTTCTAACCGGTGAAATGTTAGAGGTCAAGCAGAAGATCTAAGAAAAAGGTCCATATGATCCGGTTCCGTGTTTCAAGTTCTATCGATTGACAGTTTTCCTTATGGCTCAAAAAAACGTTCAATACATACAATTGAGAGTTGGACTGTGAGCTAAAGAAATAAGGTAGACAGGGATACTATTATGTTCTAGAGGTAAGCGTGCAGAGATGAACATGAGACTTGAAAGAATGACATTTGAAATGGTCATATACGTGGAAGCTTGCAACTTGCAGGTGGGTGACTGGTGTAGCTGATTGCTCCGGTTTCGCCACTGACTGGTATAAAGTCTGACTCATTAGTCATTTTTCTAAGAGGAGTTCATAGGTTCTCCTTACCTCCGATAGTGTGAATTGGGAAGCCGTGCTCCACCCCCTCGCACAGTAACTTCTTCAGAGTTTATCGGGCAATCGAATTTCTCTCGACGTCCAAAAAAAAGTAATAATTTCTCCGGGCTATAATGTTGATTGGTAATGACACGACAGCCGACACGTTGATAAGGAAGCTTTTGACCTATCCAGAAGTGTTGAGGAAAGCCCAGGAGGAGCTGGACCTCCACGTCGGCCGGCGGCGCAACGTCGGGGAGGCCGACATCAAGAAGTACCTCGTCTACCTACAAGCCATCGTCAAGGAGACAGCCCGGCTGTACCCCGGGCCGAGCTCTTGCTGCCGCGCGAGGCGGCGGAGGCTTCCACGTCCCCGCCGGCACGCGGGTGCTCGTCAACGTATGGAAGCTGCAGCGGGACCTGGCACTGTGGCCTGACCCCGAGGAGTACAAGCCCGAAAGGTTCCTGGGGAGCCACGCGCACGTCGACGTGAAGGGCCGGCACTTCGAGCTCATCCTGTTCGGTGCCGGCTGGAGGATGTGCCCGGGAGTCTCGTTTGCCCTTCACGTCATGCACTTGACGCTGGCCCGGCTTATCCATGGATTTGGGCTGGGGATGCTGCCGTCTGCCGTGTCATCTTACCTGAGATCGCAAAATACCGTTGGGATCGAATGGCATCAATTAGTGCTGACATTGATGCCCATGCAATTATTTCTATTCAAATAATGCATTCTGGGAAACTGAGGGCGCCGCTTTTGTTTGCACTATTTTGTAGTGGAATAATAATTGCCCTCACGATGGATTGTAATGCATTACAATGTATTAGTAGCCGTAGAATCGGAGGGTTGCTATGCAGTTTGGATTTGGGAGAGTTAATTTTTTTTTTAAATTTTTAAATTTTGTTAGACCGTCCGATAAAAAATTAGATGGTATAGTTGGATTGTTCGAGTCGGTCTCAATCGACTATATATTTTTCAAAAAAAAGAATGACATATACTTTGATTTACGTGTATAAAATAATTTTTTTTAAATTATACAGTTAAGTCGAGGTCGACTTTTGGAACGCGATTATACCATTCAATTTTTGATTGGACGTTCTAAACAAATTTAAAAAATTCGAACATGAAATAAGAAAATAAAAAATCTACTCTCCTAAATTTAGACAGACTGCACAATAACTGTCTGATCCGAATGGATCGGACAGCTACTAACCCATACATTGCAATCCACATGAATTGCAATGCACTAGGATTACAACAAGTATTACTCTTTGTAGTGAGTAGTGATCTTACTGTGCATATGTTCCGTACAATTCAGACGGGTCTCATATGCTGCAGTGATTGTTGAGGTGAAAAAGTTGAGATTTGTTTTCGCTATTGCTGGTCCTTGTCATATCCAACCCGTATGACCATATTGACCCTGAACCAATCATGGGCAGGGAAGCCAATGTCCCGTCATCATCTGTCTCCTTCCTTCTCGATCGGCAAGTGTAGCATTAGGTTGAGGGCCTTCCTTCTCTGTCAGAGGGTGCACTTGTGTGAAGTGGTAGCACTCAACCGTGCAGTCAAGTAGAAGCGTTCCTTGTGCCAACACCGCCATGTTCGTCGCACCCTTTCCTTCGTACGCATTCGTACGAATATAGGAGGGTTTCAGAGGAGGCTGCCCATTGGAAGGTAATCACCGCAATCACCGTGCTCATCCCCAACCCCATCCGCGTCTCTCCACCACCCTCCTACAGTACACCACCTCTTGTGAATTTCGAGCATCCTTGGTTGCTGATGGGCTTCGTGGAGGGGCTTATCTACGCCGTCCTCTAGTTCCGCGGCTTTGCTGGGTTGTGGGATTTAGGGAGTAGGGTTGCAAACGAGCCGAGTCTAGTCGAGTTATACTATGTTCAAATTTAGTTCGATTAATTTTAATCGAGTTCGAGTTCGGGTCAAGTTTTTATAATAGTTGTTCAAGCTTAGTTTATTTATATATTAAACGAGCTCGAGCCGAGTATCAAATAGCTCGCGAGCTCCATAAATTTATGATATATTCAATGTAATTTTTTTATATTTTAAATATATAAAACTCATGCTAAACTATGGCGAGTAGCAAGTTGTTTGCGCCTTTAGCTATTTGATAAGTTTTTTTACAAGATATTAAAATATCTTATTAATTAAGATTATTTATAACTAGAATAACTAAATGAGAACTAAAAAAAGATTTTAATGAATACTTAAACGAGTTCTTAATGAGTATTAAGACTAGTTCTTAATGAATATTTAAATGAGCTTATTCACGAGCATGTTCGAATTGAGTTCACTTGTGTTCAAGCTTAACTCGTTTAATTAATCAAACTTAAATTTTTGCTCAAACTTGTTAATTTAATTTATAAAACGAACCGAATCGAACTCTTATCTAGCACTCCTAGGAGCTTTTCACTGAGCATATTGGTTCATTTGCAGTCCCAATAAGGAGGCATGTTTTTAGGTGGCTTGACCTGGTGGGGGCGACAGAGGTGGGTGCTGGTGGGCATATGCTTGGTGTGGGGTTCCTTCATGAGGGTAAAGTGCACACCATGTGAAGTCCTTGACCTGAATGCATCTTCATGTCAAATGGGGGTAATGTACACGAGTGAAAGGTGGTGCCTTTTTGATCAGTTGCAGATTTTTTTTTCTTTCTTTTTTTGACATCAAAAGATAACTTCATTTATTAGACGGAACTGAGGGATGAAATGTCCTTACATATAGCAAGTCTAATATGTTCAGGAAGAGTGGAGGAGGTCCAACAATCTTCCTGAATATTAGAAACTAAGAATCTAGCAATGGCATGCGCCACCTTGTTACATGAACGAGAAACAAACTTAAGATGCATAGGATAAGAGCTCAGGATGAGCTGGCAGTTGCCAATCAAGGTTTTAACTTTCCAAGGAAGAGCTTTTAATTTCGGGCAAGTGTCTATGAGAACTTGAGCATCTCCTTCGACAGTAACATTAGGAAATTTTTGAGCTAATAGCATCGCTTCATATAAGGCGGAGGCTTCAACAATAATGGGGTCATTTGAATAAACCAGCCTGGAAAAGCAGAGTGAAGGTGAACCTTGACTGTCTCTGACGACAATACCAAAAGCACCATTTGAGTGAGAGGTTGCCCCATTAAAATTAATTTTGGTCAGACCTGGCTGAGGAGGTAACTAAGTACTTGGATGAGCTAGATTGTCCTATACGTGAAAATGTTCTGGCTGCAAAGATGAGTACCAAAACTGAACATCAGATTTAGCTCTGCGTACCACGACATTTGGATTAGTTTTTAAACCATTCAGAACCCAGTTGCATCTATTTTTCCATAGCTGACAAATGATTGAAAAACAAGTAGCCAGAAAGTTTTTGTCATTTGGATGTTGAGTAAATGGGGCCTTCGACCAGACGATAATTCTTTCTTCTAAAGTGTGATATTATGCAGTGGAATGATAGTTCAGAGGGGAAACTATCCAAACTAATCTAGCAAAATTGCAATCAAACAACATGTGGTGAATGGATTCCAGCTCAGTGAAGCAATGCTGACAAGCTGGATCAATGTAGTGAATTCTCTTCCCAATATTGGCATTGACAGGGAGGACATTTGATAGGCATTTCCAGATAAACATCAGTATTTTTGGAGGGACCAATTTCTTAAGTTGGGGATCCCAAATGACTTTCCAGATAGGATTGTTTTGAGAGGGGGAATGTCCTTGTTTGAAATCTGTCAAGTATGTGTAGGCAGATCTAACAGTGAAAGAACCATCAGTTGTGAGAGGCCATATATATTGATCACCCACACAGTTGGGGATAATTGGGAGATGCAATGATAAAATTTTCCTAGCAGAGTCTGCAATGAAAATATGTGATATCAGATTAGTATCCCAGGTTCCATTTTTGATGAGTTGAAAAACCCAAATTGGGGTGTATGTTGTATGGAGGTCCTTGGAGATAGGAGGACCCAGGTGATCAGGGATCCAGGTATCCGACCAGATATTGGTAGATAAACCATCTTGAATGCCTCTTCGACAGATATTATGCATATGAAATCTAAGCTGAAGTATAGCTTTCCAAGGTATGGAGCCTTTAGATGATGGAGGTAAATCCCAAATTTGAGCATTGCTTGAGATATTTTGCTTTGACCAAAGAAGACCAAGTAGAGTTGTTGTCAGAGATAAATCTCCAGATAAGCTTCAGGATGGATGCTTGATTGAGAGTTTCAAGATCTTGAATACCCAAACCTCCAGATAAAGGGTGCCTATTAACTGTTCTCCAGCTGCAGAAATAAATCTTACGATGATCTTCAGTGTCTCCCCAGAGGAAGGAAGAGAGAATTGAATTCAGACGGGAGAGTGTCCTTTTAGGAAGAAGGCCCATTCCTATTACATGCAGGGGAATTGAAGTTAGAACAGAATTTATAAGGACAACCTTGCCTGCAGTAGATAGTGTGTTTGCCTTCCAACGAGTAAGTTTGGATTTGAGTTTGTTTTCCAAATAAACCAGTTGATTAACCTTGTTGCCGCCAGGCCAAAGAGGAATATCCAAATATTTCTCTTTTCTAGACATTTCAGAGATATGGAAAAGAGAACACAAATGTTGCCGCGTATGGATGGGGGTATTATGACTAAAGGATATCCCAGATTTATTTATATTCACTGTCTGTCCAGATCAAAGACCAAAGGTATTGAGGCAACTGAAGAATTCTGTTAGCTCAATGACATCAGTTCTACCAAAAAGAACAATGTCATCTGTATAAAGTAGATGAGTGATGGTAGGGGTTAATCTATTAGCTTTGAAACCTCTGATTTTGCCTGCCTTAAGACTGTCATTGATAAGTTGAGTTAAAATTTCGATACAAAGGATAAATATATATGGAGAAAAGGGGCAGCCTTGATGAATACCTCTAGATGCCTTGATCATGCCAACATTTTCACTATTGAAAATCAATGAGAAAGTAGTTGATGAGATACACATCATAATCATATTGATTACCTTGGTAGAAAACCCAAATTTCTGGAGGGTCTCACTTATGAAGGCCCATTCAAGTTTATCAAAAGCTTTGGCGATATCAACTTTCATGCAAAAAAGGCCAACATTGCCTCTTTTGTCTTCATGGAGTGGATCAACTCTTGGGAGATTAGAATATTCTCTAACAACATTCTACTAGGAAAGAAAGCTGCTTGATTATAGGAAATCAGCCTACTGAGCACATGTTTAATCTGGCTGCAATGATCTTGGCACAAATCTTGTAAATCACATTAATGAGGCTGATGGGTCTGTAATATGTGTTAGAATTGGGTGGCCTCAAAGCCAATCATTGTACATTCTAGTTCAAATTATTAATAAAGGCAATCATTTCTTCATTTATAGTTCTCGCAAATTAACTATCGTAATGAAGGTCCGTAGACAAATGTATGGGATATTGAATCATGATGAGATCATGATAGTGAGATCAATATCCTCAGTCAATTGTCTTAAACAGTTATCGATCATAGGATATTTGAGATGGACATTAAATATCCGATAAGATCGACACAAGTTATGTCTGCTCATGTGATGAGGGTGAATGATCTCACATTCACTCGTGTGGTGACACTAAGACAAACATGTGGGTGCTCATTAGAGAATGAGTTCACTGAACATACCCAAATAAGAATTTCTGGATGGTAATTATACCAATTAGTCAACCAGGGAATTCAATCGTTGCAGTAGCACAGTTGGTCCTTTGACCTGAGTCACCAATGATACCTTGTTTGTGGACCATTGTATCTTGATTATCTGACTTGTGGACTTTAACCATTAAGTCCACGATAGTCGGTCTTTCAGATACAGTGGAAAGCTTGCGAGGGTAATTGAGTGAACAACAAGGGATCACTCACTCTTGGTATAAGACTGGAGAGAGAATGTCCTATGGATGTGTACACAGAAATCCCTGGCCAGGGTCAAATGAAAGAGATGTCTTTCTAGATATTAACTGAGTACTGGAATCCATATGGATAATGAGATAGAGGGTTTGACTATAAAACCATACCCTTGCGTTATTGGGACATTACATGAGTGAAGGATTATATCTGTGCGGTATCTGCAGACGGAAAGGTTCAATTAAAGGGAACAATATCCCTTATATCTTCTGGGATCATGAGGTAGTGTTTGGTGCTGTTCATGATCAGAAGGCCAAGTGAATTAATCATCAGATGATAATTCACTTGTTTATTAAATTAATCATTTAACATATGATGTTTAAATGTTAATTAATAAATATTAAACTCTAGAATCAGTTCTAAGTTTAATGGGCCTGAAAGCGGACTGATATATGGGCCTAGAGCGTCACACACATAAGAGTTCTCGTCAGACGGTGAGAGACGTTAAATTTCATGCTTATCTGGGTTTTTATGAAAAGCCGCAGGATAAACATGAAGATTTAATGGAGAATTATCCAAGGCCAAACTCTTGGATAATCATGAGGATTAATCTTTGTGCTTATCCTTATTTCTATATAAGGAGGGCCAAGGGGAACGGGTAAAAAAGTTGGTTGGACGAATTTTACACCCCAGATTCTCTTTCTCCTCTCTCTCTCTTGTAGTAGATCTGTCTCTCTCCGCGCATGGTGGATTTGAGATCTGGTCGGAGAACTCAAGTCGAGGAGAAAATCGCGTCTGCAGTGGGAGCTCGTGTGGATACCTCTAGAGATCGTGCGCGTGCGTGATTACCGAGTCGGAATCATCCACAGGAGATTCGAAACCCCTCAAAGGTGAAGAACCGTTCTTCCCGCGTTTATTTTAATGTCCGTTTTACGATCCCAGCGACCGATACATAGGAATCGATTTTATTTTCCGCTGCGTTCTTGCCGATTCCTTACAATCTGCAGGGGAAGCAGCCGGAGAGAGCTTAGGGATCAGAGTCAAATTTGTATGGTTGGGCTTGGGAGGAAGAGTAGAGTTTCTGAAGATGGATTGAATTAAATCCACCATCTCCTCTTGAACAATGTCCCAATTCTTTTGGAAGAAGGCTGGGGGAAATCCATCAGGGCCCGGGAATTTACAAGGAGCTATACTGAAAAGAATGGATTTAATCTCAGTGAGAGAGGGGATGGAGCAAATGGTCTGATTTTCTATATCTGTAATAGATTTGCTGCTTAACTCTGGAAATGAACAACATTTGTAGGAGTTGTCAAGATTGTCAGAAGTGTATAACTCCTTGAAATATTCAACAAAGATATCTTTGATAATAGGGATATCAGAAATCCAAGGACCGTTTTGTAGTTGGACACCAGTGATCTTGTTTAGATTCCTTCTTTGAAGAACTGAAATGTGAAAATACTTAGAGTTTTTATCTCCTTCCTTGTGGCAATGAATTTTTGCACGTTACCTCCAATACTCATTTTCCTCAATGATAGCTTGGGAAAGGTCTGTGCTGATATGTTGGCCTTCCAAAATAGAGGAAGCAGTGACTGGCCCAGACTCAATTTCATTCAAACGCTTTTCAAGTTCCTCAATTCTAATTCTAGCATTGGAAAAATTTGTTTTTTTCCAAGCTCTCAGCTTAGACTGCAGGGAATAAATCTTATAACCATAATTTGCAGAAAGAGATGGAGTACCTGACCACATTGCTTCAAGACATACCTTGAAATTTCAGCGAAGAGCCCAGGCTGATTCAAATTTGAATGGCCAACGATGCTTCCAAGTAGAACCTTCTGATAGAAGCAATATCGGGCAGTGATTGCTGGCAATTTTTGGGAGATGAAGGACCCGAGCCTTGGGATAAAGCATGTACCAATTATGACTGACAAGGACTTGATCCAATCGTTTTCTAATATGGAAAGAGAAGGATCTGTTGTTGCTCCAAGTGTAGGCCGGCCCCTCATAGTGTAAATCAATCAAACCCGCATTGAAGATAAAATCTTGAAAATGCTGAGTATGAAAGTGAGTGACAGTAGCTCCCCCAAATTTTTCTTGTGAGCTTGTAATGTGTAGACACGCTAATTTTGACATTATTTCGAGTAAATTTCATATCATATAATAATGTCTCAGAATGGTCTGATATTTAATCATTGGTTAATTTTTATTGATCTTTTTAAATTAATTATCTAAAAAGTGTCGGGTCAAACATATTTGATTTAAGTTAATTAATTGAATTGATTTTAACTCAAATTTCAGTTAAAATATGAAGAAGTCTAAAAGACGTCGACCTGTGTGGACGCTGTTTAGAGTTTTTATTTTTATTTTGACGTTTAAATTTGAATTTTAATTAATTGATTAATTAGTTGAACGACGTCTGCCAGGCACGACGCTTTTTAAGTTTCCTAAGTTGTTTCTACTTCTCTTCCGGATGTTTATCCTTATCTTAATTAATATAAAAGGCGTCTACAAGTGACGACGCGTTTTATCTAATTACAGATAAAGATAAGTTTTTCCTGGATGTTTATCTTTATCATAATCAGTCTGAAAGGCGTCTTCCATGGGCGACGCGTTTTAGATAATTACAGATAAAGATGAATTAATATGTATTTATCTGTTGGTTAAGATAGATAAATCATAAATTTCTCCATGTAAATCCGCGAACGCAGAAGAAGTCTATAAATACCCTTCTCTTGAATGGGTGACAGAGTTAGTGATCGAAGCGATATCGAAGTGATAATCTAAGTGAAAATTGAAGCAACGACGTCCAAACGCTGAAGTGCTGCTGCATCCAGAAGTCGGCGTCCAGTCTTCATCCTTCTTCATCCATTCAAGACCAAGGCTTCCAGGGGCCATCCATCATTAAACTTTCAATTCATTTATGCATTCTTTTTCATATTTTCACTTCATTAATTCTACATTCTTCATCACATCACTCCATGCAACACACACAACACTAGCATCATTTTTCAAAACTAATTTGATTAAGGGGTTTTAAAGACCACTCAACAAGTGAGTTTCCTGTTTAGTTGCATGTTTAAAACTTTGTTTAGAATGGATACTACCTTTTCTTAAGTTCTGATCGTTATTTCTTTTCTATTTCTCAACAAGTGTAAAGAAGAATCAAGGGGAGGAAATCAACAAGGACTCTGGACGATCCTCAACTTCAACAGCAATCAAAGCAAGAACAAAGACAAGAAATGACTCTCTTTCTTCAGCCGGCTGAAGGAGGGGAACCAAGAGTTCAATATCTCCCACGTCCAAACAGGTAGGCGGTCAAACCCTTTCTTTTGAAACTTTTAAGTCAAAAGTTTCTGGCGATCACTTCACTTAGTTTCTTTTAATAGGTTTTATTTTGCACTTAAACAACATAGATTTTCCATGATAATTACACACTCATTTTAAGCACTCACATAATGGAATTCATATATCCAATTAGACAGAAAGGGGATTTGATATTCCATATGCAAGAGAGGAGATTGTTCCAGAAAATTTTCCTTTCAGCATATCTAGGTGGGGCATATATACAAAGCAGATACCAAAAATTCTCTTGACATTCTTCTACAGAAGCCATAATGTGTTGATTGTTTGACTGAATAATCTTCAAATTAATAGAAGACTTCTACCAAAGCCATAATCCACTAGCAGTTCCATTGGCTTGAACAATATGATAATGAAGTATATTTCTGCATTTGAAGAAGTTAGAGCTGAACTACATATTAGCCTTTGTTTCCTCAAGGAAGACAATATCAGGATCTACAGAGTGGGTCAATTTATTGATATACGGAATTGTCGCTGACCCTTTCACCCCACGACAATTCAAGGCGATAATTTTCATTGGGGGACTTGCGGCAGTTTTTGGTCAGTCGCCACGACCATGTCTTTGGATTGTAGGGAAGGAGACGAGCTTTTGGTAGAAATGCCGATTCTTTTATATTTGGAATGAGGAGTTTTTGCTCTCTCAGTTTGAGTAGAATCCGAACCAGGGGCGAACTCCATTTTGGTTAGAGCAAATAATTCTGACTGCATAACAGAGGGAGTAGGCAGGAGACCCTTAGCCTTTTTCTGAATATTTGTAGTCTGTAATTGGGTTGCCTTCTCTTCAGCTTTTCTCTTGGAAGGGGAGTAGACAGGTCTTGCGTATGTTACCTCGGGGCAGTGGAGCCATGCTCATCAGAGTGATTCATCATCGGATATTGTGGTATCACATCCTTGGACCTTGGGGAGGTACAACATAGGGGATCAGAGATAAGAGATTGTTGTTCTTCTTTTCCTGAAATTGTGGGCGTAGGAGAATGGCTCTGCTGACAAGGAACCAAAGGACCAAAACTGGTGTGTTGGTTAATAACAGGGGTATGGTTGTTTACAGTAGGGGTATTGGGGGCCGGTTGGCAAACAGAGTGGGTAGGAGGCTGTGTATTGGAAGCAGATTGAAGATTATCCTTAGTTGACGAATCAGCAAATCCTAGCATCGAAGTAGTGACTGATTGAAAAGGCTGCAATATGGGATCATCAGACTGCAAACTGTTCTGATTCAAAAGAACTTTCCGATTGATGCTAGGAGGAACATTAGATGCCTTTAACCAATCTCCTTATTAGTGACTGATTGAGAAGTCGCAAATTCTTGAATCTAGTAACGGAGGGCTTTCCATTCGCCATGAATTCTTAGATAAAGTGATTTTTTGAACAGATGGCCCAGTGGATGGGCAAGGTTGCCCCTGGGCAAGAGACTAGGGTGGGAATCCGCCAACAACTGCAGAAATACCTCCATCGGAAGAGAAAAACACACAGAACATCTGCCCCTATCGGGCAAAGGAACTGCCTAAAAGGGCACTAGTTCTGCGGGTGATCTGTCGACGTTCCCAATCATCTATGCTAGCCCGGGGGACATGAATTCTAAAGACTGCAGAAATATTGCATAAAAAGCTTCAGTTTGAAAAGTCGATAATAGGAATGTAAATGGTATTAAAAAATCTGTTTATCTCTCTGTTTTCGAAGTTAAAGATCATAAAAGGATACAATTTAAAAGATAAAGATAACGATACTATCAATATCTGATTGGTTTAGGATAAAGAAAAGGATACACTTTTTTCCGAGTCTGATTATCGGAGTATTTGCCCATTTTCTTTCATTTATCTTAGCTATTTATTATATCTTATTTAAAATTCTCATCTTTAAATGAAATCTCCAATCATACCTATATCCTTAGATGTCTTATTGTCCATTTGTTTTAGCCCCTTCTCTCCCTCATTCACCAGTTTGTTGACACGCGATTTATAAATAAATTTACAAGAGCTACTTAGACATAACTTATATCTATGTATATTTTGAAAGTAGTATTTTTTTGTTCTCTCTAGAAGCAATAGAAGATTAAGCTTATGTTGACACATGGTATTGTCTAATAATTTATCCTTTATGCATCCATTTCCGATAATTTTAAACGATAAGAATAAGGATACACCTATTTCTTAAAGGACAAGGATAAAGATACATATTTTACTTAAAGGATCATGATAAGGATAGAACCAATATTCAACCTAATAGGTATCCTTTTACATCCCTAGTTGATAACATATAGCATATGTCACTCTGATGACCGACAACTCCACAATAGGGATTATCTTTCAAGATATTATAATCATGGAATTTTCTCCTCTTGAATTTGATGAGAATTAGCATGGATGGATTGTGAATGGAGTTCTTACACTTGTACTCCCCAAATGGATTTATTGAAATTAAAGTATCATCACAGGGTCCTCTACATTTAGATTTATGAATTTTTTGGAATGCTGTACGTATTTATAACTTGATGTCTGGTAGATATTTTTAACTCTGTACTTTGGAAAACTGCTAGTAATTATAAGTTCATGACAGGTAGATATAATGCTGTCGGCCTTGATCATGATATAATGGTGTATGAAAGTTTCCGGGCTGATTTTGAATTGCGTCATAAGCTGACATGTTAACATGAGTTTGGGGGCAGAAGGATTTTTTTGACCCCATGGCCATTGGATTTTTGCTACATCGAACTTTTGTCCTATTTACCAAAATGAGAATGCTTTTGTTAATGTTTGAGTTATCTAATTGGACAACATGAAACAAGTATTCCTCTGGAAAATTGATGTACTTTTAGGTGTGGGGGCATGTGTGATGAATTTATAGATGCTATTGATATACCCTCTACATGCTAGGTTGGGGCATGCTTTTTATTTTATATGGCTGCGATAATTTGGTCAGTTTGGGTGCTTTCAGAATATTCATATTGTATGGGTTTTCATTCATGTGCAATTTTTGGTTGGAGTGATTGATGGGTGTGGGCACAAGACAGAACCGCACAAATTCATATGCCATTTGCCCTCCTTTTCCTTCTTTGTTTTCACTTTCTCATCACTATGCTGTATTTCAGTTGCTAATATTCTTGCTCTTCAATTTTTCATCTGTAAATATTCTTCTCTGCTCAATCTCTTGCTATTCTTCTGCACCTGTTGTTGTTGTTACTTTGGTTCTCCACTTGTTATTGCATCTCCATAGGTAATAAGGGAAAGAATGAGTCAAGGCTCTGCTAGAAGTCATGTCAACCAAAGCCGGCTACCTGCACTTGAGCCACCATGTGCTTTCTTCAACGCCCATGTCGGACCTATGTTTCCTCTCAAGAAAGAAGCTTGGGGAGGAGATTTTTCATATGTGGTAATTGGAAGGCAAGAATATGAAATCCGATTGTGGGTCTGTTATCTTGACAATTAGTTGTATACCTAATGAACTCTTAACAAATTTGTATTATTTTCAGGAAATAAACCAGTGTGACTTTTTTGCCTGGGTGGACGATTATCACCATTCAATTGTAGATTTGAAGTATCAAATATTGGCAACGGATAAGGAGATGAAGTTGATCAAGGAAAAGCTTGATGTACTTGTGAATGACATTAGGACAATAAAAACTTGATGCATTGTGATCCTAGTTAGTGTGGTGTATTTTGTACGGAAATGAGTTGGGTCTGTATTTTATATGGACATGAGTCCATCCCAAAACAGTAGACATTTTTTGTATATAACCTACGTCGATATGAATTCTGCTTTACTCAAAATTTTCTGCCTACACTTCTTGCCAATAAAATGCACGACATGCAGATACATGAGGCAAATTAATAAGAAAATCTCAAGAGACTTATTTATAGTGGAAGACGTCAACAGACTTGTACATAAGTTTAATATACAGAGTTTGAACATTATTGCTGAATAACATAAAAGTAGCATTAGATGGGTACATCAGATTCTAGAAAGAGAGACAAATACAAAGTCGAAAACCAATAGTAGACTAATATCCACGGTATGCAGCGATCTCGTCGCGAATCTATCTCATACCCTTGACATATCATCCATGGTTGGATAAGGAGTAGTTGGTTGTGATACATCCTCTTGCACGCTTGTTTGGATAGCCTCAAACATCTCCTCATTCGCAAAGGCCTCATACAAGTATCGTGCATTCTCATATCTACTGGAAAGTTGCATAAGACAATAGTTGCTACAACTGTCTTTACTTGAGTCGCATAGGAGTAAGATGGCATGTTGTTTAAAATTGTCCATCGACATTTAAAGAGCCCAAATGAACCCTCAATCACATTTCTCAAAAATGAATGTAGCCGATTGAACTGCTCATCCTTGCCACCAGCACTTCGCCGTTGAAAGTCTAGTATGAAGTACCTAACATTTTTATGTGGGGTAAGGAAACCTTTCTTATTTGCGTATCCGACATCTACAAGATAAAATTTCTCAGCAATTTGGAAATGAATTAAATAAATGACTCTGAATTTTGTAACTAATAGAATATAAGTCGGAAATCTTCTTACTTTTTAAAACATAACTCACCTCCAGGGGGCATAGGGAAATTGTTAGCCGGATTATGAATAGCATCTGCGAGAATCTTTGCATCATGTGCAGTGCCCTCCCATGCCTGCAACCATGAATGTGAAGCGCATGTCAGAGTCACAAACAACTAACACATTCTGCATGCATCTTTTCCCGTTGCGCCCACACCTATAAGCCAATTGTTTTGCAAGAGGAATGTTTGCACTTATATGTATACCGTCCAATGCTCCTATTGCATTTTTGAAGAAAGACCAATATTTGCCACCTGCATAAGTCTTTATGTGTGTTGGAATATCTTTTTTAACGGAACGCACAGTTTTATCATATTAGGTGCTCATGTACAGAAGGCATTTAACATCCTGTGGAAATACTTGTATATGATTTCACTTGAGTGGTGAAGGATGTCACACATGTTTGAATTCTTTTGATTATGGGCCAAGATTTATAAAACAATTATCATTTGTTCCTCAAGAGAGACAAATCTTGAACTGCACAATAGACTCCTCTTTTTGAATATATAACACAACCTTTTAAAGATATATGGGTACATTCGACAAGTAGAGTAACATTGTCTCCAATGTCCATTAACCATCTCATAAACTGTGCTATGTCCTTTACATTTGTCCTCATACACAGGCGATCTTACAAGGTACATCTGATAATACCAATACATCCGACACAACAAAAAGAAAAGAAGGAGATCATATAATTGTTCCTCCCCATCTTCACATTCTATTTCTTCCACCATGTGAAAATTTGTCTGTATTATGAAACGTATAAATGAAAAACACATATAGATATCCAACTTTACACTAGAATGTCAATAAAAGTAGCACACAACATCTAAAATTAATAATAAGGAAGAACATAATGTTTCCATTAGTCACATAATTCATGTCATACAGTCTAGCCTAACACACTCCACTTGTTCCTCATGACCACCCCTACAAATGGGAAAAACGCGCCAAAAAGATGCACATACCTTGCCTCCACAAGGGAATAAGCTGACCTCCTTAAGGGAAACATGAAAAAAGTGACTTAATTTTCTCGAAAAACACGCCAAAAAGGTGCACATGGACTTATTTATGACAACATAAAATATGTAATTGATACCATTATCTCGGAATTTAGTAATAATTTCACGGATGTGGAAAGAAAAAAGCAGGATTAATAGTTAGTGAAAAGGAAAAAGTGGGATTAATGATTATCGGATGATAAAAAGGCTAAGAGCCTCATGCTCATGTTCATGGAGGACAATATAAGAAAGTTTTTTTAAAGTTACAATTAATCCATTGAACTATGAAAAGCTATCAAGGAGAAATATGAACAAAGACTGAGATCAATATTCAACTCCATTTGCATCGTTACAATACATGGAAGATACATAAAGGTGATAGCGTGGTTAAACATGTTAACAAGATGATTGTCATGGCTATAGATCTATCAACTGTTGAAATTGAAATTCCAGAAAAAATACAAGTGTCAACTATATTAAATAGTTTATTACCTTCACTTGATATGACAACCACAACATTAAGAATGAGCGGTTCCACTTTAACTATTACGGATCAACTAGCTAGACTAGCAATTGAGTAAGATGTACTGTCTAGAAGAAAGGAATCAGAGATGAACTTAGAAGAGGTTAATGCTACGCGCCGGAAGCCTATTGCCCAAAAATATTTTCATGGACCAGAAAAGCCACAATTCAAGGATGAATATCAAAATAAAGGAAAGAAAGTTCTTACTGGTATTTGTTATAGCTGTGGGAGATTTGGTCACTTCAAGGCTAACTGTCTAAATAAACAAGAGAATAAGGGTGACAACAGATACCCAGGAAATAGACGAACTGGAAAGGTATAATTGGCATAATAGAATGTAATGCTATCTTGGCTGATTCAAATGATTGATGGGTCGACTCTGCTGCTACTCAGCATATCGCAAAGACAAAGAAAGGCCTGGTATCGCTAAAGAAGCTTAATGCTAGAGAACAGAGTGTACACGGAAAATAACACCTACCTCGATGTAGAAGGTGTTGGAACTTATAGGTTGAATCTTAGGGATAAAATCATGGTCCTCAAGGATGTGTTTTATGCGCCTAAAATCTGGCTGAACCTGATATCGATATTGACACTAATGAAAAAAGGCCTCAAAGTGAGGTTCTACAATTAAAGAGTGTCAATAGGGAAAGATAAGAAAGTACTTGCTATGGAAAAATTTATCCCTGACCATGATTTATTTTGTATCCCTATAATTGACAATGAGAATAATAATATGGAAGTTTCAGAGCATTCCTTATGTGCTTTATTAGAATGCGATCTTTGGTATTTTCGATTGGGACATCTTGGTAAATCTAAAAAGGAACAAATGATAAAATTAAATATGATACTGAGATTGACAAAGATAGAGTTATCATCTTGTGAACATTGTTTAGTCGGAAAAATAACTAAGAAACCTTTCTCGGTAGGGCATAGATCACAAGAATTATTAGAATTGGTTCACTCAGATATTTGTAACCCTCTAAGTACGAAGACATATAATAATAAAGAATATTTCATAACTTTCATAGATGATTATTCTAAATTTGCCTATGTCTACTTAATTTCTGTAAAGTCAGAGGCATTTGATTGCTTCAAAAAATATAGAATGGAAGTAGAAATACAACTTGGAAGGAATATAAAGGTGTTAAGGACTGATAGAGGTAGAGAATATAACTCAAGGGAATTTGAGTTATACTGTCACGAACATGGAATTAAAAGACATGTAACAATGCCTTTAAGTCGCAACAAAATGGTGTGGCAGAAAGAAAAAATAGAAAATTGATGAATGATGTTAGATGTATACTATCGTATTCGGATCTCCCTAAGAATTTGTCGGGAGCGGCATTGCTTAAAGCTAATTATGTTTTGAGTAGAATTCTTAATAAGTCTGTTGAAAGTACACATTTTGAATTATGGAATGAGACGAAATCACATTTGAGCCATCTCAAGAAGTGGGGGTCGATGGCTCATGTTCTCATTACAAGTTATAAGATATTGTGACAAATCATTTGGATATAAATTTTTTCATAAAGAGAAAGAGATCCTTGAATATAGGGATGTAACATTTCTAAAAAATGTAGAAGAAGAAAAATCTTATGAAAAAGTGAAAGAACCTCTACTTGTAATAAATGATGAATATACAACGATATCCTTAAAAATGATCTAGAAATTGAAGAAGTATTTCAACTAGAAATGAGAAATGAACATAATCCTATGAATAAATCACAACTTGATATACCTGCAATTAGCAATAAAAGTACTAGAATTCCACCTACGTAGATAAATGATTATTATTTGTGCTCATGTGAACCATCATGTCTAATAGTAGACATAAATGAGGAAAATCATATAGTTCCTATAAACTATAATGATGCAACGAAATTGCACGAATCTGATTTGTGGTTTGAAGCCATGAAGGAAGAAATGAACTCTATGAAAAGTAATGAAGTGTAGGAACTATGTGATTTACATAAAAATAGAAAGATTATTTAGTACCAATAGGTGTTTAAGAAAAAATTTCGTGCTGATGGGTTGATTAATAAATTTAGGACATGTCAGTTGCCAAAGGTTATTCTCAGAAGGCACGTATAGATTGTCAGGAAACATATTCTCTAATAGCTAAGTTTGCATTTATAAGAATTATCTTGACTGTTGTTGCATATCTTGATCTGGAGTTGTTCTAGATGGATGTCAAGATTGCATTCCTTAATGGAGAGTTGAAGGAAGATATATGAATGCAAAAGCCTGAAGGACTTTATCAGGAAGACCAAGAGGAAAGGGTATACAAGTTAAAAAAGTTTATTTATGGTTTGAAATAATCTTCTAGATAATAGTATTTCAAATTTCACGAGACAATTATCCAACTTAGGTTTGTTGTAAAAAAGTTGGATAATTATGTATATGTCATGAAAAGTGAGAGTAGTTATACTATATTATCCTTATATGTGGATGATATTTTGCTCGCCGAAAATGACATGGAGATGTTATATAAAATTAAATCTGAATTAAGTGAAAAATTTAAGATGAAGGATATAGGCGAGGCATCCTATGCTCTTGGTGTACAAAGTCTAAGGGATAGAAAGTCTAGAATGTTAAGTATAAATCAAGAAAAATATTTACGATTTGTACTCACGAAATTCGGAATATATAACTGCAATTCGGCACCTGCACTGTTAGTTTATAGCAAACAATTGAGAAAAGAACAATGTCCTAGAGAGGGGCATGGTCCGCTCAAAATACCATATGCTGAAACAGTTGGAAGCTTGATGTATGTAATGATGAATACAAGACCAAACATAGCATATCCAGTAAGCTTAGTGAGTTGATATTAAGCTAATTTTTACCTAACACATTAGAAAGCTGTTAAAAGGATTATGAAATATCTGAAAGGAACTTTACGCCACAAATTAATTTATCAAGCTAATATACTTGAAATACTTGGTTATTCAGATATAGACTTTGGAGGAGATAAAGATGACGGAAAGTCCACGTTGGGACACTTTTTCATTTTTGGTAGTGTAACTGTTTCTTAGAGTAGCAAGAAATAAGGATGTGTTGCAAGATACACACAGGAAGCTGAGTACATTACTTGCAGTATGGTTACTACTCATGCAGGATAAGACGATTTCTGAAAGATTTAGATCTCAACTTGGTAGATGGACTAATTGCGATATATTATGATAATCAGACGGCAATTAGTTTGATTAACAGTGAAGCGAATAGCTCTCGAGGAAAACATATTGAAATTCAGTATCATTACATTTGGGATATTATGCAATAAAGAGAAGTGAAAATAATTTGTCTTCACTAGTGATATGATTGCCGATCCTTTGACAAAAGATATTCAAGTGGAAAATTTCATTAAGCATGTTAGCTTAATGTGGCTCAGAAATATATGAGTTAGAGAATATTTTTATAGATAATGAAAATAATGATACATCTCATAAATAGGAGTATTTGAATAATTGTTTATGCTTCACACGAATCTTATGAGTATAATTATTTATTGGCTAAGTGGGAGATGTTAGAACATTACATATGTGGCTAATAAATGATGGAGATCTAAAGGAGAAGTGAAAATAATTTATGTTCCTGCTAGTAATATGATTGTCGATCCTTTGACAAAAGATATTCCAGCAGAAGATTTCATTAAACATGTTGACTTAATAGAACTCAGAAATATATGAGTTAGAAAATATTTTTATAGATAATGAAAATAAAGATACATCTCATAAATAGTGAGAGTATTGAAATAATTGTTTATGCTTCACACGAATCTTGTGAGTATAATTATTTATTGGCCAAGTGGGAGATGTTGGAGCATTACATATCTGGCTAATAAATAATGGAGATCTAAAGGAGAAGTGAAATTAATTTATGTTCCTACTAGTGATATGATTGTCGATCCTTTGATAAAAGATATTCCAGCAGAAGATTTCATTAAACATGTTGACTTAATAGAACTCAGAAATATATGAGTTAGAGAATATTTTCATAGATAATGAAAATAATGATATATCTCATAAATAATGGGAATATTTTAATAATTGTTTATGCTTCACATGAATCTTGTGAGTATAATTATTTATTGGCCAAGTGGCAGATGTTATAACATTACCTATCTGGCGAATAAATGATGGAAATCTCTACATAATACATCGTGACTGGAAGGACAGAAGAAATCTCTCCTCTAGATCCATAAACTCTTTGTGCGCACTGGAAATTTACATATTCCCCCCATGGCAGCAAGTATTCCTCGTCCATGATGTATTTTCTCACACTGTATCTGAGCTCACGTTCAGCAGCAGCAGCAGCCATGGATTCCCTTCTACAGCTGCAAGTGATGGCTAGCCTGACGGCCATAGCCTTCACCTGCATCTGGTGGGTCGCCACGGCTGTGAGGAGAAGGAAGAACAAGCATAGGGAAGCCCCAGAACCACCCGGCGCGCTCCCTCTCATCGGTCATCTCCATCTGCTCGGGAAGGCAGCGTACCCCCCCCGAGCACTCGGCGCCTTGGCCGACAAGCATGGACCGGTCTTCACGCTCCGGCTGGGCAGTTACCGCACGCTCGTCGTCAGCAGCTGCGCCGCGGCGAGGGAGTGCTTCGCCACCAACGATGCGGCGCTCTCCTCGCGGCCGAGGACCGCGGTAGGCAAGCACATCGCCTACGACCACGCCATGCTGGGCTTCGCGCCCTATGGGCCATACTGGCGCTCGGTCCGGAAGATCGCCCACGCGGAGCTCCTCTCCAACGCCCGCGTCGCCGCCTTTGAGCAGGTCCGGTCCATGGAGATAAGCGTACGCATAAGAGAGGTGTACGAGCTGTGGGAGAAGAAGGGGAGAAGACCCGTCGTAGTGGACATGAAACGGTTGTTCAAGGATCTGGCGTTTGGAATCATCGTCCGGGTGGTGGCAGGGAAGCAGTACCCGTGCGCCGGCTCTGACGGCGTCCCCGGCGAGGTGAAGCGGCTTAAACGGGGGATGGAGGAGTTCACAAGGCTGATTTCGGCGTTCGTGGTGTCGGATTTCCTTCCTTTCCTCGGATGGATGGACTTGGGAGGGCATGAGAAGGCCATGAAGTGTGCGGCCAGGGACTTGGACGCCGTGATTGCGGCGTGGGTCGAGGAGCACCGCAGGAGGAGGTCGGCGGGGCTGCTGCCTGAGGGTGATGGGGACTTCATGGATGTGCTGCTGTCGGCCATGGATGGCCCAGAGTTCTCCGAGATGGATGCGGACGAGGTCGTTAAGGCAAACTGCTTGGTAAGTGTCATTGTTCAACTTAATTACTCTATTATCTTTTGCAAATGTTGGATGATAAAATATTAGATATGAGAAGAATAAGAAATCCTATTCTTAAAATAAAATTAATTCTAATTTGATAGGCAAAAAGAATTATACCGCGTCATAATTACTTAATAAGGAGAGTAACCAATTCCTCATAAACTCAAGAATTACTTATTCTGTTTATTCTATCAATGGACCCTATACTACTTTCGGAGTAAAATGTCTCTTATTTTGATATAAGTAATTTTGGTATAAATAATTCTAGATAACTCATTCTGCTGTTAAAGTGATCATGCTTATATTTTTAATTAGCTTTTCCTCTTTTTAAAAAGTTTTCTCACTCCGCCATTCTGTGTTATATAAAATGCTCCCAACATAATATCATACGTGACCATAATTAGTTAAATACATTATTATATGTGTACTTTTAAATTTCTGAATAAATCTCCCGGGCACCGAATCAAAAGATAGAGAGAAGTACTTATTCTTTGACACCAATCACTTTTATTCACGTATAATACAAAAACATTTAATACTTTCTACCTAATAGACTGTATTACTAAAAATAAGACTTTCACTACTTAAATATCATAGAACCGGATATTATGCACTGAAAAACTCACTTTTTTATTGACAGGACTCAACGTTTGGTTAATAAGTATTTATTAAATTATTATAATTTTTATTTTATTTTATTTTTTTACATCTTGATAAGGAATTTGTATGTCTTGCTAATTGTTTTATTTTTTATTTGTCTATTTTTACTCTATAATATGCATACGGTATTTAACTAACTATGTACGAGACCTCTTTGCAAGCCTTATTCAATTTTAACTTTTTTTTGACACTGATAAATTTTCTTTGCATGTTTCTTTTCGAGTTGTTGTGGTGAAGTTCTAATTAGCTGATCTTCGGGAGTTTTCCAGTCTATGATCCTGGGTGCCAGTGACACGACGGTCTTCTCCCTGATGGAAAACTTTGCCATGCTTGCGAACTACCCAGAAGTGCTGAGGAAAGCCCGGGAGGAGCTGGACCTGCACGTCGGCCGACAGCGGAACGTGGAGGAGGCCGATGTCAAGAACCTCGTCTACCTCCAGGCTGTCGTCAAGGAGACCTTCCGGCTGCACCCCATTGCCCCGTTCTTGCAGGCGCGCGAGGTGACGAAGGACTGCAACATCGCCGGCTTCCACGTCCCCGCCGGCACGCGCGTGCTCACCAACGTATGGAAGCTGCAGCGGGACCCGGCGGTGTGGCCCAACCCCACGGAGTACATCCCTGAGAGGTTCCTGGGGAGCCACGCGCACGTAGACGTGAAGGGTGGGCACTTCGAGCTCATCCCCTTCGGCGCCGGGAGGCGGATGTGCCCGGGAGTCTCGTTTGTCCTCCACGTCATGCATCTGACGCTGGCCCGACTGATCCATGGCTTTGAGCTAGAGATGCTGCCGTCGGCGGGGTCGTCCCAGCAGGAGTTTGCGAAGTCCTTCTTCTTCAGGCCGGAGCCGTTCGAGGTAGTCGTTGCACCACGCCTGCCGTCTGAGCTCTACCGATGAGAATGGTGTCAATAGATATTGATGCCCAACAGGGCATTGTTATGGATGAGGGCAAATACTTATCTCAATTTATTTGTAGAAAAGATTATTTTAAATTACTTATTTGGAATAATCGTATAATAGAATAAAAAACGTTTAGTTTTGATACTTTTATAAGATTTACTGGCAAAATGAGAAGGATAAATAATTTTTAAGTTTACAGTCGAATTATTTATTCTCTTTATTCTAGCGTAAATAATTTTAACTGCATCAAATTAAAATTAACTTTATTTTAAGAACAATGGACTTTATTCTTCTTAACTTTCAAACAAAGTGAGACTTTATGCACACTGGTGCGCTGATAGCCCCGCACGTGTGAGGACCGCACTACTCAAACAGCACATTCTCGTGTGAATCACGTCAGATTCACGTCACCTCAGACCATGGAATTAGAGCAATAAGGGCACTGATCGTATTAGTAAGCAATTTGAGGAAGGTTGGGCAGTCAACGATTAAAGTAATACTCGATGTAATGTCCTTGTTTATTGCACACAGGAGCATTACAGGGGTAAATTATTATTATTATTATTTTATTTTTTTTCAGATGGGTCATAAGGTGTCTTGATAATCTGTACAACGTAATGTACGATTGAACGATCTCAAAAAATTTAAAAAATAAAACATTGAATTTTAATAAGTAGTAAAAAATGTACTTTTTTTATTATTCATTATAGTTCGATTTTTTATTTTTTAGATCTTTTTGCACTGTCCGAGATCGGATATTACACTATATGGATGGTTAAGGTACTTCGGGGCCAACCTAAAGAAAAATAATAAGAAAAATTTTAGTTTACCCACTGCAATGTTTTGTGTGCAGCACATAGGGTACTGCAACAAATATTACTCCTACAATTAAGGGTGGATATATGTGTAGTTCAATGCCTTAAGATTTTGAACTGGATACTATTAGAAACCATGATTACGAATTGGGTCATATATCCGGTATTTGTGGTTGTAATATAACATAAAATCAATATGCACGTTATGTTAGAATAGCTTTACATAAATAAAAAACAAAATTAACGTATATTTAATAGATAGTGTTTACTCTATTCAATGCTTACTTACTGTTGGCTATTATAAGGAAAAAATGGGTGATGCCATTCTTACATCCTTTGCACTCCCTTAAGGTACTTCCTCTATCACCACCATCAATTCAATGCACTTTTTGATCATCATAGCAAAAGGCTCACTGTAACAAATTCAATAGGATGGTAGAAATTAAAAGTACATTAAGGAAGTAAGTTAGATGAGGAAATATATTTAATTAATTAATTTATCACATTAAATTTTTTTGTTACGATGACCAAACTATATTCCATTGAGATATATATGGCTCATGAATAATAACTTTTATTCTCTCTCGGGACTAATAGCGTAGTGAGAGGTGAGGCAGAGTTTTTCAAAAAAATCCTTCAGGGAAAAGTGCAGGGATTCATTAAAAAAGGTTTTAAAAAAAAATCCTTCATCCGGAATGAGTAAAACTTTAGATGAGGGAGTTTCTTAAAAAACTCTATCTTTTCTCTTAGTTAGCTTGAGAACATGCCACTAGTAGAAATCTAGTTATTAGCGACGACAATTAGCGGCTTAAAATGCTGCTGCAAATAATGTCCATTGGCGAGGCTATTTGTAGCCGTCGCAAATAAACATTATTAGCGACAATTATATTTAGTCGTCGCAAATAAATAAAACTAATATCAGTAAAGTTAAATATAAATATTTACTTAATCAATATAACTAACATAATTAAATATATTTAACTTACTATAATATAGTTAAATATATAGTTAAGTTATGTTAAATCATTATAGTCAGAATAATATATAGTTAAACATAGTTAATTAGGCATTATAACTAGTTTAGAACTAATATAAGTAAAGTTAAATATAAATATTTACTTAACCAATATAACTAATATAATTAAATATATTTAACTTAATATAATATAGTTAAATATATAGTTAAGTTCCGTAGTTAAGTATGCATTATATTAGTTGAATATTAGTATAAATATGGTTAGTATATTAGTTGAATAGAGTTAACTAAGTTTAATATAGGTAAATAGGCAGTTCCCAAGACTTCCGAGGATCTCGGCTAAGCTCCTTGTGACTCAGGGAAACGTTTACCTCCCTCAATCCTCTTCTCTCGGCAACTCAATTAGACGAAGACCAGGGACCTAGGGCCGGAAGACTACTTCCCTCGATCCCTCGCGATAACGAAGGTCCACTCCCGTGAGGAGGCCTTATTCATTTCCACACCATCAGGCGGATCTTTCGGATGCAACTGCCTACTTACAGGAGGTTCGCACAATTCATCCCCCGCAACTGTGGGCGAATCTCTCTTTGTCCAGTATCCCACGATCTCCTTAATCCAGGGGTACAGGTCATGGGCGAATCACCCATTCAGAGAAAACTATCCCCATGACAGCTCGGGAGAGAAGGACTATATAATCTCCGGATCTTCTCTAGTCTAAGGTATGCCATTCTGAGTACAACAAAGTTTTAGCAAGATCTCATCTTCTAGTACCTAACTTTGGTATCAGAGGGTTATGCTCTCCAGTAAAATAGGGGTCTCTTGACGGCTATGTTCTCCTCTTGCAGGTTCTACTTTGAGCGTTGCTATCCCAAACAAATACTATCGAGTAGCCGCGATCTTTGATCGGACGGTCACTGTAGTTCGACCAGTTTCCGACCGCTACATTGTTGAACTGCAAAGGAGATCTCCGGTCTAGTAAGCGTGACGTATTGTTAGGCGCTGACTGACAATCTGATGTTACTTTAAGAGTTTCGTTCCCACACACACCTATCAACACACGGTGTACCCGCACATCCGCCTGCATAAGTGTGCACTAAGACTTTTTCTTATACTCTAAGAGAGGAGATCCTCTCAGCACATGTTTGGATCGAAGTCCAGTAGTACTAAGTGGGATAGGAGGCCAAACATTGCAAAAATCTCATCATATGATCTCAAAATTTGACAAATACTTAAACCCCCCTCTCAGTACTGCTGGACTACGATCCAAATGTGTACTAAGAAGATCTCTTCTCTCACTTTAATGGGTCCCGTAGTTGTTGCGGGATAATGGTGCACGGATTGAGGAGGCCTTTTGTTTCGAGCATGCCCGCTCACTATCAGACGTCGAGGATGTAGTGCTGTTGTTAAAGTAGAGGTCCTCGAGGTGTTTTTAGAATCTCAACAATGAGGAAATAATGAAGTTGGGCCATGCCTTTTAGAGAGAATTGTTTAGAGAGCTGGGCAATGCATGATGCCATGGATAAGAAATTAATTGTTAGCTGCGAGGAGGATGTCATCAACGAACACTAGCATGTATGGAGTATCGATCTAAGCCATGCACGTAAATGAGGAGATTTGCATCGGTTTTGGCATGATGAAGCCCAACCTCTTGGACAAAGGAACTAAGTTGGGCCGCAGTACTTGCTTTAGTTATTATATGGACTTTTGAAGAGAGCATATGTAACGACCCGCCACCCTATAATCGGGGATCCGATTACTAAATGGGTACCGAATCATTAATTTGGAACCAAACCAGGATCTAAGTAAGTCTGGGAAATAAATGATAAACTAAGCTAAACATTCACATCGCATTGAATTGAAAGGAAAATGCAGAAATTAAAAGTTATTACAATGCGACTCGATACAGCAAATAATTACATACTCCAACAGAAGAGAATTAATTAAACATACAGGCCAGAAATAAAATAACAACTACATCGGGGCATACTCCGGAACAACAGCCGTCGGCGCTCAACACACAGCCGCACACTCCTCGCTAGGTCTGCCGGGAGTCCTCACCTGAAAACTGCAGGGATGAGTCTCAAAGACAAGACTCAGTAGGGATCCTTCGATCCCCACTGCCCACGCACACACCCACAAGTGAAGAATACAGCTGACGGTAAAGTAACAAGCATAGTGGTAATTACTATTCCTAGATCTCAATGCGAATCACATGCAATCGAAATGTATTAAAAATGCATAATTCTAAACCAGACGACTAGGGAACCCACAACCGCCGTCTCGATAGAACGCGCCAACCACACAAACAACAGTGGGGAAAACATCGACCCGCTGAGACCAAACAGTAACCCCTCGGATAGCACTCTAGCTACTCCGGCCCAACTGGCTCAGGTGGTTACTCCTTCCCTCAACATGAGTGACACTCCGAAAGTACCACACCCATACCGGTACTAGCTGACCCCGGGGTTCACCAGGTGACCCTCTCTCACTAGGCGTCACCCCGCCCACGCCCCCACCGGCGCTGTGCTCCACCCACACCAGCACAGGGTGATAAAGCGCTACAACTGTCACTCCAGGTCCACAGTAACACAAAACCCGGCACAGTACGATCCGGTCACGTGAAAAGCCGGCGATCGCACGACACACAACGCAGTGCCATCCGGTCATGAAGAATCCATCATTATCGAGTGCACTAAAGCATACATTAACCAACTATCTAGCAGTATGAACACATTTTACTGGCATGAATTAGTGTAGTTCTGTCTTGAATCGCGTCGCCCAAGGCCGACGCCATTCAAGCTCACTGTACTGGTTTATAAAACACCGTCCTCAGAATCTGGCCTAAAAAGACGTCGACACCAGCGGTCGCCTTTTGAAAGGCGTCAACATCCTCAGACGCCATTTAGCACAGAAATCCAGGATTTGCAGAAAACATTAATCAGGGGATTTCTGTCTAAAAAGGCATCATGGTTACCCGACGCTTTTACGAATCGCGTCGCCCACCCATGACGTCTTTTAGTCCCAGAATCCCTGAACCGACAGAATCTCAGTAAAGCAGTTCCTGTCTAAAAGGCGTCATGACGGCCCGACGCCCTTCAAAAAGGCGTCGTCCATGCACGACGTCTTTCAACCCTAGGAACCAGGTCTGTCATGAGCTCGAGGGCTCCCCTTTCATCCCCAAAAACCCCAAAATCACCCGAAACGGAGGAGAAAGAGAGGCAAACCCAAACATCACGAATCCATATTCTTAGAAATCCCCCATTTCAACAAGAAGAGAGCTCCTAAACATGCTTGTTCTACCTCCAAAACCATAGATCTAAAACATGCTTCAAGAGGGAGAATCATGGTTTGAACATAGAACACTATGGGAATCGTCACCCTACCGGTTACTTGAACTCCTCCAAGCTTCAAGCCGTCCACCCGACTCGTCCCACGCCGCCGCCGGTACCGCCGTGGTCGTCCTTACTCCACTGTGACGTCGGCCGCCGTCCGGAGAGTAAAACGCCGCAGTGGAAGTGGAGGTGGTAGTGATGGGAGCTAGGTGGGTGATGAAGTGAAGGAAAGGATGAAGTGGTGGGAGGAAAAGAGGGAGGAGAAGGGGCTGCCGTCGGGATCGCCGGAAGGGAGGAGAGAAAGAGAGGAGGAAGAAAATGAGGGAAAGAAAGAGGGCTCGCGGAGTTAACCAGAGACTGGCTAAAATGCGTCGACATAGACAGACGCCTATCAGGTGACGTGACGGCCGCTCTGACAGGACTCTGAAATACGTCGTTCTACACAGACGCCGTTCAGGAGATATGTCAGGGCCGTACTCTGACAATTCCAGAGTCGCAGTCTGAAAGGCGTCGTCCCATGCGGACGCCGTTCAGACGACACGACATGGCCGTACTCTCGCGGCCCAAAGCCAGCCCACGTGGCACCCACGTGGCAGAACCTAAAACGTGTCTGCAACGGTGGACGCCGTTTAAACCGCGTCGAGCCCGCTCGACGCGAAACATCACATAGTCTCTGCCCCACTGGAGCCTGAACTACAGGGTCCGACCCCGAAAATCGGATCCGAAAGCCTCAGTCCTTACAGCATACATGATCCGGATAGATTGAGTCGCCCATTAAGCCAATTGAGACAATTGTAGGCATTGTGTTGTGGACAGTAACCCAAAAAGACACATGGCATTGTTCAAAATTAAATTTGTGATTGAGGCATGCGATACGACTGGCAGCCAAAAACATTTAAAAAATAATGACCAGGCTGCTGCTTGAAAAATAATTCGAATGGTGAGTGGCCAGCAAAGACCAAATTAAGATGGAAGCCGGTTAATAAGATAAATAGCAGCGGTAAAGATGAAGTCCCAATAATTTAGGTGGACCGAAGCATGAGCAAGGAGAGATAGACCCTGTGTCGACAACATGGCGATCGAGTATTTCTTTCCACGGTATCGTGCCGTTCAGAGAAGAGATTTTCTCAGTACACGTTTGAATAGAAATCCAGTAGTATTGAGAGGAGGAGGATCTAGATATTTATTAACTTTTGGGATCATATGAGGAGATTTTTGTAATATTTGGCTCCCATCCTCCTCTCATTACTGTTGGACTCCAGTCGAAAAGTGTACTGAGAGAATCTCCTCTCTTTTGTTCTTAGGTAAGTGGATAGATTATTCGGTATTGTACTCCATTTTGGTGAAGTGGGATGCTAAACGAGGAAATTCTTCATTCCAATATGTTTGAACAGCTTTAATGGTGGTGAAGAATTATCATTCAACTAGCATTTGAAATTGAGTGAATGTGGAAAAAGTGTCAGAACGCAGATGTAGAGGATAGATCCACATTTGGAGAAATCGTGGACTACAAGCAAAAAATATTTGAATCAGTTGACAGATGTTATTGAGGGTCCTCAAACGTAAATATAACAATGAAAGAGGTATAATCCATACAAATAGAGTAAAGCCTTTTTCTCAACATAAATTTTTAAAGAATCAGACTAAAACAATCCCCACAGAACCAAAATCTTCCACTGCGATTTTTAAGCTACTATTTTTAAACATTTCATAATACACATTGATTATACTATTTTACAAGGTGTTATGCTAAGTTCTTCTAACAATTAATTAAAAATTTATTTTACAAAAGATGTAATTAATGTTATTCATTTATGGATAGATAATAAGATCAAGTCAAACGAATAACCACAATCAATTAATTAAATCAGATAAAACGTATTAATAATTTCAAATCTCTAAATCATTAAAAAAAAAAATACCAACACCATCCATCTTCACATCCAACTGTTGTCAGCGCCCTCTCTTTTTTATTTCCATCTCTAAACTCGATAATTAATACTTGACATTAAAGTACTATATATTGGTATCTTCTTAATTGTCATATTCAATGATCCAATAATACAAAGTTAGGGTGAACGTGTAATCCCCTAATGTTTTAAGTATCTTATAAATCTTTGAAACATTAGATCATAGTAATTATAGTGCTCGTGCCGCGCACTGATAAGCCAGTACCATTTGGTCTCACCCGCACTGACCTATCAGTGCACGACGTGGGTGTACACTGAGAGTTTTCATTTTATATATATATATATATATATATATATATATATATATAACTTCTGCACGTATATACCATCTCCCTCCACCATCTGCTAGGGCATCCTCCTTGCGGCCCTTAATGATCGGCAGCTTCGTCACCATCTCGGCCTCGTCCGCCCTGCTCGGCCCCTTTGTAGCGGTACAGGTGGGCGCACATAAGGAAGTAGGCGAGGTTCACCACCCCCATGGCGGCTATGAGGTAGTAGAAGTAGTCGACCCTGCCGACGTTAATGTCGTCGTCGAGCCAGCTGGGGCTGCCCGTGTTTCGGCGGACGAGCACCACAATGGCGCTGCTCAGGTAGCTGGCTCCAGCGAGGCTGCAGAAGAAGATGGAGCCTGCGACACTGCGCATGTGCTCCGGGAACTGCTTGTAGTAGAACTCGATCTGGCCGATTGCGCTGAAGGCCTCCGCCAGCCCCATGAGCGCCAGCTGCGGCGCCAGCCACATGACCGACAGAGGTGCGACGCCGCCGGGGCCACCGTGGAGCAGCGCCGCCGCCCTCCTCTTCCTCTCCACCACCGCGGCGGCCACCATGGACAGCGTGGAGATGGCCAAGCCTATGCCGATGCGCTGGAGGAGGGAGATGCCACCCTCCCGGCCGGTGATCCGCTTGGTCGCCGGCACGAGGACGCGGTCGTAGAGCGGGATGAAGAAGGTGATGACGAGCATGGAGATGACTGCGAGGGAGCCTGGGGGGACCTGGAAGCGGGGGCCGAGGTGGCGATCCATCATGAGGGCCTGGAGGACGGTGATGGTGCCCTGCTGGGACATGGAGACGAAGCAGACGACGCCGGACGCCCAGATGGGCGCGATTCGGATGAGGCACTTCAGCTCCTCCACCTGCTGGACGCTGCAGAGCCGCCACGGGTTCACGGGACCACCGCCGTCCGGCCGTAGCTCGCCGTCTTCAACAATGGCAGCCTTGTTGAGGAACCTGCAGCATGCATAGGGACAACACGGGACGCCTTTGTGATTTCACCAAGAGTTCTCTCTGTTTTTTTTTTTTGAACGGCTTTGACGTAGTGGTAAAGCAATTAAAAAAACGTCTGTCACTGAAAATGGGAAAAACAGCATTATTGGGGGTGTTTTAAAAAAATCTTCACTCTGCATTACCTAAGTCCTATCCAAACAGACACTTAGAAGATCTCTATTCTTTCAAACAAATTTTCCCGCCCGGCTGCACAAATTTTTTGTGTACATTTTGTAATGTACGCAAATTATATTTTATTTTGTTAAATAATTATTATACATCTTTCACAACCTCTATGTCTCTTTACATTAAAGGTGAGATCATTAAGGCCATGTTGATATGTGGATTGGTTATACACTTATAATTGTTCTCCCAAAAAATAAATAATTTGAGATTTTTTCGTAGCATTATTTATTTCAGTGTCTTCAAGAATAAGTCATTTGCACCCGGAAAAAAAAAATCTGCACAACCAAAATATATAAATACGTCTGAATTAGAGAAATAAGCCGTATACACTGTTATCCTACATATAAGGAAGTAACCTGCTGAGTAACGAGAGAACTGTAAGAAAGAAAAGGAGGATGTAAACGACTAACAATTAAACACGAAAGGTCACCTTCTCAAAGTAATAAGACAATCTTTTATAAAATCCCAAGTAATTAAAAAATTATCTTTTAAATGCACAATTTTTATTTTAATAAGCAACGTCTAGCAAAGAAAACAAAACTTTATGGCCCATTTTGGAACCACGTAGCTTGTCCTTGCTAGGCTCTTCAAACTTTAGTTTATGTTCTATTTTGGAGTCACATATCTTGTCCAAGTCTTAACTAAACACAAGGAAGATGCATGGAAGACAAGATTAAAAAATAGAGAAGGTAGGTACCTAGCACACGGAATCTTTCAATTAATCACAGATAGACGTGAGCAAACATGAGGCGATAGTCCTGCACATAATACCTCATTCTGTATATTGCAATGCATAAGTCAACAGTCGTACGGTCTAAATCGGACGGTAGCCCCGTTTGGGTTGGAAGGAGTTAATTTTTTATTTTTTTTGATTTTTTGTTTAAGTTTTTTAATTTTTTTAAAATATATGATTAAAAATTAAACAGTACAGTTGAGTTGTTCGAGTCGGCTACAACTCGACTATATATTTTTTTTAAAAAAAAATTGACACAAACATCGATTTACATGTGAAAAATAACTTTAAAAATAAATAAATTATATAGTCGGGTCGAGACCGACCAGAGCAACTCGACTGTACCGTTCAATTTATGATTAGATGTTCAAAAAAAATTTAAAAATTCCAAACAAAAAATTAAAAAATTAAAAAACTTACTCCTCTCAAATCAGACAACAACCGTCCGATCCAACCGGTTAGATCAGACGACCGCTAGTCCATGCATAAGTATTACTTGTCCTATAAATATTTGGACGCATGACGTAACTACATGGAACACAACAAGTCCTACACATTTGAGTGCATGATCGTAATGATATAGATGGCATGCAACAAAAGATCCCCGTATTGTAAAATATGCCAAATTACCCACGTGTGGCAGCAATGATATCTTTGCAGGTAATTGATCGTCTCCATCATGAATAAATAAATTAAAATTAAGCTTTCCCTGAGTACATCATGTATAATATTATACATTAATTTGAACGCACTATAGAATTACCTGTGTATGTAAAAGAAAAAAAATGTTGCTTATTTCTACATGTGAGTATGTGGCCATGGGAGAGCTTGCGGAGGGGTAAAAATTTGACAGTTTCTGCATACAGCAGGAGGCCTTTATATATGTGATTATATAAGTTGTTTTTTTATATAAAATGCTGATAAAAACAGAAAATTATAAAAAAAACATTAGATCACCACTTCATATTAGACACTGGTTTCTTGATCGGTATTAACATAAACAGTAAATTAAACATTGATAAAAAAAAGAAAATATAATATTTTAAATTCAGATACTTTACCTTCTTGCACATTGGAAGGGGAATTGTTCCTATTTATCCCTTGTGTTAGTTTGAGTGTACATCTGAACCCAATTTTTTCCTATTTGCCCTTAACTAAAAATATTCAATTTTTTCTTATGGTTCGTTTAACAATCTTATAACGACTACTCTTTTATAATTTTAGCCTGACTACCGATGGATCAGTGGTACTAAATAGGAATCGCCCAAAAATGTTGGGTCAGTTACATCTATATTTGCAGCATAATTTCTTATTGTTTCAAATTAAAGGTATGCTACCATGCGGTATTTTTTGCTACACCATTAAAATTATTGGAGAAATTCAGATAAAAATATTTTCAACGTAACGTTTTAAATGCATAATTAACCTATGTAATAAGAACCATCTGAACAGATGCTTAGATGAAAAGTAATGAAGAACGATAGAATGTGACAAAAGTGCAATGCCATGACAGGTGAGAACACCTTCCTAGGGATGATGACTGGTGGGCCTCCTTTTGCCCATTCTCCATTAAAGTCCCCACCAAAAGACTTTCTAATCTAATGCTTCTAAGGGCCATTTTCTAAAAGTGGTGAAGATAATAGACCAAATGGAAAAAGTTGGAGGCCCATTTAACTGACCCTGTGTTAATGGCTAAGGCCTGACTTCAGGGTCTCTCATTGGCATAGGAAGAGAGATTCTTTCAAGATGACATCAGCCTTGCATAGGCCCATAACTCCACCATAGAAATAGGAGGAGATTCTCTCGATCGACCAAAATTTCTAAAGTAGATATGTTCCTGTTCATGTCGATTAACGTGAATCAATTATTTCATCAGAAAAAAATAAAAAATAATATATATATTAGATTTTTTGCATATATACCCTTCAAAAACACCGTAATTATATGTATACTCCAAATTCTCACATATTATCATCAATACTCCTACAATCTTCAAAATGTTCCATTTATGTCCCTCCCGTCAAACTTTGGTTAATTTCAACGAAATATGTCAAAAACATTGGATAAATCATGACATCGTTGGAGGTATCGGTGGTACAAAATGCAAGATTTTAATATATTGAGGGGTACATATGGAAAATATAAGTAAATTTAAGGGTATATATGCCAAAGCATTAGATTGAGGGATATAAAAGGTAACATTAATTTTGAAGATTGCAGAGATATTGACGATAATATGTGAGAATTAAGAGTATACATACAAATACATTATTTTTGAGGCGTATATATATAAAAAATCCTATCAACTTTATCTTTACTTTACGTGATTAGCGAGTGCACAACGATCAGATCGCACAAAGGGGGTGTACTTGACGAAGACAGTCCATTATCTTTTCTCTTGACAACAGGATCTCAAATGGAATTGAAGCAAGCCCAGTTGATTTCTAGGTCATCCCACCCCTTTGTCCCCATCGTCGCGAGGCCCTGATAACTACACTTTAACTTCATTAGGGACCCCAATTATAAGAGACGTCCGCCATAAGCTAATCAAATTTGAAAGGCTCCTTGCTATTAGCGAGAAACCCCCAAAAGAAGACTCTTTTAACCACTCTAAAAATGTTAAGTGTCATCTCTGTAGATATCCACAGAGTCCAGCAAGCAATTAATTTGTTATTGCCAAATGCCAGCTGGCCAGCAATTAATTTGTAGTCGTTACGTGCTGACTGTCTATGGTAATAAATGTAAGAGACATGTAATCCGGGGACTTCAACTAGATCTGTGCCTCACATCATTAATTTTTAGGAATCTTATATTCAGAAACCAGTTCTTCTAATTTTGGTATTTATTTTGTGACGTCTCGTAGTTAGATGTTCATTTAATAAACTCAATTCATATGTAAGATTTCTTCTAAAAATTAAAGAATTTATACCAAACTTATGGGGGCTCTCATTAAATAGTGTTGGATTGTGAGGAGTTACATATAAATATCATAATTGAAGAGGAATAGTCCTAGGAGACAATACTTAAAATCTTTTTTTATTATTCCTTATACTTGTAGTTAATGTGATCAAATGCTAAAATAAGAATAGAGATCCTCTAGATCCAGATTTGGACTGAACTTAATCAGTAAAGAGAACGGAAAATTTCAAAAACCTCCCTCATATAGTATTTTTTCCATTTCCGGTGAGAGGGTTTTGTGAAAGCCTCCCTCCACCTCCTCTCTATGCTGACTGAATTCAGTCTAAATCCATACTGAGTGTAATCGTATTCTTAAAATAACTATCATGAACAGTAATTAGGTATCTATGGCGTGCAAAAAATGGGTCTCTCAAGTGCTTTCCTAAAATCTAAACTGAAAGAGACATGCTCATTGTTATGTCACCGAGAAGATGATGGAGAGGAGCTACCTGAACTGTTGTGTGAGAGGAAGTTTGGTGACGGTAAATTTGGGAGGTGGTGGATCGTACAGCACTCCCCGCCCTGCCCCTGCTTTCCCTTCTTCGGATGGGGTCCGCAGCTGCAGCTTGCGCTTCCTGTAGGCGGCCACTAACACCTGGACGACGGCGGAGAAGACGCTGCCCTCCGGCGGGACGTAGACGTAGACCCGGGTGCCGAGGTAGAAGAGGACGACGGCGACGAACATAAGGGCGGCGGGGATGCCGAGCCCCAGTGCCCAGCTGATGCTGTTCTGGACGTAGACGATGACGGTGAGGGCGATCATGATGGCGACGGTGAAGGTGAAGTAGTACCAGTTGAAGAAGCTGTTGATGTCCTTTTGGCCTTTCTCTGTGGTGGCGTCGAACTGGTCGGCGCCGAAGGGGAGGCTGCATGGGCGGATGCCGCCAGCGCCGATCGTCAGGAAGCCGAGGGAGACCAACAGGAGGGCCAGCAGCGCTCCTGACGGCCCGCCATCGCAGCTGGCTGGAGCTCCAGGGCTGGCATTGCAGTCTGGCAGTTGGAGGGAAGGGATGGTTGCCGTCAAGGTCAGCCCCACCATGCCCTTGTTGAGGGGAAAACATCCGCATATGTGAGACTAATTATATCGTCAATAACAGTGCTACATAAAATCGAAAAAGAAGAAGAAGAAGATGATGATGATTATTATTATTTATTATTATTAATAATATTATTCTTACAAAAATTCCTCTGCTACTAAGCATGATGTTTATAGTAGAATTTCATTTTGAAAACGTGTTCGTGAGTGACCAGCTAGGTAGTCCAAGAGCAAGAGAAGGATTGTATACTCGGCTTTGGTTAGACTCATCGGCTCAAGTGGGATTGAGATGGTTTAGTCTATCTTTTCTAATTATTGGTGTTCTATTTTATCTTATTGATTCAGTTAGTGTGGTGAAAGAAAAGTGGAGTTTAAAAAAGAAAAAAAATATATTTTCAATCCGTTCAAATGGGTATTGGTAAAAGTTTTTGGGTTTTAGGTTTGAAAATTAGAAAAATAAGTTGAAAGTTATTTTGGATTAGGACGGGAGCTCATCTAATTTGCTAGTCAAATTTTTATTAGAAATCGCGGATATATGGAATTAAGAGTGGGAGCATTTTCCGAGGCTGTAATTTGATCCTCCGAATAACGTGGATCGGTCTAATCTCGGGGAATCCGAATGGTTTGGGTAGACCGAACAAGACCTGCTTCTAGGTAGGACTACCTTCAACTATAGAAGTCTTCTCCTTGTCCTGTTAAAACTAGGAAGGCATGCAACTTCGTCATGTTGGACTAACCACCGTGTCATGAGAGTTATTAATTAATCTAGGCAACACCATTAACCTTTTTAATTTATGAACGACAAAGCCGGCTTCGAGGATGGTTATGTAAGAATTTATTGCCGCATACTTCCTAATAAGAACTTAGACCTTGAGATCTGTGGGGAGGGATGAAGCCCCGTTGCACAAAATATTAAATTATGAGTACATAAATTAAGTAGCCATATACATAAAAATACGTACCTCGAGCTCGTTGTAATAAAATATGTTCTTCTCAATATGTATATAATAAAGTGAATTGTTATATGTGATTAGTGGCAGATCCAATTTCATCCAATGAGGTCTCAAGACCTCATTAGATTTTGTCAGACCCATTGATCTAATTTAAAATAGTTTAGTCTGACACTCTACTGACCTAATTTAGGATCCCACTGATCTAACTCAAGACTCCATATAACATAATTCAATATCCCACTGACTCAATCATACTTATGACTTAATGTTCGAATGATCCCACTAAACAAATTTTTTGCATCCGTCATTATATGTGATGTAACGTTCAACTATATGAACTGTTTTTTGGAAGGTGTGTTTAAAACATAGAGCTTCTACTCAATGAACTACCCTCTTCAACCAATAACTAAAAAACCTTTTAAACCACAAGCTAGTAATTAAGGAGAGGGACATATATCAGCATGATTGATTCGAAGCTTCCCAATTATTAGAGAACTAATAGAATTCTCGAAGAGTCCATTCAAAACTTAAATAGGACACCTAACAATCTGTATCTTGCAGTTCCCTCCAAGAGGAGCATTAACCTCGTCTTGATGCCGGGACAAGGCCATGTCACCCGCCAGCGGGACGCAGCTGAACCGGCTTTAATGGCGACAGGGTACCCGGCGGGGACGACGAGCTAGCCATAAAAGGCCGCGAGAGTGGGCAAGTGGGGACCTATGGAAGGCAGCCATGGCGTTCGGTGCAAGCGTTTCGTCGCGTACGGACAAGCGGAACCATACAAGCCCGTGACGGCACGCACTAGGAAATTATCTCGAACAGATCCCGTCGTCCCCGTTCGTTTTCATGACAGTAGAGAGAAAAAACAGCGGAGGTCTCACATGGCTGGCGTCTCCCATGAGTCTAGCAGCTCTCTTCCCGTCAATGCGGAGCATGCCTCCAAAGGTATACAGGGTGGTGCCAGTAACAGTCGAGTACGATGGCCTCTACAGCTAGTTTGTGGTGCTTCGTCGACCACTGTGCGTGCTTCTGAGAGAGAGAGAGAGAGAGAGAGAGAGAGAGAGAGAGAGAGAGAGAGAGAGAGAGAGAGAGACCTCGTCCTCTCTGAGTGAGATGGACTGCTTTGTATGTGTCTGACAGGGCTGTGTGTGCGTACGTGCGCGCGAGCGCGTTGTGCGTGTGTGTGTGTGTGTGTGTGTGTGAGAGAGAGAGAGAGAGAGAGAGGTGATCTGAGCTCACGAGGAAGGAGGCCACGGAGGCGATGGCGAGGGTGAGGAAGCGGCCGAAGTAGGCGTCGCAGAGGAAGGCGCCGAGGAGTGGGGCGAAGTTGGTGGTGCCAAACCAGACGTTTGAGAAATTGGCCGCCTTCACCTGCTTCATGTGCAGGTGGTTCACCAGGTACACCGTGAAGTTGGCTAACATTCCGAACGTCGCAAGCCGCTCGAACGTCTCGTTCCCTGTCATCCCCCGCGTAGAGGAATAAGAGCATCAAACCGTGGTGCTGAGAGAGAGAGAGAGAGAGAGAGAGAGAGAGAGAGAGAGAAACCTATTATGTAGGGCATGGATTTCCATCCCCCTGGTTTCCTTCCGGCGATGGCTGCAGGTTCATCGTACGTCTTCCCGTTCCCTTTCTCATGATCTACACCCTCACCTTCCATTGGTTTTGGGGTCGACGAAGATGGATAGAAGGGGAAGCATCTCATGCAGTAGAGCAGCTGCTCCCCTCTGTATGACTGCTTCTTCTCGTCCATGCTAGCTTCTCTCTCTCTCCCTCTACGGCCGGCTGTGTGGTTTTAGGAGAAGCGTGGGGAGAGACAAGTGAATTGAAACCCAAGAGATGCCCGGCAGAACGTCTCCCCCCTCCCCTTATATAAAACTAAAGCTTGGAATGGACTGAATGGGACGGAGGAAGTGAATGAAACCAAATTATGGGCATGTTTGGCAAAACTTTTACTTCAAAGTTACTTTTGACTTCCCTTTCTTACATAAAATGAGTTGACGGAAAAGAATTATAACTAATTTTAATTTGTTATAAAAGTCAATTATTTTATAATAATCTCATTTTTTCTCTAATCTTAGAAGCTTCTTCTTGTAACTTTTAGTTGGAAGTAAAAACACAAAGAAAATATTATATAAATTACTTTCAAGATCCAATCAATTTCATAAAAATTAACTAAATAAAAATGCAAAAGCATTTTCAAATGAAAGTTGCGCCAAACATGGACATATGTGAGGAAAAGGACTTCCAAACTTCTCTCAAATAGTCTATGGGTGATCAGCTCAGCTTAGGGGCATGAGAATTTTCTTTTATATGGGAAGTTTTGGGTTCATATTTCACCTTGTTTGACTTACTAGTAGAAAATTTGTACCTAAGTATGACATGTGAAGAGATTACTATTTCTTACAATAAGATGTTTGAGTTCAAAATAACCGCTAGAAGAAGACAAAGTCATAATGACTGTCTAAAAAAAATTATTAGGGAAGAAGGTAAATTGGAATTTTTTTTTTACACATAACTTCTTATAATTTTTTGATATTATAAATAAATTCTTTTAATATGACTATTTATAAATAAATTCTTATTTTCTTAAGGATTTATTTGTAACACTCTCAGAAATTTATTTGTATGTTTTGAGAGTCTTTTACTAATTCACAGTAAATTGTTAAAATTTATTTGTAAATAATTAGATTAAGAGAACTTATTTATAATATCAAAAAATTATAAAACCTTATATGTAAAAAACCTAATTAGAAAAGATGCCCATGTTTGTACTCTTTCAACTAAGGATGCCACGTAAATACTCTGATAAAAGCCAAAAAATTTATACAGTTGGACGGATGGGGGACACTGAAATCAGACAAGTGGTGCTAAACTGAGACAGCCAATCTCTTTTTTTTTTTTCTTTTTTTTTTTGACGCACCACAGCCAATCTCTCATATATTATTCGAGCACCTTTCATGTCGACAAGTGGTCTTTTACTACCATTTGTGTGTGGTTAAAAGGCCAGAATATCAAAAAATAATAAAGACAATTTTATTTTATAAAATTTTAAATGTGACATTTTCATATTTTACCATTTGTATTAAATTTACATGATTATTATGTACACCATAGGGCTGAGTCTATTGCATTAAATGTACGTGGATGCTAGATATTTGAGAAAGAACCATAGTATTCTCAGAGATGGGATTCTTAATTTGCACTCATTGTTCTTGATGAGGCAGAATCCGATTCGGCCCATTGAAGCAGGCCCAAACCCCATTCAGCCCAACAGCAGCAGTACCAGGCCCTCCGGCGGCCTTCGGCCCGTCAGCGGCCCAGCAGCCTTCGGCCCATAAGCGGCACCGTCGCTCCCGGCCCAACAGGCTTCAGCCCGTCAGCGGCCCACCAGCCTACGGCCCGGGAGCAGCGCGGCAGCCCAGGGCCCAACAGGCTTCGGCCCGTCAGCGGCCCAACCCCCTTCGGCCCGGTAGCCGAATCCGGCCCACTCCGGTGGCGGATCGGGCGCTATGGCGGTTTATCAGTAAACCTTCATTTAGTCCTATATCGGCTGCCACCGTTAACCATCCGCTATCCTCTGCTATAAATATCCCGCTATTTGTGGCCAAGAGGGTGGTGGGAAAAACGGATGCCTCCCCAAGCTTCCGAAACTCTTAAAGGACTTCTGTCTGAATAGCATAAAAGCTGCTCTTTCTTGCCTTCTGAATCGAATCTTCTTCAGGAGCTAACTTGACCGTCGGAGGGGGTTCCCCAGGACTGACGCCCGGGACTCCTGCTGACTAGTTCTTCTTCTTTCCTTCCTGCAGGCGCTCGGTTCGAATCGTCGCCGACCTCCCCGAGTCGGTCTCGGCCGCCGACCTCGGATTCCTCTCCCTGGTCTCGACGCCGAACGCCGGCTGCCCCAAGATAGGAGACTCGGTCTCGCGCGGAAGGAGCCTTCGGGCTCACTGTACAAGAGAAAGCCCGCTCCAAGAGGGCGGCAGGAGACCCGGTCTCGCGCTGAAGGAGCCTCCGGGCTCGCTCTCCAACAACAGGCCCGCTCCGAGTCGCCTCCGGCATCGGACCCCCGGCTCCGCCTCTGCGTCCTTCGCCTTCCGGATCCCCGTCGGGCCCCTCTCAAACACCGATCCGACCCAGCTCCGGATCCTCTTCTTTCCGGATTCCGTCTGCGGAATCCGGTCGTGATAGATCCAGTCTACATCACGTGGCGCCGTCTGTGGGAAACTAACAAAACAAGTCATGTCTCAGCGACCTGTGACCCGACGATCCGGGCAAAGCGAAGCAGAAGCGCGGGAGGCCTCGGCGCAGATGCTGCCTTCCGAAGGCGCACCGTCTGCCCCGCCGAACCCACCTCTGCCAACTGTTAAGTCCACGATTTTACATAAATAACAGATCAAATTTACATAATTTGCTATCAATTTAAAGGACAAAATCACATGGAATGATAAGATAAACCATTTGCGCATTCAGAATCTGAATTTTAAAATTTCATCACTCCATGGATGGAATAAGGGTAGCAATTCCATTTTCTCAGCAATTATTTAATGCACAGTTGAATGATTTATGGCTATGAGAACTTAACTGTTATTTTATGTGAAACATGACATGAACAAGCAGATGGCATAGTGGTTGGACCATCCGAACGTCAAGGAAGCAATCAGGGTTCGAATCCCGGCAAAAACATCATTTTATTTTCGTATTTTAGCTTCAACTGGGGCCCACATGCCAACTAAGAGAGAAAGAAGGAGGGAATTCTGAAATTTAAAGAAAAAAGGATCCATTTCAGAAATTCGAAATTCAAAAATACCAATTAAATGTTTTAAAGAGGATCCCCTAAATCAAGGGGAACTTAATAACAGGATTTTAAAATCTCTTTTGAAATTCAAACCCCCCCCCCCCCCCCTCTTTTCTATAAAACTAAGGGAGGAGGTCAAGGTGAAAAAAACCGAATTTTCAGAAAATTTTTTTAAGCTTCTGTCCCTCTCTGCGGCTTCTCTTTCTCTCCCGTATTCTCTCTCTCCCTTTCTCCCACGCACAGGTTCCTGCCGCACGCCAGCCGAGCCCCAAGTTGCACTAGCAGAGCCCACACCAGCGTCGGCCAGCAGCTGCTCTTCAGCGCACACCAGCCCCAGCCAGCAGCAGCTTCCAAGCACTCCAAGGCAGCAGCTTCTTCCAAGCACGCAGTGAAGCTGTCCCAGCTTCCTCCTTCCTCCAAGCTCCTCCACACCAACCAGCAACGTGCAGGCACTTCAGCAAAGTTACAGGAATTTGTTGTTAGAAGTTTTTTTTTTTTATTTCAATCATGTTCTTGTTTCTTAGATTTGATCTAATGATTAGTTAATTGAATACTAATAGTTTAAGTGTTTTTATTTCTTATCATTAAATATTTACATATTTGCGTTAATTTTGATTGTTTAGATAGTTGCATGAACAGTACGTTACTATTCACCTCTAACTTCCAGAATTTTATTCGTCCAATGTAAAATCCTTTTATTCAAATCAATCGATATCTAGTACTTGTTTTGATTTAAATTTTATTTAAAAAATGTAAAAAAAATAAAATAAAATGAAAAAAATCTTTTGATGAATAGTAACAAGGGGGTATGTGGCTAAGTTTGATTGGGCTCCATCACATGCATGCGTATGCAGTATGCAGGGGCTTTGATTGAGTGCTCTTTTCTGTGCACCTTTTAGTTTTGTCATTTGTATTAATACCCTTGTTTAATTAGTTAAAGTTAGTTGATTCCACTAGTTTTTTTTTTACATTGTTTTTTTTATAAAAAAAAAAGGGTATCTAAATTTTAAAAATCCAAAGTTTTCAAAGTTAAAAATTTAACTCCCTGTGGTTCGACTCGGACTCACCGCTATTAATTTTCAAAATTTGATTTGAGTGAGCCGGATAAATTAAGATTGAATGTTTTCATGTGTTTAACGACGCACAATTAGAAACGCATCAATTTTTGGCGCCGTTGCCGGGGATTTAGAATTTTAATTTTGATTATTTTGGGTCCATTTGTATAAATCCATACTCACATTCATTTTCTCTTTTTGCAGGAATTTAAAAAAAAAAAAAAGAAGACAAAAGGAAAGCTCAACTTGGTGAGTTTGTTCCAATCTTTTTGATATTTTTATTTTTAGATTTGCTTAAAATAGATATAGCCCTCATTAAATAAAAAAAAAATCAGAAAAACAAAATTAAAAAAAATTTGCATTTCAAGATTAGCAACCAAACCACCATGTTTTAGGACATGCATCATTTAGGAATGCATTAGTTTTAAATTTTTGCCATTTATTTCATGTTGAAGAGTGCGGAAGGCAAGGTAAGTTTTTCAACATTGTGCAAATAACATGTTCATGCATTGTCATTTCATTATTGCACAAAACAAACTTGATTGAATTGTGGTGTGCATCTCATTGATCAAATAATTTAAGGGCATTTTCATCACAAGATAAGGTGGGGATTTCATCACCCTTCCTTGGCCCACAAACCCCAAACACTCCATCTTGCATTGTCCCAAGCCCAATAAAAATCAAATAGCAATTGCACCTAGGGTTAACACTATGATTGGACCGAGCTCTGAATTCATTTCTACTTTGGACAACGGTGTCTAGGCTAGAGGTTACAAAGGCAAACGCCTAAGTGGACAAGTGGTTATTTAATTAGGTCCCTACGAAAGTAGGGGGAGCCTCCCACTATCCCACCTCTTACCTGGCCGATTGATCTATTGTAGGGGTGATTCATAGTGAATTCTAGCCATTTTGTGAGAAATCTCATCTTTAAGTCTAGGACACACTTAGGTCATTAGGAATTTGTTATTAACTTGTTTGTCTTTGCATACATAAACATAAAAAATATAAAAATAAAAATCACAAAAATAACCATTCTCATCTCATCTTGGTCTAGTGTATGCTAGGTAGAAGATCTCAAAAGCCATATATTATCAAACCCATTCAAGAAATTGAGAGATACCTACATCACCAAACCAACATTCAACATCAAATGGCTGGAAACAATCAGCAAATGCCAAAACAAATGAAGGAATACTTCATTCCTCAAGACTATAACCCTTCATCTTGTATCCAATTGCCTAATGTCCATGCTAGCCATTATGAGATCAAGCCAAGCACCATCCAAATGCTCCCATCTTTTTATGGGAATACCAATGAAGATCCATATAAACATTTGGATGAATTCTTTGAGATTTGCTCAATCGTGAAAATTCAAGATTTCACGGAAGATGCCCTTCGACTTACCCTATTCCCTTTCTCACTTAAGGACAAAGCCAAATATTGGCTTGGAACGATAGGGAAGCCCATTAGGACTTGGCCCGAAATGCAACAAGAGTTCCTAAAAAAATTCTATCCTATTGGGAGAACAAATACAATGAGAAGGGCTATAACTGGATTCTCACAATTACCAGGAGAACAAATTCATGAATCTTGGGAACGATTGAAAGAATTGTTGAGAAAATGTCCACATCATGGATTGTCTAGATGGCAAATTGTGCAAGCATTCTATAAAGGTTTAGATGCACAATACAGGCAAATGGTAGATGCATCTTGTGGAGGAGCATTCATGAGCAAAAGTGAGGAAGAAGCTTATGATTTGTTTGAAATGCTAAGTGAAAATTCAATAAATCATGCTTCACTTTCATCATATGAAAGATCTGTGGGAACATCCAAACGGACTGGAGTCTATGAAATAAGAAATAGAGGAGAATTTGAACCTAAGATGGATATCAATGTCTTGGCTCAAAAGTTGGATAAGGTGGACCTTCTGGCCCAACAAATGAGCAAAATGGATCTTATGGCCCAAAAGCTAGACCAAGTCCTAGCTTCGAATAATCAAGGATCTAATATCCATGCACAATCAAGACCTTATTCCGGATCCTCTTCATCTTACCAAGAAGCTTGTAGTCTTTGTGCCAGCCCAACTCACCATGTCAGTGAGTGTCCCACGGCAGCCCAATTGCCACCGTTCATCCAAGAACAAGTCCAAGCAGCCCAGGGTTATTCAAAGCCCAATCATGATCCATATTCTAACACCTACAACCCTGGTTGGAAGAATCATCCTAATTTTTCATGGAAATCTCAACAAGCCCAAGTTCCAAATCCACAAGCACAAAATTTTCAAAACAGGGCCCATCAACAAAATTACTATCCAAATCAATCTTTCAACAAAAGCCAACAAGCTCAAGCCCCTTACTTTCAGCCCAATAACAATCAGAATATGTTCTCTCAACCTCCATATCAAATCCCACAACATCAGCCATCAAATCAAAATGATGACAAATTCAATATGCTGCAACAATTACTCATGAATCAACAACAACAACAGCAACAATTGCAACAATTGGTCATCTCTCAACAACAATCCATTTCAAAATTGGAAGCCCAATTGGGTCAAATGGCTGATACAACCATGAGGAGGGAAGTGGGCCCATTACCAAGTCAACCCATTGCAAACCCGCGAAACTATCCTCCGGGTTTCCAACATCAACCCATCCTACCTAATCCTCAAGCCCAACCTCAAATGGGCTCAAATCCATTAAGAGGCCCACAGTTAGAAAATGCGAAAGCAATTTCGGCCTTAAGAAGTGGTAAAGTCTTGCCGGATCCTTACCCAAATCAAGGATCTAGTCAGCCCAATCTTGAACAAAATGAAGAAGAAAAAGGAGAAGAAGATGAAGATGAGAATGAACAACCCAATATCATTCAAGGAAAAGGAAAAATGGAGGAATGTCCTGAGAATTATAAACCAAAAATCCCTTTTCCACAAGCTTTAGAAAATGGCAAAGAGCAAAGAAAGCATCAAATCCAAGCCAAAAATGAACAGTTAATGGACTTATTTAAACAAGTCCACATTAACATTCCATTGGTTGATGCAATCCAACATGTGCCGGCCTATGCCAAGTTTTTGAAAGAACTTTGCACTCACAAGAGAGAGCCTAAAGCAAATCCCAAAAAAGTCTTTTTGTCTGAAGAAGTGAGTGCCATTTTGCTCAACCAAATGCCTAAAAAGATGAAAGACCCTAGAGCACCACTTATCTCTTGTGTTGTTGAAGGAACCACCTTTGATAAGGCATTATTGGACCTTGGAGCAAGTGTGAACCTATTACCCACTTCAGTTTATGAAAAATTTGGGATAGGAGAATTGAAACCAACTCCGGTGATCCTACAATTGGCCGATAGATCTCTTAGGACACCGAAAGGAATGGTGGAAGATGTCATTGTCAGGATTGATACTTGCTACTTCCCAGTTGATTTTGTCATCCTTGACATGGAGCCCGTTCAACATCTGAGAAATAGCCCAATCATATTGGGCCGACCTTTTCTAGCCACTGCAAATGCCACCATTAACTGCAAATCTGGGTTAATGGATATCTCATTTGGAGATCACAAATTATCCCTCAACATTTTCAAAGCTTCTGGCCATATGCAGGATGGGGAAGATTGTTTTGCAATTGATGTGATTGATAATATTGTAGAAACATCCCCTTCGGCCCAACTTGAAGAGGAAGAAGAGTTAATGACCATATCAGATTTGAATAAAAAGACATGGCAGCCCAATAAGGTTGAGCCTTTACCTGAACTCAATCTAGAACCTACTCCTCCATCTCTCCAGGTTCCTCCTCAGTTAGAGCTCAAACCTTTGCCAGAATCCCTCAAATATGTCTTTTTGGGCCCATCTGAAACTCTACCTGTGATCATAGCTACGGATCTTAACCCTACCCAAGAAGAACAACTCATTGAAGTTCTTCGAACTCATAAAGAAGCCATAGGGTGGTCAGTAGCTGATTTGAAAGGAATAAGCCCAACCACATGCATGCATCATATTTATCTTGAAGATAATGCAAAACCAAGCAGAGAAATGCAAAGGAAATTGAGTCCTATTATGATGGAAGTGGTTAAGAAAGAAGTGGTGAAATGGCTAGATGCGGGTATCATATACCCAATATCTGATAGCAAGTGGGTAAGCCCAACCCAAGTAGTGCCAAAGAAGTCTGGCTTAACTGTGGTAACAAATGAAAAAGGTGAAGAAATGCCCACTAGGCTAACCACGGGGTGGAGAGTTTGTATTGATTACAGAAAATTGAATACAATGACAAAGAAAGATCATTTCCCACTCCCGTTTATTGATCAGATTTTGGAAAAGTTAGCGGGTCAGAAATATTTCTGTTTCTTAGATGGGTATTCGGGATATAATCAAGTGGCTATATACCCAGAAGATCAGGAGAAAACCACATTCACATGCCCATTTGGCACATTTGCATTCCGAAGAATGCCATTTGGACTATGTAATGCACCAGCAACTTTCCAAAGGTGCATGTTGGCCATCTTTTCAGATATGGTGGGAGAATTCCTTGAAGTATTCATGGATGATTTTTCAATATTTGGGGATTCATTTGAAATTTGTCTGGAGAATTTGAAAAATGTACTGGGAAGATGCATAGAGACCAATTTGGTTCTAAGTTGGGAAAAGAGTCATTTCATGGTTAAAGAGGGCATAGTTTTGGGCCATATAGTGTCTGGAAGAGGTATTGAAGTGGATAAAGCTAAAGTTAGCCTAATCGCCAATCTTCCTCCACCCACTTCGGTAAAGCAAATTCGGTCATTCTTGGGCCATGCCGGCTTCTACCGCCGGTTTATTCAAAACTTCTCCCAAATTGCCCGACCATTAACCCTTCTCTTAGCCAAAGATGTCCCATTCCATATTAATGAAAAATGCTTGGAAGCATTTAAATCTTTAAAAGAAGCTCTGATCAAAGCTCCCATTCTCCAATCACCTGATTGGTCTTTGCCATTTGAGATAATGTGCGATGCTTCTGATTATGCTATGGGGGCAGTACTGGGGCAAAGAATAAATAAAAAGCCGGTGGTGATTTATTATGCAAGTCGTACACTTGTAGATACTCAAATGAACTATACCACAACAGAAAAAGAATTGTTAGCTGTTGTTTTTGCTCTGGAGAAATTTCGATCTTACCTTTTGGGGGCAAAAGTGATTATTTACTCTGATCACTCGGCATTGAAATATTTGTTGACAAAGAAAGATGCCAAACCAAGGTTAATCAGGTGGATCCTACTCCTCCAAGAATTTGATTTGGAGATTCGGGACAAAAAGGGGTCCGAGAATGTGGTTGCTGATCATCTCTCCCGGATCATAATTTCAGATAATGAACCAATGAGAGATTCATTCCCTGATGAACACCTCTTAGCCATTTCCCACATGTTACTGCCATGATATGCACATATTGTGAATTTTAAGGTGACTGGTCAAATCCCACAAGGATGGACAAAAAATGAAAAAGATAAATTCTTCTCTCAAGAGAAGTATTATTTTTGGGAAGACCCTGAACTCTTCAAAATTTGTCCAGATCAAATAATCCGGAGATGTGTGCCTGAAGAAGAACAACAAAGTGTTTTGAACTTTTCCCATAACCTTGCTTGTGGAGGTAATTTCTCCGGAAAGAAAACCGCAGCAAAGGTTTTACAAAGCGGTTTCTATTGGCCCACACTCTTCAAGGATGCTTATGAGTTCAGCAAAACATGCCTAGGATGTCAAGCTGTTGGAAATATCACTAAAAGAGATATGATGCCTCTAAATCCAATCTTAGTGGTTGAAATTTTTGATGTTTGGGGAATAGATTTCATGGGCCCTTTTCCACCATCTTTTGGATGCGAATACATCTTAGTGGCAGTGGACTATGTGTCTAAATGGATTGAAGCAATAGCCACCCGGACCAATGATCATAAGGTGGTGATGAAATTTGTACAGAAGAATATCTTTTCTAGGTTCGGATGGCCAAAGGCTATCATTAGTGATGGGGGTTCGCACTTCACTCATTCTCAATTTCGAGCACTGCTCAAAAGATATGGGATTACTCATAAGCTTGCTACTCCTTACCATCCCCAGACTAGTGGCCAAGTGGAGATATCCAATAGAGAAATCAAAAATATCTTGCAAAAATCTGTTAGGCCCGACAGAAAAGATTGGTCTGAAAGGTTAGATGATGCTTTGTGGGCCTATCGGACTGCTTATAAAACTCCTATTGGCATGTCACCATACAGACTAGTCTTTGGAAAAGCCTGCCATCTCCCAGTGGAATTAGAACATAGAGCTTATTGGGCTATAAAACAGGTCAATCTTGATCTAATCAAAGCAGGTTCACACCGAACCTTACAATTGAGGGAATTAGATGAAATAAGAAATGAAGCCTATGAGAACTCGAAAATTTATAAAGCCAAGACTAAAGCTTTTCATGATAAACATATTGTGAGGAAATCTTTCCACCCTCATCAAAAAGTCTGGCTATTTAACTCAAGGTTGCGTTTGTTTCCTGGGAAATTGAAATCAAGATGGGATGGGCCATTCTTGGTAATTAAAGCTTTTGACCATGGTGCGGTCAAGATCATGGATCCAAAAAATGGACAGACATTTACTGTTAATGGGCAACGCTTAAAACCTTACATTGAAAACCTTCAAAATTGTCCATTGGAATCCATGCAGCTAAGTGATCCACAATGAACATAATTTCGTCTGGCTGAAGACATTAAACTTAGCGCTTATTGGGAGGCAACCCAATCTTCTCATTTTTATTCTGATTATCCTTTCTTTTCTTTTCTTTTTAGAAAACTCATAAAATCCACCTTGGGGAACAGAGAAAAGCTTCGTCACATCTCAGGTTGTATCTCTCCTCATCATTATTTTTTGTGCATTTATATGCCATTGAGGACAATGTCATTCAAGTTGGGGGGAGAATCATAATGCATATTGAATAAAATCGTTTAAAATGAACAAAAAAGTGTGAAATTTTTTCAATTTTCACACAAATTTTCAAAAGAAAAATTGTTTCATTTTCACACCCCAATAGAAATTCACATCTATCACACTTCATTTAGGGAATCTTGATCAAAAATTGAGGTAAAAGGATGAGTAAAAGTTTGAGTTAACCCCTCTCTCTACAATGAATCACGACAGGATGATTTTCACACACACACGGTAACTTGGAAAGAGTGGAAGATCCTGAAAGTGTAGAGTTGCTTGAGTTACCTGAAGTGTAGAATTATCCATTCTATTTTTTTTTCTTTTAGGTCAAACGAATGGAAAGTTAGGATTCGTAATAGGAGATCAAACCACTTAATACTTTAAGGAGGCGGTCACTTCAAAAAAAAAAAAAAAGGGACAATCAGAAGCGTGAAAATCAAAAATATGCTTCAAAAGAGTCAAAGGAAGGACGGTGGCAAAAAGTATGCACCTCCCCTCAGACAGAAATAAAGAGAGTGGCAAAAAGTACGCACTCTCAAAGCACAAAACAATCGTGCTAAAGTCCTTCACAGCAAAATAAGACCAAATCCTAAAAAGTTTTAAGTCGGGGCGAAAACCGAAAAGCGAACCTAGCCAACTAATTCAAAGACCTCTTTTTCTATTCTCTCCCCTGGGTAATTCTACCCCAAGAGGCAGTAAAGGCAACGATATACCAAACATGATAGAAATGAACTCCAATTACCTCAAATGATATGCACAATCACTTGTCATGATTCTAAGTATAGTGGGCGGGAGAACGAAAAACTTGAATTCCAGTTACCTACCATCTGCAATAGATATCCTTTAAAAAAAAGTGTGATTCTTTTTAATCATGGTAGTCCTAATTTTTCAAATGATTGTATTGCTAAGGGACTAGCAATGATTAAGTTGGGGGGTGTGTTAAGTCCACGATTTTACATAAATAACAGATCAAATTTACATAATTTGCTATCAATTTAAAGGACAAAATCACATGGAATGATAAGATAAACCATTTGCGCATTCAGAATCTGAATTTTAAAATTTCATCACTCCATGGATGGAATAAGGGTAGCAATTCCATTTTCTCAGCAATTATTTAATGCACAGTTGAATGATTTATGGCTATGAGAACTTAACTGTTATTTTATGTGAAACAGGACATGAACAAGCAGATGGCATAGTGGTTGGACCACCCGAACGTCAAGGAAGCAATCAGGGTTCGAATCCGGGCAAAAACATCATTTTATTTTCGTATTTTAGCTTCAACTGGGGCCCACATGCCAACTAAGAGAGAAAGAAGGAGGGAATTCGGATAGACCAGGTGGTGGACGCGACTTCCGGCCATGAGCTTTTAAGCTTCCTCGATGCCTATTCAGGCTACCACCAGATCCGGATGCATCCGGACGATGAAAGCAAGACCAGCTTCACCACCGATTTGGGCCTGTACTGCTACACCCGAATGCCCTTCGGTCTGAAGAACGCTGGCGCAACGTATCAGCGGCTGGTCAACAAAGTGTTCGCCCCGCAGCTCGGCCGAAACATGGAGGTCTATATAGACGACATGTTGGTCAAGAGCCGCGTTGCTGCGGAGCACCTGGCCGACCTGGCCGAGACTTTCTCCGCCCTTAGGCGGTACAAGATGAAGCTGAACCCAGCCAAGTGCGCCTTCGGGGTAGCCTCCGGCAAGTTCCTCGGCTACATGGTCACGCACCGAGGGGTGGAGGCTAATCCCGAGAAGGTTTCGGCCATCATGAAGATGCGCCCCCCGGCAAACCTCCGAGAGGTACAGAAGCTGAACGGGAGGATCGCAGCTCTCAGCCGCTTCATGTCGAGGGCGGCCGACTACTGTTTCCCCTTCTTCAAGCTGCTGAAGAAGGCCAACAACTTCGACTGGACGGAAGAGTGCCAAACAGCCTTCAATCAGCTGAAGGCCTACCTCTCCAAAGTCCCCATCCTGTCCAAACCGATTCCCGGGGAGCCTCTGAGCTTATACCTTGTAGTCTCCGAGACGGCCCTCAGCACCGTCCTCGTCCGAGAGTAGGAAGGCGTTCAGAAGCCCGTTTATTACACCAGCCGAGCCCTTCAGGGAGCGGAACTCCGGTACCTTGCCTTAGAGAAGTTGGCTCTGGCCCTCGTCTCGTCTGCAAGGAGGCTCCGGCCGTATTTTCTGGCCCATTCCGTAAAGGTCCTCACCAACCAGCCCTTGAGGCAGATTCTTTCCCGGCCGGAAGTGTCCGGCAGGCTAGCAAAATGGGCAATCGAGCTAGGAGAGTTCGACATCTCCTATGCCCCTCGGGTAGCAATAAAAGCCCAGGCGTTGGCAGACTTCATCGCTGAACTAACCCCCGGCGCCTCCGCGACACCACAGCCAGCACCCGAAGTGGTAGAAGCCGAGGCTACTTCGGCACCTGCACCACCAGACGAATGGCGACTCTTCGTGGACGGCTCTGCATGCTCCACGGGCAGTGGCGCCGGATGGATCCTGGCGTTGCCCGAAGGGATCATCACGGAGTACGCCCTGCGCTTCTCCTTTCCAGCGACCAACAATGCCGCCGAGTACGAAGCTCTCATATCCGGCCTCCGGGCCGCGAAGAAGCTTGGCGCCCGGAACCTGAAAGCCTTCAGCGATTCCCAGTTGATCGCCGGCCACATCTCCGGGGAATACGAGGCTCGGGACGCGGTGATGACGTCTTATCTCCAGGTAACTCGCAAGATCCTCACTCAATTCGATTCTTGTGAAATCGTGAGGATCCCGAGAGCCGAGAATACCCGGGACGATGCCCTTTCCCAGCTGGCGTCAACCCAAGACGGGGGCGGAGGCCGAATGATCCTCGTCGAGGAGCTCGCCGAACCCAGCCTTGGCGAAACCGAAGCCATGCAAGTTGCTGAAGCCGAGGCCGAGACATGGATGACCCCCCTCGTCGCTTTCCTTCTCCAAGGAGAAGTCCCGCCAGATCCAAAGGAGGCGAAGCGCATTCGGCAGCGCTCATCCCACTTTCTCCTTTTGGACGGGGTGTTGTACAAGAAATCCTTCGGCCGACCACTGCTACGGTGCCTCGGCCCGGCTGAAGCCGACTATGCTGCAAGAGAGGTCCATGAAGGGGTGTGCGGGGCGCATGCGGGAGGAAGAGCCCTGGCTCACAAGCTCCTGAGGCAAGGCTACTGGTGGCCAACACTCCGAGAGGACGCTCTAGCCCTCGTACGGCGCTGCGACCAGTGCCAGAGGTTCAGCTCCCTCATTCATCAGGCAGCCACCCTTCTGACCCCCTTATCCGATCCCTGGCCTTTCGCCCAATGGGGATCGACCTCCTGGGACCTTTTCCCGTCGCCACCGGCCAGAGAAAGTTCCTCATCGTGGCGGTTGATTACTTCACCAAGTGGGTCGAAGCCGAACCTCTCGCATCAATAACCGATAGCAATGCTTGGAACTTCGTGTGGAAGTCCATCATTTGCCGGTTCGGCATCCCTCGGGCCATCATCTCTGACAATGGAAAGCAGTTTGACAGCCGGCGGTTCGGTGACAACTGCGCCAGCTTCGGCATACTCCACAAATTCACTTCGGTAGCGCATCCTCAAGCAAACGGCCAGGTCGAAGTCACCAACCGAAGCCTCCTGCAGGGATTAAAAACCCGCCTCGGCGAAGCTAAGGGCCGATGGGTGGAAGAGTTGCCGAGTGTTCTGTGGGCCTATCGGACGACAAGCCGAACCCCCACCGGCGAAACTCCCTTTCGCATGGCCTATGGGATAGAGGCCGTTATTCCGGTAGAAATCAGCCTCCCTTCTCCCAGGGTCGTTGCTTACAGTCCGGAGGCCAACGAGGAAGGTTTGAAAGACCACTTGGACCTCATTGAAGAGGTGCGAGATAAAGCTCGTATCCGGCTGGCGGCTTATCAACAGCGCATGGCCAAGTACCACAACACTCGAGTAAAGCCCCGGAGCTTCGAAGTGGGGAGCCTCGTGTTGAGGAATGCTCATGCTTCCAAGCCGGTCGAAGCCTCAGGAAAGCTTGCCCCCAACTGGGAGGGGCCCTACCGGATCAGGGAGGTGATCAGGCGAGGAGCTTACCGGTTGGAAACCCTTTCGGGCCAACCTCTTCCTCGCACATGGAATGTAGAGCGCCTTCGGCGTTATTATATGTAAGTCACCTCTCCCCAGGCTTTCAGCCGGAGAGTATGAATAGAGGATTCCCTTGTTCAAGATATTTATTGCCAATATCTCTAAGTCCGTGTAAACCGTACCGGGAGTGGCTTCGGCCATGCAAACCGTATCGGGAGCGGCATGGTTCTTTAAGTCCGTGTAAACCGTACCGGGAGTGGCTTCGGCCATGCAAACCGTATCGGGAGCGGCATGGTTCTCTAAGTCCGTGTAAACCGTACCGGGAGTGGCTTCGGCCATGCAAACCGTATCGGGAGCGGCATGGTTCTCTAAGTCCGTGTAAACCGTACCGGGAGTGGCTTCGGCCATGCAAACCGTACCGGGAGCGGCATGGTTTTCTCTAAATCCGTGAGTCCTTCGATCCGACGAGTGGCTTCGGCCATGTAATCCGGATCGGGACACGGCGGGTTATTTTCTAAGTCTGCATGAGACAAAGCGGGAGCGGCCTCGGCCACAGAAGCCGTGTCTAAAGCAGCCTTATATGCTGACAAGATTCTATCAACGACCTATCTGAACCTACATCGGGTCTCGACTTCGCAAGATATAGCGAACGACGAAAAGATCTCAGATTTCAGAAAGGCCAGATTCACACGTCATGCAGAAAACAATAAGGTAAAGCCCAGAAACATTCCTTGTATTCTTAAACAGAAGGAAGTACAAGCTCGGCCATATGCCTGGCCGAAGGCTTACAAAAGCGGAAAAGCAAAAACCGAGGGGAACCCTCGTATCAGTCCTCGACGACCCTCTCCTCCTCCGCCTCGATGACATTTCGGCCAGGAAAGGGAGAGGGGGAGTCAACGATCTGCACCGCTTCAGGAGCAGCAGCCTCGGCGGGAGCCTCCTCGGCGGGAGCCTCTTCTGCGGGAGCCTCCTCGGCGGGAGCCTCCTCGGCGGTCTCGACTTCATCCTCAGCAACTGGAGGCGAGGCCCTTTCGGCCATGAGGCCCTTCCACCAGGATAGGAGCTCCGTGGCTTCCTCGCCCCTCGGCAGACCTTCCCCGGTCAGATCGACGCTCAGGCAGGCCCTCTGGGCGACAGCCAGTCCGAGGTCGAAGACCGAAGAAGACGCCAGCAGTTGGGCTCGGAGGATCTCTTGGGCATACTCACGCCCGGCCTTGTAATCGGCGATGGCCGACTCCGCCACCTCCTCCAGTTCCTGCTTCAGGGCCGAGACCTCCTCGGCGTGGCGGCGCTTCTCCGAAGCCCGCCGGGATTCCTTATCCTGGATCTGGGCTTTGAGGGTCCGGATCTCGGTTTGAGCCGCAACAAGCTCGCCCTCGGCCTTCGCCTTCTCCCGCTCGGCCTTCACCTTGGCCTCGGCAGCAGCCCGGGCCTCTGCTGCCCTTTCCTCTAGCTGCGCCCGTGCCCGACCGCTCGCGGTTGCGAGCCTATCGATCAAGGGCTCGATGCCGTGCGCCGCCGAAGTTCCTTCGCCAGAACCGGCCGAATCCCCCTCGGCCTCGAGAAGCTTGAGCCGGAGCAGCTCCTGTTGATGCATCAGGACGCTGCCCGTCATCGCAGCTTGCGAGCCGAGAGCAGACAAGGGTTAGAAAATCCAGATAGCCAAGGGAGGATAGGTTGAAAAGTTTTCGGACTTCCTACCTGGACCGCAAACCGGGCGCTCATCGCCGCCAGGTCGATAATCGAATGCTCCTTCAGCTCTTCGAAAGCTGAAGGGAGAGTGAGGCTGCTGAGCAGACGAAGGCACGTCTGCGGGTCCTGCATACTTTCGTCTTTGTACACCCCCGGCACGGGGTGCCACCATTCACGCTGTGCCCGGGGCGCCCGCGACCCAGAGCCTCCGTCACCGGCCCCTGCCGATACGGCCGGAGGGGAGTCGCCCCTCGACGCCTCGGGAGACGTCAGCCTTGCGGCCCTTCGGGTCCCGGTGCTCCTCCTGACCAGCGGAGCCATCTCCACCTCTTCGGCCTCCTCTTCCCGGGGGCGCTTCGACGCTCGGCCGCCCCTTCGAGCGGCGAATTTTGTCTTTTGCTCCCTCTCGAGAGCAGCGGCGGCAGCGCGACCCTCGGCGGAGGCCGCAGTCCTTGGGACCCCGCCTCGGGTCCTCGGAGCTCCAGCGCCTCGGCCAGACCTGCCTGCTGCTTGCGGGACCGACGCCCGGCCTGAACCGCGCTGGTCGGATATCAGGTCGAGGAGGTCGTCAAGATCGGCCATTGCTGCAAGCAAGAGTGACGCGTTAGTAACGAGACAGTGGTCAAATGCAAATACAAAGCCGACTTACCCTCGGCCAAAACTTCATCAGCCTCCTCAGCCGCAGGAGCTTCGACCGGAGGAGCGGCAGTCCTTCCCCCGCGGCCCCGTGGAGTCTCCCCGGGAGGAAGGTTAGGGAAGGCCCGCTCCGGATCAAACTTAGGGTCCGGCCAAACCCCGGCATTTATCAGCCGCTCCGCGTCGGTGAGAAGCTCCGAGACGCCGTATGGGGCCTTAACCTGGACGTGGCCCACGATAGTGCTCTGAACAGGGGTCAGAGCAGGAGGGCCCGAGAGGCCTGCAGCCAGCGGCGCCCATTCGGTGGGAAAGGGCCACGCGCCCTTCTCGTTCTCCGGCAGAGAGACAAAGATGAACTTCCTCTTCCAGCCGTGGATGGACGAGGGCTTCCCGGAGAAGATGCTTCGGCCGACCCGAGGGACGAAGCAGTACCACTCAGACTTCCCCTGCGTTTGGATTTTGAAGAGATAGCGGAAGACATTGATGGAGGGGCGGATTTTTACATGAGCGAAGACGCTCAGAAATCCGTACACGGTACGCCAAGAATTAGGAAAGAACTGAGACGGGGCCAGCACGTAGAAGCTAAGGAGATTAATGACGAAGGTGGGAAGAGGGAGACGGAAGTCCGCCTCAAAGCTATCAACATAGATGGAGAAGGAGCCCGGGCGAACAGTATTTGCCCTGGTGGCGGAATCGGGCCGATGGGGAGTCGTCCAGGAAGGAAGCTGGAAGTAAGAAACTAGGTTCCTCACCTCTACGTCCGAGAGGGCGCAGGATGCTCCCGAAACAATGTCCGGAGGACGGCGCCCCGAGGTGGAAGCCTGGCCTGGGTCCCGGACTTCCTGGGTAGCCTCGGTTTCGGAAGCCTCGGCACCCGAAGCCTCGGCCTCAGAAGCCTCGGCACCCGAAGCCTCGGCACCCGAAGCCTCGGCACCCGAATCCTCAGAAGCCTCGGCTCCGAGTCGCCTCCGGCATCGGACCCCCGGCTCCGCCTCTGCGTCCTTCGCCTTCCGGATCCCCGTCGGGCCCCTCTTAAACACCGATCCGACCCAGCTCCGGATCCTCTTCTTTCCGGATTCCGTCTGCGGAATCCGGTCGTGATAGATCCAGTCTACATCAGTTCTGACTCTTTGTATGTTTCCAAACACATAAAGATAAGGATAAACAAATTAGTTATTATGAAAATATGATAGAATATCAAGTACATTTTATCTTCATATATCTGGATACATACAAAGACTCAAAAAAATGGATCCATGAGATCCCATCTCCTATTCTTACTTTCTTAAAGTACTCTCTTAAGTACTTCTTTTCGTCGTACTATTATAATGATGGTCGATCTCATTAACGAGTGGTACTATTTGTATTGAACTCATGAGGAGGTGATATAGTACAAAGGGATAATTTTAGAAAACATGCTAAAAGAGTATAGATAGCATTTAACTTAGAAGAATACTGTCTTAAGAGAGTAAATTAAGGTGGCACTTTAGAAATTAAACTCACCTGGCTGAAGAGAACCGGATTTCAAAAGGGGTGCACATAAATTCCCCTGTTTGTAAAAGAAATCTCTCAAGACATACCATCCCACTCCAAAGGTCTATCCAAATAGTAGATATACTTTTCTATTATTTATCTATTGGTGGACCCCCAATAAAAAGATCGAAGAGGCGTAGAACTTAATTATTACATTAATAAAAGGTTTACTTTTTAGAAAATTACCTTCTAACTGTTGGAGATGATATATAATAGTCTTACATCGGTTAATTCTCAGCTGTAGCTGTGGCCAGTGCTTATGATCTGGAGCCCTTCAAACTCATCACCCGGATTTTGTTGTTTGTAAGATAGTTTCAGAGCACGGCCTAACCCAACTTTATCTTTTAATTTGCGCCACCTTCTGTTATCTAATTTTCACGGTCCATCTTGACCGTGAAGAAGAATATTGGAGCTGCCATATAATATTTTTATATCGGTTAATTTCTCAGTTGTGGCTAGTATTTATAATCTTGAGCCCTTCAAACTCAACACCCGAGTTTTGTGGTTTATAAGACTAATTACTTTTAAGAAAGATAAATTGGATATATCTCTAAACTAAAAAGATAGATGTGCATTCACCGTCGGTCCTTTGTCACCTTCCCTTAATCATTAGAGAGCAATACTTAGTGCAACGTGTCAGTGATGCAGTCAACGTTGCAATGTCAGGTGCACTTGTTAGAATGCACTCTCCCCCAGTCTGACAGCTGCCTAAATCTAGCGAAAGCGTGAACATTTTATTTTATTTTGTAGTTGACTATTTAACCAATGATCAAATGGTAGAGTTGAGATGGTTCTTTATTTTATTTTGTTGTTGACTATTTAATCAATGATGATCTTTATCAAGTAATACTTTATGTACTGATGGGTTAAAAAAATTATTTTAATTTTTTTTTAGGTGGACCTCAAAGTGTCTTATACATCTGTGCAGGTTGATTTCTAATCAGATGATCTAAAAAGATGAAAAATCAAAAACTTTTATTGAGTTTGACTCATTAATCATATTCTTTTAACTATTCATTAGAACTCAATTTTTAATTTTTTAAATTTTTTAGATCATACAATCGAAGATCATCCTATACAAACATATAAGGCACCACAAAGTCAATTTAAAAAATTTTAAAAATAAAAAAATTACACTAACAATTAGTACAACACTGAAGTTAATACAACAAGTATTACTATTCTCTATAACACCAAACAGTCGAGTCCGTGTCAAAACTATATGACTGCAATGTACATGGACTTGCAATGCTCAATAATATTTACTGCACTGAGAAAAGACAATGCAGACCGAATGACCTGCAGTGCTGAGCATTACTTACCAATGTGATCTGTTTGTTCTGTAACACCTGTGCCCCATGGGATGACTTGATGTCTCGGGGACCCCACCGCTGGTGGTGCAGCGGTCCCGCCACCGGAGATTCCCACTTACCGCCCCCCAGCGCCACCGAAAACGACGTGTCCCGGCGTCAACTCTGGATCGACCTCATGAAAGCTCGAGCTCGACGGAGACTTCGACGGCTTTTCCTCCTTTGGCCACACATGATGGCCGACAAATCCACTCCAACGTTGGTATAAGGTCCCTCCGCACTTTGGATTCCCAAGACGGCTTCCCTTCGTGCGGGACCAAAGGAAGCCAACAAGGCGGCGGAGGATGTGACCACGCCGTGTAATTTCTTGCACCCCGACGAGTACGGGAAGTTGGGGAGCGGTTTGGACGTATGGGTCCCTTTGTTTTCACGTAAAATAGATCACAGGTTAAAAAAAAAAAAAAAAAAACGTATCACAATTATTTATTTGATTATTCTTAAAACTCAAGCCTACGAAAAATTTAATTCGTTAGTTCTTTTTTTTCCTGATTTTGACATCTATAAGATAAGATTGTATACTTTTTTTTAAAAGAGTAGGAAACAATATCATGATCATCAAATGACGAATTTTGTTTTCATTTTTTTTGTTAATATATTTGTTTTAAAAATGATTTTCATCTGATTATACCTTATGTGTAACCAAACGGACCCTAAAGGTCCGTGGGCCTCAGAAAAAGTACAGTCACTTATTTGATAATCCTTAAAACTTAAGTCAACTAAAAACTTAATTCGTTAACTCTTCCTCTTCCTGATTTGGCATTTATGGGAGACCGAATGTCCTTTTTCAAAATAGTTGAGAATATTTTTATGAGGACAAAATTATGAATTTTATTTCTATTTTTCTTTGTAAATATACTTTCTTAAAAAATTATTTGTCTCACTATATTTTATATGTAACCAAACGGATCATAAAGATCTCGATCTCTCTACATCTTAAGACACATAAAAAAGAAGATATATTTGCATTGCCACATCAAACGACCTCCTCACCTCTTTTTGATATGTCTTGTAGCGCAGGGTGGTCCAGATGTTTAGATCCAGGCGATTTGTTTCAAAAGTTGGAAGGTGGGGATATGCTAAATTATCTCACTAGGAATTCACAACATAATAAATTGACATAAAGTTTTTTTACAGCTGAGTTACTTATCATTTATTAATTTTTTATTGAGTTTTACTTATTGCACCTTCGGTTAGTCAGTGTGACTGTCGATGCAGTTAGAAAAAGAAAAAAACTGGAAAAATTTTGTCAGCTCCATTAGCCCCACATATTTATATCGGTCTGATTTTTTATTTTTCAAATTTTTCTCTATCATCCCATCAAAAATCAAATTGTATAGACATGTAGATTAAATTGTGGCCCACCTAAAAAGATATTAAAAAAAATATTTTCTTGGCTGCATCGACAGCCAGTGTAGTAAGTAAAACTCTTTTTGTTTGACAAAAGATGATAAAAAACAAATGTTCTACTTAGGGTCAGAATATCTAATATAATCTCTTTTTTCATCTTTAATAAAATATTCGACCTCAAATATTTCAATTGACTAAATAGTATTTTAAGGATGACCGAGAATAATCTCTATATTCCACTCACTTGTTCTGTTCCAAATAGAGGTGACTTTTGGATGAGAAGGGTAGCTGATTAAATCACTGGAGAAAACTCCAATATACAGTCCTTAATTTTTAATTCAGATATTTATTAAAATAAACAGAAATTGTCAAACTCAAAGATTTTCTAAACCTAGATCAAACGGCTGCGCTAGTCTGAAAGTGCTGCAGGTGTATGAATGTGGGGATCATCTCAAGTTATGTCAGCCGAGAACTGTAGGCCGGGTTTGGTAACAAAATAAATATAAGAAAGAATATATTCTTTTTTATCAACGGTTATTCTATCATTTGTTAATCTTTTATTCGACAAAGATTGTAAAAATTAATATTTTTGTAGAGGACAGGATGTTGGACCTTTCTTTTTCTTTTTTTGTCTAGGAAGAGATCTTGAACAGAGTCACCAAGTTACTCGACCCAATTACAGAATATTCAACTTTTCAATGTTTCAGTTGTCAAATGATATATTATCTTGGATGATTGTGAGTTTTTTAAAGTGTAAGAGTGAAGAGAACTCAATTTGTTTGCAGAATAGATTATCTAGAATTATTTATCCAGAATAGCATATATTACAATAAAGGATGTTTAACTTTGATAGTTATGTGGGATCCATTAGCGGAATAGAAAGAATAAATAATTCTTATGTCTACGGTCGAATTGTTTATTCTCTTTATTCTAATACAAACAATTTTAACGCGATATAAGTCATTATGTCCATCAAATTAAAATTAATCTTATTCTAAAAGTAAGTAGTCTTATTCTTCTCATATTCTTCAGTCAAAGTTGTGCTTATAGCCTCTAAGGTATGGTAGTCGACTTTTTGCTTTTAAAAAAGAGAATTTATCAGACTTATAAATCATCTAAAGTCCGATGGAATGGTGTCACATCATCCTAGTAAAATAAAAACTAAAAAGCCTCTTTCAATCTTGCACTAAAGATGATCTATATCAATGGAGAAGATCCGGAACTTTGTTCGGGATGTTCGAGGGAAGTGATCGACGACGACAAAAGCTCCGGCGCCATCGTTGTCGGAAAGTTGGGAGGGGGGAGCCACCCCCGCCCCGCCTCCTCCTTCCCCCTCCTTTTCTTCCTCTATTCAGTTTTCCCCTTCTTCCTCTTCCCTGTCTATTTTCCCTTTCTTTCCTGTTCTACGCCCTGTTCGGCTTCACCCATCCTTGTGCTCTTCTACTGTCGCATCTGTTAGCCTCTCCACCATTTCATCGATTTCCCTTACTTCTTCCTCCACCTTTCTCTTTCGTTGACAACCTACACCACCACTCCATCCTCCACTGTCTCCATTGTCGTCGATCTTGCGACGCCCAGGGAATCCTTTCGTTCCTTTCCCCTCCCCGCCTATACATCCATCACCCCAGTCCTTTTTAGGCTTTGTTTGTCGTAGCTTTTACTTTTGTAGTTTTATTTAACTATTTTTTATAGAAGTCATTAGATCTTGAAAATCATTTATGTGAAATTTTCTTTATATTTTGACTTCCAACTAAAAATTACGAGGAGTTTCTAAGATTGAAGAAAAAGTGAGATTGTTATGAAATAGTTGACTTTTATACCAAACAAAAATTAGTTATAATTTCTCTCCCTCAACTCATTCTACGTAAGAAGTGGAAGTCAAAATTAACTTTCATGTGAAAGTTTAGCCAAACACGCCCTCAATCTTTTTGTGAACCCATCTACTTTTTATTTTTCCCATCATGGTGGAGATCTTTGGAACTGGGATGTAGATGGGTTAGGCCTCCGGCATAGTATTGATTATTCCCTTCTTTTCTTCCCCCTTATCTTGATGTCACTCCCTCTTTTTCCTTGCTTTGTGTTTTCTTCCTCTTGCAGATTTTACCATTTTGATCTATCAATTGCTGGCAGACGACTTCGACTTTCTCGTGGAGAAGGCATCAGATCTGAGTTCATCCCATTTGGGATTTGGAATTTGTTCAGTGATACTCGAGACTTAGATGTATTCCGTGCGCTCCTCCTTTAGATGTATGTTTCCGAGCACACCTTGTCCGACTACTTTAGTCGCTGCAGCTACATCCGACCTTTGCTGCCGGCTCCCTCCACAAAAGAGTTCTTCACATCAGTGGTTCTTATCCATGGTGGTATTGATATGTATTTTGTGCTTTCACTGGACTGTTTGGTACCATCCGAAGATCCATTATCTCCAATGGCATGTTTGCAGGAGATTGAGATCGTCTATTATATTTCTTCTACATCACTTGTATTCTATTTATTCTGATTGATCTAAAATCTTTAAAAAATAAAAAAATTTCTCTTTTTTAGGATTCCAATTTCTTATCACCACAATACCTGAGTCAATCAGAATGAGTAGAATACAAATAATGTAAAAGAAATAGAGAAGACGATCTCAATCAGTTTGAAGGATCTCTGCCTTTCATGCTTTATGTCAGTGTTGGCCTGGCTGTGTACCCTATATTATGGTCTCTACTGGTATGTATCCCTTACTTATGTAGTGTCATGTACTCCTCTAAGTCTACGTGAATGAAGGGAAATTTTATTGATCCCCCTCCCCTCAAAAAAAAAATGGAGAAGAGGCTGTCACATCATTTAACATCATACATACAAGAGAGTCTTCTGCAACCTCCTAAGCTGCGCATGGATGGACGGCGTTCCTTTTTCCTGTGATTTTGATCTGGACAGGGTGGCACCAGTGTAACAATTTAATCACATTCTTAATTCTTAATTCTTAATTCTTAATGTATCTTTCATGAATAAATCTCGATTTATTGAATTTTTTTTTAAAATTTTCATAAAATTAAAAAATAATGATTTAATCAAGATTTAATTACATATTTTTTTTAAAAATACACCTTTTAAGTTGAGCTCATTCATTTTTGTATTAAGTATTTATATATTAAAAATTTTACATATCTTTCACGACTTTTGCACGATTTTTTTTCAGAAAAAAATTGTGGACTTGAATTATTTTTTTATTGGACTGATTTTTTTCTTTCCGAATTCCTACTTGGTGGCGGTGGGTGCCACGATGGCTGCGAGGCTGGTCCGCGGAGGTTGGAAGCCATGTGGAGCCCGTGGAAACCCGAAGCGAAGGGAGAAGTTATCTTTTTGTGGATGCAAGTTAGCAAAATTTTCTAAGGCATGCGACGCTATAATACACGTGGCAATCTTTGCTACGATCATTGCACTGTTCAATGGTTTAATATTAAAGTTAACAAGGTTCTTCTCGTGAACTAATGGAGAAGAATTGTAAGAAACCAGATCCTCTAAGGAGTTGATGTTTCAATGTAAAATTATGTCATCGATTTTAAAATTATGATCTTAAAACAAGTAAAAATTTAGATGTCACTTGTTTAATTATTTGTAAAATAAAACATTTTAATTTCCAACGAACCTTCTCTGTAAATTAAACCTATCAAGTGCGCCGACCAGGTCCAAACAAGATTTTTGATTTACATTGTTTTACTTCATACCAAACAATAAAAAATAACATAAAATAAAATATTTTTTTTACATTACACCATAGCCCCTAAATATCAGTGAGAATGGGACTCGGTAAATGTAGAATGAGGAAGGTTTCAAAAAATATTCTCATGTACGTCAAACTTTTTCTAATTCCCATGAAGGGTTTTCTTGAAAAACTCTCTCCCCCAAATTTCATGCTCATCTGCACGTATAGAAACCGGACTTGAATTGTAAACATGGAAGCTTGTACATAAATAAGTGACTCAGATCAGTACACGCGCTCTTTCCAATAATTGCAACAATTAATGTTGTCATTATCTACAAGACTCTTAAGCATCAAAATTACATGTGTATAGAATAAATCACTTGAAATTCCCTTACAAATTTAAATTGCAGGATGACTTTTTGGTCTATTTCAATCCAGTACTGTAACCTCAATGCCAACATCTGATCCTTTGTATCTGTACCAACGTGCACAAACTAGAAAATAAAAGAAATTCACTACTCCTAATGCTGCAATTAAGAAATAAAAGTAGTCTAATTTTCCCTTGTTGAGGTCTTCAGCCAACCAACCATCTTCTCCACCTCTACTGGTAGCTCTATGAACTACCACTATTAGCAAACCACTTAGATAATTAGCTATGGCCATGCCACAAAAGAAGAGAGACCCAGCAGCACTTCTCATATTCTCTGGGAATTGCTTATAGTAGAACTCCACTTGGCCAATTAGGTTAAAAGCTTCTGAAAGGCCAGTTATAACTAGTTGCAGTATCAACCAAAGGCTTGACATTGATGAAATAACACCACCATTTTTGGCAACTCCAACAGTTGGGTGGTGAAGTGCCATTCTTCTCCTCCTCTCCTCTACTAAGCCAGATGTGATCATGGCAACTACTGAAAGTATGATTCCTACACCCATCCTTTGGAGCAATGTTATCCCACCTTCCTTCCCTGTTATTCTTTGAAGCCATGGGACTACAATCCGGTCATAAACTGGTATCCAAATTGTGACAACAAGCATAGGAAACACACTAAATGATGCAGCTGGGATCATGAAGCTGGTGTTCCCCAAGTGCCTATTAGATTGAAGAGCTTCAAGGATGGCATAAGTAGCTTGTTGGACAGAACCGATGTAGTATATTATTCCCGCCGACCATATGGGAACCACTCGAGCCAAACATTTAACCTCTTCAATTTGTTGCAAACTACACAACCTCCAAGGGTTTACTGCTACTCCATTTGGGTTAATCATATCTTTGCTTGTCACAGTGGCAGCCTTGTCAAGAAACCTATGGCACACAATATATAATAACAAAATGATAGAGTTTAGTAACAACTTGTTCTATTAAAAACTACTCAAAGAGTAACTCAGCATCACTAGTAACCTGAAGTTCAAGGCAGGTTTTCAGGAAATTTTATTTGTTATTTATAATGATTACAAGCAATCCACCAAGAATCGACAAAGAAGAGGTGCCCATACAATTAACTAAAGAGATTTTTACTTTTAAGTCGCTTCACTCTTCAATATACCTATAAACGCTTCCGATCTTCGTATTTTCTCAAGACTTTCCACAATTTTTAATCATTTTTTTAAAGTCCCTCCAGAGGTGGTTTTCAGAAAGAGTTGAAGGGCTTGTTAAGAATACCATAAGTAATTGTAGAGACTAATAAAGAATATAAAGATTACAGAAATTTATAAGAAATATTGAAAGATTATAAAGATTAAAAAGTAAAAAATCCTAAATGAAATCTTGGAAGGCCCTGTTCTTAAGGTACTGGAACAATCTATCTAATGTAAGATCTGGTTGGCATGTAAAAGTTCATGTTGGGAACCTTTTAACTGGGAACAACCATCATAAGCGTTTCTGCTCTTCTAAGCAAGACACAGTCAATGTGACTGCTCTTCTAAGTAAATGCTTGCTGCAATGTTCTTCTTAACTGCAATGGCAGCATTGCCGTGGATTATTTTATTAATTTTTTTTGGATGGATTGACATGTCCTATGCATCCGTACAGTGCAAGATTCGATCGGACGCTAAAAAATAATCTAAAAAATCAAAAATCTAAAAATGATCCTAATAGATCAAGCCCAATAATAGTTTCTAAATTTTTTTAAAATTGTTTAGATTATTCAATCGAGTATTCCGCTATACGGAAGAGTAGGATATGTCGGGTCCGACCTAAAAAAAATCAAAAGAAATTTTTTATTTCTTTATTTACCCATTGCAATGTCTCCATTAAAATTAGGGGGACGTTGCCGCAGATATTACTATTTAGGTTATCTGTACACATTTTAAGTAGCTGTTTTGTCAAGTATATGACATAAGAAGCATGTCTTTTGTCTTTAGACTCCCTAGCAAAATGTCTCCATGATCGCCAAGTACTGTCTAAGTTCAAATTAAGTAATTGAGATAAATTAATGTGTACGTCTTCAGAAGCAAAATGCTTCTCTTTATCAATAAATGTTTGATAAATCTAATTAAGAAAAATAGTATACTTACTAGTATCAACTATGTTAACTTGGTATAGTCTAATGAAATGTTTCGATGACCAAAATTGGAATCCAAAAAGACCACCATGCTCTTCACCTACTACATGGGTATCTTATGCAATGCTGACGTGTTTCTCGAGCGGGAGGACTCGGCCTGGCGGGATCGGGTTTACCTGAACTGATCCGTGTGCGCCAGCCGGGTGTTGAGCTCGCGCTCGTGCGCCGGGGGGTTGAACAGGGTGGCCGAGGGAGACCCATCCGGTAGCCTCAGCCTCCGCTTCCTGAAGGCGGCCACGGCCACCTGGACGACGCCGGTGAAGGGGCTCCCCTCCGGCCTCACCTTCACGTAAATGGGGGCCCCTAGGAAGAATAGGACGCAGGACAGGAGCATGATTCCGGCGGGGATGGCCAGCCCCCACCCCCAGCTCACGCTGCTCTGCACGTACACGATGACCGTGGAGGAGACCATCATGGCGGTGGTGTAGGTAAAGAAGTACCAGTTGAAGAAGCTGTTGATGCCCCTCTTTCCCGCCTCCGTCTTGGGGTCGAACTGGTCGGCCCCGAAGGCCAGGTTGCAGGGGCGGATGCCCCCGGCGCCCACCACCATCAGCCCCAGCCCCGACACGAGGAAGGCCAGCTGCCATGGCGCTGGCCCCTGGCAGGACGCCTCATCGCTGGTGCAGCTGTGGGGGTGTAGCGCCGGGATGGCGGCCGTCAGCGCGAGCACGGCCATGCCCTGTGGCCGTGCCAGTGAACCAGTGATCATGGGTCGGCTCCCATGGCAGAAACATGCGGAGCTAGGAATCTATACGCAACGGAAAGAGAGCATGTGAGAGTATGAATGTACCAAGAAGGAGGCAAGGGAGGCAGATCCGAGGGTGGCGAAACGGCCGAGGTAGGCGTCGGAGAGGAAGGCGCCGAAGATGGTGGCGATGTTGCTGGTGCCGTTCCAGACGGTGAGGAGGGTGACGGCGGGGACGCTCCTCATGTTGAAGATGGTGGTGAGGTAGACCAGGAGGTTCGACGAGGCGCCGATGGCCCCCAGCTTCTCGAAAGTCTCATTCCCTCACATCACAGAATCAAAAGAAGGTGAAGAAGAAGAAGAAGAAGATAGCAGAAGCACAGATCAGAAGCGAAATGAGCAGTGGCAGAAGGCGTTCAGTTCAAAGGAGCACACCAACGACGTATGGCATGGCCTTCCAGCCGCTGTACTTCACCTCTTTCCCTGCAGCACCCTTCTCCTTGTCTTCCATGTTCGCTCAATGGTTGGTCTGCTGCTGAGCCTGCATCCACTAGAGGTTGTAGTTTAAATACGGCGCCCATATGGAATTTTTTTAAATAAATTGAAATTCTTTACTTTGTTCTTTTAGTTAAAGATTTAAATTTATCTCACTACAAGTGTAAAAAAACTTTAGAGCTTTCAAGAATGTGCATGCACGTTACCCGTGATAGACCTAGACGACTAAGGAATACTCATTTCTTTTTCTTTCTCTTTTTGAGTCATGTTTGTCTCGTTAAGAAGTTACAGGGGATTCCAACAGTAACCAGTCAGAAGACATGTGTAAAGTTGATACGCCGTTCGAGACGTATCCCACCCACCTTGACAATTTTTTACTTGTTACCGACTCAGCAAGTTTTAAATACTATGCAGAGCACTTAAATACAATGTAGAACACTTAAATACAACACATGACACTTAAATATTACCAAGAGCACAAAACTAAAAGTATAATTTAAAATATAATTATCACCATAATTCAAAATACATCCATGTAAATTATGGTGGTAATTTGTGCTCTTATTAGTATTTAAGTGTTTTGCGTAATATTTGAAATTTGCTGAACCGGTAACAAGAAAAAAGTTGCCAAAGTGGGTGGGATGCATCTCGGACGACAGATCAAATTTACACATGGTGTCTTTTGATTGCTTACTGTTGGAGTCTCCTCCAACTTTTTACTGAGACGAACCATACTCTATTTTTTTTTTCTTTCCCACTATTTCGGTTACTTTTTCTTAAAAGAGAGAAGTTCTCGGTTACTGAGACCCATCAGACACGTACGATGTCCAAGCATTCATGACCATAAAAGTTACCTTTATGTTTGAATGATCCAATTATTCTTTATATTAAGTTTAATCTTGTTACCCTATAATTTTTGAAAAGATACAACATTTCCTAACTTTACTTTGAATAGACTTTCCACATCTGTCCGTTTCTCATAGCCATGCAGATGACAGATGACAGGAGACAAAGACACTTTCCTTTTCATAGTATTTTTTTATGATAATTAATTTTCGAATTAAGAAGCTCTCAGTATACATTTAGGTCAAACTCAGTTTACATTGAGAGGGGGAAATTTTCAAAAAATTCCCTCATGCGAAGCTCTTCCATTCCTGATGAAGGGTTATTTTGAAAAGTTCTCTCCTTTCTTCTCCGTACTAATTAAATCTAGTCCAAACAAATACTAACAGGATCTCAATTCGGTAATTCCGTCCTCACCCTCTATGGCTCCAGCCATCTGATCAGCACGCAACAGAATGCTCTGAGTTCTTTCGTCCCACATGAAAAGTCTTTTCCCTTTGTTTTTTTTTGAAGATATATTGCTAGAAGAGATTCTCTCAGTACACGTTTGGATCAAAGTCCAACATTATTCATGAAGGTCAAACATTACAAAAAAACTCTTCATATAAGTCTTAAAATTGACAAATATCTAGGTCATCTTCTTTTCAGTATTATCGAACTCCAATCCAAACGTATATTAAGAGGATCTCTTCCCTTTATAACACTACCACCCTAAGTCTGCTTTTGGTCGTCCAGTAATCTGGATCTGAAGATTTTCTTTCGGTATGGACCATCGTCGCCTTTAACGGCTACCACGGGGCACCTTGGGACAAGTAAAGAGAAGAGACGAACAAAGCGGCCGCAACTTGGGGCTTTGGAACACCTGCACTTCCACCACCGATGGTGCACTCACGAAGGCCAATTCGAGGCTAGTTGCCATCTATCTGGCTCTAATTTGGTCTGGGTGAAAGCATCTACCTAAGTGACCTTTCCAGATAATTAGGCCATCAGTCCATATTAAGGATTCAACTTAATCAGTGGGTGGAACCTAATTACTTGGTGGGATGACGTCAGCTGACTTTCGCAGAAGTGCCCTTTCTAGAGTTGGAATCAATGACAAAAATTTTGATCATCTATATATATATTGGTCCACCTCTTGAAGGATCTTTTTAATTTTTAAGAATTAAATTCTTATAATTTAAATAAATAATGTATAAATATAATAATAGAGGAAATAAAGAGAGTAGAAATAGAACAAGAAAAAATATAATAGATGATCTCAATCTCTTGGACAACATGTATATATATATATATATATATATATATGTCAAGAGCCGGTTAATTGGATCCGCATCACCAGACTATGCTTTTGACCTGTCAAGACGTAAGGTTAGCTTTGGCACTGTGATTACGAGCTTATGACCTGTCAAGTCCTAAATTGAAGGACAAGATTTGCTTGACCCTTCTGCAGATCACCTCGACGCTTGGATAACGTGTGCACTAATTAGATGATTAAAGTTTGCTGGACATAAGCTCTTTCAAGTACTGCACTGCACTACAAAGAAGATAGATTTTGTCAGTGAGTATATGTCGACGGCTAGGAGTGTTTATCGACAAATAATATATTAGTCGACGGCTAAAAAAACCGTTGGCAATAGACTTATATGTCGACGGCTCAGCCAACCGTTTACACATACATAATATATGTCAACGGTCAGTCTTTAGCCGTTGACAAATGTAACATATATGTTAACGGCTCCAAAAAAATCTGTCGACATAAGTAACAAAAAGAAAAAATAAATTTAAATAAAATGATATGTCCACGGCTATTAGTTTAGCCGCTGACGTATCTGTTATATGTCAACGGCTAAGTTTCTAGCCGTGGACAAAAACCGCAACCCTAAATCGTACCCTTCCTTCACAATGCCCCCAAACCCATGCCCTTCCCCCTCCCCCTCTCAAAATCATAGTGCCCCCAAACCACAACCGCCGCCCTGTTGGCGGCCTCTCCCTCGCCTTCGACCGTGGTGAGCCGCCGCGGGTAGTCTACCAGTGCCGCAACTCCGACGGCTCTGCCTCTTGGGGCGGCGGCCGCCGCCACTGCAATGTGGCAGCATCGGCACCGATCACGGTGCCGGCCTAGCCCAGCGCCCACGGTAGCGATCCGGCGGGCTCGTCGCTGGCCCCCAAAGAAGAGTTCGACGGCGGGGAGTGGGTGCCGCCGCACGAGTACTTGGCGCGGGAGTGCGCCGACGGCTGGAGGGCGGCAGGGTCCCTGTTCGAGGGCATGGGGCGCACGCTCAAGGGCCGCGACCTGCGGCGGCTGCGCGACGTCGTGTGGAGCCAAACGGGCTTCTATGGCTGACGAGGAGAACACCCACCCACCAAAGATGGGAGCTTCCTCCATTTCCTCGTCTGATCTGTGTAAACTATTTCTACATTTGTATTTGTTACTTGTTCATGTTGTTGCTGTCATTTGCCCATGTTACTTGTTCCTCCATTTCCTGTTGTTCCTATTTGTTACTTGTTCCTGTTTTTACCCATTCGAGTAGAATCATCAGTAATTCTTCAGGTTGGATGATATCAGGAGCCTCTGCTTTTCACCTTGTTCCTTCTCAAGTCCTGTCCATTTCTGTTTGTCCCACTCTTGGTGATGTCCCCAAGTTGGTTCTTTTAATTACTTTTGATGTGCATGACTTCACTGGAATCATAGCTTCAAGTCTTCCCTCCCAAACCCATACTATATGAGTGCATCTTTTGTTTTTTCTTCACTCATGTATGCAAGTGCAGAAACATTCTTTAAGAAAGATGTCTGGATCTCCTCTTGTTTCCGTATGTAAACTGTAAAGAATCTTGTGATCATGTGTTGGGAATGTAAAAGTGTGTCACCCACCAGGTGCCCTCCCACCATTGTTGGAGGGAGGGATGGCTGATGCCTCATGGGACAGAGGGAGTCCCAGTTGCTGGTGTTTTAGTGGAGGGGGAGAAGGGGGTGGGGCAAATTATTGAAAGGGTTGAGGAAGGAGCCATGGAGCTGTTTGGATCTCCCTCCAAGTGTTCATGTCCTCCAGTCTAGAGACAAAAAGGACGTTCCTATCATGTAGAACACCCTCTGACATTGTGCTGGGCGATTGTGGCATTTCTTGGTTTGATGAGCGCAAGAGGAGGAGCCATAGTCTTTGTTGGATGCACAGGCCAAGAGGCGCAGATGATGTTGTCTCTACTGTTAGTCATTCTTTTTTGAAAAGTGACCACTAGTCTTCGACTAGTTTAAATATTGAGTCTTTGACAACTTTGATAACTTTTTAGTATGAAAGAACAATTTAGTTAGAGAACAGTTGCAGCCTGTGAAGGAGCAGAGGGGAGGAAGAATGAGGAGGATAAGGGACAAATGCCCGTATGGAAGGGGGAATAAAGACAACCCATCCAAAATCTGCAGACAAGATGATGGGGGGAGGAAGGGGAAATTAAAGACAAACTATCCAAAATCTATAGGCAAAATGATGAGGGAGGCAAAGGGATGAGGTCCATGAGGAGGATGTAGTAAGGTGACATACGTAGAGGTAGAAGGATACAAACAAATGGTCCCAAATCTGCAGGGTAGATGATGGTAAAGGAGAATGAAGATAAGAGCATAAAAATGTATGACACCTAGATGAAAGCAATATACAAGAACATGCTATTGAGCAAGATCACAATAGATGAGAAAATAACTAAGATATTTTAGATGATTTAACTATGTTAAAACAAACCAAATGTGATTGTAAAGAACCGTAAAAAAATGGATATGTAAAAAGACTTTTGGGAGGCTGTGATCTGACAAATAGCTGGCCATTTTATCATCAGAAATATCTAAATTAAGTCATCCAAGTTCCAAATGTACCTTCAATTATAAGGATAAGACAAACTAACAATAATGCTTAGCGTTAAAGTACGGCTAGCAACTGGATTTACTTCATCATCATACATATTATTTTGAATCAGAAATCACAATCGACCTGACTCCTCATACTAAGAGTTGTCTCCAGCTTAGTGAGACCTGTCATAGTGAGCCAACATCAGCTAAGCACTTCTTATTTTTTTAAGCTGGAGTGAATGAACCCCATGGACAACACAGATGGTGATCCATCTTAATCTGATCTCCCCATAGCCAGCCAAGCAAGAATTCCAATGACATAATTGCCATAGCGCCATGTTAAGAAAATCCATGTGATTGGAAGCATTGCAAGCATCCAAGGGTCTTCAGTTGCTTCTTTTGAGAAAGAAGATGCAGAGCGGCTTCTTTTCTTCTGTACAAGACAAAGGAAAGGTCTGCATATGCAAGATAATATCTCTTATGTTCATCCAAATTGGTTGAAACCACCTGCACCAAGCAGGAAACGGTCCAAGGATACTCGGGAAATGAGACTGGCCACTTCTGGTGATAGGATGGATGAAAATGGAGGAGCTGGTTTAGGCACTGGTCAGTATGACAATAAAGGGATGTTTGCAAAATGCTGCAGCATCGCCTTAGTACTTGTTAGACAAAGATTGAAAGTTGCTGCAATGAGGCCTATTCCTCGCACTCAACAACATAAGATTTTTGCCTTTCTCAGTGATGTCCGAGAGTGACATGTATGATGGAAGTCGGGCAAAACCCAATTTACAGAGAATCACTGCCTCAAAGCATAATCTTGTGTCCCCTCCTATAGCAACCCACAAGAAGTCCTTATCAAATTCCTTCCATGCTCAGCAGATAATCTCTTTGAATCCATTACCTTTGAAGAAACATGGATGTGATCGTTGTCCCATCCAAGTTTGCTGAGGTAAGAAGTTCTCTCAGATCACAATTGAGATTGTACTCTTTAGGACGTTCTTCTAATTATGTTTCTGATTTTCTTTTTCCTATTTATGAATTTTCTTGCAGGAGGAATTTTTGATGGATGTAATGCAATTTTTAATCCTCAGAGGCCATAATCGGCTTGTTCCCCAAGGTGGGTTTTCAGAATTTCCTGATGCCATACTTAATTCAAAGCGACTAGACCTTTACAATTTGTACAAAGAGGTGAGCTCCTTCCACATGCCGTTCACATGGCATTATCTCAGCCTTTCTGTATGGCATTTGCTTGTGACTTTACTATCACTTCTTCATAGTGCAGATTATTATTCATCCTGGGTCCCATTTCTCCATTACCTTTAAGATCAAAATCATAATGTAAAGTCTCTTTCTCAAGTGGTTTCAAGAGGAGGCTTTCACGTTGGGAATGGCATAAACTGGAAGGGCCAGGTTTTCTCTAAGATGCGGAACCATACAGTGATCAATAGGATGACTATATGTATACACCTCTCATATTTGTTATACTGCTGCATGTAATCTGTCATGCATACTTCTCTTCAGATGTCTTCTAGTCCAAAATGCCATTGAAGGAGTAACGTAATGTGTAGTGTTAGTTATTAAATTGTTATCACCCTTGAGATAAAAGAGAAACTGTTCATGTTTGTAGTCTTTTTCTGTTAGTTAAAATGAAAGGGGGTGGTAAGCATAGTTATCACAAGTCATTCAGTGATGAAAATCTAGTCATTTATTGTAAAGGAAATTTCCTGCATTTTAGTGAGCTTCTGTGAATCAATTATGCATGATTCCAGTGACAACATACGCATCCAGCTTTTGTTGGAATGGATAATGGGTGAGATCCAGATTGTTGGCCACTAACCTCAGCAATGTCAAATTGATATTTTTGTTTTCCCTTCAACTACTTGACATTGGTCCATCAATTCTTACAATGAAGTAGATTTAAATGGGTAGTTTTACATAATGTGTTGATGTCCAATTTAGTATTACCGACAACTTAATAATGTTTTCCGACATGCATTTGAGTATTGCAGAAACCTTGACATCTATGTTTGATACAGGGTGTCGGCAATACATTGAAGAGGCATTATGAAACATATATGTTGGAGTATGAGTTAGCTCATGATGATGTTGATGGAGAGTGTTGTTTATTGTGTCGCAGGTCTCTCTCTCTCTCTCTCTCTCTCTCTCTCTCTCTCTCTCTCTCTTGTAGTAGTAAGTTCTTGCTTGTTACTGATGCTGGCTTTTTGAATTTTTCAGTAGTGCACCTGGTGATTGGATGAACTGTGGGTTGTGTGGCGAATGTGCACATTTTGGATGCGACAAAAGGCAGGGTCTTAGCACCTTCAAGGTACTTGTTAGAAACTGTGTTAGCCTAATGTCTCATTATTTTGCACTTACCTCAGTAAGGACACCACTTGTTAAACCTTGTTCAGGTGTTTCTTTCAGTTGTTTTATAGATAGGAGACCCTACGTTCCACATAATGTGCAATTGTGCCCGGGTTGATTTTGTATATTATTGTTGCTCCATGAGGGTTTAGTTTAGGTTGAAAATTTTCTTACATATACAATAGTCCTTAAGTAATTGCATAGAAAGGAAAGAAGGGAAACGTATGTTACCCGTTCATCTTTTCCATTCCATTCCCTGTGTATTCATCTATAGATCTTTTATTGTTAATTGTGTGAAGCATGTAGTGAGAGGTTAGAGCTATGCCAGGAAACATATGCTTTTTCTCTTTTCGTATGATCCTTGAAAAGGGTTTGACCCTCTCAGTGGCAATAGAGGTTGCTTTGGATAAGTGTCTCGTGTAGTTCCAGTTTTTGAACTAAAAACTGATATTGATCAATTTGACATGTATGATGACTAAAAAGTACCGTCATTTAATGACTGGATGTTTGACCTGTGATGATAAGAAGGGAGTATATTTTTAGTATTTTCAAGATGTGTTAGAAAAGTTTGTAGGGAAGCTATGTAATTTTATAATTTTTTTCTCATGTAAAGGTCTCGTGCAGTTAGAGTCGCCTTTTAACTTCATCAACTTTGTTAGACGATTGAAATTTTTTTGAAAATTTGAACATGTCGGACATGGTGGGGTCCACCCTAAAAACATTCAAATATAAAAAAAATAGACTTGTTGCTGCAATAGTTTTATCCAAGTAGATCGGATGGTTGCTTGCTTGCAGTGTAGTCTACACCGCCTTACAAGCGGAGCAGTAACTTCTCTCTCTCTCTCTCTCTCTCTCTATATATATATATATATATATATATATATATATATATATATATATATAATTCAATGCACAAGGTGTATCTAAGTTAGATGTGCCTCTACCTGAAAACCCATCTATCTGTCTAAGTTAGATGTGCCCTCATCGAAAAATCATCTATCTTATGTTAAAAAAAAATAAAAATCATCAATAATTTTTAAATATTCAAATAGGTCTTTTAAGGTTAATCTCATCCCTAGTATTTTAATTTTCATCGTCATTAGACATCAAAGAAAATTGAGACGTCTTTAGATATAAATTTTTGGAACTGTTAGGAAACTTTCGAACAATCCACCATCTATAAAGATGAGAGCATATCTCCATGGTTTCTCAAGCAAGCACTATGAAATTTGGTGGGGACATGTATTGATATGTCAGGAATTACATGTAAAAATTTCAAAGTATTTCATAGTAAGAATTATGTGTAGCAACTTAATTTTTGATGGACTATCTCAAAGAGAAACTCTGAGTTCAGTCTGTTGAAACTAAACTCTAACTTTACACCTATGGCATTCAAGATTGACTCATTTAATTAAAAAATGATTCATAGGTTTGAAGATCTATATGTTATCTACCAAATTTAAGACATGCAAGTCAATCCATGCATCCATTAAGGCATAATGGCTAAGAAATTCATTGATTTTGATGGTGATGACGAAGAGTGTGCCGATGATAATTGATACATTTAGTTGTGGATGTGTAATCTGAATTTTTCGTGGATGTGTAATGTGAATTTTTCATAGATGTGTTTTTTAATTTTATGTGAATGTTTATTTATGTATGTGGATGTTTTTTTTTTGCGATTTCGTGAATGTGTTTATTTGAAAGTGTGAATGTGTTTATTTGTACATGTGGATGTGTTTTTGTATATGTTTGTAAGTACAAATCTATATATACATGAAAAATATATAATTTAATATTTTAATTTTTTTTCTTAGTAACTATTTGTCAGCGGCTAGGAAAGCCGTTGATAGATATAACATTTGTCAGCGACCTATGTTGCAGACAAAATTTTTGTCAGCAGCTTCACAGCCGTTAACATAAAGTATTTGTCAGCGGCTCATGTTGCTGACAAAACCTTTTATCAGCGGCTTTAAAGCCGCTGACAAATACATTTGTTAGCGAGTTTATCAGCCGTGGACAAATACTCTTTGTCAGTGGCTGGCGCTAGTCGTCGACATATGTACAATTTGTCAGCGGTTTACAGCCATGGACATATGTATTATATGTCAGCGGCTTTAAGTAGCCGTTGACATATGTGTTATATGTCAGCGGCTGCTGTGTGTAGACATATATATTATATGTCAGCGACTTCATATAGCCGTTGACAAATATATGTCAACGGGACTTTTGTCCACGGTTTTGTCAGCGGCGTAGTAGCCGTTGACATATGTATTTGTCAGCGGCCTTTTAAGATTTGTCAGCGGCTATTAGCCGCTAATAGCCGCTGACAAATCCTGTTTTCTTTGTAGTGCTGAGAAGATTTGCTTGTGAGTTTATATATAATTAGGAAGGTGGATTTTATCTGAGAAGGCTAAATTTTTTGTCTGATGCCTCAATTTGGGTTGGTTGGAGATTCTTTATAAAAACCATATTAGATTAAAATAGTTCTAGAAATTATTGTGGAAAGACTAATATATATTTGCTTCAACTTCTGTAGCAGCCATGAGCGTTGCAATGTGAGACGCTGCAAAGAGAAGAGATCCTCTCAGTACACGTTTGGACAGGTGTCCGGCAATATTAAGAAGAGGAGGGTCCATATATTTGTCAAATTTTGAGATCACATGAAGATATTTTTTACACTGTTTAACCCTCCACCCCCTCTTAATACTACTGGACTTTGATCTAAATGTGCATTTAGAAGATCTCCTCTCTGCTGCAAAAAGCTTGAAGAATTCTACTGTCCTTTCGGCTATCTAAAGGACCTATCCTAAGGTACTACCTTGTTGAATGGCCATTCGTTTCTACACTTACCATATCTCCCGGAAGACCCTACACAACTCAGTGCACTTCCTCTTACTGTTCTTGGCCGGACTTCGTTGGTTCTCCCAGCTCAAGTAGAGAATAAAGAGTTGAGGACCAGCTGAGCAAGTAGACGACCTTGAGGCATACGTTACCAACACTGTTGCAGTCGAAGAGGGTGTGCTGGGTGCTTTCTGTCTGTTACTTCTAGTACATAGTTCATCCAGAGTTATACCTTATGTATTGTGAAGCATTTGTTTGGTCGGGGGAAGTGCTCACAGTTTTGCATAAGAATAGCTAGACCAGTACTGGCGGAGACAGAAGTTTTGTTCAGGGTCACTCGGATATAAAGTTATAAATATGATTGGGTCAGTGAAGTATTGGACTATGTCGTATGAGATCCTAGATTGGGCCGGTAGAATTCTAAGCTAGATCAGTGGGATCCCGAGCTAAATTGATTTGTGTTGGGCCAATAAATTTAAAAAACTCCAGTGAGATCCCAAGACTCCACTGAATTAATAATGGATCCACCACCAAACTAGACATTGGAGTCAGTGGACCGTTTCCATGTTCCCTTCGGATTGGGTTACTCTCATCAAGAATCCATGTAATCTATAAGCTTTTCATGTGCTGATTTAACTACAGAAGTACTTGCTGCAATATCCTCCTCATTTAACTATAATTTAGTCACCTTTGTCATCAGGCCAAATTATATGCATGTCAAGAATGGGCGAGTTCTTTAGTGGATTTTGCAGCAGGATATCATGGACAGTCCAATGGGAGAATAAAAGTTTATTTCTATTAATGATACGTCATATTAAAATAAATTTATAAAACATTTGAGCTTTTTAGTTTTCAATCTCTCAAAACTATCGAACCTCGAAAAAGAACTCCTTGTGTCCCACATATTTAGCCTTGACTCTATTAAACTTGGGTTTAATATTTTTGAATCTTTATTGTCTATTCTCATTTTTCAAATAATTATTAATTGGAAAGACTTATTTTTAAGAAAAAATATTTTTTGGGAGCCAATACTAAATACACAAATCACAAGGATTTATCTTTAAATATGAATATGTATAATCAATAATAATTAAAAACCCTTAAATGTTTTTATACTAGATTTAAGTAAAATGATACGTCAAAAATAAACATTTACCGTCCTTAATTTCTTACAGTCGAGCAAAGTTGTATCCTAAAATTTGTTTGCACATGCATAACAATGCGCAAGCATAATAAACATACTTAACTACCTGTGGCCTCCATCTGATCTCAACTTTAAAGCAAAATAATACAATACTACTGTTTCCTAACACTATTTTTTGACACACCTAACTGACAATCACACATTGGAAGATAAGACTGTCAAAGGAGTAAAATAATAATGCAACTCTGCGATATATGATTGTCAATTAAGCATGTCAAACAGTGGTGTTAATTAGTGCTTGTTTTCGAACTATAAAAGAATTAATACTCTCATCTATGACTTTGTCAAACTCCTTCCCCTCAATGGCCTTTAAGGTAGGAAATGGGATTTTTTCACTTATTGATCGAAGTCGGTAAGTATGAGAAGATCCTAATGTATATTTACAGATAAATTCTTTGTATCTTTGTCACAAATATATATACTACTGAGAGGATTTCTTCTCTTGAAGAAGAGCCCACCATCAACCTTTCACACATCCGACAGGATGATGTGCGGACGAACGGAGGAAGGCGGGGAAAAAAGGGCTTGGCAGTCTTCTGTGGCGGCGGACGGCCGACGACCATGCGTCATGGCGTCACCCCATGGGTAGCATAATAGAGATCCTTTTGCCCTACTTTATTTGCAGAAAAATTTATTATGTGGGGTCTATTAACGGAATACAGTATATAATAATAATAAATATTTTGATTTAATAATTTTATGAGACTTACTGACGGAATAAAGAAAATAAATAATTCTTAAGTTTAAAATGAGATCACTGAGATAACTTATTTTTCTTATTATCTGAATACGTTGTTATGCACGGATAAAAGTCATTCCGTTTGTTAAAGTAAAATTAAATTTATTTTTTGATTATTTGTCTTTATTCTTCTCCTATTCTTCAATCAAAGTGACGTAAAATATAAGATTGAACTGAACTCACTCAGTGTAGAGGGACAGATCTAAAAAAAAAAATATGCACTATTTTCTCCATTTTCAACGAGAAGTGATTTTGAAAATTTTCTTCCATTCCCTTCGCGCTTACTGAGTCCGAATCTAACCTACACTTAACTGGAATTAGACTCTGGGTAGAGATCTGAACGGATAGGATTTGCTGTGAATTTAAAGTTGACCAGTTCGGAGAGCTTGTTTATTATTCAACTTATAATTTGATAAAACAGACGGACTATTTAATCTATTACATACATTGGACTTTTTTTAATAGATCAAAGGCAGCGACAGATGCAATGTCCTTAAATCTAAAGTGAAATAAATTTAAGAGACATGCATGAGATATTCTGTGTCCTATTTTTTATGTTTTCGTATGTCATTATTGACATAAGTTAAGAGTAGATGAATTACTTATTAAGATAGGACAGAAGAATGAATTTTACTTTAACAAATCCTCGTGAATAGGTGTAGCCTGTTTTGTTGGTCCAACAAGCATCGATATAGAAAAATCGGATGCAAAAGATGTCCTTTTATACGGGCCATCTACATATGAGAAAAAATAATCTCAGTACATGTTAGAATCGGAGTCCAGCATTATGACAAAAGAAGAGAGTCAAATATTACAAAAAAAAAACCCTGATATGATTCCAAATACTTTTACAGTCGTTAGACCAGGTGAGCTGGGACATATACATCAGCCTCACTTAACACCACGTAGTAGAGTTCTTGCCCACAGGATATATCCGTAGAAGATTCAAACTTCGATCTGCTTCTGTCCAGATCGCGTCCTCTACGTCGTTTTCAAGGTTTTGTTTGTATAGCAAGCGCGGAAGGAGTACTTGGCTTCGGTGCATCTCGGGTGCTTCATTCAATCACTAGTCACTCCTTCCCCCCACTCCGTTCCTAGTCTAGTCATAGGGAAATCATACGGTGGTGAAGGTTGGGTGAGTCCAGGGAAAGACAGGGAGAAGCATGGTTGAAGAGGACCAGTCTGGCAGGGGGCCATGGCTGTTGTACTGCTTCAGCCGGTTCCGCTGCTATCCATCTTCACCGACCTCGAAGCAGGCAACGGCTGATGAGGGCACAGATCATGACGATAATCCTGTACCCATGCCCGGAAGGAAACCAGGAGGGTGGAAATCCATGCCCTACATCATAGGTCTCTCTCTCTCTCTCTCTCTCTATATATATATATATACAAGCTCAGCACAGTACGGTTTGATGTTCTTCTTCCGCTACACGGATTGCAGGGAACGACTCGTTCGAGCGGTTGGCGTCGATGGGGATGACGGCCAACTTCACGGTGTACCTGGTGAACTACCTCCACATGAAGCAGGTGAAGGCAGCCAACCTCGCCAACGTCTGGTCCGGCACCCTCAACTTCGCCCCACTCCTCGGCGCCTTCCTCTCGGATGCCTACCTTGGTCGCTTCCTCACCCTCGCCATAGCCTCCGTCTCGTCCTTCCTAGTATGCTCTCTCTCTCTCTCTCCCTCTCACACAGACACACACGGAGGGTAAGGATCTCCCTAATCAGCTTTTGGAGAGCCCTTCTTCCGATCTCTGAAGAACAATATTGGGCGCAGTGAGCCCCCCAAGTTTCTCCATTTTTTCTCTTTCTCGGTTTTTTGCTCTCAAAATATTATTGTATTTTCATTAATAACATTGTATTTTTGGGTAGAGTTATATTTTTAGTGGAGCATTATATTACTGTGGGCTGTTTAAATGCACAATGTCAATTTTAAAATACAATGATAACTTACAAATTCAGTGTTAAAAATAAAAGTAGGGTGATATGTTGAGAAATATTATCTAAAAATACAATGCTAACTTGAAAAATACAATATTATTAGTAAAATGCAATGCTATCATTTGAGAAGTTGAGAAAATCGTGCAAAATCCAGTGGAAGCTGATTGGAGGGTCCACTCCAAGACGTGCCGTATGAAAATTGAACACTACGGAAACTCTGTGAGTACTCGACCTAGAGTCCACAGAGCTGCTTCCTTCGCAATATTGGAGCTAAGATCAAGTAGATCCCTCTTTGAGCCTTTAAATTTTATTGAAACAACTCATTAATAAAAATAATTTCATTTTATTAATAAATATTCTTTTAATAAAATTTTAGAGTCCACATAAGAATGAGGGGTCAAAAGTGACATCAAGTCCTACATGGACTGAAGAAAAGCCTTGTATTCGCGGAGGACGTCCACAGTTTTTTCCTCGTCCATATCACGGACTGGTGTGCGGGAAGACTGACATGGGGTCCACCATCTCTTCCACATGAGAAGAGATCATTTCAGTACATGTTTGGATGGTAGTCTAATAACATTGAGAGAGGGAGAGTTCAAATATTTGCCAACTTTTGATATTATATGATAAATTTTTTATAATGTTTTACCCCCTCTCCTTCTCTGTATTATTGGACCGGATCTAAATATGTACTAAGAGGATCTCCACTCTTTTGATATTTAGGTGCAAGCCATTAGCCATCACAGCCACATACGAATAGAAAGATCTGATCACTTCATCTATACCATATTAATAAAATAGGAAAACTAACAATCTTCTTTTTTTTCTTTGTCTTGGATGGATAAAAAAATGGCACAAGTTATCGATCTACAATTTCAAAAATAACAATGTCTTTGCATGTGATCAACTATAAATAAAATGATAAATTATCTTCTCAAAAAAATTATTTCTTTAATAAAATAAAAACACTTGCCTCAACAAATTTTATTGTTATTATTTTTACTTAAATTTTCTTTTTTACTTTTTTTCCTATGCCGTGCTTCACACGGGTTTTTTGCTAGTTAATTAATACATGGTAGATCAAATTAAAGCAAATAGCCTTTCTTTAGGGTCTTTCACATATATATATATATATATATATATATATATATATATAGTAATGTTATGGTACGGTGAAGGTAGCTGGTACGTTTTTCTACCATACACTAATTATAATCAAATGTAAAAGAGAAAAATTATTGTTGTGACACCTTGGGTGCCAAAATTCACGTGAAGGGTAGGCATATGAGGAGAGAGGGTATGTGTATGTGTGTGTTTTGAGATTGTTTTAGGGTTTTTAGGAGTTTTTTACAGGTCATCAGTATATGTCTTGAGATTTTTTCAAAAATAATAATACTTACTAAATATTTACTAAAATATACTAGGTTGAAAATATTTGCAAATCTGTTCTACTTCATGCCAAGGTTTCATTATTACTATGTAGTTTCATTTAAAAGTTGTATTTTGATTCGAAAATATGTATTCTAAATAAAGTGTATTATTTGATTTAAACGTATGTACACTGTGATGTAAAAGTATACATTCTAGTAAGTAAATAGGCTAACAGCCATTTCTTATTAATAGTGAGTATTCTTGTTCAAAAATGTGTAAGATTTGAAAATCTATACGTTGGAAACAAAGTGTACATAAAAAAAGTATGCATCTTTGAATTAAGATATGAAGTATAGAGTTGAAAATATTTTGAATCTAAGTAGATTCTAATAAATAATTATCAAAATTATATTATCCTTGCCAAAATCCTATATATTTTCATTTTTCTTTATAACAAAGGAGGTCATCTCCACCATGCATGAGCTCTTTGCGTCAAAAGTAACCTCTTATAATCATAATGGCAGATGCATTGTGAACATCAAAACTCTACCATGCTGCCTATAGACTAACAATATCAATATTAACAATAAATAAATAATAATAATTTTTTCTAGGTTTCTGCAACGTTCTTAAGTAATTAATCAGATTAGGCTCAAGCATGTGATTGTTTTCACCCCAACAAGGGCATGGTGGGGCTCACCCTGACGGCAGCCATTCCGGGCCTGCGGCCATCAGACTGCAATAACGCAACCACGGGAGCTCCGGCCAACTGCGATGGCGGCCTTTCGAGGGCCCTGCTGGCCCTCCTCCTCGCATCCCTTGGGCTGCTGACGGTCGGCGCCGGCGGCATCAGGCCGTGCAGCATCCCCTTCGGCGTCGACCAGTTCGATGCCACCATGGACAAGGGCCGGAAGGGCATCAACAGCTTCTTCAACTGGTACTACTTCGCCGTCACCGTCGCCATGATGGTCGCCCTCACAGCTGTCGTCTACGTCCAGAACAGCGTCAATTGGGCGCTGGGTCTCGGCATACCCGCCGCCCTTATGCTCGTCGCCGTCCTCTTCTTCTTCATCGGCACCCGGATCTACGTATATGTCCGGCCGGAGGGCAGCGTCTTCTCCGGCGTCGTCCAGGTGTTCGTAGCCGCCTACAGGAAGCGCAAGTTCCAGCTGCCGCCCCCATTAGATGAAGGGAAGCCAAGGCAGGGAGAGGTGTACGATCCTACTCCCAACCAGCTCATCCTCACCAAGCTTCCCCTAACGCAACAGTTTAGGTAGTTCCTTTCCGTCTGTTTCTTCAGGGCGTGCATTTACAGTAGACATATTTCTCCTTCGATTTAGATGGATTTATCGTGACGAACATGCACACTTAACAATCACAAATGAACAGAGATTTTCTACGTCCAAGTTTGAACTGAAACTCTGTCAGTAAGAAGAGAGAGAGGTTTCAAAACTCTCTCATATGGTACTTTTTCCATTCTCGATGAGAGGCTTTTATGAAAGACTCCCTCTTTTCCTCAGTGCAAACCCGTAGTGGGAGATCCTACGTGTAGTGGATCTAGGTTTCACAAGATCGACCCCGAACCGAATGCAGGGACAGAAAAAAAAAAGATATGAGTTAGCGACCTAGGCTCACGTTAAACTGAGAGCAAGATCTTACCAAAAAAAAAAAAAAAATCATGAGAAGAGGCCCCCGGTATGATCAAGGGATTCTTCTTCCGACGCTCAAGTCAATATTCTTACAATTCTTGCGTAAGAAACCACTTGCCCTACCTCTTCGGTGTAAGAGGATTTTTATAGTCGTTGCCGGTCAAGATGATGTGGTCACTTGGATGTTGTGGTTGCCAGGTGAAGGACTGTGACCGAAAAGGAGGATGTGACCTCGCGGGGTCCCAAAGTCTCCCTTTGTTGCGTGAAGACATGCAATCTTTGTCGCGAAATAAACTCTCCTTGGACCACACTGAGGAGACATCACCACACTTGGTGAGGACGCGTATAGGGTCCTTTCTGTCTGTCAAAGACGTATCTGGGCTCTTCTACGTGACCTCCATATTTCTTAATGGACTTTATCGTTTTATATCATTACACTACACAATGTTGAACTTAATTAATGTCGATCATGTAACTTATGTGGTTGGTAAAAATAATAAAATTAATTTTTAGAAAAAAAATTATGTTAAACTCAATGTATTTTTTAGAGTTTTTGAAAAAAAAAATTATGTTGAGTTGAGCTTAATTTAATGCGAAAGTTCTTTGATAATTTTTGACCACGATATTTCAATCTACTGTGCATGCTTGGTGTAACCAAGTTCCGTTCACTTCCCAGAAGATCCCCGTCCTTAAAATTGTGACTAAATCGTCGGACACTGATATCTGTGCACCCTTCCACCACTTCCCTCTCCTGTAACATATATGATGCCAAATAGTCTGGTTCCTTTCAATACATGGGATTCTAGCCATACAAAGAAGAGGGTACTCAACATTTACACAAAATATAAAAAAATAAAAATAAAAAACTTTACCTAATTTCGGGTGAAGGGAATTTTTACAAATACCCTTCCAACGGTGCACTGAAAGGAATTGAATTAGATTCGTGAGTTTATATATGTTGCCTTTTAAGTTTTAACCAGCTACCATCCCTTCTTGTCTCAATGCATTTAGTTTTTTATTTTTCCCTGTCATATTCAGGTTCCTCAACAAGGCTGCAATCTTTGAAGACGACGGTGAGCTACGGCCGGACGGTGGCGGCCCCGTGAACCCATGGCGGCTCTGCAGCGTCCAGCAGGTGGAGGAGGTGAAATGCCTCATCCGCATCGTCCCCATCTGGGCGTCCGGCATCCTCTGCTCCGTCTCCATGGCTCAGCAGGGCACCGTCACCGTCCTCCAGGCCCTCAAGATGGACCGCCACCTCGGCCCTCACTTCCAGGTCCCCCCGGGGTCCCTCTCCATCATCTCCATGCTTCTGCTCACGCTCTTCCTCCCCATTTACGACCGCGTCCTCTTGCCGGTGGCTACTAGGCTCACCGGGAGGGAAGGCGGCATCACCCTCCTCCAGCGCATCGGCGCCGGCATGGCCATGTCCGTGCTGTCCATGGTGACCTCCGGCGTGGTGGAGGAGAAGAGGAGGGCGGCGGCGTTGCAGCACGATGGACCCGGCGGCGTTGCGCCCACGTCGATAATGTGGCTGGCGCCGCAGCTGGCGCTTTTGGGTCTGGCGGAGGCGTTCCTTGTTATCGGCCAGATCGAGTTCTACTACAAGCAGTTCCCAGAGAACATGCGCAGCGTCGCGGTCTCCCTATCCTTTCTCAGCTTCTCCGGCGCCAGCTACCTGAGCAGCGCCGTCATGGCGCTCGTCCGGCTCCACACCGGCGGCCGCGGCGGGCACAGCTGGCTGGACGACGACATCAACCTCGGCAGGGTCGATTACTTCTACTATCTCATAGCCGCCATGGGGGTGGTGAACCTCGCCTACTTCGTGGTGTGCGCCCACCTGTACCGCTACAAAGGTGGCGAGCAGGGAGGGCGAGGACGAGACGCCGGCGGAGGTGCCGTGTGAGAGGCGAAGGAGGGATGCCATGGCGGATGTCGGAAGCAGACCACAAGGTCGGCCAACGGCACAACCCGTGGGCATGAGGTTAATGTGCATAAGTATGGTTGTCTTAATGTTAATTGACTTACATGTTTATGAAATATATAAAACCCACTGGATAATTAGTGCTGGTTATTTTAAATTATCATTAAATAATGATGCAAAATATTGATTGGGATAATTTAATTAATTTTTCAGTACCTAATAAAGACTGACAAAAAAAAGTACCTAATAAAGATGTTGATCAATTACACTAGAAGGGCAAAAACATAAATATATAAGAATGAAAATTGATAGATCAAAATCTCGTCCACCACGATGAAAACTTTCTATCTTCAATTAGAGAGACGTCGTCTGATGGTCCCTGCAAACCCGTGTATTGTGTAGTTCACTGATATTTGGAAGTCCGTTAACCAAGTCAGTAAGTGTAAGTCCACTTAACCTATAGGCTGACGGGTGCAAATCCATCTAACCTACAATTATGTTATGTTAGGAGAACATTTGTGTCATTGGCAAAGTGCACAATAAGTTATAAGTAATTTTGATTAGATACGCTAATTAAAAAAGAGAATTTTCTATATATATATATATATATATGTATAAAATATTATATATATATAGTCTTATATGTTGCAATAAATATTTCTAACATCTTCAAAAGGATTACAGTTATATCTTTCCGGCTAAAATACAGTCAACTCTAATAGAAATTGTCATAAAGATTTGTATGCTTTTGTATATATAACCTTGACTTCTTACATATTTACCTTTGATTTCTGTTGAGTTCGCGGTATCTTGACCAGACGGTATGATCGCAGCCTTTTTAAAGATGTTGGGATGCTTATGGCAATATTAGGAGTTAAGAATATTTACATAAATACGGTAATTGACGGTGACATATATACACAAAAAGTCAGGGGCATGCAGAATAGCCCATCATACAAAACATTGTCACCGAGATCAAATGCTAATTGAATCTAATATATGATTTACCTATTAAGAAATAAGAATTTATAGTCATCATGACCATATTTTATTACTTCACATAATATCAAGATTTCGAAGGAAACCCCTAAAAAAGAGGGATAATCGAGTGGTTGTTTAGACTCTAGAGTAGTAGTTGTTTAAGAGCAATGCTAAGCAGATAGGAAACTTTCTCCATTTATCTTATCCACTCAAAGCAAAAGCAGAGTTTCGAATCTATTTTATAATTTTATTGGGAGGTAGTTAATGAGAGGAAACGTACCAAATGCAGCCGTGTCAGCAGGGTAAAGAAAATGAGAAAGAATTCCCGTCTCGGTAACATTTTTAGTTGTTTAAACCACCTAAAAAGGAAAAGGAGGGGAAATGCTTGGAGAACAGGATTTATTCCCCACTTTTTTATCCATCTTATGTGGTTGCATAGGATTAACTTTTCTTTTGAGTTTTACATTAACTGCTATATATGATTTTACATTAACTGTCATTAGCCTGAATGGACCCATTTATCTTCATAATTTAAGAAGAAAGAAGATAAACACTTTTTTCAATGTACATAATGGCAACGTTTCTAGGGTTGACAAGTTTCAAGGTCCAAACAATGGAAAAGACTAGTTATAATTGTGGAATGCTTTGCATTAATAAGTGATCTTGAACATGCCAGCTATAAGCTTCCCCCTCACATTTAGTTCAAACTTGAGGTTGGCTTTTAGAACCATGTGATTCCAGTTCAACCTCATCGACAACACCATGTCCTTTATATTTGTACCAACTAGCACAAACTAAGAAATAAAAGAAATTAACTACTCCTAGTCCAGCAATTAACAAGTAAAAGTAGTCCAGTTTTCCCTTGTTGAGGTCTTCAGCCAACCAATTACCTTCTCCACCTCTACTGGTAGTCTTGTGAATTACTGTCACTAGCAAGCCACTTAGATAATTAGCTATTGCCAAGCCCATGAAAAGAAATGCCCCAGCAACACTTCTCATATTCTCTGGAAATTGCTTATAGTAGAACTCCACCTGGCCAATTAGGTTAAAACCTTCCGAAATGCCACTTATGATTAGTTGGCATATCAACCAGAGGCTCGACATCGATGAGATAGCACCACCATTTTTGGCAAATCCAATAGTTGGGTAATGAAGTGCCATTCTTCTCCTCCTCTCTTCTACTATGGCAGATACTACCATGGCTACAACTGAAAGTATGATCCCTGCACCCATTCTTTGGAGCATTGTTATCCCTCCTTCCTTCCCTGTCAACCTTCGAAGCAATGGGACCAGAATCCGATCATAAATAGGTATCCAAATTGTGAGAGCAAGCATAGTGAACACTGTGAATGATGCAGCAGGGATAACAAAGTTTGTGTTTCCTAAGTTCCTATTAGATTGAAGAGCTTCAAAGACAACGTAAGTAGATTGCTGGACAGCACCAACATAGTATATTATGCCCGTTGACCATACAGGAATCACCCTCAACAAGCATTTAACCTCTTCTATTTGTTGAACACTGCACAACCTCCAAGGATTTGTTGCCACTCCATTTGGTTCAATCTCATCTTTGCTTGTTACAAGAGCAGCTTTGTCAAGAAACCTGTGGCAACAATAGCAGCACCATGTATACATCTTCATGAGTGTGGATGATTTAGCATGTACAGACTTTAGTTATTTAAAACCAGAGCACATAATTAATTAAGGGTGCTATTAAGAACATGCATGTCAAAAGAATGGCAACTCATATCCTTCCAATGATTAGAAATCGATTCATTAGGCCTTCAGTTTGATGGCCGGCATTGTTTGTTCCACATAAATAATCAAAAATTACTTATATCAAAATAACAAGGGTTTTTACATATATATCCCTCAAAATAATGTATTTACATGTATACCCCTAATTCTCACGTATTATCATCAATACCTTAGCAATCTTCAAAATGTTGTATTTATATCCTTCAATTTGATGGTTTGACATAAATATCCTTAAGTTCACTAGTATTTTGTATATATACCCCTTAATATATTAAAATCTTGTATTTTGTACTCTGGACACCTCTAACGATGTCATGATTTATGTAATGTTTTTGACATATTTCGTTGAAGTTACCTTAAGTTTGACGGGAGGGACATAAATGGAATACTTTGAAGATTGCAAGACTATTGATGATAATATGTAAGAATTGAGGGTGTACATGCAATTACGATATTTATGAAAGATATATATACAAAAAAACCCAAATAACAATTATGGGCCTACAAAATAAGATGGATCCCATCTCCAAGGAGACAAAGCAGAAACGGCTTCACGTGTAGCAACAAAACTAGTACATCTACACGTCCCATCATTAAAACAAGGTGTGGTAAACCCTAAAACCCTACACGTCTCATCAAGATGCTTCTCTATGGTTTTTAGCGGGTTAAACTCAGCTAATATCCCACAAGGTATTATAATTTAAGATGATTTTTTTCTTGATACTTCCAATATTCTAATATTGATGAGACAGCACAAATCAAACCACTCCTAAACCATCTTTTATATGGAAATGAGATTTTTTGTCAGTAATATTTACATTTTCTCTCTAGCGGACAGATTACATACATAGTCATTAAATCTATTCTTTTCTTTGATTAAGAGGTTTGAATTCAGAACATGTTCTATGAAAAAGAAGTAAATAAGACCCAGACATAACTCTTTTGACACAAGGGTAAATTTAGTACTTTATTTAATTTATTTGATCAAATAATTGACTCTTTTGACCCAGTCCCTCTCCAGCCATCTGTGGCATTATTGTGTCTTAACACGTACCAAACAGGTTTGAGGGGCGTCATATTCCGGTCTGGGTGGGTTCGCACGTGTTTACCTGAACTGATCCGTGCGCGCCAGCCTGGTGTTGAGGCCCCCGTCGGCGGCGGGGGGGTTGAACAGGGCAGCCGACCCGCGCCCCTCCGGGACCCTCAGCTGCCGCTTCTTGAAGGCGGCTACCGCCACCCGGGCGACGCTTGTGAAGGGGCTCCCCTCCGGCCTCACCCTCAAGTAGATGGGAGTCCCCAGGAAGAAGAAGGCACAGGACAGGAACATGAGCCCGGCGGGGATGGCCAGCCCCAACGCCCAGCTCACGTTGGTCTGCACGTACACGATGACCGTGGAGGAGATCATCATGGCGGTCGTGAAGGTGAAGTAGTACCAGTTGAAGAAGCTGTTGATGCCCCTCTTGCCCGCCTCCGTCTTGGGGTTGAACTGGTCAGCCCCGAAGGCCAGGTTGCAGGGGCGGATCCCCCCGGCGCCCACCACCATCAGCCCCAGCCCCGTCATGAGGAAGGCCAGCTGCCAAGTTGTCGGTCCCTGGCATGGCGGGCCGCTGGCGCCGCCACAGCGGTGGGGGTGCAGCACGTGGATGGCGGCAGTTAGCATGATGACCACCATGCCCTGCCGTGGTGTATTGATAACTCAGTTGTCATGGCAGAAACTCAGAGATATATATATATATAGAGAGAGAGAGAGGTGTTGAAGCAGTACCAAGAAGGAGCAGACGGAGGCAACGGCGAGGGTGGCGAAGCGGCCTAAGTAGGCGTCGGAGATGAAGGCGCCGATGATGGTAGCGAAGTTGGTGGTACCGTTCCAGACGTTGATGAGGGTGGTGGCGGTGACGCTGTGCATGTTGAAGACGGTGGTGAGATAGACCAGGAGGTTGGACGAGGTGCCGATGGTGCCCAGCTTCTCGAACGTCTCATTCCCTGCGATCACAGAGAGCAGGTGGAATAAGAAAGAGAACGGAAGCGCAGATCAGAAGCGAATCGGCAACAAGAGAACGCATCCAGTTCAACGGGATATACATACCGACGACGTATGGCATGGCCTTCCATCCTCTGTAATTCACCTCCTCCTGCTTCCCAGCATCACCGTTCTCCTGCCTCTCCCCCATGCTCTCTCTCTCTCTCTCTCTCTCTCTCTGTCTCTCTCTCTCTTCCCACTACTACTACTTCAGTGCTTCCTCATGCAGCCTTCTTTCTCTCTCGAACTAGTCCTACTGCTTCAGTGTTTCCTCTCTCTCTCCCCACTACTACTGCTTCCACATGCAGCCTTCTCTCTCTGCCCTCTCCACTACTACTGCTTGCTCATGCAGCTCTCTCTCTTTCTCTCTCTCTCTCATTCAACCTTCTCCTCCGGCGGCAGCAGCGTTTGCTAATGATTTGCCACTGAGTGTGTGCCGCTTGGAGGTCCGGGGATTAAATAAGAGTTGAGATGGTCTCAGTGCACGGTTGGACAGAAGTCTAATGGTGTAGAGAAGGGGAGGGGGACAGATATTGCAATAGAACTCCTCGTTGACCCAAGATTTTTTCACATATCTGGAACCTTCTCCTCTCTGTATTATCAGACTTCTATTTAATTTAGTGGCGAACTCAAAAATTTTATTCAGTGAAGTCATTCGTACATAAAATCATAAGTATGGTTAAGTCAGTAAAATTTAGACTAGGTCGTGAAAATCTTGGATTGGATTAATAGGTCTCCAACTATATTGTATTAGACTGAATCAGTAGACTTGACAAAATATATATAATAGGATCTCAAGATTCTCTTAAGTTAATGTTAGATCCTCCAGTGGTCCAATCATATATTGAGTAGATCTCCTCATGTTAAATAAGGCTACAGAAGTGATGGGGGGATATAATATAATATAATGCGCAGTTGGGCAATACCCAATCCCGGGTCCCTTCACAAAATAACCGTCCATTTCTTTTATGGCATGCAGATGACATACGTATGACAGGCCCATACCTCTTCATCACATGGCCTTTTAATATCGTAACCACCTCATCCCCAGCACGCACAGTGGATCCTTTTTGTTCGATACCCACGGTGGACGGTCTCTTATGTAGTTTTAACCCTGTCTTCTTGTCATTTACTTAATATCGTACCCACCTCATCCCCAGCACGCACCGTGGATCCTTTTTGTTCGATACCCACGGTGGACGGTCTCTTATGTAGTCTTAACCCTGTCTTCTTGTCATTTACTGCATCAATGGTGCTCGGGTGACGTCTGATGTTGCCGTGTGTACGTGTGTGTGAACCTCTGGTGAGCTCGAGACTTTCTTCGGCCGCCGTTAATGGCTCCGGCGGCGCTCTCACTGGAGGAGGAGAAGAGACAAACGGCACGGCCGCAACTTGTGGCCGTGCGAGCATCTGCGTTCCCACCATTAATGGGAGTAGGGGCATCAAGTCCAATCGTCGCCTTCTGCTCTAACTTGGCTGTTGCCGTCAGAAGAGGCCGCCGGAACTGGACGGCAGTCGGCAACACGGAACGAACAGCCAGCGCTCGGCCTCGGAGGACAGGTAGACGGCTGCGTCAAGCATCCGATCACCATTAATCCCTTGTTCTGAAAGGTCAAGGCACGTGGTCGAGAATTGAGGGCTGGGATCCTCTCAGTATAACCTAAAATGGTGACTGCATTGAGTGACGGGAAGGATATTTTATCGAGAATACTTGTTTTGAAAGAAACTCCTTCGGTCTCGATGGAATCTCATCTTCGATTGTGTTGAGAGGATCTCGATTCTTGAGCCACGGCTGTATCGTAAAACAGAATTTCTCATTAAATTGATATTAGGAATACAAATTTTAACCGATAATTCGATTATTATGCTTATCAGTTTGAGTCAATTAATAGAGAGTTTTTTAAAATCAATACATATAATAGATAAGATAAGAAAAGTGATTCAATAAATTCGACTTCATGATAAGGTCGAGTCTTACCATTAGAGGTATTTTCCATTTTACTCTTTCCGTAAAAAAACAGAAAAGGCAAAATGAAGAATATTTTTGACCGTGAAGTCGAACTCACTTAATCATTCCTCACAAGATAATAGATATAATTTCTGTTTGACCAAATGTATATGATACATTAAGAATTTGATTATCCAATTGGCTATTAATTTATAGAATAATGCGATTGTGAATATGATTACAGATCGATTTTAAGTCTGAACCGGATCCATTTGCATCGCTGTCTGAGATTGAAACGACCTGACGTCAGCTCCCAATCATGTGCTACATGGTCTTCCTGTTTTGGCAAAAGAAATCTCCTGAGGGGACTGAAAGATGAAATTTCACGACTCTTTAATTTAATTTATAGAGCACTTTCGGCCGTATAATTGAGATATATGATTTTTGTCAAGATTAAATTAAATTATTTTCTATAAAAAGTAAATCAAGTTAAAATTTTCTCCAAATCAATAACCACCCAAGGTAGGGATGCAAATGGTAAATTACTCGACCTATTATTAGCTTATAATAGGTCGGTCGCTGATCAGTCTTTTTAGACCAATATATATTACATAGAAGACATATAACAGATATTAAATTCTTAATCAAGCGCATATGATACATAAAGAACCAGATTATTAACTAATAAGCCAGTTGAGTTAAGGTCACGGATCCAATTTGAATCTGCACCGAATTTAACCCATTTGCAGCCTTAACCCAGAGACGTGGGCATGATCTTCAAAACTTGCAAGATTAATGGTCTCTTACGCTGAGCTGACTAAAGCTCACCATAAAAAGAATTTTTTTAAACTTTCATCAAACCAACTATAGGAGTGAGGGTTGTCGTGTCAGCCTTAAGTAGTACCAGTTAAATTCGATTCACTCAAAACCGAACCAGAGAGATCTATGCCTGTATTGTTCTTGGGAGCACGTACATCTAAGATAAGATTCGACGGCTACCACACACCCTTCGTACTTCAATCACGTCCAAGGCTACTAAGACCACTAGATCCTGCAAGATAAAAGATGATCATGGGGTCCTCCGGCTCTTGACAGAAAAAAATAAAATAAAATCCTCCAATAGTTAAGGAAGCAGTGGGCTTTGGACGTATAAAAGTCTGAGAGCCGAAGGGCTCTTACTAGGATCCTATGGATCCAGAGTCGTGTTGGACGCCTGCCTTTCTTTGAGGCCCAATTAGAATATTTATCCTACACTTCTTGTGGGGAGAGATGTAAGAGGTACATATACGTCATAAGTGTTAATGCTTTGACTGACCTTGAAGTGAATGGCTATTACGTGTAGTAGGAATAGAGAAGATCTATATGCTGCTCTTGTACTTGCATCATACCACCTCTCTAGCAGGGATTAGATGTAGTATCATAACATGCACCTCCCTATGCATAGAATAAGACAAGGCATGTATAACGTTAGCGGAGTTCATGATGGCTCCCCTCTTCGTTAGATAGGCATATAAATGAGGACTCTCGGACATATGTTAGGGGGAGCCCGGCCTATCCCCTACCATGTGGCAAGTTGGCCCATAGAGAGGCCCTCCTATTTTGCCTCCCTCCCTCCTCCTCCGGACATTCTGAGGGATGCGGAAGGTTTTCTTAAAGGTCCTAACAGACTGCGGCTGTTAGGACAATCAAGGGGAGCATATTCCCAACCTAGTTGGTAGGGCCATGGCTTATGCGAGGCTTGTGGAAACTCTTTAAGGGCATTGTCTCACGCTGTAGTAAAGGATGATGATCAATATAGACCTTAGCCTCAGTTTTGAGGGCTCGATGGCCATTGGGGGTCGAGGGAGGCATACGCCTTACCTTGTGTAGAGGTAGCTACTCTTTGAGGGTTCCTCCATCAAGGCCCCTATAGTTGATCGGTTAACTTAGACTTTATCTATCTCGAGAAGCTTTGGGCTTAGATTGGCATACTAGGCTGAAGGGAAGCTCCAGTAGTGTGATTTGTGAGTCCTAGTTGACATAGACCTTTTTAGTGATCCTCACCAAGGGTCTCGAGCACTATGAATTTTTTTCGTAGTTGGGATCTTATTATTGGACTAAGCGGATTTACCCTCCTTCAACATCCAAAATGTTTTTTTTTTTTTTTATCCATAGAAAGAAAGGGGTGCCCTAAGAATTACATGAGATGCTTGTACGATCATATCTAGGATGCACGTTCAGTTCGAAAATTTGAGATCCAATCTATGGAAACAATCACTTGAATGGATTGAAGCACAAGCCCAATGGCTCCTTGTAATTGGATCAAATAAAATGTCACTGATTATATTCAAATAAAAGTAATACTTACTGCACTATTTAAAAGCATTGCAATTACAACCACTGTCTAATCATGAGATAGAATAGTGCATAGTTGCTACATTGTCCCATAGAAGGTGTAACCTAAAATCCACATGCCATATGATCTAATGACTAGATGACAGTTGCAGATTTGATGCCTTTGGGGCATTCTAACAAGTGTTGCTCTTCAAGTATAAGAGTCTGAATGGATCACCAGTGAAGCCCCCTCAGCTAGAGAATGTCAGTCCAAAAGCAAAGCTCTAACTACAGAGGCTCTGCCAAATGCACCTCCTCCCCGTTGTCAACATTACCTATAAGAACAATACTAGTGTTGGACCAGATCTTACATGAGTGTGTTTTAAAGTGACCAAGCAACATGGGCTGAGTTACTTTGAGTTCATCTAACCACGGGCCGAGCTCGGACTAATCTATTTTTATCTCAGGATGAATCCGGGCTTAGGTTAGGACCTATGCCTAGCCCATTGATACTTTGACCACTTCCCCAAATAATGCCAATTTTTTGTGGTCTCCTTCAACCCAACTGTACTTGGGTTATCCATGACGAGGACCATAAAGGATGAAAGACATGGAGCATAAGGGTTCCATAGGACTAGGGATGTAAATGGTAACCAATAATATGATTATTCGATTGATTATTAGTTTATAGGTCAATTAAATGAATACACTTTCTAAACCAATATATGTAGTGGACAAGGGAACATGTAAGAATTTTTTTTAACCAATTCATATGGTACATTAAGAATTTGACTATCTAATATATTATTAGTTTATAGATCAATTAAACCAATAATATAGGGAATAAGGTTATAGACCTACTACCTTAGATCCGCTCAAATCTAACCAGTTTGCATCTTTATAGGTTAAGAGACGAACATTCTTGCTATTGGTTTTGCTAATTTTTGCCACCATAATAGATGTTGTATTTTGTGCTTGCACCTGATTTGCAGAATGAAGGGGAAGCGGAAGAGTTTCCTACATGTGCTTAGAGCCCATTTGATTGTACGTAAATGTCCTATCTACATAAGTTTTCCAGGAAACCAGAATCAAACAGTCATCTAGCTAGTATCCTGTAAAACTCATTGATTACTCTTAAACCCGAATTTGGGCATCCGCTAAGAAGGGGCTTATGTCATTTTCCGAAAAGGATACGATATTGATGAAATTCATTTCAAAGATAATAAATGGTGGATGTTGTTTACATTTTTTATGTAAATTTATTTCCTAAGAAAATATTTTCTATTATAATATGTTTTACATACAATCAAATGCACCCTTAATGTCAGACTATGGAGTCAAAATTCGACAAATCGCCTACTCTCAATATAGGATGATAAGGAAAAGGGAGGACTAGTTATGGGTCTGACGTAAGGGACGAGAGGGGAAGGGAAAAGGGGAAAAGGGAAAGAATTGATGGTTGAGTCAAGATTGAGGAAGGTAGAAAAGAGTAATACTTGTTGCAATATAGATGTCATTGGTCCACAGAGGCGGTAGCACATGGTTGGACAACTTCTCTATAGGTGGCTAACAATCATTTAATACACGTGCAGATTTTTGGGCATGAAAAATGGATGTAGATGCACACCACGAAGTATTCGTCACACATAAAAAGTATTTATCATCCATATATATGTGCGTATAGATTTATAAGCCGACGAATATTTGGTGGGTGTGCCACCATGTCCACAAAGTACTTATCACACCAACATATATTTGTCACGCCCAAAAATTTGCACATGCATCAAATGCTTGTCATGCCACCTATGGAAAAATTGTCCAGCCATGTGTTGCTCGCCTACGTGGACTAATGATATCATGCATTGCAAGATGATTTAGCTTGCTAAAATTCCTTGCATTGCCACAAGCATTACTTTCCGAAAAGAAAAAAAAGATGGTCGGACCTATGACTTGGACCTACTCAAGCCCAAGCTCAGCCCGAAAACTTGTTGGGTAGGCCGGGTCAGCTTAAGGCATGTTGGCGCAGCTTCTACGAGTACCTTGAGCTTCTATATATTTCAGCCCAGTTATTTTGGAGGAAGGACACCAAATCTTAGATTATTTAAGTAATTTTTTAGTTATTTTTGGCTTCTAACAAAAAGTTATAATTTAGGACTTTAAAGATTGCAGCAAAAATATCATTAAGGAATTATTTGACATGTGCATCTATATAAAATCAATTGTACCCAATCCTATATGATAGTCAACATATTAAAGTATAGGTTAAAAGTCACCTCTAATCAAAAGATTTGCTCAGCTAGTTTAGGGTTTCTTTTTAACGAGACGTATAAACTAGGCCGACCTTTTGGGCCTATAGACCAGCCCAATCCATCAACATCCCCACCACTAGGGCCCATCTATGCACTCAAAAATTTAGGAGTAATGCTTACTGCACTGAGAGTCAGTGCAGCAAGCTAAGTCATCTTACAATGTGAGATGTCATTGATCCACCTAGATATGAGTCACATGGATTGGACAATCTTTTTCACAGGTGGGCCACATAAGTATTAAATGTGGGTGCAGGATTCTGAATATGATAAATATATGTACGCGTGATACTTTGTGGACGTGACCAATACCTAAAAAATATTTGTCATTTCTATGCATCTGTATACAGATTTTTTGACATAACAAATATTTTGCGGACGTAACAAATATTTCATAGGCATGACAAATAGTATTTGTTCACGTCCACGAAATATGTGTCACGCCTGAAAAATATTTGTCATCTCTATATATGTGTGCATAGATTTATAGGCATGACAAATATTTTTCAGATGTGATAAATACTTCATGGACATCTATTTGTCATGTCCACATAGCATTTGTCACGCATACGGATATTTGTCGCCGTTCAGAATCCTCCACTCATATTTAATGTTCGTCTAGTCCACCTGTGAAAAAATCGATTGACCCTAAATTTTTTTTGGTTGATTTCAATTTTCAGTCCAAAATCTTCAAAAATCAAGTTGGTGATTTTAAAACCAAGGATTTTATTTTCACAAATCTTAAAACTAGTAATTATAAAAGTGAGATTTTGCGAAATTTGATATATAACACACCAGAGGAGCCTTAAAACACCATAAAATATAAGTTTCGAAATTGCCGATCTTAAAATTGGCAAAAACAACATGATGTTGATGATGCCAAATTATGACCATGGGTAAATATTGACCAGTTCCGCTTTGAAATATCATATGGAGACTGAAAATATCTTAGGTGAGATTCCATGGACAACATTAGATGGAGAAATCTGTTGTGATTTTTTTTCCACAGGCGCCCTCGTCTCAAAGCACATCCTTCCACCATGGCATAACTAACAATGGAAGACACTCCCATGGCAAGAACCTCCACCTTTTTTTTTTCCTTTTGAAGGATAGTGCAAGGGCCACGATATACAAATATTTACAAGCAACCAGAGCTCCAATCGAGTGGAACCCGACAGATCTTCTAAATATTTTGGAGCTAATCTGAAACGGTCGAAAGTTCCACCTAATTAGGCGAGGATTCTAGGTCGAACTAATTTTCCGGAAAAGTAATCCCACGGGCCAGAAGATAAATATCCCAACAACACTTAAGACTGCATGGCTGGGGAGGTAGTAAACTCCAACCAGATTCAAACCTACCGCCTCCCGAATGGGAGGCAGGTGATAAATCAACTCCCCTAAGGAGCCGGTTCAGAACCTCCACCCCTTGGCCTGTGAGAGATCATCATCACTTAATATTGACCTCCATCCCTGTCCTGCCCTATGGACTTCATATCCAATGGTCGATATTTTCGCATTACAGTTTGTCAGCATGAAAAGGCAATTCGTACCGTACATTTTTCATTACACAAAAATGGCAGCCCAATGCCACAAGGCTCCACTAGGAATATGAGTCCCATTTGGTTAAAGCAAGAAAGTTAGAATCGGACCAAGACTAGGTCTCAATCCAATCAGGATTGGCATCAGCTTGTAAAATTGGCAGATTTATGGGAAAAAGATTGATCCTTGGATTGGCCTGAATTTTTTAATTGGAGAACTCTGAAAAAATGAGAAAAAAAATAGAAAAGTTAGAAAGAAATTCAAAAAGTGAAAATGACATACTAACAATCAAATCTAATGGAATTTTTTTTATAAAAAAAATTAAGAGTAAACTCACAAACTCAAGATTGAGTCCTGTATCACCGATACACCGAGCCATAGACTCGCCAAATATCTCTCTAGCATTGGGCCTCCTCTTGACCCAAAGAAATCCATGAGGTCAGAAGTCACATGAGCCCCAAGTTAGTGCCCGCCGTAGATGTGTCCACAGGTGGGATTCGATGCCACGACCTGTGCAGTGTGCTATCCAACTCTCTCACCCCCGAAAGATGGAATTACATTGCTTTGGATTGGTAGTGGTCAATTAGAGATTCAAGATTAAACATATAACTTAAATAAATGATTAAATTTAAGTGACACAACAATATATGTAGAATAACATCAATTAATCTCTTTAATAGGAGAAATCCAACACATACTACATTATCATATGGAGAAATAATAAAAATTCAAAACATGGGCAGGTGTTTTGAGTTCATATCGACCGGATTAGACCTATAATCGATGATTCATGCAAGATCGGCCCGATTTTTTGCCAATCCAAGTCGATTCAGCCCGGTTCCGACTGATTCTAGGCCAATTCTAGCCGATTCCAAATTGATCCTGACCCTTATTATTATTATTATTTAATTTTCTTTAGGGGATCGGCCTTCTCCATGAAATCGAATTGGCACCCGTCAATTCTGATCTAGATCAACCGATCCAAATTAGAATCGGCCAATTCTGCAAGTTAAGGTTGCAAGAAGCTAGCATGTATATGCATATCCCCAGAAAACAACTGCATTATCAATATAAACTTTTATAAACTAAACCTGTGGTAAACACACAAGAAAAATATCACACTATACAACGAATTTCATTTATAGGTGTTCCAATGAACAAACTTCCCCTGGATGAGACAGCGATTGAAAATTCCCGGATAATTACATTGTTCAAAAGTACAGAGTTAATATCCTGTCCACAATATTTAGGGGAAAAAGAATGATACAAAGACGCAGATGCCAAGGGATTAACTCTACAGAATGGAAGTAAAAGTGTGTGTGTGTGTGTGTGTGTGTGTGTGTTGAACAATCACTGGTCCCTCCATCTCTTGCAGTACTGGGATGTTCTTGTAGTCCAATGCAAATTGAGGTGTCACAAGGCAAGGCAGCTACATCTAAAACTTCTCCAACTTCGCCAGAATGGTGGAGATCCACATTGCAGACCGCACAATGCATGTAGGAAAGGGAAGTAATTAACAAAGAGAACCGAATATTGTGTATCAGCTCTCCATCTCATTGTTTATCTTCAATGAGCCATCATTGATGAGGTTCATGCTAAGGCTCTTAAACCTCTCCCTCGAATAATGTCGAGATGCTTTTCTCCAGTCCGTACCGGCCTTCATCATGGTGACAAATTCCTCATAACTAATACGCCCATCCTGTAGCATCAATAAAATTTCTTAGAAAAAACCATCTGGAAAGGTGCCACTGCCCTGCAAGTCACCCCAGACCAGCAAAACCAGGAAAATGACAAATATGTATACCTTGTCTGTGTCGACTTCACGAAAAATGCCGTCTACCACCTCGACATCCGTTTGGGCGGAGTCATCTATCAAGGCTTCTCTTAACTCTTCAATTTCAATATACCCACTGCTATCTTTGTCGAAGAACATGAAGGCCATCCTGAAATGCTCATCATTTTCTATCTTCAGCAAATGAACTGTAACAGCAACAAATTCCCCGTAGTCCAAAACACCATTTCTGTCCACATCCGCCTGAATAGAGAGGCTGATCAAATTAATCTGAAGGCTGACTACTAAAACTTTCATAATCAGGTTAAAAGTAAATTGCAAGTTTGCAACCAACTATTTAATGAACTTTCTGGTTTTATCATAGAGAATTATTGTTGCAGCTGTGCATAAGCACGTCTCCCTCCATCCATCCCATCCCCCGGCATTCCAACAAATACGATTGATAGCTAGTGTAACAAGGGCTCCTGAAATATCTTCTATGGATACTCTAAAAAGCCACAAATGGGAGATATCAATATCATGTACAAACCAAAGTTCACCAATTAGTCATGTGAAAAGTCAACGAAGTTAGAACACAATCGGTTATTATTTACAATGAAGAAAGGATTATGCATATCTGTAGTACAAAAGATCCTAAAGTATCAAACTGAGTATCAGACGTAGTCAGAAAATGTGAGGGTTTTTCGCGAGAGTCAGAGTAAGCTGTTTGTGAATGGAAACCAAGTCTTTTTAACAATATATAAGCATAGTTAAAGAGGCTTTAAACGTAGCTTGTGATTTGCAAACCAGTTTACCAAATCTCAAGAAAGAACAATGCAATTCCTGAGGAAATCTCATGCAAGGATATTTGGGTAGGATGCACGCTGTGACACCACCAAAACCAATAACTGCCTACCAAATTGCATAGAATCAATTTCTTCTCTGACAAGGTTTCAGGTACTGGTGATGTTGAATTCAATTGAAGCTATGCATTCTAGAAACAGTATAGGGATAAATATAACATTGTTTCAAGAATAGGATTCATGACAGACTTTCATACACAGACACGCCATTACCCATATAGAAACAAAATGGCATGGCATGGGAGCAAACATTTTGATGTGAAGAATCTCACACAACCCTCATGAGGAAGTTTGAGTGATCTTGATGCATGCAGACACCCTTCAGAAAGAAAGGCATGGAGACAAGTTGTCGCTCTGCATTTTCAAACTCCATCTAGCCAGTTTGGAGAGACAACTAAGCCCTCTGTCGGTTTACACATACAGCCAATATGTGAACAGGCACTTAAATAAAGTTTATTGACAATGAAGAACTGCAGGCAACCCTGATAGGAGGGCTAAATAAACCTAGATGCATGCAGACCCCCATCAAAAGGACCAGGTCAGGTGCCACCAAGGATTTTCAGATTTGTCAATGTAGAGCCAATTAACCACTCTGTTGTTTCATATGAAGCCGGTATTTAATGACTATTCATTGAGGATTTTTGAAATGTATATAATTACACCCAACATTTTCAACTATAAACACTCCATGCTGTCAGAGGCTCTGACCACATGTATAATTGTATACATCAGTGTGAGATCCTCTGCACGGCGCACATTTGTGCTGCAGCAAAGAGGATTCCACAGCTCCCTTCTGGCAATGCACCAGGCGAACTATCAGGGCTGTGGCACCTGCTCGTTCGTTAGGTGCAATGCCTCACCCCTATACACCCTATCTCCTTGTATATGATACGAACAGCCCTTTGTTGATGAAATCATGAAGTTATAGGATATGGCCAACAAATATCCATGACATTGTCCCTCGATTTTATCTAGCAGTTATGCTTATTTCTCTACTTTTCCTAGGAGCATAAAAATGCACTAGCTACATACATGGCCTGTACCATAAAGAAAAAAGTGCATTATGGTGTCGCTAGCCCACTTTGATTCTTTAGTGTTCTTCTGTCAGGGACCGTGAATCATTTAACAGGCACAGCAGAGGAGGTTGGGAAACTCCAATGATGAAGATTACAGTTACACAGATCTTCCTACATGCGCCATACCATTGTGTCTGCATGAACAGAACGAAACAAACTTCAAGGAAAGAGAGCATCATTTTCCATGTCATCATCATCATATCCTTATCCCATTACTCTACGACCAGATAGAAACCAAGGATCCAAGGATTTGTCAAGATTTTTGATCAGCTGCCAGCCTGACATCAACCTCCTGCAAGGTAGCACCAAGTACCTACGACAATAAACTTTGAACAGGAGACGGCTTGTCAAACTCCCATCTGACCAGTAGGCAGCTTGCAAATTAAGCCCATGCAACAAAGGAGCAAAACCTTCAAATGCTCCCTGAACTTTAGAAAGAGTCCAAACAAAGAGAGAACAAGAAAAGCTTGATATAGGAACAGATGCTTTCACTCAGGCAACTATCAGCCGAGGAATGAAACGAACACAAATTAACTTTGAAATGAAAACCACAGTGAAGGAAAATAAGCTTACATAGAAAGTATCTGTATAAGCCATGTTCTAATCAAGCTGTTGCATGGGCATTGATGACAGTTCCTTGACGTGTACTGAATAAAAACTTAGAGAGCAGACTATGCAATGCTGTGACAAACTGACAATTGTAACCTTTGATTGTGTTGCAAACGTTTCCGTTAAGCTGTTCACTCCGAACATTTTTCCCTAGTGGCAGTTCTTTTTATTAAAATTGGTGTATATCCCACCATTCATTCAAAAAGGATGCCAGGTGCCTCCATTCAAGATCCAGATAGTGTGCGGTTGCCTCAGGGAGGATTCTACCACCTACTTCCATATGAAGGGGTTACTGTGAAAATTTTCTCAAAATTTTGACCATTCATTTGATATGTAAATAGGATCCCAGAAAGATGACGCAATTTTGGATTTGGATCTTATACAATTTGTTTCGAGGCTCCCCCAATTCTTAATAAAAACAACTGCTATTGTATGCCAGTCATTCTAACTTCTTGAAGTAGAATTGCAGGTTGTGCTGTATGTAAACATTTACCTTAAGCATCATTTGAATAGGATAAATAATATAGACATCCCCAGAAAGGAAACAAAGAGTGGATTAAAAATCTATTCCTTATAACTGAACTTAGACTAATTCAAATACACCAAGCAAATTCTTGCTGTTAACATCTTGATCAGCAAAAGCAGAGAAGGAAAAATATTCATTTTGCATCAGAAAAAGTATAAAAGTAATAAAAAGTGTTCTGTAGAATGTGACTGGACAGAGCAGCAGATGTGCAGTAAGCTAGCCAGTGAACCGCAAAAGCATTTTGCTGAAATACTCTTTTCTTTTCTTTTCTGCAGGAGGTGGTGGCCATGAATGACTCCACAATATAGGTTGTTTGTCATTTCCTGCAGCATTTTGAATCAGAAGAAAACTAAGGGGAGATGCTTACCGTATCCATCAACATCTTCATCTCTGCTTCACCCAGTAGTGAGCCAACCTTTTGCAGGCCAGCTTTCAGTTCTTCAAAAGTTATTTTCCCATTATTACCAGTGTCCATCAATCTGAACATATCCCTGATGATTTCTACTTCTTCTACTGACAAGTGTTCCGCAATTACCTGATGTGTATTTAATTTACGAAAAATTAAGATGGAAATGGTAAGAGTGGGATCAAATTTGTACATTACACTACATTATTGAGATATCATGAGAAAGTAAGCAGAAAGAAACCAACCCTCATGGCTTTCTTTTTAAATTTATGCATCGCAGCAAACTGTTTTAGTCTTGCTCTCACAATATCACCCAAAGGAACATTTGATGCTCTCTTTGCATTTTGCAGCCACGGATGTTCTATGATGAATCAGAATGTGAGCAATGAAAAGTTAGTGTGTTAACCAAACAAAATATATCCAATCAATGTAAAAATCATAAAAAACTGCAGATTTAGCATCCATTAAGAAAAGAGTGATCTCATTTTCTGAGATCTGCGTATAGTACAGTGTATTAACAGATACATTGCGTTATAAATATGGCAGCCATATATTAATTTTATGCCAATTAGCAGATGGTCAATCAGTCATAAGTCATATGAACTAGAGGTTACTACAACCTAACAAATGCCAAAGGAATTGGCTAGAATGGTGATCAGCTGTCAACGTTAAGAAACAGTAAAAAGATATCTTCACAAATAAAAGAAGTATTTGTTGCAAAGAAAAGTATCTACATAAATATAAAGAATGTAAGTTTCTGTAAAATTCCATCCCTCTTTTATTCCTGAGCCCTAATCCCATTCCTACAATCCCAAATCCCTAGCTGCAGGAAAGGAAAAAGAAAGAGGATGTGATGCGGGACAGCAGGGGAGAGAAGGAAGAATGGCTCGGAGGCCGGGGTTAAGGAGACGACAAGGGAGAGAGATAGAGGAAGAAGAGTAGATCTGCAGGGGGTGGGGAAGATGGTGGTGTTGGGGGGTGGGGCATCTCACCCTCCCCTCACGGGATCCTAGGAGGAGCACAAATACGCATGACAGCAGCTCATCTCAAGCAAAAGTTTTCCATTCCATCATCATCCATCCTTTTTCCAAGAGGGAGTACAAGATAAATAGAACAAGCAACCCTAACCCTAAAGGACCAAAATGCACTAAAACAGACCTAAAATCTGAAAGAAATGAAAATCACATCAATTGGGCCTCTAATGGGCCAAATAAAATAAACAATGGATCCTTGGCTTTGTTTCCGCAGCTCTTGGATTCCCATCAGGATGAGTAGGAAGGGCAGTCGGTGACACTGGTATCAGTGGTCGACAGCGGGGGCAAGCAGCATGGCCTCTGCAGTGGTGCCTGGTATGCTTTTTTCCTCTCCTCTTCTTAAGTGTCTGAGGATGGTGCCAGGATCCATTGGCAGTAGCAGGCAAGCATTGGTGGTGCTGGCTTATGGACAGGGCCCAGCCTGGGCCATTTTGAATCAGCCAAGATCAGCTGATTCATAACAGAATCAGACACTGAATGTCCAAGTTGGCCAGTTCAAGCTGATTGTAACCTGATTTTTTTCCTCTAATATCAACAATCAGCTTTGGGTGGCTGAAATCGGCATGCCCCCTTCAATTCAGATCTGACTGCCGAATTTTGCAAACCACAATATGTGATGTAATGGCCAGATCATAGCCAATGTACTTGAGTCTTTTATGTACTATCTCTATTTATCGTCTCAATAAGGCTTCACAAGGTGAGAACAAAAAGAATAACACATTTACATCAAGAAAGAAAAACAGCCACATTACTTCCCTTTTACCAGTAATGAAAAACAAACGTCATTATTTCTACATTGAGAAAACAGTCCCACATTGATTAAGGGATAACATAAATATATGCTTAAATAGTAGAGCCTTAAGGTTTTGAGTCAGATGATGTAATACTTTAGCATAATATCAGAGCACTTGGTTATATCTCTTAAGTCATAACTGCATTTGGTGTTGTCCACATGACAAAGTCTAAATCAGCTTGCAAGTGAGGGGGCAGTTGGAGGATAGTCCTGCATTTGTTAACATAAAAATATGATTAAATAATATAGCCTACTCCACTCAGCGGCTCTGAGTTGGATGGCCCACTAATTCAACATAAACTTTTGGCACTAATCACTCCATCCAAATGGTCACTTCTCTGGACAAACCAATATGAAATAAATTTTGAGCCCATCCAAACTTTTAGTTGAGCTTGATAAGGCCACTCTAAAAAGTTAGGTTTGGAAACATACAAATTGAATCCTTAAATGATGTGAATTCCATTTGATGTCACTGTTCGACCACACTTAACTTATCACATGTGCTTGCTTCTCTAATCATCTGTAGTTCTGAACTGGAAACCTGTGAGATAACCCAACCAAATTGGCACAACAAAAAGCACATTTCTTCTCACCAACAGGTTGGTTCCCCTTCCATCAGCAATCTTTCCTTCAACATTTGCTTCCATTTGAACATCTACGCAGGCATTAATCTTATTTTTTCTTAAAGCTGTCCACTCCTTTTTCCCATCTCGCTAAGACATTGCTGGATGCTTTTAGTGAAAAGTCTCCAATGTTGCCTGATTGCCACCAAAACTCCAAGGTTCTGCCGCCTGTGCACCTTCATTTTCTGGAAAATCCATTTCGGTTTGCCAAGTGTGTGTTTTCTCTGTGTGTGTGGGTGGGGGAGTGGGAGGAGGAGGTGAGGGTGGAGCATCGTTAGAGGGAGCTGTACCATACCATCCCTTCACCAGGTCCCTAGATTTTCATGGCAGACCTACGCCAATTAAAGCCTTGGCCCCCTCCACAGGTAGAGTCGAGAAGAACAAATTATATTGAAAGAAGTATGTCAATATGCTAGTTCACACATTGTACAAATCTTTCTCATGTAGAGGGGAAATCAAAGCCGCAGAGGTTTAAATACCGACATGATATAACAGGCCACAAACAACCTTGACATAGTGAACAACCTTATCAATTTATATAAAGACCTCAAACGGACTTACCAAGTACCTGTTGAGCAGTTAACCTGCGCTTTGGATCTTGGTCAAGCATCTGCCGGATGAGATTCTTCGCACTCTCTGAAATTCGAGGCCACGGCTCTCTCTTGAAGTCTATGACGCCACGAAGAATTGCCCGAGCAACACCCTCCTCAGTCTCTGCAAGTCAAGCAACCAGTCATTTATCATAAACGTGTTTTTTATAAACTCATGTTTGGTTGTTTGGTATAAACTTTAGTCAGTTTATGGCACATATAAGAGAGACTCCAGCGTAAACCAACTCCAAGCAGGTTTATGAAAAATGTTGTGTTGAGTTTATGGTAAATCAAGTGATTTTATGATAAACTTGTTTTTTAATCATCCAAACTAAGGTTATAGTAGGAAACATGTTTACCGTGAACATAAACGTGTGTATGGCTGCATCCAAACAGGAGAACAAATTGTTGTTCACAAATAGCAGTTCACAAAATCTAATTGTGGTTCATAAAAGCATTTCATCTGGTAATTCTAAGGAAGAAAACATGAACAAACTGAAAGAACTGCACAAAGAACTGATAGAAGGATGTAGCATATAGGGTATGAGGCTTTTTTGGAAGCAACCTGCCCAGAAAGGGGGTGCTCCACAGAGCAGGATGTAGAGGATGACGCCGGCGCTCCAAATATCGACCTCGGGCCCGTAATTTCGCCGGAGAACCTCCGGCGCCATGTAGTAGGGGCTGCCGACGATCTCCGAGAAGCGGTCGCCCGGGCGGAAGAAGACGGAGAGGCCGAAATCTATGACCTTGAGGCGGGAATCCTCCCCCTCGTCGGCGTAGAGGAAGTTCTCGGGCTTGAGGTCGCGGTGCATGACCCCGTGGGCGTGGCACACCCGGACGACCTCGGCCACGGTGCGCGCCACGGCGGCGGCGGCGCGCTCCGAGTAGTGCCCCCGGGCGACGATCCGGTCGAAGAGCTCGCCGCCCCGGCAGAGCTCCATGACGAGGTGGACGGCGCCGGGGTCCTCGTAGGCGGCGCGGAGTCGGACGACGTTGGGGTGCGCCGGGAGAGAGCCCATGATGGCGACCTCGCGGCGGACGTCCTCGACGTCGACGGGCGTGAGGAGCTTCTCCTTGGAGATGGACTTGCAGGCGAAGGCCTCGCCAGTGGCCCGGTCGGTGAAGAGATGTGTGACGCCGAACTCACCCCGCCCCAGCTCCCGCCCGATGACGTACTTGTCACCGACGCGGACAGCGGCGCTGTGGAGGGGGACGACGTCCTTGAGAACCCGGAAGGGTTGCGACGCGGCGGAGGGATCCTCCGCGTAGGGGTTGGGCCGGTCTCTTCTCCGACGGCGCCCCTGCTTCTTCCCATCCTTGGCTTTGCTTGTCCTCTGCTCCTGCCCTCTCTGCTTCTTCTGCTGGCGGCGATATTTCTCCGGCACGGGGTAAAGGTCTTCTTCCCCTTCCACGGGCTCCTCAGAGACCGGCGTCAGGCACACGCAGCCGCACGAGTTGCCCATTTTGCTGCTGCTATGGTTCTTCTTATGGCTGCTGCTCTCCTTCCCCTTCTGGCATGATCTCTTCTTCTGCTGTTGCTGTTGGGTACGGTTGAGATGTCTCTCTCTCTCTCTCTCTCTCAATGCATACTTCCGAAGCTGTTGCTGTTGGGTATGGTTGAGCTGGAGCTCTGCCTCTCTATAATATTTATCTATCTATCTATCTTTTTCAATCCACACTCTGTTGTTGGGCGTGGTTGACATGGTCTCTCTCTCACTTTCTCTCTCTACTCTCTCTCTCTCTAACTGCTGACTCTGTTATGGTTAGATTAACGGCCGGGTTGAGATGGAGGTCTGGGTCTTCTGCGTCTTGTCCTTCCCCTGTTTCCATTACAGGAGCCAACACAGAGGCGAAGAAGAGGGAGAAGGAAGAGAAAGGAGACCCCTTTTTTCTTCCCTCCTATCCCTCTCCAAGTTCCCATTCTGCCCTCTCCTTTACCAATCTCTCTTTCGCGCTTTCCCTTCCTTCCACGGCGTCCATGGACGGGGGGGAGGCTTGGGAGTTTGCACAGCGAGGCCCATGCTTCGCCCGCTGGGAAGGATGGAAGAAAAAAATATGTGGGAAGGTGGAGTAGGAAGGAAGAAGTGGTGGGGCGAGGTGGTGAGGATTTTAATGGAGTTGGATAATGTTGGAGAATCTCAACGGGGGTGGATGAGGCCGGCGTGGGGGCGCACCGGCGCGGGCAGGCTCGGTGACTTCGCCGCTGCTGCGGCGGCGGCTGCGGCGCCAGCGACGCGCAGGATCGGGTGGTCGATGCCGCGTTACGATGTAAATGGTACACGAAAATCCGCTTATCCGTTTGTTTTGGAATGTCATAAAGGATACAGATTAAAAGATAAAAGATAAAAATACTATTTATATCCTAATGATTTAAAATAAAAATATGGATACATCTTTTTTCAAGTCCGATTGTCTGAGTATCTGTCTATTTTCTTTCAAGTCCGATTGTACGAGTATCAGTCCATTTTCTTTCGATCAGATCATATCTTATTAAAAAAATTTATTTTTAAATGAAATCTCTATTCATGTACTACATCATTACATATATTATTGATTTCATCATTCTTTTAATCCCTTCTCTCCGTCATTTATTGATTTGAAAGGTTCAATCTAACAAATGTCATATGATTTATAATTAAATTAGAAGAATTAATTAGAAAGAACATATACATATATACATTTTGAAAATAAGATTTCTTCATTTCTTATAGAAGTGATAGAAAATTAAGTTTATGTTCATACATAGTATTATCTGTTAATTTAACATTTATGTATCTATTTTTGATAATTTTTAATAATTTTAAAACATAAAGATACAAGAGAATAAATATAAGAATAAAAATACGTATACTACTTAAAAAATAAGAATAAAGATATAATCACTATTCAATTCAATCAGATATGTATCCTTTTGCATTCTAATGCCCCGTGAAGAACGGACACGGAGAAAGAGAGAGGATGATGACGTTTAAATGGACTTGGTCGCGCCAGTTGGGACTGGGGAGAGAAGGTCGCCGGCTGGTCACAGATCAATAGGGATTTTATAGTTTAGCCCTTATAAGAATTTTATATTATAAATAAGTCCTCTTGGTCCCAATTTTTTAACAGATAACTCCCTATAATATACAGTGAATCAGTATAAGGCCCCTAAAAATTATAAATAAGCTCATGGCAGTGTGACAAACAAGCCCCCAAAAAAAGTTTATTTGGAAAAAAAGTTGTGATCATGGGAACTTATTTGTAAATAACTGGAATGAGAGAATTTATTTATAATATCAAAAGTTTATAAAGGTTAAAAGGTAATAATCCTTAAAGATGCATTTTTAGGCATATTGTTTCTGGCTCCTATCATTTTTTTTTTCAGACCTTCACTTAACACCTTAATATCCTAACAAGATAAAATTATTAGATGTCAATACATTAACACATTAATATCTTACCTCTTATGGTGTAGTGTTATCCGTAAACACATTAACACCTTCATTTTAAAGGTGTTAGAGTGTTAACCTCTTAACGGTGTAACACGCGTTAACGTTTCAGTTCTCAAGGTGTCAAACGTGTTAAAGTATTAAGACCTCAACTCTGAAGCTTTAACATGTTATAATTATGGAACAAATAAAGAATGGATGAATAAAGTTGGAATCTGAGAAGAAAATTAATGGAGGGTAGGAAAGCAGCAGGCCTCCGATAATATAATAAAAAGCTGACAAAAAGTTAAAAATAATACCAGATCTCCTATAATAATTAGGCTTAATTAATTTTTATATTTTACAAAATATATATGTATTTGTAGATAAGACTATTTAAAAAGAGTTTTATAGGGATTCTTCTTAGTATAATACCCTGTACACGTTATCTTGTCAACGATCACCTTTGCTACCACCACCATTATCCATTATCAGTGTCAACTGCCCATGCCTACTAACGTTTACCAAGACTATTTAAAAAGAGTTTTATAGGGATTCTTTTGGTTGGAGCTTAAAAACTCTCCAGCAATACGGATATTAGGTATTGGTAGGTGCTAATCCATGGGATTACTTCTCCGGATAATCAGACGGACCTAAAATTCTCCCCTAATTAGATGAACCTATCGACATGTTTCAGAATTTATCTCCTTCTGTGAAAGATATCCGGGGTTCCGCTCGAATTAGAACTCCGGTCATTTATATATACTTGGCCGTTGTGCCACCCCTTAAAAAAACATTATATAAGGATTCTTCTTAATATAATACCATGTACATGTTATCTTGTCAATGGTCACCAATCTACCACCACCATTATCCATTATCAGTGTCAACTGCCCATGCCTACTACCATTTACCAAGACTATTTAAAAAGAGTTTTGTAGGGATTCTTCTGGTTGGAGCATAAAAACTTATCTTCTTCCGTAAAGGATATCTCGAGTTCCGCTCAAATTATACTTGTACATACTTGGCCACTGTGCCATCCCTCAAAAAAACATTATATAACGATTCTTCTTAATATAATACCATGTACATGTTATCTTGTCAATGGTCACCAATCTACCACCACCATTATCCATTATCAGTGTCAACTGCCCATGCCTACAACCATTTACCAAGACTATTTAAAAAGAGTTTTGTAGGGATTCTTCTGGTTAGAGCCTAAAAACTTATCTTATTCCGTAGAGGATATCTCGGGTTCTGCTCAAATTAGAATCTCGATCATTTGTATATACTTGTACATATCTGGCTGTTGTGCCACCCTTCAAAAATTGTATATGTAATGATTCTTCTTATTATAATACCGTGTACATGTTATCTTGTCAACGGTCACCATTTTGCTACCACCACCATTATCCACCTACTACCATTTACCAAGACATGTAGCTTGCTATGGTCCTTCACCCTACAAAGGGTCAACACATGTTGTTGCCTATATACGTATTGCAAATGAGGTTGCCCACTATATGCATTTTAGGTGTTGCCTGATTAGGTGCTGCCCGAACTCCCTCTATTTTTCTGCATTTGTTTTGTTTCCTCCCGTTCCTTGGCATGCGAGTGCTGAGTCTTATGCTCTACGAGACACTGGCGCGCTCTATGTTGATCCAAGTCTGGATCTTGAAGAAATTTGATGTTACTTGAGTTCTAAGCGTAATCCGTACGTCGTTTGCCGGCATGCGTCTCCGAGCCTCATCCTGGCATCTGCTGCTGTCATCGTGGAAACAGCTTATTCCGAGGATCGCCGGCACCTCAGAGGCGTGCGAGGTCTCAACTCCATCAAGTCCTCATCTCTCCGGCAGGATTGGGGTGGAACCCTTTATGTGATGTATTGTTCCGTGTGTTTTGTTCTTACCCAGTGTTATGTTGAATGTATCTTTTGTGGTCTTCCCCGCCTATATGGCAGGCATTGTACCCTCTGCAGCCTTCCTGTTGTTGTGGCTCTCTTGTCTTGTTGCTTTGTATCCTCCTTAGTTTTTAATTAAATGGCAGCTTTTATTGGCCAAGAAAAGAAGTTGCCCACTATGGATCATTTGCCTGCCATAAAAAAGTTTCCTTCAATTGTGTATTATCACTCTCACCTATCATTTATCATCACTTATTACTCGTCTACATTGTCCTTGTATGTCTCCACTTGTCATCTCTACCTGTCATCACGAATACCTATCACCAGAATGAGATTGTCTTAACTTGTGCGTCTAGATTTCTTAAATACATGAGATAGATATGTATGAGAGTATGGGTCATTTACCTTTGAATATGAGTGCACATGCACATACAGCTCGGTCTCATGTGTTTAGAGGGCGTTGGGCAATTTAGACACACAGGTTCAGATGATAGTTCCCCCCCCCCCCCCTCACTGTTGTCACTTGCAAATGTTGCTTGTCATTGCTGTCTATCCACCATGTATAGTTGCCTACCATCACGTAATACCGTAAATATTATTGAACTGGCTGCTTTGTACGGTTAGTTCACTTCTTGCCTCTCAATTGGAAGGTTTCAAATTCTGATTAAAGCCTAAAATTTCTCTTAGAATACTTATTCTAGTCTGTAGAATTACCTTATGATCAAGTGGACTTGGATTTCTTGTTTAATTAGATAGAATTATCGATCAATTCGAAATTATCTCCAACTCCAAAAGATCTCTCAGACTTTGCTCTTGGTGTCACCTGTAAATATCTTTGTCGGTTCACAAAATTTATACATATATCCCATGACCATTACATGTTGCTGCATATCCGCACATGCCATCATTGTTGTCAACTACTACTTGACACCGATTTTTGACCACCTGTTGTCACTAATCTTTTGTAACCCAATACCATTATCAGCTACCACTTACCATTCACCACTATCCTTCCTCGATTGCCCTTCTCTCGTAAAGACAAAGAGATTATATTTTTATGTATTTTTTGAATTTATATTGTTTGATTTAATTAAAAACATTACCAAACAAGTCATTATGATTTTTCAAAATCATCACATCTTTTTTCAAACATTCTATAGTGCAAAAATTATCATTTAATTTTTTTGTTATAATTTATTATCATAAACATATAAAAAGTGTTCCATTATCAAACATTATATATATATTTTTTATGCTTCACGATGAACTAGCCTAATTATTTATTTTGAACTCAATACTTCATTTTAAATTTCTACTTTGGGTAGCCCTCAACCATTGATTGAAGAAAGAGTAGGGGGAAAGAGGGTTATGTCTTGAAGTATAATTATGCACCTACAATCTTATAATAAAAAGTTAACATATGACAAAATACACTAAACATAACATCATTGTTATGGAGGATTATTCATATTTACTAAAGATATTAGGACAATCCACAATCATCAAAAATTTGTTAGATATTTTTTATTGCGGGAATTAAATGCCTCGTTAAAATAAGATATTTTAAAATATATAAAATATGTAGTCGAGTGATATATTGGTAGTGGAACATATGAAAGCCAAAGGCCTAACCAATATGTGTCATTATCTTTACCAAATGTCTAATATTGATCATTGACATGGTAGCAAAATTTTAAAAATCTTACTCTTAGTAACATTCTTTACACTTTTAGAGTTTTAGATTTCAAGGCAGCAATCAAGAGATTTTCTTAGGGGTGTGCACGGTTCGGTTCGGTTCGGTTCAAATCAAAGTTCTCTATTTTATTCATATTAAATATATACATATATATGTATTTAATATTCAAATTAAAATTTAAAAATACATATTTATACATAAATATATATATATAATACTAAAATATTATGATATTTATATATATAATGTTAATATAATATATCTATTTATTTAAGAATCAATTTATTCGATTTTTCGGTTCGGTTCGGTTTCACAACTTTGTGAAGCCGAACCGAACCGAATATGACCCCAAACCGAACCGAACCGAATTGAATCACTTGGTTCGGTTCAGTTTTTCGGTTTGAACCGAATTATGCACAGCCCTAGATTCTCTTGTATGTAAATTGAGAAATCGCGTTATACATATATTCCAAGTCCTTGTTAAACCTTTTTAATTCTTGTTAATCTTTGTTTGTTGCTCTATCACTAATGATAAAAAAAAATTGTTGGATAAAAATGAACAAATATAACTTATCTTTTTCATTTCAATATAATATTCGAACTGGAGGTCAAAGATACAGAGCCAACACTTGCGTAAGGAAGCAAATTATTTCCAATGTCTACTAGCATTTGCACTTTTAGATTAGGATAATATGATCTATTTAAGGTTAATACCTATTGATGCAGTCGAGACTCAAATGCCATGTGAGTCTGATGGGGCAAGTCCAATTGGATGCATCCCACACAAGTATCATTTATCAATGGACTCCCTAGTGTGGTCCTAGGGTACCACTCTCTAACACGAAGCAAGTACAGGGACATGCATTAGTGAACGAGTGGCGAAGGTGGGTAGTGAGAACTTACCTTGATTTGATACTTTCAAGCAATTCTTCACCGCTAGTGCTCTTCATTGGATGAGTCTTTTTTCTCGCTCTTTTCTCATTTTTGGATTGCACCTTCATCAAAGTTTTCTTGCATTAATTCATATTTTATTTTATTTTTCATCGTATTTCTTTGCAGATCATAACATGCATATTCCTACTCACCTTTTTAAAAGTAGAGGGAAGACGAATTCAACTAGGATAAGTACATGCTAGTTCCTTTCTTTGCATTCATAAAATTGATGGTATCCTGAAGTTGGTTCTATTCTTATTCATTTTGTTTATGTTTTTGGTCATTTTGCAAGAAGAATTGACAGTTAGAAAGGAATCCTTTTTCTTTGGTTGGCAAAAGGGAGAGGAGGACTTTATCACATCTCTCACTCTTCTGAGTGTCCCACAATCATTTTACCTTATTGTCATCAATTAAAATAGCATGTTAGTATAAAAAAAAAATAGCAACTGTAGCGGTCAGAAACTGGTCAAACGACGATAACCTCCGATTAGATCTTTTGGTTACTCGATAGAATTTGTAAGATTAGAAACGTCCAGAGTAGAGTCTACAAGAAGAAAAAGAAACGTCAGAGGACCTCTCATTCTCTTGGAGAACAAAACCTTCCGATACCTAAGCCAAGTTTTGAAAGAGAGATGATTTATTGGAGTTCAATGTAGTATTGAACATACTTTTTATAGAAGAGGGTCAACGATATATATAAGCCTTGTCTTGTGTGGCATCATGGGAGCCGTTGCCCCTAGCAGTTAATTGGCCCACAATCCACACTCCTTGATCGAGGGGGTTGTGAGATACTGGGCTAGGAAGAGGGATCTCCTCTCGTGATCAAGGGAGCAAATTGTGTGGACCTTCCTTAAGTGGGTGGTTACGTCGTTAGACTGCAAGACTTGCCTAATGGCGGAGAGGAGTTGTATATCGACCGTGGGAGTCTTCAATCCCTCGGCAATCGGAAGGAAGCGGCCTTTTAGTTCAAGCGTCTGGCATCTCCTTGTTGAAGGACTTTGGATTTTCAAGAGGGATGGCTTCTCTCGTTACTCGGTAGATGTTATATCATGGATCTCAAACATATTAATTTGTTAATGGGTCAAGATTAATTAAGTCTAATTAGATTTAGATAAGTCTAATTAAGTCAATTAATATATCAAAATAATTTAAATCTATTTAATATTTATTTAATAATATAATAATATATTTAGAATGGGTAAGTCATTAGTTAAGTCAAAACAAGTCCAATAAATTCATTAGTGACCAAATTAGGAAACTAGTTGATTTTCAACACTTAGTCAAATTTTTGGATCTGAAAACTGTGAGAAAGTACTGTTTTGTGAGTGAAATAACTTCACACACAAAAGTCCAAAAATGACATGACATGTATAGTTGGAAAGCGGATATAAAATACTACAACTTTGTCAAAAGGATCAAAAGCTAATTTCGACGTTTAACAAGTCAAATCTGATGAGGTTTATGAGAAGAAATATATTCTACGCGAAAATTTGAATTCCTAGTTTTAATCGAAACGCTTTAACTCGTTAGTTAAGGAAGCTACAGTTTGAGTTCGACTTGAAAACTTTGACGGACAAATACATAATTAATTGTAAGAGAGTTATATATGTAATTATCTCAAAAAAAGAAGCTCTATCACTTATATTCTTACCAATGTCTATCATATGTTTATCTTAATTTGAAGTATGTTAAAGATTAGGTTGTCCTTATTAATCTTTTCAGTCCTAAATTATTGTATGTACATGGATGTGGGAATTTTGCATCCTTAAGTCTAACTTCTCACATCAAATTGACATACAAATTAAAATGTGATCATCAATAGTCGCTGATGAGGGATGATTGGGATATGGCCCAATCATGCCCATTTAACCAAAGGCCCACGATCCACAGGTATTTACACGAGGGTACCACGTAAGCTCTCTTGGTACCTCGACTGGCGAGCTAAAGACTGAGACCTAAAATGCATGGGCTCTAAGTCCCAGGAAAGTCAAGCCAAGAAGACCGACATATCAATCGGTGAGCTTCGAGACCACTGATATCTCGGTTGTATCTATTATTATACTTATAATCCAGTTCAGTCATTCAAACTCACTTTGGATTTTATGAACTTATATATTTTGTAAATTTGATTAAAAATTGATAAAACAAGGTGAGAATTGAGATCATTGATGCATAAAATATTATTTTAGAAATCATGTTCGATTATTTTTTAAAATTAAAATAATTTTTTTATATTAATACAAAATATCATTTAATGGGTTATCATTATCTACCTCAAGAACACGAAGAATACTCTCCTCTAATGTTTTTCAATCACTTTTTAATATTTTAATCTAGATTTTCTTGTGATCTAAGACTTCTTCCACGACCTTTAAACCTTAAAAAACAACAATCGATCTATTAGAATCAGTTTCTAAAGAGAATTAAATAAAAACACTTTTCTTTCTCACGAAGAACATCATATTTTTACCTCTTATCTTCGGACTGTGTGAAAGAGACCTTATACACGATACCAAGACTTCATATATATTCTTTTGGAAAATTTATAATACACACCTCTTCGTCTTCACTATATATACATTATTTTCACTTTGAATTTTTCAATTGACTCTGTATAATATTTCGTACGTATGTCATTCCATGTTTTTAAAATAAGTGATTTTTTGATCAAATCTTTGATTGATTTTTTTAAAATTTAATTCGAGTTATATACTCGAATGTATCTTTACCCGTCTTTAACTAACTATGGTGCTGACCATCCAAGCCTTCATCACCCTCAACATCGTCACTATAGGCACCACGTTCAGAGGCTGCCCCTGCGCTGGCATCTTCCTCTTCTTCTTCTTTTTCTTCACCGGATCTCCCTCCTTCCTTCCTTCCTCCTTGCTTGGTATTGATCGGTGCTGAAACCCTCCAAAGGTTTGCTCTACTCGCTAGGGCTTTGGGAGGTTGAGGGAGGGTGGAAGAAGGTTCATTCTCTGCTCTCTCACCCTCTTCTGCTGCTATGCTGGGGAGGGGGAAGAGTCCAGTGTGCGGAGGTGGGAGTGGAAGAACCCTAGGGTAGGATAGATCTCACCACCGAGGATAAAGGGAGAATTTAGAGAGAAAAAGAGGAGGGAGGAGGAGACAAAAGGTGCAGAAGTAACTAGAGAGGGAGAGAGAGACAGATTTTTATCACTCATAATTTTTACTCAGTAGGATTATTAATAATAAGGTGAAAACATAAGGGGCAAAATGTGTAATTAGCTATGAAAGAGGGTTACATATGTAATTGTTCCTTTTTTAAACACAAAAATGATGGATCTTTTTTGTTAACAAAAAATGCTGGAGCTATTCCTTATGGAAAGTATCTGTAATAATATAGAAAATACAAAGGTTACATCAGAATATGGGAGCTTCTAGTATATATATCCAATTATCTTGCCGATGTAACAAGTGAGCGAAAGAGAGAGCGCGAGCGAAACCCGTCCGGGCACAGCAGCGTCGTCGGCAGCAGTAGCGCGAGCGCCGGAGAGCGGGATGGCGGCGGCAGCCATGGCGGTAGCGGAGGCCTCCGACGGCCCTGTGATGAGCATGATGAACAAGCGCCTGCGCGCGCTGCGCAAGAAGTACAACCGCATCGTGCAAATGGAGGAGTCCCTCGCCCTCGGCCGATCCCTCAACAAGGAGCAGGAGGAAACACTCCGCTCCAAGCCCGCCGTCGCCGCCCTCATCGACGAGTACGAGAAGCTCCGCCAACCACTCTCCGCCGCCCTCCAGGAGGAGCTCTCCCTCGCCCGCCCCTCCCCATCCCCCGCCGAGGCCGAGGACCAGCCGGAGAAGAGCCAGAGCCGGACGCCGCCGCAGCAGGAGGAGGAGGAGGAGGCGGAGGGGGGCCGCCCGGAGCCCCACCATGGCGACCTCTACGGGGCGATTGAGGACCTCCTCCATTTGCTCTACTTCGGGTGCCTCTTCGATGTGAGGCCGCAGAACGAGTTCGCGTCCATGATGTTCGCGCGCGCGCACGAGCGCCAGAGCTGCCTGACCTACGACTACGTCACCGACGATTCCACGGGGTTCCTCCGGGAGGACGACCTCGACCTCATCTCCTCCCTCGGCGGCCTCATCACCTCCAGGGCTCCCCACTCCGAGGTCTCCCACAAGAACGCCCTCCTCGGGTGCGTCCAGCACGCCAAGTTCTGGCTGTCCAACTCCGACCAGCCCGTTCGACCCGGCTCTCCCGTCACCTGTATCCAGATGCTATATAGGGTTCACTTGTTTGGTTTTTGTTGTTCTGTTTTAGGGATTCTGGTAGGGTTTTGTTTTTAGTTGGTGGGATTTGGGGATTTGTTGCAGTACCTTAATTTGTCGTACAGATGCGGGGTTGAGGGAGCGCCTCAACAGGATTTTGGCATCGGACTACTTCACCAGGACGCCTGAGTTGATGGCTCCAGTTGATGTTGTGGCAGCTATGGGAAAGTTAGCTGCTTGCCAGGTTCAGGTGTCTGATTCTGCAGAAGCACCATCGCCTTCCCTGGCTGAAGACCTTCCACCTCATTATGAGGACGAGGTGAAACTTTTCATTGCTTTTTTCTTCGTTTTATTGTGGTTGCCTGCACGTAGTCCCGTTTATTCCCAACTGTTTACTGCAATCTACATTCATCTCAAGGTTATTAATTTCTTTTTTCACCCATCCGGTTTGCATTCTGCTTCATTGTATTGGCAAGTGAGCTTGTCACTCACTTGGTAGAATGAAGCTTCCACACTTTTAGGGGAAAAACGGGCTCTTGATATAAGAAATTAGAACATTTTATGTAATCTTTGGTGCTTCCAAACATTGCATTAAGGGACATTAGATGTAGGTGATTGGTGTACTTCTCGTCAGCTTGTCGGTGACACCTGAACTGGATATATTGAGGCTTAGAATGTTATAGGCTAGTGGCATGTTCTTCTGGGGCTCGTCAAACTCTCCAAAAGAGGGGCAGGTTTTTTGTCTTACCAAAAGAAAATATGGTTTTCTATATGTTTTTAAATCATTGGTGCTTGATTTGTTGTTGTCCTTGCATTTATTTTTCAACTTCAAAACATTTAGCACCCGAGGTGATGCGTTTTAATCTCAAAGCTGTTACATTGCTGTGTGCAACAAATGATGCCAGATCCTCTTAAGGAAAGTCCACCTTCCACTTCCAAACCCTTTGTTGCCTCTTTTTGGGGAGATCTAGAGCTTGGCACCATACAAGAGTGTGAAAATGAAGTGGACAGCTGGTCATGAAACTTCACTAGAAACCTTGGATCCCTAGATAAACGAATGACATTGAACTTTGAGGGATTAAAGATGATGACATTGTAGGTGTTCTACCTAAATTGCACATAAAAAAGATAAACGAGAGAACAGTAAATGGATTTGTGCTAGAATAACATATGCTAAGCAGAACAAACGACCTAGACCATATTGTAAGCTGGAGAAATCTTGCATCCTGAAAGAAGGTACTCTTATTAGATTGAATGCAAGGTGCAATGTTAATGGGGTGCTTCAACTAGTGGTTTACTTATTTTTATGTAGAATTGAGGCTTTGTTTTTCTTGAGTCTTGCAGAGAAGTGACAGACTTGCAGTAGATTTTGAAGTATTTGTGACTGCTGTCTCTTGCACCTTTTTCAGAGTGTTTTCTTTGGGGTTTTAGTCTGTGTTTGTGTTCAGGTGGTAAAGGAATCATTTTCCAAATGCAATTGCACTACCTTTATTTATATTGCTAAAAAGTTTGTAGTGAAATCTTCATTTCCTTAAAAAATATACTACTAGTGGTAGGCAGTTTGATAGACCAAAAGTTACTCATATTAACCATATTTTTAGTAGGGCATCTCCTAGTATGGTTTGAGCTTAGAAGCAGGATTCACTCATTTTGCCACTGCTCCTAAAAACCTAGAAGGCATGATCGGCATGGATCGGATTGATGCGATCGGTTTTGATTGGAACTGGTCCCATCTCGATCCCCAATCCACTGGTCTAGGCCGGGATCAATTAGGATCGGACTGGGATCGGACCAATTATAAAAAAAAAAAAAAAATAGGGGACTGGTCCGTATTGGCTTGGGATCGGTCAGGATAGGATTAGATCGGTTTGAACCGGGCCGGTTTGTGCCCGATCCCTGATTCTTCCTACCTTGCCTAAAAGTGCTTCCAATCTCCCTGTTGATGCGGGATGGCTACGGGAGTGACATGATGGATGCATGCAAACTGAGATCAACGTGGCATATAAAATAATGGCAAATATAGAATGTGGCAACCAAAACAATCTAGGAGAAACCACACTGTAGAATTATCCCTCACAATGAGGAAGCATAGGATTGAACAATAGTTTGGACCAAGGAAGGCAAGATCAGATCAGATTGGCCAATCCGATTAGTTCTGATTCGAATCGATCCGATCCTGTGCCTTGATCCACTGGTCTGGACTGGGATCAATAGGGATCTGTTCAGGATTTGTCTGGTATCGGACCAGTTTTTTAAATAATTTTAAAAATAAATGTGGGACCGGTTTGGATCAGCTCAAGATCAGTCCGAATCGGCTGATCTGATCCATTTGGACTGGGCCGATCTTTGCCCAATCCTTGATTCTTCCTACCTTGGTTAGGACTACTGATGTCCTAGGCATCAAATCCACGTGCAAATATTCGATCGGAACCACTAAATGGGTCCCTCACAAGCACACAATTTGACAGTCCACAAATAGCAGGCTAGGTATCCTACTGCTTGAACGGTGACAGACTCAAACATATTTTGGAAAAGCAAGTGGGGAAGGCTAACATGCACTTACCGACTCGTTGGAAAGTGAGGCACACATACCGAGATAGTGGGGATCCCGCAAAAATATTAGTATGGATCATCCTAGGAGCATAAAGCCAAGACTGCTTCCTGCTGTGCTGATTCTGAAATAGCCACATCGTGTGTCGGACGGACCCCACATAGGGACAATGCAGGCAGGTTGAGGAAGGTGGTGTGGGCGGTGGCCAGAAGGAGCCATGTTCCCAGACGTCACGCAGATTGGTGGGTGGGAACAAAGCCCATGCAGGGCACATTCGGCGAGGTGAAACTCAGCAGGGTGGGGAGGAACCCTTGTGGGCATTGCGTGGCATGACCTGCAGCAGTGGGCGGCTGCAAGCGCCACGTAGCGGAGGTGGATGCAAGTGCCAGCTGGCACGGACAAAGAAAGGGACTGGTGGGAGGGGTGAATGCCATGTGGAAGTGATGGGCGGGAAACGCCCAGGTGCTCCCATTTGAGGGGGCACGGGCCAGCATGCGTGTCGCTTTGTGGCACCACGTGGCGCATGGATGGCGACAGATTCACCCCTTTTCTGTCAGCGTTCTGTGGAGAGAGAGAGAGAGAGAGAGAGAGAGAGAGAGAGAGAGGATGGCGGCACAGGGGTTTCTCACCCCATCCTTTCTCGGGATTCACGAACCACACACAAACGAGATTAATTCTCAATTCCAAAGAGAAGGATTACAAGAGTTTATATAGAGACCTCAAACCCTAATGACACCCTAACAAACAATGGCCAAAATACCCTAAAATCCAGAATAAATGCCGAAAAGCGCACAATAAATCTAGCAAAAATATAAAAGACTCTAAATGGGCCTCTAACCGGCGAAACAAATGCTCAGTTGACTCCCTAACTGCTGAAGCGCATCTCAGTCATCAAATGAACTATCGCCACAAATCGAAGCCTCTGTCGCTGATGAAGTCCTCAGATGACGATAAACATGCACCGGGTCCGTGCTCTTGTGTCCTTACTGCATGTTCCCTATCCTTCTCCTACAGGGAATTTGAATGATAAAGTAGAAGATCTAACTCTCGTCTCATTCACATTATCCTTCCCATTGCAGCTTCATGCTTGTAAGGGTGTGAGCCACCACTCATACAGTATGTATGTGCTAGTTGTATACACCCAGTATCCTAAATAGTTATAATGCACACACTAACACTAAGGATAACTGGATATGATTTCTATGGCGTTTTAAAGAATGTTAGTTACATTCGGTGTTGCCTGGCATGTGCGAAATATAATGCATCTGAACTTTGACAATTTTAAATCTAAGTTTTCATTGATTACTTAGTTTTCCACAGAAGTATGGCACTGGTACTTACTGTTCGAGGCTTGTTGATATGTTTATTTCTGTAAGTGGGTAGTCCCACAAATTCATTGAATGGCAGAAAAGAAGGGGAGGTGGTATTGTATGCATCCTTCAGTACAAAACACACCACCCAAACCAAGGTGGTGCGACACTCACCAGTCACCACTTCCTACCTACCCAAGAAACCTAAGTAGTTCATGTTATGTAAAAGTTTAGCCCATTCCAACTCACTATCATGCACCACTTCCTACCTACCTAAGAAACCCTAAGCAGTTCAGGTTATATAAAAGTTTAGCCCATTCCAACTCACTATCATGAAAGAAACTAAAGACCATTTCTAAAGATCTACCCTTCTAAAATCCTATTATTCCTCTCCCTTAAATGGCCAAATGTTTGCATGCAGAACCAGTCACCAAGCCTTGTAATCTCCCTTGAGAACCCACCTATGATCGCTGCCTTGAATAAGCACGTCCACTCTGCCAGAGAGCCATCGTCTCTATCTATCCTCTGGAATACCTATAGCGGTGCCCCTGTACAGAAGAGTAGCTGATGAAGAGATGATCCAAGTCTCCTTCCCTTCCCCACACAACCAGCACATTGATATGATATCCTCTAAATGATCATGAGTGGGTAGCTTACCATGAGAAATCTCCAAATTAGGGCCTTCACTTTCACTGGAGACTTTAAGTGCCAAACACAGGATGCCAAAAGGTGGTACATCCCCCATTAGATATGAAGCCATATGTTGATCTACCCTGGTTGTCTGATTCTCATCATGTAGGTCCCTCTTGAATGTTTGAATCATACTGCTGCCTGCAGGCATATCGTCAAACATATCAACCACAACTGCCGAGGTGGCTCCCAAGGTGTCCAAGGAAATACTATACCGTTGAAGGTAACTCCCCTTTAGAGAGACTCCGTCACACCACTTATCCAGTTGTCCTTCCAAAATACAAAATTGAATCCCTTGCCCGCTGCCAAGGCTAGCCTCAATGCTTTCTTGCATGACATCTCTAGCCGGAGGATGCCTTTCTTTGCTATAAGGAGATATTCCTTGAAGTGCTTGGCTGAATATCCCACGCTTGGGGTTTTCTATAGTACTTCTGTTGCATAGCCGATTTACCAAATTTTCTAAGAAGAGCCAAGTTGAAGCCTTGAACATTCTTGAATCTTGACACCGAGATCTTTGCTTGCCTTGCTTTACAAGCCCCTCCCCTACTTAATATCGTGCCATCCTCTGCATCTACCCCCACTGCCATGATAGAAAAACCTACATTAAGTAGATCTCACCTTCCTTGCCACTACCTAAGGGATTTTGAATGAGGACAAGTAGTAGAATGCAAGGAAGGCAAACTCGGGGATCGGACTCGGATTGGCCGATCCGATCCAATCCCAGCCGATCCGGTCTGGTTCCCCCATTTTATTGTAAAGAAATGTTAAAAAAATTATAAAAAATATATAAAAAAATCGAGTTTTAATTATCATGACCTTGGATTCAGTTTGACCATTGAGCCAAGCTAAGTTAACCTAAATAACAAATAGATGAGATCAAACTAGTATTCTTTTAAATGTTAAATCTTCTTTTATTTTTATCCTCACTTTCCATTGACTAAAGATAAATTTTACTAGATCAATATAATTTTTTATACCCCAGCTTCCAACTTCAACCCTACTAAAAATATTTTGAACACCTGTTTTTTCTGCAGAATTAATTGGGCCATGATGGTCTCAATAGTCTATAAAAGTGTACTGAAGCAAACTTTGATCCGATTCAATTAATTGGTTAAAATGAATCTGATTTCAACATGGATTTAATTCCATGAAACAAAGATCAGGATGGGTTAAATAATTTGATTGTTTCAGGTTGCCTTCACCCCATCCAACCCATCTAATTTGCATCCCTGAACTACTTGCATGAACATGGATTTAATTCTATGAAACTAGCTGTTGGGCTACGGATCGGCCGATCCGGGCCGATCCCAGCCGATCTGTCCGATCCCAGTATGGGAATGGGGAGTCGGGGCTCGGGATCGGATCGGTCCGGCTGAAGATCGGTGGATTGGCCGAGCCGATCCGATCCGATCTGCGCTGATTCTACCTTCCATGGTAAAATGAGCAAACTGGATAGCATTGGAGCCTTCTTTTCCATCCTACCTATCTGATCCTGCACTTTTGCATAATAATCCTCACCTAATCACTGCACTGGTAGATAACCCCAAGAAAGGCATGGGAAAACTTACCTTGCACCCCCAGATCAATTAGTATTGCCCCCTTTATTGCCTCATGCTGCGTGTTCACTTTGCAATGACAGTGTCTCAAAGTTTACTTACAGCCTATTCACTTCCTTTAAAAGTTCAAGCAACAGTCTAATATGTGCTTCCGCTACTCTTCCCCAGTCACAAAGAGAATAGAACTGGTGAGTTCTTATAAAAATAGCCCAGGTACAGTGTTCATGGGCCCAGCTTTGATTGCTTGAACCATTTTGATCTGTCTGATTTGGTCTACCCAAGCCAACAAGGCTTCTCTAGTTGGCTCATGGTGGTAGGTTCATTCAAGCTGGCCCACTATGTTAGGCCCATGCAACTCACTGCACGTAACAAGACCTTTCATAAAGTATGTACTGTGTAGTACACTTTCTATCAAAGAGTCATAGAATAATCCGATATAGGATAACATCCTAAAAAATCTGGCACCATCCCTACGTAAAAAGAAGACTATGTATGTCTTAGGAGGAAAATTTGTTTGAGTTTTCCTCTTTTTGTTTGAAATTTCCCCTTTGTTTTGTTCAAATCCTCATTGACTTGAGCATCAAAGTTTTTTCAACCGGGTCATTTTGAGGGGCCTCTCACCTTTTTGTTTTGCAGAGGCCATAGGGGCCAATGACTCAATACCATAGCTTTGCTTCCACCTCTGCTGCTGTAGCCGAGCTGCCACACCTCTGTGCAGCTCATCTACTGTGGCTTATTCACCTTGTTTGGCTAGTCCAGGAAGCCTACAAGCTCCTGGAAACTAGTTAAAATGGCATCTGGAAACACGTTTAAGTTGAGATGAATGAGAATACTAAGACATAATAATTGCAAGATCTCGAGGGATAGAATAAGAAATAAAAATATTTAGGAGGCTTGGCATGATGCACAGAATGAAGTTAAAGCAAGAGAGTAACATTTGAGATAGTTTATCCATGTTAGCTGTGAGACCAAAAATGGCTTCCATTTAAGAAAAATTTATCCTTCCAATCAATATTGTTAAAAAAAAAGAAAAACATATCCATCCAGGTTGGGCATAAAGTGCCAGCAGGGAAAGAATTTACAAATTCAGAAGATCTGGCCCTTTCAGTAAATGCCAGGATGTCTAGGACTCTGTGAGACTTGGTTTTCAATCTATCTTTCCTTTTGAAAAGAATTTAAAAGATTTAGGTTTTTTCAAAAAAATCTCTTTATTTTTATTGTAGACTTTGAGAACTTAGAATTAGCTCTTAGGGAGTCTAGGATTTTGGATCAGACAAGTGGATCCGTGAATTTGACCTTTCCCCACTGACTTTGATCAGTGTTAATTGCGTCAATAACCAATTAGCAACTTTTTATTAACCGTCCGTTGATGTCCTTGAAATAAAATACATGACAAGAAAGCTAGACATTGCATCATACACAATAAAGAAAACAAGTTTTGCTTTAGACATTTGCATGAAATCTGTGAGTTCGGTGTCCATTCTTTTGGAATCCCTTTAGAAATCTTAAAGGATACCCTAAAAGATACTTGGAGGACTTTACACCTATATGAAGGCGTGCGAGCCTACTAACTTTAAAGGTGTTAAGAGAATATGCTTTTTAGCAAAATCCTCATTAAAATCCTTAAAATGACATTAAAGAATTTGACAGTGTCTTTTGCATTAAAGAATTTGATAGTGTCCTGTAGGCATCCTTTTAGAAATTCTTAAGCAATCATTAGAATTAGATGAATTTGGGTAACATCTTCTCTTTCTTTTTGATCTCTCTTTTTTTTTTAGGAATTTACAAGGAAAAGACTTAGTTAATAGGGCATAATGGCCACCACGTAACTAAGAATATCTTTTTAAAACTTAATGGTCTTCCAACGAGTATGAATGAACTAATAACTTTATCGGCTATTCAACCAATATGAATGGACCGAAACCCATTTATTTTGATTTTTAAGTTAAATACATTTAACTTGGTCAACATATCCACCATTTAAACAAATGAAATTAAACATACATCAACCGCACGTAAAATTTTATTTAAGTCCACTTTATGTACACATCAAGTTACATCAATTTTGGTCATTCCGCCAATAAGAATGAACCATTAAAATTTGGTTACTCTATCAATTAAGAGTGAATCACATAAATTTTGGTCATTCCACTAATAAGAATGAACCAAGAAGATGACTATGGTCACTCTACCAACAAGAGCGAACCACAAACTTAATGGTCATTCCACCAGTAGGAATAGACTACTTAATTGATTAGTTGAATAGCCATTCAACCCATATGAATGGACCATACTTTTAATTAAACTTCGACCATTTAAACAAGATGGATGGATCGTTTAATTAATTAAAATGGTTACATTGTTACAAAATTAAGATGGTTTAAGGTCTTTCATATGTCACGCATGGCGGATCTTTGAGGCATTGACGAATGGAGCTCGGACGGTGCTTGAATGGCTTGATTCTTCACCAAACAGGGCAGCAACACTTTGTCGGCAACCTACCAAAAATCCTCCCTCGTAGCAGCCCCCCATGGGGGTATTTATAGTGTGGGAAGGGAGAGAGGCGTGAGAGAGAGAGATAAAGAGAGTGAGGGGGCCAGTGGCACCCCCTTCCAGTGGGGGGAGCTATCGATGGCTCCCTTCCCTCCTTTCTTTTCCTTTTTTTTCCTTTTCCTCCTCTTACTCTCTCTCTCTTAATGGGAAGACTACTGTTTGGAACCTGACCTAGATACATCTCTCCTATGTCGGATTATTCGGAAATCCATTTTTTTTTGTTTATCTAGAGGATTTATAGGTCGGTTTTATATTTTATCGGACTATGAGAGCTTGGGATTAGCCCTCAGGGAATCCGGGACTTCGAATCAAGTGAAGATTCGAGTATATGACCTCTCTCCACTGACCTTGGTCAGTGTTAATTACGCTGAGCGACTGCTCGGCAACCCTTGATTAACCGTCCGTATGATGCCCTTATAAAATGCAACATTACTACTACTACAGGCAGCACATACATATGAAGATGTATTTTAGGTTAAACTCTTGGCCTCACCCAAGTTTAGGATGTGTTTATATGATTCTGGATTGATTCCAAACTATCTGGATTAATTCCAAGTATATTGGATTGACTCCAAGTATTCTGGATTGATTCCAAGTATTTTAGTCCCATAGGGGTATTTTTGTAATTATGCCGAGTTGGAGGGTATAGGGAGATTATGGTTATTTAAGTGTATGAAATGAGTTTTAATGGTTTAGAAAGGTTTCAAAACCTTAGGAGGTATTTTAGAGTTATTTCAAGTGTGTTTGGATTGTAAGGGTATTTTGGTAATTTTGCCCAAATTGGATTTTTAGACTTAAAGTCTATTTTTATATTTTTTTTGAGATTTTTATTTATTTTTATCATATTGAGGGTATTTTGGTAATTTTACCCATCTTATTAAGGTTTGGAGGGTATTTTGGACATATGAGAGATTTTGATATTTTTAAGAATTTTCTGTGATTTTTACAGATTTTTAACATGTGTGAGGGTATTTTTATAATTTGTATTAAGCTCTAGGGGCATTTTAGTCATTTCAGAATTTTATATATTTTCAGATTTGGTTTTCTGTTTTTTACTGGTTTTTACTGAATTTTACTGATTTTTTTATTAATTTTACTGATTTTTATTAATTAATTAGGCATATGAAGGATATTTAAGTTATATTTTGGATTTATGTAATTTCCATATTTTGTTTTCTGATTTTTACTGTGTGTTACTGATTTTTACAGAATTTTTCTGACTTTTATATTTATTTTATTAATTTTAGATAATTTTCGCAGATTTTATTAATTAATTAAGTATGTGGAGTATTTAAGTCATTTTTAACTTGAGTATATTATTTTATGAGTTAATGTTTCATTATTAAGTTTTAATTATGAGTCTAAGATTAGTTATGTATGGGATGAGGCCAATGATATTTTAGAATATTTAGTTATATGTTTTATGTATTTAATTAGTTATAAAACTAATTATTTTGCATATGAAAATATAGTAACATAGTGTTACTTAAATATTAAGTCCATGAACACACATGCACACACATATGCTCAAAGAACATCATGGGCATTTCATTCATTATTTCGGCATAATCCCGTCTTATAGAACGGTGATTTTACAACATAAATTTGGCAGAGCTTCCCCTTAGGAATAAACCTTAGGAAGAGAGCCCTCCAAGAAAATATCGCCTCCAAATCGTAGCAAACCAGGGCAAGAGCACCGGATTTGGTCTTCAAACTGGCAGAGTTTCCCCTAGGAATTTTTTGGGCCTCCTTACCCCTTGGGGGGTATTTATAGGCTTCAAAGCCTTAACCGGTGGGGGTACCCACCGGAATGCTTGAGGTGGGGGTTACCCACCGGTTTGGCTTGAGGTGGGGGGTACCCACCGGTTGCCACTTCCTCCTCCCCCTCTCTTTTTTGATTTTTTTAATCACATGGGTGAGAGAGATGGGAGAGAGCATATTAAAAAGAGAGAGAGAGAGAGAGAGGGGGGGACCCCCACCGGTTCCAACCGGTGGGGGGATGGCCACCGGTTGGACCCCCCACCGGTTGGGAACCGGTGGGGGGTCTCCCCCACCGGTTTTGGGCAACCGGTGGGGGGGTTCTCCCCTCCCCATGCTCCTCTTTTCCCACCTTTTTTTAGCTCTTAATGAGCTTTGGGCCAGATTTTGGGTATTGGCCAAGTGTGAAAGGGGTTTAGCCCCTTAATTTCAGACTTTGGCCAAGTGTGAAAGGGGGTTTTAGGATGGGGTTAAGAGGGTTTCCACATGGGATTCTCAACCCATGTGAATGGGGTTAAGATCCCCCATTAAACCTCTCATTAAACACCCCTCCCCATTCTTTGAATTTAATAATGGGAGAGAATTGAGGGACTCTCCTCCCCCCCCCCCCCCCCCCCACCGGTTTCTCCCTTGGAACCGGTGGGGGGTCCCCAACCTGTGGGGGGGGCTTCCCCCCTTCTCCCTTTTGATTTAAAAAGGTTCTAACAAATGCCCCCCACGGGACATGTGCCGGAGGTGAAGACGACGGTGCATGTCCCGTGCCCCATTCGGCTACAAGAATCATCATTTTGCATGCTTGAGGAATTCTCAAATGCGGCATGCCGGTATTGTCTTGATGAATTCCCGTTTCTCGCCTTATGTATTTACGGCTATTGGGGGAAGTCAACCGCTGTCTCATATATGCCAGGCGATACATTGCTTTGGCTTGCTGTGCGTATGCCCCATCTGAGCTTATCTGGGTCTTGATGACGCTCAATTTTGGTACTTAGACACCTCAAACTATGTCCAGGAAGTCCTGTTTTCATAACTTTTCGACTTTCCGAATATATTTAAAAGCGTCTACCCCTCTGATTATGGGAATCCTCTTGGCCTTCGCGACTTGGAGGTTCTGCGAGAGTTTATGCCACTTGAATCTTTCGACGTTTACTTGGATTCTAGGAGATCTCTTGGCCTTCACGACATGGAGACTCCTTAAGAACACACATGCAAGTCGTTTAATTCTTCCGGCATTTGCTCTATCTTGGGGTATCAGTACCTTATATTGGCATTTCCAGGAGGTCCGCACGAAGTGTTCTGGACTGGCCTAATATCTGGTTCATAGCAATTTGACTTTGTCCTATGACCTTATTAGGACTTGGTCAATTTTTGCTTTTCGAGACTTTTATTGTAGCTCTCTGGCGCTGACTTCATCTCTCTATCTTCTTGTAACTTGTTGTCTTTGTCTTCATGGCCTTCATGGGAGTTCCTCATATGGCAGGGCATGGGGAGGACAATATCCCCTTCCTACTAATTGTCGAGTAACTCTTCGCCAAAGCGAGCTGAGACTGAAACTATCGAGGCAGGCTATGCAGTTCGGATTGCGGAGACCCCTATGCTCCAATATCAGAAGGACATTGTCCTTTCTGGTACCGTGGACGCCCATATCGCCGCTCTGCGTCAGCATGCATATATTCTTGAGGCTTCACTGGAGGGAGAACTCCCATTTTGTGGCGACCATCGAACATCGCTTCGACTGATATTCCGGAGATGGAGTCAAATTTCTTCAACATGATTGAAGTTTTCCATTTGCTGAAGAACTCGGACTACCCTGCGTGTTCGTCTCGAACTCCAACATTGCTCCAGTGTATCGTAAATATTCTCCTGGAGATAAATGCTAAGTTTGAGTGGTACGGACCATTTATTATATGTTGCATGTATTCTCTCTTTCTTACGTAACTAATACTAGCGCCTTTTCAGGTTTTCACCAGTATTAGCCCCCTCTTATTTTTGCCTTTGCGCCCTTGCGGGTTTTCACACGGCGGGGTTACCCGATTTTGCCTAAAGTGCCCTTTCGGGTTTTCACCTTAGCTGGGTATAAGATATTTTTACCCTTAACCGACCCCTTTGAGGATGAGATCGATTAAGTCCGTCGGAGCACCTCATTTTTAAGCTCTCTTTTTTTCCTTTTTTTTTTTTATTTTATTTTATACAACTAATACTAGCGCCTTTTCAGGTTTTCGCCAGCATTAGCCCCCCTCTTATTTTTGCCTGTGCGCCCTTGCAGGTTTTCACACAGCGGGGTTACCCGATTTTGCCTAAGGTGCCCTTTCGGGTTTTCACCTTAGCTGGGTATAAGACATTTTTACCCTTAACCGACCTCTTTGAGGATGAGATCGATTAAGTCCGTCGGGGCACCTCGTTTTTAAGCCCCATTTTTTTTATTTTTTATTTCATTTTTTTTTTGTAGGGAATTACGATTTCCCTGAGAACCGCTCAGAAATATATGTAGGGAACTAAGTCTTCCCTGAGAACCGATAAGAAGTATGTGTAGGGAACTGAGTCTTCCCTGAGAACCGCTAAGAAATATCTGTAGGGAATTGAGTCTTCCCTGAGAACCGATAAGGAATCATATGTAGGAAACTGAGTCTTCCCTGAGAACCGATAAGAAGTATATGTAGGGAACTGAGTCTTCCCTGTGAGCCGATAAGAAATTATATGTAGGGAACTGAGTCTTCCCTGAGAACCGATAAGAAGTATATGTAGGGAACTGAGTCTTCCCTGTGAGCCGATAAGAAATTATATGTAGGGAATTGAGTCTTCCCTGAGAACCGATAAGGAATTATATGTAGGGAATTGAGTCTTCCCTGAGAACCGATAAGAAGTATATGTAGGGAACTGAGTCTTACCTGAGAACCGATAATGAATTTTATGTAGGGAACTGAGGCCTCCCTGTGAGCCGATAAGAAATTATATGTAGGGAATTGAGTCTTCCCTGAGAATCGGTAAGAAATATATGTGGGGAACTGAGTCTTCCCTGAGAACCGATAAGGAATATATGTAGGGAACTGAGGCCTCCCTTTGAGCCGATAAGAAATATATGTGGGGAATTGAGTCTTCCCTGAGAACCGATAATGAATTTTATATGTAGGGAATTGAGTCTTCCCTGAGAACCGATAATGAATTATATGTAGGGAACTGAGTCTTCCCTGAGAACCGATAAGGAATCATATGTTGGGAACTGAGGCCTCCCTGTGAGCCGATAAGAAATTATATGTAGGGAATTGAGTCTTCCCTGAGAACCGATAAGGAATATATGTTGGGAACTGAGGCCTCCCTGTGAGCCGATAAGAAATATATGTAGGGAACTGAGTCTTCCCTGAGAACCGATAAGGAATTTATGTTGGGAACTGAGGCCTCCCTGTGAGCCGATAAGAAATTATATGTAGTTTTCGAGAAACGGGGGCTCTAGGTAGCCGTGGATTTGGGATACAACGGCTCCCGAAGACCAAATATTTTGAGACACAATGCCCCCCAGAGGCGAATTCCGGGCTTTAATGCCTCCCGTAGGCAAAATATGAACTTCATGATTCAAAGCCTCCGGCAGGCGAAATATGAATTCTAGGATTTAAAGCCTCCCGTAGGCGAATTCCGGAGTTTAACGTCTCCCGTAGGCGAATATGAATTCCGAGATCCAAAGCCTCTCGTAGGCGAAATATGAACTCCGAGATTCAAAGCCTCCCGTAGGCGAAATATGAATTCCGAGATTCAAAGCCTCCCGTAGGCGAATATGAACTCCGAGATTCAAAGTCTCCCGTAGGCGAAATATGAACTCCGAGATTCAAAGCCTCCCGTAGGCGAATATGAATTTCGAGATTCAAAGCCTCCCGTAGGCGAAATATGAATTCTAGGATTTAAAGCCTCCCGTAGGCGAAATGTGAACTCCGAGATTCAAAGCCTCCCGTAGGCGAATATGAACTCCGAGATTCAAAGCCTCCCGTAGGCGAAATATGAACTCCGAGATTCAAAGCCTCCCGTAGGCGAAATATGAATTCCGAGATTCAAAGCCTCCTGCGGGCGAAATATGAATTCTAGGATTTAAAGCCTCCCGTAGGCGAATTATGAATTTTCAGGATATAAAGCCTCCTGTAGGCGAATATGGATTTCCAGGCCACCAAGGCACACCAGTGGGACTAGCGTATACCAGGGGCAATATTAGGGTATAATGTCCCTTTGGGGCGAATTCGACCGCCTTCAGCACGCCGATGGGACTATAGCATATGGGTATGCCGATGGGACTAATGTATGCCCAGGGAAGATTCAGGATACATTGCCTCCTCGGGGCGATAGGAAAATTTTCAACCCTTTTATGGCATGCCAGCGGGACTGGCGTATGCTCAGGGAAGACTTTAGGATACAATGCCTCCTTGGGGCAAAGAAAATTTTCAACCCCTTTATGGCATACCGGTGGGACTAGTTTAAGCCAAGGGGAGGATTTAGGATATATTGCCTTCTCAGGGCGGCTATGAAAATCTTCAGGGTATAACGCCTCCCCGGGGCAGATTCCGGAGTTTAACGCCTTCCGCGGGCGAATGTCGGAGTTTAACGCCTTCCGCGGGCGAATGCCGGAGTTTAACGCCTTCCGTGGGCGAAATATGAATTCTGCATTGCATGATATTCTTGACGGCAAATATTTTCTTTTGAGGTGAATCACCCACAATTATGTGACATCTTTCAAGAATATGCCTGTGTATTTGCCTTGGGTATAACAGGAACGGGGATCATCCCCTCAGGCTGTATCGATCAGAAGAGCGAGTTTTCCCACTTCCTTACCGGGTCGGGAGGTCATCGTCATCATCGCCTCGGTCGTAGCCTTTCATGGGACATTATCGTACCACCAGTGTGGTACCAAGGGTTTATTCGTCATTGGCGACTCTGATATCCTCCCTGGGTAGGGATGTGGGAAAACTCGATCTCTACCCTCAACAGGCTGAGAGAGTTCTCCCCCCGTCGGGGAACAAATATGTGGCTTTATGAGCCTATGTATTCGCGCACGAACATTATTGGCTTTTCTTGGCGCAAATAACTTTTGCGCGTTGTCCCCCGACGAGTTGCAGGATGATTTTTTTTTTTTTTTTTTTTATGATATATAATACTAACATCGGCGCTCTTACGAGTTTTCACCGAAACTACCCCCTTTTATTTTTGCCTGTGCGCCCTTGCGGGTTTTCACACAGCATGGTTCACCCATTTTTGCCTGAAGCGCCCTTTCGGGTTTTCACTTCAGCTGGGTTTTTTAGACTTTTTTGCCCTTAATTGGCCCCTCACAGGAGCGAGACCAATCAAGTCTGTCGGGGCACCTCATTTTTAAGCCCCAAAGTTGTTTTTTTTTTTTTTTGTTTTTTTTTGTTTTTTTTTTTTGTTTTGCTCAAGGATCTGCGAATTACACTCAATGTGTAATCGTATGCGGCTGTGGGGGATTTACCAGGTATTTCCCCATATTTATCTTTCCTTTTTGAATCAGCTTTTCTACTTCATCTTTGAACATAAAGCAACGTTCAATTGGATGGGTGATGAAGCGGTGGTATGGGCAGTAGTTGGGTGCATCTACCCGATGTATTTCTTCTTCCCTTTTTGGCTTGGGCAGAATGATTGCTTTTCTGCTCATACATAACTCGAAGAGTTCTTTGGTCTTTTCCTTTGGAAAGGAGTATGGTCTCTTGAGCCTTTTTGCCAGGGATTCAGCATCTTTAAAACTTATCCCTGTTTCTGCACCAGCAACTTGCTTTCCCCGGGAACTTTGCCTAGCTGCAAGGGTGGCCTCGAGAGTATTGTCGTGACTTTCACAACCTTTGCATTTGAGCACCACTCCCTCTCGGTACTGGGCTTCTGGTGGTTCATTTAAGTCTATGATAAGTTTGCCCTTATTCTTTAGAGGACGGCTGCATTTTGGTCCTGGCTCCTCAAAGGAGAAGGGCCTATTGATTCTGTCAATTGACATGACTTCTGTCCATTGTCTTGCAAGACCTTCCATTACTTGAGTGAGTTCATACTGCTGATGAGAGATTTGTCCCAGACTCACTTGAATCCCCTCCAGTGTTGCCATGATGGACCCCTCGAGAGTGGAAATTGCTGGAATATATGATGGATTTATCTTCTGCTCCAATGAGATTTGCTGGTGAGAGAGTTGTATCAGAGTCATCTGAATCTTCTCTAATGTTGTCATGATAGACACTTCTGGAGTGGAAGTTGCTGGAACATATGAGGGTATTGCCTCCTGTTCCGGCAGAACTTGCTGATGGGAGAGCTGTGACATATTCATCTGAATCTCCTCCAGTGCCGCCACGATAGACCCTTCCGGAGTGGGGGTCGCTGGAGAGTATGATGGTATTGCCTCCTGCTCTGGAGGGGCGTCTATATTCTTATTTGTAGGCTCTTCTTCCGAGGAGTTTTCATCCATATGGACGACATTTGCTGTAAATGTTTGTCTGGGCATTCGATGTGGTTGAGGCGGGTCTACTAGATATTTCCCCATCTCTACGGCCCCTTCTCGGATAAGCATTTCAATTTCCCCTTTGCAGATATAACAATCCTCTATTACATGTCCCAACATACGATGGTACATGCAATAGTTGGGTTCATCTATTTTACCAACTTCTGCTGGTCTTTTTGGTTCGGGTAGCATCAAGAGATTGGCCCGCATGCAGACATTAAACAACTCTCTTGTATCCTCCCTTATGAAAGAGTAAGCCATTTTCCTTCTCTCATTAAGGGTGGCATATGATCCCCTTCTATTGGATGTTGAGGCATTTACATTGTTCTTGCCCCCTGTATTTTCTACAGCTGAGGCGAAGTCTATAGCATTGGCCTCTTCTGTATCCATATTTTGTTTCTTTGGGATTTTCCCCCCAATGGAGGCAATGGTTGGATGGTCTGCATAGAATATTTCGACCTCCGTTACAATGTTATTTAGTTGATCAAAGTTTTTGACATTTGCGCCAATCAGCTTTTCACTTATTTTAGGCTTTAAGCCCCTTTTGCACAATCGTACCGCATCCTCGTGGGTCGGCGGATTGTCGCATTTCATGCAGAGGTTCCGCCATTTTTTGATATAGTCGGTGGCGGATTCATTCCTGCCTTGCTTTAGTCTCACCAATTCAGTGATGGTGACCTTTCGTTCCGACACCTTGAAACGGTCGATGAACTTTTTCTGCATTTCCTCCCAACTGTTGATAGAGTTAGGCTTCAACCTTGCATACCATTGGAATGCAATGCCCGTGAGAGAGGTAGAAAAGAACCTCAGAAGATAGGCCTCATCAGTAGCCAGCTCTCCCAAGTCACTCATATAGTGGGCAATATGCTCCTGGGCCGAACCTTCCCCGTCATACCTGATGAATTTGGGACACTTATTGTGATCTGGCGGGAGCTTCTTGAACATATGACGTACCGGAAATGGCACTTTGTATAAGTCGAATGTGCCTATTCCGTGGTCTTGTTCTGCTATTTTGGCTTCAACAATTTGCTCAATAAGATGCTTCTGCAATGCCGTAGCATCATCTGCAGAAGCAAGGGATTGCTGAGCATTATGATTGGGCTCCACAACCTGATCTTCTTGTGTCTCATCAGGGTTGAAGTTGACATCTGCAGCTTGCGGTCTTATCACCGTTGGCGTATGCACTGCCCTTGGAGGTGGTGCATTTACTGGGGGGACTTGAGCTGCCCTTTGCTGCTCCTCCATCTTTTGTATTAGGCCATAGAGTAAGGCCTTGAGTTGTTGATTTTCTTGCCTCATCTCCTCTATAGTCTGAGGTTGTATTTGATCTTGAGGTTGTTCTGGAGCGGCTTCAATATCTGAAGCATTTGCCCCGTCTTCATCAGCTCCTCCAGCAGCATTGCTACTGCCAATTTGGGGTGGCTCTGCCCCCTGACTTCCTCGATTCAGCAAGCGCATAGCCTGCTCCATTTGACGGGTTATGGGCCCGACCCGTTGCATCAGATTGATGATATCATTTGGGTCTTCCGGCTGGGAAGGCTGCCGGTTGGTGATATTGGAGGTGTAGCATGTGTAGACCCGTATACCATCCTCCGTCATTCTGGTAGTTTTCTTCTTTTTGTGAGTTGATCGGACCAATGCGCCCAACCGCTCAAGGACAGATGTCTGTTGCCAGACTTGTTCCTGCGCCTTATAGGCACTTTTTATCCTTTGACCTTGTAAAGAACGAGGCCAGATAGTTGAGCTGGTTATCTGCCCCTTAGACTCTACGAGCTGTTGAGGCTGTTGTTCTGCTAGGGTATCCCTAGCCTGGCGAATTTTGCGGGCTTCCTTTTTGGTTACCCACATTTCCTTTATGCGGAGGCTCCTATCCTCCGATGGATTGCCCCCAGCCCGAGGCATAGAGTTGCCCCCATTTTGAGGCATAGAGTTGCCCCATGCTCGGGGGATAGCATTGCCCCCTGCTCGAGACAAGACAGGCTCTGGTATAATTATTGGCTCCCGACGAGCAGGGGCCTTTGGAGTCTTTTTCTTCTTTTTGAACGTTGCCCCATCTTGGCAAACTTTCGGTAGAATCTTGAACCTATTATGGACAGGAACTGTCGGGATATGATGGATCTTAGGAATGATGGGTTGCCCGCCATCCAGACGAATATGCAGGTTCCCCACCAATATAGTTTTCCCTGTCCTAGACGGACTTGCGGTTAGAACCTTTCGCTTTTGCCCCCCGTTGGACGAGGAGGCTGAAGAGATGCTGATGGTATTCACGGCAAGCACTCGCCCATATCGGCTGCCGTTGTTGCATGTTCTAGAGCGAGAAGCGCACCTCTTCTTCTTCTTTTCCGGAGCAAGCTCCGGTGCCGGAACGACCCCCAAAAAGTATGGAGATCCTATCACTGCAGGGAAGTCCCCAAAGCATATTGGTGTGGTCAGATATCCACACCGTGCGTGGGTCGCCACCACAAGTGGGCCATACGTGACCCTTGCCGCCATCGTCGTCTTTTAAGCAGAAATTCGATCACCTGCATAAGACATGACAAAGTTAGTAGTAGAGTTGTGGTGAGGGTATCACCGGACGGAGAGATGAAGGGAAAGAGAGGTCCCACCGGGCGTGCCATCTGTTTGGAATCTGACCTAGATACATCTCTCCTATGTCGGATTATTCGGAAATCCATTTTTTTTTGTTTATCTAGAGGATTTATAGGTCGGTTTTATATTTTATCGGACTATGAGAGCTTGGGATTAGCCCTCAGGGAATCCGGGACTTCGAATCAAGTGAAGATTCGAGTATATGACCTCTCTCCACTGACCTCGGTCAGTGTTAATTACGCTGAGCGACTGCTCGGCAACCCTTGATTAACCGTCCGTATGATGCCCTTATAAAATGCAACATTACTACTACTACAGGCAGCACATACATATGAAGATGTATTTTAGGTTAAACTCTTGGCCTCACCCAAGTTTAGGATGTGTTTATATGATTCTGGATTGATTCCAAACTATCTGGATTAATTCCAAGTATATTGGATTGACTCCAAGTATTCTGGATTGATTCCAAGTATTTTAGTCCCATAGGGGTATTTTTGTAATTATGCCGAGTTGGAGGGTATAGGGAGATTATGGTTATTTAAGTGTATGAAATGAGTTTTAATGGTTTAGAAAGGTTTCAAAACCTTAGGAGGTATTTTAGAGTTATTTCAAGTGTGTTTGGATTGTAAGGGTATTTTGGTAATTTTGCCCAAATTGGATTTTTAGACTTAAAGTCTATTTTGATATTTTTTCTGAGATTTTTATTTATTTTTATCATATTGAGGGTATTTTGGTAATTTTACCCATCTTATTAAGGTTTGGAGGGTATTTTGGACATATGAGAGATTTTGATATTTTTAAGAATTTTCTGTGATTTTTACAGATTTTTAACATGTGTGAGGGTATTTTTATAATTTGTATTAAGCTCTAGGGGCATTTTAGTCATTTCAGAATTTTATATATTTTCAGATTTGGTTTTCTGTTTTTTACTGGTTTTTACTGAATTTTACTGATTTTTTTATTAATTTTACTGATTTTTATTAATTAATTAGGCATATGAAGGATATTTAAGTTATATTTTGGATTTATGTAATTTCCATATTTTGTTTTCTGATTTTTACTGTGTGTTACTGATTTTTACAGAATTTTTCTGACTTTTATATTTATTTTATTAATTTTAGATAATTTTCGCAGATTTTATTAATTAATTAAGTATGTGGAGTATTTAAGTCATTTTTAACTTGAGTATATTATTTTATGAGTTAATGTTTCATTATTAAGTTTTAATTATGAGTCTAAGATTAGTTATGTATGGGATGAGGCCAATGATATTTTAGAATATTTAGTTATATGTTTTATGTATTTAATTAGTTATAAAACTAATTATTTTGCATATGAAAATATAGTAACATAGTGTTACTTAAATATTAAGTCCATGAACACACATGCACACACATATGCTCAAAGAACATCATGGGCATTTCATTCATTATTTCGGCATAATCCCGTCTTATAGAACGGTGATTTTACAACATAAATTTGGCAGAGCTTCCCCTTAGGAATAAACCTTAGGAAGAGAGCCCTCCAAGAAAATATCGCCTCCAAATCGTAGCAAACCAGGGCAAGAGCACCGGATTTGGTCTTCAAACTGGCAGAGTTTCCCCTAGGAATTTTTTGGGCCAAATGGGCATGCCCTTCTCCTTACCCCTTGGGGGGTATTTATAGGCTTCAAAGCCTTAACCGGTGGGGATACCCACCGGAATGCTTGAGGTGGGGGGTACCCACCGGTTTGGCTTGAGGTGGGGGGTACCCACCGGTTGCCACTTCCTCCTCCCCCTCTCTTTTTTGATTTTTTTAATCACATGGGTGAGAGAGATGGGAGAGAGCATATTAAAAAGAGAGAGAGAGAGAGAGAGGGGTGACCCCCACCGGTTCCAACCGGTGGGGGGATGGCCACCCACCGGTTTTGGGCAACCGGTGGGGGGGTTCTCCCCTCCCCATGTTCCTCTTTTCCCACCTTTTTTTAGCTCTTAATGAGCTTTGGGCCAGATTTTGGGTTTTGGCCAAGTGTGAAAGGGGTTTAGCCCCTTAATTTCAGACTTTGGCCAAGTGTGAAAGGGGGTTTTAGGATGGGGTTAAGAGGGTTTCCACATGGGATTCTCAACCCATGTGAATGGGGTTAAGATCCCCCATTAAACCTCTCATTAAACACCCCTCCCCATTCTTTGAATTTAATAATGGGAGAGAATTGAGGGACTCTCCTCCCCCCCCCCCCCCCCCACCGGTTTCTCCCTTGGAACCGGTGGGGGGTCCCCAACCGGTGGGGGGGGCTTCCCCCCTTCTCCCTTTTGATTTAAAAAGGTTCCAACAACTACCCACCGGTAGAAGCCATGGAGGCTACCGGTGGGGGGTGAAGGTGTACTGGTGGGCATCCCCAACGGGTACCCCCTCTCTCTCTCTTCCTCTTCTTCTCCTCCTTTTTTTTTTTTTGGGCACGACCCCCCTTCCCCCGGTGGGGGTCTTGCATTGCAACCGGTTGGGGTTGGGGGGGGGGGAAGCATTGGACCCCCCACCAGTAGCCTCCTTTCTTCAATTTTTTTCGCCCTCTCTTTTTTTTTCCCCTTTATGCCCTGTTAAAAAAATATGTCAAATAAATACCCTCCACGGGACATGTGTGGGAGGCGAAAACGGAGGCGTGTATCCCGTGTTCTTCTCCATGTTGTATGTCTTTGTCTCGTATGCTTTGACAATGTTCTCCTATGCGAGAACTTGACTTCGTGCTTTTGTGAATGCTCTTTGTTGAACTTCATTGCCTGTGATTGGCTCACATTTGATTTAGGGCTCATAAGCTCTAACTTGTGCATCGGGGTACCTCGAAGATGTCGCACTTTGCCAATCTTTATGGGACTTGAGATGATGTTGGCCTACTGGAGCTTTGCCTTCTTTTGGGTTATGCATCGCCCTGTTTCAAGTGTTCTGGTGAACAAAAAGGCGTAGAACTAGACCTTCACTTATGGTTTTCGAGCCGGACCCAACTAAACTTCTTCAATGAATCCTGGTATGAGCCATTTGGAACTTCGGAGTTTCTCCCTAGCTTTTTAACACCCGACATGACCTGATGTTTTGGGGCTTCCGTCATACATTATTGAGGGGCCCCTATGAGAATGTTTAGACAATGTATTTTATCTTTCAACACTTGTCCGACTTTATGATTTTAGGATGTGAATAACCCCGTTTCGGCTTAGGATCTTAGGATGTGCTCCATTTCGGTTTTTTCGGGCATGCTAGAAAGAGCACCCTGAAGTAGCCAAAGTTTTGACCCCTGTTGAACCACTTTGATTGGAAACCTTTGAATAGCTTTTATTAGTCTCAAGCTGTATTGACTCACTTTGCTTCTTGCCGTCAGATGACATTTGTAAACTTTGGAGTACCAGACACTCTTTTTCGGCGTTCCATACATTTGAAAGTGTGTATGGAATAGTCTTGCTTTCATAGCTTCTGAGCAAATGTGGCTTGTAATTGTTGTGAGATATCGGTCTTTTATCGTCTTTTGACATTTACTCCCATCTTCAGAATCTTTAGGTATGAACAATCCCTCTTGTGGCGTCTTAGGACTCATTATGAAAGTGACCCTAACTAGCCAGAACTTTGACTTCGTCGAGTTGAATTTTTGGGTATGAATAATCATCCCCCCTTTTGCGTTTTAAGGCACATTCTGAAAGTGGCCTTAACTGGCCAGAGCTTTGACTGTAATAAGCCGACCTTTGGATATGAATAACCCCCTTCTGGCATTTTACGACACATTATGGAAGTGACCTTAACTAGCCAGAGTTTTGACCGTAATAAGTCGACCTTTGAGTATGAATAACCCTCTCTTGGCATTTTAGGGCACATGTAGAAAAGGATCCTAACTGGCTGAAGCTTAGATTGTAATGAGCCGATCTTTGGGTATGAATAACCCCCTCCTTGCATTTTAGGGCACATGGTGAAAGTGATCCTAATTGGCCGAAGCTTTGACTTCAATAAACTGAACTTTGGGTATGGACAACCCTCTTCTGACATTTTAGGGCACATTGTAAAAGTGACACCAACTGGCCGAAGCTTTGACTATAATAAGCCGATCTTTGAGTATTGATAACCATTTTCTAGCATTTTAAGGCACATTGCGAAAGTGACCCTAACTGGCCGAAGATTTGATTACAATAAGCCGATCTTTGGTTATGGATAACCTTTTTTTGGCATTTTAGGGTACATGGTGAAAGTGACCCTAACTGGCCGAAGCTTTGACTATAATAAGCCAAACTTTAGGTATGGGTAACCCCCTCTTAGCATTTTAGGGCACATGGTGAAAGTGACCCCAACTGGCTGAAGCTTTGATGTCAATAAGGTGAACTTTGGGTATGAACAACCCTCTTCTGGCATTTCAGGACACATTGCGAAAGTGATCCTAACTGGCCGAAGCTTTTGACTACAATAAGTCGATCTTTAAGTATGGGTAACTCTCTCTGGCATTTTATGACACATTGCGAAGGTGATCCTAATTGGCGGAAGCTTTGATTACAATAAGCTGATCTTTAGGTATGGGTAACCCTCTTCTGACATTTTAGGGCACATCGCAAAAGTGACCTTAACTGATCGATGCTTTGACTACAATAAGCCGATCTTTGTAACTTTGCCATGATCCATAGTCCTTCATTTTGCCTCTTTGCCCTTCAAACTCTTGGTAGTAAATGGCTCTCGATTCTTTCTTCCCTTTTGCACGTAGCTCGCCTTTTTCCTCCCTTTACGCCATGGCCGAGGCAAGAGGTCTATCTTTGTTGCTTCTGGGCGACATCCGAAAACTTTTTGGTGAGTTTGGTATAATTTTAACTCGCTTCATTATCCGCTATCTTGGATTCTTCAGATATCAAATACCACCTTTGGCTCCTCATATGCATCTAAGAGCACCTAGGACAACCTGACTTACAAGCACAATGTCAGGTGTCTTTATGAGATTTGAACTTTGGCAAGTTCTTGTTGTAATTGTATCGCCGTCTTTTCAAAGTTGATTTTGATTTTGACATCTTACAATCTTGTCTCTCTTCTCTTTGTGATTCAACTGTCTTGAGGGCTTGTCTTGGACAACACATTTTTTGTGACTTGGTTATCCTGAGAGCCTGTCTCAGTCGACACATTTATCTATTCGTGAAACATTGATTTCAAAGCATTCCATTATTGTGTGATTATTCATCCTCTTTTTTTTTTTTTTTTTTTAATTTAAACTAACTCTAGTGCCCTTTCGGATTTTCACTAGAATTAGCTCCCTCTTATTTTTGCTTACACGTCTTTCAGGTTTTCATGCAGCCGGGTGATCCATTTTTGCCTAAGGTGCCTTTTCAGGTTTTCACCTTAACCGAATTTTATGACTTTTTTATCCTTAACTGCCCCTTTCTTGGGAGAAAACAGTAAGTCCGTTGGAGCACCTCAATTTTAAACTCTTTTTTTTAGAAGGAGTTCTAGTAGGAAATAATGGCTTCCTTGTGGGCCAGATTTGGGTTAGGGTTTTGGAAGGTTTTGGGTACTTTTCAAGGATAGAGGAGTTCTAAGCAGCCATTTTGGGTGTTTCCAGGATACAAAGGCCTTGAGTACCCGTATAATTTTTTGAGTTTTTGAGGGCACAATAATCTCGGTGGGACTAGGATTTTCCTTTCTTTGAATTTTCAGCGATACAACAGCTCCTGGCGGCCAAGGGATTTTGGATTTTTGGGCTTCAGGGATACAAAGGCTCCGAGGGGCCCAGGGATTTTGGATTAAAGGTTCAAAGTAGTCATGGATTTTGTTTTTTTAGGAAATACAACAACTCTCGGAGGCCAAAGGCTTTGGTGAGCTTTGGGATATAACGACTTCTAGGGCTAAGGGTTTTGGTGAATTTTGAGATACAACGGCTCCTGAGGCTGAGTGTTCTTGTAGGCTTTGCTGAAAGTTGTTGAATGAAATTTTCTGGTAGGACAAGAGATTATGATCAAAGAATGTCTTTGCTTCTCTTGGCCCCTTTTAAGGTAAGAAATCAAAATTTTCACTTCTTTACTGAGTCGGGAAGACGTCGTCAATCGTCGCCTCAGTCGTAGCCGTTTATTGAATGTTATCCCACCAATGTGAGGTGAACCAAGGGTTTCCTCGTCATTGGCGACTTTGACATCCTTCCTAGGTAAGGATGTAAGAAAACTCGATTTCTACCCAAATTAGGTTGAGAGAGTTCACCTCCCCCGGGGCATGACTCTTTTTTTTCTTTGTTTGGATATGGCAGTGCATACGGCGTTCAAGAGTCATACTCAGTGAGTTGTGTGATTCTTTTTTTTTTTTTTTTTTTTTTTAACTAACCTCAGTGTCCTTGCGGGTTTCCGCCAAAGTTTAGCCCCTTCTTACTTTTGCCTGTGTGCCTTTACGGGTGTTCACACAATAGGGTTATCCATTTTTACCTGAGGCGCCCTTTTGGATTTCGTATCAGTCGGGTTTGAGAACTTCTTGCCCTTAACCGGTCCCTCTTCTTCTTCTTTTTTGGTGACGAAACTAATTAAGTATGTCGGAGCACCTCATGTTTAAGCGCCTTTTTTTTTTGCACTTTGCAGCGTTAAAACCTCCTTTGCTGCTGACTTTTGGGAAGTTCTAGCTCGGGAGCATGGCATAGCCTCAAAAGCCATTTAGTGGAGGGAAGGTTGAATTTCCTTTTTTATCCACTAGCTTGTAGGCGTCTCTAGATTGATAGTGGGCCTCTCATATTTAAAAGGTTTGCGGCTGGCAAAAGTATTCTTCATTCTCCGTTGGATTGTGCAGCGTTTGCTCCATTAATGGGTATGCCATCCTCCCCATCAGAAGACTCTTCGACAATCAGGAACGACATGTGGGTCACCCAATCATCCATGGTTAGCTCCAGATCTACTCGTCTCAGAGCTTCTTCTACATTTTTGTTAAAACCTAAGATCGTTACCCCTTGCACCTTTTTCATATATGGGTGAGATATATGGCTTGGAAAGTCTTGAATGGCATAATGTTGACCGTCGAGCTTAAATCTATCAGGATACAGTCTACCTCCCAACCGTTGATTTTGCCCCTCATATATAATGGCCTGTTGTGACACGGTGATGGCAGCAACATATCTTCTTCAGTGAAAGTCATCGTGGCTTTATACACTGCATACACCTAAGCTCTAATTTCGGCCATGTGGACCTTACATGCCTCTAGATCTTGTAGGACAACAATCAATGCCTCTCTCAATTCTTTGCTTAAAGCGATTGCCTCCCAGATGTTGAGAGCCGCTGGCATTCTTCTCATGGTTTGCAACACTTTTCTGTTTGCCTTGGCACGACCTTTCTCGATAGTTGGCATTATCTCGGCTATACTTTTGAGAATCTCTTTCAGTGCTTCCTTTTGCTCTGACTCTTCTAGAGTTTCTTCTGTTAGATTTTTCTTCTTTCGGGATTCGACTTTCAAGCCTTCACCGAATAGAACGACTAGGGCCTCAACATTTTCTGCGGAGTCGAGCTGCACCAAGGTCTTGTTTCTTTGGGATTCGTCATTGGGCCTACTTCTTTTGATGGTTGTGCATGATCTTCTTCATCAGATGGGAGGTAGACCGTAGAAGTAAACATTTTCCCTCACTTCCGGTTCAGAAATTGACTACGGAACTTCTCCCTTGAAGTGTATTACTTTGTCTTGGCTTACTGTGCTTCTGCCTTTGCTTTGACCACAATTATGGCTTCGGTCTCTTTCCTGGTTTTGTTGGTTAGCTCTTCTTTGATATGTTGCGAGGGGTCTCTTAGATTTAGGTGAGACATTTGATTTTGTTATCTAGAGAGCTGCTTTTATTTTAAAATTGCACGGAGGCCATGTTGCAGGAGAATGATTGGAATTGCCGTTCAAGCTTTTCCACAGGTAGATTTTCTTCCCAGAATATGGTGGCTTCATCATGTACAGTGGAGAAAGTTTCTTCACCCTTATTAAGTATGTATTGTCGGCAAGGAATTCTGGGTCGGATCGGGTCTCTGAATCGGGACCTGTCGATCCCGATCTGACCTGATTTGGATTGGCCGGGTCGGTTGATCCAGTTGAAGTCTGGCCGCTCTGAATCAGTCGGATTAAAAAAATAATAAAAAAATCAGAAACAACCAGGAAAAAATAAAAAAAAAGTATACATATTATTCAATGAATGTCCAATAAAAATAAATGTAATTCATGTACATCTATAAAAAATAAACATTAAAGACAACTAACTCACTAATAATTATTGTTGTGCACTAATTAAAAAAAAACATTATGAAGTATTTCACATGAAATTAATGAAAAATACTTTAGAAAGATTACATTTGTGATCTTTCATCACCTGGCTCATAAGTTTGAGTTGGTGGGTTATAATCTGTCGACATGTGTGCTGGATATCCATAGCCAAACAAGGAGCTAGCGAGGTTGTCGAATCCCCTTTGAATACCTCGAGATGTGTAAACTGGCTAGCTAACTTTCCCCTGATTGTGCTGGAGAGACATAAATGTCATACTGTATAGGTGGAGGTCCAGAGTACCCCTCAGTAGTATTGCTGATGTCTGAATACGACAGTGTAAGGGGGTGAAAAATGGGCGGATAAGAAGATGTATCTTCCCATAGGGGCCAGTCATATCCTGCCTGTCTCTGTTGGCCTTCAAATTTCCCTTGTTGTCCTTGTCTTTGACTTTGAGTTCCTTCAGAATGACTCGGAGGTGCGGAGTAATCTTCGTGTCATGTGTAACTGCTCCCAAGTGCAGAACCTCCTGATAGTCTAGCAACAGCAACAACACCATCATCATCACCATCTCCATCATCATCATCATCGTCAGTGGAGTCATCACTCCCCACTTGGTTTGTTTTTTTTTCAACCGCCCTCTTCTACATTTGTAGGTTTGTCTCTTTGCCTCGTACATGCTGGCCAAGTGAGGTGGTAAAGTTAGGATATCCTCAAGTGTCTCTTCAGTCTGCTGAACTCTCCTTTGTTCTTTCTTTCGATGGGCCCACTCGTTGTTTAGACTTTCATTTTGATTGTTTTTTCTTTTTGTTGCTAGATGACTGCAATGAAGGTCTCGTTGGCTCTTTTTCCTTTCTTCTATGTGGATCCACCTGAGTAGCTGATTTCCTGAGTGCTGGCTGAGAAGCAGAAGTTCTAACAGTGTCTGGTAGTGTGGCTGACTTTCAACGTCTCTGAAGAACAAGTGCACCTCCTTCTTGTGTTGCCTGAAATTCAGGATCTCGAGCAACTACTGTAGCTAATTCACCTCCTACCCAACTCCGATCATGAGGATCAAACTCAAGTTGGGCATCTTTAGCTGTTCTGCTCTCTACCCAAGAATGCAATGGGTGTTCTTCATCTAGCAGTTCATCAATATCAATCTCATATACAGACTCATCAATTGGTCTGTCAGCAAATTCTATGAATCTGTCTTTCAAGCTTGTCTTTCCTGAATCTGCCTGATCTTTAGGCGCATGTTGTAGTGACAGTACATCAACTTCTCCAGCCTAGAAACACCCAATATTTTACGAACCTTCGTGTGAATGAGACTGAATGTTCTCCAATTTTTTTCACACTGACTAGAAGAAGTGGTTTGACTGAGTACTCTCCCTGCAACATACGCCAAAGGGTTTGTGGCAGCTTGTCTGTAATTAATCTGGATCTACCATTTAGCTGTTGCAAAAAAAAAAAAAAAGACGATATTGATAATGAATGGTAGTAACTCATTAAATTGAGTATTTGGCTATTTATTATGTAATTCACTTGTAGTTGTCCTCATTACTACAGCCCTGACATCCTTATCTCTATAAATGCCAATCTTCAATTTAAATCTCTTCATCTACAAAATAAATATAAATGACATAAGTTAATGATAAAAGACTAGATTTTCATAAACTCCTATTTTGTATGTTACCTCTTCCAAGGCATCTATCATGTCATTTGTATTTCTTGATATTCTAGTAATCACATTAGTTGAGCCTCGAAGGACCTCTCCATCATTATGCACGCTCTCACTATATTGATACCTTGGGTTGAAAAAATATCTTGCATTTAAATTAAGGTTCATTAGTTATCAAAATAAATATCATTAAAACTAATCAAATAAAATCAAGTAGAAAAGATGAAGAATTAACCAGCAGCATGGAGATCATGATGGAGAGTCGACTCCCATCTATCATCGATGATCCTCCACTATTTTTCATGAGCTGTAGGAAGGTTTTCCCTCAGGTGCTCTTTTGCTCTATCCATAGCCTCATACAAATATCTCATGTCATTTTTGTCATCTCCATCAACTAACCTCAGAATATGTACCAGAGGCTCAACCACTTTTAGATAGCGAGAAATTTTATCCAAAAAATTTCTCTCCCAACTAGCGATTGCACTGCTAAGGAACATCCCTAGTATCGGCCCTCAGTGTCCCTATATGTGCCAAAAACTCGTCAAAGTAGATTAATTGGGTCAATTGATGCTTGTATTTACTCAAGTTCTCTAAAGAGATGAAGTTAGATACAAATCTGGTAGGGCCAACACGAAGAAAATCTCGTCCACCTGTATGCTCTTTCATCATATGTAGGATCCTGTTGTGACTATAAATAAATCCCGTGATCATCTGAGCATACTGTACCACCTCAACAACAAAAGAGTCTTTGCTTATGTCCCATCATCAAGTCAATGAAATATGTTGCACAAGGCACCCAGTACAAATGGTTCTCCTTTGCATCAACAATTTACCAGCTGTTTTGTAGCTTACTTCGTTGTCAGTGATCATCTGTATAACATTTTCTTCACCAATTTTTTTTACCACGTCATCTATTAGCCTGTACAAATAATCAACATTCTTTATTTTGTTTGAGGCATCTACAGACTTCAAAAAACAGTGCCCTCGTTGCAATATACCAGGAAATTAATCATGGATCTCCTTGTGGTCCCTGTCTATCTATCACACATGATGGTACAACTACGCTCTTTCCACACATTTTTGAAGTTGTCGACCTATACATTCAAGTCATTATACTCTTCTTCGAGTCAAACATCATAAATGTGGCGATGTGTGGGAGCCTTCACACCAGGCCTATCATCTGTAATTGCATCCACCATCATATGAAAATATGGACTGGATGCTGTATATACTGGCACACCTGTATGTAAAAGCCATTTCACAATTCTTTTCAAGGCATCTTTTGTTGAGGCCTTGATTCCTTTCATTGCTTGTTTGATTTTAGGCTGTCTGGCAGACTTTGATCTGTACAAAAATTGGTCCATAGGACCACGTGCCACATCTGACGTCTGTCCACAACCCAACACAGAACTAGCAGTTCTGCAAGCAAAAGAACCCCTAGAAACGAATCTCCTAGGTTGAGAACTAGTAGGCACTGATCCACCTGATGATCCTATACTTCTTCGTCGGTTCTCATCTTCTCTATTTGTCTGCAAATTGGCACGAACAACTTTTTGGTGTACTATGCATCAGGGTCATCTGTATCCTCATCACCCTACTCTTCCTCCTCATCATCATCTAAATTGATGGGTCACTGAACATGCATATTATAATCCCTTCGTCTCTGGCGTCCTGATATCTCATCTTGCAGATCCATGTGTTGTTGAGATGATAAATCTTTTTGTACTTTTTTACCCAGCATGTAAGTCCTCATTTCCTTCTTCAAGTTCAGTGGAACTGACTCACATCTCCTGACGTCTCCTGTTATACTAGCAATATGATCTTTTAGGCGATACATGCCTTCACCCATCTCCTTTCTACACCAGTTGCATTTGACCCTTTTTTGCCTACTGTCCACTAGTGTTTAATGCTGCCAACTAAGATCAGCACCTTATTGTTCCACATTCTGTTCATGATGTCCTTGTTTTGCCATATTTATGCATAACATAAAAAAACACATGTAATCATATTGTAATAAGTTCAATTGAGTGTTTGGCACACTCAATTGAACAATAATTACACAAATCATATAAAAGTCCCAATTTTTAACCCTTAATTATGGTTAATTTTCCCAAATTAACGCTAATAACATGCAACCATACATGATTTCTAAATTTTTGAGTTTTTTTTTTAAATTTGATCGAAATATACCTTAATTCGAATTGGGATGCGGAAACAAAATCTGACGTCGACGGCGGCGGTGACGGCGACAATAGCGGCGACGGTGGCTATCGGACGGCCGTCCGGCGATGACGGAGTGAAAACCCCCTTCTTTTGGTCGAGATCTCAAAGAAAAAGAGAGAGAGAGAGAGAGAGAGAGAGAGGATAGAGAAGAGAGAAGAAGATGGTGGTGGCAGGCCGGCGACGGTGGGCAGTGGGAAGGGTGGGTCGGCGAAGGGTTGGGGGAGGGGGGAAACCAGTAGCAATAACGTTTCTGTTGCTGGTTGGCTTCTGATCCCCCTTTAAGGGGGGGATTCGGGAGCACCTGAATTCATGGATTGCGGAATCGGCCGATTCCGATCCGAATCGGCCGATTCGGATCGGGATCGGTGGGTTCCGATCCGATTTGGGGGGGATTTCACTGTTCCCCCCCACCGATTTGAAAAAAAAAAAAAAACCGGCCGAAATCGGCCCGAACCGGACCAGATCGGGGCCGGACCGGCCAGATCGGCCGGTCCGGACCCGATCTGGTCCGGTTCGGGCCGATTTCGGTCCCCCCCTTAAGGTTTAAGGGTTTAGGGGTTTAGGGTTTTAGGGTTTAGGGTTTAGGGTTTAGGTTTAAGGGTTAAAGGTTAAGGGTTAAGGGTTAAGGGTTAAGGGTTTTAGGGATTAAGGGTTAAAGGGTTAAGGGGTTAAGGGTTAAGGGTTAAGGGTTTAGGGTTTAGGGTTTAGGGTTAGGGTTTTTGGGGTTTGGGGGTTTGGGGTTTGGGGTTTGGGGTTTAGGGTTTTAGGGTTTTAGGGTTTTAGGGTTTTAGGGTTTAGGGTTTAGGGTTTAGGGTTTAGGGTTTTTTATGGATGTACATGAATTGCATTCATTCTTATTGTACATCAATTGAATAATATGTATGTAATTTTTCTGATTTTTTTTTTAATTTTTTCCTGATTTTTCCTGATTTTTTTAATTTTTTATTATTTTTTAATCTGGCCGAGTCGGACTGGCCAGACTTCATCTGGATCCTCCGACTCGGCCGATCCGATCCGAGTCGGATCGGGATCGGCGGGTCCCGATTCGGGGACCCGATCCGATCCGGAATTCCTTGCCTGAATTTGGCGGTATCGGGTTCGGATCGGCCTGATCGGCCGGTCCGGACTAGATGCCGCCCGTTTCTTTTTTTTTTTTGAAAATCGGGGCAGGAACAATGACTCCCCCCCCTTTGAGTCGGATCAGGACCCGCCGATCCCAATCCGAATCGCCCAATTTGGATTGGAGTCGAACGATTCTGCAATCCATGACTGCCAAAGTTGCAATAACCAACTCCTTAATCGAGATTTTCTCTCAATTTTTTCGTAGTGCGTGTACTTGTCCAGTAGCACATTTCTCATCGGACGCCCTAGCTGGTATTCCTCCAGTTCATCAATGATCTTCTATAGCTTCTGGAGAGGTGTCTTTTCTTCTTTTGGCGCAGCTGCTGAGCTGGCCTAAGCTTCCTTTCTCTTTTGCTTTCTCTTCTCATTTTTCTTTCTACTCTTCTCCTGTTGCTTTTTCTTGGCAGCATCTCTGACGAGATGGGACTTTGGTTGCATCTTTAAGGGAGGAGCGTCCCGGACTGTTGCATTTTTCTTTTCAACTTTGGCTTTTAGAACTTCTGTAGGAACCAGCTTCTTCTGGACTTTCTATTGCTGTTCCAACTAATTACAGTCGAAAGTGGCTTGAACGGCTTGTTTGACCACTGCTTTCGGCAACATTTGATATTCCCCGTATATCTTCTTTTCATCTTGTTTGGAGGAATTAATTTTTGCTCTTTCTTCCTCCAAGGTTTCTTACTGACGCCTTAGCTCTCGCCTTTCCATGTCCTTGGTGATTATTGCAACAGTGCCAATTTTTGCCTTGGTCTTCGGGGTACGGAGCCTATCTAGGGCTACCCCTTCATATTGATGATGGGGTTTCTCTTTAGGTTGGGGCATGAACATCTCATGGATTGGGACTTCCAGAAAGCTTTTATCAACATAGTACTTATGCAACACATTCACGGTGTAAGTGATCGCGTCTCGATCATATGTTTGCGGAGGCTTTACTAGGTACTTCCCCATGCTGATCTTCCTGTCTTGAATTAACCTTTCAACTTCATCCTTAAACGTAAAACAATGTTCAATTGGATGGCTGATGGAGCGGTGATAGTGGCAGTAATCGGGCGTATCTGTCTTGTACATTTCTTCTTTTCTTTTTGGCCTAGGCAAAACAATTACCTCCATGCTCATACACAGTTTAAAGAGTTCCCGATTTTCTCTTTTGGAAAAGATATGGCTTTTTAAGTTTATCTCTCAGAGATTCGCAGCCCTTGAGGCTTATGCCTGTTTCTGCACTGACGGCCCGTCTCTCCCGAGAGCCTTCGCCAGCTAAAATGACACTTTCCAGGTTATTGCTTCGATCATCGATTCATCATAACCCTTTTTTTGGGGGAATGTGCATTCCTTGTGTTGTACTTTAGGCGTTTCATTCAAGTTTATGACTTGTTTACCTTTCTTCCTTTGAGGGTGGTTGCATTCCGGTCCCTTTCCTTCAAAGGACAGTGACTTGTTGACTTCCTTCTCCATTAGGGCTTCAGCCAGTTGTCTTGAAAGGTCTTCTACCACTTGGGTGGGATGTCCCAGACCTGCCTAGATTTCTTCCAGTGTTGCCATAATGGACCCTTTCGAAATATGGGTTGCTGGAGTATGTGATGGTGTTACCTCTTGCTCATTAGAGGCTTTTATGTCTTCCTTTAAGGCTCTTCCCCCAAGGAGCTTTCACTTGTGTGAACAACGTTCACTACGAATGTTTGCTTCGGCTTTTGATGTGGCTGGGGTGGACTCACCAGGTATTGGCCCATTTCCACAGCCCTTTCTTAGATGAGCTTTTCGATCTTGTCCTTGCAGAGATAGCAATATTCAATAATATGGCCCAACATGCGGTGATAATTGCAATAGTTGGGTTCATCGGATCTACTTCATTGGGTTTCTTTGGTTTTGGCACCGGGTCTTCCAATGGCGTTGCCCTTCTTGGTGCGAGATGCGCCCCGCTTCTTCTTTGATTCCAAAGTTGACTCCGGTGTTGGGATGACCCTCAGAAAATATGGGGATCCGACCACGACAGGGAAATCGCTGAAGCATGTAGGCGTCGTCAGGTAGCCGTACGTGGCATGGGTGGCCACCACCAAAGGACCGTAAGTAACTTTGGCCGCCATTAAGTATTTGATTTTGATGTGTACAGTGCCTACACCAAACTAGCTAAAATTAGTAGTGTGAAGTGAGGGCATCATCGGACGGAGAGATGAAAGGAAGGAGAGGTCCCACCGGACGTGTCAAATTGTGAGACTTGATTTTCAATCTATCTTTTCTTTTAAAAAGAATTTAAAAGATTTAGGTTTTTTCAAAAGAATCTCTTTTTATTTTCAGTGTAGACTTTAAGATCTTAGAATTAGCCGTCAAAGAGTCTAGGGTTTTGGATCAGACAAGTGGATATGTGAATTTGATCTCTTTCCACTGACTTTGATCATTATTAATTACGCCAATCACCGATTGACAACCCTTGATTAACTGTCTGTTGATGTCTTTGAAATAAAATACACGATAAGAAAGTTGGACGTTGCATCACACACAATAAAGAAAACGAGTTTTGCTTTAGGCGTTTGCATAAAATATGTGAGTTAGGTGTCCATACTTTTGGAATCCCTTTAGAAATATTAAAGGATACTCTAAAGGATACTTAGAAGACTTTAGACTGACATGAAGGCATGTGAGCCTACGAATTTTAAAAGGTGTTAAGAGAATATGCTTTTAAGCAAAATTCTCATTAAAATCTTTAAAGGATACTAAAGAATTTGACAATCCTTTAGATATCCTTTTAGAAATCCTTAAGAAATCATTAGAATGAGATGGATTTGGGTAACGTCTTCTCTTTCCTTTTGATCTCTCTTTTTTTTAAGGGATTTACAAGGAAAAGACTTGGTTAATGCGACATAATGGCCACCACATAACTAAGAATATCCTTTTAAAACTTAATGGTCCTCCAATCAATATGAAGGAACCAATAACTTTATCGGCCATTCAACCATTATGAATGGACCCAAAACTAATTTATTTGACTTTTAAGTTGAACACATTTAACTTGGTCAATATATCTACCATTTAAACAAATGAAATTAAACATACATCGAGTACACGCAAAATTTTATTTAAGTCTACTTTATGTACACATCAAGTTACATCAATTTTGGTCATTCCACTAATAAGAATGAACTATTAAAATTTGGTTACTCTACCAATTAAGAGTGAACCATATAAATTTTGGTCATTCCACCAATAGGGATGAACCAAGAAGATGACTATGGTTACTCTACCAACAAGAGTGAACCACAAACATAATGGCCATACCTCCAATAAGAATGGACCACTTAATTGATTAATTAAACTTCGGCTATTCACCCAATATGAATGGACTGTACGTTTAATCAAATTTCGGCCATTCAAACAATATAGATGGATTGTTTAATCAATTAAAATGTTTACAATGATACAAAATTAAGATGGTTTAAGGTCCTTCATGTGCTACGCACGGTGAGTCTTCGAGGCGTTGACGAACGGAGTTCAGACAGCACTCAATGGCTTGATTCTTCAGCAAACAGGACGGCAACACTTTGTCGGCGTGCTACCAAGAATCTTTCCTCGCAGCAGCCCCCTATGGGGGTATTTATAGTGTGGGAAGGGAGAGAGGCGTGAGAGAGAGAGAGAGAGAGATAGAGAGAGGGAGAGAGTGAGAGGTGAGGGGCCGGTGGGTACCCCTCACCAGTGACACCCACTGGTGGTGGCACCCCCCACCGGTGGGGGGAGTTACTGGTGGCTCCCCTTCCCTCTTCTTTTTCCTTTTTTTCTCCCCCCCCCTTTCCTCCTTTTCTTTCTCTCTTTTGTTTTTTGAATGGGGAAGAGCCCCCATCGGTAGAAGCCTTGGAGGCTACCGGTAGGGGGTGAAGGTGTACCGGTGGGCACCCCCTATTGGTACCCTCTCTCTCTCTCTCTCTCTCTCTCTCTTTTCTTCTCCTTTTTTTTGGGGGGGGGTGTGTGTGTCTTGGATGGCAACCGGTAGGGTGGGGGGAGCATTGGACCCCCCACCAGTAGCCGCCTCCATTTTTTTTTCGCCCTCTCTCTTTTTTTTTTTTTATGCCCCTGTTAAAAAAAATGTCAAACAGACTCATGTCGTAAAGCCCAGGGTGCAAAATCAGAGTGTTGTGGTGGTCTAATGGCTTAATACTTTTGGCATGTATACTTGCTAGTTTACGTTAGATTGTCCAACCTTTTGTTTTTCAATTTTTGCTGCCCTCTATTGTGCCTAGGAATTGCCTGTTCTTTCCTCTTTTATCTGTTTTCGTAGTTTGCTTCACTGATCCATTCTTTTTATAATGCTACATTCCATTATCAAGGTGGATGCCATTGCTGAACAACTAGAATCAGCAAGATAACGGGCATCTTCCGTTAGAAGGCAAGCTGCCCTTGAGAATTTACTTAATGTAACCTTCAGAAGTAGATGAAATTATATGACAGTCATTTCAGTGTACGGGCTTACATTTCGTGCCTTCTGTTTTTAAACGTGGATTAAATTAGTTTCAACTCGGTGTTTTAGTTTGGAGGTAGCTGGTGTTGGTGGATGTGTTGTTTTAATCTTACAATGTTCAACCTGAGTCCACGAGGTGGATATAGCTAGAACACCAAAAGTGGGATATGAAACATTAACATTATGGTACCATGTGTCACGCAAAGTTTTAAATGCTTTGGAAATCTGAACGGTTGCAGAAATCAATGATGCATTCCTGCTTTGGGAAATTGGAAGGGGTCAGTTGGATGTGCAGCAAGCTTGTTCTCATTTTCTCTGCAACAATTAGCATCAAGTAAGATAATACCCATAAATGAGATGAGGTTAGAAAACAGAATAGATTGGGGACGTGGAACAATTTCTGACACTGAAGTGATGGATTTAAGACCTTGTGACGTAACTGGGATTGCAATCGGGTTGTTTTTTATTTGGGATTTGGATTAAAAATTACTGCTCTGGTTGAGCACTTCCCACCTACGTGGGCACAAAAATAGCCACTGCTCAGCAACTATGCTTAGAAACAGAAGGCTTTGGAAGAGCCAACGTGGAAAGCTCACATACAAGATAAATTACTGGCGCACCATGCGGTACTACAGAAAACCTGTTCTTAGCTCACTGCAACAGTAATCAAATAGAGATTGGACATCTGTTTTTGGTTAGCACATAGAATCTGAGTAAATAATAGTTGCAATCACCAGGATGGCCACTGGCATTTTGTCTGGGAAGAGATGGATGTATTAGGAACAGGAGAAGAGAGCTGGCGGCATCATTTGGTATAAGTTACTCAGGAACCAGTGCTCATGGACTTGAAGGCTACTCAGGTTTACAATTAGAGCAGTTATTATACTGTGGACACAGATTCTGCTTGTGAACCGTGGCATCTATACTTCCGTATGGGTGACTGTTAGGGGGGACACTTCATCAACCCCCTGAATTCAAATACTAGTTTGATAGTAGGTTGAGGGAATTTTTTTGGGGTACATCGTTGACCAATACTGGTCATTCCTAAATCATCATCCTCATCATCATTAAAGCCTTATCCCGTTTATTTGGGGTGGGCTACATGTATCCTGTTTCTCCACTTTAATCTATTCAATGCCATGCTTGTAGTTAGATATAGGAATGTAGCTGAAAATTACTAATTTTACATCATTGCTGATGATATGGAACTGAATCAATTTTTTACGTTCTGTTGCACAAATAAGTTGTTCCCATAACATCATTATCATGCCACTGGTATTTCCTGAATTTTATTTTCCGTTTTTGTTGCTATCTTCGACCTCTAAATGCAGGCTGCTATGGTGGCCATAGTTGGACATCTAACAGACAAGTAGCTAGTTCCTTTTCTTCTTACTGCCTGCACCTTTAACAGGTTTCTGTTTTAATCATGGGAAGAGTGAATATCAGATTGTCAGATGACCACAACACTTCCCTGAATCCGTATGGATGTAGATATGATCCTGTGTTGAGGGGATAGAGATGTTTGATACAACTTATGGATATTCGTTCCTGGTCCCATGTACATCCAGAAAAAAAACCACTAATCTATTGCAGCAGCCTGATTATGTCCACTTTCCCAAAGGCAATCTACTTGTGGTCAGTTGACCATTGTGGACTTTGCACCCGGCATACAGAATTGTCTGACACCTTAGTAGCTTAAACCGTTGTATCCAGGATGGTCCCCAGGTCCCAAAAAATTTGATGATGATCTGTTTTGGGCTTGGTACACTGGATCAATTCTATTAATATATTTTCTAAATGCAACTGAGTTCTTTTCAAGGTCTTCAAACCTGGATCTACCTGGACATTTGAATGGTCAGCCTGTATCAGTACCCTCAACATGTTATCATGTGTACCTGCATCTGGAACAATTTTTCAACTGCAGCAACCTATTGATCAGGGCTCTAGCTTGGTGTTTCCCTGGATTTGCTATTTTGCTTGGAGTCTTCGGCAATTGATTTTCTAATGATGGTGCCTAGGTGGTGACAAAGCAAAAGGGGGGAGAAATAAGATATTGATTACTCATGTGGATTATAGAGGAGCTGGAAAGTAACACTTGTCCCAGGGGTGGCCTAACCGTATCTTGATGTGAATTAGGTTTTTAAGTTTATAATGTCTATGGGCGGTCATTTTATAGTTCCTAGGATGTGAATAGTGAACATTGGTTGCCTAGTGACATAACTAAATTTAAAATTAAGATGCTATATATTCACTTTCAAAACAAGAGAAAATTAAGATGCTATAGATCCATATTAAAACTGAAAATTTATTCCATATTAAGAATGAAAAATGAGATATGCAAAATTCTTCCAACCTGGACATTTTTCCTTTTTGCTTAGTCATGGGTGTGTGCTTGGAAAGAATAATTCAATTGGAAGCAACTCGAATGTTGGACATTATATAAAGTTTGTGTAAGATTTTTTTTTAATAGCTTCTGGTTAAAGCAATATGGGAAAGGATATGATCATGAAAAGCATCTGGCAACTTTTGTTATAATTGTTATTTTTCTCACGTGGATAGACAACACTGTTTCTAACTTCATTGTTTTTTGGTCTTGGATGGTATTTGATAAGATTTTGTTGTCTTTCTATCCTTGAATAGCTGTCTTCCATGTTGCCTTGAGGAGTGCCCTTTTACATTGTTATTGCTATTTTCTTTCTGCTAGTCATTTGGATGTCTTTTGCAGGATTATAACCCAGAGAAATCTGAAAGGAATGATTCTGTGTCTACTCCAGATAATGATTCTCTGAAGGTGGTACTTGGTTCTATATCCAAATTTTCTATATCAAGATTGCTGCTTCTTTTATTCCATTTTGACTTGTATGAAACTTTATTCGTAATGCAGGATGTATCTGATCTTCCAAATACTTCGGAAGATGTCGAGGCATTTCAACAAGAACATCATGGACCGGTAGAAGGTGAGAACAGGCAGGAAGATGCAGACTCAAAGGAACAGCATCATGGACCGCAGAGGGCACATCAGAACCCAAGGGGCGGCCGAGGTGGAGGTGGCGGTGGGGGGCGGAGGAGTTATGCCAATGGTCGTGGAGGTCGTGGCAGAGCTGGTGGCTATCAGAACGGTCGAAGCCAATACTATGACCCCGGATATTATCTAAATAATTATTATGCTATGGGGAGAGGTGGTAGGGATGATGGTTCGGCAACGTATAATCATGTTGGCACCGATGATGAGCATGATCTGGCTAACATAGAACTGGGTGCTAGCTCCTGAAGCTTCAACTTCATCAGATGTGGAACCATCCTGATAATTTCACATCTTTTTCAAAACCTCTGAACGTTTTGTGTCAGGCATCTTGGTCATCCATTGCTATACCGGCTCTGGGATTGAGAAAGCATTGGAGAGGTTTTGAGGGAAATCTGATGGAAGGAGTAGTTTGCAGGAAAACTTGAATGAATATGTTGCATTTTGTAGGATGGTAGTGTTGTCATATTTAGACATGCTTGGCCGAAGGCAGAATGTGCTGTTATCTTTTATGTCCTTGTGAAAGTAACACGGCCCTGTTTGGCTTGCACGCAACTTTCTTGCACTGTGAGCTGTGGTACGAGGCAACAGGTTGTGAAAGAAAAACTGAAAGGTGGTGGGTGAATGGGAAGTTTCACTGTTTCAGATGGAAGGAATTATATGCTTGCCCTAAAATCTCGAAACAGCTGGGATGAGGTTGACAGCCATCTTCGTGTGGTGGTCACTGGTAGTAGAATGCGATCCATAGAAGTTCTGACGTAGGGGGGAATTCATGTTGAGAGTTTGGGACCCTTTTAGCACTCCTGTTTTGCTGGGCTTGTGTGTGGCGTTCGCTAAAGTTTACAATGTCAGTTCTTTCCTAAAGGGGGAGTCCCGGATATTATCTTTGACCTCATGTTTATGGATATAATGGAGCTGGAGCACATTTAGCATAATTATATTTTTGACCTCCTTTTTATGTCAGATAGTTAATTTGGATCTTTCAATCCTATCAACGATTTAATCCTCAAGTTAAGATTTGTATCACAAAGCTAAGTTCTTTCTTCGCTCTTACCCGCCAACGTATGATCACATCGACTTTTGAGTGGGGGGTTTGATAATGTGGCTTGATGCGATATATCGTCTTTGAGAAGAATACTCCAAAAACTATTCGCTTCTATCCGAGTTCTTATAAGTTTTGACAAAATAATTTATTAAGATTTTCCCTTATACAAGGACATATAATATGCCCTTCAAGAGTTCTAGGTACTCCACAAGAATTTCCTAGAGTTTCCCAACCAAGGCTTTCTAGAAGGGCTTAGACTCTGCAAAGAATCAGCAATCTCTACTCGTCTTCATTAATATGGCTAGGCTTTCTTCTCGGTTCATTGATTGATTATTGTTATCTTGAAACCTCCACACGTTGTTAATTTCTTGTTTTCGATAGGTTTTTACTTTTTAGTCATTGTGTAACTTACTAAGGTGGCATTCGTAAACAACCATAAAAGTAATATTTTCTTTGTGTTTGGTGTGCTGCAAATCTTTTTACTGTGCTTTTCATTCATTTGGTGTGTCATAGATAGTTATATTTCAAAATCGTTTGACTTTTAAAATCCTTCTTTTACCTAATTTTGGTTTATAGGCTACAATCATCGTAACCGAAAGCGATGAATTTAAAACCAGTGATTTTAAAATCAGGAATTTTATTGTTGCTGATGATTTTAAAATAAAGATTTTACGGTATTTTACGATGCACCAAACAACACCTAAAATATGAAATACTTTGAATTATTATAAATGCCTATAATTCCTTCACATAATGTTACTCACCTCTTTGACATTAGTAGTCATTGATCTCCTACATGTTATCATGAGTTTTTCAACATGAACAAAATTGGTGAACTAACCTGCAGCCCAACTGCACAAGGGCATCCCCTCTCCCCTCAAAGGAAAAGTCTATCAACTCTCCCACTTTGCAAGGTGATAAAGAAAGATTTATCCTCTAGCATGATGGAGACCTATGCCTTCATACTTCTTGTAACCATGAGGCCATGAGATTTTCACCTAGTAGGATCTTGCTCTGAAACAACTGCTTGTATAGGTATATTCCTCGCAGTTCTGTATATATATAAAAAAAATCGCTCATTAAAGGAAAAGTATTGAATAATTAAATATTATAATCTCTTCATTAAAAAAGATGCATAAATCCTTGAACACAGTGTCCCCGAATCTACTGAGCCAAACTCTTCCTTCACACCTAAAACGTGAACCACACAGGCATATTTCTAATTTAGAAAGTAAGGAACCTATTTCTAATTTAGAACATTGTGGGCATATTTTTTAATGCATCACATTTGTTGGTATTTATATATAATTTTCACTCTACTGTACACTGCACTGTACTCTGCTGCTCCTGCCTTCGACGCGAGCTCCCACCATTTGACCCCCCTCTCTCTCTCTCTCCATTCCATCCCGGGTCTGAATCCTCTCTCTCTCTCTAATCCACCGCCACCCTCAGGTCGGAGGCATGTTGGGGATGCACCCGGGGCCCGCGAGGCTGGTCCCGCTGGGGCAGAACCCGGGCTACGTCGAGGTGGGAGGCCACCGGGACGCCGCCGAGGAACCGGCGGGAACCGAGCAGAGCGGGGGGATCCGCGGCAGCCGGCGGAAGCGGAGGGATTTGGGGGCGGCGGGGTCCGAGGACGACCTCTCCAAGCTCGCGTCCACCTGCAGCGGCAACGAGCTGGTGCGTGGTTCTCTCTGCTGGCTTCTTTCTTGCGGGCTTCCCGTGGTGATTCTGTGGTCTGTTTGTCATTCCGGCCGGGCGGTGTTGCTGGGGTGGAGATTTATGTCTGATTAGCTAATTTTTGGATGTCTGATCGATAAAGTTGCATTCTTGTCACCAGATCTTGGTTTTAGTTTTAATAATGTGGTTAGATAGGAGGTTTTGAAGTAATCTTCTGCTGATGAATGGGTCTTCAAGCGTCTAGTGTTTCATCTCGACGCCTTCCTTGATTTGCCTGCTGAATGCCAAGAAAATATTCTCAAGATTTTTCGTTTGTAGGATGTTCAAGGGGAAAATGCAGGAGTTGTGTAGCGATGTGAATTGTAATGATTACACATTCTCTTCTGCCTTGCTTGGCTTTATTGTCTTTGAGGAAACCAAAGAAGTTCAGCTGGCCAAAACTGTTCAATCCCTTTGGAGGGCCTGCATATGTAGAATCTTCATTCCTTGAAATAAAAGTGTGAGGACTTTTCAATCACTTGGGTGATTCTGCGTAGCTAAGAATTTCCGCATCCGTTGAAAGTGGTCTTCTTTTCTCATGGGCTTATGCAAGCGCGCATGTCGAACTCTGATACATTTAACTAGAATTGTCTGCAATTAGTCAATAAAAGAACTGTTGTTTTAATATAAAACAATGTTTTCCATGCAACTTCCTGGAATTCCCTTGGGAGATCAAAAGAGAAATGATCTTGGCAAGATCTCAGAGGGATTGAGTTAGCTTGCTATCTTGGGGAGAAGAGAAACCATGTTGAACCCTGGAGACAAGATATCTCAAGAGATGGCAATAGACAATGTGAAAGGCAAACATAAATGAAGATTTATATTCACAAACATATGTGACCTATTTATTTGTCCTTCTTGTTGGAACTTAGATTTGGGTACATGGAGAAAGATAGGTCATTATATAATAACATTTCTGGAATAGACATTCAACCATTTTATGAGAACAAGGGAGGGTTGGAAGTTGGAACAATGTTTTTTTGGTTCTAACCTCCAGTACAAGGGGAAACAATTTGGATGAGTTCAGCTCTTCTAGTTTTCTCGATAGAGCTTATAAATACTTGCAAAGTCTGTATAGCAGAGAAATCCTAAAATGTTATTGTTAAGTACATTAAATGAAGAGGGGGAAGATTGGATTATCATTGTCAGCATGTGATGGGCAGCAGGACTTGTGAAGAGTAAGCAACATCTGCAGAACCTGTTGTTCCATCTCTGACTCTTGCTAGCAAATTTAGGGTTAAGTGTGAAAGGGGAAGGCTGATAGCTATTTTGGATGCAGAAACTTTAGCTACAGGGTGAGAGGACTATAGATATGCAATCCTTTACCACTTGATTGTTTTATAGCCAGGCTTATCCAAAAGGAGGATATTGCATGCTATGGAACCTTTAGAAGAAAGTTCGAAGTGGATTGAAATGGGGCAGAACTGGTCCAATTCTAGTGGGGAATAACTGGCAAGTAGTGATGCAGGAGCAGGTCCACGGGCATGTGCAAAGCCGACACCTTTCGGGCTTGGAGACACGTCCTTTGGTCATTAAAAGTATTGTATATGTTTATTTGAGTCCTTGGGCATGAATAAGGCCTGTTAGAGGCCCATGTAGTGTCTTTTCTATTTTTTCATAATTTTTCTGCACGTTTTTTGCCATTTTAAGAGTCTTAGGGGTATCATGGTCTTTACATGTATTAGGGCTTCCTTTTGGAGGCCTATATATATCTTATGTACTCTCCTTTTTGGAGGATGATTAGAATGATTAGAATGATGAAATTGGAATTGGAACTGGAATTAGACAAGACTGGTCTGATTCCAAAATCTGATTTCTTGATCTCTTGCTAGATACGAGACTAACATAAGACTAACATTGCCATTAACATGAAAATTACGCACGCGCGCACAGAGACTAATGTTGACTTTAACACCAAAATTAGAGAGAGAGAGAGAGAGAGAGAGAGAGGGAGGGGTCAAGTACCAAAAATTTAAGGACCTGGGCATGCCTAGGTCCGCCTAGTGCGCCTAGGCCCTAGGCAGTGCCTTGGGCCGCCTAGGCAATGCCTTGGCCCGCCTTTTCAAGGCCCAATAAGGTGCATTGATGCCTGGGCTTTTGAAAAACGACTTGCCGCCTAGCCGCTGCTCGCCTTGACAACTATGGAGGCATCTCCATGTGGCTTTCAAGCTTGACTGTGGGGTTATGTGATCTTCAAGGAGGCTGTGAGTGGTGACATGGAGCTTGGATGAGATAAGGCCTTCAAGCTTCCAAGTTACAGTGACAATTTGCCTCGGCTTCATATTACGGAGTTTAGGTGCAATAGCCTGAATGAAGCCAAAACTTGGATTTGAACACTTGGTGGGTCCATCGTCTTGAATGGATTAGGGGAATTCATTTGTTTTGAATATATCCTGTCCAGAGGCATGTAGGAGAGAAGGATCAGGCCATCCCAATGGAGGGTGTGGATTAAAACAATTCATTTTTTGGGGCATGTGGGTTATTCTGAAGGAAAAGAATCTTCTAAGGAGGTAGATGTACGTTGAAGGGAATCTCATGCATTGACATGGTATTCTCTTTGGATCATAGGATAAGGTAATCTTTTCTTCACCTAATTCACAAGAAGAACCCTATTTATCTCCATTGACAGAAGTTGAGGATGTAGGCAGAAAAAGTTAACTTGTATTTGGTGGGGCATATGGTGGTATGCTATGAACAATGGAAGAAGATGATGAGATTGAAAAACATTGCAACACAGAAAAGAGGAATAGAACCCTACTATAGGGAGTACTAAGGGGCCTCACACAATTTGCATAATGTTACTCACCATAGGGAGCTAAGTGAGGCCAAATGAGCATTCTGAAGTAAAGTATCTGAGGATTTGGGGATTATAGGAAGATGGGAAAAATGCAAAATACACAGATGAATGAGACAGTGACACTTTTATTTATGAGATCATTTTATTACTGGTCATGGTGGAGATAGAACATGCCTTCTATCTGGTGCAGGCATGCACTTTCCTGGAGCTGGTCTCTGAATACTTTCAACTACTACTTGCTTTAGACAAAGTTAAACAAGGCCATGCTTCATGTAGATTGGAAGGAACTATACTGAGAGATTTTGGCCAATTAATTCCTAAATGTTGAAAAGGAAGTGTATGTAGGGATCCTATGCAATGGTACAGTGGACATGCGTGGCATTTTAAGGTCAAATTAAAAGAATGGCCGATGGATCATGTCCTCCAGTCTATAACAATTGAAGAGAGCATTTTGAGGAAGTGAATAGAATGGGTAGAGTGGAGCAAGATTGTTAGCTATGATGTGGCACTGTTCTTTTCCAGTGTAATATCCAGGCATGTGACTCCATTTTAGAGAATTGAGATAGTAAATTGTATTCTACTGCTGGAGAAGTTCAGATGTAAGCTATCTATTTGGAGAGAATGACATTTGATCATAGGATTGGCCTTCTTAATTCTGTGCTGTCTAATCTGTTTCTACATAAATAATGGAGGCTTCATGGGTTTTTCGATCATAGGGTTTGTTTCTGTCTGAAGCTTCATTCTGATCAACATTCTGTGGAGAACTTCATGGTACTTAGGTCTCTCTAATTGCCGAACCCTTCCACTTTTGTGATTATGTAACCCAGATGTTGTTTATAATTTGCTTAAAATAGAATTGCACACCCGTTTGGCTGTATATTCAATATTGTAGCAACAATTTGAGCTTTGTCTTTGTGTTTTTTTTTGTCAAAAAATTTGTTAGCTATAATTTAAGGGATTTTTAGATCCCCCCCCAACAATCCATCATATGTGGGTATTAACCCCTCCAATCCTGATATTTATTCATAACCACTCACAATTTCATTCTACAAGCCCACCCTCAGAAAATGTGGAATAACCTAAGTTTTTGGACCCCCCCCCCAACCAAACTTCAAAATGGGGTTTTATCAAATAAATGTGCAATTGTGGGGTTAAAAATAAATATTGGTATTGAGATGGTTGATCCTTAAATATGATAGATTGTAGGGGGTGATCCTTGAAAATTCCCTCCTTTTAAAAACATCTCCTGCCATACATGCGTTCATGATGATTTGAAGAACCTTTACCTAAGTTTTATGAATTTAGTGATTTTTGAATCATATATATTTTGGTTTTTCCATTTTATGTTGCAGACCGATTGTGAACCAAAACGTCTGAAAGCCGGTGGTACAAGACATGAAAATGGGGAATCTAAACCTGAGGTTGAAGCAAGCTCAGGTGTTTGTAACAAGCCGACTGATCAAAGTGCCCAAATGTCTGATGCACCCAAGCAAGACTACATCCATGTCAGAGCGAGAAGGGGCCAAGCTACAGATAGTCACAGCCTTGCAGAAAGAGTAAGCCAATTTTCTACTAATTCATGTTAATGCTTATGATTATTACTTTTAGCAAATAGCCTCCATTGCTGCATTGATTGAGAGAATACATACAGGGAGAGAAATCTGGCTTTGAGCACCTTCAGCAATTATAATAGGATAGAAGCAGATTTTCCTGACTGTTGGGTCCCACCAAGTGCTCGCTGTTTGTTTGGCTCATGACAAGGCATGTTGGGCATGATTCTTTATGCATTTAGGTGTTTTGAGTTTCTAACAATCTTTTCCTTAAGGCAGCATATCAAGGAATAATCACAAAGAACATTCATTTTAAACTACAGATAGTCACAGCCTTGCAGAAAGAGTAAGCCAATTTTCTACTAATTCATGTTAATGCTTATGATTATTACTTTTAGCAAATAGCCTCCATTGCTGCATTGATTGAGAGAATACATACAGGGAGAGAAATCTGGCTTTGAGCACCTTCAGCAATTATAATAGGATAGAAGCAGATTTTCCTGACTGTTGGGTCCCACCAAGTGCTCGCTGTTTGTTTGGCTCATGACAAGGCATGTTGGGCATGATTCTTTATGCATTTAGGTGTTTTGAGTTTCTAGCAATCTTTTCCTTAAGGCAGCATATCAAGGAATAATCACAAAGAACATTCATTTTCAACTATGAACTTTACTCAATTTATAAGTAGAGATGAATCGATAAAATTCTTTTTTGTAATTCATAGTCCACTTAATTGGTGCTGGGTTGGACAAGTACCAGCAGCTGTGTCTATGGAAAACTTGGAGCTGATCGTTTCGGGTCTGCCTTTGAAGAGGGGCTGGAACCTGACTTTGACTAAGGGCACACCTTCCACCCCTTGAGTGAACCGTTTCCTTTGGCTAGGGTACACAGCCTCGAGGGGGGAGTCACTTGTGGAGGTATGCAGTTATGGTAACTTCAGCCAAGGTGATAACGGTGACAGCACTGCTTTGGTTGGCAGTGGCTCCGAGCAAGGATGTTGTTGTGATGGCATTGACCACAGAGGAGCGGTGCTGGCAGCATCAGGTGTTGAAGGTGGCAATGGTGTAGGGACTTCTTCTAGTGAGGGCTTCACTGACATACAGATCTATAGTAAGCACCAATCACCAGAAGCCCCTAGTGGATTGGTGTTGGGGCCTACATCTGCTTTAGAGCTTCATCAGATTTCTGGAGAGCCCAAGATCCATAGTCAAAGTGAGGCCTGTCTCCTCCCAGATGGTGGCACCTCAAATGCCTGACCTCAAGACAAATGACGAGGAGTCTTCTCTGAAGTTTGTTATGGCTAGGACAAATGGGGAAGGTGGAATTTTTTTCTCCTCCTTGTCAAGGGGGCTGTTTTACTAGTGGCAGAAACTGACATGCAGGTTGAGGAGCTGGAATTGAAAGGATCAGTTACACGTAAGGGATGCTACAGGGGGGGGAATGCAAGGCCCTATCAGGGATGTTAGACATCTGCTTGCTGGATCACGATGAGGTTGCTCAGAGGATAGTTGATCAGATCATTGATTGATCAAGAAAATTGGTGTAGGACTTCATGATTGGTCCAAGGAGAAGGGGAAGTCGCATGATCAGGGATTTCATCTGACGACCTTGGATGGGCTGCAGGTCATTTGATCAAGGGGCTACAAGTGTTGTCAGATTTTCTTGCCATAGTAGTGGCCTAATGGGTTTTTTGAGGCTGATTTGGGCTAATTCTATTCCATGTGGGTTTTACTAACTTCTGTGGGTTAATCTTGGGAAGGTGGCCTTTGGAATATGTTATCTGGGTTTGAGGGCTTTTGAGGGGCAATCACTCTTTACTCGATGTATAGAGGTGGGAATTGAAGGGTATACCTCACAATGTTTGTATTCTTCCACTTTTTGGATTTTTATGGATTGTTGTGCTATCCAACCCATGATTTTGGTTCAAATTATCCAAAAAAATCGAAGGATGACTGTACTGTATTCTTTCACTTGGTCCAATCCTGTGTCCATGTCTTCTGTCATCGTTAATGATTTGTTGTTGGCATATCAATCCTTGCCATACCCAGTATCAGTTATTGACTGTTATCCATAATTGACTTAATGGTCATTTAGTTCGGACAGTAATCACAAACATTCCTAGTCAATAAACAAATCTTGTGAGAATATTTAAGTAGAAGAGCTTTTATCCTTACAATGCATCTATCCTCATGCTCAATCTTTCACAGATTTCCCCATTTTGGTGTTCCAGGCAGTCAAAGATCTAATTTTTTGTCAATTCAAGGTATTGTAATTTGTTACTATTAGCTTGATTTCTTTCTCTTGGTGGGTCTTGTATATGATTTCGTAAATAACTGAAGCCAGATCTAGTGGACGCTGGATGGGTGAATTGGTATCGCATTGCCAAAGTATTATTCCAGTTGCCTCAATGTTGAAGTACACAGAGCTTCTTTCCCAGTCATCCAAATAATTTCCTGACTGATGTCTGCTTCCATATCAGGCCAGAAGAGAAAAGATTAGTGAAAGGATGAAGATTCTTCAAGATTTGGTGCCTGGCTGCAATAAGGTGAAAATATTTCCATATTTTTAAATATTAACAGATGTGTGAAATACCTCTGTTTATAACCGTGTGCCTGGTATGTTGTCTCAGTTGCTGTTTATTCGATGAATAATTCTCTGATAGAATTATTTATAAACAGGTAATCGGTAAAGCATCAGTGCTCGATGAAATAATTAACTACATCCAGTCATTACAATGCCAAGTTGAGGTATGCTTTAGTATTGTGTTTCTGGATGGAGCAGCTGTTTCTTTATTCGTAATGATCTTCTTCGTATTTCTGCTGCACTTGCAGTTCCTATCAATGAAGCTTGAAGCAGTTAATTCGAGAATAAACCCTGGTGCTGAAGGTTTTCCGGCAAAAGATGTAAAGACCAACTTCTATCAATTACATATTTCACCAACTTCACGCTCTGGAAATCAATGATAAACAAAACACCACTTAAATTATGCCTCTTCCTCTGGGAAGTGTATTCATGGAAACCCTTGCACAGTTGAATTTTGCGTCTAACAGACATTTATCATCTACTATACCATCCTCTTGTTATTTCTGATTTTTTGAGTTATCTGGATCTCGGGCTTCCATTTTCGGTCGTATTGCAGGATACATCGCATATATCTTATGTACTGGTACATTTTCTTTATCTTTGCTTTCCATGTCTGTTGCATACTGTTACCTTTGGACACATGGTTTGGCTTCACGGCGAGACGACTGTAACCTTATTGGACATTACTCTTTAAGCCAGTTGTGCAACTTGGGAGGGGCCGTGCAAGCTTCAAAACCTAGGATCACATCTTATGAAGGCATAGAATGAAATCTAGAGAATAGAAACATGCAAACATGAACTACTCAATACTGTCTAGACATGCCTTTCAATTTCATCAGTGTGAATTTTTGATAGCTTTCACGAAGCTGTTACTTGTATTCTCTAGGTTCTCTTTTATGCAGTTTTAATTTTGTTGATATTTCAGTTTGGCATTCGAGCATTTGATACTCCTGGATCAGCATTCGCCACACAGCCAACAAGGGATTATGGCCAAGGATCACCACAGGAGTGGTTGCATATGCAGGTTGGTGGTGGATTTGAAAGAGAAACATAGTCCTAAGTGCTATCCTGGATAACAAATAAGAGAACGTACCAGGGTCGATGCATAATCAACAGTCTCCGAACTTTCTTCCTTTCCTCCTTTTGCCTGCTAACAGCCAAGTTCCAAAGCATCTTATCTGTGTCCAAAATGGAGCTCCTGCTTCTTTTTTTAAAGCTAGGCTTAGGTTAAAGACTGAACTGTCTCCATTTTTTGTTGTAGTCGACCATCATTATATGGCTTGGCAGCTGGCAATCTTACTAGATACCCTCTTCAGTACTGAAAATTGACTTAATTAGAAGATTATTATTGTACTCTTGTTAAGACTTGACGTAATAGAAAGGATCTTGTCCCAAAGTTGTTTTAGTATTTAATGTTCCATGAGTAGAATCTTTAACTGACATGTTTTCTGGTCGTATTTCGGGCAAATTCATCTTTTCTTCACATCATGGCCTGAGCATAGATCCTAATTTTATGCTAGGTTGCTTTTGCTCCAGATTGGCAGATGCCAGTTATTGAAAATTAGGATGCCAGTTATTGAAAATTAGTTTATGATAGGTTGTCTCTGTCACATGATCCTGAAGATGATTTTCCATACTTGGTTTGTTTTCACTTCATGCTAGCGTATGATCAACTTCATGTAAGTTTGTCAATTCGAGTGTAAAGAAATTTGTTGGGATGGTTATTCATGAATTATTTTCCAGCTTTAGGCAACTTGCTGATCATAGGATGACTGTCCAGTTTCACCAAATAGAGTGTAGAGCTGCAGGAGATATCGACCACTTGCTCAGCCATTATTAAGCGGTGCACGAAAATGCCATTTAGAGTCTGAAGAACTCGCATCTTTTAACTGGTCACTTGTCGATTTGATGGCTTTCGGGTGTTTGGTTGTGACATTTGATAGCAATTTTAATATTGCTACTAATGGTATTTATTTGATTTTGTCCTAGCACTCTTGATGTTCATGTACTGGTAGAGTATCTTCTCACAAAAAATTAACATAGATCATAACCTATATTAAAAACATTGGAGTTTAAAATTGAGAATTTCAAGACGATCGACTACTCATTTTTGCACCTCTAACTTTCTTTTCCCTTCGGTTGCCTCTCTCTGCATTTCTCTAATATCAATTTCAATAGTAATATTATGTACTTAAAAATTTTAATTTCAAAACTAATATTGTACCACAATTAACATTCCAACAAAACGGGGTATAATTTTTTTTAGCAAGTCTATTGACAATTCACTTTCAGAAAGTTAAGAGTGTGATGATCCAACTTTGCCCCTAAGGTTGAGTCTATGTTCTGAAAGTGAACCAGAAACCAATAGGAGATGGGGAAAGTCTCCTTTGATTCGCTGGTCGCCTTTCTACATAGGTGCTGAACAGAAAGGAGCTGCCATGGCCACAAAAGAATGAAATGGCAACTTCTGGAACTTGTTTTGCTACTAATTGAAAATTATCTGAAACGATGCTATTAATAAATGGAAGGATCAATTAGTTTGGTCTGAAATGATGCTTTAATCCATTCTTTGATATTGCTTTGGATAAGAAAAAAAAAGAATTACCTTATTCTTTCTTCAAGTGGATACCTTTGAGAGCTCCCGAGTGACCTTTGAATGATGCCCTGTAATTAAATGAATTGAAATTGCACAACCAAGTAATTAGTTTTTGGTCTGATGCAATCCTTCATTCGTTAGTGCCTAAGGTAAGAACATATTTATATCCCATATGACCCCTAATGTTGCCGTCTGATTCAATGAATTTAAATTCACGACCAAAGTAATACTTTTCTACCCGCCAGCTAGTCTTATAGGATCTTCAATCCATTTGGTTATAGAGAAATGATATGGAACACTGAGGCTTATTGGAAGACCTCACCTAATTGTTGTTGAGTAATGCTTAGTGCAACATGGGCAGCAGTTAGATCTGACGGCTCGGATCGCACGGGCAAGCGATCTCTTTTTATATATATATTTTTTAATTATTTAATCAAAATCAAATGGTATGAATGTCAGTAATCTATTTAAAGTAAAAAATATTTTGCTGTGCTTCTGTCTAATCATTTTGATCAGACGACAACATCTTAGGACATAGAGGCATTGCAGCAAAAAGCATTACTCGTGTTGGAATAGCCAATTGGGTTGAACCCTGTAATCTTCTTTTTAGTTAATTTCAGTTCAGTCCAAAACTACTGCAAACCAAAATCAGAAGTTTTAAAGCCACTGATTTAATCACAGATTTTAGTTGGTTCTGAAACTAATGATTTTGAAACTGAGATCTTATGGTATATTATGACACAGGAAACGAGTCCTAAGAATAATAGTGCATATAATATAATATAATTATTTATGAAATATAAGATTTTAATTCTAACATATCTCAAATATGTACACATGTACTTTGAATTATTCGTCCCAAAAATTAGCTAGGGCAAAATCAAACCTTTTGCCGGACCAAATATTACCTTTTACTGAAATACTATCTATGTACCCCAAAAAAGGGCCCCACCAGGAATGTTCACAGGATCACGTGTTACATAACCAAGTAAGAAGCACAGATCAAAGGGTTGTTTGTTTTAGTGTAAAACTGTGTAATTTAAAATAATTGTTTTATTTTACAGTGTTTTTAATTGTTTGGAATGATGTAAAACAATGTAAAGTAAAATCCTGTTTGGACCTTGTCTGCCCACTTGACAAGCCAATTTCCTTGTTTTGGTTTACAGCAAAAATCCACTGTAAACTAAAACAAGATTGAAGCATCCCTCTTGTTTTATTTTACAAATAACCAAACAAACATTTCTTAATTCTAAAACAAGAAAATTGCACTTGTTTTGAAACTAGTGATTGTGAAACCGGTGATTTACAAAGTTTTACAGTAAAACAAAGAGCCCCCAATATGGCCCCAAATCGGCCAACTACTAGCACAACTTAGCATGGTCAAGGAAGATTAATCACAACTAGTCGTGCGTCAAGATAGGACATGGATAGTTGTCATGGTCATATATTCATATATGTATCATGCCCCTCTTTTTCAGTGGCGGATGTAGGAATTTGATCCAGTGGGGTCCTCAGATTGAGTACTGCGCATCAAGTTGAAGGTGGGACAATTAAGGATGCAAACGGGTCGGATTCGGTCATTAATATGATACATATGATATCTTTTTGAAAAGATAATTTATCAATTGACCTATAAGCTAATGATCGGTCAAATATTCGGGTTATCGATCCTCCTGTGTGGACACATTTCTGGCATAACCTGAAATCATTGAATTGCAAATGGCCGAATCCCACTTTGTTAGTCCATTGAAGAATCGAATGGAATCATTCAATCTGCCACATTGAACTGTTTGCTCACCAATCGAATGTTTGCTCACCCATACACGGATTTCTCTGGTCTGCACGAACACTGAACACAATTGACATGGTGAACTTATCAAGGAAGAAACCAGCACGCCACATTGAACTGAAGCAATCTGGTTCCCATTCCATGTAACCTGATCTCTCGTAGGCTAAGATCATTGTGTTCCAAGATATAACATCCCATGTATCCATGGAAAGAAACATAGCGCAGGCATAATCCACAAGTCTGAGCCTCCCATACATCTCAATAAGAGCATTGCCAAGCACAACATTGGAGAAAACCAAATAACTCCTTACGGCATGAATTTGCTTAGCCTGATGGACCGAGGAGATGCATGACGCAGCAACCGAAAAGTGTGAACCCGCTGGCCCCAACACCGAGCTCCCACATCCGAAAGAGAACACCAAACGCCCTCCCCGCAAGACCCATCGTCACATAGCCAGAAATCATCGAGTTCCAGCTGACAACATCCCGCTCAGGCATTTCCTCGAATAGCTGGCGGGGCTGGGAGGAGCCGGGCTGGGTGGGGCGGGGCTGAGCGGAGGGGCCGTGGAGGGCAGTGGGCCGCCGCAGCACTGGGCGGAGGGCGGGAGTGCGTGGTCGTCTGCCGGGCGGCCGGTGGGGTGGGGGTGTCGGGTACTGGCTGTTGGGGCTCGGAGCCTCGGAGTCTCGCAGAGGTCACGGGCAGAGCCGAGGAGACGAGCAGGGATGGGTGTGCGGCATGCCGCGTGCGCTGGGTTGGGCCTAACTAAGTGGGCTGGGCGATCGGGCCAAGGCCCAGTGGATTCTTGCTTGTGGCCAGTGGGGTCCTGGGTTCTTAAACTTGGAGTGGATCTCTAAAATGACAAAAGTTCAGTGGGGTCCACCCTACAAGCTGGATCCGCCACTGCTCTTTTTCCTCTTTCAGCAGTGGGGGCTTATTCGACAATAAAGAAAGAAGCCTAATCCATTCTTTTCCAATCCAAACTAACTGGCTTGGTTGGTCCTTCTTCTTTGTATTAAAACTTCTTCAAGACTAATGGTAGTGCATAAGGCATAATCAGGAAGGTATCGCCATGGCTGTCCACCTCAAAATGGGTGGGGTAGCCAGCGAGGGCAAAAACCTGCTCCACACAGGAGTTGTGATGACAACCCTGGGTGATGCTGGTCATAGATACACCCACCAGAGGCCATATGACCTCAACCAAGTCAGCAATCCATCACATATCATAAAAGCAAGAGGAATATTATTATACCATACTTTTTACCATTTTTTGTTACCATACTCATTGGGAACCATCTGATCATGATCAATGAGTTCTCGTTAAATGTAGTAGTTGCATAAGAAGTGACGTCCAAAGTAACTTTAAGAAGCGCTACTTGATCAAATGATATAATGGCCCTCAATAGCATGGTAAAGAGAGTGATAAAAAATGTGGTATAATAGCATTCCTCTAAAAAAGAACTAAACTAAGACTTTCCCGAGTATAATTATAACTCAAGTCTTCTATTTTTTCAAGTGAAAGCTTCTCCTTTATCTCAGCTTTCCAGCCAGAGCTGATAGTTACACCCCCTTCTTTTTCACTGCGGATGGAAGGAGGCGGCAAAAAATGTAGCCAAGTAAATTTAATTGTAAAAGTCTTCCTTTCCTGAAGTGGGGAACAAACATACGAGTTTACGCATAAGAAATGCAAATATGAACACTTGTCCTCTTAATTTGTAGGATTATTGAAGCCTAGTTTTGCCTGTCGATGTCCATTTTCTTAGGTGGGGAAGCTCTATAATCTGCAATTGCTTTGTCAAATGTAGTCAGCACATGTTGGCACATTACCATCAAATTCTGAAGCGCATCGTTGAGCACATCTTTTGCTGGATCACCTGTCCAATGGAAGAACAAAGATGGGAGCATTTAAGAAATATTCTCAGAAGAAAACTGGATGCTGGGTACTAGATGTGAAAACTGGATCACATTCCTCAAAACATCAGTGTGCTGTGCTGGTTTTTGGAGGAAGAATAACCAAGAATAGCCATAAAGAAGATAGAACCCAGCCAAACACCTCCCTCCTAATATGCAACAATATGGTTTGAGAAAGGTCAATTGTATGCACTTTTTTTTTTAACCTTTACCATTGCACCAAAGATTTCCCTCAGAAATAAAGATGAAATCTAAGCTGGAAAAGAAGTTTATGTGTCAAGAAACAAATGATAGTGTAGATGCTTATAAGCACACGTCCTTTTCCTTAGAAAAGGGTCTTCGTTTGAAAAGAGAGGTTGCGCTCTGCTTATAAGCACACGCCTATTTTTACAACATCCGATGTAAGACTAAAGTGGTTTGTTATTTTTATCTCTACACAATCTCCTAGTGAAAGTAGGCGTGTGCGGATCTCTTTGAGCCACTGGACGGATCAGGCCGAGTAGGAGTGCTCGGACAAATTTGTGATTTTTTATTCAGTTCCCACAGACAACGCCATTGTAGATGCGTGAAAATTTACGTGTCTTTCCCGAGGTATTGTCCTCATAGCGGAGGTAGGATTTTGTCATTTTCCTTAGAAAAAGACCCTCATTGAGAAAAGAGGTTGCACTCTGCTTATAAACACACGCCTATTTTTACACCATCCGATGTAAGACTAAAACGGTTTGTCATTTTTATGCCTCTACAGATAACATGACATAGTTTTCTTCAGAAATCTATGCCCAAGACATTTCTGTCAAGAACAACTCCAAAACAAAAACGTTCATTATCAATGTCGAATTAACGGTGAGAATCATTTTCCTTTCCTTTGCAAGACTGAATCTAAATTACATAAGTAACAGTGCACGTGATGCACATTTGCAGTTTTTTACAGTTTAATAAGGCCTAATTTGGCCACAATGTCATTGAAACACTGTATAAACAGAAGAGGTAGAATTCCTGCTGGAAAAGGTATGACATAAAGATTAACACACATTTTTATCTTGTTTTGCTGATCTTGGTCTCACTTATTTCTGTTTATATGGCTCACAGGCATGGTCTAACGGGAAAGCATGATATAGAAACATCTGGTCGTAAGTGGAATATGATTTTTTGTTAGTGTTAAAGGCCAGGAATATAAGGATCATTTAGAAGATATAGTCGGGAGGTGAGGGCCTGGCATGCATACCTGTAGTCTGGACTCTTATGTTCTCTGAAGGATGAGGAATGCTGTATCCGCAGAATTCAACTCTTGGACTACAAGAAGAAGACGAAGTTGGTCAGAAACCTACACTCACTGACAGCAGATGGAAGGAAAAAATTTCAGTGTATAATTCTAATGTCACAGTAGTGACGAATACTGCAAACAGCCAAAGGACAGCTTTGCTTTCAGAGAGAGTTACAAGTATTATACTCGAACCTAGCAAAGATACTATGTATAGCCATCCCAAGAGAGAATTTAGCCCTTCACAAAAGATTTTAGTAATGGATGGTCACCTGTAAAGTGGAAGATAGAGAGGGGTGAAATGAATACTTGTCCTCAGATTAAATGGTATAATTTAAAAAGAAACATTCAGATACATTAAATTATCTCTTGAAAGAAGAAATATGGAATTCAACAGAGAAACTAAACACAAGGTGGAATGACATGACTAATTGTATAGAAAAAGTATCTTAAAAAGATCTTAGGCAAATCTAAAGGCAGCAAAACGAAAAGAGACTTTGTCAAAGAGTAATGAAATTCAAAAGACTATTAAAGAAAAATGAGATTAAAGCATGACAAAGAACAAACATGATGGAGCTTTAAAAGAATATAAAACTCAGTCAAAAGAGAGTAAGTACTGAGAGAATAGTTAGTGAAGCTAAGTTGAAGGTATTTGAAGAATCATATTATAACAGACAAGGAATTCAGAAGGGTGAGAAAGGCTTAAATTGCTAAAGTAAGGGAGAAAAAAAAAAGGATTTAGATTATTTTAGCTGCATTGGGAGTGAAGATTAAGAGGGTCTAGATAAAGATTTTGAGATTAAGGAGAGGTGAAGTGGCATACTTATACTAATAAGTTGTTAAACACGGATCACTTTAAATAACTATCTTTTGAGAAAGCCAAAGTCAGCTAAATAATTATCAATATATTCAGCGAATTGGAACTTTAAAGGTAGAGGACGCTTTTAAAAAGGCGAGTAAGTAAGGCTCTAGGACCAGATCATAATTGCTAAATTTTGGAAAAGTTTAGATGATGTTGGTGTAAAGTGGTCTTTTCCAAAGATCACTGTGGATTGCACTGCCAAGATTCATCATGGGATCAACATTCATCAATGGGTGAGGCCTGTCAGGAGAGGGAGGTGGTGCGAGCATTGCTGATGAGAAATGATGTCTAGATTGCAACATAAAGCAAGAATACTAGTCAAAACTACTTCAAGCATGTCCCCCACATTTCCACAGTAAAAACTAAAATTTGACACATGTAACACAAGAAATAAATCAGCAATATTAGATATGGAACAATTGCTTAGAAAAATATCGATAATTTGAGGTGCCTACTAGGTTTTCAAGTAATGCAAAAAATCAATCCTTTCTTTAGTAGAGAACACAAATATAGGAACCTCAATCATAGTTGATTCTGCATTGAAGTGTACTTACTCTTGATTCAATGTGTATCTAACAGAGTTTGCCAGGGTGTGATCCTCATCCATTAATGAAAATGTTGATGACCGTTGGTTGGTAATAGATCCATGCTCCATTCTAAGAGACAGCTCTGCAGCAGAATAAATGTTGAAGGTTTTTCTTTTCACATAAACCATTGTTTTGGATGAAATTGCAGAAGTGCCAGATGAAGAGTGAGTATGTTTAGGTCACATCCTCCACTCTCTCATTTTTCCTCTAAGGTAGTTTAGTGAGGAAAACCCGATGTACTAATAGTGAAATAAAAATGTCTCTTTCTCTTAATCAACTTAGAAATGCTACCCTTTTTCAACTCAAAAGGGTTCATGGCCAACAAACTAATGGCTCAACGCAACCAAGGACCTTTCTTCCTAGGGGAGGTCATGGGTTCAATTCTCATGTCTCATAGTGTGCACGAGGATGGGAATTAACTCGCGGTTTCAAGGAGGCTTCCGCTCTCAAATGCTCTCAACAAAGGACAGACCTGTGGGGAGAACACTTCTTCTCACTTGTGTGGAAATATGCCCATTTAAAGAAAAAAATTATGGCGTTTGCTGAGATTTGAACTCTTTCCTACCTTGGAGGACTTGTATGTACTTGGTCAACTGTGCTATAAAACTCCTTAAAAAAAAAAAACTCAAACCAGTTCATCTGTGCAAATGAAAAATGGATAAGGTGTTGTAGCTTAGATATATGGCATCTTCTGTTTCACATTTTTTATGAGGTTAGCTGGGCATAGCACGTTTATGTTTGTTCCGCGTTAACAAGAAAAACGTGATATGATTCATTAGTAGGCAATCTTCTTTACTTGTGTTTTTAAATGCTTTTCTGATGCTTTGCATGAGACTTGAGGATTATATCCCTCTCTAATGACAGGTCCCGCCCCAATCAAAACACCTATCCTGTGTGGCATAATAATACCCATGGGTCTTCAGTTAATTTATTGATCTATAGTCGATGTGCTAAAATCTGTCAGGATTTTTTTTCTTCGATATTACAAATAAACTGTCTTAATCTAACTATTTACAAATAAATCTTCACAATCTCAAGTTTCTTATAAATAAGTTTTTTTAAGAACTTATTTGTAGAACTCTCAGGGGCTTTTATGTAAGATTTAGGAAACTTTTCACCAATTCATGATAGATTAGGAGGACTTATTTATTTGTAAATAGGGGACTAGGAAGACTTATTTGTGAATGCGTTATTTTCAAGAGCTAAAAAGGAAAAAAAAAAAAACAATCGTCAAACGGTTCTGGTCTGGACCCTAATCGACCCAACCTAACCCATATACTCAACCCGAACACGCGACCCGAACGTCATCAGATTGGGTCGCCACTCGCTAATCGTCTGCTAAGAGCGTACGACCCAGAGGGGGGCAGACCACTTGAAGAAGAATCTGGTTCCTCTCAAAGGGTAGAGAAAAGTCGTGGGGCTTGCCAAGCTGAACAACTCAGCGGGAACGGTATTTTTCAAAATCTCGACTTTTCTAGCCCTCTCTGCACTGACCGGCTCGGTCCGGTCGTGCACTGCAAGGAATCGGATTCTAGGAAGAAGCGTAGGACCCGGATGCCCGAGAGAGAGAGAGAGAGAGGCAGCAGCGTCTGTACCTGGAGGGCCGGGTGCGTCGGGGGAGAGGGATCCGCCTGTGGCCGTGCTCTTGCAGACTGCAGAAAGAGGGGCGTGAGTGTGGAGAGGGTGCCGTGCCTTGCCTGTGGACGTCTAGACGGGAGGGAGCGACGGGGCGAGTGTAGAGAGGGTGCGCTGTGCCTTGGCTGGGCAGAGGCTGCAATCCTTGTAGGACTAAGGTTTTCTCTTCACACTCCGCAGGTAGAAAAGAAATGCTTTGCTTGTTAGTCAGTGGGTGCTGGGTCGGGTTACCCGACCCCTCGAATTCAACCGGTCTTACCTCGGGTTAGTGATTCCTCCAACCTTAACCACAACAAAAAATCCTCCCCCCTCCCCCTAAAAGAAAAACGAATAATACTTACTGTAGTGCACCTACAACAGTAACGACAGTACAATAAGTGCATTTTTTATTTTTTTTCTAAAAATTCAAGAAGAGGAAATAATCTTAAGGGAACCATCTTAAGAGAACTTATTCTTTATATTTTGTAGGTTTTTTTGGACTATCCAATCGAAAGATCAAACAATACGGAAGACTCTCTTAAGGTTTCCCCTTCTCTCTAGATTTTTAGGAAAAAAAATAAAAAAACTATTACTTACTATCACAACTGTCAAATTAAAGCTGACGACCGACAACTATGCACACATGTTGCACATTGTAACACCAGCATTGCAACAAATGTTATTCTAACTCATCTCAATCTCACTCTGCCGACTAATTTGGATTTGGTCTGAACCACCCATAGATCATTTATTAATAATGTATAGAATAATGATGGTTCCATGATACTTGCCTGAATATATGGTGGGAGAGTAAATCTCCCTCACTACAGCAGAGGTGAGAGTCCATGCACAGTGGAGAGGGGTGGTGATGGGTGGAACCAATAGATATTCTATAAATTGTTCAAGGTGGGGAAGAACATATGTTTATCAAGTATTGATAAGGAATACAGAATCTAGTGTTCCCTCTCAATCCATGGGTCATTTGCAGGGAACTATTTCAAGTAATTACAGCCGAAGGCTAACTACAGAAAGCACATTGTTTACCTACACGTCGTTTTAAGGCTAACAATTAGCCAAACAATTCACAAGAGTAGGAGTCAGCGTAGAAACCAATTTCTTTGGTCATTCTACCACTTGAGCTTCTAAATCTCGTTGCATGCAAAAGATTAAACAAGTCACGCTCAACACTAGCTAGTTTGTCTAGTCATGTTGGCTTGTTTGGTCTAGTAAGTTGGGCTTGAGTCAATGATGGACACATAAATTTTGTCTAGTGGGGTCACTCGACATTAGGTCATAAATATAGGTGGATCAATGGGATCTTAGACTAGGTCATATGAGATTTTGGATTAAGTCAATGGGGTCTTAACTAGATCAGTGGGATCCCGAATTAAACTACTTTAAATTGGGCCAATGAATTTGATAAAATCCAGTAGATGAACGTTGAATCCGTCACTGACTTGAGCTATGGTGAATCTTGAACCCAAATGAAATGTGACGATTTAACAACTTCGAGTTGAGATGAACTTGGAGTCTTACTAAATTCAGGTTGAATTGTACTCGAGTCATGTTCTAGGCTCTGAGTCAAGCACCAATTAACCTAAGATTTCTCCATTGGCTTCGTTTCACTCATTTCCCCCTGTATCCCTTGGCTTAGGTATACATGTAACATACCAAGAGCGTGGATATATACCTTGCATGTTCATACTTTCACTACGTACATTTGATCTATACATTGAGTCTGATGTGAGGAATACTTGTGCCTTTCCAATCATTATTATGGATGTAACATTTGTTTTTTATTTCATTATCTTTTTTTTCCTATTCCCAACTGCAGTCCATGCTTGGATTATGAAAAAAGGTGTCGCCACTGTCGATGTTAAGTGTTGATGCCTCCCTGACTGGATGTAGCATCGGAGCATAGGGTTCTCGCAATTTTAATGTTTTTGGTCCTTTTTTCCCTGATTAAGTTAATTTAACGCAAACAATTTTATCCTTTGTTGTTCTAATCCTTGGTTAAGATTAAATAAATGAAAAGAGAGGAGGGGCAGTTGTCTACATATATGTGTCCTTCCATACAATTGTCAAAGATGAGGTTCGAATTTAAGACATTTTTCAAGGAAAAGAAGCTCATGTGCTGCTGCACCATATATAAACTCTTGTTGATAGTATTGTATTTGATAAAGCTGATTAAATCTTTACTTGGGTCAATTGGCTCATTTTTTTGAGTCTCTTCATGTGTAATCATGTCAATTAATTAGCTTCTAGGTCGATGGGGTTTAATCAATCCATGACTAACGAGGATTATGTTCCCTAACAATTAATGACTAACCAGGATTATGTCACTATTACCTACTTTTGATATGATATCTGTCTTGGTCCTTAATCTTAATTTCTTCATTCTCATGTTTCACTGTTTTGGCATCTTGCATCCATTCTTCACTTCTAAGGCCAATGTTATGTCAAGCTTAAGATTGTTCAGTCTTACCGTTGGAAACAATTTTTTTGATTCTCACACATATGTAGCCATTAAATATTGTCAGTGTTTTACTATGTTACTGTCAAATATTTATTTTTTGACTTGTCCTATCAAATGAATGGCATTGGGGACTCTTTAATTCCTCATTATTTGAATCGGTAGATAATATTTTATTTCAGTTTCTTAAATGAATACTGAATAAAAGAAGAAATAGCAATGGCAGATAATTAATAGAAAGGACTAATGTTGCATCCCCTATAACATGGGAGAATCATATTTATCGTGTCTTCCCAAAGTACTACCAATAGTAAGCTAAATGTGATAAGAAATGACAGATCCTAAAAAAGAATTCTTAGAATTTCTACAAAAGACAACTTGAAAAAAAATCCAAAAGTTACACATCCTATGGAAATCTGTACTTGTTATGTATAGAGACTTGTTACAAGTACTGCTGGAGTCTTGGAAGTATGACCCGCTCATAAAACCTTCTAGTTCTAAAAAATAACACCAATGCAAGGACACACCCAAAAAGGCTAACAGATCCCATTATGAGAAATGATAACATAAAGCAATGGTTACCAGTGCACGCCTTCAAGTCAGACAATGGCCCTACCTTCACATCATATATATATCCCACAACCTTTACAGAGAGAATATATGACCCAATAGGACTTGCAATGGATATCATGTTAAATATGGTTCCCATATGCTTCAGTCCAAATATCTCTGAAGTAATGATAGGGGCCAAGGACCACTGGCAACCATAACACAACCCCACAAATATAGATCCCACATATAGAGCACCAGGCATTCCAGAAGAGATCACTACATGGCCAATGGACATAATAGCCAATGTTATAGCAATGAACAGTGGTCTTGCACAGCCTTTGGAGCGAAGGAAGTGGTCAGAAATGTAGCCTGCACCAAAACGTCCAAGAAAGTTCCATATACTCCACAGAGAAACCAAGGTATTGGTTTCTTTGCTTGTGTAACCAAGCGAATGGCCAATCTGACTAATGTTGTTCACTGTGGCCAACCCTGATCCCATACCACATGCCATGGCCAAAAACAAGAGCCAAAAGTTAACTGTTCCCATGGCTTGTAGAAGAGTATAGTTTTCTTCTCTTGGCAGCATGGTGTTACCTTGGATGTGAGTTCTACCAGCTGAGAGAACCCTGTTGGGCATCTTCTCATACACAATACCTACTGTCTCATGTTCTATTTCCTCTCTAGCTTCCACTCTATTGTCACCTTCCATCAATGGAGTTCTTTCTTGAACTAAGCTTTCTGATTGTAGTAGGGAATCCCTTGCGTGGCCTTTAATCACAATGCTTATTGGAGAGGCTAGTAGAAGAAGCAATATGGCAAATATGACTATACGCATAGGTAACTTCAGAGGTTGGATATTCTCCCAAATTATGATAGCCATGAGATAGCCAGCAACCACTAGTGATATAATTGAAAAGCCATTCAACAGTGGCCTATCATCTCCATGGAAGGTGTACTGATGAAAGTTTACAAAGCTCATGAGAACTAGTGTGAGGAATGTGGGCAACACTGCTAGCATCAGAAGGAAATAGCTTGGCTTCCCTTCAAAGGTTGTTCGATATAGCTGAATTAATATTGCTCCACTTAGACCTAAAAATCCCTAAAAAAAGAGATAAGAATTTTATTTTGATCAATGACATCATGATAAATGAATAAAAGGAAACACATATTTTTAGGCTAGAAATATTCAAAGGCAAACATATTTCCCGAAGGATCTTACATAAGAAAAGGTTACATCGCAAATAAAATATTATATGCTCAACAACTCTATGTGGTTAGACAAGCACAATAAAGAACTATTGACTGCCTCGTAAATTTTTCTGATCAGTCTAAACTAGATCTTGATTGAAATCCCCACCCTGAATAAAGTGTTGAACATAAAAATAGGTAATATATCACAGATTTAGGAGGCTTTGCATTCTCAAAAATTTGCAAAAGAAATGAAGGATCACAGAAATGGTTTCCTAGGAAGCGAGGACTCAAAAAAAATGTTTATTGGGAAAGAAAAGCAAGCTTTTGCAAGTTCATGCAAAACATGTTCGACAAGTAACATCAACTTACATTCTCATATGAGAGGGACAACAACCAAAGTTAATATTTGAGAGAAAAAATTGTGAGAAGGAATGTAACATAGGAAAGAGAATATGAGCGGAGAAAATCTTTTTTGGGTTTCATTTTCTCAAAGTATTAAGTGGAAAAATATACTAAAGAAAAAAGTAGCATCTTCTGACAGTATGGAAGTAGTTTCTAAAGTAAATTTGTGTTTAGAAGAAGTATGAAAATCAGTTAAGGAAACTAAAATTATGACAAAAATTTATGAGGACAACTTCCTCATAAATTGTTTCTAGATCATGTATATTATACTAATGATAAAAAATGATTTCATCCCAATTTTGTTTTAGACTATCTAAATGTACCGACCAATCAACTAACTGACCCAACTAATGTGGTAGGTGATAGAATTTTCAGTTAACTGATTGGATCATTATAAATGATATCATAGTAGTTCTACTCGTGGTGTGAGGGTCACAATGAGACTTACTGTGTATCTTAGGGCCTAATTACTTTTGATCCGACAAGAGAGTATATCCCTATAGATAGTGGCAGCAGTGTGGTGGATTTAAAAGTCTCAAAAAAACTTACATTACTTGGAGGTGACTAAATTCTAGATTATGTATAATATGGTCATGACGAGAACGTTAAACTTCTAACTAAGGGAGGTAGATTATAGCACTCTGTATAAGAATATGTTAAATAGATTATATCAGTAGACTACTAACAACACATATTAATTATTTTTCGAAACTCAAGTTACAAAGAATTCCGAGATTAAGAGTACTCAGTTGAGAGAAATATCAAGATAAGTGGCTTTCTTATGAAGTCTATATCAACTAGTACAGCTGTTAGACTAGTTAACTGATTAGATCATTGCATTAAACCTAATATAAAACTTTCTTTGGATTTAAATAATTAGTGAAGAGATCTATAAAAAAGTAGCAACAGTTCTCATGTCTAGAACTCTAAATATCATTCTATAAGAGAGAATATTTGCCAAGATTTCCCCTCCTTCCACAACTTGACTCTAGAAGCGGCTATGATCAATTTTGTGATTGTTTTTCCCCTAGACAAAGTTTTAATGCCTGATTTAATGTCTGTAACACAATACGATCGATTTATTGCAATAATAAAACCTAAGAAGCTGAGAAACATGTAGGTGAAGCTAAAAACTAACTACGACTAGTGATCGATAAATATGAACAAACAAAAGCAATTAAAAACCTATGGTTACTTAGGTGAAGTTAAGAACGAACTAGAAGAACAATCTTAGCCATCTCCTATGTAACTCATGAAAAAAATCTATCAAAATACAACACGGAACGATAGCTCTTAAAAGTTTACCTACGGACCATAAATTTTGGTAAGCCTATCTAGATTAGTATACCAAGTTCTCCACTTGAAAATTCTACACTTTTCTTTTACAGTACAAAAAAATTAACTAAGTGCTTAAATGAACTCTTTAATCATTACACTTATCTTTTGTTGGTAAAAATTTTCTTTAACATTTTCATCATCAAGTCAAGGTTGTTTAAATACTGTTTGATGATTAAAATACTTTAGCGACAAAATACTTTGTCAAAGAACATAATAATCAGATTATTTTAGTTCAGATGATCTTGTCTGGAATATTAGAAAATGAGTACTCACCCTTAAGTTAATTTCTTTTATTCCAACCATCTATTTATGAATGGACAATCTTCTTCATATTTATTTTGTTGAATGAGTTTTTTTTTCTTTTTACATGGATACTCATATATGCATAGGCAGCATTAATGTGAAATATTACCAGAATTCAACTTTAATCATTTTTATACCAAATTCTGAATTCAAGATACTAAGACAAAATTTGCTTTTAAACTTCAAGAATAAGATCAGATAAACTTTGAGGGATGTAGCTAGCTCTCAATGACATCCAGAAGCATAAATCATGACCCATCCATCTTCCTGGGAGTTTCCAAGTTCAGAGTGATTGGTTCATCACAACAATAAGTATATATATATACACATATACCTTCATGATGCCGACGACGGTGCCCCTATTCTCCGGGAAGTTGCGTGCAGCAGTGACAACATTGGCCGTGTTGAAGAAGGTGCTGGCATTGGAGGCGATGAACATGAAGAAGCACATGAGCGGCACCGGCGGGCGGGGGACGGCCCCGGTGACGGCCAGCCAGATGGGAAAGTAGCCAGCAATGCTCAGGGCGGCCCCGACGGCGAGCACCGGCCTCGGGCCGCCCCCACGGAAGGACGATGAGTAAAGGAAACCCGAGGAGAGGCCGGCATTGCCGCCGATGTCCTTGAAGAGGGCGATGGTGTTGAGGGTGGACTGAGAATAGCCCTGGGATGACCTGAGGAGGGAGGAGTAGATGCCGAAGCAGTAGAGCGAGCCGGCGGTGCACTGGATCCATATGCTGGCGGCGGTGGCCGACCACTTGCTGCTCGCACCGCCGGCGATCCTCATCCTCCTCCTCCTCCTCCTCTATCCACCCTGCCGTTGCTCCTCCGCTCCTCCTCCTCTTCCAAGCAGCCTGCAGGAAGAACATATATAATTTGTGATGTATCCAATTATATACACATCAAGCACACATAAGCAGGGTTGTTATTAGTCCGGTTCAATCGCAGCTGTGATGTGTAAGTGGCTTTGGAAGCATTAGCTGCGGTTTCTATCACCGTTGCCATCTCTGGACGTCGTAGCTTCTACTACTCATATATATTGCAAGAATTTCTCATGCACACCAGTGCTCGCCAGCAATGCATATGGCGGATCCAACATTAGTTGACTGGAATTCTACTGGATTTTGCTAAATTTATTAACTTAGGTCAACGTAGTCTAGTCTGGAATTCCGTTGATCTAATTCAGAACCTCGCTAATTCAACTCAAGAATCCATATGACTCAGTCCAAGATCCACTAATCCAACTATACTTACGACTTGATGTCCAAATAACTCTTCTAGACAAAATTTCTGCGTCCGCAACTGTTGGCCAGAAATGGGAATACCATGTTTTTCTAAGAAAAAAAATTAATTCCAAACAAGAGGATATATAACACGTTTTCTTTAGCTTCATCTTGAACCATCCATCAGACAGCTGCCTTGTAGTGGCTCTCCCGGCCAGCCGACTTGTCTTTCCTTCGTTTTCCTCCCCTCTGGAAATTGTTTTCCTGCATATTTCACGTGCATCTGACTTAATTTGCAAATGAGTCCATCTCCACCGTCAGGGTGTGGGGGCTCCTTCTTAGGGGCCACATGATGCAGGGTCGCGATCGGTCCTCGTCAGATAAAAGTCCAAAAGCATATGTATCTCAAGATGTGCTTATGTGAATATTCTTATGGTTTTGAGAACGATTGAGGGTAAAATTAGGTATCACGTTGAAAGGGCAGGATGGCCTCTACTGTTCCTGCAAATTAAATGCCCTTCTTCTTCCTTATCTCTTTTAATTCCTCCGTGGCAAATAGTATATATTAAGTTTCCATGCATGGTAATTATTTTTCTTGATATGATAGTTTGGTTGACCAAGTATATACAAATATATACAGAATATCATAGTGTAATTTTAAATCAAACTAAACATTTCTCTTAATAGGGAGATAGTTTGGTTATCACATGGTCCCTTGGATGTACTTTTTGTCTCCACGGCAGGAGTTGTGGAGGTAATTAAAAAGCATCCTGGCTTTTGCTGATCCAATATGATCACACCATCTATATATCGCAAGATAATTGGTCACATGGCATGTCTATTTTGTAGTTCTTGCATGACAAAAAAGTTATTCTTTTTCGCACGAGAGTAATACTTGCTACAATGATCTTTGTTGCTGTAATGTGGGGGATTACAATGGGTAAAAAAATATTTTTTATTTTTTGAATTTTTTTCTGGTTGGCCCTTACATGCCCCACGCCATATCGGGTGATTTCCGATTGAACGACTCAAAATATATTATAAAATAAAAAATTGAATCCAAATGAAAAATAAATGCTCCTAGGACTGATCCTAATAACAAATTTTAATTTTTCAAAATTTTTGAATCATTCGATCAAATATTAACTTATATGGATGCATGGGGCATGTGGGGGACAACTTAAAAAAATAAAAAAAACTTTTTGTCTGCTATAATGCCCCTCACTGCAACGGAAGCATTACAACATGTATTACTCTTATCGCAAGATGTATTCTTGATATTCCAAAGAAGTAAAAAAAGGGCGTATTCACACAAGGCTCCCATCATATATGAGGTCTGGAGAAGGGTCCACGTACACAACTTTGTTCCTGCTAAGTAGAGAAAGTTGTTTCCTTGGTTCAAACCTGTGACCATCAAGTCACAAACCGAACAACTTATGCGTTGCTCTAGACCCACCCTTCTCCTGATATTCCGAGGTACGTGTAAGTTTTTCATCATAAGCAAGCCATATCAAAAATTGAGCATCACACTCCACCTTAACCTTTTAGTTGTAGAGAAGTGCAAGTTTTTGTCCTGTTGGTTGTAGAGAAGTGTTTATTTGAGTCTTGCTTTTAGAACAAGAGCTTCAGCTATTAGTGGGATCATTCTAGAATGTACATCGTCCTGGCTTGGCAAGGCAAAAGTCTCCGAACGTGGTCTCTGTTAACTATGTATACAACTCCACCATTTTGAAAAGAGTGCGGTTCCTCTCAGTATGGATTAGTCAGTACAGAGGGAAGGAGGGAGGCTTTCATAAAAGTCCCTCCTCAGGAATGGGAAAAGCACCATTTGAGGGGGGTTTCGAAATCTTTTCCTCTCTTTACTGACTCAATTCAGTCCAATCTTAGACGTAGAGGATCTTTATTCTTCTAAAAGCCCACTCTAGCATCTATATTGATCTTTAATTCTGGATATGTCAAGCAAAGCCGACAAGGTTCTTTACTAAGAGGTGAGTGAATTTAGGGGTGGGTGATGAAGGTAAGGCAGGGTGATTCCAAAATTCTCTGATCCTTCACATAAACCCCCAGCTCTTTGATAGTCAGATTGGTTATTCCAGTATAAGTAATTTAAGATTGCTTATAAAAGAAATAGGAGCTTTTGCAAATAATCTATAAAGAATGTCATATTTATAAATAATTTTCTGTATGATTTATATTTGCATATAACCCCCTTAAATATGATGTTATTTGCATATAACTCCCTCAACTATGCAGGTCTACTTTGAATTTCACTTAAATTAAAATGTTGTTACCTATATAGAATATGTGAAAGTTATTAAATAAAAATATTAAATTTTTAATTAAAACACATATATCTCACAAAAAAATCACATAAACATCTATTCATAAGCTTGTTGTATATAATTAACATCAAAAAAAAAATATTTCCATATTTATGTGGAGTAAAAATATTTTAACTCAAGTAAAATTTCAAACAAATTACATAGCTAAGGGGGTTATATGAAAATACCCCCAAAGTTTAGAGGGTTATATGCAAATATGGATCGTACGGGCGGTTATCTACAGATATCACATCTTTTAGGAGGTTATTTGCAAAAATTTCAAACAAATATAAAATCAAATATAATAGATTAAAAGAAATATTGTTGACGTTTATTCTAAATTGAATAAGTAATTTTATCAATTTTTGTTAGAATTATTTATTTCCTCTTATTCCGATATAAACCATTCTCACTTGAAGAAATTCACACAATCAAAACATAATAAAAATAATAATTAGAAGGAATAAGCTATGTGCAGGGAAAGATTGAGAGACCAATCTTTAGAGTACTTGTTTGCTCATTTACATAAGAAAGAATAAACTAATCCAACTCCTGGTCATCACTAACGATCACTTGTTTGCTCATTATCATGTATAGAGTACTTCAGGCAACATGTGCGACAACTATGCTAGTTGGGTTTGCATCCAAAAAACCAAAAAAATGCTAGTTGTGCGATGTCCTGGGTCCCTGGTTCATCACAGTGACAAATCAATGACAAGCTATGCTCCTTGACAGCAATTGCTCATCACAATCTTCCTCTATGTGACTTCTTAATTAATGTGAACTCCATTTTAGAATTTTAGGGGGTGTTTGTATTCTCAACATTTTTTTAGAAAATAGAGAATTATAGGAAGTATTTCCCTATAAAATAATACATCAAGAAAAATAAAATCACAAGAAATAATTCTCCATGGAAAGAAGTGAAGAAATAAAGTCTAAAAAAATTATTCTGAAAATATGTGAATTATTTCTCCAACTAATGTTTACTTGCATTTGTAAAACCTGTAGAATTTAGTGAAAAAAAAATTTCGATGAATTTTTTTGAAAATGCAAACACTTCTCTCAATCTTTTTGTTCCTCTATTTTAGTGAATTCTTTTTTGCTAATCCTCGCACACGCTAAGGGGGACCATTTTTACCATTCCCTCTGTCCATCATGTGCCTTTTAATTAGTTATTCGAATGCTACATATCTTTACTTCAGAGTTTTTAGATCTCAGTCTTCTCGATCCACCCTAGCCCTCCGCACACTTGAAAACAATTCAACTCCTTTTGTTTTAGGTTTTCTTATCAAGCTTTGTTTATTACTCTTTTTAATTTCATTAACCTATTACTTTTTATTCCATCAACATGAAATTTGTATGGACCCTCAGACAAATAGAAACACAACACTTCTTTTATCTTTCACCATTTCCTCTCTTTCTTTTCTATTCATGTTGTATTTTTTTTCTCTTTGATTCTTTATAATACTGGATAGAGTAAAGTCTCTAATATTGTCCAAGTGATCACACTGTTTCAACATTAAATATGAATTATATTTTGTTGCTTTTTATTACGTGTGCAAAGAAATTGATAATAAATGATTTTGCTCCTACAAAATAACATTAAATATTGTAAACCTCAAGTGCATTGTCCGATCCACCAATCGAACATGGGACTCACATGGGTTCACTACACCATCAGAGCACATTGTTCACAAGTATTTCTCAATTGAATAATGCTTGCTCCAATTAATGCACATACATTGCAAATTTGCATATCTTGCAATACTTGATTAGATGACAACATAGAAGGATATATTTTTATTTTAAAAAAGTCTCCTAATTTAGTATATGCACCATCCGATTTTTTATCATGTGGTCGAAAAAAAGAAAAAAAAAACATGTAGCATTCCTATGCAATCCTTGGATCACATGGGAACTCGATCCTACGACTACTCGTGGGTATTGTAGTACAATGCCCACGTTGCAGCAAGCATTATGCTTCTCATTTAACTTATTAATCTCCTTATTCATAGCTCAAGTCCTCTTTAAAATGGGCTGGACTTGCTAGGGTTTTGGGCTAAGGATTGCATGGTAATGCAATCCCACGGTTGCCCATGGTGCTGCAATGCTTGTTATGGAGGGGTAAAGCTCACGGATCCCTGTTGAATGAATGCATGGCAGGGATGATGTGTGGTGGCAGAGTGCATGGCCCTACAAACACAATAAATAGAATCATGCAGCTCTGGGTTTTCCTAGAAGTATCCCTTTGATGCTTAAGTCAGGTTATGAGAGGTGGGGTTTTAGGGCACTTATCAGTATACCTTCACATGATTTAGGTTAATGCTTATATATGAATTGTCTTCTTTAAACAGGAAGAGACATGGACCCCAGGGGGCCTGGCCCACATGTCCTGCATGGACTGTCATGAGGACATTATGCATGGTTCTTCCTATTTAGTGGATTCTAATCTAGGTGTGAGTAGAGCCAAATCACCTTTTTATCGTATATTTCCCATGTTGATGGCGATTTGATCTGTCAATGGTAGTTTTTTCATGATGGCAAATCGATATGACAAGGAGAGGATCATATGGTAATGGATCTTCTCATGATGATGGTTCTATCTGTTGGACCTAATAGGCGTGTTGTCATGGGTTGACACATGGAGGGACCAATAAGTGGGTCAAAGGGCAAAAGGATGTGTGCTCTCGATGACCTCTAGTCCTCGATGGTCAATGGTTGGGAGAACTTGTGCCTACATCTTTCTCCCTCCACTGTTGATCGAGAGAACGGGTTTCCTACCTTTCAGTTATTTGCAAGTCCTCGGGAAACGGGGGTGAATCTTTTCCCAACAATTATCTTTCATGGGATTACCTAGGAACTGTGGTTGACGTAGACCTTACGAGCGTTGAGCCCATTGGACCACTTGGCCTTACTTATTGGGCCGACTAGGCTATTGGATTATACCCTATTCACCTACATTGCAGCAAGTATATATTACACTTGTCATTTAACTTATCATGTTCTTTTTATAGCTTAATCCTCTTAAAATGGGTTGGACTTGCCAGGCTTTTGGGCCAACTCAACCCATCGGCATTTCCACGGGACTTTTTTAGGGTATTATGAATCTTTTTTTTATTCCAATAACAACATATATGAAATGTACAAAGAAGTATAGTTTTGTTGATGGTGAGTCAAAGGATGTATCATCTTTCCCCCCTACACTATTCTCTTTCTTATGTAATTATGTAGTTATACATATGTTGTAAGGGGACATGCAAGCCATTTTGAATTATGGTCAAATCTCAACTCATAAGGTACTAAGTTATGAAGTGGACAATAATGTAATTTTTGATATATTAGTTCTTGAAGAATATTTTTGGTAAAATGGTTAGAAAAGTATTTAAGTAACTAACCACGACACAAGTATGTTCTTCTTAAGTTGTAAGAAAAATGTCCCATTCTTTCTTATTTCTGGGACTTTTTTGTGGGTTCTGAATGAAGAACTAGATATATCAAAACATTTAGCGAGAACAACAAAAATGAGAGATGAGATTCTTTGGACTTTGGCATGCTCCCACTTGCAAGAACCATGGATTAATTCAATATTTCACCACTTATTCTATTAAAAAAACCATGGATCTATCCTACCCTTTATGAGTAAAGGAGTAGCATAATGGAGAGGACGAAGTTCGAAACATCTCATCTCCACAAACGACAACATAAAAGTCTCTCACACCCCTTTTGGGCCACATTAAACTCTTTTCTTTCTGAAATTTGGCCTCATTAGATTCTGCCCCCTTGTTCACAATGCTATGAGAATTTGAGGATATGTTGTGGTGTTTTTTAAGATATTTAGAGTTTTAGAATTATTAGTGCACATCTAACTTAATCGTGCGATTGTGGAAATTTGTTCAACCCGATCCTGATATCCATAAATGAATAGTGTTAATTACATCTTCTCGAGAGGAGAAGACCCTTGATTAATCGTCGGAAGAAGTTGGCATAACACCCCATGCACATGCGTTCAAATATTCAATTTATTTAATCAAAAGGGCTAATTTCGATAAACTTATCATTGTTTTGAACGAGGTTTTTTAGCTTTAGAGAGTTTTGATAATTGGTTATTGGCTTAGAAGCTATCCTGAAAATTTGGTTTGAATTGAACTTCAAATAACTCTTGGGTTGTTGATTCCATGCTCGATTTATAGTCCTAAAGTGGGAACGTCAGAAAAGTTGTTACTAGCAAAAAATAAGATTTAATTTTATGGAAATTATTGACTTATTATCTTGATTTAGTTATTTTAAGATGATTTGATCACTAGATAGCTCAATTTTTATTAAATTCTCAAATAATTTATAAGTTGCAGGGACTTTAGAATAAGCTAGCTGTAGTCGTATTGACACTATGGACATGAAGGTTTGCGATTTGATTATTCATACAAGATTTTTACACCACTTATGGTTCTGAAGTCCTTTGGCCTTTTGAAGGAACTTTCCTTATATTGTTTATTTATTGTTTTTTAGATAATTAGAAATTCTCTTCACGATTCCAAGTAATTTGAACCAGCTCATAGGCATCTTTAATACCACAACCTTACAACTCATCTGAAGTGTCTTGAAAGTTTAAACCTATACAGTCATAAGAGCTCGAAGCACATGCACTTGTTTGCATAATCATCAAATGAAAATTCAATTAGAATAAGTTAATGAAAATTAATCTGGTTAATATAATGTACCCCAGAACCTTCCACTATCATGGACTCGCCTTGATATTCGACTCAATTCGGCACTTCAGACGTAACTACATGTTGTGAGTACTCAAATTAGGTGTGTGATTATCATGAAAAATTATGTTGTTTATGTGACAAATAAACCTATTAAAAACTAAGTGAATGTGATCGCTAGAAACTTTTAACTAAAAAGTTTCAAAAAAAAAGATTGATCGCCTACCTGTTTTAGAATTTGGAGATGTTGAAGTCCTTGATTCTCCTCCTTCAGCCGGCTGAAGAAAGAAAGCCCTTCTGACTTTGTTCTTGCTTTGAACGTTTATCGGACTTTAAGGATCATCCATATTCCTTTTCCTTGTTGATTATCTCCTCTTGATCTCCTTTTGTACCTTGCAACAAACAAAGATAAAAAAAATTATAAGAACTCAAGCAGAGGTAGTATCTATTCTAATGAAGATTCTGATCATGCAACTTAAACAAAGAACTCACTTGTTTGATGGTCTTTTAAATCCCTTTAAAAACATGGATTGAAAATTATATGCTAGTGAGTATGTGTTGCCTGAAGTGATGTGATGAAAATATGATGCTAATGTGCTGAAAATATGAGAAAGATGTAGAAATCAATTAAGAACTAAGTTTGATGGCCCCTGGAAAGTCTTGGTTCTGAATGGATCTTGAATGGACGAAGAAGCGATGAAGAAAGGATGAAGCTTGCTTCAAGACTCCTGGAAATAGCTCGATCCTTCAGCGTCGTTGCCTTCTTGGATCACTCAAAATTATCACTAATCTTTCAAGAATTATCACTAATAATCACTAACTTTTTAATGACCAAGGAGTTGGGTATTTATAGGCTTTACATCTACAGGTATTTAAAGATTAACATGAAAGATTTTGAAGTTTATCCAACCAACAAATAGATAAACACAGATTAATTCATCATTATCTGTAATTATCTAAAATGCGTTGCCCATGGGAGACGTCTTTTAGACTAATTAAGATAAGGATAAACATCCGAAAAAAGAGACAGAAACAACTTAGAAGACCTAAATGGCGTCATGCCTAACAGACGTCTTTTAGTTTATTAATAAATTAATTAAAAATCAGATTAATAATCAAAATAAGAATTAAACTCTAAATGGCGTCTATACAGGTCGACGTCATTTAGAATCTTTTCATATTTGATTAAAATATGAGTTAAAATGAATTTCTTTAATTAACTTAAATTATGTCTGTCTAACCGATTCATTTAGACAATTAATCCAGAAAGATTAATAAAAATTAACTAATAATTAAATATCAGACCATTTTGAAGTATTATTGTATGACATGAAATTTACTCAAATTGATGTCAAAATTAGCGTGTCTACACATGTAAGTAAAAGGACTTCAGATTCACAATGAAATCTGTGATCACTTCAAACGAGCATATAGTACTTCTGAAGGTGAGATGATGAAACTCCGAACTTCGCATTTGAGTCAATTAGTCTCTCGAAAGTTTCTTATGACTCCAAGTTCTAAAGTCTAAAATCACTTCAAACTCAAAAATCTGGTAGCACTTTGTCGTCTTAAAGGGTTAATCCATAGGACGTGGTAGCTTCCTTGACATAGGGCTTTCATGAATGTTTACTTTCTGTGTCTTTTAATAAGAAAGACGAAGAGAGTATGTTTTGGTACATTATGTTGTCTCATTAATTCATGATTAATGAGAAAATATAAGTGTCAAAAGCAACACTCATGAGAGCCGATGATAAGAGAAGACCTCAAATGGGATTTTCCTTAAGAGGCTTCAGATGCAGATATCTCTAATTCAAGTGACTTTCTAGGATAGTTGGCTAAGATAAAACCATTCACTTTTTAGTGTCCTTGATGCCTTCGGAATGGCGACGTTACCTTAGGGGGCTTGCTGTAGATCTTACTAGTCATGACACCCTTAATGCCTTCAGAATAGCGGCATTACCTTAGGGGTTTGTTGCACATTCCTATGGCAAAGAGTCATACTAGTTTCGGTGCCTTGATGCCTTTAGAATAGCGGCATTATCCTAGGGGCCTACCAAACATTCCTATAGCAAAGGGTTCTCGATCTCCAACCAATAGGCACTATAAGTCCTTGTTGGAGTTCTAAAGTAGGGTCAGGCCTTACACCAAGAACATTTAATGAAGATGAAAGTCTTAGAGTTGGCAAGTATTCATCCGAAGGCCTATTAATGAGAGAGGGCACTATATAAAGAATATTCTCTCATTGTTCGGCATTACTAAATCATAAATCTAGAAATCATTTAATAAGCAACTAAGTCATTTAAAATACTTAATAAGAAATTGTTCTTAAATATGAACCATTTTCTGAAGCCAAAGGTGCCTTAAGAGTTCATTCATGTAATAGAGAATGTCCCTGTGCACCTGTTCAAAAGAATAGTAGCCTAAAGGAATGAAAATAGAATTATAACAAGTAAATAAAATTCAAGTTTGAAGTGAATCAGCTCAATCTTATCATCATTTCAAGGCCACACAAGGTCTTGGCCTTTCACAGAAGAGATTACTTCATGTTTGATCACTCTCAAGAAATCGTTGTGTAAAATTGCTTTGATCCGAATCTTTACACCTCAAACTTAAGTCAAATCATAAATAAAAAAGAATATAATATAAATTTTAGAGTAGCCTTTCCTCATCCGAAGAAATATGAAAATCAAATAAGAACTTGCAAAGGTCACGTACATGATCCGGCAAGAATTTCCCTTACTTCATAATCTCCTATAAGCCTCAGATGAAGAAGTTACGCAAGAAACTTAATAACCATCACATTAGGAATGGTATTCTAGAACATATTGTCATCTCACATCGGGATGTTGGAAGATCCATGCCATCAAGAGAGTAGTTTCATATAATGTGACTTTCTTAAATGTCAAAGAAATTTGACCCTGAACCCTTATCAAATCAGGATGTATGCATTTGTTTGAGATAAAACAAATCAAACCTAAAACTTGGATGCATGAGGCCTTAGATAGATGAATCCAAACATCTTCATAGTAATCTTTAAGGGATCCTTGGCCTGAGGGATCCTCAAAGGCCTACCATCATGGCATCATATGCTTAGAAGATGGGGATTCACTTCTCCGAAGTGAATACTCAAAAGAGATGGGATAACAGTTGTGAACATATATGCCTAAAGAAAGTTAGATCATACAAAGGAACATATGAAGGAAATTTTAGGCATCTAAGGAGGTGTCTCCATGAAGAGGAGGCTTCCCATTAGCCACCCATGAGAAGAATTCATTGAAAGGAAAGAACACCACATAAAATGTAAAATATGAGATTATGTCTTCTCATTTTTCCATGCATAAATTGTCATGGATGCCATCAATAACTTGACAAAGAGTGAGAGTTTGAGTGAATGCATGAGAAAAGATGAAAAGAAATAATAAAATACATAAAGGAAGGTATATTATTTTTTTTAGCTACCTAATCTTCTCGGGTGAACTAAAGACCTGACTTCCCACACTTCCTCTCTCTTCTTATATCTCCCTCTCTCTTCTTCTTTCTACTAATCTAATGGAATATCTGTGAAGAAATCAAACCTTGGGAAGCTAATAGGAATGGTGTGCCCCCCTCAATATGCTTTCTATTGGGCTATGAATAGATTCCCACTTTCCTTCAAAATATTCTCTCTCCTAAACTCCAAAACCATTCTATCTTTCTTTCTTTAGTGGGATTGGCATACGAGAGATACCATCAAAGGAAAAGTATGTACAGAGGGGTCTTTAGATAGGGGTGTTCACTATTTGGTTCAACCCAAAAAACCAAACCGAATCGGACCAAATTTTTGATTTGGTTCGGTTTGAAAACAAGTTCGGTTCGGTTTGGTTTCCAAGCTCCTTCAACCCGTAAAAGTCGAACCAAATCGGAATTTCAAAATAATATTATATTAATTTTTTTCACACAACATAATGTACTCTACCCACTAAATCCTCAGCCTACAAAGCCCTCCACGTGCTGGACACTACATGTTGTGTCTTCATGTTAACGCTTATAAGGAAAGAGTAGTTTTTAGATCCGCCGATGTTGGACTAAATCGCAGTGACTCCCTGCGGCGCTAGCGCCATTTATCCTTGGAATTTTAGTTGCACATCGGAAGTTTTGTTTTATCACCTCTGCATAGGGTCTATAAAGGGTAAGGGTCGTCGCTGTGTATGTCTTGCAGTTGGGCCGGTGGCTCAATAAGAGGTTTAATGCTAAATTGAATTCAATTAAGTATTTTAATGCCAAACTTTCAAATTTGAAAGTAAGTAAATAGGCTCATTAATTTTAATGAAAATTTTCTTCAAATAAGTCGGTTCAAACCGATCCAAACCGAAGTAAACCGAATATGTTCGATTTGGTTCGGTTCGATTTCAAGAGTGAGTCGGTTTGATTTGGTTTGGTTTGAAATTTTTTTCCTCTAAACCAAACCAAACTGAACTGTGAACACCCCTATCTTTAGAACAACCTCATGATAGGAGGAGTCTCCATCAACCACCTCATAGTCATCAAAGCTTTAGCATATGAGAAAGAAGCTTCATTAAAGTGTTGCACAGAATTGATCTCACTCACTTCACCAACCGAATCAGACATACACACCAAAGAAGAACGAACAAACCATAGAGAGGGAGAGAGGAAGAAAGAGAGAGAGTGAGAGACAATATACAACACTTTACGTGGTTTAGTAAGATGCCTACGTCTACAACGCCTATCTCCTTTACCACCTCCTTGCACTAATCTTTTCCAAAAACAAGTACAAGAACACAGCCCCATAAGGAACCGCTGGCCGCCCTCTATTGTTTCCAACCTTATGGCAAGTTTTTCCAAAGTTACAATATATATAACCTCCCCGAAAACAAAAGCCTCAAAATACCCCTGCATCGGACCACATCAGGTTGAACCCGTCTGAATTTGAGCTACTAACCGTTGCTACTAACTGAGATGCCCTCTGAATTTGAGCTACAACCCAACAAAAAGAAATTACAACATAATAAAAGTGAGCAGGAGATGGAATATCAAATATGCATGAGTAAAATGCATTAACATGTAAGACATGGGGATTAAGAAAATAGAAATTTCATTGATATATCATGAAAGACGGATAGAAAAATATATAAAAATCATCCAAATGAGAAAAACCATCAACCCTCAATTCTAGCCTCTCTCTTAGTTAGGTGAGAGAAAGAAGGTATGTCTAGGGACCCTCACTGCATCTGAAACCTTTCCATCTCTAGTGTCCTCTGCGTGGGGGAGGGGATACCTCAATGCAGGTCTCCCTCCCCTCCCCTCCTTCTTGGGAGGATTCTTCCCCACTTCGAAGGTTTTTCTTAGGAAGGCCCTACCTCATGGAACCATGTCTCCCTTAGGAGAGATTTTTGCTCTTGTCTATCCAGTTTCGACATTCGGCTTTGTCAGGTTTGTCTATTCATTCAGTTGCACATCTCCCCTTTCATTAGTTCCAACTTCTCTAGCGCTACTTCACTTTGGCATTCGGCTTTGTCAGGTTTGTCTATTCATTCAGTTGCACATCTCCCATTTCATTAGTTCCAACTGCTCTAGCGCTACTTCACTTTGGCCTTCGCATCAATTACCGGTCGCGCACCAACAACATAGACCGGTTCTTCCTCTTGGAGTTGTCGGCCTTAGAGCCATCTCTAACCTCTGTAGGAGCTCGTGACCAAAGCGCTATACCACATGCTTCCAAGCTGAAGCATGATCCTCGAGTTGTCCCTCTTGTTCATGCTGCTACGATTCTACTTGCAACTGCCCTTGATGCGTGGAAGAAGCCAAAGTCACACCCTGTTAAACTTGCCATGATCCTATGTTTACATCAGAGAAAATCTGCATATTCCAATCATTGGCAATATAGATGTTCTACAAGCATTGTTTTCAGATCTGTTCATGAGAAAACATGTTTGGGTTCTTCTGTACTTAAGGGGCCGATGATCTCTACAGTGGGAGTTCTTTTCTCCTTCTTTGAGGGCACCGTATTGTAATTTGTACAGTCCTAACATGAGTATGTCCTCTCGAAGCCTCTTTGTATGTACTACAAGTTAAATGAATGAATGACTTGTTTTATGATTAAAAAAAAGGTTAGGTGAGAGTAACAATCCCCTACTCTCCTATCTCTTTTTCTCTTTCCTTGTTCCCTGGGTTTGATGGGACTTTTCTGAAGAAATCAAAGATGGGGAACAAGATGGGAGGGGTGCTCTCCCTACATTCTTGCTTTTATTGGGCTAAAGATCTACTCCTATTTTTCTTCAAAAGATTCTCTCTCCTCCCTTATACTAGTTTTCTATAAGTTTCTAAGTGATCTTCCCTAAGTTTTCCTCTTCCTAGACCTAGAGAGGATGGAGGAGGACTAAGGGTACACTCTTTTTCTCCCTGGACCCCAAAAGCAAGAATTCTTCCACCCTTTTGATTGGGTTCGGCATCCAAAGAAGAAGCTAGATGCTGGTGGTGCTTTATACATGTCCGGGCAGGTAATATTCCTCTACTGGGGATATTGTGTCTTCTTTTGGTATTTCCATGCATCAATCGTAGCATGCCACCTGTCCTTCTAGAAGCATTGAGAGCAGATGGATCTTCGGCTTCAAATGGACCTGCTGATGGGCCAAAAGCCACTAATGCCCACCTTCACATCGGCCCACTGTTTGGGCTTCTTTTTTGTCCTGTCAACAGGATATTTTTATTGGTTTAAACAAATGGAACTTTTATATGTTAATTCAACATTTGTTCCAATTCTTTAGACCAATCAGTCATTTTGGTAGCAAAGTTGATCGTCTAACAAAAACATCCAAGGCAGGCAGCTAAATTAGGTCAATTACACATCTTCTGACTTGACACATGAGAATAAGAAAAAGAAATTAAAGCTCTAAGTTAAATATTTATGACTTCAGCATATATAGAGGTTTTTTAAATTTCTTTTCAGTACTCTTTTGCTCAAAGGTGGTAATCGACTTGAGTTAACTCACTCTTGACGATAATGTGTCCTTTTATCCACCGACACTATTTCTTCATATCTGCATCTTAATTAATGTCCTGTTTGATTTACAGATAAGCTCCGGGTAAAATGGTTAATCTGACTAGTTTACACTTGTTGCTTTGATTGGATGAGTTACTTATTCAGACGAGAAAGACCTATTTCGGAATTAGTAATACTTGTTGCACTGTATCGCACTTAGCTCAGATCATTTTTTTTTTAATTTTTTATTTTTTTTTTGAGTGGGCCCCATCATGTCCTACATGCTCATATAATCCGATCTTCAATCGGACGACTTAAAAAATCTGAAAATTCAAAAATCGAGTCAATGAACATTTTTGTTTTACTGTTCATTGGGTTTAATTTTTAGGTTTTTAGATTTTTTTTGGATCGTCCGATCGGCCTACACAAAAAGTGTCGTTTATGATTAAACTGACCTAAAAATAAAAAAAAAAAAAAAAAAAAAAAAAAAATCGCTACTGCTCTGATCAAATTGATCGGACAACTGTCTACGCGTAGTGCAGACGCACGGTGCAGTAAGTGTTTCTCTTTTTGAAATAGATCAGAATAAACAATCACACCAGAAATCTAAAATTATTCATTCTAATAGGAATAAGTATTAATGATGCCTATTCTTAGATATTCTATTTTTATTTTATTTCTTTATTATTTTAAGTAAAATAATACTTCTCTCTCAAAATATAATCCGTGAATCACAAAGAGGACCTAACTTTAGGGCCAACACGAAGCCACAACGTCTACATCACCTTTGGTGTCCACATCAACACCAGCTTCACTTGGTTTTTAGTTATGGACACACGTCGGCTATGATGCCAACAAGGCACTTTGTTGGGAAAACTACAAACGAACTGACGTTACATCTAGCTGTTTTGTTGTCCTCACTTTGTTTTGATTAATAAATATATGCTGTAAGCTATAAGATTAAGAAATAAATAATGGTATCCTAATGCGGTGATTTCAAAAAAAAATTAAAGATCAAAGAGAATAAGCCTATTCTTTTATCATACATCTCATTTATGACTTAATTTGGATGCAAGACATCAATGAGTTTGCGTGTATTGTAAACTCATTGTTTACAATAATCTTAATTACAATGGTCTAAAAATGCGTTTATCATTAGCTATACTGATTTGTCTTAAATTCAAAGCCCTCTCAATGAGTTTTCAGTAAACCAACTCTTAACTTGGTTGTTGTGAGATCTGGACTTCCATAAACTTTAAATTAAGAATAAGACACGGCTTAGAGCTACTAACTCAATCGTACTCTCATGGAAAAATCAGAGTAGAATTTAGAATAGATGTGCTTATGATAAATAAGTTTACAAAAGATGAAGTTATGATCTCCCTATCTACTCATAAGTTGGATTCAAACATGCACTCATTTGTCATAAATAACCTATTCAACTAAATCAACCTATTTTCTTCATTTTTTTAATCGTACTAAACATACAATTATTTATAAGTATAAATAACTTATGACTCGAATGGCTTGCAAACACATAAAAGAGAAGTAGTAGAGACTTGAATAGGCATGTTACTACGTTAGGGGTTTATGAATTTTTTTATCACTTAACTAAGAAATATGTTTAAACAGTAAAAATTTCTTCCTAAATTTTAAAAAAAAACTTTCTTCTTAAATTAAAAATAACTTAAAGTAAAAATTATAATTAAAATTGTTAGGAAAAAATCAAAACTTGTATGTATTGAATCTCAACTGTTGTTAAGAGATGGGAGTTTAGTTAGTACAATTTATTTTTTAGTTAGAAGCATTTACAAAGTCTTCCTAGTGGAAAGAGTATATATACTAGCTCTTATCAAAAATTTTCTTATAGCTAAGTAGGAAAATTTTCGGCACTCTCGTGACAGATCTGCCTTCTTTAGACGATTATTACAAGTTCAGAGGAACCCAGCGGACGGCGACGGAATCCCCGACGGGAGGCACCCAGCATTCTACTCTCTTATGCGCCGTGGTCCATACTCTGACCCAGATGTGTAGAAGATTATTTCTACGATGAAACGTGGCTCAATTTTATTGGTTGGGATTATTGTGCCCTGGTCCCCTGAAATCCTATTAAATCGAACAGATCCGAACAGTTCTATTTATGGGCTTTTTTGCATATATGCCCTTAAAAAATATCGTAATTGCATGTATATCCTCAATTCTCACATATTATCATCAATACCCCTGCAATCTTTAATATATTCTATTTATACCCTTCACGTCAAACGTAGATTAATTTCAATGAAATATGTCAAAAACATTGCATAAATCATGACTCGTTAGAGGCATGGGGTACAAAATGTAAGATTTTGGTATATTGAGGGATATATATACAAAATATTAGTAACTTTTAGGATATTTATGTCAAACCATTCGATTTAAGGATATAAATGTAATATTTTGAAGATTGCAGGAATATTTATGGCAATATGTGAGAAGTAGGAGTACACATGCAAATGCGTTATTTTTGAGGAATATATATATAAAAGACGCATATATTATTAATAACTGCAGACACCGACCCAAATCCGAGAAGCCGCGAGAGACACGGCCGCGGGCACGGAGAGAGGGCGGGGTGTGTGTTGGACTGTGAGGTGGAGGGGGAGAAGAAGAGGCAGCCATGGAGGAGGCGGTGGCCGCGGATTCGAAGACGGACCGATGGGGTCACCCAGTGCGAACCACCTCCGACGCCTGCATCGCCGCCATCAACTCGTACTACCACCAGGTCCGTCGGCACTCCCCTCTCACCACCGCCAACCTCTGCCGTCGATCGGCCAGGTCTTCTTGTGCTGCTGGTGCTGATTTCGCCTTCTCCGTCCTGAAGGTTCTGTCGTACGGGAGGGACCGGAAGGTGATCCTGGAGGCGGCGCGGAGCGACCCGGGCTGCGTGCTCGCCGCCGTACTCGCCGCGCAGTTCCTCTCCTCCAAGCAGCCGTCCGCCGCGGTGTCCTACCTGGCCGCAGCTGCTTCCCGCCTGGTGAGGGCGGTCCCCCCTTCCTCGCCGCTCGCTCTCCCTTTTTCCTGCTTGTTTTGGTTTATGGAATTTTGTTTCCTTTTGTTTTCTTGTTTGTTTGTTTGAAGGAGGACGCCACTTCCTACGAGAAAGCGGTTTTTAGGGCCGTCTCATGCTTGCTGGCGGACGACAGGGACGACGAGGTTGCTGTCCAAGTCCACAGAGAGGTGGGTTTGTTGCATTGTTCCTCCTCTATGTTGTGGAAGCGATGCCTATGTTAAGTTTCCTGTTGATATGACTTTGCATCTGTTGTTATATGGGTACCACCTGCTGATAGGTACGTAGTAACTGTTAGTGGCCATTTGTGGTAGGAAGTTAATTTGCTGGTGGTTTCTTTTTTTTTTCGGTTTCTTGGTGACAAGTGCAAGCTTCTGTCATGTAATGTGCCTTCTGTTACTTGTATTGCTGGCTTTACCTGGGCCAGGCTCTTAAGAAATTCATATTAACTTTTAAAAGTTAAAATAGAAGATTTATATAATTTGCTCAATCTTGTGGTTGTGGTGGTGTGAGCTACTGGGCAGCCCTAATGCGGTGATCTCTGGCTGGTGTTCTGAGGAGGTGGCGATGAGAGGTTGAATTGGTGTTATGGCTTGGTTGCTGCTGCAAGGAGAAGTGGCATGAGCTTGCAGGCAATCCCAATGTGGCAGCAGTGTGGCTGATGGGTTTGCAGCAACGAGGTGGCAGTTATAGGTCATGGATCTTCCATGGCACATGGATTGATAGGCTCTAGTGATAGGCAAAAGGCCTTCCATTTGCAAGCTAGTCGATCGTGCCCGATGGCCAGAGTGGTGTGCTCCTATGGCAGGAAGTGGACCGTCCATTGCAAATGGCAGAGAGGGCCACAGTAGGCTGTTGGTTTTCAGATTTTGTTGACCAGCAACGGATCAAGAGGCTTTTCCAATGGACTTCAAATCTTCCCTTGACGAGACAAACCATTATGGGCAGTGGATCTAGTTCCACCACGTAAAATTTGGTGGTGGCACACATATATCATATGCACGCATGCACACATACACACCCGCACACACACATGCACTCACAAACAAATGCACACATTTTAGACTGCCGTGCGTGTGAAGCAATTAAGGCTGCATTGGGTTTGGTATGTCAGTGAAGTGTCGTCCGTTGCTTATAATGTCAATTGCATCACATGGCCTGCTTTGAGTATAATAAAAGAGAATTTAGCTTTTGCATTGGTGAGATATGTAGAGGATACGTACGTATCAAAATGGAATCTGCTCAGTTTAGTGATTATTAGATGTTCAAAGACAACCTGCTAATCCATACCTTCTTTTACCCATGGTCTTCAAAAGAGACCACTCTCTTTTTGGTTTCTTCTCATATCTTTCAAAGTTTCCATATTTGAATGCAAAAACACTTCCTCAAATTTGTTTCTCATTTCTGATTTCTATTTCTCATCTGCGTGGAACCTTGGATAACTCCCTGGTTTCATGAGCTTAAACCAGCAAAAGGTAGTTCCTTTTTCATTTTTTATTTTTGTTAAAACCTGCCATCTGTCCTTATGAGAGTTTTGGTGGGCCTGCTCATGCATAAGATCATTTCATCCAGATACCTAGAACCGCCTTGTAGAGGGATTGCATTTGCTGGGCACGTCATTGGAGCCTTCACTGGATCTAGACGACTCCATATTGATGAGAGTAGACAGCTGCTAGCTGATGCTGATGATAGGAGTATTGACTCCAATGCTTTCATAAACACAACTTCTCCTATTCATGTCATTCTTTTGGAAACAACAGTGTAAACTTTTGAATTCTAAAGGAATGGAGCATGCTATTGGGCCTTTTTGTTCCTCCCATGTCTTTATAACAGCTTTGCAACTTCAGCCCTGGGTATGCAGAAAATACAGGTGTTGCTGTATAATAATCTACTGTGTCTTGTATTACAGAGATACGGTGGTTGTTTTTAAATAATCAACCCACAAATGCATACAATTAGTAAAAAAATTACATGCTATTTTATTATGATTTTTTAAATTCTTTTCTGCTTTCTGTTTTGTTGATTCTTGTAGAAAAAACATGTATTTTGAGCATTCGTTTTCCCTTTGGCTTTCTTCGTATTATTTTTTGGTCTCTTACATCTCTTTTTTTGGTTGTGATTGATCCTTCAACTGAAGATATTTAATTTGTACTAGCTGTTAATACCAATATGTGGCTCATTCATAAAAGCATGAAAACTAATGGTCAATCATGGAGATATACTTTCCATGCCATGTCTTTTTTTTTAGTGCATTCTGTAGGTACATTAATATACTATGCCATTAATTCAAGGATTCTTTTGGTGGTTTTTTTCCCTTTTTTTTTTGCAGCTACTGAAAGAGTTTCCAAAAGACCTGATTTCCTTGAAGAGAGCTCAAGTACTATGCTTTTACACTGGTCGGCCTGATCTATCATTAAATCTTGTGGAGCAGGTTGCTTAATATTTAAGAATGCTCTTTTTTTGGACTACATCAAATAAATGTTGCTACAAACGTAGTTTTTGGTAGTCTATTTTTGGGGCATAGTAGTTCTGAAATTTGCATTTTGGTTTTGGTATATTTACTGTTCCTCATTTCCATCTACTGTGGATCTGAACCTTCTGTATGGGGATGGCACATTTTTCTCTAATTATGTCATGCAGAACTGAGTTCTTTTTCATTAGCAAGGGAGAAGAATAAAAATGCAATCAAGCATATAGAATATCTGAAACGTTTAAGGAGGAAATTCATTCTTTCTTGTTATCTTGTCAGGACAATGCTGTGTTGATTCTCAGCATTTCATGTTTTTGACTCTGTATTTATTATACAGGTACTTCCACAAAATCAACAAGAAAGTTACATATATGGCATGCTTGCTTTTCCTTTACTAGAGCTCGGCAGAATGTCGGATGCTGAGAAGTCTGCATTAAAGGGGTTTGAAATTAATAAAGATGACTCTTGGTCACAACATGCTGTAAGTCAGGATTGCAGCGTGCAGAAGTAGCATAGCTGTACAATACATTGATAACTTGTTGGTTTTATTAATATTTGCACTTTTAACTTTCCACTTGCATTTTTGGTGAAAGTTAAAATATTTAGTTGCACATTTTTTTGTGAACACAGTCACAAACATTCAGCATTTGGATAAACTTGGGAAGTGAATTCCTTTGGACGACATTAATGGACCCTGGTTCCTTCAAGGAAACAAAATGAGGACTGTACATCGTACAGATAAATCATCCAAGCTTTTCTTGTGGAATTTGGAGGGTTGTAATTTGGTGAAACAGTCTAGTTATGATCTGGAAAAGTCAGAGGATACTAGATGCATTAAAATTATGCTTTACAGCATTGGCCAAGTCATTTCCAGCAGATGGAAAAAGATAAAAAAGAAATCTTTTATTTGAAAGTGTTGTAGGAGAAGTTCAAAAATTCGTAAATCGAAAAGATATTTTTCATTTTCCTGTATTTGTTGGTGGAAATGTGTGTGTTAAACAGTTATTACACTTAAGGGGTGATGATCATGAAACAGGTGAATGTAAAACAGGCATCATGGTTTTGGTTATGGATTTCTAGATATTGATTTTTCAGTTTTGAAGATGGCATCGTAGAGGTTATCTTATAGTTCAAACTTTTCTTAATAATGAGTTTCTGCTTAGCCAACAGTACCTGACTCATGTACACTGACCTTGATCCCATCTGCTTATTTCGTTTGCTCCTTTTTTCTCTAACCAAGGACTGTATTTTGCTGCCTATCTGAGAACTCCATTATGCCACCCTGGTTATTTCTTCAATTTTTTTAAATTTTTTGTAAGTCCAAGTATGAATATTTAATGCATGTAACATACCAGTGTCCTAGGGCTTTTGATTTGGGAGTTTGGAACCTTATAAAGTAGGCATAGAGCTATGCTGATTGACGTAGATGAGCTTTACATGGTCTAGTTGGTGTTGGGTTTGATTAACATGTACAAACTGAATTGTCTGGGCTTGGGCAATAAATGAAAAGAGACGCTCGGGTCCAACATCCAGAAGGCCGTGAAAGCCATGTTATTGATTGTCTAATTTTCATGTTGCAACAACCATAACAAATATGCTCAATCTTAAACAAATTAAAAAGGAAAGTTTAAAAGTTTACTGTGTTTTTGCTGTTTCATTGCCATCTCTCAAGTGTCAAATCATAGATAAACTAACTTAGAGTCCATTTGGTACAACATAAAATCTATTACATGTCCAGTTTTTCATAAAAGTTGATCATGAAATGGGTCCCAAAATCAAATGCAGATCTGAAGATAATCAATGGTGACTTTTTTGGTTGTCTGAAGTTTTTGAATCACCAAAAAATTAATATGATCAACTTTCTTGGAGAATACACGCATGTTACAGATTTTACACCATACCACATGCGCCTTAGTTGCATTGTCCTATAAGCTATTAAAATTTGAAATTGGAGGCTCACCATGGGCAATTCACCCTGGGCCCCATTGGTGGTGTTGGAGGAATATACTGCTGAGGAGGTAATAGGAAGCATCCCATTTCCCTTTGGTTGGAAGGAAACAGTCTCGGTATGCAAGGATTGGTGAGTTTTATAGCACAGTAATTAGGAAAATCGAGGATAACCCAACCATCAAAATCAAATAATGAAATTAGGTGAGCCTTACGTTTTCTTGCAGAAAGGGAAACAGAAACCCAAACTGCAGAACAAGCCCCATAACCCAAAACTGTACCCCCATGATACGTGAGGCAATCAACACCTAAAAAGTAAGCCTGGTAAAAGAAGCTCCCCAATTACAATTCTGCATCACATAGTCCAACAGGCAACCTAATAGATACACTACGAGATGTTATAGACCATTCATTAACTTTCCCCTAAATCCATCTGTGATAGCATTCCCCACAGAAGCTCTCCCCCTCTTACCAATCAGCTTCATTCTTCATCCTGTTCTCCAGCTCCTACGACCCCTCACCAGCCTTCTTCATAGACTTGCGGATCCTGCAAATAGGGATGCAAAGTGTTACCTACCGGTGAGGATAGTAGCTCTATCCTTATCTTTAAGATAGAAGGGATATCTGTAAAATTGTATACCTGCATCCTTATTCTGGTCCTTGAAAACCATCAGGAAGAGTACATAAATGTTAAATTATCTGATAGCATTACAATTCTACTCGAAGGTTTTGTGCCTCTCTTTGCACTCTCGACTTTACTGTGCATAAAAGTCCTATAATAGAGAGCTACAAATAGATCTTACAACAATAATGCAAGTCCTAGGTAGTAGCTATCCATATCACCCTTCATATTTGTCCAAGTTTTATGATGGTTCTCATAAAACATTTGTCGTATACAACATTCTCAAATATAAAGGGCAGATAATTAGATTATACAATACAAAAATGATTATATCCTTATTCTTGTCATAAGGATAATATTCTTAACCTTATTCATAAATTTGTATCCCCATGAATCCTATGTAAGGTTGGGAAGATTGGGATAAGGATGGATATTTCAGCTTATCGTTTTCCATTTGTGTCCCTACCTGACCCCTAAATTTCTCACCAATTACATTGGTAAATGGTTTGCGTGAGAATTGGTTAGGAACTAGTCTCTAAATGAAATTAGTAGCAGAATCATAAGAGAATACATGAATTCTTACAAACATTGCCTCATATATGTAATCACATCAAAATGTTTCTTTTTTTTTGGGTAGTTGACATCAAAGTATTTCAGTTTAGGGGCTTCGGGTGAAACATGTTAGGTATTTTGAACTGCATGTTCTTTATACATGTATGTGCATATCATTTATTCATCAAAGGTTTTTGTGGACTTCGATGCAGTTATGCCATGTGTTACAAAATGATTGCCGTTTCCAGGAAGCTGTAGATTTCATGGAAGCATGTTCTCCCTCATGGACAGCCTGTTCCTCGTTTATGTATGGCGTCCTACAATCCATAGCATTACTATTTCTTGGGCATTCTTTTTAGTGTGTGTGACACCATTGATTGTATTCCCAGGTACACACACAATTGGTGGCATGTGGCTGTCTGTTATTTAGAAGGTCATTCTCCATTGGAGAAGGTTCTTGAGATTTATGATCACTATATCTTGAAAGAGTTAGAGAGGGATGGTGCTGATTGTGAAGAGGTATGTTGCTAGAAAATGTCCAAGAATGCCAAAACTGAACATTTGTAATTCTCTCAAGAATCCAGGTATATCTGAATGCTCTAGGTTTGTTGTTGCGGATCTCTGTACGTGGTCAGATGGATTATATAAGGGATCGGCTGAAAATAGTGGCAGATGTATTTACAAGTGAGGTAGCCACCTACACTGGGTTCTGTTATGTTATCTTTGTAGAAGACTATTTTTGTCATTTGGTAATGCCAAGTGTTGCCCTTATTTACTTTTGTATGTGTGGTGAAGTCTTATATCAACACTCTCTTTCCTTCTGATCGAGACAAATTTGCGGTTGTATTCAAATTTAGGTTGCATTATCCCTTTCCCTGGTTGACACAGTGATTTAAATGCAGACGCTGCTCCACTCTCAACTATCATGCACTTAACCTTTTTTTGTAGAAGGTATTTTGTGTTTCATTTCACCAACCGAATAATATGGGGGCATTCCTATTAGTCTGTTACAAAATGGAGCGAAGATTGATTAAAGCTCTCAAACTATCATCACCACTAGGATAATTAGTCCTAAAGTAGAATGCTGTTTTCTGGGTGACAAGTTTGACCGGTTTTACTATTGTTATTCATTCAATATATTTAAATTTACCCTATGAATTATGAACGACAACAAATTAAAATGTTTGGCATTGCATGATGTTTGCAGTCTAAATGGCACACAGAGTGGTTGGTTGATTTATTGGCACTTTGGGCCTTAGCTAGTACACAGGAAATAAATAAAGCAGAGGATTTACTTAACTCCATGAAATTCAGGTGAGAAATTATCTGCAGAATTTCTTTCATTCAGCATGTCTATTGTGAAAGTCTAACGTATCCATCATTATCAGGATTTGTTCAATGAGCAAGAAGAAGCAACATGCAGTGCAGAGAGGAATATTGGTTTGCTCATCTCTCTACACTTTGTATTATATAATTATTTCATAATAAAAAACCAAGTTCATATTTTTCAGGAGTGAGCACTCGTATAACTTAGCAGAATATTTTCAACAGATAAAACATAATTCTGTATGAGTCCTACATTGCTATGTGTAAATCTTTCTTGTTTTTCTCACTGTTGTATAATACATTTTGTTGCACAGAGTTGCAGAGTATTTGTGCTTAAATGTGCTTATTCTATTAGTAGCCACTGTTGATGCTAGGCCTATCTACTAAAATCATTCTTGGTCACTTTATGTGTGTACTTGATTCTTCCCAGTTTGTTATCGAATACTTTCTCTGTACCATGATTCCACTTGAATCCCTTATGCTTACATGTTTAAGAAAAATTAGTAGCATACCTGTATCATCCTTGTCATATCTATAACTCTTGTCTTACTTTCTGTCCTAAAGAAAATGGTATTTTGTGATTCATAAGTCATGAAATCCAACTGTTTGGAAACATGTTTGTTGTGCCATTGCCAAACCATCCAATGTATTGCATAGATCAATGCGTAACGCCATTTCATTTTGGGATAGAGGCCATTCTTTCATCCTTTGTATTTGGAGAATGCTCATCTGAGTATCTTTTGTGATCTCCATGTGAACACTTTTGGTAGTATTTGTATGTTGCTCTTCATCTCCCAATCCTAGTTGTTGTTTGTCTTTTCCTGCCTCTGTTTTCTAAAAGCCCTCAGGCTTGAATGGGATGCCATTCCTACAACTCTATGCTAATGAATGATGTTTTAGTCATGTTCATTGCTTCGACAGAGGTTTAAAGCACAATTTCAGGATTGGAATTAAGGGCCGAACCCAGCTAGCTTAAAAGCATGAGATCAGCCCTGAAATTTACTTCATTAGGATCTTAAAACATCTAAAAAAGAATCAGAAAAAACAGGAACTCCTTATTTTATTGTCGCTGACTATTTTAGTGTTATGAAAGAGTTGCATTTTAATTAACATGCAGAACATCATAATATACCATTTACAAATCACATGTACAATGCACATCACTATTTCTTCATGTAATAACATGTCTAATATGCCATATGCATGAAATTTATTTGTTAGATATTTCATCATGAAGATGCCACAAATCCAAATAAATTTCATTCATAGTGAAGAGACTGACCATCTTACATAGGCACATTGTGCGAATGGATTTCCTTTCACCTTCCCGAGAGGAATTCTACATATCTTGATAGCATTGATATTTTGTGTTGGATACAGTCCATGGATTAGCCTTCTGAATTGAGAGATGTGAGAAGACATCCAGATCTTCCTTTTCAAGTTTTCTTGAACATGCTCACTCAAACGTCAGACAAATCACGTTTCACTTTCTACTGGCTGTCTCATTTGGGGCTGATTGTTTCATCTGCTTATTCTTGATCTTATTCTATAAAATAGTGATAGACATTTAACAGGGCTACTTCATTGTGTCTATTTTGTATCTAAGTAAATTTCTTTACAGCAAGGAGTGGGACCAGTGAAGTTACTTTTTTTAGTTGTCAGCTTGCAGAAGCATTACTTGAATATGGCAGAGCCAATTACCACAAGGTCTTCGATATTCTTGGCCCAAATTTTGATGCTATTGACTATAAGGTACTTTCTTGTATTTTATTTTTTCAATTGAAACTTATACTTTCTTTTAGTCAGTTTCAACTAGATGGTGCTTTTGTGTCAGATGATTGGTGCCTCAGATGAACAGCTCGATGTCTTTAATGAAGTCTGGTACATCGCGTCCTTAAACACAGGACATGCCCACAAAGGTATCCACATTTCATGCAACTTTGATGCAAGAGTACAATTTTTATTTGTCTCAATAATCCTTCCCAATTGCAGCAAACTAGGAGTCAAACATGTCCATAAGGATTGAAGATTTGTGCTTCATGTTTAATTTTATCATTTATTTTCATTCTCTCTAGCTTCCTCTAAGATAGAGACATCATTTGTGAGTGACAGCAATTGAAGCAATCGAAAAAAGAGTTAAGGAACGGAACGGGGCTCCATTCCTATGGCATTTACTGGTATTTTCCTTTTCTTTCTCTAATTGCATATTAATCTCCTCTAATGAGATTTCATGAATGTGAACTATAGTTTTTGATTAGTTCATGCCACGTTTAGTGCTCATATACTATAGTTCTGCATATTTTGCTATTTTCCAGAGTTGAAAATGTATTCATATGTTCAATTTGTTCAGTGATGTTTACACGTTAGAATTCCATTTGCTTAAAAGTAACGTATATCCGTTAGTTTATCCTTAGCATCATGATGGAACAAGGAACACTCACGCAAATATTTATGATACCCACAAGATCTTATGGAATTGTGAGTTATAATTTGCAGACTCTGGGTAAAGCATACCAATCGGTTGTGTGGTAAAGCTACAATACTACGAGCTTTGCATAAGCAGTAGTGAAATTTTGGTCGAGGCTTTCAAGAAAGTTGTTGAAATTATTGGTTTCAGACATCTGTTTAGGGCCAATGACTACATAGAGGTAGTGTGCATCTTCACACATCTGGTCCAACAGCCTTCTCTGCTGTGGATAGGTTAATGGGGAGTCTTAGAAAGCAAGCAGCAAAATATTGTGCCTTCTTTTCCAAAGGGCAGATACCTCCAGATGCCATTAGAAAGAACAAAGAGCACGGTGTATCCCCTGCTCCCCCTGATAAGCTATCCCTATTACCCAAGTTATATTTTATGGAGTGTTTATACTCTTTTCTAATAACATGATCAAAACCTATACAAGACATTTCATTATGGAAACCCACGCTCAGCATCTTGGCCCATCTTGGCCCAAATAAAACACCCAGGGATCACTTTGCCCAGGTCGCAGCACACTACCCATTATTCACAGTTTTTCCCCCCTCTCGTCCTTGATGATCTTCTATATGGCTGGCTAGAAGAAAATGATTAAATATCTGTGGAAATTAAAGAGTGATACTTGCTGCACTGTAGGGGGCATTGCAAGTCTCCTGGGCATGCCTAGGCACGTACAGATGGGCACTATGCAATTTTTTTTTTCCTTTTTTATTTCTTTGCTGATTTCTTTCGCTTTTTTGGAGAGTTGGATCAAAAATCAGATGGCACGGACAGCGAGTTCGGTTGGCCCCGAACTCCCTGTATTTTATTTTATTTTCTTTTTTTTAACTTTTTGGTGCACTCAAGCTCGGGCCAACTCGAGCTTGCTGTCCATACTGTCTGATCTTTGATCGGATGCTCCCAAAAAAAAAAAAAGGCCTGTGTGTGCGTACGGGTGGAGCCTTGGGCTGTTGTCCGATCTCCAGATTGGATGGCAGCCATGGGAGTATTGCAATCTACGTGGATTTGCAATGCCCGCTTAGTGCAGAAAGTATTATTCGTAATTAAATTATGTATGCTTGTGAATGGTTTCAATTTGGTACTGTGTTTCACAACATTTACGCCATGAAATCCGGCAACAAACTCTACAGCATTCAGTTATATGGCATCTCACTGGGAACTGATTCTAATGCGTGGTTGACCAGGCAAGGGCGTATTCCATGGAAGGAAGACGAGATGCTTCTATTGCTTCTAGCAAGTCAAAGGCTCTTGAGATTACGTATTTCAAATAAAAAGGATTGGAACGAAGCAGTCAGACGTGTTTAATCTTTTTATACTAAGTATTGCTCTTTTCGAATGTCAGTTGAATCTTTTTGTTAATAAATAAATCTGCATCATCCATATTTGTGTCTAATTCATGTTTCAACAATGTGTAGCATGAGAATCATATGCTTGGGTTCATGCAGAAAGAAGGGCGATGCTTTCTACACAGCCCTGGGTATTGCAATTTGACATGGATTGTAATAACACTCCCATCTGTCGCACCTCCGTCCGTCGAACTTGGCCTTTCGTGTCATCTGATCTTTGTTCAAATAGTTGTAAAGAGAGTCATACTTCATATAATCTGATGGCTCAGATGGCTCGGGTCCTGTGATCCAACGGTGATTCAACTGCAGCAGGCATGCATTACAGTAAGTGTTAACCAAAGCAAATTGAATCAGCATCCAAGTTCAAATTTTGGCCTGGTTTGTTTGGCTTTTTCCTTTGAAATAAATAATGAATCAACTTCCCAAGTAAAAATTACATTATCTTGATTCATTAGTATTTCTATCGAGTTTAGCAAAAATACAATAGACGTGTATAACACATTTGTACTTCGTGTGTAATTTGCAAACCTTCAAAAGCATAAATATTTTTGCCTAAATGTTGTACTGTCCCGTCAAAACAAAAACCTGTCTCTTTCATTCTTCGTTTAATTTGTACGTAACGCCAATAACTTAGAGAATTTCCAACAACGTTCAAACCGTTCTAAAGCTCTTGTGCTTTGTTTTTTCATATTTTGCCTACTTAATACGGAATAAGTTCTCCTAATCTAGTGGTTAAGTTATAGTAAGTTATAACCCCTCAAAATCCAAAGTTGTTGAATAAGCTTCCCTGAAAAATCTAGAAGAAAACGCCTTCAATACTCTTAAAAGCTTCCTAAACAAGGGAGGCCTATTTTTTTTCTTTTGTTGAATGGACAATTTTTACCAAAATTGACTGAACTAAAGAAGCTAAAATCTGAAAAAAGGAACGCTAATCTTCCCAGATATTCTCCAAAGCATCCTTTGTCCTTTCTTTGCACACTAATCACCCCACTGCTGTCATCATTAATTACCTGCTCTGCTCCAAAACAAATCCCAACCCCTTTCAAAGTTCAAAATTTCAAACACAAACGATGCCATCTTATTAGTCGGAAGCGATAACAAGTCGGTTCAAATTAACAGATCTCGCTTCGTTCCGTTTTGATTTTGTCACCTGGCTGGCACAGCTTTTACTTTTTAGATTGGTAAGGCGTGAGGGATTACAATTTACAAACTGGTGATTAGCAGTATTAAATAAAATAAATTATGAACTGCTCATCCGCCGCGCCCAATTCTTGGCAATTTAAATTTAAATTTAAATTATAGGCTGCTACATCGTTATCACCCATGATCAAAGGTAACACCCACAGGGTCAGTTTTTTTTTTCTCCTTTTTTTTTTTTTTCTTACATGAATAATAATTTTAATAAAATTCTATTTATATAAAACTACTTTTAATATGAACTATCATGAATATTTTTTTTCAAAGAAACGACACCACTTTAATGGCATGGTACATATCATGCAGTAGTTTATATATATATAGGTATCGGTTGACTTTAAAAAGGACAATCCTGACACTTTTCTCTAAAAAAAAATTACAAATTTAAGAAATTTTCTGCCACAAACAGAATTTTATCGGTTATTCATATGGAAAGTTACTTCGTTTTCTAAAAAAAGGAACACCGAAAATTTGGGGGGAGGAGGTTCGGGCCGCCACGTTGCAGTTCCAAAACGAGACCGAACGGTGCAGTACGCCACCAATGGAAGCCAAGACCATCAACGTGGCAGGTTCTCATTGGAGAGCTCAAGAGTTGTGGCGCAGCATGAAGCGCTCTCCGGCTATTGCGACACGTGCGAACCAACCCCCCCGTTCCTCGCGAGCCCTTTTACGCTTTCCATGCCTCAAGGTCAGCAGCCAAATCTCCACGCGGCGGCGTAATGCGCCGCAATAGACGTGCTATCGTGGCTACTTTTGATGGCCGCACTGGTCAGGGTGCGGAGAAATAGATTCCCTGGCGCCAACCCTTCTCGTCATCCGTGGAGCCGTTTCGATCTCCCGTCCACGACTTCCCACTCTTCTCTCCGCTCCACCGCCTCCTCTGCCACCACCACCACCACCACCACCACCGATCACCCCACTGCTGCAGGAGCACCCCCGAGCTCCCCACCACCCACAGATCTCCCACGGTGTTGTAGGAGGGAGATAGGTCGGAGCCCGGCGGCCCATCTCACCCCAACAAAGCTCGCTGTGGGTTCGCCGGAGGCTGTGGAGGAGGAGGGCCGGCAGAAGGTGGGGTGATGACGGCGAAGGGCGGCACGAGCCAGGCTTGCGCCGCGTGCAAGTACCAGCGGCGCAAGTGCGCGGCGGACTGCCCGCTCGGGCCCTACTTCCCCGCCGACGAGCCGCACCAGTTCCAGAACGCCCACCGGCTGTTCGGCGTCCGCAACATGAACAAGATCCTGGAGCGCATCGACCCCGGGCAGCGCCCCGAGGCCATGCGCTCCATCAAGTACGAGGCCAACATGCGCGACCGCTACCCTGTCCATGGCTGCCTCGGCGTCATCTACGCCCTCTGCGTCCAGATCCACCACACCCAACTCGAGCTCGAGGGCGTCGCCAGCCTGCTCGCAGCCCACCGCCGCCGCCACGGCCACCACCACCTCCTCCCTGGAGCCCCCGCGTCCCCCCCGCCGCCGGCCTCCCCCACTGCCGCCAGCAACCTCCTCCCCCCTCCCCCCTCCCAGCTGCAGCTCGCCGTGCACCACTCCGACGTGCAGGGCAACGACGACGACAACGGCTACGCGCTGTCGCTCTTCCTCGGCAATGACTGCGCCGCCGGCGGGTACCCGGGGCTCGACGCCGTTGGGATGGGGATGGGGATGGGGATGGGGATGGGCGTCAAGAACGACCACGAGGGCGGCGGGCTGGTCGCCGACCACGGCGTGCAGCAGCAGCAGCTCTGGTGCCTGCGGTCCTACCATGACAGCACCAACAACAACTCCCACTACCCGGTCGGGGCGACCAAGGCCTCTCTGTTCGTCTCCTCGTCTCCGGGCGCCGCCATTGTGCAGGAGTACGATGAGATAACGCCGTACCTCGACAACATCGACGACCGGCAATCCTATATCGACTGCAAGGCGCACTGTGAATCCAGGTGATCACTTGTTCAGGGTTTGCATGCACAGAGTAGTGTTCAGCTAGCTCTTCCTTGTTTAGTTTCCTTTCCTCCACTGTGTGTAGCTAGCTAGTTAATGGTGGTATCACCATGGTCACCGTCTTCGTCTACTTCTGTGCTGCAGCTCTGAAGAGTCGATGAAGGACACAATGCAGTCGGTGGAGAACGTCTCTCAGAACGATCTGAAGATCGCGGCTGCGCGCTTCTCCCTCACGAGCGTCGTTACCTGATGAGGAGGACATTTTTGGAGCACGGTTTCATTAGGAAGAAGGAAGCACCTCAGCGAGATCCAACGAACTTCTGAAGCAAATCCCCTTGACCATCCTGCACATAGTCTTCAACCTTCACAACATTAAATAAGAAAGCACTTAGATCCATTTCTTAATTTAGTTTTTCTTTTAAGTCTAAAATTAGAAGTAAAATATCTATGAACGAGAGCATGTTTTATGAGACCGCTCCTACTTTTTTAGAAAGATATCACTTTATTAATCTTTCCAAAAAAGAAAGCCACAAGTTGGTTTTATTTTGAGGGAACTATACCTCTCTCACTGTCTACATTTTTCTCTCTCTTTCCCTTCCACCTCTCTCTCTCTATCTCTCCCCCCTTGAACACACGTACACACACGAATAGCTTAGTTCTCTAATAAAAAGTAGTAATAACTTTGCTAAATAGTGCAGAGTGAAGTAATTCTTAGAAATTAACATAAAATTTTTGATGAAATAAATTTTAAGCATGAAAATATAGTCTCAATTAAGAGGGAAAAAGAAAAAGGCTTTCGAACTTGCATAAGAATTATTTTACATAATTTTTCACGACATGAAGAGTTGGACGATGTTAAGATGCATAGAGAATGAGGTCTAGAAGGTCTGCTTATATTCTGGTGTCAACACTACTAGTTATTTTTAGCCAATGAAAAGGCTGATGACTTGTTAGTAATTAGAGATCTCATCTAATGCTCACCAAATGATTTGTATTCTGATTTCTGAGTGATTAGCTGGCTTGGCTAGCAATTGTATAAACTATCATTTTTGCCACTAAAAAGGCTGACGAATCTTGCTTTCTTGTCTTAGCAAAGTTCAAGTTGAATCAAACAAATGTTCTTGTCGCTCCGCTTGCTTCACCTGGTATTGATCATCGCGTTTCAAGTCTTCAACTATTTTTTTCTATATTATTTATATCCTATTTCATTTGAATTGTGCAGTTAAGTTTTGATCGAACGGCTGCTGCGACAAGTGTTTTTTTTTAATTTATTTTTAAAAATTCTATGACAGAGCAGTTTTACCGATTCAGATGTAGTGTCCGATCATCAGATGGTTAAAAAAATTAAAATAAAAAACAAATAATCATTTGTTTCCTAATTTTTTGTTCTTCTTTCAAATTTTCAAATGGTACAGATCAACCCCTAATTTTACTCTCGTTCCATAATCCTTTTAGAAAAATTAAAAAAATATGCGTACTGCAGTAGTCCTCTGATCAAGATTGATCCAACGGCTGTTCAATGCCCACAATGCTGCTAAGCTTACTCAAATCTCATTCCTCACGCCCACACTAGATCTTGAGGTGCCCTACACATCCGTACAGACGGATCTTTAATTGGACATTTCAAAAAAATTATAAAAAATAAAAAATATTTTTGGTCTTGACCCATTAAAGGCATTTTTTATCTATTGATTAGGGCTCGATTTTTTATTTTTTAGATTTTTTTAGGTCGTTTGATCGGATATCGACCTGCACAGACGTGTAGGACACCTCGAGGTCTGCCTAGAAAAAAAAAAAAATCAAAAGATGATTTTATTTTTTTTACCCACTATATTGACCCTCAGTGCAACACTAGGATCAATGCATCAAGTATTACTCTAAGTTGGATAGTTTTACCGAGTGAAAAGTTATTTTAGGGTAGCGTTGCAAGGCCTTAATTGAAAATGCTTCAGTTTAAGGAAAATTTCTTTAGGGGAGGATATAAAACTTTGGAATTAGTTTTGGCACTGCTGAAATTCTAGTTAGTCATTTCATTTTGGGCTATGGTTGCTTGCTTAGGATATCAATTCTTAATGAGTTCGGCTTAGATAAAGTTAAGCTTCAACTTTCAAAATAAGAAAATTGGTTACATGTGATAAGCATAGTTGAAGGGGAAGGAACCCGCTCAGCTCAGTAAGGGTCTGATTATGAGACAGTTCAAAGCGCTCATAATCATAGGCGGCCTACTAAGAAGGTCTATGTCAACCACAGCCCCTAAGTTCTGCTTCTAATGACTCTCATAAAGCTAACTAAGGCCGGAAACTCCTTTGAATGTAAAAAGTCTAAGTCAACGAATCGCCTACGGAAGTCTCCATAGGGGCATCCCAAAGAGTAGTGTCCCTCTCCAAGCTTGACCATACACTTCTCTCAACCCCAATGGTCTTTAGATCCTTGGGAATAAGGCCAAAGTTTATGTCAATCACGAGCCTATACAACATGGAGAGAATAAATGCCCTTGGGAGCCCCTACAAGACTCTCTATGGGCCATGGCCCCTCCTTGGAGGTTGGAAACTCGCTTCCTTCGACCACCCTGACGGCTATAGTCTGTCGAGACAATATAATTAACCCTCCGATCCTCTCGGAATAATGAAAGGTCAAAAGCTCACACCCTGAGGACCAAACCACCGCATAGTAGGGACAAAGGCAAAGCTCTCTCTTACATACCCAAAGACTCTCATTTGATATTCTCCACATAACCACAAGGATTGCCATCATGATCTCCATTAACTCTGTCTTATGTGATGTCTTAGTCGCCGCATGAAGGAGCACATGCTATTATATGCGTCTAATGTTATGGTAGTATGGCAGTATAGCACGGGTATAAGAATAGGATACAAGACTCTCTCTGTGGTCACTATAGGGTCATACTGGCTACCCACTCTGAGAACTAGTCAACATTCGAACACCTATAGCGGGCACATATCTTTCATGCCTCTCTACTAAGAACGTAGGATACGTACCACAACCACAACTGGGTCCCCAAAAAAAGATAACGTTTCATACTTGCCCAATGGACTCCCTGCACCACTCTCTCATGGTGATCTCTTTTATGCCTTAGCCCAAGGCCCATTTTTAGCTTAGAAATCAGAAAGTTTTTCCCCGCACATCAAGGGTCAACCGGCTCCTGACGTAGTTCTCTTCTACAAGACAGGGCGATCTTCACCGTCCGTCAGCACACGACAAGGGGCGCGGTAATTGTCGGATCCTTGACATGTTTCCAACCACTATCATAGTCAACATCGAGCATGACATGAAATTAATTGTCCAATGGTCCCTAAATAAAAGAAAGGGTTTTTTTAGTCTTTAGTCCTTCTAAACTTAAAAAAAATGTTTTGTAGCGGCATACTTTGTCTTGGGTCAATTTAAAAGGTTTTTTTTATTTGTAATTTTTTTTGGTCCTTCTAAGGGATATAGTCATATATGTTGAAATCGCCGGAAAGAACCATTCGTGGTCATCACACACTGTCATCCATTATGGTTCCTTTGTTGTAAGTAACTCAACTTTGGGTCCAGATGGTATGTGAAGTTTTCCTTTTACAAAATCGACTTTTAGGAAGGTTTCGTTTTAAGCAAAAATATAAGGAACTAACAGGACCAGAGGCTGAGTACCAAAACCCAAGTCCATACTGAACATGGGCTGGTCTTAGACAGAGGTCTTAAAACCCAAGTCCATACTGAACGTGGGCTGGTCTTAGACGGAGGTCTTAAAACCCGTCCATATTGAACATGGGCTGGTCTTAGACAGAGCTCATAAAAATAGTCTTGGGCTGAACTTGAGACTGACATTCATTAGCGGACATGGGCTCAAAGTTTTTTAGTCTCAGGCTAAGTCCGGTCTGTTGATGTCCCTAAATGAGCCAAAGCCATTTAGTGTTCAAAAAATTGGACTTAAACTCAAAGTAGGTACAACTATTAAACAAACAAAGTTAGAATGTGATAATATATACTCAGTTTGTATGATATTTAAGCAGCTTGAACTTCTCAGTAAATAGGCTTTGATTAACAAAGTTCGGCTCGACTCATTTATACCTGTAGCTTTTAAATTAAAATTGTTCAGGTTTATTTCTCTTCTTGATCCGTCTAAGATAGATATTTGTGGTACATTCGGGTCATTTGCCATTAGGCACACGCTACTTACTCGGGCATTATCTAGATTTTAGAACAATCTAAATATTTTAAGACTGTGGGAGAATATATTGGGTCTTTCTCAAAAATCTGGAGGCATTAATGTTAAGAAATGCGAGGGTGCATTTCTTAGTACTACTGTATACTCAGATTTTGGAATAATCTTTGGACTAGATAGTGGAAAAATCAAAATAGTCTGAGGACAAGAATGTTAACAAATGCACCCTAAGTCACAACAAGAATACACTCGTCCCATTTAACTATACGAATAGGATATTACTCCCTTATCTATTTATTTAGCTGTAAAATATCCTTACTCCCTTCTGGTTGATCACCTTTCCTGCATCCGTATAATGAAATTAAATACCAAGACATACTAGACACTTGCATGAAATAAACATAAGATTATTAAGACACATCACAAGCCGTACGTTTAAGATGGAGGGGAAACTAGCTAGGGAACTGTGGGGAGAAAGAGAAGGGTGCATCAGAACAACCATTGCCATCTGATTTGTGAACCCTTCCAGCTGAACTGGCCCCTAAGCCGGCTGACGTGTTTCTAGCTAGCAGCCCATCACCTTCTTGCTCTTGGGCTTCTCCGCCACCGTGCCGTCGTTGCCGGCCAGTGCCCTGTACTTATCCCGCCGGGTGAGGCTGGTGCACTCGTAGGATAGGCTGGCGGCGAGGAGCCTCTGTATGTAGTTGGCCACGTCGTGGCTGGGCCGCCCCGCCGCGCAGGTGAGCTCCTTCGGCAGCTTGCTGAGGAAGGTGACCTCGTAGGCGGGGCTCGGGTTCATGAAGAAGAAGAAGGGGTCCATCCCCTTCCACCCCCTCGCCGTCGTCCCGTGGAACATGCTCATCCTGTTCGCCATCGCCACCGGCACGATCTCGTCCGTCAGCTCCGCGAACAGCGCCGAGAACCGCAGCAGGAAGGGCTCCCGGCAGGTCGTCCCCTCCGGGCAGATGGCCAGGTCCCCCTCCTCCAGCAGCTCCTTGATCATGGCGGCGTCCCGGGCCCGGTCCCGGGTCAGCGGCACCGTGCGGATAGGGGAGAGGATCTCCGACAGGCGGGAGACGGAGTAGGTTACGGCGGCGATGGGGCGGCCCAGGGCAGCGGAGAGGAAGATGGGGTCGAGAAGGGTGCGGTGGGAGCAGATGAAGAGGACCCCGGTGTGGCCGAGAGACCTCTTGGCGGGCGGCGGGGGAGTGCCGCGCACGGTCACCCGTACGCCGAGGGCGCGGAAGGCGTAGTAGACGAGCGGCATGGGGAGGAGGGCGCCGGCGGCGATGCGGAGGCAGGCAAGCGCGAAGCCGACGGGGAGCCACAGGACGATGAGGAGGGCCACCAGCGGGGTGGGCTTCTGGACCAGACGGCCGTCGTGGAAGACGATCGGCTTCGGCAGCTTATCCGGGCTCACCGGTGCAACATCCTGGCCGGGCGGCACCATGTACCCCTCCTGCCAAGCCGTGGATCGATTGAGGTTAACATTGCATGAGGAAACTACTCTTACGCTTATATTACTTAGAATAGTTGAGATCGTTCGAAACTTAAAAAACTGTTTTCCAGTGATCCACCTAACCAGTAACTAGTGATCAGTTATGCTAGCTACTTTCCACCAATTCGCATATGCAGGTTGGTGTGGCATGAGTGAGGCGTATACTAGAATAAGGAGTGCTTAATTTTGATAATTCTGTGGGATTTACTGGCGGAATAAGAAGAATAAGCATTTCTTAAGTCTAAGGTCGAATTGATTATTCTCCTTATTCTCCTAATAGACAATTCGGCGATATAAACTATTCCGCTTGTTAAAGTTAAATTAAATTTATTCTCCCTTTATTCTTCCTTATTCTTTTCCTATTCTCCAATAAAGTGCCGCAAAGAGAATATTTAAGAATCTACTATCTTATCATTGAAATGACCCTAGTCTCATGTTTGACTACTGTGCTCTTGAACAGAATCAAAGTAACATGCAAATGATGTAAGAAGGATCTGTTATTCTTATTTTCTAGTTCTGTGATGCAGATTTGGTGAAGCATTTATTCCTTTCCTTCAGTCTGAGGTATCCCGCGGTGAATCTGCGGGGTTGACTTGGGAGATCCTCTCATTGGAACTAGTACAAGTTGACCAAACATCTAATGGCAGCCCAATGCCAACACTTCATGGGCAGGTGCAAACCCTAGGCGGAGGGAGGCAAAGGTTTCTTCTGTACAAGTGTCTGCTGCATGTAGTTAATGAGACGCTAGAGGTGATTAACGGAGGCAGACCCATTGCACTGGCTGTTCCAAGAGGGCCTGACAGAGTCTAGAAGCTGATTCAGATCACCATGAAGGATGGGGGGAGATGAGCTAGTTAACCATGTTTCAAAAAACTGAAATATTGGAACCTAAGAGGGAGCCTAAGTTTGGATACACACACATAGATAGATATATATAGAAAGAGAGAGAGAGAGAGAGAGAGATTATGCACATGACATTTGGCAAGGTTTCTTCTATGAAATGAGTGTTCATGTTCATGGTGAAGAAGACAAAAAGTTTTTAGAGGCAAACCTTGCAAAGGCTCATGAAGGGGAAGTCCGTCTTCCGGTCGCCCAGCCCCACCTCCGGCGAGGTCTCACCAAAGACCGCCCGGAGCGCCCTCGCCTTGTTATCTCCCACAAGCACCCCCGGCGGGAGGACGAACCCGGTGACCCTTCCCCTCCAAATGCTGAGCTCAGTCCCCACCACCATCTCCGCCCCCAGGTACTCCTTAAGGAACACCTCCACCATGACCCTCGGGTTGGCCGTGAGCACGCACCGCCGCCCGCACGCCTGGAACACCCGCCACGCCTCCGGGTGCACGTCCGCGCAGTAGAACTTGGGCAGCACCGCTCTGGCCGCCGACTCCACGTCCGCCACCCTCGCCCCCGCCAGCGCCGCAAATATCAGCACCTTGATGCCGGCCGCCTCCGAGATGAAATAGTACAGCACGGCGGCCAGCGGGGAGAGCAGGATGAGGGAGAGCAGCCTGAGGGCGCCACCCACCTCGAAGGCCATCAGGGCGAAGTAAGGGAAGGAGCTGCGCCCCTTGAGCAGCGTCCCATCGAGGTCTGCCACCACGGTGTGGCTCTCTCGGCCTGCAGAGGAGCACTTCTCCACTGGTGGGAAGGGACCCATGACCTCCGTTGCTACCATGATCCCTTCAAGACACTTGCAGTGGTCTCTCTCTCTCTCTCTCCTGTATATTCTAAGCTGTGATGGTTAGGACAACCCGGGCGTGTGAGGCAAGGTTTGTGTGGACGTATATATAGTGGTGAGAGAGGAGATGATATAGAAAGTAAACAGGTGGAAGAACAGTTGGGAGTTAGAACAGGACATGAAACCATTAAAGGGGAGGGGGGAATCTACGAGAAGCTCATGGCACGACACCCTTAGGATTCACCGGAGATTGGGACCGGTCCTCTATGTACTTATAAGTTGTTTACTATTGTCTACCCAAAGGGTCATGTATCCACCTAAACTCCATCTCCTTCTAGGCATTAAAATAAAGAGAAATTTTTCCTCTTTTCCAACTTTTCTGCAAAGATAGAAATTTTCTGTTTGTTTCTTTCCTTTCTTTTTTACTGGATTCAAATTTTTAAAATGCAGTCAACAACTCCTTTCGGGTGTAGTTTTTGCTTTTGAACAACTTCTGCCTTCCCACAGAGTCCAATCTAAATGTGCTCTTAGAAGATCTAACATTTTTTCTACCAGAAAGATAGATATTTAAGTGAACGAAGTACTTTTAGGTAGAGACAATGGTGAAGAAAATAGCCTTTAGCTTGTTACATACGACTTCCTTTTCACGACGAGGTTTTGGATTCAAATCTAGTATCTAAATAATTGTCCCGTCGATTTATATCTAAATGCTCTTTATTTAAAAATGAAAATTTTACTGTAATAATACAAAAAGAAATTATTAATAAAAAACAGTTGTTGAAATTATTGGATCATCCAACTCAAAATCTTAAGATTATGAGTAGAGTAGGTACCATCTACTAAATACTTTTCGATTTTATCTTTGGATCACAAATACGGAGTGCGCGACCCGGTTCGTAACTATAGACTTTGATATCATGTTGAAATTATTAGTTCATCCAACTTAAAATCTTAAGACTATAAGTAAAATAGCCACCATCTACTAAATATTTTTTGATTTTATCCTTTTTCCAATATAAAATTATTCTAACAACAGTTAATACCAATATGTGTACTCTCTCGACTAGAAAGATTTTTAAAATACATCTGACAAGAAAAGGTAAAATATCCTATAAAAGAGTCGGTCCCCCCGAGAGTTCAACCAATTAGGGTAGTGTTTTTTTAGGTTCTTTGTTGTTGCCATCACGATTCACGGCACCACCCATGTTTCTGACTGGTGGCGGCTATTCCATGCATGACGACATGTGATCATATTCCCTTCCATCAAACAATTGGCATTATTCAACTCACCCAACGACCAATGATGTATGATTTGTTTTTGGCCTGTTTAAGGTGAGAACAATAAATAGATGTGAGATTAATACGCAATTTTTGGCTTTTAACCCATCACTTTGTATGTATTAACTTGTTTGTTTATTGTTATATGTACTGCAACTTTCTTAGAAAAATGTTGGAGAAATTAAAAAAGGACGTTGGAGAAATATTATGGAGACAACTGAAGTTTAAAATAAACATAAACATATATATAATAAAGAATTGCACATTATAGTTAAATATTTATGTAATACAACTGAAATATAATAAATAATTCCATAATTATGATTAAAATCCATAAAGTAACTCAAAACATTGGAGAATTAGAATTTCGTGACGTATATACATCTATATATATCTAATACATTAGATTATATATACATCTGATATATATTAGGTAGGAGGCTAGACAGGGATCGAGGCTATTCAACCATCATCCGACGAGTAGTACGGAGTATTATTGTATTCTGTTATTTATATTTATAGTGAAACAAGTTAAGAAGAAGTTGTCAATAATAAATTACTTAGAGACATAGGTAAAAGAAATTTTCATCTAAAATTTAATAGTTGGTCCATTCTCATCTTAGGCAAAGTCCATCTTGTTGCGATATGAATAAACATGAACAATTAGGCTTTAGCTAATGTAATAAAGGTACCAATTATCATCTCAAAGATACCCCCTATTTTATTTATTCCGAAAAGTTCAGGAAGAAATATATACAAAAGATAGAAATTCCACCTGTTTTGTGCATCTTATATTCTTACTAGGTGCGATGCATGGTGAATTAATAGATTTGAATAAAATAATTATAATTAATATAAGTGAAGCTAATTTTTTACTCTTTGTGAAAAATTAATAAAGTAATTACAAAAATATATATGTTCATAAATACTAACATTTTTCTTATGAATATTAGGTTAGTTGTTTTGTAAATATTAAAAGTTCAAAACTGTTGTATCTAATAGAAATATGGATTGAGAGAGAAAACTGAAAAGTGTACTAAAGGTTATTACTATTATCCCATAAGATTATCTCAATAAATATTGTGTTGAAACATGGATTGAGAGAAAAATGAGAGAGAGACTGGTCTTGTTAATTACGAAATTAGTTATTATTATTCTATGAGACTATCTCAATAATAATAATAAATATTAAAGTTTATTATTATTATCCCAATAGACTATCCCAATATTAACAACAACAATAACAATAACAATAAAAATAATAATATAAGTAAGAAAAGTGAGTTAACAATGCCAATAATAATATGAGTGAGAAAAGTGAGATAGAGACGGGTCTCGTTAATAATAATAATAAAAACAACAACAAAATTAATAATACCTTCAAAAATAATAATAATAATAATGTCGGAGTTATCTATTATTATCTCATAAGACTATCTTAATAATAGCAATAATAATAATAATATAATATCAAAGTTAATTATTATTATCTCAAAAGATTACAACAACAACAATAATAATAATATAATAAGAGAAAAAATAGGAGATAGAAATATTAATAGAAAAATAAAAATTTTAAAAGTGGAGAAAGAGAGATATAATAATAATAAAGTATTTTTAAAAATAATAATAATGTCAAAATTAGTTATTGTTATCTCATGAGATTGTCTCAATAAGAATAATAACAATATCAAAATTAGTTATTATTATCATAAGAGATTGTGACGACGACGACGACGACAACAACAACAACAACAACAATAATAATAATAATAAGCAAAAAAAGGGCATAGAAATATTAATAGGGAGAGAGAAAATGTAAAAGAAGAGAAAGAGAGTTAATAACAATAATAATAATAATGATAATAATATCAAAATTAATTATTATTATCCCATGAGACAATCATTTCTTCAATATTAATTTTGATAATAATAATAATACTATCAAAATTATTATTATTATCCCATAAGACTACCCCAATAATAATAATAATACTTTCAATAATAATAATATAATACTTTCCACCATCTTAGATTAAAATAATAGTAATAATAATAATAGTATTTTGAAAATAATAATAATAATATCAAAATTAGTTATTATTATTCCATGAGACTACCCTAATAATAAGAAGAAGAAGAAGAAGAAGAAAATAATAATACATTCAAAAAATAATATAATAATACATTCCATCATCTTAGATGATGATGATGATGATAATAATAATTAACATCAAAATTAATTATTATTATCTCATGACTATCTTAATAATAATAATAATAAATCAAAATTATTTGTTATTATCTTATGAGACTACCCCAATAATAATAATAAATAATACATTCCACCATCTTAGATGATGATGATAATGATAATAATAATAACATCAAAATTAATTATTATTATCTTATGACTATCTTAATAATAATAATAATATCAAAATTAGTTATTACTATCCTAAGAGATTGCTAACAACAACAACGACAACAATAATAATAATAGATGACAGAAAAATAAGTGATGAAATTTTAGTAGGGAGAGGAAAATGTGAAAGAGGAGAAACAAAGATAATAATAATAAGAATAATAATAATATAAAAAATTATTATTATTATCCCATGAGACTACTATTTTGATATTGATTTTTATTATTATTATTATTATTATTATCAAAATTAGTAATTATTATCTCATAAGATTATCAAATAATAATAATATTAAAATTAGTTATTATTATCCTAAGAGATTGCAACAACAACAACAATAATAATAATAATAAAAGATAGAAAAAAATAAGAGAGAGAAAAAAATAAGAGATAGAAATATTAATAGGTAGAGAGAAAAATGTGAAGGAGGAAAATAATAATAATAATAATAATAATAATAATTTTAATAATAATTTTAATTTTAAAATAATAAATAATATTAAAATTAATTATTATTATCTCATTAGACCACTATTTTAATATTATTTTAATAATAATAATAATAATAATATCAAAATTAGTTATTATTATCCTATGAGACCATCATTTTGACATCAATTTTTTAATATAATAATAATAATATTAATATCAAAATTATTTATTATTATCCCATTATAATAAAAATAACAATAACATTTTATAATAATAATATCAAAATTACTTATTATTATCCTAGGAGATTACAATAACAACAACAACAAGAATAATAATAATAATAGAAGACAGAAAAAATAGGAGATAGAAATATTAATAGGGACAGAGAAAAATGTTAAAGAGGAGAAAGAGAGATGATAATAATGATGATGATGATGATAATATAATAATAATAATATAAAAAGTGATTGATTATATATATAGTATATATGAAATTATTAGTATTATTATTATATATAAGTAATTTTTGTTAGGAAGAGAGGAGAGAGAGAGAGAATTAATGAGAGAGAGGGAGGAACAAAGATCATGAGAGAGAAAGAGAATTAATGAGAGAGAGAGGAGAAAGAGAGAGAATTAATGAGAGAGAGAGAGGGAGGAACTAAGAGAGAAAGAGAATTAATGAGAGAGAGGGAAGATAGAGAGAATTAATGAGAGTGAGAGTTAGGAAAGAAAGAATTAATGAGAGAGAATTAATAGGGAGGTAAAGATATTAACAGGAAATGGAGAGAGAAGTAGAGAGAATTTCAGCAGCAAACATAATTATCTGGTGTTGACACGTGACACCAAAGAACTATATTTTATATATATAATATAGATATAAGTTGTTTACGCATATGCTCCTAAAACTATATTATTTGAGATCATACTTACGCGCTCATCATATTTGCTACTAAAATGAACGGATGTTTTTACGTCAAAACTCTTAACTGTAGTACTTGAGTAAGTGCACGCTTAACTCAACTATAGAATGATAACGATACCCTAAAGTGAGAGTGAGAGAGAGACTTTATTTTGCAGCATTGAAATTATAAGGAATTTTTGTAAATTACTCCTAATTTTTTTTTTATTTGTAGATAACTTCCTACATAATTCATATTTATGTACAAACCCCTTAACTATGGTGTTATTTATGTACGATCGTCTTAACTATGTGAGTTTACTTTAAATTTCACATGAATTAAAATGTTATTTCTTTACATGAAATATGTAAAAACTATTAAATGAAAAGACTAATAATATCCTCAATTAAAAATCCTAATACATTACAAGAAAAATCGCGTAAACATACATCCTTAAACTTGTTGTATGTATTTAGCATCAAAAAAATATTTTTATTTTTATGTAAAACGAAAGTATTTTAACTCAGATCAAACTAAAGACAAACCACATAATTAAGGGGGTTATACACAAATACGACCATAGTTTACACAAATACTACCACACGTAAATACGAATTATGCAAGGTATCTACGAATGTGGAATCTTTTAGGAGATTATTTGCAAAAACTTCAAAATTATTATTTATAATCTTTTTTAATACCGCTAAAAATATGCTTATCATATTGTCACAACAATTAACTAATTAAAGAGGTACGATTATAGGCTTTTACTTGAATTTCAAAAGCATAGTAGCTAATATAATAATTTTGAGAATATCTATAGCATCAAATATGCAAGGTTTTAACAGCATACTATGGAAAACTACTGATTTTACTTTTTTTTAACTTTTGTCTTAGATTAAAATATAAGCAGAATTAATGCAGTCCTTCAGTTGCTCGATGGAGAGGCATGCAACCAAAGATGCCTCCCTCTCCTCTTTCTTTTCACTTGCATTTACATCCACTTTCTTATGTACCCGTCCCTACCATGCATATTACAAAAAAGTAATACTTGCTGAAGTCTCCTTGCGTGCTGCACCTAGGAACATTGCAGTGGGTAAATAAAAAAAATTAAAAAAATTTTATGTCGGCCCTAAGGTGGCCTAACCGTCTATACAGTGTAATGTCCAATCGGACGATCCAAAAAAATCTGAAAAATCATATTTTTACTATTCATCGGAGTTCGATTTTTTATTTTTCATATTTTTTTGGGTCGTCCGATCGGGCGTTGCATTGTATGGACAGTTAGGACTCGGGGCCGACCTAAAAAAACTTATTTACCCACTTCAATGCCCCTGCGTACAGAACAGAACGCAGGGGTACTGTAGCAAGTATCACTCGTTAGAAAGTCAGGAAGTTGCCCCTTGTCCCAGTTGAGAAGTGAAGGTGATCAGAAGAGCTAGTGAAGACAATGATGATGATGGTAATGAGGGAATTAGACTTTTGGTGTAAGGGGATTCCAATTAGGTTGTCATGAAGAACTTGTAGGGAGGAGGAAGGATAGAAGGAGATGGCATTGCAATGCGTTCAGCATTACAAGCAGTATATGCCATCTAGAACCCAGTACTGCTTAATTGGATGAAGTAAGGGTGCAGTTTTTTGGGGTTTAGGTGAAGAAGCAAAGATCTTACTTTCTTTGAAAATGCCATATAGTAAGTAGTTCGGATGCAGCTGCTTCTTGCATGTAGAGAGAGGCCATGACCAGACTTGCGAAGGACTTGTGTAGTAGGTAGGGAAGTTGATGGGTTTGACTTAACTTGTTCCCTAATCTCCAACCATAAGTTCCTTACATCCACCCCAACACATACTCAGGCTCCATGAATGACTTAGAAGGAGACTGAAGTGACTTAAATGCAAGGTTATTTACAATTCATGCATCAATGGTAATAGACGCATTCGCCATAGTTCCAACATTATGGCAAACCCTGGTAAAATATATAAGCCAATTTGGGTGCTCTTGCCAAAATGAATCCTATTTAGGCTATACCTGTTAATCGAGTTTTGTAGCGAATTCTATTTGTTCTTTGTCGCTTTGGGTGGTAGAACTTATTTCCCATCCCCATTGGGAGTGGGGGGTAGCATTATAGGTAGTTGGGAAGCTATAAGTTTGCCATGAGTAAGGCTGGGGGACCAAAGGAAATTTATACCAGTAGTTATTTTTATAAAAATTCACATATTTTTTTTGCTTTTTTGGGGATGGAGGATTCCCTAGGAAAGGAGGAAGTTAACGATCGAACAACTATTTCGGTCAGATAAAACTTCTATTCTTATCCTTATCTTTTAAGAAAAAGTGTTATCTGTACTTTTATCTTTGTCATTGAATATCTTTTTTCATATGTTTATCCTAAAAATGTAAAAATTAAATAGGTAAAGGTTAAATTATCAGATCCCACCATGTGCTGCCTTGCATCACCTATTATATATATTCCCTCTAGAATTGCACAATCCCTCTATAATCTAATATGGCATGTACAAAGACTTCATCTATGCTCATTTAACCTAGAATTAATACATTTTTTATTTGTTAACATGTGAAGTACCTAAAATGAACATTATCTTATTTTAGTAATGTGACACCCCTTTCTAGAGATGTCACCTCGAATTCAAATTATTGTAAACTTAGAAATCCGCAAAGCAAAATTGCCAAACCATCTACAAATTTGAACATACAGATACAAAAAAGTCATTCACTTAAACATAATTAATTACAGAATGGTACACCACTTGTGTCAAAATTTACAACATTCTAAAATTTGCAAGGAATTCAACCCATTTTCTATGTGTAGCTAAAAGTTTACGCTCCCTTGATCTAATTTCCAACCTTCGCCTCCTAGATCAAGGCTCACTAAGATCTCCTGAGAAAAAGATAATAATCAAGTGTAAACCTACTTTCTATGCACAGCTGACAGTTTAATCTCCTTTGATCTAATTCTCAACCTTCACCTCCTAGATCAAAGCTAACTAGGATGTCTTGAAAATAATAATAATAATCAAGTGTGTGAATCTAACACTCAACACGAATCAAAATCAATAACACAGCTACCGTATGTAATTTGGCAATTCACATGGTAATTCTAAACTTGACATGAAATATGGCATCTTTTATACCTGTAACTTGACTTAAGGAATATGACTAAGGAGCATTGCAAACATATATTTTAGATCATGTCTTAAGTTTAAATATATGGTTTTTTACATATGAGCCTCTATAATCTTTTGATATTACAAATAAATCCCTTAAGCTATCTATTTATAAATAAATCTTCACAATTTACTGTAAATTAGTGAAAAGCCCCTGAAGCTTACAAATAAGCCACTGAGAGTGTTACATATAAGTCCATAAAAGGACTTATTTGTAAGAATGTTGTGATTGTAAGAATTTATTTGTAAACAGTCAGATTATGATGATTTATTTGTAATATTAAAAAATTATAAGGACTTATATGTAAAAACCCTTAAATATAACTTGATCTCTCCCAAATCATGTTAGCAAATACTAAATACTCTTCAACAAGGTGCAACTATTTGCCCATGCACTTTAACTAATACATAAGTGCACATGATATACGCATGTAACTTTTACCTATCACTCTCTGCAATCTACCATATTTAAGATTAAGCCCTCTAATACTGCCCACAATCTCAAGTTATATAGTGAACATCCTAAGCAATTAGGAATAACCCCTCCAATTTTTTTGAAAAATAATATAAGAAGAGCTTGACAAATGAGCGTGTAATTATAGAGAGTTAAAAATAAACATTAAGCTCTAGATAATGAAGATTATAATGATGATATCCAGACGAGGAAATTAAGCGTACGTTACCTCCATGATCTATCATATTCTACCTTATGCCTTTGTATTAATATATTGTTATGCATACTGACATAATTAATAACATTACTTCGGTTAATTTTTTAAAATCTACCATGGCCGATCCAAAGATCAAATGAGAAAGAAATGAGTAATACTTGTTGCACCGGGGGTGCCATTTGCACCGCCCCTAAGTACAGTGGATAAATTAATAAAAAAACAGTTTTTGAATTTTTTTAGGTGGATCCTGAAGTGTCCGTATAGGTCAATCTTCAATCGGACAATCTAAAAAATCTGAACAATAAAAAATCGTTATTAGACTCGGCCCAATAAGAGTATTTTTTACTATTTATTGGGGTTCGATTTTTTATTTTTCAAATGTTTTTAAGTTGTCCAATCATAGATCGGCTTGTATGAACATGTAAGGCATGCCAGGGCCCACCTAGAAAATTTAGAAAATAAAAAAATATTATTTACCGACTATACTAAAAGGCGGTGCAAATTGCATCCTCAATGCAACTAGTATTATTCTAAAAAAATAAGGTGACTGTTAGCCATAATGCTATGATGATGTGATGCTGAGCATATTAATTTCTTTCAAGTTCTAGTGCTGTCAGGATTGCAAGAATATTCTATTAATAGCATAATTGAGGCATAAAATATAAGAATTTGAAGGTACATAAGAGCATATAGAAACCTTTAGGAGTAATTATATTTCTGATTATGTGAAGGGGGTTAGATGATCATGTTATTTATTTTTTTGCGCCGTTAATACATCCAAAATTAATTTAAACAGAGGATAGAGGGCCATAAAACTATAAACGGTAACATAACAATGTGCAAAAAAAAACAAAATATAAAAATGTACTAGAACTTGAAGATATATACTGTAATTATTCCGATCTAGAAATCCGGTGCATATAGATATGCCAAGGGATGCAAGCTGTAACCACTAACCTGCCTATTAAGTTTATAGGTTTAGGGTTAACAGATAATCTTTTTAATTTGATGTGCACAACATATAAGGTAATGGATAAAAATTTTCTTTCTGACTTGGCATGCATAGAATATACTAAAGAATAGATTATCTGACCAACTATTAATTTATAAAATAATTAGTGGACAAATTATTTTAAATCAATGGTATAACGAATATGATAAAAAACTTTCCTGATATCCGCACCAAACGGGACCCGTTTGCACCCCTACATGGATACGACCATTCGCCGTGTCAGCAGCACTCTCCCCCATCTTCCTCTCTCTATTCACCATCGCAACCCTTCACCTACTTGTTCCCAGTACCACGAGCCGGAGCTGCCCATACAATACGAATACCCCCCCACCACCCGGCAAACACCGCAATTAGCAGATTTATAGGGCAAAACCCTAAAACCACCTCGCAGCCCTCCTGCTACTGCCCATCTCCATCTCCATCTCCATCGCCGTTCAAGGAGAGGGCGGGGGAAGCGCGAGGCGGGGGAAGGGATTGCCGCGCCTAGGGTTCCATCGGCACGCGCCCCGCCATTACTAGTTGCTTCGTCTGCTTCGATTTCCTCGGGGGGGGGGGGTTCAGATTGGTTTGGTCAACCCTGGCGTGCCCCCAGGGCAGGTGATGGCGGATCCGCCAGGCTTCCGCCCCGCCCACCGCCGCGACCGCGAGCCCGGCCCCACCGTCGGTTCTGCGCAGGAATCGTCCTTGGAAGAAGAGGAGGAGGAGGAAGAAGAAGAGGGTGTTAGATCGGGATTGCTGTTGGTGGTGTTGTCTGAGTGCAGGGAAGCATGCTGAGCGTGCTGCGGGTCCATCTCCCCTCGGAAATTCCCATCGTCGGCTGCGAGCTCACGCCTTATGTGGTGCTGCGATGCCCTGATGGGACCATTACCACCGAGGACTTTCCCGAGACGGCCCCGCTGGATGGTTACTACCTGAGGTGTAGGTGGTGAGTGGGATGCTCTTCTTCCCAAAGTTGGGATTTTTTTTGGTTCAGATGGTATCTGCTACTGCGTATGTATTGTCTTTGACTTTCTCTGCTGTTTCTCTTGCTATGCTGTTAACTTTTTGCGCTTTCATCGCTATTGGTTATTTTGGTCAACTCTGTATGCGTTGATCTGTCTTGATAGTTTGTCTTGCTCTTTCTATGTTCCGGTTTGACTAATTTTAGCTCACTGGAGCCGGACATCATTATAGCATGTTTAGGTATTTTTATATGACTTGGGTGCCAATGCGGTCATCATAACTTGCCATTCAGAAGAGGTGCTTCTCTTCTTTATTGCAGAATATATGCGCTTTGAAAAGTTGAATGTGGATACTTGTTTCCTTTACAATGTAGACTAGAGTAGACAGATATAGTGTTGGAAGTGCTCTTCACTTTTAAACAATGTTCTAAGCATGCCTAGGCAGGCAAAGGAGGTAATATACATGAAGATTAAGAATCATATTTATTGTGGCATGATGTTATTCCTGAATTCTCAATAATTTAGGCTTATAATGTGATGTAAGAAGGCCCTGTAACTAGATACTTTAGTTAAGAATTGTAGTAATTGTATATCTTGTATGTGTAGGTTGGGCTATATGTTTGCAACAAAAGAAAAGAAAACAATTGTAAAGTGCACATAAGTTACATTTTGGCAGTTTGTGAGGATTCTAAACTGAGTATATGATGCTAGAATGAGGGTGGAAGAATTCCATGACTATCTTTGTCATACATTCTTAGAAGTTCCTTCTCATTCCTCATTCTAAGATTAATAAGGAATTCTCTATTCGTTATTCATAGAATGAAAATGTCATTTGGTTACACTCTCAGAAGACCTTCTTGAGGGAATGTTTTTTGAAGATGAGGAGGAGGATAGAGAATCATTCCCAATTCTCTCTGGAATGAGTCCCTTCATTCTTGGTAAACTTTCTTAGAAGGGTTACCAACTATGTAGTCTAAGGTGAGAGGCAAGTGAGGTGACCAGGGTCTGCCTTAACCTCAAATGCCTAGGCGAGCACCTTCGCACTTGAGCAACATGTTTCCTCCCATAAATCATCATGAAGGAAGGAAATAACGATAGGAGGAAAATAAAAAAAATATCCAAGATAATGATACGTAAGATTTTGAGAAACATTGATCATGTTTAATATACAAATACTAATTTTTATAAAGCACTCATATAAGTAGTGGTTGACCTTAGGAATCATAAAAAATAATAAAAAATTGGTAACATGTAAGAGAAATAGGGCATTGACATTGTTAAAAGAGGCATTAGCCACTTTGGAATAATCAAGAATAAGAAAAGGCAGTACCAAAACAATACCATATAACTGAAAAATGATACAAGCATTTGGCATAGACGACATAGGCGAGTGCCTAGGCGTGTGAGGCGAACATGAGGCGAGGTGAGGCATTGAGGGCTCACCTCACCTTTTCGTACTTCATTGCCTAGGCGAGCAAGGCAATTGCCTTTGATAACATAGATTACCAAAGAGCTTTATGCAGGTACATTCCTCATCTTAAGTGACAATGACTTTATGGGAAATTTAGTAAGCTGGAATAAGGTTTGTTTAAGCAAATAACAAGGTGGTGTTGGCTTTATTAAAACTGGGGCTTTTAATAAGGCTCTCCTAGCCAAGTGATTGTGGAGATTTGGAGTGGAAAGGGATGCACTATGGGTGAAGGTAATCAAGGAAAAAAATTTCCCTTCTTCCCATACATCGGTTCTTGTCCCCCCAAGGACTTATAATCTGACATACATTTGGAAGAATATTCTCAGCACAGTGGACCTTATAGCTCCTGGGATCAATCTTTAATTGGGAATGGAGAATCTATTTGTCTTTGGGAGGATAAATAGTGTTCAGATATTGCAACAATTCAAAGACCTGTACCATATTGCACTAGATAAAAGGAAATCAGTTGCTCAGATTTTTGCTCCTCAAGATAGAGATCATTGAAATATCAGGTTGAGAAGGAATACAATTGAGGCTGAATTTGATCAATTGGTTTGCATGCTGAGACTCAACATATTAGAAGCTTCTCTAATTAGGAAGATTCTAGGAAATGGATATGGGGGAACCATGGCAGATTTTCAGTTAATTCCCTGGTCAAAATCATCTTTGATGGAGGCTGCAGAGTTTGGTGGAATCAATTGTATGGTCCAAGCTGCTACCAAACAAGATCAAATTGTTTGTATGGAAAGTGGCTATTGGGAGACTTCCAACAGTTCCAGAATCAAAAAGGTTTTCAAAATTTAGAATTACAAATGCTCTTTTGTGGAATCTGTGAAGAAGATCTTGACCGCCTTTTCTGCAATTATGGCACAGTGAATGTTCTATGGCAAACTCTTTGCTTGGCTGTTAATGTGACCTGGTTTGAACCTTAGAATGTCTTAGATCTGATGAGGAATTGATCAGACCTCATTAAATCATCTCGAGATAAACAAATTTGATCCTTATTCCTCCCAGCTATAATGTGGGCTCTATGGGGCAAAAGAACCATTTGATATTCTCAGAAGGGCTATCATTCTGGTGAGAGGTTGGGGCAATGCTGTGATCATCAATGTGAATAACAACTACAATGTGTTCCATGCGGCAAAACAGTGGAAGACCCTAATCATGTGATCTCTTATTGAACTCATGTGTATCTCTGTGTAATCTTTGGTCTTTGTCCTTGGGTTTTCCTTTACTTTACCACCTTGGTAGAGCAATCTTTCGTGCATCTTTGTGTTTCATCCTTTTGTTTATTTGTGTTTCTAGCCCCTATCCTAGGGCTATCTTGTTGTATGTTTTCATCCTTTTCAATGAATTGTGACTTTTAAGTCACCTTCAATGAAAATGACTTTATGGGAAATTGGGAATGGATGCCAAAGGCATTGTATAGTATGGTGATTTTCTTAGTTATTTAGTGCCTCTTTTTATGCAATGTTCTTTTCTTTTTATGCAGCCCTAATGAACAGAACATGAAAAAAATAGATCAAGTTTGCTATCTCCTGAAGAATTTCGAAGCTTCTATCAAGTTCCCTCCTCCCCTCCCCTTTACTCATACCCAATGCTTGGAAACATAAGCCCTACCTTCATATTCGGAAACGACTTGTGCACCCTGTCAAGGAGAAGCATTACTAGCTGGGCCTGCATTTTCTAGGATCACCATATTGCTGTGTCATAGATTCCATGGTCACCAGTCAGGTCAATTTAAGAATAATGTGATATCAAAAGTGATGTTGATGTCTTGAGTGTAGGTCAAGTTATGTGCTTTATTGACAACCTGTTACTCTGGTAGTGTAATATTCATTGTTAATGTCCTCCACAACCTTTATAAAACTCATTATTGTCCTTAGGGCACTTTTTTCTTCCTCTTGCTATCTCTCTTTGTTGGTCACTTGTGAAACAAGCATATCCGTTCTCATCCTTGATGTAATAACATTTTCTGAATATTTTATTTATTTTTTTCCACTGAACTCATCTATCATCATCAACCCGACCGTCATCATCAGACCTTATCCCACTTATTTGGGGGTGGCTACATGAATCCTATTCTGTCACTTAATGTATCCAATGCTGTCTTTGTAGTTAAGCCTAGGAAGACAACTCTTTTCTATGTTAAACCATAACCCTTCTGGTGAGGACACCCGAGCCTTGGTCCGGTTCCGCCCGGACCTCGTCTACCGCCATCGGAGGATCCATCCGACGTCTTTGTGGCTTGGGGACGAGTTGGAGCCCATGTGAGGCTTGAGACCTCTTTATTTGCTGTTATTAGGGCCATTTATGGTCCGATATGTATCTTTTCCGTTTTTAGGGATTTTCGATGTGTAACAGTAGGAGGGGAAGGGGCAGACGTTATGGAATTCCCCCCTATATGTATGTTGTTTTTGTTTAGAAATAAATGATGGATGATTGAAAGCAAATACCTGTAGTGCGTGTTGTTCTCTGTGAGAGAGAGACTTACACCCCTCTTCCTCGGTGCGACGCCGAGGGATCTCTTCCCCCCTGCTCCGGTGTGAAGCCGAAGAACCTTCCGCGGTGCGATGCCGGTCGGGTTCCCTTCCCCAGTCCCCCCCTTCTTTCCCTTCTTCCCTGGCATTCGCCGGAGCCCCGAGTCGTCGCCGCCTTACCCCGCCATCTTCGAAGCCACCGGGTCGCCGCCCCACGCAGTCGCTGTCTCGCCCGCCACCGTTGCCTGCTCCAGCTGCCGCCGGCGTCTCCTGCCGCCACCGTCGCCACTGCTGCCGCTGGCGTCGCTTGCCACCGCCGCCGCTTGCCGCCTGCCGCGGCGCCGCTTGCCGCCTGCCGCCGGCGCCGCTTGTCGCCTGCCGCCGCCGCCGCTGCCGCTGGCGTCGCCTGCTGCCGCCGGCGCCGCTTGCTGCCTGCCGCCCGTGCCACGCACTCCTGCGTGCTCCTCTTTCCCGTTTGGCTTGGTGAGGGCAAGAAAGAAGAAGAAGAAGGGTTAAGAAGGGCTCGTGCCCTAGTAAGGGTTTTGGTCAAACCGGGTTTGACCCGGTTCGGTTCGAACCCACTTGTAATTTGGTCCGAGCCCGAGTCCGCCATGGTTCGAGCCACATACTCCTTCAAAGCCTCCGGTTCAAACTTGGTCTAACTAGGTCCTTGTTGGTCTGAACCAGTGTTCTAGGGGTTTAGTCCTAATCACCAGTGGTCCGGCCTGCTGGTCTGCTACAGTGCCGAGTGGTGCAATTACAACGTTATCGCACCTCCCTCACGCAGAGCTCGTTCGTGCTCCGATTTGCGTGCCGTCTGCGTCGTTGGGTTCGTATCGACGAGGCCTATCCCGATCTAGAGTGCTACTGTTGCAGATCTGCCTTGTTTTGCGTGTCGCGGCTGCACGCATACCGAGGAGTCCAATCAAGCATCTCGAAGCCAAATAGTCGCCTCGAACTGCGTGCCGGCCTCTAGGTGCACCGAACTCGCAGCTACCAGTGAACTGATCTGCCTCGTTTTGCATGCCATTGCTGCACGCCTACCGAGGACTCCGATCGTGTTTTCCGAGGCCCGTACCAACTGCCTCGATTTGTGTGCCGATATTGCTGCACGCTTCCCGAGGCAGCCTACCAGCGACCTTCTCACGACCATTGACCCGTCAGCTGCTGTGATTACCACTCCAGATCGGTTTATTTGTGTTTATTGTAGCCTTTTACCTCCCTGCGAGGAGTGGGCCATTATTCTATTGTATTTGGGTGGGTGGTACACAAGCACCGGATGATCTTCTCCCACGCACCAGCGTGGAGGTACGTGCTAACCTTCTCTTTTCGATTTGCTTGTCTCGTATGTGCTTTTATTTGCCGCCGAATCGAGAGATAGGTCCTAGCCCGTGATTCTTCATCACTGTTGGCTGTGAGTGCGCTATACTGATCCCGAGTTCCGACAGAACTTTGGGTGGTCCTAATTCTTAGACTTGTGGTAGTTTTTCAACTACCAAACGGTCCCACGCTTCCTCATCGCGAGAGGGACGGCTTTTCAGCTATTTCTACTTATAGGCGTGGTTATCTAACTGGACTATTGTGCGATTAGACTACAGTTGTCTAACTTTTAAATGCTTATTGCTGAAATTCTATCAACGCCAGTGAGTCTGTTAGCTGTCCCACATCACCTTCCCTGTCCTTTTGCCTTCACCCATTTGATTTGATAACATCTTCTAACCGGTAAAGAACTTGGCTGACAGTGCATATGACCAAACCATGTAAACATATTTTCCGAAGCTTGATGACAATTGAAGCTTCACCTAGGTTTCCATGTATATGTTCATTATGAATCTTACTCTTTGTAGTCTTTTTGCATAACCATCTCATCATTCTCATCTCTGCCATGCACATATTTCTTCTTCTTTATGCATTCTTGTCGAACACTCGAGTCTCATAGAATAAAAGCAGGTCTTACAACAGCTCTACCAAAATTCCCTTTGAACTTTAAGGGACTTCTCTCTCATGGAGGACTCTAGATGCACCTCTCTATTTCAACCAACCTACCTTAACTTAATGTGTGACATCCTCATGGATCTCCCCATTCTGTTGAATAATAGACCCAAATAGGGTGTTTACCATATTGTGCTTCCAAAGAAAATTAAGAAATATATACCACTCTTTTTTTTTGGTTGAGAATTATCTGGTTTTAGATACAAGGGATAATAAGTCTACTGATATGGTCCTACATATGTTTGTCCATTTATTTGGGGTCGGATACATGAGTATTGTCTTGCCACTTTGTTCTGTCTAGTGTCATATTTGTAATTAAGCCTAGAAAAGTTGTCTTTTTCCCCTATGCCCCCCTTCTCTTCCAAATCTTGAATCACCTTATTTTTGTCCTCCTACCATTTTGTACTTGAAGTTGATTGCACATTTTAACTGGTGCTAGATTTGGATGGCAATGCACATACCCAAACAGCCTAAGCCTGTTTTCTCTCAACTTAATGTCAATTGGGACCACTCAAGTTTTCACATACGTTCACTCTGAACCTTGTCTTCCTTAGTCTTTTCACACATCCATCTCAACATCCTCATCTCTGCCATACATATTTTATGTGTTTGTTCATATTTTATAGATATGTTCTTTTGTCACATACCAACACTTTGTACCATGCAACATAGCAGGTCGTACCATGGTTTTTGTAGAACTTTCCTTTAAGCTTTAAGGGTATTCATTGATCACAAAGGATTTTAGATGCACTTCTTCAACCCATCTGCTTTAGCCCTATGTGTATCCTCTCATGCTCCCAAATAATGGATCCTTAATATCTAAATTTACTTTCTTGGTGTAATCTGATCAGAATCACATGAGGCATCTCTTCAGCATGCTAACTTATGATTTAAACTATCTACACTGTCATCAATTAAATTTGGTGTTTATGTTTCAAATTATCTGAAATTGTCATGCACAGAATACTTGGCTGTGATCATAATGTGAACACTTATGCTGAATAGGAAATCATTTTTGTTTAGTTAAACTGACATCCCAAGGCTTGCACTTACATGATTCTGGTTTGTAGGTTTCGTAAACAGAGTGACAGAAAAGTTGCTGTCTGTAGTGTACATCCTACTGAGCAAGCAACATTCCAATGCCTAGGCTGTGTTAAGGCAAAAATACCTGTTGCCAAGAGTTATCATTGTTCTTCTAGATGCTTCTCAGATGCTTGGCAGCATCATCGTGTTTTACATGATCGGGCAGCTAGTGCTGTGAATGAAAATGGGATTGAGGAAGAAGAGTTATTCGGACGTTTGAATAATACTGGGTCTGGGATTGTTAACACAGGGCTATCTGGTTCAGCCCCTAATGTTGGACCGAACCCAGGCTTAAACAATGGCTCTGCTCCTTTATATTCTACCTCAGTTAGTGAAAAGATTGGAGGTGAAACCTGGTTTGAAGTTGGAAGGTCTAAAACATATACGCCCGCTGCTGATGATAGTGGTCAGGTTTTGAAGTTTGAATGTGTGGCAGTAGATGCAGAAACAAGAATACCTGCAGGAACTGCAACTACAATTTTTACGTCACGTGTCATTCCAGCTCCTTCTCCTACTCCACGTCGCTTGATTCCTGTTGGTGGAGTAGATCTGATGGGACATTTTGATTCTGACGGTCGAACCACAGCTTCTGGAACATTCACTGTGCTCTCATACAACATTCTTTCAGATGTATATGGTGCAAGTGAATTATATAGCTATTGCCCATCTTGGGCCCTTTCCTGGCATTACCGTCGACAAAATTTGCTACGGGAAATTGTTGGCTATCATGCTGACATCGTTTGTCTTCAAGAGGTATTCAACGCTATCTACATGTAGTATGTTTCAAAAGGCAATGGGCTCTGATTGTTTTTTCTCTTCTTTTTTATTGTTAGATACCTGTATGTTGCTTGCTACTGAAGTTAACGTCTCCTATGTCAGTCACTAGCAATTGGCTATCGGCTTAAACATATTGAATCATTGACTACTCTTTAACTTTTATTTCCTACTATCCATCAGTAATTCACAAGCATAGTCTTTATATTTTTTGAATCTTGTGTTCTCGTGTTACCACATGTTATTTATTGTCAATTTCGTTGTTTGGCTACTAGTTGTAATTTTTGTAGCTTGGTTTCCTCCCTATGACATCCAACTTCTTAGGCAACTTGTAGATTTACTGAGATCTAGGTTCCGACCTGTGTCTTATTTTTCCCTGCCCATCAGAAAGAAGGCCTGCTTTTCCTGATGTTTATGAGTTTCCAGCACGGCTTATTCTCAGCCTTCAAGAAAACTCATAAGAGTCATTGCAAAAATTGTAAAGGAAAAAAATGCAGTTGGGTACTTCTGTGTTCTTCCTCCCCCCAATCATGGAGGTCTGCCTTTCCCAAGGTTTACCAGGTTCTAACCAGGCTATCAAAAAGAAAAAAGATAAAAAAGAGGAAGATGATCACAGAAGTTGTGATGGAAAAAGTTGTTGGAAGCTACTCTGATCTGAGAGACATGTATATTAAGGGGTGCTGGGATCTGCATGCCCCTTTCCCAAGAGAGAGTGAGGGAGGGATACTGTTGCATGAGTTGAATTATGTGTTGCACTTTTTTTTAGAAGGTGACTGAAAGTCATTATTCTATTGATGAAAAGAAGAAGTTAGTACAAAGACAATCTCAAAACCGAAACACCCCCCAACTTGGATGGGACAGACCCCCAACCAAGTCCAACAAACAGAAAAATTACAGCAAAACTATTTTATCAAGTAGATAAAACAGAAAACACAGAAAAAACTCATAAAAACAGGGATCTCCACCCTTTAGCTTTCTGCAACAAAACAGGATTTTATCCTTTAATGATCTCAGCAGCTCTACCCCACTCTTCCACTTTCCGAAAAGTGATCTTCAATAAATCAACAACACTGTTATGTTGATCACTGAACTTCCTCCTGTTTCTTTCATACCAGATAGTCCACATCAAAGCCGGCCCAATTAGGTACCACAGCTGTTTTTGGTCAGAAAAAGGACAGACCATTGCCCACCACTTAAGAAGGTCCATGGCAGAAAACTGATCCACCCAAGTAATATCAAATATTCTGCAAATCGCCTCCCACAGAATTTTAATAATGCCACAACCCATAAAAAGATGTATATGGTCTTCCTCGAAGATTGCACAAAAGACACATGAAGACATATATGAGATATGTAGCTTCTTAGCCCTCTTGCCCGTGAGAATTCTAGCCCAATCAACCTTCCATAAAAAGACCTTGATCTTATTAGGAAGAATTTTTGTCCACACTAAATCCTTCCACCAAACCCTGCAGCTACCATCATTCAAAAGTTGAGCAACAGACCCGACCAAAAAATGCCAATTTGTATTCCATTTCCACACTCTCTTGTCATGATTCTCTTTACAAAGTTTAACATTGTAAATAAGATTAAGCAGAGCCAACATTTCCTCAAATTCCACCTCAGTTAGATCCTTTCTCAACTGCAAATTGATAAATTTAGGACCATTAAGAGATAGAATTTCTGCAACTGAAGCCTTCTGATTGTGAGTGATGTTGAATAAATTTCTGAACACTGAAGAGAATACCAGTCTAGAGCACCATCTATCTTTCCAAAATGATGTATCCCTGCCATCACCCACCTGGATGTTATAAGAAATAGCCATAAAATCAGCAGACTTCACTATGTTCTTCCAAATGGGAGACAAATTGTAGGTGGTAGACGGATATAAAGTCCACCTATTATTAGAAAAGAAATACAAGTCCTTGACAATGACTGCTCAAAGGGCATCCAGACATTCCCCTCTTTTCCACAACCATTTCATTAACAAGGCATTATTAAAGGTAGCAACTCCACAAAGACCATACCACCCTGCTCCTTACTTTTGCACACATTTTTCCACTTAATCAAATGAAGCCCTCCCTTATCCCTTTTTCCACCTGACTAGAAAAAAGAACTCCTAGCTGATTCTATAATCCTCTCCACAAACTTTGGAATCATGAAGATGAAAGCATGATAAATGGCCAAAGAAGATAAGACTGACTTGGATAAAATCAATCTCCCTCCTTCTGAGAGAAATCTGCCTTTCCACCTTTCCAAACGGTTTTCAAATCTCTTAATAAGGTCATCCCAGTCCCTAACCCTAATCACACCATCCGATAAGGGCAACCCAAGGTATCTGATAGGAAAAGAATTAACTCTGCACTAAAAAAAATCTACAATTTTCAGAAGACTGTCCTGTTTCACATTAATCCCAATAGTTTCTGATTTCTCATAGTTAATTCCCAAACGAGTTATGGCTTCTACCACAATCAACAACCTTTTAATATTCTGAATTTCCTCATCGTTTCCATCTGTAAATAATAATGTATCATCCGCAAACTGGAGGTGAGATAAAAGAATATTGCTTCTGCCGATCCTGAACTCCTCAGTCAGTCCCTGTTGAGCTGCATTGTCCCACAAAGTACTTAAAATTTGGCCAATTAACAAGAATAAAAGAGGTGACATAGGATCCCCCTGTCGTAGTCCTCTAGAACTCTTAAAATACCCACAAGGCTCCCCATTAATCAAAACAGAAAATGTAGAAGAGGATATACAAGTCATCACCCATCTAATCCATCTCCCATTGAAACCCATAAGCTCCATAGATTTTTGAAGACAACTCCAGCTGATTCTGTCATAGGCTTTTTCAAAATCAATCTTCAATATAACACCCTTCTTTTTTCTATTCTTATAATGATGAATTGCCTCATATGCTGCCATGTAGTTATCCAGAATGTTTCTACCTTGAAAAAAGGCTGATTGATTGGCACCCTTAATCTTGTGAATAACTTTCTCAAACTTGGATGTCAACATCTTAGTTATGATTTTATAACACCCATTGAGTAAACTAATAGGACGAAAATCAGCCATTCTTTCTGCGCCCTCTAATTTTGGAATAAGGACTATAAAGGTTGCATTGAGAACATTAATCCTTTCCGGATTATCAAAAAATTCTTGGACAACCTAACAAGATCCCCTTTGATTGTTTCCCCAAAAAATTGATAGAACCCTAAAGACATCCCATCAGGACCCGGAGCTTTATTGGGATCCATACTAAAAACAGCCTCTTTGATTTCCTTCTCTGAAAAAGGTGCAGACAGTTCATCTGCTTCAGAAACATCTAACTTAGGGAGCAAACCTTCTTCCAGATGTGGCCTGAAGGGAAACTCTTCCAAGAAAAGGTTCTTATAGAAATCAACAAACCTCTTCTTAATCTCATTAGGTTCATCAATCTCAACCTCATTATCTCTAATATGATCAATGGACAAAAATCTCTTTTTGGCGCTGGCCACCGCATGGAAAAAAGAAGTGTTTTTGTGACCTTCTTTTAACCAATGTTCTTTGGCTCTCTATCTCCATCTGATTTCTTCTTTCAGCAGCTCTTCATTTAACATGCTTTTAGCCTCTTTTAGTGATTGCATTTCCTTGGGTGCTAAAACCAAATTCTCACTATTCAACTCCAACTCTTCAATTCTGTTCTTCAATAACTGTCTCTCTGCAAACACTTTCCTAAATTTCTGTGCAGCCCATATTTTCAAACCTTTCTTGATCCTTTTTAATTTGCCCTGAAAATTGTGAATTGCTGAAACAGCCTATGGAGCTTCATTCCACCATTTGATTATCATTTCTTTAAAACCTTCCTCCCTCTGCCATTTTAATTCATATCTGAAAATTCTGCTTTTCTTCTTCGAATTATGTGTTGCACTTATATAAACTAAACGGAGTATGTTTCGCATCCAGGTGCAAAGCAATCATTTTGAGGAGTTTTTTGCCCCAGAACTTGATAAACATGGGTATCAAGCACTCTATAAGAAAAGAACATCAGAAGTATGCTTTCAATATCTTATTCATCGTAACATCTTGAAATTTCTATTATGTACAATTTCTTTTGTCTCTTTTCTGATTACTACTTTTACCGTTGGTTGCAGATCTATAATGGGAATCCAAGCACAATTGATGGTTGTGCTACATTTTTCCGTCGAGACAGGTTTTCCCATGTTAAGAAATATGAGGTAGATGTTTGTTAGAAACTAGGATCATCTTTCTAAATTTCTTCCTCTGATTGCTCCAATCCTATCCACAGGTTGAATTCAATAAAGCTGCGCAATCTTTGACTGATGCAGTGATACCAACTGGCCAGAAGAAAATTGCATTGGGTCGATTAATTAAGGTTGTCTACTTGACATCTAGCTTGACAGACCTCATTTTCAGATTCGTATTATTTATTTATTTTTCAATATTTTAACTTTGGATTTCATTCTGCTTATGTAGGACAATGTTGCATTGATTGTTGTTTTGGAAGCAAAATTTAGTAACCACAGTGCAGATACTCCTGGCAAAAGGCAGTTGCTTTGTGTGGTGAGAAAAAAAAAAGATTTTCATCATTACTTGACAGTCATCCTCTATGGTCACATGGCTCATCTTTTTTGTCGTTCTTGATTTGGCACGAGATTTTCATCATCACTCAACATTAGTCCTCCTTCGATGCATGCATGGCACACCTTTTTGCTTGCATTAGTTGGGCATTTGTTTTTTAATAGTATTTTCTGCCATGCTTACTCAATTTGGCAAAAGTTTTATGTACTGCATATACATGGCTTCTTGTTTCTGTTAGATTTTTCTGCCCTAGGTTGCATTTTGTTGTTTTAAGCCACTAAAAGCGTCATCTACCAAGATGTTGACATAGGGAGACATCTTGAAGTGACAGGTAATGCTTGAGTTATGCTCTATTTCTTTATCCTCGTTCATTATCTTGAAGACAGTTCAACTGATCCATTGTAGATTCTTCTAGCATGGGACTGGAGAGAACGTCAGACAGTGGACAGTGGCATAGCACATGTTTGGATAGGATCTGAAAAGATAAGGAAATTGGGGGGGGGGGTAGGGATAATGAAATAACACCCAGGGATTTCCTAGCTCGTTGTGTCCACGCTGCAGATCCAGAGGCTTTAGTGGCACATAATTATGTAGAAGATAATTGGAGAGGAGGCTATTTTCCTGCATTTTTGGAGGAATTTTATAGATGGTGAGATAGCTCATCTTGAAGCTTTGTTGGGTTACTTTTGAAGTCATCTCTATTCATCACAATGTCACTGACGGATGGGGATGGGGAAGAGACGGGGACTTATTCATAGGATCTGCATATCAGTTTATTGTTGACTTTGTTTTTTTTCCTTTTTTTATTGGGTGGGCGGGCGGGCGGGTGGGGGGGGGGGAGTGGGTGGTTTCTCATTCCCATTTATGGGACAAGGCTGGTTCCATTGTCACCCTTGAAGGTGAAGATCTTTGTATTGAGGGTCACTCAAGGATTCATGATTGGGGCTGGGTAAAGATATTGGGACTAGCTGCCCTCCATGCGATGATGGGGAATCAATGAACCACCATCTTGGTATTGGATATAATTTTGTTTTGGCTGCGGAGTGGGGGTTGGGAAGAGGGTTAACTTGTTTTTGAGGTTTCCTCAGGAGAGTATCTTTTGTCCGACATGCACACATCCTCTGGTATTCAATAAAATCATGGTACCATCAACTTTCAAGAAAATGAAAAAGGAATGATGAGTGTTGTATAGCTCTGATCTGTATTTTATTTTTGTTGGTGTCCATACCACATGAATAAGGTTCTACTTCATAGTGTTATTCCTTTTGATGTTTTCTAACCTGCTATTTTCTTCTTCCTTGGAAATGTAGGCAAACACTCATGTGAATGTCCATCACGATCTCAAGGATGTCAAGCTATGGCAGGTTTGTATCATGGCACTTTTCTAGCTTCAGTCTAGTTGTCGGCTTTCAGATCTTCTGGACATGCTGCTGAATTTTTTCTTCGTCACTCGTTCCAGGTGCATACCCTTTTGAAAGGATTGGAGAAGATAGCTGTTAGTGCAGATATTCCAATGTTGGTTTGTGGAGACTTCAACTCAGTCCCTGGAAGGTAGGCAGCGGTCATGTGCTTCATTTATATGTTAGTTTAGCATCTAAATTAGGATTGGCTCTTTATTATATGGATTGAATTTATCTGTACTGGATGCCGATGCAGTGCTCCTCATGCACTTCTTGCAAGGGGAAAAGTTGACCAAATGCATCCAGACTTGGTTGTAGATCCACTTGGAATTTTGCGACCTGCAAGCAAATTAACTCATCAGCTCCCATTGGTAAGGTTACTCTTCTAGGGGTTTCTGAAAAATTGGCTATATCTGGCCGCTCCTCGTGCACTTCTAGAGTTTCAATAGTGCCATTGTGGTAGTGATGCTTGCCATGGCTACAGGTTAGTGCTTATTCCTCTTTTGCGAGGATGGTGGGGGTCAGTATGGGTTTGGAGCAACAGAGAAATAGAATGGACCACAAAACAAATGAACCTTTATTTACAAATTGTACAAGGGATTTCATCGGTACCCTTGATTACATATTCTACACAGGTATACTCACGATTCAAATGCATCTCATTACAATTTTCTCTATTTGCATTTTAGTATTGCTGTCTTCTGTTTTATTTATTTTTGTACCACTTTTGTGTGCAGCGGACTCCTTGACTGTGGAGTCATTATTGGAGCTCTTGGATGAGGAATGCTTACGTAAAGACACAGCACTTCCTTCCCCAGAGTGGTCATCTGATCATATAGCTCTTCTAGCAGAATTTCGGTGCATGCCTAGGACTAGACATTGACAGGAGGTTAGTAATCTGGGTGATCTCTTGAAATGTGTGGTCCCATCATGTGTTACTTTTTTCCCTGCCCCCTCTCGGTTGAGGGGGGTTCCTGTCTCAGTTAAAAATATTGGTGGGCTTAAAGGGAAATACCATTCTCATCTGTGGAATAATCTTACCCCATCCGAAAGTAGGAACATACATAGTCATCAACTGTGTGAATTGATGGGACAAAATTTGGGTGCATGCGCCGCAAACAGGGTGTGTGCAGTGTAATTCAAGGAAAACCTTAAAACTAACACAGAATTGGTTCACGAAACATCTTCCTTGCAAATGTTCTCTATGCATGAACACGTGGGTTTTTACTTGAAATGTGGACAAAGGGATGAATACATATCCTCTAACCAGATAGTGAAGAGGTTTAGAGGAGCGTGACTGTTGGCTTTTGACCTTCCATGTTAGCCCCTCTATCTCTCTCACTCACTCACTCATTCACTCTCACACACACATGGGTTTGGTGCGTGAGACATCTTGGATTTTATGGGCAAGATCACATGCCCAAGTTCACAGAAATGGAGTTCATAATAATCTGTATACATGCATACCCTATTTGGATTCAGTTAGATCATCCTGTTGCCCTAGAAAAATGTTTGGTTCACAGGAAATACTAGGACTTTCACGTTTCTTAAAGAAGAATGCATTATTTGTTGAGTTTCTCCCCCTGTGGTGTACTTGTCAGTAATCCTATTGTTGACCAAATTCCCTCTCAGCAGGATCAACTGTTACTCGTGTTACAGGTGGAACTTATATCTATGTTAATTCCTATGAGCAAGTTGAAAAATTGTTTATTGTCTGGGCTATGTGGATTGATAGATTTTGGCATTTGCCTCTTTTGGTGATGCTGATTTCCTACTAGCTATGGCGTTACTGATTTCATGATTTCTGAGGGTGATCCACATTTTAATCCACTTGAAGAAACCACTTTGTTTAATTTTGCTTTGAACAATTTTTTTTTTTGGGTTTTCTTGTGCATCGCATCTTGAAACTATCTTGATAGTTAGTTCTACTGAGTTAACGGCGTCTTGAGCACTCTGTTTTCAATTCTCTCAGTTTTCTTGTACTATGCCATTGTCATTACACAGCATTTACAATGTTTTTGACATTTTGGGTCATTTGATTCCGTTTCAGTTCATCTTTTGTTAGTTAATGTTGCATTGTTGTGGCAGGTCTTATAATTGACACGACTGTGGTCGACAAGAGAAGAATTGTTAAATGTAGAACTCCTCCAACAGCTAACGCACTTCTATCATATCCTCTGGAGGAGGAGAGGATGGGTCTCTCTGCTCTGTATCAAGGCACATGCCCCGTTAGAAATTGGTGAAATGTATTTTTGACATCTCCAGGCTCCCTTTATGCAGCCATTATCAAAATATAAATTTCATTTTAAGAATATGGTCTTTTTGCTTTCTGTCTCCTTTTCCTATAGTGGTAGCTGAATCGCTTATCATGCCTCTAGTGTTCAAGGCAATTTGGGGCCCAAATAGTAGGCTGTATGTCTCACGGGTGCCTTGCTCTACTTATTGTCTAGACTACAGTTAGTAGGGTTTTCTTCTAAAATCCATGGTAGTACTAATGGATGCAATCTTGCCTTTTGTAGTTCATCTTTTGTCCTATCATATACGATAACCACCACTGTGTTCTTTCGCCCATGATATGTACGCCTTATGTGTTGCTATCGTTTTGGGTCTGGTAGAGCCTTCAAACACTTGTGTGCGTCGGTAAATTCAATGTCTACCCCAAAGTCTCCTTTGGATCTTAAGCATGTTGGATTGGCTCTTTCTATTTTTCAAATTTCGTTAGGGGAGCTCCTTTTCTTTTCATGTACTGAAGGTTGATTTGGCGTTGAGTAGTATCATAGAAAACCAGTTTTCAAATCACCGGTTTTTAGCCGGTAAACAAAATCAGCGTAATTTCTTAGTCTTAAAATCACTGGTTCTAGACGACTTCTTGAATTTTGGTTATTGGTAGTTTTAAACAGAAAATTAAAATTGAGCAGGAAAGTCGCACACGGACCAATAAGATTTTGAAATCTAATAAGGGTCTATTTGGTTGCACGTAAAACATAATTGGATGGAAAAAGTTTTTTAAGAAAATTAATTTACGAGAAAAATGAAAACATAATCATTTGGGATGTTTGAAAATATTTTCAAAAAAATATTTTCTTTCGTTTGTTTGTCCGTAAAATCTTTTCTTGGAAATGACTTCGTACATTTGCTTGCTTATAAAAAAAATTTAGCATTACAAATTTTTTTAACATAAATTGAGAGAATATCTCAACTCGACATTAGATTAGACAATTCAAATAAAAAAGTTCATATCTTCACATGATCAAAATTTCAACATCAACATTAATAGATATTGTTTTTTTCTTTTTAATTTCACTTTGGAGTAAGTTTGGTTTAGTTCTACGTAAAATTGTAATATCTTAAGTTTTAAGGATATAAATATAAGTAAGGATTTTTTTTGCATTTGTCCTCTTTAAAAACACCGTAATTGCATGTATATCCCTCATTCTCACATATTATCATCCCCTACAATCTTTAAAATGTTGTATTTATGTCCCTCTTATCAAGCTTAGGTTAATTTCAACGAAATATGTCAAAAACATTGCATAAATTATGACATCGTTGAAGGTATCGGAGTACAAAATGCTAGATTTTAGTATATTGAGGAGTATATATATGCAAAATATTAGTGAATTTAAGGGTATTGATGTCAAACCATTAGATTGAGGGATATAAAATGCAACATTTTGAAGATTGCAGAGTATTGATGATAATATGTGAGAATGGGAAGTATACGTACAATTACGGTGTTTTTGAAGGATATATATGCAAAAATCCTATAAGTAATTGCAAAAGAAGAATAACTTACTGCACCCTTAGGGTCCTTATGGTACAGTCAAGCTAAAAAAAATTAATTTTTTTTTAAGCTCTCAATATGCCTTACATGTCTACATAATTAGATTTTTGATCGGACATTCTAAAAAATAATAAAAATTAAAAAATTAAGGCTCGATGAACGGTAGTGTATTATTCATCAGGGATCAATTTTTTAATTATTCATTAGGGATCGATGACCTACGTGCTTATATAATTCAATTTTCGATTGGACATCTCAAAAAAAGATGAAAATGAAAAATTGAGCCCCAATAAATAATATTTTATTTTTTTATTTTTTATTTTTTTGTGAAATCCCCTGACATGTCCTACATGTCTATGTAATTCGATTTTAGATCTAGAATCTCAAAAAAAGATGAAAATTTAAAAACCTAACCTCAACAAACAGTAATATACTATTCATGGAGCTAAGGTTTTTGAATTTTCATGTTTTTTTTTAGTTCTCCTATGAAAAATCTAATTATATTATGATGTAGGCAATGTTGGGGGGTCTTAAAAAAAAATTAATTTTTCTTTTTTATTGTAAAAGTTAAAAATTGAACTTGAGTCGTCCAAAAAAAAATGTCAACCGTCCTTATCACACATGGAGATTGCCAGGACATCTTGGAAAACTGCATACGAGCCATCCACTCGGAAAGTCATCCACTCATATGCCAAAATCCTGATTTAGAGGGAGTCAATGTATGCACTTTTCGGTTGACTGATGTCTTCAGAATTACCAAATAAACCTTTGTATCAGATTTTCTTGAAAATGTTTTCCTAACTGCCATTTACTGGCTACCAAATGGACCCTAAACTTGCCACTCACTTGGATTTTGGCTAGGGTAGTGCTTGCCGCTGGGCAGTGGTGCAAGTTGTCCGACGATTTTCCTTTTCAAAAGGAAAATTGCCAAGCTGGGGCTTAAAGAAATTAAGGGAAAGGGAATTGTGTGCCCTACAGTAAGCATTACTCTTTTCGTTATGATTGGTAGTATCGAACAGCAAAAGTAAAACTGAGCAGAAAACGTCTCACATGGGCCCATAAGATTTTGAAATCCAATAAACCTTGCCACTCCAAAACAAGAAATGCTGTAAACTAGTATACAATATTTTAAATGTAAAAAATAAGAATAATATTTTATATTATTTTATAGCACACCAAACAACCTTGGGACAAAATTTTATGGTTGCTATTTATTTTGGCATATCAAAATATTTCCCATTATCATTCTCACATCCGTTTGGTGCTTCAAAGGCATTTTATGTCAGTGTTGGTCCAATAATGGAAGCCAACTTTGAGTGTGTTTGGTTGCAACTTAATTTCATGTGGATAAATCATAAGTAACCCAACAAAGCCCTTGCCTTTTGTTTAACTACACGATCAGCATGTAAGTAACTAATCAAATACATGGACCGAGCTTTTTATCTAATGACTCATGCTGTTCTTAAACAAGATAATAAATTGACCAAACCCCTAATAAATCTCGCCAAGTACGAAAAGTACATATACAATAATCTCCCTAAAAGTTCCGAATGACATATCATCCAACTTACCAGGGGTTCATTTAAAAATCGTCTTCGCTCGTCACCTGGCGGGGCGGGAAGCCATTGCGAAGGCCAGGCACCTCCCGTCGCAAGCGTCGGCAACGCAGCGCGCACCAGAAGCGGGCGAGGCGGCGGCGGCGGCGGCGGCGGCGGCGGCCGCAGCGGCAGCGGCAATGGAGGGTTTGGTGAGGCTTTCCAAGCTCAGGCTCCAGCTGTTCGCCCTGATCTCCGAGAACAAGCATCACCGGGTAACCCGAATCCTCCTCCAATCGCGTAACCTCGAACCCTTTTTCCCCTCCTCTCCGCGATCTGATCCACGCTGCTTCCATTGCCGCTTTCTCGTCCATGGTTTCGTGGACGCGGCTCCAGGAAAGGGAGCGCAGTGCAAGGGAAGAGCTCGACCTCTCCATGCAGGTTTGGTTCGGAAGCGGTCGCCTCGTGTGGCCATTCCGTCTGCTTGGGCTTTGGAGTTGATGTTGCTCTGATCATTTTCCCCTTTCCTTGTTTGGTTCGTTTTTTTTTTGAGAGATTTATGGTTTGTGGTGTCTGTGGTGGGGTTTGGGGTGTTTCAGAGGCAAAGGGAAGCGGAGGCGGAGTTTTCCAGGAAGGTCCAGGACTTGCGGGCGGAGTTGGCATCGCGTGATGGGTTGCTGCGCAAGCTTGAAACCAGGGTTTGCCTATGTCTGCCGTCGCATTGTTTCTAGTGTCTATCTCTTGCTACTTGTAATTTCCTTCCTCATATGTAGTTGTTGGGTGAGGAGTCTCTCCTCTCCCTATCCGATTGTACTGCCTCTGGTTATTTGACGATAAAATTGATGGGACAATCCACAACCAACTTATTTCGAAAAAGATGTAACTACGGTATCAAACTATCGGACTACTAAACTACCTTGAACACAATGATGTGATATGGATATCACATTTAGTCTGGTGCATGGTACACAGAAACTTGTTCTGTAATGTGGAGGCCATCTCAAAGTATGTAATTGTCAATATTTGTTCCGTGCATTGTCAGTTAATGGTCAACAGGTATTTTCTTTGTCTCCCAATATTAACAAGTAGCAATACAAAATGTTAGGACTGCAGGGATGAAACATGCTATCTTCATGCCTTTGTAGTACGGTGAAGCTCTTGTTAACCATAAATTAGTCTAGTTTCCCAAAATGTTGTAAAGACAGAGGCCAGCATATTTGCTAGAACCAGGTTTGGCGTGGACATGAATTCAATTGGAAGATTCCTTTTGTCTCGATTTGTACCAGTGACAAATGGAATCATAAATTAAGACTAGAATAGGTGATGTAGTTATCGTTACCCAAGAAAAACTCAGCATAAGTAAGAGAAATCACATAAGTAAGAGAAATCACAGTGCTTATATAATTATTTTTTCATACATTCTCAGGCTCATAATTTGACATCTACCTGTAAAAGACTAAAAACTCTGTCAATGTTTGATCCTTCTATTCATTTTTTTTTTCCAAAACATGTCAGTCATGTCCTTCTGGGGTTATCCCTTAGACCCTCGTAAGATCTGTATTTTAAACGTCATGAATGCTATTTGTTTGTTAGTTTGACTGAATTTAATCTCACTAAATTTAATCTATGGTCATTTGCAGCTAAAATATCTTGAGAATGACAACTTTTTGCTGGAAAAGAAACAAAAGGAGTTGAAGGACACTTTAGACAATGTGCTTAAATCTAGAGATAATTTTGTGAACATTTATGAGGTTGGCTTCTTTTGTTCCTTCTCAACTTTGCCAGTTAGTTTCTTCCTGTCTTTTGGTGGCTGCACTATCTTGCTAGATTTGGAAATTGATGTTTTCTGTTCTTTGGAGCACATTAAAAAGATATTGAAATGCTTACTTTTCTTTTCACTACTTGTGGCAGCAGCATTTTCAGATGAAGTAGTAATTCTTTCCTATGCATGCTAAAGTTTAAATATCAAAAATAGCCTATGCTTGATGGATCACAGTATTACAGTAAATGAAATAACCCAAGGGGAACAAACATGCATAAGGTGTGAGCATATTCTATATTATATGGTAATGGAACCTATAGAATATGGAGAAACATGTGAAATCATTGATAATGTGTAATTTATTCAGATCTGGCTGAATAATTTTCCTTTGGTACACAAGAGATCACACAAACTTGCACATGCACATGCATAAGTAAGGAGATGCAAGAATCATTAATGTTTTCGGTTTGGGAATCCATCAAGACATGGGTGGGTACTGTTGTCATTAGATATTCAGGCATATGTAGAATAAAACCAATTTCAAATTTGTAATGGGTGTTGTTAATATCTTCAATACACAACTTTTAGATGTATGATCCAGCAAACAAAGGCTAAATAATTCACAATCTTGGTCAATACTGTCCTCGAGGCAGGTATGATTGTTGTGAAAAATATTTGAAAGTATCTTCTGATCCATGACATTATTTATATTTGATGCATATTCCTACTTCTTGAAGTCACCATCTGATCTGAACCTGAAAACATTGTTTTCACTGACTGGTGGATCAAGCTTTTGATAACTCTCATATACAGGAATGTACAATCCAAATCTGTATACTATTTATTTTTTTGGTGATGTTCTCATTGATATGTACAAAGGCTGTCTATTCGTTGACGGTAAAGTTTAAAATCAAGCTCTGTCTCTCTGACCATCCTATGCATATGTCTATTTATTTGCTTTTCATTTTTCATTTACAGGTAATAAAATCCAAATTAAATATTTCTCTTGTGGCCATTTTATTTTGAGGTTAACTGAATCTTTTGACTAGACTATGCCTGCTTCCTTGAGCATTATAAGCATATTTAAGAAACTCACTGGACGTTCATATGGCCACAATGCAAATGTCTAAAGATGATTTTGTAAAAGACTGATAAAACGAATGACCACTCACTGAATAAGAAGAAATCTTTTCTACAGCAGGGCAGTAGTCGTACAGTACTGTCTATGATTGGGGATTAATTTGCTAAAATTGTTAGTGATGCTGTATCTCATGAGCTGGCTCATATAGCATTGTAATCCTCAGCTGCAGCTTAAGGTGTTTTGCTGTGTAACTTTAATTTAGAGCTCCACTTTGATAATTACATTGATTGTGAATTTATTTTATGGGCTTTTTGTTATATTGATCCCTATAAACATAGTGAATTCTAAATAAATCCCTATATCTTGCATATCTTGATATTGGTCCTTATAATTTAATATAATTTAGCAATAAATCCTTCCAATTAAGAATCATTTAAAAGAAAGAAATATTCATGGAATATTCTTCAAACCAGTGTTAAAATGGACAGAAGTACTTGAAATGGCTCTAAAATAAAAAAATGAGCCTCACTGAATAGTAAAAATGACCGTAATGGGTTGAGCCCAATAACAATTTTGATTTTTTAGATTTTCTTTTTTTTGGATTGTCTGATAGGAGATCGGTTGTATGGACAGGTGGGGCATGTTTGGGATGAACTAAAAAATTATTATTATTATTATTATTATTTATTTTGGCTGCAGCGGCAGCCGATACAGCACTGGCTGCCAGTGTAGCAAGTAAAACTCAAAATTTAAACAAGAGTATAAGTGACTTTTCCAGAGTGAGTTAAACTCATGTTTAGCTATGCTAGAATTAAGAAAAACTGACGGAAGTAAGCCTGTAGTGATTAAAAACTAAAAAGTTCAAGTACATGAGGACTAATATCAAAATATACAAGATACATGGACTTATTTTGAATTCACTATGTTTATAGGGATCAATATCGAAAAACCCTTCTTTTTAATGATCTACTTGTGAAGGATTTACACATAACCTACACGACCTTCTTTCAGTTGATTGTTCATTAATCTTCATTATTTCCTGGAATTTAGTTGGATGGTATCTTAGTTGTGATCTTCAATACAGGATTCTACTTGCATCTTGAAAAATGCCATTGAAGTAAGAGATAGGAAGCTCAGTATTCTTTCGGATAAGATACAGAGACACCTATCATTGTTTCATTCAATAGAGAAAGAAGCTGAAGCTGTGAATCAAACAGTCGACAGTGTCAAAGCTCTTGTGAGTGAAAAAGAGCAAATAGGCATGTAGCAACCAAACTATGAAAGTTGGACAGCCTGCATTTTGCTTAGGATTAGGGAAATATGTGGCACTGATTTCTGTTTCTTTTTCTATTTATTAGCATTAGCATGGTCAGCATTTTGATATGGCTTCATCCTTCACTCTTCTTTCAACATGTAGTAACCAGGTTGAAGGAGAAAATGGACAAACTTTCTGCATTTGAAAAAAGGTTTGTAGGTAAGCTTGATACTTGACCTTTCAACTACTTAGAGCTTTCTTATTGCACTAAACACCTTTAGAAAGACTGCTTGGATTCAACACAGAAAAAGATTTCATCATTCTTAACTATTTCTATGACTACTTTTACTGGAGTAATACTTGCGGTGCAGCAAGCTTGCTGCATTGCATGGGTGCAGCCCAAAAAAAAAAGGAGTATTTTTCTGATTTTTTTTAAGGTCGGGGCCCATCATGTCTGACATGTCCGTACAAACCGATCTCTGATTGAATGACCCAAAAAAAAAAAAAAGAGTTCTATTTTATTGGGCTTGGCCCATTAAAGTTGTTTGTTTACTATTCATTGAGGCTTGATTTTTGATTTCTTAGAAATTTTTGGATTGTCCGATTGGAGATCGGGTTTTACGGGCATGTCAGCCATGGTGTGCCTACCCAATCATTTTTTTGGGCTGCCCCCCACGTGCTTTACCACATGCACTGCAGCAAGTATTAATCTTTCTACTGAACCTATCTATTGCATTTCTTAGATGTTGTCAGGATTAGAGGATTTAACATAGTTTAATTTGTATGTGGATGGATATGTAAGGACTAAATATATTTGTCATCTAACCTCGAGCTGCTTTGTGGTATTTTGCCCACCTGAAAAAGTGGTAAAAGAGTAGTTTCAGGCACATTTCTTTACCACTATTTAGTTCATGGCTTCTGTTCAATAGCTGATGCATTTAATTATCATTATGTTGCATATTCACGAGCACTTAGCCTAGAGCAAGAAGAAGGCGTTATATTGTTGGTAGTAGTTTAATAATGTACAAGTTCATTCCCTGTTTATGACAGAATGAAATCATTCAGTTGACTCATATGTTGGAAGTTGTGCATTCTTCGCAATATAACTAGAATACTAATCCTTTTATTGTTGTCAAACTGATTCATGTTTTGGGAATTCATACATTAACTAGTAACTGGAAAATCTATTCTTTTCAATTCATACAGTAACCAGTAACAAGAAAATTTCTTTCTTTGAAACTAATTTTTTGATTCATTGCCTGCAGAGAAGATCTGTTACATGGAGAGTAAGCTCACCAATTACCAACATGAGCTTCAGAAGAAAGATACTACTCTTTTAGAATTGAAAGAGCAGCTTGAGGCAGCAAAGAACAATGTCATCCTTCAGTCCGAAGTTGAAGAAATATCCCCCTAACTTTTTGTTTTAATTTTATATTTTCGGATTCAAGCTTGACATTCATCTGCTTTGCAAGACCATTGTTTGCTCTTTACCACCATCACTTCCAGAAAACTTTATTGATTAAAGATGAGATTATTCAGAATTTAACATCAGAGAAAAAGGTTTTAGTTTTGCTATCTTGGCCCCTTTCCTTCCTAACTTTTCTTTTTATTATAGTCTTAAGGTTTTGATTGGCCAGGATTTGCATCTAGAATTACTGAACATGGAGCTTATGCTACAGAAGATTCGGGATACAGTTGTTATGTGTGCAGAGGTCAGGGGAATAACTTAACTCCAGTTATAAAATGTTGCTCACATTCATTGAATTAAGCTTCTTCTCATCAAAGTTACATAGCACAACTGTATGCTGATGCTCAATTCATTTGCTAATACCCTTAGATCCTTAGTTTTTATGTGTAATTTAATATTTGCCCATTGTAGTCAGACGAAAATGCAAAATCTTTGCCAGTGGAAGGCCAAGTTGTCACAATGGCTTGTGGGGAAGAAAATGTAAGGTGATCAGGTTGCTGCTTGCCTAGTATTGTTTTTCAGCTGCGGTAGGGCTTGAAGACTATGTCTAACATAATAATATATGTCCCACCAATGCTTATGTTTTCAGTGTCATTTTGGTGTATCGTGGTTGGTGTATGTGTTGCAGGTTTGGAAAGATGAGACAAGTTTTAGGAGAAGGCTCACCATCCAAAATTCGTAAAGTCTTTGCTACAGAAAATCCAGGTCTAGCCCATTATTTCAAATGACCTATTTTTTTCTCATTATGATTTCTCAGCTATTCCATGACTTTCAAGTATTAAGTGTTGCTGGTGAGCTATACTGTTATATGATTAATGATTCTTATATGCTCAGGCTTAATCATTCCTGGAAATTGTGATTTATTCTGCTGTTTCGTTTTATTTTGTTCATCTTCATTCATCTTCCACTTTTACCAAAGTTTCTTCACTGGATAATGTCTTTTGCGGTGAATTAATAAACACAAAAATATTGCTTTCTTCAACCGTTAGGTTTAATATTTGGACGAAAATATCCCTAGAAAAGGGAGATCTTCTCACTCGCACATATGCCAAAGAGAGAGAAAGAGAGTTCAGAAAAAGAATAGGGGTAGTTTGGACTTTTAACTTCCGTTAAAAGTTAACCAAGGTTAGATAAGAGATTTTAATGGAACGCTAACAGACATTGATGGCAGGGGCATTTTTACAAGTTTTATGATGCAGTGAGATTGTTAAAATAATATGAAAAATAAGGCCGTTAGTTCTGCAAATAAAATTTAAGGAGGGTATATTTGGAAATATCCCAATATTAAATGTAAGTACTAGATTATATTAAGAAAAATAATAAATTAAATATTATTGGATAAAAATCCCATATGTTGTCTGATGCAATTAAATGTTATTGGATAAGGTTACAATACTGGTTACTCTTATTTATTGCTGATATTGGACAAGTTATGGATGTTGAAGTTTCTATTAGATTTGGAATCAGATATACCTTATATCCATGCCAAGTCTGATTGGTTTGCATCCTTACTGTGTTGGTGACAAAGTGGGGTCTTCATAAGGAAACTGCATGGCAGAGTGCATCTGATTAGAAATGCCTTATGGAAAGAATCACATAGTTGGACCCTGAAATGACTTTGGCTTGCAAAAGAACTGTTCATACCTCATGACCTTTATTTGTTGAACTTCTGCTTAGAGCACCCTTGGCCTTGCATTATGGTGAATAGGGACTCTGAGAAGTCGATCATTTTTCTAATCAGTGCATCATGGTTACTTTTGGTACGTTGGTGCTAACCTGTTTAAATTTCTCTCTGAGTCCATGTGTGGATAAAATAGATGTAAAAGTATCCCTGTATTATATTGATCTTCAAGCATGCACTTCAGCATGTCGTAAATTCTTCTCAAAATTCTGTAGGAAGATGTCTTGGGATTGTCTCACCCGTGAAAAACTTAGCTGCATCATCAACCACTGAAGGAAAGTTTGGATCAGATCATCCAGGCTTGGCTGATCCAATCGGAGCGCGGGTGTTCCAATCCAACCCAATCCACTAATCCCTAATGCTCGGGGAATTGGGCAGATCAGGTCAGATTGGTGGGACTGGCCCAATCTGGGCTGATCCCAACTAGCTGTGGAGACCATGGTCTGGTCTCCAACTGCTAGTTTGTGGTGGAGAAGGCCTTGAGGACTAGAAATAGCGCCCCATTTGGCCATTCCCAAGCCCATCTAAATTCTCTCTCTTAGGTCAGTCATCTGATCAAAAAATTGGATGGCTGATCAAATTTCCACCTTAGTTGAATCTATAAATAAATGGGAAATAACTTTCCTCACCTGCTGTTGTTTATCATAGGAACAAGCAGAAAATGCATAAGTAGGATATAATTCTTGCATTGCATTGCACGCCCTGGGATTACATAGGAAAATCCTGATTCCCCACCTTGTATGTCTCGTTGTTCTTTGAGCATTTAAATTTATACAACTTTGGATGATTTCGTCCTGTTTTTGATGCAGTCAGTATGGTACGTCAGGAGGACACTTCAGTGATTGATTATGCTTCTGACAGAAACATCAGCAATTCATGCACATCTGAGGCAAGCTAATGCTTTTTCCTGTTTCTATTTACTTACTGTTGTATTTCCGTTTTCATGAAGGTAGACTTCTGGTTTATCAAAAAAAGAAAAGAAAGGTAGACTTCTGAAAATCTTTTGCAACATTACAGCTCGTTGTCCATTCTTCTCCACGCTCAGTGTGCTCAGGTCCTCCAATGGTAAATGCTCTTGATGCCTCCGCAGAAGCAAAATACATTCTTCACATAGGTTCTCTTCCCATGTTTAAATTTAAAATGGCTGTCAAGTTATCTTGTCGAGACTATTTGCGGCATATGTTGTGGTTTACTTGGTGATTGATTTTGTTGTAAACTTCTAACCCTGACATTTTCATATTTATCTTATAGCTTAGTTGTCCTCCGGCTATGAACTGCTTGGATTCTGAAAGCTCAACAACTGAATCAGAAGTGCCAGCAGGTTCTCCAGATCTCTCATTCAATCTCTCGACTTCTTTGGGAAACATCATCTGATATCTTTCTTTGATAACTTCCAGAAGAACCTGCATGATGTTACTTCAACTTTTTGACAAGCGTATGGGCTAATGGCCGCATAGTAATTTTTCAACTGAGCATCAGTTAGGTCAGAAAAAATCTGATTCCATTCCATCTACTCTTGGACTGGGACATTTTAAATGACAGAGCGAAAGAAACAATTTAGGTTTTTTAGTGCAACCATGAAGATCTCTACAAAAGCTGATGCTTTATGTCTTCATGTATTGGAGTTGCTGGAGATTTTCTGCTTCCCTAGTTTGTCATGATACTGAATCTTGCTTTACAGATTCCAGGGAGGAGGTGATTTGCTATAGTATGTGGTCTCTGGCTTTCTGAAAATTACAGATTGTACATTCACTTTACCTGTTTTGTGTTCCCTCGGTTCTTTCTTGAAGGGGGAATTTGATTAGTTATTTAGTTCCTTTTTACGTTGTTTTGTAGATACTCAAGGGTATCACTCTGGGGTCCTTAGAGGCTGTAGTCTTCTGTAATGCAAGCCCAGGTATCTTGTAGAATGGAAGGCGATGATAGAGCATTGCGGAAGCAAAGAGAAGTGTTTCAAATACTGCAAGTGAGGGAAGCAATGTTCATACAATTATTGCATGACCCTAAATTCCTAATTGATCCAGATGTGGGAGGTTCTAACTCTTTTTTACTTCAACATAGTCTTATAGGTCCATGCGTCTAGATATCTAGTTCACATCCGATGGAACCATTATGACATATCTGAATCTGCTTTTTTTTTTTTTTCTTTTTCTTTATATGGCTTGGAATCTTGATACAATCAGAAGCCGTAGGTTCACGCATGTATATTGCTTGGATACAATAAGTCATAAGTTCACACATGCCACATCACCCTCAGAATATGTGACTCCATCTCCAGATGCATGCTTGGCAGAATGTGGAAACTAGCACATTAACATGAGGCCGAATATTGAAAATTGGAAAGAAAATAAAATCACATCCTCTAGCTTCTTTTATCCAGAAATATGAAAGAGCTTATAGGTGCCTTACGGCTGTGTTCGCTGCGACTTTTATTAGAAGTAACTTTTGATTTTTCACTTCAGGAATTTTTTATTAGACATCTGTGTCAGAAGTCTGATGTTATTTTCCATCTTCTGTTAACTTTTTATTGATCTTTTGGCCTCTGCTTTTTATTTGGCATTATTTTTCACTTCTTTCATTCACTACGCAACTTGGTAATTAGCTAGTAATTTAGTAACATTTGCCTCTTCGTGTTGAACTAATAATGTAAGAATGTTAACACCAAGTTAAGACTTAAATACATTAACACACTAATAGTTTTTTTTTGTTACAATAAGTATCAAACAAAAACTAACAAGGTAACAAAACCAAAGCAAAGACTGCACCCAAACAAAAGACTACAACCTCCACATTTAACCACCTTGTTTCTGCACTCTTCCTTGTTCAGTTCCAGTAAATCCGGTGGCACAGAGTTGTGCCAGAGACTGTTCACCTTTAAAGTTCTAGCTTTGACTGCCAGATAATTTGCCACCTGGTTTACCTCTCTGTATTGGTGATCATCTGAATGAGCTTTTGGATATCTTGGTTTCAGCACAAGAGCCTACCAGGTCCTGCTTGTTTGTTGTTAATGCAATCCACAACAGATTTTGAATCACTTATAATCTCAATTATGCTGGATTGCACTGTGGTACCTGCTCTTAGGCCCTCCCAAATTGCTATTACCTCCGCTTCTTCCACCTCTCTATTGCCCAAAAACAGGCTACCAGCTTTTATGATGTCTCGTGTGGTTCCTCACAACATAACCTATTCCTGCTGGCTTGTCAAGTGGGTTTACTGCTCCATCAGTATTGATCGTGATCCAATCTACCTTCGGAGGCTTCGATGTATACTGCTCTGCTAGTTCCTCCACCTGATCCTGGATTCCCCATTTGCTGCCTTGCTATTTATGCTCCTTGTAAGACCTTTGAAGTTTACCTTAATATATAACCTTCAGTATCCACATTTGCAAGGCTACGTATATGCTTCCACGTGGTATATATGCTTGTCTCTGAATACTCGCCGGTTTGATAGGAGAATAAGAGCAGCATAGGGAGTCTTATTCTTAGAATAAGGTTAATTCTAATTTGATAGGTGAAATAGCTTATACAGTGTGTTAAAATTGCTTATACCAGAATATACTGAGGGGATCCGGATTTAAAAGATAGTAGTTCCTCTCAGTTTGATTTCGACGACACCATGCAAGCATAGGAAGCGGGAAGTGAGGTTGTTGTCCATGGATCTATCATGGGTCAGCACCGTCCACTCCACGAACAACCAGCGCGTCTCTGCTATCTGGGCTTGGGTTTGTCTTTCTTGACAAGTGCGGATTGCTGCATTGTTGGGCCGACAGGTCAGCACCGTCCAATTTTGTAATTATATTCTTCCATTAAAATATTGTAAACTTCAATTGAGTATGTCAGAAAAGTTCTATAAACTCAAGGATATATATGTAAAATTATGATAAATTTAAGGATATCTATGTAAAAATATCTAATTCTTTTTGACATATTGGTAATTTGAGGTGAGAGGTACAACTACAACCTTTTAAAGGATCTATGTAATATTTATAATAATACGTTGGAGCCAAGAGTATATGAGAATATCTTGCTGTATCACACAACCGATTTGAATTTTATTTTGAAAGGCCTCAACCTGTTCGACCTAACGTACAATCCGCCTGATCGTACCTGTTCTTTACTGTTCAATGGGGTTTAGTTTTTAAATTTTTATCTTTTTTTGAGATATCCGATGAAAAATCAGATTGCAGGAGGTTGCCGGGCATCTTGGAGGGTTCAAAAAAATCAAAAAATAATTTTTCTTTTACTTTCCTTGCACCGCCAGGTGACGTTCCTGGCAGTGCAACAAGATATTCTCAAGTACATATGCAAACCCGGTAACTTACAAGGAAACCCTTTTTTTTTTTTTTTTTCAGAGGAAAGCTCCTCTGGAGTTCCCTTCTTGTCGTTGTCGCCTGGTTTGCTAGAAGCATCTCTTCGTCTCTTCTATCATGATCAGGTCCGTTAGCTAGGTTAGGTGATCTCCATGACTCAAACTTCCTTGTTAGTTCGCTTGTTTTTAAATCTACTAAGAAGTTTGATGACAACGGATTCTTTGGTGTGCTGTAAAATATTACAAAAGTAGTATTTCATAATAGGTATGGAGTATTATAAATGTTTTGCAGGTTTAAGATATCAAATGTTGCTGAACCTGCTTAGTAGACACTAGCTTCGGATCATGTCATTTGAACCTACAACTTCCTTTTGGGTGCGAAACTCACCAGATATTAAACCTTCCTATTCATCTCTAATCTCCAATTCAAATTCGTGCTAATTGATCTACAGCCAATAGATTGAGTTCACAGCAGTCATATGTCGAAGGGAACTTCCCCAGTCACCAATGTCTGCATGCTGCACAGCATTTGTGGGTCCTGGTGACTGAGATTCCGACTCCTTTTACTACAAGAGTTAATGAAAACAATTAAAGGAGGAAAAATAAAAAAATCCTAATCACCCAGAATTATTCTTGTTCCTCTCAGTGCACGACTGGACCGAATCCGGTCAGTGCAAAGAAGAGTAGAAGGGACGAGATTTTGAAAAAATCCATTCCCGCTGAATTGAACAACTCGGCAGATCCCACCGCCTCTTCTCTGCATTCGATCCGATCGTGTACTGAGAGGAACCAGATTCAATCATTTGGGCCTACGTCGGTTCGCACCTGCATGATAAGCACCCGTTGGTGACTGAGGGAGTTCCCTCCCCATCAGTGGTGGATGCAGCTCATTTCAATGGGATCTCAGGATCCCACTGAAATTTTAAAATTGTATTAGAAGAGTCTTAATTTAATAAGGTAAATTTTAAATTTAGGTATAAGATGACCCCACTGAATTTTTCAGATGACCCATGGGATTCCGGTCTCACTTGGAGTTCAGTTCCACTGAATTTTTTATATGGTAATATGATTTATATTTATAATTTAATAAAAAATCGTTGAGTGTATTTTAAGAAAAAAAATCGTAACAAAGTGTATCATTTTTATTGAAGTATATCAATTTTATAATGATTAAAATATATTTATTTTTAATTATTATTTTAATATATTTAATATAATAAAAATAAAATATCAATATATTTAATAATGATCCAAGTGACTTCACTGGACAAAGTTTCTGCGTCCGCCACTGTTCCCGTTACTATGGTGAACCCAATCCACAGCCAATAGGTACTGCCATCCAAAGACACATCAACGAAGAGGGCATCTTTTACATGGATAGATGCCATTATGGAGGAAGATGTTTGTCTAAGAGATCGAGGAGCCGGCATCTTCTATTTATTGGATAAAGACAATTCTTAGACCCACGTGCATGTTTCTATAAAATATGTTTTTTTCTGTCGTGACATTTCATAATTATCCAAGATTGACTTATTTTTACGTTACTTAGGTTTATTTATTTATGTGCTCTAGAAAAAAGGAAGCGTAATCCCAAGTCGATATCTTCCACGTGAGAGGTTGGACTACCAGCTGGTGTTCAACTAATTCTCGGCATGCCGGATGTGCATAATTGTATCTTATAGCTAGGATTGTAAGTATGAACAGAATAATTTGATATTTTTTTCTTTTATCCTAATAATAACTTATTTATTTTTTAACTATGTGAGCGGACTGATGCAACAAAAAAGAGAGGAGCGTAAAAGATCTCATCTCACAACTTGAATCCCAAAAGTCAAAACAAAGTTGTTCTGCATGTCATGGCGGCTTTGTTGGACCAGGATTGAACAGGTACTCAACTGCAATCCATCTTGAGTTAAATTGAGGGAGATAGTTTTTCAAAGGTTGTTATATAAAAATACATAATTCATGTCATAGATATCATTTAAGTTAAGATTTGAGTTAGATCCGATTCAGGCATTTTAAGTAGGATTAGAGTCTAGAGGTTTCCTTAGATTGGGGATATGTGCTTTGCTTACAGTGTCGCCCTTTTGTGTTGAAGACACAAGTAGGAATAGATGTAGGGCCTGAATAGACTTGCAAAAGAGTACAAAGAACAGGAAAAAAGAAGACAAGAAGGCAAGGAGGCAAGAAGGGCCAAGAATGGCGTCGCTAGGGACAGAGGGAGGTGGAGAAGAACTATGCCACCTTGGAGATGCCTTCATCCTTTTTCATTTAATTCTTCTATATTCTTGTTTGAGAGGATCTTCTCAGTACACGTTTAGACCGGAGTTCAGTAGTACTGAGATGGAAAAGGGCTCATATATCTACTAACTTTGAGATTCATATGAGGAGTTTTTTGCAATATTTAACCTCCCCTCTCATTCTCATTATTGCTGGACTTCAATATAAACGTGTACTGAAAAGATCTCCTTTTCACTCCTGTCCTTTTTATGCATTCAAGAGTGTACCAATGCTATCAAACCCCTTGACTCCTTCTAAAACAAACGACCCAAATGACATTTCTAACCCTTGACTCCCAGCTAAAAAAAGTGACCCAAATCACATTTCTTCTCCTTAAGGTCAGGTATCAGATGAGCTGCAAGGGCAGAATAAAATAGTAATTGAAATGGATGGGGTCCATGGAAAATTTTAGCCTGTTCTACCAACCCAAAACCTAACATCCATATATAATCTAAGATTAATGCATATTTTAGCTGATTTTATATTTACCTGCGTTAATTGTAGTTGGCTTATTCATCGTTTGTTTGTTATCTATCGACGTTAGGTGTTCATGATAGATGAACATTATTATATCACTCTTTTTGCTACCTATTTACCATATTTATTAGGAGTCATTTGAACACTTGATTAAAAGGTTCTCACTGAATTGTATTAACTAACTATAATAAAAATTATGTCAAAAATAACTTTAATAAAAATATTTGATCAAATCATCATACAACTTCCAATAGCATGACAAATATGATAGTAGAAGAGTGAAGTGTAATAGCATCTCTCGTCATGATATACTTCAGACGTTCAACGCTGTCCTTGGGTAGTTTAACAGTTTTCCAAAGTCCACGTTTCAAACGGCCATAAAGCTTTTCAAACTGAGTAGAGATCTTCTAAGTGCAAGTTTAGTGCAGAGAGGGAGAGAGGAAGTGTTTCTTAAACCGCCTTTCTTGTGAATGGAAAAAACATCATGTGAGAAGTTTTTTTGAAAAATTTTCCTCTCTACATACTCTTCCCAATGACCCTTGACCTTGTCTAGTATGAGTAGAGGACACGTGTAGTAAACTGTATTTTGTGCATAAAGATATAATTTAAAAAAAGTCCCTAAAATTATAATGTATTTAGAAAAGTTTCTATAATACAATTGTTTACGAATAGGTTTTCACAAAGTCCTGTAAATTGGTATAAAGCTCCTAAATGTCACAAAAATTATCGCTAAAAGGAGTCAGAATATGTCACAAAAGGTAATTAGATGGATATCTTTTGTAAGAAAGTTGAAATTAAAAGAGCTTCTTTGTAAATAATCGGATTAAGAAAAATTTTCTCTAATATCAAAAGTTTTGGAGTTGATAATCGAAGAGCACATAAAATAAAATTTAGTAGTAAAATATTTGGTCTCGTAAGAAAACATCAAATGATTTAGAAAGGAGCAAGGAGGGTACGACGGCGAACAATGATGAAGACATGAGAGAGATGGTACTAAACAAGTAGATGCAAGGGTTGGAATATTTTTCTTTCTCAGACACTTTATAGGTGAATCATTGCGAAAGAATGGGAGCGGCCCATCTTTATTCAGTAGTGAGATTACATAATTATTTTCATAATTATACATGGTTTGTATAAAGGGCTTGTACATGAATACCCCTCATAAATTTTAATTTATATAAAAATACTCCTTAAAATCCTAATGTCATGGGTAAGTTTTTACAGAGGAAAGAAATTGTCATAATAACATTTTTATAAGGTATGATGATTATAAGTTAAGGTTATGATATTCTAAAGTGTTGCTAAATGAAAGGATCTTATCAACATACATAATAATAAATTAAAAATTAAATTATCCAATAATAAAAATTGAACGTTATCCTACTTAGAAAACTTGTACAAATACTCTATTCTGTACAAGTACATTCTGTGCATTTTTTTTATAGCTATTATTATAATGTTACCCAGAATAAGATGTTCTAGTCTTTTGTACTTAAAGAGGGCCAACCTCTATTGTATTGATTAGTCTTTTCTTCTTATTTGTCTTCTTCTTCATCATTTTTACAGATGGCGAAAGGTATCCCATTCGGCCATTCCAAACAAAGTCAACCTAATAAGCCAGTAGGAACATGCCTACACGTTCCTCTGTGTATAGAGGTCCCAACATCTAAATAAAAACTTTGCAATGGCAAATATAAAATCTGATTACTCGACCGATTATTAATTTATAGGTCAATTAATAAATAATTATTATATATAATAGATCAATTATTAACTTTTAAGACAATTAAGGATAACTTTTATAAATTTATTAGAATTTAGATATAGTCGTGGATCTACCTTAAGTCCGATCCATTTACATCCCTTATCCTTCCAAGTTCATCTTTTACTAATCAACTAGAAGTCCAATCGTGGCTGAGTTGAAGATCTATCCCATTGGCAACGGGATTATCACAGCTCGAGTCCCGACGAGTCACAGTTGTAGAATTTTCATGCCTTTAGACATAAAAATTGTGCGCGTGGCTGTTGTGAACGTATTTACGTCTTGCGCGGAATCGATCCTTGCTTGCCCGAATGGGAGAAGTGATGCCTAACCAACCAGGTTATCATCTGAAAAAAACTACAAGTCCAACCCATTATAATTGGGAACATCAACTCCCCACCTCCTATTCAAACCTCCACTCTATAGATGCATCAAGGCCCGGGCTCATCATTCCCTAAGGAAGCCTGTCCACGTGTCTCTTGCCTATTGATTGGACCAATACGCCAAGGCGCACAGAAATCCTCCAAACCCAGCCCTTCCAACCATTAAATCCCAGTGCTCCCTTCCCTTCTCAGCTCACACTTCACAAGGAGAGAGAAGAGAGAGAGAGGGATGACCACCTCCCACCTTCTCCCCCTCTTCCTCCTCCTCCTGTGGGCCGCCGCCACCGCGCCGGCGTCGTCGGCAGGGAGGGTCCCCTCCGCCGCCGCCCTCCCATCCCTGGAGGACACCGTGAACGACCTGCTGCCGAAGTACGGGCTCCCCCGGGGGCTCCTGCCGGCCACGGTGACGGACTACTCCATGTCCGACGACGGGCACTTCGTGGTGGAGCTGGCGGCTCCCTGCTACGTCCAGTTCACCGACCTGGTCTACTACGGCCGCACCATCAAGGGGAAGCTCTCCTACGGCGCCATCTCCGAGCTCTCCGGCATCCAGGTCAAGAAGCTCTTCGCCTGGCTCTCCATCACCGGCATGGTCGCCGACGGCAAGGCCATCGAGTTCCAGGTGGGGTTCCTCTCTGAGAAGCTTCCCGCCTCCATGTTCGCCGAGATCCCAACCTGCAGGGGCAAGGCCTCCCTCGGCGGCGCCCCCCGCCACGACTCTACCGCCGCCGCCGCCGCCGTCGAGGCCGCCTGATGAGCCTGTGAGATCTAGGGTTTATCCCTGTCCGTACAGTTCCATGGTCTGATAGGAATTAGGAACCCCTCTCCCCCTTTGGAATTAGGTGTTCCATGTTTGTATGTGGTGGGGGAGGAAGAGGGGTCATCTTTTTATATGCTTCGTGGATTCAAGTGATTTGGAATTTTGCAATAAATATTTCAAAAACTTATTAGGTAGAAAGCTAAGATCTGTTCATGATCTGACAAGTTTAATTATAAGTATCATATTCTTGATGTGGATCAACAGTCCTAAGTTGTGATTAATCTACATGTTCATGTTAGATCCAAGGTTTTATCTTTGCTTATATGGATCTTGGTGGAGCTCTTGCCTACTCTGAGATAATCTCTCCATTTTCCCATTTTGGGTGTTCTTGGGTTTTGGATACCTGCACACATAATGAGTCCTTATCTGCTATTTAATATATAATTTTCAAAAACTTAATCTCTCACGTGTTTGGTTTAACATAAAATAATGCAAAATATTGTAAGTATATTATGTTTTTTTGTCTCATGAGAAGGGGGATGCCTTATGACATTTCACCTCAGACCAAACCACATTGATAGGGAAATTTTTAGCCCCTCTGATTAAGAACCATGCCGGAGTGGGAGATGGAATATTTGCAGATTAGGTTTTGAATCGGCAACAAAATGAATTGAAAGAGGCAAAATGATCTGATTGCCCACTGAAAGTATCAAACAAAATTTAAAAAAAAAAGGAAAGGGGAGAACGAGTTGGCTGGGGGGGCGCAAATGGTAACGGATAACCCGATTATTCCATCGATCCTTAGTTTATAGGTCAATCTAACAGATAATTTTTTAAAATCAACATGCAAAACAGATAAGATAACAAATACAAAATTTTTCTGATCAAATATGTACGGTAAGACAATTAGCGGATATCATATCTAAATTGATAGCTTAACCGATACGGTCATGGATCTACCTTAGATTTGTATCAAATTTGACCTGTTTATATCTCTAATGTGGAGATTGAGATTGTCTACTAGGTGATATTATCCATCTTGATGTGGTCGATGTAGCCATCCTTGATTTTGTGGAAACCCCGTGAGGGGGAAGATGCTGAATGGAGAAGTAGAACCTGTGGAGGCAGATGTTGGTGACGAGCAACAACATGGAGCTGAAAGTGACTTTAAACGGTTCCGGGCCAATATCCGCCTTGGACATCTTGGGTCTCTCCGAAATGTCAGTTGAGAAATGATATCCTTTTTGATCTCATTGTCTGTGTTTAAAAGGACAAGAGGTGAACATAACACCTCAACTATTTTTTTCAACTCAAATGACTGATTCACTTCCATCTTTTGTGAGTTGGGGCATATTTAAACTTAAAAAATAAGGTATAAAGAATCTTCTCTCACTTGCTACAACATGTACAATGCATCAGTCTGTTGATTGTTTTTTTTTTAAACAATTGTTCAGCATTTCTGCCGTGATTCGAATCTGGCCCCTTTCCTTCTGTAGCCCTCCCCCCCCAAAAAAAAAAAAAAAAAAAGGTGTTTTCAAATTGCACGTGTATAGAGGGTTTTCTTACTAACACTTTTAAGAGTAAAAACAAAATATATACCTACTTAAAATTTTCGAACAGTTTTGCATTTTAGGTCCTTTTAGTGGCCCCCCAAGGAAAATTTTCTTCTCCCGCTATTGTCCAGGAGGCACAAAATAGGAGTAATATTTGTTACATTGTAGGACGACCCAGCACTTCCACACTACCATCAGATGATGTCTAATCAATTTGATCAAAGGACAATATCAGAGATGCATTTTTTAATTAAAATCCTAGGAGCAAGGGACAATTTTAAAGAGTACATCTACACTATTTGACCTTCAATAGGATGACTTAATTTTTTTTTAAAAAAAAAGAATTGATCCGACATCATTATACTGCTGCAGCAAGCCGCAGTACAGCATGTATTACTCCACAGAATAATATGAGAGTGCGAAAGCAGAGAAGAGGTCTAAAAGTCATAACTTAATCAATACTAACTAGTGATTAAATATAATTAAGTTGTTGAGAATTTATGGAAGTAGGTGGGAGAGATTAAGAAATAGAATGCTAGAGCATGGGAGGATTAGCTACTAATACGTCGTACGTAGAGACTTTTATTAGACATGTTTGCTTCTTTAATGTAGGGGATTGAAATTGTCTACTAGGTGATATTATCCATTTTAACCTATGATCCATTTGGTACCATGTACAATGGGGTGCATGAAAGACTTTTCCCGAAAAAAGTTTTTAAAAAGGTTTATTTGGCATCCGAAAAAGCCTTGGTCAAAGGAGAACAAAATTGGTTGATTGTCCTTTTTCCTGATTTTGGCATCCATGGATCGGAGCCGGATGCCGTTTTCCGCTGCAGCCCCCTTCTCCCGCTTGGATAGGATTTTCTCCCCGATGCCTTCCGTCTCCTTCCTGCGCGGTGAGGTCTTGCCTCCCTCACACGGCTCTCATATCACATGCAGCTACTAGCAGCGAACTCGTCAACTGCAGATGCACAACATATGTTTTCCTCCGATCTATTCCTTTTGTTTGGTATTGGGTCATGGGCAGCGGCGGATGCAGAAATTCTATCAAGTGAGGTCATTTGGACATTAAGTTATAAGTATGACTGGGTCAATAGGGTCTTAAATTAGGTCATATGAAATTCTGGATTGAGTCAATAGAATCTTGAGCTGAGTAAGTAGAGTCTCAGACTATACTATTTTAAATTGTGTCAATAAATTTGACAAAATCCAGTAAGATCCTAAAACCCCACTGAATACATACTGTGTCCGCCATTGGTCATGGGTGGCGGAGGGCCACCAAGGACGGTAGTGGGTCGGTGCTAGATCCACTCCTTTGTACAATTTATCCCTTGTTCTAGATTGGCGCAGAGTTTCAAGACTTCTCAAGGATTTCTAGATTGAGATTACTGAATTTATTTTCTTATCCCTTGTTTTCAACGTGATGGGTTGATTAGGAGCGTTTGTCCTGTCTTTTGCTTGTGGGTTTATGGCGGTTTTGGTCGTAGTGGGGGCTGGGAAGAGGATGGCTTGGTTTGGCAGTGGGCACCGGCTCTATCTTTAGACTATCTGATCAAATAAGAAGCTAAGGTGTTCTCTTAAAAGAAAAAAAGAACAAAAAGTTTTTTTACTTTATGATTCAAATTTTGTTCACGTGGAGATATAATTTTTTTTTACTTGAACTGTCCGCTCAAATGTCGAGTTGATCTCTCAATTCAAAAAATTAAAAAAAGAAGGTTCTTTGACTCTGCCATATTTATGTTAATTGATAATCTGAAAATTCTTTTGCAAGCAAACAAATGTATGAAATCATTTTCAGGAAAAAGTTTTAGGAAAAAACAAACAAGTGAAAAGATTTTCAAGAAAAAGTTTTACGGACAAACAAACAAATAAAAAGATTTTTAAAAAAATATTTTCAAAAATATCAAACGATCGATTAAGTTTTCATTTTTCTTGTAAATATATTTCTTTAAAAAATTTTTCCATCTGATTATATTTTACGTGCAACCAAACGGATCCCTAGAGAATGAGGGTAGCACTGCATTGGTGTGGTCGATGTAGCCATCCTTAATTTTGTGGGAACCCCATGAGGGGGAAGATGCCAAATGGAGTGGAGTAGAACCTGTGGGGGCAGATGTTGGTGACGAGCAACACCATGGAGCTGAAAGTGACCTTAAACAGGTCCGGGCCAATAATCTGCCTTGGACATCTTGGGTCTCTCCGAAATGTCAGTTGAGAAATGATATCCTTTTGATCTCATTGTCTGTGTTTAAAAGGATAAGAGGTGAACATAACACTTCAACTATTTTTTTCAACTCAAATGACTGATTCACTTCCATCTTTTGTGAGTTGGGGCATATTTAAACTTAAAAAATAAGGTATAAAGAATCTTCTCTCACTTGCTACAACATGTACAATGCATCAGTTTGTTGATTGTTTTTTTTTAAAACAATTGTTCAGCATTTCTGCCGTGATTCGAATCTGGCCCCTCCCCCCCCCCACAAAAAAAAAAAAAAAAAAAAGTGTTTTCAAATTGCACATGTGTATAGAGGGTTTTCTTACTAACACCTTTAAGAGTAAAAACAAAATATATACCTACTTAAAAATTTTGAACAGTTTTGCATTTTAGGTCTTTTTAGTGGCCCCCATCTTCTCCCGTTACTGTCTAGGGGACACAAAATAGGAGTAATACTTGTTGCATTGTAGGACGACGCAGCACTTCCACACTACTATCAGATGTTGTCTAATCAATTTGATCAAACGACAACATCAGAGATGCATTTTTTAATTAAAATCCTAGGAGCAAGGGACAATTCTAAAGAGTCTATCTACACTATTTGACCTTCAATAGGATGACTTAAATTAAAAAAAAAAAGAATTTGATCCGACATCATTATAGTGCTGCAGTGAGCCGCAGTACAGTAGGGATTACTCTACAGAATAATATGAGAGTACGAAAGCAGAGAAGAGGTCTAAAAGTCATAACTTAATCAGTACTAACTAGTGATTAAATATAATTAAGTTGTTGAGAATTGATGGAAGTAGGTGGGAGAGATTAAGAAATAGAATGCTAGAGCATGGGAGGGTTAGCTACTAATACGTTATACATAGAGACTTACTCAAGTTCTCTATGCTTGCACTAGAAGGCACATTCCCCTATATAAATAGGTTAACTATAAGCGACAGATTATCCTAGGTTAACCTTCTTCTTGCTTTAATATGGACATATTTAAGCATTTTGGATAAGTTGGGTTATTTTGGATTAACTTCGAAACTGAGAGGAGTTCGAAATAGTCATTAGTGGGTTAAGGGGTTGAAAAGTTAAATATCCTTGTTGTTCCATATTTAATCCACCAGTACATTTCTTTCATCCTTGGCATATATATATATATATATATATATATATATATATAATTTATATTATCATGTTTAGTAGAGATTAGATAACGTACAAGTGGATTAAACGGTTGTTACTATTGACTCAATCGCTCAACATAATACTCCATAATGGTATATTATTATATTATTAAATTATTTTTCACTTTTACTTGTATTTAAAATTATATTATATTATATTAATCATAAAATTAGAGTATAATACTAAGAAGGAAGAAGACAACTATGAGTTCTCTTTGGTATATCATAGGGTTTTTTGCATGCATGTATGCCCCTAAAAATTTCCGTATTTGCATCTACACCCTCGACTCTCATATATTGTCATCAATACTCCTGAAATTTTTAGAAAGTTACACTTTTACCCCTCCATCTAAAGATTTTGCATAAATATCTCTAAATTCACTAATATTTTATATATGTACCTCTCAATTCCCTAAAATTTTGCATGTGTACCTCCGACACCTCTGATGTTATCATGATTTATGGTATCTTTTTGACATATTTCATTGAAATTCACCTTAGTTTGGCGGAGGGGTATGAATGCAACATTTTGAAGATTTTAGAAGTATTGATGATAATATGTGAGAGTTGAGGGTATATATACAAACACAATATTTTTAGGGGTAAACTCAACTCAAGTCAACGAAGTCTTTATTCAAAATAATTGGGATCGGCTACATGGATTCTATGTTTTCACTCTAAACGATTTTGGATTACCTCTTCTGAAAGGTTTAAAACTTTCAAATCGTATTGTATTATACTCTTCCAAGTTAACCTAGGTATACCCCTTCTTTTCTTCCTCACATCTATCCTAATATGCTCCATCTTTTTAACTGAAGTCTCCTTAGGCTTACGTCTCACATGCCCAAACCATCTCAATCCCCTTTATCTCAATTTGTCTTAAATTAGTACCACTCCTACTTTTTCTCTAATATACTCATTACGTATTTTATCTAGTCTAATATGCCTGCATATCTACCTTAACATTCTCATCTCGACAACACTCATCTTGGAGACATGTTGTCAATTCATTGTCCAACACTCGTTACCATATAACATTGCAGGTCTTATCTCCGTACGGTAGAATTTTCCTTTTAACTTCAGTGGGATCTTATGGTCACACAAGACCCTCGTGGCAAGTCTCCACTTCCACCATCTTGCTTTAATCATGTGGCTAACATCCTCATCGCACCCTCCGTCTTCTTAGAGGATCGAACCAAGATATTTGAAATGGGTGCTTTGGGGTATTACCATCTCATCTAAGTTAACTTTCTCCTTTTCATCTATCCGACCTTCACTAAATTTACAATGCATGTATTTTGTCTTAGTTCTACTTAACCTGAAATTTTTAAACTATAAGGTACTTCTCCAAAACTCTAATTTTCTATTAACTCGTCGTTGCGTCTCATCTATCAACACAATATCATCCGCAAACATCATACACCATGGAATATCCTCTTATATATCTTTTGTTAAATCATCCATAACTAATGCGAAAAGATAAGGACTTACTGCTGATCCTTGATGCACTCCAACAAAAATAGGAAAGTCTCTTGCTTTTAAGAGTATACATGTAAAAAATCCTATATGTTATAATTAAACTATAAAATATATCATTTTAATGGAATTATAATAAATTATAATATATGATTATATTATCAAATTAATTTCTTTGTTCTTGGTATATTTTTATAATTTAGTATTTTAATAGAATTATGATAAATTTGTACTATAATAATAGAGAATATATTATTGTAAAAGCTATCTTGGTATATTTTATAATGAAATTATAATATAATAATATTGCATGGTCATCTTTGTATATTCTATAGATGATAAAGTTATCTATAAAACATGCGTATGGAAAAAGAATGGTATTATAATAAAATATCAATATTATATTATATTATATATATAAATATATTATTAAGTTAGTATATTTATTCTTGATATATTTTATTTTTATATCTCTAATAAGCAAGCAAAAGGGGTACTAAGCACAAAGGCACTGGGAGAAGGGAAAGCAAAGGGGCTAAGGTTAATTTGTCTGGGCAGGTGGAATACTAAACCAAGAGATATCCTGGGACGTTCACTCTTCTCAATCCACTTTCATCCCGAGTTACTAAACTTTACTTCCCAACTCTACCCCCAATCAAAGAGGTCCTTACACTACCTTCTTGGGTCAAGTTGCTCTCACATTGGAGCATACCAAAGTGTGCTGCTATTCTATTTAATAATATATGAATAATGTTTGCTGTAATATGCAAGATGGCATTGACCTACATACGCAAGCATCGCATGAGCTAGACAATTTTTTTCACCGGTGGGCTAGACAAGTGTTAAATGTGGGTACAAGATTCTGAACGTGACAAATGCATGTGGATGTGACAAATACCTCATGAGTATGACAATACTATTTATCATGCCCATGAAACTTTTGTTACACTCATAAACTTATATACACATACGTAGAGATTACAAATATTTTTATACATAATAAATGCTTCGTGGATGTAACAGATACTATTTATCATGCTTACAAAATATTTGTCATGTCCACATATATTTGTCACGTCTAAAATTATATACCTACATTTAATATATATGAAAAAAATTATCCAATTCATGTGACACCTACTTATCTGGACTAATGACTTTGCATTGCAAGATGACTCAGCATTTAAACAAGTATTACTCGTAATATATTTTTTATCAACGATAAGGTTTGTTTTATTGATTCTATTAAAATTCATTGTTAACATCAGCCATTTGATCGGTAAACGTTAACATTAATGTCAGTTCAAATTTTTGAGATTCGTTTGGATATCAAATTAGACAACTGAGATATATTGTAATCTTACGTTAAAGGAATTTTTGTAGCCTCAGTAAGAAAAAAACTCTTATTAAGTACACCACATTAACATCATTTTAAGATCAATCTTATAAAACGAAGTCACTTGACTCTTTGGTGTTTGAGATACATGGTGGTGGTCTCAGTCACCAATATGAAAATTTTTCTCCAAAAATGTTCAACTACTTGTTCACTAAAGTTTCCAAGAATGTGTCTCCAAATTTCTCCCAGTTGGCAAAAATGCCAAAGGGAACATAAGATTAAATAACTGTGGATCCAATTCTCAAGCTATGCGACCAAGTTGCATAACTTTGTACGTTGCACCGTTGTTATCTGCAGTCTGTTTAGGAAGATGGAGAAGAAATCTTCTTCCCTTGGAAGGATTGCAGTCTCTATACGGCACGTCCTGCAATGTGTGATAGGGGCATCCTTAGATCACATTTCTCTCCTCCATCTGTGCCCTCGATTATTATGTTTTTAACATTAACACACAGGTTCTACCAGCAGCTGTACGTCGCACAAAGATGAGAAGCTGATCACCGGGGAGGAGCTGCTTACACCATAACAGCAGCCAAGGTCGGGTAGAAGCTGGGGGGCGTACGTCGAGGATTGATGCACGGGCTAAGCATGGAACTCGAGCATCACAAAAAATATCAAAGATCCGAAGTTGGATTATCGTAGATCGAGCAAACTCCTCAGGATGACAAGAGCACTGCCAGCCGCCAAGAATCGAAAGGAACCAGAAACATGCACCAGAGAAAGAAGATATGGAAAACTAAAATGGCAGCACTTACTTGCCTGGCCACAAAGGCACTACTGGAGAAACCCAATGTCCCAAGACAACAAGATGGAGATGAAGGAAGGCGAGAGGGGCGACGATGGCAGAGGGAGGGAGTTGGTGTTGAATCGAGAGAGAGAGGAGAGAAAAACGCAAGTGAGGGAAAGCGGGCTCCGATGGTTAACCCAAGGTAAGATCTATTCTTCACCTCGGTTTCCCTTTTATAGAGGCCCTTCCATTAACCATCTCCGCCCCCTCTTCGGAACCGCCTCCTAAAACTTAGGGATCCTGGGAGACCAAGTCTCCATGCTTATCCCTGCAACAGACTCCTAGTATCAAGGGGTTGATGGTCACTATCTAACATCTCCCACTTGACCATCAAGACCAAATTATTCTTAATACACTCCCACTATCCGTGAGATGTATTGGTGTTCTGACACATTCTCACTATCTGTGAAATGTATTTTCAAATCAAATGATTCTTAATACACTCCCACTATCCGTGAGATGTATTAAAGTTCTGATACATTTTCACTATCTGTGAAATGTATTTTTTTTTTAATTTTGTAAAGGAAATTTCCCGACTTATATATTCCCAAGTCTCATTAGACTTACATGTTTGACAAAACTTTCTACCGGTATACTTTTTGTCAACGGATCTGCAATCATATCACTGGTGGGAATATAAGTTACTTTAATTTCTCCCTTTTGAACAATATCACGTATATAATGATACTGAATTTCTATGTGTTTTCCTCTAGAGCTATTCGCTCCACTGTTAATCAAGCTAATTGCCGCCTGATTATCACAATAAATCTCAATTGGTTCTTCTACCAAATTGAGATTTAATTCTGTTAAAAATCGTCTTATCCAGACTGCATGAGTGGTAGCCATGCTACACGCAACATACTCAGCTTCCTGTGTGTATCTTGCAACACACCCTTGTTTCTTGCTACTCCAAGAAACAGCAGCACCACCAAAGATAAACAAGTGTCCCGAAGTGGACTTTCCGTCATCTTTATCCCCTCCGAAATCTGCATCGGAATAACCAAGCACTTCTAGTGTATCTGCTTGATATATTAATTTGTGGTGCAAAGTACCTTTCAAGTACTTCATAATCCTTTTAACAGCTTCCTAGTGTGCTGGACCAGGATTACTTTGATATCTGCTTACTAAGCTTACTGCGTATGCTATGTCAGGCCTGGTACATAGCATAGCATACATTAAGCTTCCGACTGCTTGTGCATACGGCACTTGCAGTGCATCATGTCCTTCTCCAGGACATTGCTCTTTACTTAATCGTTTTCCATGAACCAACGGCGTTGGTGCTGGGTTGCAGTTTTGCATTCCAAACCTTCTAAGTACTGATTGTAAGTACTTATCTTGGTTTATACTCAACATTCTACACTTTCTATCCCGCAGGATTTGGATTCCGAGAACATAGGATGCCTCACCCATGTCCTTCATCTCAAATTTCTCACTGAGCTCAGACTTAACGTTATTCAACATTCCTATGTCATTTCCAGCGAGCAAAATATCATCTACATATAAAGATAATATAATGAACATGCTCCCACTCTTCATGACATATACACAATTGTCTAATTGATTTGGAACAAATCCAAGTTGAATAACAACATTATGAAATTTGAGATACCATTGTCTAGAAGACTATTTCAAGTCATACAAAGCTTTCTTAAGTTTACATACTTTATTCTCCTGACCTTCTACCTGAAAACCTTCAGGTTGTTTCATGTATATATCTTCCTCTAACTCTCCGTTAAGGAATGCAGTCTTGACATCCATTTGAAAAAGTTCCAAGTCAAGATGCGCAACAATTGCTAAAATCATCCTTATAGATGTAAATTTAGCCACAGGAGAATAAGTTTCCTGAAAATCTATACCTGGCATCTGAGTAAATCCTTTGGCAACTAATCGAGCTTTATACTTGTCTATAGATCCATCTACACGGATCTTTTTCTTAAATACCCACTTGCAACCTATAGCCTTCCTATTCTTGGGTAATTCACATAGTTCCCATACATTGTTCCTTTTTATGGAATCAATTTATTCTTCCATGGCTTTTCGCCATAGATCAGAGTCTGAAGATTTCAATACATCATTCAGATTCATGGGCTCTATATTATTATCCTCATTTATGTCTATTGTTAGACATGAAGGCTCACATAAGTACAAGTGATAATCATCCATCCATGCCGGTGGAGTTCTAAGTCTTTTATTGCCAATTACAGGTTGATTTTCTTGCGTTTCATTCAAAGGCGTTTGTTCATCTTCCACATTTGGTGGAGGTTCTTCTTCGATTTCTGGATCATTTATAGGTAAATCATTGTAATAGTCATCGTCTATTACACTTAGAGGTTCTTTCTCATGATGAGATTCCTCTTCCTCTACATTTTCTAGAAATGTAGCATCCCTATATTCAATGATTCCTTTTTCCTTATCGAAGAATCTATATCCCGATGATTTGTCACAATAGCCTATGAATCGACACTTCAATGTTCTGAAGTCTAACTTGTCTCTTAGTTGATTTGGAATGAGAACATGGGCTACTGACCCCCATTTCTTAAGATGACTTATTTCTGGTTTCCTCCCATTCCATAGTTCATAAGGTGTACTTTCGATAGACTTAGTGGGAATTCTATTCAATGTATAATTTGCCGTGAGCAATGCCTCTCCCCAAAAATTCTTCGGGAGTCCTGAATGCGATAGCATGCATCTAACAGCATTCATAAGCGTTCTATTCTTTCTTTCTGCCACACCATTCTGTTGTGACGTATAAGGCATAGTTACATGCCTCCTTATTCCATGCTCTTGGCAATATGACTTAAATTCCTTTGAGTTGTATTCCCCACCTCTATCTGTTCTTAACACCTTAATGTTTTTACCCAGTTGCCTTTCTACTTCTGCTCTATATTTCTTAAAGCAATTAAGAGTTTCTGATTTAGCAGAAATAAGATATACATAGGCATATCTGGAATAGTCATCTATAAATGTTATGAAATATTCCTTTCTATCATATGTTTTTATACTTAATGGTCCACATATATCTGAGTGGATCAATTCCAGTAATCCTTGTGATCTATGTCCTACTGCAAAAGGTTTCTTAGTCATTTTACCGACTAAACAATGTTCACATGGTGACAATTCTATCTTAATTAATGGCAGTAGGTTCAATCTTATCATTTGTTCCATTTTAGATTTTCCAGGATGTCCTAATCTAAAATGTCACAGATCACATTCAGACAGATGACACAAGGAATAATTCATAACAGCATCATTAATATTATTAACTTCTGTGTCCACAACAGGAATACAAAATAAGCCATGTTCAGGAACAAGTTTTCCCATGGCAACGACCTTTTTGTTCTTTCCTATAGACACCCTTTTATTATAGAAACGGACTTCCAGACCATTTTTCATGAGAGCAGTTACAGACAACAGATTGCGCCTAATACTCGGCGCATAACAGACATCCTTGAGGACCATGATGCTGTCCCCAAGATCTAAACGATATGATCCAACACCTTCTACATTCAGATAGGTGTTGTTTCCCATGTACATTCTCTGCTTTCCAGGTTGCAGCTGCTTGAATTCCACCAGCCCTTTCTTTGTCTTTGCCACATGACAAGTTGCGCCAGAATCCACCCACCAGTCGTTGGTGTCGATAATCACAGCATTGCATTCCGTCAAACCGACGAATTCACGTTTGCCGGTTCCCCCTTTTTCTGGGTGTTTACCCTTGTTTCCGTGCTTTTCAGGACAGTTGGCCTTGTAATGACCAAATTTGCCACATGTGTAGTAAGCACCACGGGAAACCTTTTTGCCTTTATAGTGTGATTTTGCTTTGAACTGTGGCCTATTCGGTCCAACAGAGTGATTCTGGCTTTTGTTATATGCGGATGAGGGCTTCTGGTGAATAGCATTCACTTCCTGCAAGTTCAGCTCTTGACCTTTCCTACTGGCAATGATGTCCTGCTCAACTGCTAACCTAGCTGGTAAATCAGTGACACGAAGAACGGTACCGCTCATTCTAAGGGTTGTGGCAGCCATATCTAATGAAGATGGCAGACTATTCAAAATAGTCGCCACCTGCATTCTCTCTGGAACCTCTGTTCCAGCAGTAGAGAGATTTTTAGCCATAACAATCATATTATTCACATGTTCTATGACGCTGTCGCTTTCTTGCATACGGCAAGAATTATACCGATGCAATAGGAGCTGAGTATTCACCTCAGAAGTGGTGTCATACTTCTCCTTAATAGCGTCCCATAATTTCCGGGCAGTCTCATAAGTTTTAAAGAATTTTATGAGGTTGTCCTCCATGAACATTAGCATCAGGCTTTTAGCCTTGTTGTCATCTGACAACCATTGCTCTCTTCTCCTGATATCTCCCTCTCCGGGGTTATCAGTCAATTCCGGAACAGTACTGTTAAGTACATGTTCAATATTATCATGAATAAGACCATATCTAATTTTCCTATGCCACATGTCATAATTAGTACCGTTCAACTTGTCCAGTTTAGCCAGTTCAGAAGCAATGAGTTTACTGGCCATTTTAAGTAGGACAAGGCTAAAGCACAATACACATAACTTAACAATTAAGATTTGTAACATAAATATCATTAAAACATACATTATGTTGTATGATTCAACTTAGCAGAACAGATTTTTAAATAACTAATTTACATAAATAATATCAATTTATTTTTTAACAACAATCAAAATATAACTTGAATTTTCTAAACAGAAATTAAAATGATGATCATGAAAGAATGTCAATTAAGTTGTAACTAATTATAAGTTTATATTTATAATCAATTTATCAGGCAATAACTTAATATGAAATGATTAGTTATAATCAATGATGCAGGTTATAACAAATACACAGATATTTAACTATGTTGTCCTTATGCAAACATATTCGAATTATATTAATTAAATATGCATGCAGGTATGTGGTTAGCAGGGGTATAAAAAATGCACCTACAGGTTAAATAACATGCAGATTATGACAGGTTCTGGCAGGTGCGTTGGGTGCTGTGATGACAATAAACAAAAAATATATATAACAGATTTTAGGGAGTTGGGCAGGAGCAGAGACTTATAGTTTTCTATATTGTCTGAGCCGAAAACGTATTAATAGGAACAAGGATGACAGATGTAAAAGAAAAAAGGGAGGCTCAGACGGTTGTTCTTAAGCAATCTATCAAAAGGAAGAAAAGACAGTAAAATGGATCTGTTAAAAGCAGGTGCAACACATATTATATATTAACTTTAAATGCTACTGTACTGTAATAATGATGATGGTTGTGCTCCAATTAAATAATGCTCAACAGCTTACTCGTTAAAGGGAGAGGAAGAACCTGTTAACGACAGAAGCCAAACAAGGGTGTGTTGCAGAGATGCTGCGGATGGCGACGGTGGTGCGCAGCGAAGACGGCGGCGGCAGTGGTGATGGCGGTTCGCAAGGGCAGCGGCGGTGCGGTGCGCGGGGAAGCCGCGGCGCGCGGGAGGAGCAGCGGCGGTGCGCGGCGGCGAGGCGCGCGGTGAGCCGCGGTTCACTGCAGCGGCAGCGGCGGGACGTGGCGGCGGCGGCGATCGCGGGGAGCAGCGGCGGTTCGCGGGGTGTGCCGCAGCGCGAGGGGGAGCAGCGGCGGGCTGCGGCGGCGAGGCGAGGGCAGCAGCGGCGGGTGTGCCCGGCAGCAGTGGTGGCTCCGGTGCGAGGACACGGCGGGCCGCGGCGGGTCTCGGCGCAGCAGCGGCGGGTGTGGCCGGCTACAGCGCGTTGGGAGGCCGGCGGGTGTCCGCGGCAGCGGCGGCGGTGCTGCAGTGGGCAACGGCTGGACGAGGCGGCGGCGGTAGGATGAACCAGCTCTGATACCAGTGTTGAATCGAGAGAGAGAGGAGAGAAAAACGCAAGTGAGGGAAAGCGGGCTCCGATGGTTAACCCAAGGTAAGATCTATTCTTCACCTCGGTTTCCCTTTTATAGAGGCCCTTCCATTAACCATCTCCGCCCCCTCCTCGGAACCGCCTCCTAAAACTTAGGGATCCTGGGAGACCAAGTCTCCATGCTTATCCCTGCAACAGACTCCTAGTATCAAGGGGTTGATGGTCACTATCTAACAGTTGGGTTCCCAACAGGAGGAGTAGGAAGGCTAACGGGAAAGGGGAGGATGGTGGAGGGACTAGGTAAAAGAGAACATGAGGGGAGAGGAGGAGGTAAACAACGGCTAGAGCTGTAGGATGAGATGGAGGAGGGAGGAGGGACGGTGGCGGGACCAAAGAAGGGAAGGTAGGGAAAACAAAAAGAGGGAAGGAGGAGTATCGATTTGAGGGGGCGTGAGGAGCTTCCGACAGATAACTCACCCCACCCAACTGGAGCCGCTGGAGGTAAAGAATATAGATCTTTTACGTGCAGGTTTGAACTGAACTCAGTCAACAAAGAGAGGGAATGTTTCTAAAAAACTCCTCGTACAGTGTTTTTTCCATTTTCGAGAAAGAGTTTTTATGAAAGATAACTTTCTTTTGTTTATGTATTGAATGAGTTCAATCCAAACCCGTACTGAGAGAAACCGCACTCGGAGGCGAACCGTCTACCAGAGAACCAGCAAAGAGGACCAGTGAAGAAATGAGGTGACTGTTCCGCGCAGTGGCATGCGAGAAGAACTCCTCCGCGTATCTCTGTGCCCTTGATGTATTCAAATATTAGCACAATGGTAATTGTCAAACTCTTTTGTGAGTATCTATAACTTTCTTAGATTCTCTAATATCGAATTGTTCTGAGAAACCTTACAGGACACAGTGATAGCCCTTGGACCTCTAAAGCTCAGATGGTGGTATTACTACATTGTGTAAATTGCCGTCTGAGTTTCTAGCTAGATAGCAAAATGCTCATGCTCATGTGTTGGATGTTCTTTTATACACTCTATGTATACACAGTAATTTAAATAATTTCATGCAAAAATTCATTATTGAAAGAGTTTTTAGAGGATTCTAGAGGGAAAAGTTACAGCTCATACAACCTAAGAACTAAAAAATAATAACAAGATGAAAGAAGAGGAACGTACGTTTTAAATAGGGAGAAAAGATAATCATATTCCCTAATAAATCCTTTCACTTTTTTTATCAATTGGGCATGGGATTGGACATGTTAAAATTAGGTGGATCTAGAATTATCTAAGATGGGTTAACCATAAGCCCAAAATCGACAATCGAGACTATCGAGGAATGAAACTAGGAAATGACCAAGCCACATCCCAAGGCTGTAGGCTGTAGGTGAATGGACTTGTTTTGGCACTCTGGCCAATCTTGTGGTTCCCTTCTTGTTCATAGGGATGCAAATGTACTAGAACGCTCAACGAGTAGTTCGAGCTTGACTCAGTTGATTCAAGTACATTCGGTTCAAATGGGTTTTGAAACTCCATTTGTAAACGAGTCAAGTTTGAGCACAAACCTATTTGACTTGTTTAAATGCTTGAACATGCTTGTTTATCAATATTTTTATTATTTAAAATTAAAATTATAAATAATTTTAATATTTTTATTTTCTAAAGATGAGGATCGATGTGAGTGCAGCATCTAGTCCCATATGGGCACTTTCATAAAACTGCATAATGGCATCATTTTTTGGAAGTCCTTCCTCCAACCATGTACCTACCTATTGTGGGTTAGTTTGAGCTTATGCAACTAATCAGATATTGAATAGTACGAAAACTAAATTTGCATGGTCCTTAAACTTGACAAAACTTTTAACTGAGAAAGTTGACTAATGTATTATGACTGAAAATAGTGTTGCAGCAAGTATTATTCTAGGAGTCAGGTTTCCGTAAGTGCAGGTGAAGATAGGATTAGATACATGCAGCGAGGGGGAGGGAATTTTTCAAAAGAAACTTTGTGCAGAGTGAAAAAAAGGTCCACGCAAAGGCTTTTAGAAAAAAAAACTCTCCTTTGTATACTTATTAAGTCTCTTCCTCACCTGCACTAAGATGATCCAGACTCTTACTCTAGTCTTAACTTGTGATGATTATCAAAGGAGAAAACCCCTTTTAGGCAAAATATAGGGGTGAACATAAAAGGGTTTTTGCACGTATACCCATCAAATACACTGTATTTGCCTATATACCTCCAACTCCCACATTATTTTTAATAACCCTGAATCAGATATGTTGCAGTTATGCTTCTATGTCAAAATAACGTGAATTTTAACTGGAATATGCCGAAAGGATTCTATAAATCTTGATAACATTGAGGGTACATATGCAAATTTTTAGTGAATTTAGATATATATATGCAAAATGTAAGTCTGGGGCATGTATGCAAAATCTTTAAGTTTGATTTAATGGCATTTTCACGTAGAAGTATAATCACAACATACCGGAGATTTCAGGAGTATTAAAAATAGCATGTGGAAATTGAAAACCCAAAAAGAGATGCCTGCAAAGTTCTTTCACTGTCCATCAAAACATTCTAACATGCTTCATGGGCTCACGTGGACAGCTGCATTCCAGAATTCCTCCACTACGTACTAGCGGATATTGCAATGATTCATAGACCGACTCGGATTTCAGAGGGAGAAAAAGGAAGAGAAGAACCGGAGAAACCCCATTCTTGCTCTTGTCCGTCTCTTCTTTTCTTAACGTGGTCCTCACCAAGAGCAAAGTTCCAATCCAAGGAGCTAGACGCCATGAAAGGGGAGGCCAAGCAAACATGCAGGTCGCCAAAAGCCGTACTTGTCCTTGCAAAGGAGGGGACCGATAAGCTAAACCACGTGGAGACACAAAGCCTCACTTTGATTGCAAAATAAGTTATTTGATCTGAAATAGCATATATTAAAATAAAGAGTGTTTAGATTTGATAGTTTTATGACGTTCACTGACGGAATAAAAAGAATAAATAATTTTTGAGTCTAAGATGGAATGATTTATTCTCTTTATTTTGATATAAGTAATTCTGACAGGATATAAATCATTCCGTCCGTCAAATTAAAATTAACCTTATTTTAAGAATAAGAGATCTTATTCTTCTTTTATTTTCCAATCAAAGTGGTGAGGATTTTCGTTGCAAATTTTTTTATATTTTTTATGTATTATTCTTAAAATTATCAAAGTTGCCACAACTTAGAAAAGTTAGCGAAAGTAGATGTCATGCGGTGAGTTTAACAATGCTGAATTTAGAAGAGAATATGCTCATAAAATTACTAGTGTCAGTAGATCCCATTTAACTCCTGATGTTTAGAGAAACATAAATAATTATTTTGTCTGATATTTAGACAATTATAGATACTTTTTTTGACGTCATCTCTCTCTCTCCTCTCTAATGGAAAGGGTTATACCACATTCAGGAGGGCCTAACAGATTCTTGCTCTGAAAACTATTCTCCAAATCATAGTCCTAAATGATTATTTTTGGCACCATCTCTGACCCAATGAAACTCCTATCTCATATAATGCTAAGAATAAAATTTGCAATTACGCTACCCGGGAAAATGTGTAGAAATGTTCTATCATAATGGAGGTAAATTGTCATTAATTTCATGGCTTGATCTCAGAATATATAATTCCACCCTGCGGATGAGTAAGAGGAGTTTTTAATAACAGCAGCAGCTAGAGGTAAATAGACGGTGCATTTTCAAGGCGTGGAGGCAAATATAGCAATTCCACATTTAGTTACACAATAGAACGCAAAATTTTGGACAGTTATTTTAGAAAAAAAAATACCAAAGGAAAATGCAATTTCTTGAAACCAGCATGTGATTTGAACGTTTCAAAGATCGAACTCTAGCATTTCGTCCTCTAAGTGGTCCGCTTCCCTTCTATTTCGTAAAAGGAAAAGAAAAGAAAAGAGTTGAACTCCATGAATAATTCAACTTGAAGGCTTATTTCTAAAAGATTAGCACTTGCTGCACCACGTGCGGTGCAGCACGGGTTGCAGCTATTTTTTTTGAATTTTTTAAATTCTTTTTATAGTGGGCACCATCATATTCTACATACTCATATAATATGATCTTCGATCGGACGATCTAAAAAAATCTGAAAAATAAAAATTAAGTCAAATGAGATTTTTTTAAGTTGTCCGATTTGAGATCGACTCTTATAAGAAGTATCGGACATGATGGAACCGATCTTAAAAAAAAATAAAAAAGTAAATAAAAATATTGTTACTTTAGCCGTCCGATCTTAGTACCCGGTGGACCAGGACTCGAGCAGTACACTGGGAAGGAGTAAATATTGCAAAAAAATCCCTCACATAACTTAAAAGTTTTTAAAATCCCCCAGTCTCTACTACTGGACTCCTGTTCACCGGGGTACTGAGTAGATCTCTTCTATTCAAACGATGCTCTTCCTCGAAAGACTACGATCACTACTACTTCATAATAATTAGTGTTCAGAGATGACATAACAAAAGAAATAAGATCAAAGTATATAAGTAGCACTTTCCTATACATACTGGAAATCATCATCTTTGTACATGGAACAACATGAACATGCTGCTGCACAGTTACATTTATTAGAGGAAAAAAATGGAAAACCCTTTCTAATCCTTGTCAAGACATGAGGCGGCCATCCCCTTTGATCTCCTCCGGGAGGATGAAGGTGTCGGCGGACAGTCCCCGGACGTCGAACGCGACGTCCTCGATGGCCCACGTCTCCTCCATCTCCATCCCCTCTGGGCTCACCTTCCTGCCGTCTCCCAGCCTCACCAGGCTCACCGCCGACCGCCCGGTGTGGGCGACCATGACGCCGTCGATGAGCCGGTAGTCGCCGATGTTAGAGCGAGTGGTTGTCTCCCAGTACGCCGGCGGACTGCCGAGGGGTTGGACTCTGTTGATCTGGGAGTCCTCCAGGTAGACCAGCAGGCCGCTCTTCTGGCTGAAGTGGCCGAGCATGACATGTTTAATGATCTCTGCAGTGTCGTCGCTCCTCTTCGATAGGGTTTGGTGGTCGGCCGCCAGCTTTAGGACGAAGCATTCTTCGTCACCGACGTGCTTCTCCCCCATGAACTGCCCGTTGGTGAAGGTTGCTGCAACCAGCAGCGGGTCTAATCCCTGTGCCAATCGGTTGTTAGATCAGAAAAATCTGAGACTTTCTTCTATGGTTCATGCATGTGTTATTTTTGCAGCAGAGAATGGAGTAGAAAATCCACATGATCATATACGTGCATGCATGTATCCGTGCAAACAAGGTAAAACCTGTCTGAGTGTTTGAATTTAAAAAGAGATCAAAGTAGATGATGTGCTTTTCATGCCTCAAAGAATATATACATGATAGTGTCATTTGTTAAAGCCTTAACCCTAGGTTGGATTATTTGACTACAAAAGTTCTCATTCCAAAGATCTAGGATATAAAACGAAAGGGATCAACTAGTTTTTGTCTTCGTTTCCTTCAACTGGCAAGTTTCTAGGCTTTTCGTTACCTTCAATCAGAGGGCAGGAACTTTATTGTATGTATATGTATAGATACAGGCTCTGAGCATATGATGTTAAGTCTCATTAACTCTATTATGATCAAATGGGTAAGCAACAAGAGTGGGAATCATCAAGAAATAACTAGCTTCCAGCCCCTTTTCCCCTTCAACAGGAATTGAATAGTATTCCTACTTGAACAGTTTGTATAGCAAACTTAAAATGCCACTGCTGTGACTGTCTTCCAAGAAGGAAAGGGCATCAACAGGATAAGAACAGGTATCCTTGCTTGCAGAACATACTAAGCAAATCCAGTAAATTTATGGTGCAGACATTCCAAAGTGAAAGAATGGTATACTAATAGTGAAGATTTAATGTCATCCATGCTGCCATGAATGCTATGAATACTACACAAGCTCATTTGAAAAACCAACATTGAAAGCTAAATATATAACAACTAAAAGGATTTTATATATATGTAAGGAAATTCAAAAAGATTTTTTTCTTAAACAGCTAGCATTCTTTCAATCATGCATGTCTTATCTTCTAATTAAGGAAGATATTGCCAGTCCTTGTCGACCATAATTCCTCACCACTTTATCAATTTCCCCATGATCTTGTCTTTTGGTGACCTAAATAGACCCTCTCAATTTTGAGTGCAAATCTTCTACGGTCCCGTAGAGCATCAGTAACGAGGGGGATCTTGTCTTTTGGTGAGCTAAATAGACCCTCCCAATATTGATCTTCTACCGTCCAAGGAGGACCATAGAGGATCTCGATTTCCCAATTTTTCACATCCAGAGGTAGGAGGAAATAATGCAGACCCAGGAACATAGAGACACTATGACCCACATCTCCACTGCAACCATTAATATGAAAGGGCATATCGACAATTAAGTGACAAGCGGAGCCTGGTCTTAATTTATTATGCTAGCTACTAGTGCTGCACAAAAGTTGGGTCGATGTGTTTGTACGGTACGAGAGTTGTCCACATCGCAATTTTAAGTGCTTCTGCCACAGGAACGTGATGGATAAAATGCTACGTATGCCGACACCACTGGATGCACATGCATTGGTTAAAAATAAGGTTGTAGCTGGATGTATCACTGTTAAAAGTGTCATAGTGTATACATTAATTGTTGGTTCATGGAATTAATTGAAAATATGATTCTAAGATGAACTATGTATTCTCTAGTTAACATTACTGAAGCTACAACTGACTAAACATTCGTTACAAAAAATTGGAGAATTTTCTCAAAATCAGAAACAAGATGAGTATAAAAGAACATCATGGTAATTTTAGTTGGGGTTAGGATGTACTGCTAATCTATTTCTTTGACCAATAGAGATTTTATATAAGAAATTTACCATGAAAATTTATATACATATAAATAGATACTTATGCAAAATTCTTTATTTTTTTATTTTTTGCAATGGTAGCAGGCAATGCTATGTTATGAACAGTGGTTATTGTAACATATGACCGCACTGACACGTGGATGATTGAGTAAAAAGGACAAGAAGCTAACGACAAATAGGAAGCTGTTGGAGTATTCACGAGACAAAAAAAAAGTACTTATTCTACATACCAAAATATCTGCACAATTAAATAATTTATCAATAACACATGTATACATTATAAATGATAAAAATATATAATAAATAGACTTGGAAAGCTTCCACCAAAGAGGTACATATCAAACAGAACAATCCAACTTAATACGTCATCTAGGACGTCATATAAGAATACCCACTACAATTCCACTATATGATGCTGGGATGACGCAAAGGAACGGCTGACGTATGAACAACCAATCCAATAAGGCAAAAACCACGAAATTTACGAAATAATGAATTAAACGACAAGCTAAAGCAAGCTTTTTGGTGATGCATGCAGATGTATCTGAGAACTGTATGAAGAAATGCCAAACAGAACATGAACACTGCAAAGACTCTATTCTATGCGGTGATGCAGTAGGTGGGCGTGTCCTCGATGGGCTTGCCTGTAGGAAGCGACGCAGCGGCCTCGTCCCGCCCTTGGCGGCGTGGGTGCGGAGCCACGGCGTGCGCCGCCACGCCACAACGCCGTCGCTGCCAGCCTCGACCTTGCGGCCGGCGACCATGAGCTCCGCGAGCCACATGCTGGGACTCATCTGCCACAGCACGAAGCAGCCCTCGTAGCACGGCCCCCCGCCGCCGCCCGCCACCGCCGAAGCCATCGACCCGTGGGCAACCGCCACCGTCGCCACCTTCAGCTTCCCGGAGACGTAGATGCTCCTCGCCGCCGCTCCCTCCATCTTGGCGCATCCCGTCGTCGCTCGGAACTGCCGGATTATGTATTCCCCCTTCGACGACACCTGAAACAGGAAAAAGAGCAAACACCCACATGAACAGCTTCTTCTCCTAGTCCTTCTTCTTCTTCTTCTTCTCCGGCGACTACGTGCCCATATGGACAGAACCCAGGTTTTCTTACGTTGTGAGGGTGAGGTGGGCGGTGGATGGGTGTGGCAGAGATGGGAGAGAGCGGGCAGCCGAGGACGCTGAGGAGGACGCGGAGGTCGTGGTCCTGGGGCCGACTCTGAAAGAGCAACGGCAGCTTCCACCTGATGAGCTGCCGCAAGGAGCGGCTCCTCCCGGCCTGTTGCTCGGAGACGGGCTCCTCCGACACCGGAGCGAGGCCACCGACACCCCCATGCATGTTGCCCCCAACCTTCTTATCTTGCTCTACCACCCTGGTGGTTCTGCTTGCGCTTGGAGCTGCATGAGCAAATTAAGGCAGGCACCTGCAGGGAGGCCTGCCCGGAGGTGGTGCTACCCTATATTATAAGGAGATGGAGATGGATGAGTTGGGAACTGGATGGGGGCCTACGGGAGGAACTGGTGGAGGTAGATGGGGGAGGAGGAGGGGAGAGGGGGGGCTTTAAAGGGAGGCAAAGTGGGGAGAGGTGGGCGATGGGTCCAAATCTAGTTTGTCACGATGCTTGGGGAGGGTGGCCGGCGCTGTCACGTCGGAAAAATGGAAGAACTTTGCGGGACCGCCTGGCTCGGTGTGTACTTGGCGGGGGCAGTGTTCCTTTTCCAGTGGGGCAGTTAATTAATTTGTTCATCTTTTTGGTCCTCATGGCAGGACTTCCATGGTTAAGAGTTCTCTCAAGTGAAAGAGCATTTTAATAGAAGCATTGTCCATTATTCCCCTTTACCTCAACCTCAGAGATTCTTTAGTTTATAGTAGTAAACGGATAGATACGGATACGGAATGTGTTTCCATTAACGATAACCTGTTTTCGTTTTCGATTATGATAAGATTGGAAAATACATTTTTCGTTTTCGATAAAATCGGAAAGTCTATTTTCCGTTTTCGATTTGTTTTCGATTCCGATATCGGAATCGGATATTATTTCCGTTAATTACCAAAAACTGCTACTTTATTTATTTATTTATTTAAAATATATAAAATGAGACCTAAATATAATCAATACGCCTTAGTATGTTAGATAATAATCAATAAGATTAAAATAGAATGAGGGTAACCATGTATCCATAAAGTTACATTTAAAAATCTTCAATAATAATCGGAATAGAATCGGAAAGTGGATACGGAAAATGGTGTTTCTATTTCCGATTTTGATAACTTATCAGAAATATCCGATTCTGATTCCGATAACTATCGGGTAGATGTTTTGTATCGAAAATGGATATTTTTTTCGGTAACGGATCGAAAAATTGGATAATTAAATTTTCATTGACAGCCCTAATTTATAGGTCCTTTATTTTATGACGAGGAGTTCACGTACTGACGTCTACAAGAAGTGTAAATGTGTAATAGATCTTGGATACGAGTCCAATAGACATTCTAATCACTGCATCTTTTTTATTTCATGCCAGTAAACCTCATACTTACATACCTCGATGATTAAGTGTGAGGAATAAATAATCTTTTTCAAACCAGATGCATAACGGCACATACGAATTTTTTTCTGACCAAACATACATGCTACACTAAGAATCCAATCAATAACTTTTTTAAATCAAATCGATAATAGATACAATCATGAATCTAGCTAGTTTAGATATGCACCGAGTCCAATCCGTTTGTATCCCTATTTTTCCACAAGAGTGACCTTTTTGCTTTGATAACAACTTTATTCTTGTGTGCTGCAGATAGAAGTATTATAGTGGATAAAAAAAATATATTTTTTAGGTCATCTTCGAGATGTCCTAACTGTTCATACAATACAATGTTTGATCGAATTATCTAAAAAATAATATATATATATATTATTTATAAAATTTGATTTTTTATTTTTTAATTTTTTTATATCATCCAATTGAATACTGTACCATACGGACGATTAAAACATCTCACAGACCACTTAAAAAAAAATATTTATCTAATAAGAGAGACATTACAGTAAATATTACTAATAAAGCAAATGATGGTGAATCAAAACCTAGGACTACAAGACAAGGGAGACAACAAAAGCACACCTATCTTCGGCGCCGACGCTGGCCGCTCTCGTCGGGGCAAGATGCCATCACGATCCCGTCAGCCGGCGCCGGCGCCGGCGCCTGCCGCTGCTATCGGAGCTGGTGGCTTTGCATCACCTCTGCGGGGGCGCATCGGAAGGTGAGCTTGTGGTGAGGGGGGGAGGTGGGTGAAGGGAGAGGCGGGAATCTACTGGTGCAGGTGGGCGGCGAGGAACCACCGCTAGAGGCTCTGGGCTGCCGATGATGGTGGTGGAGGGCGGGCAGTGCGAGGCAGAGGAACATGTTGATTTTGTTCAGACAATATATTGTCTTTTATTTAATTTTAATATTTTGATGATAATATTCAATAGAAAATATAAAAAATTAGTATTTATTACTTTAAGTTAAATAAGTGAATCAATCGATTTCATGTTAACTCACTCACTGCCTCAAGAACTCCTTGTTGAAAGACTTAGTTGATTTTAAGATATCTTTGATCAAATCGAATAATCGATTACCTTCACCTAATCGATTGGAAAGATCTTGCGATTAATTGAGTTGACCTTTTGTATTCCATTACTTGTTTGATTTTTGAATCTATTTTGAGGTTGGATTAGAAGACTGGTTTAAATCCAGTGCACGTGTTCCTCCAAATCGATTCACATTCTATTTTCTACGTACTAGATTCTCTTCACCTGCTTAAATGTTTATCGAGCCATTCTTTGAATCAATTAACTACATATCTTTGAATCGATTAACTGTATTCTTTACTCTTATTTGCAAATCGATTACTGTAATCATCTGTATTTCCATTAATTATATATTTCTTTACCAACTATGTCACCTCAGTAGAGCGATTAATTGTGTCTCTCAAATAACGATTTAAGCTATCTTTTGAATCGACTAAGAAACCACCTTATAATCAAATTTCTGAGCTTTTCGTCCAACACTTAATTAATTCGTAAAACTTACTGAACCAACAATGTTTATCTTCTTTGCACCGACATGCAAATCTGCCTGCTATGTGTCTGATTTGTTTTTGCATATCTTCTGTCACTCACTTACCATCTGGTCGACACACCAAATAGGAATTTTTCTCTGTTAGAAATTCAACAGCGTTAGATGAAGACGGCAGTACAACCAAATATGAAAGACAAGAGAACAGTGGATGGAAACTTCTAATTGAGAGCGACCCTGATTTGCTCAAGCTCTCTTTAAGTAGGACCTAAGACCTTTAACATTAGACTCAACAAAGTTCATTTTAGACACAATAGAAGGTTGTAGGAGATAACATGAAAGAAGATGAGCCCCAACGAACTAATTTGAAACTTTTATGTATATTGGAGGCCTCATCCATAAGGAGAGAGAATAAGAAAATCAAGAGAACTCAATGAACTCCACTCTTCGCATCTAAGAATTTCCCTGCTTTAGAGAGAGATTGTAAGAAGAATATAAGAGAGCTACCTCACTTTGAAGCACCACACCCACTAGTTCAATTTGTTGTGCTACCTCAGACTCTCTAGGATCTTCTGCGACTAATCAAGACTCTTTTTCTTCTTCTATTCTCTTAGTCTTGATCTTATTATTTCTATTTTATTCTACATATCCACTTGCTAAGAATTTGTATAAGTAACTTGTTACCTCTTCTTTTAGAAGAAGAGAGGACCTCCGTTGCAGGAGGTTGTACATGTTCCTGTGAGAAGAGAGGACTAGTTGCAGTTAGGGGTATTTGTGTTTGGTTATAACTTGCACATGGTTAGTGTCATGCGTAGCCTGAGTGCTAGTAGAACTCACAAGAGATTATTTGAAGACTGGACGTAGGTCTGAGGACCAAACCAATATAAAAACACGTGTCTGCGTGTGATTGTTCTTTGTTTCCTCTTCTTCATGTGCTTTTAATTTCTGTTGCAATTAGATTTCATATCTATTAGTATAACATTTTTTTGTTAACCCATTCACACTCCCTTGGGTTTTTCGTAGTCTGGGCAACAAATTTGGTCATGGATGAAGTCGACCTTGTGGGAGAGGTTCCAACCCTAGCTTCACCTCCAGCTACTGGACAATCATTAACGTTAACGAGGTCGCCCTGCCGTCGGGCCTTGGCTGGTGGAGGAGGAACTTCACACAGCTTGTGATCTCCTAGTCTATCACCAAGTAATAGGAGGAAGACGATCACATTGCGTTGTCAGTGATAGATCCAGCGTTAACTTAGTGGGGTTCTGGGATTCCACTGGATTTTGCCAAGTCCATTGGCACAGTCTAATATTGACCTAGTCCATGACCCAACTAGTCCGTCCCAGGACCCTATGGGCCTATTTGATTGCGGGTTATCCCGCGGTTATTCCTGTTTTACTCACTTTTAGTCTGAGAAGTGGTTTGAATGCGGGATTAATCTATACGGACTCCAAATGCGTTAAATGTGAGTTAAGTCGGTTTTAGCGCGGACTAAACTATTCCACCTCTAGAGGTGGGATAGGAGGATAACCCATGGTCATATTTTAATAAAATGGACACTTTAATGCTAGTTAATAATAATAATGATAAATGTTATTACTCTTCTTAATAAATGTTATTAATATTAATAAATATTAATTAATGTTGATAATATTAATACATATTATTATGATTAATAAATATTAGTAAACATTAATCATATTTAATTATTAATATAAATTTTACTATGCTCCATTTAAATATTAAATATTAAAAATATTAATTAATAAATGTTAATTATTATTAACAATATTAATAAATATTATTAATAACCATTAATTCATATTATTAATAAATGTTGATCAATATTAATTTATAAATATTAATATTAATAAATATTAGTATGATTAAAAAATATTATTTAATATTGCTTTGATCAACTAATAATAATTAACATTAATCATAGTTAATTATTAAGATAAAATTTATCATGCTCCATTTACTGATAAGAAATTTGAATAACAATCAACGTTAATCATAGTTTATTATTTATTTAAATAGTAATTATTATTATTTTAATGTATACAGCACACTTAATAATTATGTGAAAAGATATTGATGAAATTTATTATATTTTTTAATTTTAACAATAAAATTTATTTATATAAATTATTTAAATAAAGATTTTATGTACCTATCCTAAGCTAACTTCCACTTTGAAATCAGATTACTTATCCTAGAATAGTAAAAAATAGATTAAATCAAGGTTATCTTGATCGGGCTCCCTTGTGCTAATCCGGATTAGCCCTTTCCCTATCCTAAAATCAAACAGGCCCTATATGGTCCAGCTCAAGATTTTACTGACCGAGTCATACTTATAACTTAATGTCCGAATGACTCCACTCGTTAAAATTCTTATGTTCGCCACTATGCGTAGTCATACATTACGGGGCTTCGATAAGGGAAAAAGTGAGGGGTTTAGACTTATTCCGTTTGGGCAGGCGGAAGTGGGAATCCAGGGTTAACTTCGGGATAACTCTCTTCGACCCATTTTCAACCCACATTAGGAAACCCCTGCAATCAAACTATTTTTTCAGTTAGAACAGGGTTAACCTGGAGTCGGCATAAGGTTATTCCCCTTTCAAATTGGTGCTAAGGGAGTAACTCAAGGGAGCGCAAAAACTATTTTCCGAAAAAGAAGATCCAACGCAACCTTGTTCGGGGGTGAACATGCATGCTAGGGTTAGGGGTTTCGTCATTTCATAAGCTGAAACTGGATTTAGCCGGGATTTTTAATTCTTATTTATTAGATTCAATCTATCTGAAGCAATATATTAGACAACACGCATCTTAGACTAGTTGATATAAGCAGACTTGGTTCTTTATCTAAACTTCTTCTTAAGTTTTAAGCCGTCATGATATGTTTCTTCTAAGATTTGTTAACTATTCTCTCGACAGAAGTGCCCTTTACGGGCCTTCAAATCCTTTGGCTCACGCATGTATGTGTGCGTATGGTTGCGTGAAACAGCCTTGGTGCGTATATCTGCGCCATAGTTAGTTAAGTACAGTATAATACATGTATAATTTATGTATTTTTTTATTTCCGCGCGTATCAAACCTAAAAATAAGCAAAAATGCTTGATTTTTTGATATCAACCGTTTTATTCACGTATAATACAAAATTTTTTAATATTTTTCATTTCATACATTATACTATTAAATTAAAATAAGACTTTTACTGCTCAAGTATCATAAAACGTGACATTATATGATAAAAAATTCAATTTTTCATTGATAAAAACTCATAATTTTCATTAATAAGTATTTGTTATATGATTATAAATGTTATTTTAATTTCTTAAAAAAATTGATAAAAATTCTATATACATTTTGCAGAATATTTTTTTAAACTATTAATTATTTGACCGAATTTTTGACCATCTCATTTAAATTTTTAAACTGATAAATAATATCTGAATGTATTTTTAGCGTATATATAATACTCATATCGTATTTAACTAACCATGATATGCACAGGTGGGCTCTTACTCACTCATACCGTATTTAACTGATATAAACAACTTTGACTAGTCGATCGATTTCCATCTTCCATCGTCCATAACAGAAAGATAAACAATTAATAAACTCTCCGTTATTCAAAACAAATATGCCTCTTACTATTGACCTCTCGTCTTCTTATATGTACAGTCCAACACACTTGCCTTTAAGTGTCTGAATTTTTTTATTAAAATACATACTATTATAGCTAGTAAATACTTTGCTCACATCATAGAATGGCCAGAAGAAGCAACAATTAAAGACGTGCTCCTGAAACATAACCATAATCCAGTTCTATCTTAAAATCTTGAAGTACTTGAGAGCATCGGACTCGTGTGATTATTAGCATATTTTATATCATCCTCCCAACATAGATGGACAATTAAGTAAATATACATATCTAGAAGATGCAGCTGTACATAAGCTCTAGAGCACTGGCTAATGGAAACGGGAGATATCTAGGACAGAAGGTGGTGGCAGTGGAAGGTCATTGTTTTAGGACAGAAGCTGGTTTTTTTTATATAATATTGTTTTATAATATTTTTAGGAGGACAATTTTATATTAATCAGTCTTGCATGTTAAATTTTAGAAGTGTCATACTTGTTGTCATATTATTCTACCTACTCTTACAAAATAACATATCTATCAATTATATCGTTTCAGTGTTGTATATAAAATATTTATGTATAACAAATATGTCATCGATGTAATAATTTTAAAATATAATACATATTTAGATGGCATATAAGATAATAGGTAAATAAGTACGACATTTTTGGAATTTAACATGTAATAGTTGTTAATATGAAATCAAATATACCTATTTTTTATTCAGAGTGACATAAATTGTTGGAGTTTACGACATGTTTTCTTACCTGGTACAATTTAGGGTCCAAAACCCACTTATTAGATGCCAAAATCTAAAATTTTGACTTTTTGTGTGGGCACATTACCGCCATCTAAATGACGCAACATGAATTTTAAAATTTAAGAATATATTAATTTTAAATTCTATAATTTTAAACTTAAATTTTATGATGTTTTATGACAAAAGAAACAATACCTAGTTTACCATTTGGACAAAAAAAGCTCCCTTCTAAGGCAGGAGATTTTTTTAGATTATTTTATGAAAATAACTTTAATTTTACCTATTTTAACTTATTTTTTTACTGAGCAAAATTTGATTATCTAGATATTCCATAAATATCCTTCACTGAGCAAACTTTTCTGACATTTCTCACATTAAACTGGCTATGTTTAATATAATATTGCATTAATTAGACCAGATAAATGTCCAGTTATTAGTAGCATGTATATCTGATATATCCAGCATAGTTAACGTTTTAACAATACTATTTCTCTTCTTGTCAGAAGCTCATTTTTGAAAATTACGACAAAATCTGACCTAAATTTTAAAAAATTATGATTGTTATAGAGCTTCCGAATACCATTTGCATCCGTGAAGTCCTTAAGAAGGAAAAGCTAGACATGATCTTGCAGCCATTGTTAAAAGGAAATCATTTCTTCAAGTTTTTCCTTGACATCACTTTGAATTAATAAATAAAAGTACTTCACACTTCACATCATCAAATGACTAGAATGGCATGATTAACACTTCCAAGGGGTGAATTTGTGCATTTGTGTTAGCATGATAAAATTTTAGTGTTGATAAAGTATTCTTGTTGGCAAAACACACATGATGTGATTTCCCTTTGATCCAAGTGGACTAACAACTTTCCTTTTTTTTGGACAAGGGAGTGGACTAACAACTAATTCATCATATGATGTCATTGCTTGCAGGCCTGCAGCTTGTCATAGGACATTGGTGTCCTTTGCTTTTAAAGACCATACTTTTGTAAGGTATTTTACCTTTCTTTGTAAAAAGTATTCCATAGTTTTCACTTTCATGTTATGAGTTGCCAAGAATGATTCTATCCACATCTCACCATTTACTGTGACAACCAAGGCATAATTTATAAATGTTTGCCAAGGTTGCCCATTTTATAGGGTCAAGTTTTACAAAATGCATCTAAGCACATATGATTTGTAATAAGTATGACATTCCATAGTGTTTTCACCTTTCAAACAACCTCTCTAGTCCCACTCCATAATTCGAGTTCAGTGACGACCTAATCTTTAATGCACCAATAGGTTTTTCCAAAGTCTAGTAGTGATAGACTTGTTGAGAAACACTTGCTACAATACTCTCGAGTAGTTTTAGTATAATCACTATCCATTCTACCTTCCATTCGAAGGGTTTTAATATAATCATAGTCCGATCGGTAGATTAGACCAACGACGTAGCAGCACTATCTTACAAAGGATGCATATTGTCATATGATCTACCGATCGGATAGTAGTTGTAGAGGCATAAAAATGACAAATCATTTTAATCCTATATCGGATGTTATAAAAATAAATATGTGCTTATAAGCATAGCGCAACTTTTTTCTTTCTAACGAAAGCTTTTTTCCAAAGAAAAGGATAAAACCTCGTATCTGCTCTAGGAACAATATCTCAGGACAGACACGCAAATTTTCACGCATCCACAATGGCGTCATCTCTCGGAACTAAACAAAAATATTGTAATATTTAATAAAGTATTACAGCAAGCATTTCTCAAGTATTTTTCAAGGACGAGCAAGTAAGTAGCCTTCCACCAAGGTCTAGATTGACATTATATATAAATACGTCATGACAACAAAGTTTGTCGTATCAGATTGACTCGTGTTGACTTGGACAACTCGTATTATATCAGGACAAATTTGAGTCGACGCGACTCAATCAAGTCTGTGTGATTTAAAACTGCACGTGTCGACCAAACTCATACCGGCTCATGAGATATTCCAGTCGGTCCGACTTTTCTAGTCTTCATTACAAAAGATTAACAAACATGAAGCAGACGATGTTGCCACCGCGCAGTGCAGACCGTTGATCATATTTCAAAAAAATTTCAAATTTCAAAAAAAAAGATCATATCTCAACACAGCAGCCCGACTGCACGAACCCGGAGAACTCCGGCGGCACCCCCGCCACCCTCCCCAACGGCCCTCTCCGCCCCCCTTCCCCCACCTCCACCACGTAAAACCCCGCCGGCGCCCCCGGGCACGGCGCCCCCGCCACCACCACCCTCTCCCCGCACGCCACCGCGCACGTCCCCACCCTCACCGCCGCCTCCTCGTCAGCCCAGCACATCAGCCCTTCACCCCGCTCCGCCCCCGACACGCACCCCCTCGGGCACCACCCCTCGGGCCACGCCCCCTCCACTCGCCTCCACTCCCTGCTCATTTCGTCGAACACCTCGGCGCTGCCCGCGAACCGGCCCTGCCCCTCGGTGCCGTAGCCGCCGACCACCCAGAACTCCTCCCTGCCATAGCCGCCTGCCAGTACTATCCCCTCGCACTCGTCCCGCTCCTCCCCCATCGGCGGCAGCTCCTCCCACGTGTCCCGCCGGAGGTGGTATGCCCACCCCGACCGCTGCGCGCTCTTGTCCCCGTCGTGGCCGCCCGCCACGAAGACGCGCCCGTCGGAGGTCCCCGCAGCCGCAAAGAAGGAGCGTTCCGCGGGGAGGTCGGCGCCCCCCCGCCAGCGCCCGGCGGCGAAGTCGAAGGCCCACACGTCACGCAGCACCGTCCAGGTGGCGGGGTCCCAGCCGCCAAGCGCCAGCAGCTTCCCCTCAGTGCTCGCAAGCTGGCAGAAAAGGTTAAGGCTGGCGGGGAAGCCGGGGGGCGTCGGCAGGCTGGCCCAGGTGAGCCCTTCGGGGTCGAACAGGGTAACGCCGTAGGCGGGGCTGAAGGTGGCGGTGCTCTTCTGCCGCCCGTCCTCTGCAGCTAGGGGCGGCTGCGGCGTCCATGTTTCCTCCATGCACATGGGCAGGGCCTGCACAAGGCAGAGGAGCTTGCGGGTGTGCCCGCTGCGCCTTCTCTGGTGGTAGAACTCTGGGTCATCAAACAGACACCTCCACCTGCGGCAGACGCGCCTGGCAGCCCCGTGGGAAGTGCAGGGGAGGCGGAGGAGGCACTCCATGGCGACCTCCTCCGGCAGGCCAGGAATCAACTCCATTGCTCCTCCAAAGCAAAGCACACTAGAAGAAGCGCACTCAGCCGCGAGAACGAACCTGTTCCGTTCGTAGGTGGTTCAGAAACACTAACAGAGAAGTACTCTACCTTACCGAGGTGGAGCTGGTTGGACGCTTATTTATAGCAGGGGAGGGAGCGAAAGCGGCAGGAGAGGACGATGGCAAAGCAACCAGCGGCGGCCGAAACCGCATGCATGGTTGTGGGCGTGGGGTTTTGGAGTTGTAACGGGGTAAAAACGCAAACAGGTGGCGGGCGGGGGCAGGGTGTGTCGGCCGGCGAGTGTGTCGAAGGGGGCATTAACGCGGGCAGCGGAGCGGGAGAATGGGGAGACTTGACGGTTTTGACTGGTTGTTTGGACAGGTAGGGATCTGGGATTGGATAAGGATGGACCTCGGTGCTGCGTTAAGACAGCCGGCAAGCCCGGCTGGGGATGAGGTGGACGAGTGATCTCTTTTCGGGCTTCACATGCACATCCATCCTCTCATTATTGCCTGCAATACTAAAACGAGATCGTATGGATCTATGCATTTAGACCACCCAACGCCCTCCAAACACATGAAACTGAGAACCAGATCGTCTAGATCTAGAGGCACAGGTCAAAACGATCTCATTCCTGTTAACACCCATGAAAAAGGACAACATAAGCTCTTGGACTAGAGCATGTGTGCATTTCTAGGTTAGGAGTGCACCTCCAAAAAAAAATTCTAGGGTAAGAGTGAGTCAGTTATTTTATTACAAAAATAATAATATTTGCACCTGTCTTTACCTCATATCTCTATCCTGTATAGTTAAACAATGGGGTTAGGATGATCTCATCTTGAATAAGATAAGACCTCATTTACATTTTTTGAGATAAATTAGCATTTCCATCCGATGATGATATTTTCTTAGTGAGTTAGAAACCATAAGACTACATGTGTTTGACCCTTCTCAGCTTCTTCAATGTCACAGTATTTTATGGTTTGGGGGACACAAAAACCAAATGTTAACATAGACACAATATGATCTCTTTTTTTTCAAATACGATGTAATAACTTATAAAGTGTATATATAGCTCCCCTCCAAATCCTCTTCTCTTTATGTTTAAAAATATAACAAAATTTATCAATAATTGTAAATACTCAAATAAACTCATTAGAATTATTTCTATCTTTGAGACTTTAATTTTCATTGTCTGATCTTGACAATCAATCTTAGACGTCTGATCGGATAGTTATAAAAAATTAACGTCAAAAAGTATTAAAAAAATAGTATAAAAAAAATCATCATATTAGTCTTAAGAGTTGATCTCATCTCCTAGTATTTTAATTTTGATCCTCAAACAACGACTCATTTGATTGGAAGGTTACGAATTTTTTGATCTAACTATGAAAATTAAATCTTAAGATGTAGAAACCAACGTAGATGGGGATATTTGAATGTTTTAAATTTTTTGTTATATTCTATTTATTTTTTAAGATGAAAAAGTATAAATTTCAAGGGGGGGCTCATGGCTCATTATAGTCGGTCATGTATAAATATATATATATATATATGGTAAAGTATGCTTAGTATAATACACATAAAATATAATTAAACTACGATATGTCGGCGTTCAAACTGGCATTTGTAAAATTATTGAAGTGTACAAGAATTGATGATTATTGTATTGTGTCTAACTGTTGAATAATCTTCTATTGCAAAAAAAGACGTCTACAGATAATAGGTGGTACTAAACTATTCTTTATATTTAAATTGCTATTTCAGTCACTAGAATACTCCATTAACTCTAATTTGTTAGAGTTTACCCTAGGTTGATGTGCTAACTATCTATTCAGAGCTAGTGAGAGATTCTAGTGAGAGAGTGATGGAACATAGCCTGTAATAAGCTCGTACAAGCATATCTAGCAATGCAAATGCATATCTAGTGAGAGAGTGACTTCTTTTTCATTCTCTTGTGCTTAACCTAGTGCGCCCACCGAGCAAGGTTTATGCGGTTGACATGACATCTAACTTGGTTCAAATGATGTCAGAGCGTGACGATATTTCCATGAAGAGCTCGGGGTTACTACTACGAGGGATAATGGAAGGCTCATCCATGACCACCTTATAACCCACAGTTCTGTGGTAGCTAAGTGAGTTTTTAACGGATTTGATGGCATATTAGATATCAGTTTGAACAGGTAATTAGATTGGATAAGAATCATAGGACAAGAGTCCAGTGATTGGGCTCAATATGGTTGGTCTTTATGAACAATTTGTGGTCATTAGCACAGTATTAGTGACGGATTATTATGTACGTCACTAATAAAATTATAGCGACGGCTATACAAAAATTGTTATTATAATATTATTGGCGACATTCAAGAAGAACTGTGGCGAATAATATTATTAGCACACCTACAGAAAAATCGTTGCTATTAACAACTTATTAGTGGCGGTCGAAATTCCATCCATCGACATTGCAATTTTTAGCTACGGCTAAATTAGAAGCCGTTACTAATAATGATATTAGCGACGGCTAAAGTAATTGCATCGCTATCGTTTCTAATTCCCATGACTATTCTAGCTGTTGTGAATAATTTTTATATATTAAAGTATTATTGGCGACGGTTACTTTTGATAGTCGTCATTATGACTTTTAGCCACGACTAAATTAAAAGCCGTCGCTAATAAACCAAACGCTTGCTTCTCGTGTTGAAGTGCCCCTGCTCCCTGTTCGCGCGTTCTCTGCCAGGTGTACCGTGGGCTTGCAACCGCACCGGCACCGGAAGCAGGATCGCGAGGTGCCCGGCACGGATGGAAGCTGCGGGGGACCGGAGGGGCGGAGGGTACACGTCCTGTACTTCCTCAGCCGCGGCGGCAAGGCGGAGCAGGCCCACCTCATACGCGTCGTCCGTCGCCGCCGCTGCCGCGACAGCGTCCTCCGACCTCCATGCATGGCCTCCTTCCCACTCCTTATTTCTCTCTTTGCCGTACGTGTACCACTAATTTGACTTAAAATATATTATATAAATTATTAAAAAACTGATATAAAATATCATATTAGCTCTACACGTGGGCAATGGAGGATAAAGTATCAATTTTGAATAAATAGAAACTATGGTTTAGTAACTTTTTGTAAAGAGAGAAAAGGAATAAGAATTTTATTTTAATAATTTTTCGTCAAAAGAGATTCTTCCGTTCATCTTGACGAAAAAATATGAACTCTATTTTAGTATTATAGTATAGATTTTCATAAATTATAGAATATTATATTCTTAAACTATTTCTCTTAAGACTGTTTACCATAGAAGAAATTGCAGTATTATCATTACTGTCTGTGGGGTGGATGGACGACGCCCTATAATCATATTCTTAATGCATCATATGTATTTGGTCAAAAAGAAAATTATATTTATTACATTATCTTTTATTTATATTGATTTAAAAAAATATCTATTAATTAACTTATAAATTAATAATCGAGCTATCGATTACTACTCCACGCACTTCCCTCCCTCAAGCTCTTGTTGTTTTTTTTATATTTTATTTGTATTTTCTCTGCTTGTTTTATTATCGTTTGCATCTCATTCACTTAAATCATAAAAGTTAAATTAGTAAAAAATAGATAACTACGTAAATGGATTTAGAAAAAGAAAAAAGAAGAAGAAGAAGAAGAATACATAGTTGATGTAGGAAAAGTACTCACCTCGTTAATGCATGTTATGATTCAGTGCCTGCTCCTAGCTCATGTATCATTGCATGAAAATAGCCTCACATTTATCCTTGTTGTAATCTATATATATAGTCTTTTTAATTCCACTAATAGCTCCGAGTTAATCTTTAATTACAGTTTTAAAGGACCAAAATATATTTGTAGTTAGTGGGAATGATTTACTTTGGAATAAATTAGAATAAGTAATTCAACTAAAAAATTCAACGACGACGAAGAAGAAGAGGAAGACGAGGAGGAGGAGCAGCAGATCGACGAGGCTTCCACCCAGACCGCCGACTGCTGCGCCGCTGCCGCCTTCCTGGTCGACCGTCACCGGGGTGGCACGCGCCGCCGCTGTTGGTTCCCGACTCTGACTCCGGCAATGCCGCGGAGGAACCCGAGTCCGGAGGCGAAGGAGATGAGAAGAAGGGAAGCCATGCTCGGTGCAACAACGCTCGCGGCGGCAGAGGCCGGAGTAGGCGTGCGTCGCACGTGTTCAGGAGCCTCCTGAGGTGCGGCGCCGACGCCGTGGGGACCAACGACTCCGCCCTGCTACCAGTCACTCCCCGCCGGATGGGAGGCAGCAGCGGCAACGGAAGAGGCGGCAGAGTCCTAGCGGGGAGCCGTCCGCAGCCACTGGAGCGGCCCACGGACGAAGGCGACGCCGCCAGGTGAGAATGGTTAAAGAACAACTTGGTTTCAGCTTAGCATGGGGATGTGGTGCAAGGGAAATAACGAAGGGTTGTCGGCAGGAGGAGAGGTCGAGGAGGAGGAGGGAGGAGCAGAGCGGGAGGACCCGCCGGGGAGCGGAGGAAGAAGGCGGCCGCCGTGGCGAGCTACAGGCCAGCCACAATGCCGCGTTGCTCGTGAGTGCCTTCAGTAATTTCTCGGATAGTTCAATACAGATATAAATAATTTTAGGGGTTTTAGCAAAATATTTTGCTTAAACCTGGACTCATTAAAGTTAAAACTTCGACATAATTTCGAGTGGATTGTTTCCTCTGTAACGGTTATGAGTAATGAGCGCTGCACGGAGGGCAACCTCTCTCAATGCCATTCGAAGATCGGATGGCACTGATCAGTGCATTTTATTTTTTCATTTATTTTTTTGTTTGAGTTTTTTTATTTTTTTGAAATGTCCGATCAAAAATTGAAAGGTATATTCGGTAGAGTCGGTTCCGATCCGACTGTATAAAAAATATTTTTAATATCCACTTCAATTTTTCATACAGTAATAAAAATTATATATATATAACCAGGTTGGAGCCAATCCGAATTTTTCGGATGTACTCCCAGGGTTTTGATCAGACGTACCAAAAAAGTAAAAAAAAAAAAGTTCTACAATGTCATTCAGACGGCTTTTAGAGAAGCAGTATAGACCACGTAACCTACATTATCCTCCCTTAATGCAGCAAGCATTACTCAACTCTTATATATGTTACTTAAAAATGTTCACATTGTTAAACTATCTGACCAACCTGAGAAAACTAACATGGCAACAAGCCACTTTTTTTTTTTTTTTTTTTTTTTGAAAGGATGACTCAGTTGACCAGGTGTGTACATATATCCTAGGAACAATAGTTCGGTTTCAGGTAAAACCTGATATTTCTTTTCAAAGGGGACATATTCCAAATATTTTGCCTAATAAGGTGATTATTCAAGACCCGAGCTAATCTTCAGGGAAGTAACCCCATAAATAAAGAGAACAATCATGATCTGCAGCCACTAGTTAAAGGTGGTAACATTTTCCTTCCTAGCAATCCCTATGCTGACTTGAGATTGATATTATAATTTTGTGCACAATATTCAGGCAATGTGGGAAGGCATTCAGGCCAGAGAGATTGCATTCTCATATGAAATCCTGTAGAGAACTCAAGGACTAGAGAAAGAACTTCCATTCAGGAGAGCCGCTACCACAAAAAGAGGAGGCAGCCTCATTATTTCTCTTAGATCACTAGCTATGATATGAAGTCCTATTGTTGGAACCATTGTCTACCTTTCAATTCTTTGATCATGTGATTAACACAATTCAGAGGAAATGATAGAAGAAAACAAAGCACAGTATTTCATATTCAGCTGTTTTCTTTGTCTAGAAAAGCTATTTTCTTCCAAATGTTATCCACAAATTAAAGTCGGGGACCCATTGTGTTTTATTGAAAGACTGTGAACAGGTGTAGGCCACTCTTCAATGTTAAATGAGAAATGAAATATTATTAACAATGCATGACAACATTAGGTCACTTACTATTCGGGCTTGGGCGAGCTCAAAATTAGCCACCAAAGAGCAAGGGCAAGCCACCTGTGGTAAGGATAGATTTGACAGGAAGAATAACCAAGATCTAATAGTCTATCTATTTTGTTTGCAGAATAAATTATTACGTGGGATCCACTGACGGAATAGCGTATACTAAAATAAGGGATGTTTGTGTTTAATAGTTTTGTGGGCCCGCTGACGGAATAAGAAAAATAAGCTATTCTTGGGTCTAAAGTAAGATAGTTTATTCTCCTTATTCTCTGGATACCCTATTTTGTACGGTATAAGTCATTCCGCTTGTCAAAGCAAAATTATATTTATTCTCCCTTTATTCTCCTTTATTCTTCTCCTATTCTCCAATCAAAGTGGCACAATCTTGCAGCCAACTGCTGGCTAATATTGAAATAAATTAATCATGAGTTGGGTAGCAGAACCTGTGGAGAAGAACTATACACAGAGGTGAAAATCCAATGGCGTGGAGCTACCTATCTAGAGTCGATCACTGTGTTTCGGAGCTAAGATAGAGATAGATCGGATTAGCCTTATATTGAAAAGTGTTAAAAAAAAGTTATTAAATTATATATGTGGGTTTTGAATCCATTATTTAAGAGTTGTCTGCAAAGAGAAAACTATACATACTAAGCCTGAATCAAACAATATTCCGTTAAGTGTATATAGTTGTAAACAAACGAGTACATTCAATGAATTAATTCGTAAGATTGCTCGATGATAACTTGACTCAACTTGTTTATTAAGTTAAATAAATAAATCTGAACAAAAATTTGAACTCGATTCAATAAACAAGTCAAGTTTGAACACAAGTGAACTCAACTCAATTGTGTTCATGAACAAGGTTGTTTAAATACCTTATTTTAATATTACTTGTTAAGAAACCTCGTAAGTACTCATTAAGACCCTTTTAAGTACTCATAAGATTATTTTATTCATAAATAGACTTAATTACTAAGATATATTTAATATCTTTTACTATTTTCTATCAAATATATATGGGTGCAAACAACTTGGTACTTCCCATGTTTTGGCTTGAATTCAAGTTTTTTATTTAAAAACTTTTGAACTAAATATATGATCAATTCATTAGAGTCACGAGCCGTTTGATACTCGTCTCAAGCTCGTTTACCATCTAAAGGAGCAAGTTTGAACAACCATCATAAATGTTCGGCTCAAGCTCCAACTCAATTAAAATTAATTCAACTAAGTTTGAACAAGATAATACTGGGCTCGACTTGACTCATTTACAACCCTATCTACATGTAAGACAGGACCACTTTAGATAAAAGTAAAAAGCGACCGTATAGATCTACTACGACATGAAACAATCGCTAATAAGTCTTAAGTTTGGAATGGAGATGAATCTAGTGTTTTACATCAGAAAATGAGAAAAAGTGATCCAAGTCAAAACTCAAACCCACGAACTATGAGGTGTCTTTTGCAGACAAAATTATGCATACTGGATCAAAAATGGACAGCTCCTTGCTGTAGCACTAACTCCCATTTGGTACCAGGATAAAGAGGCCCAATCCCAAATTATCCCCTAACTTCCTTTTAGTACAACCTAAAAAATAACAAAGTTTATCCCTAGTTGAAGTTATTACTATTTTAGTCTTAAACTTATGGATAAAAATATTATCTCGTATCAAAATCAATGTAGACTTAAAATGAGTTTAACTAAGCCGTTCAGAGCATACTCCTAAAACACATTAGAAAAGCTACACATACAAGAGGGTTTGGTCCAATAACTCTAGTAAGACAGACGGCTACCTATATATCGAAAGAAATGATCAGATGTCACTCGTTTTGCTACCGATGCACCATCCTGATTTTCCAATTTGATTAAAGAGTCAAACGTCGAACTTGAGTTTGATATTTTTACCGAGAGCACCGAACTTAGGTCCGATATCATGCATATTCCAGCCATGCGATCTCTAGAGAAACACATTCTTTATACCAAATAATGCGACCTCTAAAGGGTTCATTGCCTACTTCAAATTGGATGAGTTAAAAGGTAGATTGCTTTGATTATGGCTTCCCATTGACTGGTGGAGATGCTTGTAGTTGTATGAAAGGAAAAAAAGGCAACAACTCCACACGATTCCAAGTCTTCACGATTTGGAAGCATGAAATGTTTACTGTTCTAGAAAACCTTACAGTGCCCCTCCGTTGCAACTCAAAAAACCTCAATCCACATTACAAATTACCCTAAATCAAGAGAATCAGAAACGATTAACAATCCGAGGTGACAAATTAAGATTCTGCAAGAATACAGAAATCCCACACCCCTTGCAAACATGATGAACATGACAAAATAACTTGAACATAATGGAAGCAAAGATCTAGTAGAGTTGCTAATTTCACATTCAAGGTCTCAAATCAATATTATGCCTGCAATAAGAAAGCCCACATACCCTTGCAAACATGATGATCTTGACAAAACAACTTGAAGATAATAGAAGCAAAAAACTATTAGGTACTAGTATATTCACGGTCCAAACTAGGATTCTGCCTGCAAAAAGAAACACCACATACCCTCGCAAACATGATGACCTGGACAAAACAACTATAACATAATCGTATCAGAAGCCTATTAGGTATCACTCTCACATGATCTGATCAGCGCAACCTCCTTGCTTCTCTTTCGGACTCGAGCAGGGTAAGGATGTCACCCTCCCTCACAGGTCCCTTCACATTCCTCATAATGAGACGATTCTGATCATCCAGAAACTTGACCCTGACCTGAGTCACCTGCCCTCTTGATCCAGTTCGCCCAATCACCTTCACCACAACAGCAAGCTTCACCTGGCTATCCATTCTGCACATGTTGGAAGCCACTTAGAAACAAGGCAATGAAAACACAGCCTATGCAGTGGTCCAAAATGATGCATAAAAAAGTGTCACCCAACTATTTCCTCTGGAAAAAGCACATCCAAGGAAAAATTTCCAGTATGGTTGATAAACGTGAAAAGAAATTGATGACTGATGCATCAGCTATCTTCAACTCTGGCAAATATATTACCAGTGCTCAGAACTTGAGAAAGTAGATGTTTGCTGCACAATGTACACCACTCAAACAAATTATGCAGTGACAACCACACACTACAAACAAGTTCTAAAACTGGATGCATAGAGCAAGTGATCTCTCAGGTTCAGCAATGTGTAAGAACATATTTGGGTTGCTACTAGATCCCATCTCTTTTTGAAAACAGGCACCCTAAACTCTCTCCCACAGTAGGATGGGATGCACTGGAAATTCCCTTTCCACAAAAAACAAAAAGAATGACAATGATATCACAAAATCAAAATAAACAGACATGACTCTTTTGGATGAATCACTTTCTAAGTCAGGTTTCAATACTCATGTTATCATAGACCTCAAACCCAAAGTTGTCAAGGCAAGAAACATTGACTGACAGAGTGGCTAACGCCATGACAGTCAAGCAAGCAAGCAACCATGTGAGTTTCACTTATATTTCTTAACTTTTACTTCAGTATCAGTAATTTTGAAGCACTTGATAACAGATTCATATGGGTAGGTAATTCAGCACTGTTCAAACACATGCTGGCTGCAAAGATTTGGCAAATGTTAGACAAAATCGGATGCCGGAAAGAAGGCTGGAAGTGCTTTAAAGGTGAATAACATAAAAACGATCACTACATAATACTCAAATGAAGATGTACATCGAGGGATAGCAGCCAACAATTAGGAAGAAGAAAATCAGGTGGTGAAAAGTAGCAATCGCATCAGCAGCATGGAGATGCCAATAAGAGATCAGGAGAAATAATGAATTCTTCATCATTCATTCAAGAACAGGTTGCATTCTTATCGAAACGCAGTGAACATCGAAACGCATCCAGCAACACCAACAAGAACAACAAAGAAACAAACAGTTTCAAAGCAGAAAAAAAAGAAAAATCCTACCTCGCGGCTGCAGCGGTACACGTTCAAAGCCCTTCTACTTGAACGCGCTTTCCACTCCCTTCAAGAAAAAGAACACAATCTTAGCATCAGCAAAAACGGAAATTTCTTACGAGAAGTGACAAACCCAACCATCCCTAGCCCACAGCAGCGCCAAGATTTGGACCAGAAACAAATCGCATAAAAAGGAGAAAATCGAACAGATGGGCGCTTGCGAAGCGCATCCCCGTGATGGATCCGATACAAGAGTTCGAAGGTGGAGGTGAAGGGAGGACGTGGAGAGGAGACATAGAGAGAGAGAGAGAGAGAGAAGGGAGGGAGCTCACCAGAGGAGAGAAGGGGTGCGCAGTGGCTTCTGCAGTGCGGCGGGGAGGAACGGAAGACCCCGAAAACCCTAGCTTTTGAGCTATTAGGGCAGCGCCACGCCTCGTGCCCACAAGGGCTCTGCGGGAGATCTGAACCGTCCGCTCCCCAGGCTGCGATGGGATCGTCGGGGGCGGGCCTGGGCCCGTTTTCTGGGGCCCGTATAAATGAGGCAGCAGGAAGTCAGCCAAGTTGGCCAACGGTAAGGCCCGCCGAAGGTATTGCCGTATCGGACCTTATTGGGCCTTCCTCTGGTCTCTTTGTTTGGAGTAAAATTTGCTGCACCGGGGGTCACATGGTACGATAGCATCGTACATCTAAAAAAACAAAAAATAAATAAATTTATTAGGTCATCTCCAAGATGTCCTAGGATCTGTTCAACCCAATTTCTGATCGTACAATCTATAAAAAGTCAGAAAATGTTATTAGGCTCGGCCTGTTAATGGCATTTTTAGGCTTCATACGGGTTCGATTTTTTATTTTTTAGAAACTTTTAAGTCATCTGATCATAGATCAGATTGAACAGATAAGTATGCCATCTTGGGGGTGAAAATTAAAAAAAGAATTAAAAAAAATGTACAAACACCGCCATACAGTACAACAGTGCAGCAAGTCTTACCCCTTTGTTCGTGGAAATGCTCTTCTCATATTTACCCTTTGCCTTTCTCTCTTCTCTCCTTCCCCTTCCGGCTCTATCTTTCTCTCTATTTTCTCCGTTTAAGTGGTTTCTAGAGTCCTTTGATAGACATGGAACTGGAATTATGTGTTTATATTGACATACTAGGATTAGTCGTTAGTCTTGTTAATGACTTCGGATTGAATCTATGTATTGCGTCAACTATTAGTCAAGGGTTGACTGGGGACACCAAGTGGTTTTGCACGTAAGAAAGGCACCGAGGATTAAAAGGGACAAGGAAATAAAGTAAAACAAAGGGTCCATTTGGTTACAGGTGATTTTCTAAGAAAACATATTTATAAGAAAAAATGAAAACAAAATTCATCATTTGATATTTATGAAAATATTTCAACTTTTTTTGGAAAAGAGCATAATAAAGTAAAACAAAGGGTCCATTTGGTTACAGGTGATTTTCTAAGAAAACATATTGATAAGAAAAAACGAAAACAAAATTCGTCATTTGATATTTATGAAAATATTTCAACGTTTTTTGGAAAAGAGCATTCAATCTTATCTCATGGATACTAAAATCGAGAAAGAGGAAGTGAACGAATTAAGTTTTCTGTAGACAACAGTTTTTTAGAAAAAGTTTTTGTGCAGCCTATTTTACGTGAAAACAAATGGAATGGATGGGAGGAAGGAGGGAAAGCCAATAGGAAAAATTGGATTTATCTTCTATTTTGACAATTTAAAAGAAAAATGTATGAGCCTATTGTGCTGCCATCTACATTTATAAGAGGCCAAGAGCCAATCCGGAAGTGGGCCGAGAGGCACCCGGCAACTACGTGGCCCAGCAGCCTATCAGGCCGAGAGTGGCCGAAGCCCAATCATCCTTTTGTTGGGCCCAATCGGATTACCCCATCAATCATGATTACTCTTCTCATGAGAAGATTAACCAGGATATGATACTTCAAAAACTGTTTATGTAAACACTAGAAAACAAAAGTATTTAAGAAATTTTACATGAATTTGCCTTGATAAACTTCTATTTATGTAAAAATCCTCACAAAGTTGTGATGTCATTAGAATGCTCCTTAGAGGAAAAAAAAAAGGCAGAATTACTGAAAAGAGTAGTAAAACTTTTAAAGTTTTCAATGGGGGTGCTCCAATTTCAAAATAACCAAAAACGATGCTCCTCTTAAATTTCATATCTCAAATGGACAAAAGACATAATTTTATCAAATATAATACTAAAAACTCTTTTAAACATTAAAAAATATTTTTAAATATTTTAAAAAATATTGTCTTGCTTTAAATTGTATCGAGTATGAACTTTATATTCTTTATCGTAAAGACGCTTTGTTTTTCAGTTATTGAAGGATAATAATACCACAAATATCATGAGAACTCATGTCTTTAAATTTTAATTTCTAAAAGAGACCCTATTTTCTTATAGTTATAAAAAGAGCATTGATATTTTGAAAATATTCAAAAACTATATTGAAATTTTATTTCTTTAAGTAACAATGTTCATCACCCATAATAAGTCATACCTTCCACTTCATAATTATAGTCCCCAGGCCACATAATAGAACTTGTAAAATTATTTCATTATGCATCGATAAATATTTCACAACATAATGCATGGTCAGACATAAGTCTACTAGTAGATATTCATAAGAGGACAATTCAGGTTAGAGATTTTGCTATATTTGACTCTAGCAGATTTGCCTTATAGATATCATGACATAATGCCTTTCCGCCACTTTAAATGAAAGCACAATCACACAAGTAAACTTGATATAACATGATATATGTATGTATATATATATATATATATATATATATATATGAAGAAGGCAATTTTATAGCACAAATAAGATCACATTATTCTTGTGTGTTCTCATATCTACATGTGAGGGAGGGTTTTAGTGCCACAGCAAACAACTTCTTTACCAAAGGAAGGGCAATGTAGTCTATTATTGACTAAATTTTTCCAAACTCTCATAGTGGCAGGGCACTTGTTTGCCTGTTATTTATCCATGTCCAAAATTACATGCATTTTAATCTAAAAATTTCAGAGATTTAGATGCCACAAAGAGTTGAATGTCAAAAATAGTGGGCCGCAGAACTCCAACTCAGCCTGCCACGGCAGCCCACAATATTTCGGACGGGAAATGGCTTAATATTCTCCCGTCAAAATGTTAGTCAGACAACACAATTTGTACGAAAAGAGTAATATTTGTTATAATGTTTCAAGAGTATTGCAATTGTAACTGTTGTTTGATCAAAAGATCAGACGGCACGCCAAATTTAAATTTCACTCAACTCTGAGATTACAACAAATATTACTCATTTAAAATTTGGCTAAGATAGAAGCGTGACATGAGTGTCGGTCAGCCGGTGAACTAACATAATTAAGTCAGTAATAATTGCTGCAATACCCCCTGGTGCTGCACCGGAGGGCATTGCAGCAAGTATAAGAAATCTTTGTTTTGAAAAATCTTTTAGGTTGGTCTCACATGTTCGTACAATCTAATTTTCGATCAAACAACTTAAAAAAAGTATTAAAAAATAGAAATCGAGCTTCAATGAACAGTAAAGAATATCTTTAATGGGTCAAGTCTAATAATTATTTTGATTTTTTAAAATTTTTAGATCATCTAATTAGAGATCGGATTGTATGAACATGTGAGGCATGTAGGCCTGATTTTTAAAAAAAAATTATACTTGCAATGTACGCATTGCAGTAAGTATTAGTCGTTGAGCCAAGCAGTGGCAAGGGTGGGTTAAGAATTAGATAGGCAGTGGCAAGTTAACTTTAGTTTTGGCCCACTAATCTCAGACCAACCCATTAGTCTAGTCCAAGACTCTAAACTGACCAAACTGACCTATCTATCTCAAATGGCCCACGACTTGTCCATATTTATACTTAGTTCTTGGATGAGTGACTCTTAATCGGACAGCAGCGGAGCGGACGGTGCAATATTTTTTTTTTTTACTTTTTAAAATTTGCCGAGTTGAGAGAGATCACCAACTCAGCATCCGTCTAAATTCAAAAAAAAAACATGAAACGTGCACTCGCATGATCTGAGCCATCACGCAGGATCCAACGCTGTTAAAACTCTTCGTAAATATAGCAAATATAGCATATTTTATCATAGATCCAGACACTTAGGTCTCTATAGTATCGTGACCTTCGAATTAGTTTATGCATATGAGGGTACCCTTAACGATGACTAATAGCATTTACAAGAGTGAAAATTTCATAAACAAAAATTTCATTAGAGTGATAAATTTATAAACAAAAATGCTTGTGAAAATAACATACATGCATATATATTTATAATTATAAAATAAATTTGTAACACCACTTATATGCGAATATCCTTTGTATCAATTTTCTATCTAATGACAACTTATATTTGCTGAAATGATTCCATAAATCCCAACACAATTTTCAATGCTAAAGATATTGCATAGTGTTAATTATAAGGCCAAATGTATGTAAAGATAACTAAAAAAGTAAGTATTATATGCCAGATAATACATGATATATGACATAAACAAAATCTCCTTTAAATTTATAATACAACTAGTATTACAAAGTCTATTTTATTCAAAAAAAATGAAGGAGAACATCATTCATGATATATTTTCTTCCTTTGACCAAAAATAAAAGAAGGTATCCATTATATTATCTTGATCATCAGGTACTTGTTTTTAAGGATTATCTTTCTTCCATATCTATTATATAACTGTTTAATGTCATAGTTATGCTAAAAAAAATTGCATTGGGGGTACTGATAAAACAAAAGGTACAGAAAGAGAGACAAAAATATTGGTGACAATACCAATAAGAAACATACGTGTGCCCCCAAGTCCAGAGACTAGAGAGAGAGGGGAGGAGGGTGTCCAGAAACAAGTTAGAGAGAGAGAGGCCGAGGCGGAGACTATCCAGATCAAGTCTAGAGAGAGAGAAGAGAGGCTGTCCAGAACAAAGTGTAGAGAGAGAGAGAGAGAGAAAGAGAGAGAGAGAAGTGGCTGTCCTTTGGGGAACGGGCACTCCTTGGTTACCTCAACAGAGCACTGCCGACTGCCGGGTGGTGCACCTGTTGGCTTTCTTCCCCCGGCCAACACCCCCTTCCCACGCTCAAAATCGCCCCCTTCTCTCCCTAATTCCTCCCCACATCCGCCGCTCTGCCACCATTTTCCCAGTTCTCAGCACAGCAAACCCCCTCTCTCCTGCCGAATGCGGCGGGGATCTCTCCAAAACCCACACCAAAGCACAAGACCCATGAGGCATTTCTCCGGCAACCCCCCAAAGGCGCGACCTTTCCGGCTCCCGGTGGCCGCAGGGGCGGGCCCACGTGGCCTCGCCCCCGTCTGCGTCGCGATTTTTGTTCTGGGCGCTCTTGCCGTCATTGGGTCTCCCTCTAATGAGTTCTCCATGATCTCCCTCCCCCTCGGGTTCGAGATCTCCGGGGGAGAGAGGAGGACTGGGGTGTCCAAAAATGGCGTCTTTGCGTTGGGGTTCCTGGGGGACGCCGACAAAGATGAGGGCTTTCTGTTGGCGATCTGGTACAACTTCGGGAACAAGGCGCAGAAGGTGCCCGTTTGGAGTGTGGGCGGTGGGATCAGGGTCTCGGGGAACTCCACGTTCCGGCTTTCCATGGACGGCAGCCTGGTCCTCTTCGACGACGACCCGGAAGGTTTCCCCGTTTGGAGCAGCGACACATCAAATTTGGGGGTCAAATCTGCTACTCTTCTGGAAAATGGCAACCTTGTGCTCATGCGTTCTGATCGACGAGTAATCTGGGAGAGCTTTGGGTGCCCCACGGACACGCTGCTTCCAGGTCAGTCCCTCCACTTCCCCCAGTTCCTCCGAGCACCATCTACAAACTATGTTGCCAGCTACTACAGCTTAACTGTGAACACCACTGGTGACATCTCACTCATGTGGGAAGACAATGTCACATATTGGAGTAGTGAGTTGAATGCACCTGATGCTGCCATTGAGGCAAGGTTGGAGCCCACTGGCCTGTTTGGGCTCTTTGATTCAGGTGGGGGAGTTGCCTGGTGTAGGCTGAGTGAGGACTATAAAGACCCATCCATAACCTTTAGGCATCTGAGGATAGATGCCGACGGCAACCTGCGGATTTATTCTTGGGACAAGGCTAGTTCCATGTGGAAGGTTGGGTGGCAGGCTGTCCAGAATCAGTGCAATGTGTTTGGCTTCTGTGGCTTGTATAGCCTTTGCAGCTACAATTCGACTGGACCCATGTGTGGATGTCTCTCTGCTGATCCAGAATCCCACGGGTGCAGGAAGATCACAGATTTGGGGAACTGCAAAGCCGGCGTGAGCATGTCGGTGCTCAAGCGGACTATTCTTTACAGCATGTACCCTCCCCATAATTTGGAGACCATGTTAAGCTCGGAGGCATGCAAAGAGTACTGCCTAAATGATACTTCTTGTTATGCTGCTACTGCTATGAATGATGGTTCAGGCCTCTGCATCATCAAGAGGAGTAGTTTCATCAGTGGGTACAGCTACTCGTCTGTTGCAGCGACTTCATTTTTGAAGGTGTGTCTGGTTCCCCAGGCAGTCTCTGCCGGGGCAGCTAGTTTACACGGTGATGCGCAAATTCCTTTATCAGAAGGTGGTTCTCAGCCTCAACTTGATAGGCACAAGGGATTCATGGTGGCAATTGCCCTAGTGCTTCTGATTACTGCTGTTGTTTTTATAGCGGTGGAGATGTTCGTGTTTTTGTTCATTGTACACAGAAGAAAGCAGTTGAATGGTGAAAATAGACTGCCATTTTGTAAGGAGATGCAGATGAATACATGTTACCACACACTTATCAGATTATCAGTTGAAGAAGTGAAAGCTCTTACTAGAAATTTCAAGACTAAGCTTGGCCCAACAGTGTATAAAGGTGTACTACCAAATCGAGTCACAGTAACAGCTAAAGTCTTGAGAAATGCAATAACATGTGAGAAAGATTTCCAGATGGCAGTTTCCACCTTGGGCAGAACACGCCACGGAAATCTTGTTGCTCTAAAAGGCTTTTGTTTTGACTCAACACACCAGATTTTGCTTTATGAATATGTAAGTAATGGTTCTCTTGATCAGTGGTTGTTCCATAAAAGATGTAATCGAGACAGGGACAGCTGGCAACAGAGGCTAAATATGGCTATTGGAATAACAAGATCCATTGCTTATTTACACCTTGAATGCAAAAAATGCATAGCTCATGGAAATTTGAAGGCAGAGAATGTATTGATTGATGAGAATTTGGTCATCAAAGTGACTGATTATGGTCTCCAGGACCTACTATTGGGAAACAGATCAACTTCTTCATCAGAAACTTTACCCGAAAGAGATATATACATGTTTGGGATAATTCTGCTTCAAATTATTACAGGGAAAAGGCAAGTAGTTGCAGAAAAGCTCTATCATTTAGCTTATCAGGTATGCCAAGGTGGGGAATTGAATGGGTTCATTGACGTCCATATAAAGGGTAGAGTGGAGAGGAAAGGAGTGGAAAGAGCGATAAGGTTAGCTTTATGGTGTATGCAAGATCAACCCAGCCTTAGGCCTTCAATTGGTGAAGTGGTTAGAGTTTTAGAAGGTGCTCTCTCCTTGGATGTGCCCCCAAAACTTGGAAGCCTGCCGGTGAACAAAAATGAGATCAGTGGAGGAGAATAATGCTAGATTTCCATTTCCAGGGAAGTTCTATGGATGATATGCAGCTGGCTATGCTACTAACTACTAATGTTGGCTTGTGAGTATGTGAATATTTTATTTTTGTTGATTCCTACTGGAACCTGATGGTCAATTGTCATGGAGTGTTGAGTCATCAGGTTCATTTTGGCCTTGGCTTTTCCAAAAAGGACTATATCAAGCTTGCTTCTGAACAGTTGGGAGCAACATATACATTGTTCCCTGGTGGGAGTTCAAAATTTTTTTGAGAGATTTGAACCCCATGACTTTATGGGAATTTTTTTTTGCCATTGATACCTTAGAGATTTTGGAATAGAGAGTTTTGATTTAAATTTCATTTCTTAAATTATATGCCCTTAGTCCATTCCTTTCTTACTTTTGCTTACTGTTACTTCAGATGCAATCCCCTCTATTATTTTTGGATGATAGTACAGCCAAAGTTATAATGTAAAATCTAACAGTCCATAGAGACTCCCAAGTCTATCAAAAAAAATCTTCACTATGTCCTTGATAATCAAATACGATGCGGGTATGTTTCATAATCTCCCACATCATAAACTGAAGTAATGTGCTTGTGGACTGTGGTCGAGGTATGAACAGTTAATAAATGTTTACGGATGTTACATTGATCTCTCATTTTGCAGTTCACCTATCATAATGCAATGGTTTTCTTTAATGAACACCTATTTGATGAAGTGAGGTATATCAATGATTGCTTTCTTTTTTATTTCCTGGAGTCCAGGTAATGTTGAGTGCCTTCTCAAGTTATGATTTCATTGACTTCTTTCAGAGAGCTTCATGTACTGCTTTTTCATGTTAGTAGGGCTATCTCTTCATTTTAGAAGCACTATACAATGGCTCTGTTTTAATAATTCATACCAACACTGCCAACTAGAGTAGGTATGCATTCATATATTTTTTTTTCATCAAAATTGCTCTACCTGATCAGACTTTTAATTACAAAGGTCTGGTTTAAATGATTGATTTGAGAATGCATCCCTTGTTTTGGATTATTTTTAGGCTGATAGCTTAGTCTGTTCTGACATGCACTTGCAAAACTTTGGTTGGTCCTAATTCTTTATGGATACAGTAGGTGTGGACCTTGAGAGTAGTATGCTTATTCTTGACCTTCTAAAAAACATAGTAATTAATGTGTAGATTCCTTCCTCAAGAGACATGAGGGTTATTATAATCCACTTCAAAGCCAAAGTGCTTCACACTAGTATCAATGGTTTATACTAATGTTCATCTTTCCCTAGACATAACCTAATATTCTTTAGCTATATTAGTGCTCGTTTGGCAATGCCGTTAGTGTTGGTGAGCTATTCACCTGCTCTTCTTTTGACCATCAGTTATTTGGCAAAACGGATAAAAACTTTGCTGAAGGAATGTTGGCTATATGAAGCTCTATCATTTTTCTCAAAAACCTCAAATAGAAAATCTATAGATGCTAGGCCGGTTGATGTAATGCTGGTTCATCCATTTATTCAGTTTGCCTGATGGGGTTGTCCACGCCATGGATAAGAATAACCTCATTCTGTTCATCCTGTCATCAAAATGGAGCTTAGTATAGTTTGATGCTTTCTACGGATGGAAATTTTTCATAGAACTTTCTCACTACTTCTGCAAACCTGCAGGAATCACAGCATCTAAACAATCTACTTCTATGTAGGTTGCATTAGAGAAAAGTCACTGCTTCACCCCGCACATCTCCATAGAAGATTTCTTTACCATAACTATTCCTGGTAGATTTGTGTGCTCTTGGCATGGTCTTAGTCGTCATATTTTGTACATACCTAAGAGTGATTGAGAAGGACCTTCTACTTTTGGGAGCTAGATGAAAATTTGATTGAAGGGTTTTTATCATTATCAAAACGTATCCCCACCTCAGGCGTCCTAATTTATGCAATTAGCACATTTCATCATTCTTCCTTCATGCTAAATGAACTGAAAATGGCTAAGGGGTCATTTGGTTTGATGTAAAATACCGTAAAATGCAGCATTTTATGCCTCAGGAAAATGTGGTGTTTTACCGAATTTTACGTCTAACCAAACAGAAGTTAAGAGGGTAGAGTAAAAGGCGAAAAAGAAGAGCAAAAGTAGCAGAAAGGTAAGAGATGGTGGAAAGGCAAACTTGTAGTCAAGGGGGGTAGTCCAAAGCTGAAGGAAGGAGAAAGAGGCTCCATAATGGCCATGACTAGAAGTAGAAAAGAAGAAAAGTAGGACAGATTGCAGGAGTATTTACAACTGGACCTTGATGTGCATGATTAATTTCAATGTGTTGGATTGGGACTATCATATATAGGGTTGTCAAGGTGGGGCAATCTGATCTATTTACACTGATGGATTTTTTTCTTTGGAATTTTCTACATATACGTGTATACATATATTCTGTTGGATTATGCCTAATACGTTTTCTTTTGTAACCAACTTTTTAATTAAAATCTTTTTTTTTGTTTTTAGAAGAAATTCTTCAGTCATCTTTTATGAGGAACATTTTTGTAACTTCACCTTTTCAAGTGATAACCAAAGCATAACCCTTATGGAGACGTCAATGGCATGCAACAAAAGAGGAATATTGTATAGAAGCTTAGAATCAGATTTAGATTATATGATTGAGATATCAAAAGTCTCCCTTAGCAGCAGTTTGAAGGGAAATAGTCGTTATAAATTAGTGATGTGAACTTAAAATAGATCTCATTTATTCAATTAGAACTATAAAAAAAAAGACAATGGTCACCGACGTCGTCATCACTCATCCATCTTGGACATACCCTCAAAAAAAAAAAATACCATTCCACAATTCCACATCCTCCCAAAAGGCTTGGGACCCAACTTGTGTCTCTACATGCCAAATCCAAGTGTATTTGCATGTCAGCTTTAGAAAAGATTCTTCCTTTAGTACTAGATTCTTGTAATAATCTATATCCACATCACTATCCTAGGACGCAGGGCTGGCTCTTAGCCATTTATGCAGGATGGGCCTGGTGCTGCGGATCTCAGTGCAATGGTGAAAGAACCTTTAGAACGCTGCCAAAGTACCACCAAATCCCCATTGACAGAAAAAATAGATTTTCCCCCCTTTTTCTTATTCCACATACCCCCACCAACTTTTACAAATAAAGTTAGCTTATCTTTTAAAGCTGTTATGAAACGACTTTTAATAATGTAGTGTCACTTTGGGTATGTTTGGCAAAACTTCTACTTGAAAGTTACTTTTGGCTTCCACTTCTTACATATAATGAATTGAGGGAGAGAGATTATAACTAATTTTAGTTTGTTACAAAAGTCCACTCTTTCATAACAACTTTATTTTTTCTCCAATCTTGGAAGCTCCCCCCTTGTAGTTTTTGGTTGGAAGTCAAAACACAAGAAAAATACTACATAAATGGCTTCCAAGATTCAATGACTTCCATAAAAAATAATTAAGATGAAAATGTAATAGTGCTTCCAAATGAAAGTTACGCCAAACACGGCTTAAGAGCGTGTTTGGCAAAACTTCTACTTGAAAGTTATTTTTGACTTCCACTTCTTACATAGAATGAATTGAGGGAGAGAGATCATAATTAATTTTAGTTTGTTACAAAAGTCAACTTTTTTATAATAACTTTACTTTTTCTCCAATTTTGGAAGTTCCCCCCTTGTAATTTTTAGTTGTAAACTAAAACACAAGAAAAATATCACATAAATGACTTCCAAGATCTAATGGCTTCTATAAAAAATAACTAAATAAAAATGCAAAAGTACTTTCAAATGAAATCTGCGCCAAACACGGCCTTAAGCCTTTTTTCTTAAGATCACATCTTAAAGGTGGCAATGAGTTTGGTTCGAGTTGGGTTATATTATAGTTAGAGATTAGTGAAAATTGATTGACCCTAATGCTGTTCAACTTAGGCCAGACTTACATTATCTAATATCCCGACCTAAGTCAAGATAGATCAAGGCAGGCTAACATCAGAAATTACCAGACCATGTTGAGATATATTAGGATTAAAATTTCTCTTAGATAAATTAGGGTTAATTTTTTTGGCCCTTGTCCGACTTGAGGTAAAGTTCAGGTCAAAACTAACTTGACCTAGTTTCGAGTTTTCTAATCTAATACACTTTTTTAAGAATTGAATCAGTTTAAGTTTTGTCAAGTCTACCTTTAGTACTGTACAGAGCTTTCCCTCAATTTTTCCCACTAAAAGCAAGGTTGTGAATAAGACAGGCTGCTGTTAAATTGGAGTGTTACAATGTTTTTTTTTCTAATGTAGGATTATGAATATAAATATGACATACTTAGGAGCAGTGACGAACGCAGAAATTTTATCCAGTGAGGTAACTCGGACATTAGATCATACGCATGGCTGGGTCAGTAGGATCTGGGTTGGACTAGTGAGGTCTTGGGGTCGGTCAGTAGAATCTCGAGTTAAACTGCTTTGAATTGAACCAAGGGATTTGACAGAATTCAGTGGAGTCTCAAGACTCCACTGGATCTGCCATTGCTTAGGAATATGAATCAATGTGACAACTTTTGGAGGCACATGGAACGAAAAACCTGAGAAAATTCCAGTATGGTACACCGACTTGAACAGATGAGAACAGGAGGACATGAAGAGGGCGTTCTAATGAGACAATGGCCAGCCCTGTCATCATTAGGTGAGTCCAACACGTCTTTTAATTACATCTTAAGTTTGTAGTCGATTGTTCAAGGAACTAGACACTGCCATGGGACCAAGAGAACATGGTGGTGTCACGGTTTGGATCTTAATTCCTGCCCTAACTTAAAACAAATTCGGCTCTAAGGAAGGCTGATTTACCCAAACTAATGGACCCCTTGTAGCTTAATTTACACTTTGTCACTATGAGTAATACTTGCTCCATGTCTCGAAGGCATTACGGCTACACTACCATCCAATCTTGTGATCGGACGGCCATCATTAAGAACCATATACAAAAGGATATAAAAATAGCTGTACTCATATTTTTAGCCCTTAACATCCAAATGTAGATGTTATTCTTATAGAAATGCAACGGAATTTTATACCCTTACCCTTTTCAAATAAGGATGGGAAAACAAATAATTAGGTATCCTTTGACATACATACGCGCATGCATGGGTTAATTTCTCATACACCCTTGTTAGAACTGAAAACATCAGATTTGCCATTGTTAGGAACCCAAGAAACTGTGTACCCTCTTTTGCGATCAAACGCATCAAAACATGTTACGTTGAGTTAAAACAGCATTCATGGTCAAAAAAGACTTAAAAGGGCATTAGTTGCAAACCAATCGGGTAGGACGATTGGCTTCATCCTTTGACATTTGTCATGAGGTTCAAGTCAGTTGAAAGTCAAAATTCTCTTATTATTAGGTTATAGATGTGTTGCAGGATTATAACCGTAAGTTTGAGAGATTTCTTTCCCATATAATCAACTTAGACTTAGAATTATCACCTAATTAGGTGGACTAAACAATTTGGGCGGCAATTATCTATTTCTTTGGAGAAAAAATATTAAGCTGTTTTTAGATTTGAATCTTGGTCACCTATATATATATATATATATATATATAGGCCAACTGAGTCACATTTTTTAAGATTAAAGGACATTAGCTTCCCATTGACATGGTATATATATTACGAGGTTGCTAAGTTCCCACTTTTTCTCATCATGCTCTTTTGCCATTTAAAAAAGATAAGTGCAACATAGATATTTTTTGAGTTATTATTAACTCTTCATAATGCAGACAACCTCAAAAGTGCCTGCCTTTTGTGAATGACAAGAAGACATAACAAGAAGATATGATATTCTAACATTTCTTATATTAGTCTTCTCTCAATTAAAGAACTAAGGGCGTGTTTGGCAAAACTTCTATTTGAAAGTTACTTTTGACTTCTACTTTTACATAAAATGAGTTGAAAGTGAGAGATTATAATTAATTTTAGTTTGTTACAAAAGTCAACTATTACATAACAATTTTATTTTTTCTCTAATCTTAGAAGTTCTTCTCTTGTACCTTTTAGTTGGAAGTTAAAATACAAAAAAAATATCACATAAATGACTTTTAAGATCTAATAATTTTCATAAAAAATAACTAAATAAAAATACAAAAATACTTTCAAACAAAAATTACGCCAAACACGGCCTAAGCTACCTGGCCCACTCTTTTCCAGTGCAATATTAGTCTCCTCTCCTTTCCCTCTCTCTCTCTCTCTCTCTCTCTCTCTCTCTCTCTCTCCTGGTCCCTGCTTGGTGGGCGTGCGGGCAGCTGGTCCGGCCTCTGGGGGACCTGAGATGGGGACAATGGCATGCACGCCCTTGCCCGGTGTGGTGTGAGGCGCGTGCGTACGTACGAGTGGGGGTGGTGGATGGGGGCGACTGTCGGCAACAGCGACAAGCCTAGCGAGAGCCACGACCTGCAGGCCGGAAGGCAAGGGCAGTGCATGGCGGGGGCCTTTGGGTGTGTGCTCATGTGGAGTGCAGTGTCGGATCTAAAAATTTTATTTAAAGAGGGCGAAACTATAATATATTTTTTCTTAGGGAGGCCAAACTAAAAAAATCATTTATAAAGGGATTTCTATGTAATGATATAATACGTATGTGTAATATACAACCTTGTGAGGCAGGAGTCACTGCACTGCTGTCTTGGGCTCATCTCTGAAGTGCCAACTACTGCAGTCAGGTCGTTAGCATTTCTATCCAATCCTTCTTCATGTAGGGCTGTCAAAACAGGTCTAGACCCACTTGAATCTATTTACTCAACTTTATTGGATCTGATCTTGGCCTGGCTATAGGTACCCATGCTCGTACACCCATGTTCGGATCATTTACAGAACTAAGTTATTCGTTTCTTATTGTTCTCACATGCTATGCCACGTTCTCTCTGCTTTCTAATGCATATATACGGATACATTCAGGGGTTATTTGTTTTAAGAGTAAAAATTACTGCACCGTCAGAGATTATTACGTCACCTCGCAGTGCAGTCAATAAATTTTGTCTCTCTTGAAATTTAAGGTCGACTTTAGATTTTTCATTTTTTTTTAGTGGTCGTTCGATCTAAGATCGGATTGTATGGTCAGATCAAGTGAATTGAGACCTTCCAAAAAAAAAATTCAAAAAAAAAAATTATTGACTACACAGCCAAACAACATAATGGCCATTTACATTGCAGCAAATTTTACTCTCGTTTCAATATACAGTAGTATAAAATAAAACCATAACAGACGTTTCTCATATCTAACAAGAGGCCCATTTTCTTCATTTGGTTTCCAAAAATAGGCCGCTATAAACTAAAACCAAAGGGTTTGTCCATTCCTTTATTTTATTTTCATATCTTTCATACGCATTCGAACAAAAATACCCTTTTAACTTTAAAATCAAGAAAATTACTGACTTTGAAACCAATGAATTTAACAGAAGTTTACGACCAAGCAAACGACATTGTGGAACCTGAATGCGCCTCTGATGCGATCAAACTGTGCTCAATTATGGAGATTTCACCACTTTATCGTCTTATTTATTTTTTCTTCTTTAAAATATGTCCATTTAAGATAGAACTGGTACGAGTAAAGTTCACCGGTAGCAGATTCAAATAAAACTACATGAACAAAAATAATGGTGGGATTCAGCAAGGCTAATATACCCCCGCCGTATGGGGTGTTCATCTAACGTTATAATCTTTTTTTTCCGGTAAACTTGGCAGAGTGCTTTGAGGGACATGCCCCAACCCCAGCCACCAGGTTCTGAAACCCACAAGAGCCAACCTACTTATTTTAACAACCAAAGCTCCAACTACAGAAATCACCTAAAAACTCCCCAAATAACACCACCTAAGAGAGATTCGGATCCCATGGACCCTTTTCCTGGATCCTTTACATAGACCATAAATTATATTACTTAAAAAGTACATATGTGCGAGACTGAAGTGCATTTACGAGAATTTAAAATGTAAATTTCAACCAATAGCATTTAAGGGCCCCATGCAAAGAAGGTCCAGGAAAAAGGTCCAGGTGATCCCACACCCCACCTAAGAGCCAACCGGGCCACTGTAAACTAATGGTCACTAACATATCCATCTTCATATATGACGGGGTCTGCATACCTTCAGCACCCTAAATTCCTCTAAGTTCATGAAGAAATAGAAGTGAGACAGGATATGAGAATCTGTTTGGACAGAGATCAATTAAAAAAATAAAAACATGCGTAATTAGTTATGGTGTTGATCCCAACATTAGATCTTCGCTGAGATTACCAGCGTTGGACCGCCCAACGCAGCAGGTCATCTCAGATATGGATCCGTTGGTTCAACTATTACCGAGACTCTTCACGAAGCAGTATTATTTTCCTCTACATAGGATACAAGCCATAGTCCTAGTAATATAGGGACGCTTTCCCTATCTTTCAATATATACACTGGGATTTTTGCACAAATAACCCTGAGCAACCTTCGCAAACACAGGAAAATCCTCATGTCGCTGAACCATGGGCTTGTCGACAAGTCACCAAACCTTTCCCATCACATCCCCACTGTTGCGGAGAATCTTGCTTTTGTCAAGAGTATTCCATGTGTGTTCCATTCAAATGAAATATTTCAAGCGCACAAAGCATCAACCATGCAGTAGTGACACAGAACCCATGTCTATTAAGAGGAAACTCAGCGACTGTAGAGTAAAAAGCTTGGCACAAACCAAAATTGTAGCGAAAATCCCGACTACATTGAGGAAGGAAATAAAGCATTGTCAAGTGCCTATAAAGAGTGCTCAACACCATTGTTTTGACCCTAAAAGGATAATAGAACAAAAATAATATATCAGCTATTCTTGCCAGACACTAGGAAACACAGATTCACTGGACTCAGCGATGAAAGGAAACCAACAGCTTAGAACACCCGAATTGGCTTCCCCATGGTGCTCTTCAGGTACAAACACCTAACCTGTTTCACATCTCACATTGTTAATACATGGTCAATCAGACACAACAAGCACATTGCATGACAGACGGAAAACAGAAGCACTGTACCAATAGTCAGGGATGACAGAACGTTATCATAATACAGGTCTACATGAACCAGTTGTACAAGAAAAAGTATTGTATAAACTTCCTTTCCAAAGATAATAAGGGAGAGAAGAGGCTATGGCAAATATACAGGAGAGTGTTATAAGGATTAGTACAACATAAGCTTCCTTTACATGGAGGAAGCAACATATCGCTGCACGAGTGAAGGCAACCTAAAATGAATGAAAAAGAAGATTCCACTAACAGAGTTTATTCAACAGAGTGCAGCAAAAAAATATCAGTGACATCATCTAAACTATCAAACAGAACAGTCAGGACTCACACCATGCTTTTTTTTGTTTCCTCTCGATAGTGAAACTAAATCTATTGTTAAGATATGATGGAAGGATATAAGAAAATGGTGAGGGGGAGAAATAACTTCTCCAGACTAGGTTGTACAGCTTTTACTTATGTCAATAAAATTGGTGGCCCAAAACACAATCGTTTATCTTGAACTGTAAATCAAGAAAATATACAGATGGGTAATATAACAATAGTTTTAGAATAACATTACTCTCAAATAAAATGGGTGCTCAAGAGGCAACACAAAAAAGAATGATATATATGCCAGAAATACTCTTTTTTTTTTTTTTTTTTTTTTGGGGGGGGGGGGGGGGGGGGGGAGATGTGCTCTTGGAATTCTTGCCTTTGGTCAGGGTGAGGGATATAAAGCTTCTGTTACACTACGCTTCCCCGGTGTGTGGGTGTGTGTGTGGGGGGGGGGGGGGGGGGGGGGGGGGGGGGGGGATCTGCTCTTCGAATTCCTGCCCTTGGTCAGGGTGAGGGAAATAAAGCTTCTGTTACACTACGCTTCCCCAGTAACCTTCCCGACATCCTCTTGGATACAAGGATAAATTATCCTACTAACATGGAGGGGTTTGGTGCATCGTTAGATGTACACAAGAGATGGATCCTAATGAGCCCACTAACATGAACAATCTATGAAAATACCTCAAATCACAAATCAGTGAAATTATTAATGTAATAAATGTATAACATAAAGGCAGAATGAATCCTTAAAGGTATAACCGTATAAGGGCGGTTTTAAAACCTGAGCATAATAATGTGTCAACAATACATTGTTTCGACCATTGAACACAAATGATATAATCAAGAAAATAGTACATCAACAATAAGCCGTCCTAATCTTAAAGATAAAAATGTCAATATCAGAAAACATTATAATCAAATCTCCAAGCTTTTCAGGGTGTATGCGCTATGTTAACTGACATGTGCATGCTAGCATAACATAAATGCTAAAATAAATCTTAGACAAAATTTTGGCAAAATCCTGTGTGAGGTCATATAAAATATCAGTAAGCTATCATATACATAAGAGGAAGTGAGCAAGAGAGTACATTTTGCCAGTTCTTTTTAAGAAGTGACACAAGGAAGTTCACAGAGAGTTGCACATTCTGGAAGATCTGCTTCTCCTCCATTCCACAGTTGCCCACTGCAACACCCATGCAAAGAACCTTTTTGAGCTGGAATTTCACCATTGCCTTGGTCTCATTCACTTTTGACTCCAGGGATTCCTGATGTGTGACCAATGTAGGAAACTTCCCTGCACCAGAAAATAAATGGATAAGATTTTCAATAAGCTAAATGAAGTTTGCTGTGACAATACCAAGGGCATCTACCATGGAATAAAAACCATGCACTGTAGTTCTCCTAGTGAGTTACACTACCTGCCACAAAAACTAATCTACCGGCACATCGCCATATCCCTCTAGACTGTTAACTAAATCCCAAAAGGCAACATTAAAAAAAGAGAAACAACCGGGGCACAGTAGTATGCTCTCAAGACCTAATAAACAAAAGAGTCATTCAGAAATCAAAGAAAGAAAATTAAAAAAAGAGCCACCAGAAATATTAGATGTCGATTTGCTCTAAGTAAGACTTGACCACAGAACAACAAAACAAAAGGTTTTGAAAATGCTGATCAGCATCCAGACACCAGTTCCATGACAAGCAATAAGTCATCCACTCACTCCTGCAGAAAAAACTAAGCGGGGAACTGATGAATAAACGGTTATACTTGCCTGCCTTGTTAAGGCCTGGACCCAAGAGCCTTGGAATCTGCTTTATTATCGCCTCCGATGCGAGGAAGGCATGGTACTTCTTTGCAAGTTTCTTCACCAGTTTCTTGTTCTTGTTCATTTTCTTTAGTCCCTCAACATCCATGTAGTCCAATCCAATCTTCTCAGCCTGCACAAACCATTATACCAATGAGCATTATGTGGCTCATCCCTTCTCATCAACCATTTTGCAAGTTTAAACGTAAGCAAATATATGGCCTACACTTCTAATGCTCAACAATAAAAGCTGTCAAAATTTGGCCATAGAAAACAAAAGAAACAGTGAACATGTGAGTAATACAGAGATGTATGCATGAGTTACTCATTGCATCGCTAAGAAAATGAACAACACAGAAAGGAATAATAGAGCATAAAGAAATAACCAACTGGACAAATATCTCCACACATCACAAATGTACATATCTATAAATGTATTAGAACAGGTCAAAGCATTTTTTAAGTTATTAATAAATCTACTTTACCTCTTCAACATGCTGAGCATCTCCCAACATGCAGACTTTCATTTTAGGGCGAGGTATATGAGGGAGCTTCACCGAACCGCTGAAACGTTTGTCCTTCTGAGGATCATAGTTTTTCAGACCAATCTGCAGCTCAATGGTTTCAGTAAACTTCCTCTTCTTCTCTCTTGAGTCAGTGACAACTTGGGTGATAGCCTCCCTCAGCACATCACTCTGCAGCTTGCTATAAATAACAAAATTGGGAAGGCAATTCAGTCATTAACAGAACATATAAAAGAACTATACTCAGATTATAGTCACACAAGTTGAACCAAAAAAAATAAAGAAAAGGCAAAATAGTTGCATTAATGACCATTAATTGGCCAACCATTAAGAAACCACAGGCCAGAAAGCATCATTGAAGAAAACAAGAATAACAAAAATAATGACAAGAGTACACCAAAACCAACAAAAGTAAATAGAGGGAGCTATTGATCAATCGATAAATATAGAGGTTTCCAGGATCAATGATCCTGCAAATACTTTGACATCAATGATGACCAATGTAACCTTGATCTCACCCACGATGTTTTCAGCAATCATTGATCCACTGACATCATCAAAAGCTTTACTCCATCAATATGGAGTCACCGCAATGGCGCAATCCAGTGATGGATTCGGCAATTTTGCATAGTTTTCTCATCAGATGTGCTGCTTGACATTAACTGCCCATAAAGTAGTGCCAAGTACACAATTCACTGTCAAGAAAACCATGCATGGGGAAGGGCCACTCAAAAGCCCAATGAGACTAAAAAGGTTAAAAAAACTACCTACTTTATCACCTCGTTTAAGCATGTGCAACTGCAACCAAGGAGCAACCCTTGGGAGTCCTTTGGGCTTTGATCAAGTCTAGATGGGCAGAAAGGCATGAGTTCCTATAGGGGATATGTGATTTATTATGGTGCACATAATTTTCTTACCAGGACTCCAAATGATCAGGATTTGGAGAGGAAACAGCCTCAATAATTGAAAATATGACCCCCTCCCCTTCCCAGAACAAAAAGTCTACAAAGGAAAAGAGAAATTGCAAAAATAGATTGCCAGTGACACTGCTGCGCTGAATGTATATAAATATAGACACATAGGTTTATATACATATATACATGTACATATGTATATTAGCACACGTGCACACATATAAAACAACTTCCTGATTAGAATGCTCCAATTTTACTTTACCATGAGTCCTTGTTTTTTTTTTAACTACATATGATAGGCTTAATTGCACAAAACGACTGGAAACAAGTGGGTACTCTTGTTGGCTTGGTTAAGTTTGCCCCCCAAACTCTCAAGTTTGCCATGAGTGCATCGCATCATACAACTTGAATTCATCCATCAACTATGTATGAAGTTCACTCAGTCCCAATTTGTTGTGCGCAAGTGTTATAGAAACCTCTCCTCATGCAAGCATTGCCATATGCATGGATCCCCTGAGGAGGAGAGGTCCAGATTCAAATAAATTGCAAAAAGAGGTGCATAATTAACAAAAAAAAATATCATTTTTTTATTACTTTAACCCTCCTCTAATGTTTAACTTGTGAAGCGCTCCCATTTCCAACAGGGGAAACGTCACACCTATGTTAGGCAATAGGCATTCCCAAACCACCTAAATGAGTATTCTCACGACAATGAACACCGTCCCTATTCTCTTTCTAAGCCACTAAAAAATGTACATACGTGCTTATCTAGCATGGTTATGAACGTGGCATTAGAAAACAGCCAAACTGGATCAGAACCAGCTGAACTGGATTGGAACCGGCTGGAACCGATCCGATTTCAGTTGGCAGAAAATGGCCAGATGCAACCAGTTATTGGCCAAAAGTGTCCTTGGAACTGGGACCAGAATTGGAGCCGGCCAGGGCCGGTCCAGTTAAAAATGAAGGATGACAAAGACGCGGTGTACATTAGGAGGCTAAAAAAAAGGTTGATACGAACTTTGACAGAGAAACATTGATGAACCTGAAGCATAAACCCATCCAACAAACAATGGCTTCCTTTCTCGAGGAAACACAAAAGCAATATCCGCACGGGGCACTTAATATCGTCAAACAAAATGTAAAGTTGCAACTTCCTATTTAACGCTTCACAATAACCCTAATCCTTCATCAAGTGGCCTGTTAACTCTTTACTGAGTAGATCCCTAAATAAACTAAAAGACTATGAAAAAATAATTCTACCCAAACAATTTGTTCCATAACCCCAAGCACTGGAACAACCCAGCCTCGGATCAGAAACCAACCTCACCCACCCACCTCCACGTCGCCCCTCATTCCCAACACCAAACAAAGAACATATGTCCAACACAACAACATGGAGGGACCATTGGATTTCACAAAATGCCTAACGAACGAAAACCCAGAGAACATCGAAACGCATCCAGCAACACCAACAAGAACAACAAAGAACAAACAGTTTCAAAGCAGAAAAAGGAATAATCCTACCTCATGGCTGCAGCGGTAACACGTTCAAAGCCCTTCTACTTGAACGCGCTTTCCACTCCCTTCAAGAAAAGAACACAATCTTAGCATCAGCAAAAACGGAAATTTCTTACGAGAAGTGATAAAGCCAACCATCCCTAGCCCACAGCAGAGCCAAGATTTGGAACAGAAACAAATCGCATAAATATTCGAAGGCGGAGGTGAAGGGAGGACGTGGAGAGGAGACATAGAGAGAGAGAGAGAGAGAGAGAGAGAAGGGAGGGAGCTCACCAGAGGAGAGAAGGGGTGCGCAGTGGCTTCTGCAGTGCGGCGGGGAGGAATGGAAGACCCCGAAAACCCTAGCTTTTGAGCTATTAGGGCAGCGCCACGCCTCGTGCCCACAAGGGCTTTGCCGGAGATCTGAACCGTCCGCTCCCCAGGCTGTGATGGGATCGTCGGGGGCGGGCCTGGGCCCGTTTTCTGGGGCCCGTATAAATGAGGCAGCAGGAAGTCAGCCCAGTCGGCAACGGTAAGGCCCGCCGAAGGTATTGCCGTATCGGACCTTATCGGGCCTTCCTCTGGTCGCTTTGTTTGGAGTGAGACTTGCTGCACTGTGGGTCACATAGTAAGATAGCGTCGTACATCTAAAAAACTAAATTTATTAGGTCATCTCCAAGATGTCCTACATATCTGTTTAATTCGATCTATGATCGGACAATCTATAAAAAGTCAAAAAATGTTATTAGGTTGGACCTATTGATGGCATTTTTTACTGTTCATATGGGTTCGATTTTTTATTTTTTAGAAACTTTTAGGTCGTCTAATCGTAAATCGGATTGAACAGATAAGTAGGCCATCTTGGGGGTGACTTAAAAATTTAAAAAAAACATGTACAACACCCCCATACAGTACAACAGTGCAACAAGTCCTACTCCTTTATTTGTGGAGAGGCTCTTCTCATATTTGCCCTTTGCCTTTCTCTCTTCTCTCTTTCTCCTTCCCCTGCCTCTATCGTTCTCTCTGTTTTCTCGGTTTTAAGTGGTTTCTAGTGTCCTTTGATAGAGATGAAACCATAATTATGTGCTTAATGGGCATCTTATATTGGCATAGGATTAGTCGTTAGTCTTGTTAATGACTTGGGATCGAATCTGTGTCGACTGAACCCCACAGAGAACGGTGGTAGGATGCTTAGGATCCTAACCCTCTCTCCTTCCTATTTTTCTCCTATTTTCCATAGAGTGTGACCATTGACCATAGCCTTGGAGGAGGAGGGGGTGCACTTTTTCTATCACTACTAATTAAGGATTAAAGGCAACCCCTTTAGGGCTTGCTTGATAACTGAATTGTTTACCCTAGTGTAAGTAATCTAGGATTATTTATACTTGAATAAAAGTTTTTTTCATCTTGATAACTATGTATATGTATTGTTATTCTATCTGAAGTACGCAATTTGAATTTTTTAGTTGAATTACTTATTCTAATTTATTCCAAAGTAAATCATTCCTGCTTGAAGTAAAAAAATCTATTATCTCATTTCTGAGTTTATTCTGATATCAAAGCTGAACTTAGGGAATTTGGCATAAGGAGGCACTTGCATGATATATTGCTTCAACTAGGAGTCAAAGGTTGACCGGGGACACCAAGTGGTTTTGCACGTAAGAAAGGCACCGAGGATTAAAACGGACAAGGAAATAAAGAAAAAAAGCATATTTACAAGAAAAATGGAAACAAAATTCGACATTTGGAATTTATGAAAATATTTTAACTTTTTTTGAAAAAAGGACATTCAATCTTATCTCATGGATACTAAAATCGAGAAAGAGGAAGTGAACTAATTAAGTTTTCTGTGGACAAAAGTTTTTTAGGTTAGCAAATAAGTGACTGTGATATATATTTTCAGGAAAAACTTTTTGTGCAGCCTATTTTACGTGAAAACAAATGAACCTAATGGATGGGAGGAAGGAGGGAAGGCCAACAGGAAAAATTGGATTTGTCTTCTGATTTGATATTTTTAAAAAATATATGAGCCCACTGTGCTGCCATCTGATCACGAACAGTGAACAATAGATACTTGAACAATTGCAATCTACATGGATTGCAATATCTAGAGCATTGCAGCAACTATTTCTCAAATAAAAGTGGAGCAAATTTTATGTTCCATTTTTCACTTAATAAATAGGGAAGCAAGTGGTAATCAGTAAATAATCCATCATATTATCATCCCTCTTTGACACACAAAAGATTGATGTAAATATTTTTATTTTTTCTAGCTATCCATCCATAAGCATCTATAATTTTGCACAAGTAGCAAACATAGCGTTGCATAAATATGACTGTTATTTTTTTGCTACATATATAAATGTTATTTCTTTGTGTTGCGTATATATGTGCGTATATATATATATATATATAGAGAGAGAGAGAGAGAGAGAGAGAGTAGTGTGTAAATGAAATAAATAAAAGATTCCGCTTCTATCATCATGATTGCAACCTTGTATGTGAAAAAAAAAAATAGACGTTGTCTAGTAATAACTTTTTAATCCATATTTAATATATAGATCTGTCTGCTACTGGACACCCAATATTAACTCACATGTCCCACAATATAGAGAAATGCTTATTGTATTTGGAAACCAATTTCATGTTTGCTCCTAACCCTTAAGTAAAAGTTGGTTGAGTAATACCTGCAGCAATATCTAGGATATGATAATCCAGCATGATCACCAAGATTAGACGACAACATAATCATTTTTTTTAAAACTTAAAAGAAGAAATTCTAAACTTGGGGACATCCAAGCTCGTAGTCCATACTGCTTGATTGGTGATCCGACAATAAAAAAATAAAAAAGGGATCATGTAGAGCACGATCCAACTTCGGATCATGCCTAGTGCCATCCCCAATCCCATTGTTGTACACAATACGTGCATACGGATGGGTGGCCGGCACTACTGTCCGATCAAGATTGTATGGCAATGCCTGGAGAATTGTAATCCAATCTAGGTTGCAATGCTCGTGGCATTGCGACAAGTATCACTAAGTTACTCCTAATTTGTTAATGGCATACAACATCGCCATGACTTTTGACTCCATGCCAATTACCAAGATGTTGTGCAAACACATAAATCAGCCTGCTAAGAGCTCCTTAATTCTTGAATCAAGTGAAGGGGCATATCTTTTTAGATATGATGAATTCATGACTTTGTTACCTCTCTACGTACCCCAAGATCATACTTTGCCCCCCATGTTATTTATGATTATGCTTTGTATCAGCTGGCTCCATGGTTTATAGTCTAAACGATCATGAACTATTTATGTTTTAGTTAATTCCATCTCACTTTGCACTTAAACACATTGCACTACGTTGAAGGCTATACTTCCGCTATTGTGATAGAAAATTTAGTGAGGAAATCTTTTGAATTTGAAATGAAGGAGGCCCAAGCCCGCCAAAAGATGGAGGAGCGGGCTGACCGGCCCAAGAGAAAGCCCTGGAGCAATAAAGGGGGAGGGGGACCACTCTCCTTATTTAATCTCACATCAGGTAAGTCAAAAAGACTTCACCTACCTTACTTCTATAAATAAGGGGCCCCTATCAAATAGAAAGGTACTCTATTTTGGCCTTACTCACCTTATTTCGTCCACTCTCTGATTGTTACATGGCACGCTCTTACTCGAGCGTCGGAGGGGCGTCCCAGAAAGCCAACCCCCGGGCATCCCGCTGACGTCTCTGTTGCGTGTGCTGGACATGGCCGCCGAATTGCCCCTAGTCCAGATTGTCTTCAGTGAACCAGTCAAGTCCACCTCGAACTGGTCTTGTGGGCTGCTTGGCGCGTCACTTGCCGCCGTTTATGGGAATTGACGCAGCCATGGCTCATTAGGGTCTTGAAATTAGGAGTCGGACGGGGCAGCACAAGTCGGACGCCACTCACAACGTCCAAACGATCTCGGTCGCCCAAGTAGGAGTCGGAGCAGTCACGGCCGGGGTTAAGTCTTGCAATGAATAAAATTATTATTGTATAAGATAAAGATTATTTAAATGTTCTCGACATTCAAAAATTGCCATAAAATCACAAATGCACAAGATAAAGATTATTTAAATGTTTTCACAAGAAATGACGATGTTTTTAACTCAGAATTCAAAAAAATTGATATAATTGGAAAGAGCACAAAATTATCCATCATTCCATGTAGCTTTGCACATAAAATTATGAGTGTAATGCACAATTTCAATCAATTAATGCTTAAGAATGCATAATTATCAAGACCGTCCTCGACATGACCCACTCAGGATCTCCCCATCAGGTTCGTGCAGTTCTTCTCCCTCGCCCTTTCTCACTTGCGCAAATGAGGGGCTATGGGCGAGCATAACCCATTTATAGGGGGGGGCCTGGATGCGGTTGGGTAGATCGACGGCTCCCGTTGAGGCGCTTGTTCGAGCAGCAGCCACAAGATTGCGACTCTTGTCGCCTGTCTCGACTCTCGCACCCACGCGCAGGAATCTCAAATGGCAGTTCCCACGATGTTTTGATTATGCCGATTGGTCTTCCCGCCAAAATGAACAACATTGCCCCATCACGCCAACAGTCTTCGCACCCAGCCAAGGCGGTCGTCACACGTGGACACGCCGGCTAGATGGGTCGACTTCGAAAATGGCGAGTACCCCTCAGATTCATCTACTGGCTTGTCCTTGTGCCACCCGGCTACAACAGACCGCCCTCTGGCTCAGCTGGTGATCTCGATGCCTTACGAGTCGTTGGTGGGATGCCTCGTCAAACAAAGACATCTTAGCTGGTGAAATTGACTCACACAAAACGAAGAGCCCTTCCTCCCAACAAATACTTTTTTTGCAATAGGTACTCCCACAACTAAGATGGGTAAGATCTGTCCGTCAAGGTCAGCTGAGTATGAGTCATCTAATATGTCCCTGACGATCACACTTCTCAGAGTTTGTGTCCACCCCTCCATTATTCTCAATCAACTACCAATCAGTTCGACATTCACTTGTCGAGAGGCTATCGACGCAGTAGTAGCCCATGCTACAACTGGTCAATCCTAGCTCTACTCCTGAGACGTCGTCGGCAGTATGCCTCAGGAGTAGGGGCCAGTGATGGAGGTAATTCCCACTAAGGGCCCTGCTCATGGTGCTGACTGTGTAGCTGTGCATGAAGGAGACCCAAGTCCCCAAAAGATCAAGGAGGAGCCAAACGGCCGGCCCAACAGAAAGGCCTGGAGCAATAAAGGAGGAGGGGGACCACTCCCCTTATTTAGTCCCACGTTGGGTAAGTCATAAAGGCTTTACCTACCTCACTTCTATAAATAAGGGCCTCCTACCAAATAAAAAGGTACCCTATCTTGGTCTTACTCCTCCTATTTCCTCCAGTCTCTGATTGCCACTTAGCACGCTCTTACTTGAGCCAACCCCTAGGCACCCCACCGCCCTCTCTATTGCATGTGTAGGGTACGGCCCTCGACTCACCCCTGATTCGGACTGTCTTCAGCGAATCGGTTGAGTTCGCCTCGAACAGGTCTCATAGGTCGCTTGGCCCGTCACTTCTCACAAACTTATCTTCGCTTTTCCTATACGAACTATGTCTCTGTTCAAAATATAACATAGTACTTTTGAATCAAATTCTAGTGATACTTTTAAAACAAAGATCATGTTTTTTTTCATAAAAAATAATTAAAATCAAATTGTGATTTTAAGAAACCACTTAGTATGACTATCCCCATGTAAAGATCCTCCCCTTATGGCCATCCCCATGTAAAGGTACTACCCTCAAGTAAGATTGGCTACAAAGTGATATGAAATCGAGTGCAACGTTGCAAACCTACATGCAAGTGAAACGAAAGAGAATCCAAACTATTCATTTTCCGTTGGGGGCTCAAATGGAATAAAAAGCCACGACTCCATGAGAGGAATAAATAGGGGGAAAACGGGGATAGCAACGCAAATGTTATAATCAATTAAACAACGAATTGGCAATGATCAAATGTTTAAGGGTTTTTTAATCTACGTTCCATTGACCAGAAAACATAATTTTAGGTCAAAGGTTAGACATTTTTAAATTTTAGATCCATTCCGTTACTTCCTTCCGTTTGCGAGATTGAAAACCCCAAATTACTCGTATCGATAACTTCTCATTGGATCTATTTGCGATGAAAAATATCTATACTATGCCTATGTATGTCATGAAATTCAAAATTAAACAAAACCTTTAGGTTATTGGTCCAACTCGGACTAAGTCATTTCATATCTCAAATCAACATGTCTGTTTATCTGAACTTATTTCATATGATAGTATAAACATTAAAAAAATTAATAATATGTTATTGTTATATGAAGAAGAGACTTCTGTTGAATGACATGGTAAAATGATATTTGATTTTGCAAGATATACTTAGGTATGCAGTGAACGTAATAGGAAGGACTCGTTTGGTAATTACTGGGAAAATATACTGGACTGAAAGTTAAGTTTTTTATAACTTTGGACTAGAAGTTAGATTTAAAGACTGAGAATTTAATGGATTGGAAGTTAAATTTTAAAGGATTGGAAATTTAACATTTAGTGTTTAAAGGGCATTCTTGTCACTTAACGTTCTTAACGTGAAGTGGAGTTGCATAAACGTTTGGCTTTGGACCGGATGTTAAGAAATTTGTGCTCGGAGGAGTTTGTGTGTTGAACCGTTGGCAGTGGACCGGGAATTAAAAGCACCAGTCATTTTTGGACTGTAGGTTAAATTTTATTTATTATATATATATATATATATATATATTTTTTTTTTCTAGAAGAGAAGAGTAGAAGGGGAAGCTTTCTAGCATAGTACTCATGAGCTTAGGTTGCCAAAGTTACCTTTTAACCTCATCATCACAGGAAGACTCTCTCCAAGCAAGGTTGTAGACTTATCCAGGAGTAGGATACGGATACGGAAACAGGTGTTTCCATTTTTCGATTCCGATAAGGATAGTCTGTTTTCGTTTTCGATTTCGATAAGATCGGAAAGTGTATTATTCGTTTTCGTTTTCGATAAAATTGGAAAGTCTATTTTTCATTTCCGATTTGTTTCTGATTCCGATATCAGAATCATATATTATTTTCGATAATTATTGAAAATTACTGATTTTTTTATTTATTTGTTTAAAACATATAAAATGAAACCTAAATATAACTGATACGTCTTAGTATAGTAGATAATGATTAATTATATTAGATAATAATTAATAAGATTAAAACAATCCTAAGGTTAATATTATTCTTAATAATAAATTTAATAACAATCAGAATCGGAAATCGAAAAGCGGATACGGAAATAGGAGTTTCTATTTCCAATTCCGATAGCTTATCGAAAATATCCGATTTCAATTCCGATAGCTGTCGGACGGATATTTTTTATTGAAAATAGATATTTTTTTTCAGTAACATATCGAAAAATCGGATAATCGGATTTCCGTTGACAGCCCTACCCAGGAGTGTTGCGGTAACCTTCATTAGATCTTTTTGATTTTTTTTGTAAATTTACCCCTGTAAGCTACTGTATTTGTATATATAGCCCCGACTCCGACAAATTATTATGAGTGCCCCTGGAATCTTAAAAGTATTACAGTTATACCCCTTATCAAAAAACCATAAACTCCAACCGAACATATCAGAAAAATTCTGTAAATTCTAATAAAGCTATGGATATATCTGTAAAATTCCAATAAATTAAAGGTATATATGCAAAGTTATAGTGATCTTAAAGGTATATGTACAAAATCTGTATGCCATATTTAGTTAGAGCTGACGACATTTTGACATAAGAGTATAACTATAATCTTTCTAAAAATTTTAAGAGTATTTATAATAAAGATTAATTACATATATAGTCCTGTTACATAGTTAATTACATGCTTGCTTCCCTTATTTTTGCCATATTATTAATAATCTTACTAAATAAAAATGCATTGTAGTTAGCTTCATTGAAGATTCCATTTTCAACGATTACATTTAACGTTTGGACAAAAATGTCCCTACAAAAGGTATTTTTTATGGACACATTTTGCAAAAGAGAGAGAAAGAGAGAGAGAGAGATGGAAAGAGAAAGAAAGACAACTGAGCAAATAATAGGACTATTTTACACATCTTTTTAATTTTGATTAAATGTTAATCAAGATTAAATAAGAATTATTTAACAAAATGTTAAGGGATGGCAACGGCAGTGGCATTTTGCAACTATTTACGTGTAATGAGGTTATTAATAATAGGGTGACAAGAAGAGGGGCAACAGTATAATTAGCTATGCAACAAAATTCTATACGTAATTAACCTTTAGGGACATACATATAAATATAATAGTTTGCAGAGAAATATGTACATGAATCCCCATTTGTTATCATCATCAATTCACAGTTCACAGTTCCTAGGCCTCCAAATCCAAGCATGTTGTTTTCATAATATATTTTGATAGGCGTAATTCTCATGTCTATACTTAACCGGGGGGTGATATATAAAAGGGCCTTTTATAGGTAACCAACCCTCCTGCTGGTAGGGCTTCTTGTGTTCGTTGCTCTTCGCGCTCCACCTCGCCGACCGATCCCCGGCGGCCTCCTTCCCTTCCTCCTCCGGTCCTCCCGTTCCCGTTCCTCGATCGCCGCTGTCCCTGCCGTCTAAGGGGAGGAAATGGGAGACGCGAAGCCGAAGCCCGCGGCCGCTTCGGGCGTGTGGGGGACCGTGAAGCCCTTCGTCAATGGCGGCGCTTCCGGCATGCTCGCCACCTGCGTCATCCAGCCCATCGACATGGTCAAGGTGTTATGTTGTTCTCCAGATTCCTTCCTCTCTTGTCACGTTGTTCTGTTTAGTCCCACCCTTCGTTGCGTTCTTTGCTGGATCTGTCTTAGTTGGTGCGCTGGTTCTGCCGAATTCTCCACGCTGGGCCATTGTTGTGGTTGTAGGAAGACTGTGGTATAATATTCTTTGCGGGGGCTTCTGGGGTTTTGCTGGATTAGTCCAGATGAGGATATGGGATTTTGGCTTTGGAACGGTCTTCTTTCTTGATGCGCTAAACTTTTTCGTTGTGGGTTTGCGACGTCGTTGTGGACACGTTATGTCTAGAGATTGGACGGAGAAAGGTCCTTACTTTACGGTTTATCATCCGTGATGTTGTGAAAAGGGGTTTCCTTTTGATTTTTTTTTTTTGGGATTGTTTTTGACAGAATGTTTCACGTTATGGTGACTATTGGATCAGCCGTTTGATCTGTATTTGTTTGTTTTCCAGGTGAGGATTCAACTGGGCCAGGGATCAGCTTCCCACGTTGCTAAAACCATGGTTGCGCAAGAAGGCTTTGGTTCCTTGTACAAGGTTTGACCTTTTGGGAAGGCTATGTTTGTGTTGTGCCTTTAGGTTGAGTAGCCTTTGTTGTCCTTCTGTCTTCTTTGTAGAGAAGAGTGTAAAAATGCGGCAGTTTTAATCTGTACTTTCCATGGCTGAAGGGGGGATGCCATGTTTTAATGAACTTAGCTAGGTATTTATTGATTAGTAGCTTTGCTTAATTGTGTTCGGCATAATTTTATATTTGAAATGATGATAGTTTGGTCATTTGCTTTACTCTCTTATGTGAAATCCTTATAAATAAAACTGGAAGAAATTGGGATTGGGTTAGCATTACATGGAAAAGAACCATGGAAGGCTGTATTTCATTTTCAATTGTTGGACATATGAAAGGTGTATGAATTTTACGGTGTTACTCCACTTGATTGGGGAAGGAAGGAATTCTTGTGGGGGAAACAATCTCTGCAAGATAATGCAGCCAAAGCCCAAAGGTACTCCAACATGGACAAAACTTCATTGCTGACAACTCCCCTGTCTTCAGCTGGAGCTATTTTTATTTATCTACGTTGTTCACCCCTAATCCCCTACACTCCTGCAAAAACTCACTCTGTCCATCTGATCATGTTTTTAAGTATCGGCCTATACCGATCGATACCTATCGGTCTCGGTGGGGTCCAATACCGATATATATATATATATATATATTTGTGTGTGTGTGTGGGGGGTTTACCTTGATACCGGTCATTTAAATTAAAATAATAATAATAATAAAGTTTTATCAGCCGGTACTGGGTCGAAATGGGTCGGTACTTAAGCCGATATGCTGGATAAATACCAGTACGTATTGATATCAGTACCCACCGGTACCGGTACCGATACCGGTACTGCCATCCTTGCATCTGATTGCATACATGAGATTAGGTGACCTAAAAAGTTATTAACAGGGTTACAGGAAAATTTCCTGTTGTTCAATAATACTTAGGCGGTTACCTAGAAAAAGTCAGCCACCCTCCATAATGCCATGGAATTAGAATTATTTCAGAGTCTCAGACATAGTTTTCATTATGCTGGATGGCCCAAGTTGTTGGCATAGCACATATATCTCGGCACTTGATTGTGTTAACAAAAATTACCCATTTGGGTGAGATGTAGCATTAGGATGGATTCTAATACTGTGTTGCGCGATTCTGGCCCAACTTCTATAGGAATAGTTTAGGGCAGTGTTGGAGCCAGGACATTTTAGAAGGGGGGGGGCAAAGTGAGATAAAGAGTATAGCTTAGCCCATTTCAGCTATTTTAGGTCATTTAGTCGTTCAAAGCAATGATTAAAGAAAACTACAAAAAAACCTAGTTAAACATCCCTAAAGCCCTACCTTATTGGTTCCAAACCCTAACTTCTTTAAGAGTCTATATTTATCCTTGCACTTTTAGAAATTGGACACACATCAAGCACGATATTATTATATCATCCTTTAATTATTTTAGAAGTAATGAAGAAAGAAAATTGTTGTTGGTTCAACACTCCAATGGAACATAAATAAGTGATTTTTTGACAAATTCATGATTTAATCATATTTTTTTATGTCAATGCAATTTGTCGAATAAATAACAATTTGTTCGTCAATTTTCTGTTTAGCAAAAGATGGCGAGACTAGATGTTTTTTAAACAAGAGGGTGGGATATTCCACCGCTTTTCTTTTATTTGGGGGAAGACCCCGAATTGAAATTGCTTGGTTATTTTGCCTTCTGACCGAATATTTGACCCCCCAAATACTCTAGTTGCCAAACAGTATTTTAACAGGGATAACTAAATAACCTCCTATTCTAACCACTTACTTCGTTGTCAAACGGGGCTAAGTAATTTTTTTTAGTTGCTCAACAAGACTGATTTTGAATGTAAAAGTTATATGAAGACACATAGCATATATCCAAAGTGCGAACCTTTTAAATGAGGATGTCAAATGATTATGTGCTATCTATAAAAAGTAGACAAGAATAGGAGCTACATTACATATTAAGGTGATGTTTGGTTAGATGTAAAGTACCATAAAATTCAGTGAATGATGCATTTCTATCTCGATTATATGTCAAATAAAATCCCTAAGAATCTCTTTTGTATTAAAAAAATTCAAATAGAAAAGGAGGAAGCTTTAAGATGCCAGTTTAATTATCTGAAAGTAGTCAATTGTATTTTTTGTAATTTTCTATTGATAATCTATGTGGTCTACAGAACAAGAAGATTAATATTGCATGAGTATGAGCACACTGCAAGAACCTAACGCAATCAACGATCTTGTCATATAAGTTAGACGTCCCTATTTGTGTTAGTGAAGCTTGTTGAAACCTGAGTGACTGCGTCTTTGGTGTTTTTTTTATATTGTTCTAGTGGACAAGATAGAAGAAGTACTGGATGTATTTGAACCTTGGGGACTTCCATTTAGGATCAAGAAGTTGGTTTTGGGGAAGGGAGTAGAATATTTTGAAAAGTGAATATTTTAATTAAGAATTGAAATGGAAGGGTCATAAATTAGAAAGTATCTTATATCTTTCACAAATTGTTTGGGGGGTTAAAAAACTGGTCAAATTTATTAGAAGGAAGAAGGGGGGGGGGAGCTTACGGTGGCAAGGGATACCTAAAGATTCTGAGATTTTAAGGGGGGGCAATCGCCCCCCATTGATCCCCTCCCTCCGCCACTGGTCTAGGGGTATATAGGTTATCTGGTTGTATCTTAAAAACCTTATTCTTTATACTCTTCTTTCCTTGGTTGCATTTATCTTTTACTTTAAAAATGCATTACACAGACAAATGTCTTAAAATCATAATGAAGCCTGTCTGTGTATAAGATACTGGCACGATTTCGTGCTTAACACAGTCTTGGTCGATTGTCTCTGTGACTACTATGTATGTTCTGGTTAGCTTAGGACAACTGCAATTTATGATATCAGACTTTCGCCTTTATCCATCTGAGATGAGTTTCAAGAATGATGATCTAGGGCATGCCTTAGTTCCACCATGTAGTATCTAGAAATTGCCATTGGCTCCTTGCCTCAGATTTTCATGGTCGGGAAATTGGCCACTTATGAAAGTTTCTGGCATGCTAGGGATGATCTCGACCTAGATAATAAATCTTTCATGGATCTGTACTCTCAGAGGTGTCTCTTTATAAGAATGAATGATGATGAAAGCTCCTTAGGGTTGAAAAGAAGAATTAAGGGGGAGGGATCATACTGACCTTATGCCCTGCATCTTTTACAAAACATGTGACCACATAGGCCTTTTTTTAATCAGAATTCTTGTAATCCTACATGTAATGGACACATTAAAAACCACTTTTTTGGTATTTAAACTCTCTTAGGCTTTTGCAAGCGGATCCAAGTTTCATTCTCTGTCCCTCTTTTTTTGGTTTTTCCCTTGTTATCTGAAGCAGATTGGTTTGGTACAGGGATTGTCAGCTGGATTGCTTAGGCAAGCAACCTATACAACGGCACGGCTTGGATCCTTCAGGTGAGGTGTTGGCTTTCTTCTAGCATATTGTTTTCTTGACATATATTTTGTGGTTATGTAAATAGAAAATTTTGACAATAAGCAGATACCTTGGTATCATGCTTTATGGCCTTCTTTTAGCAGTGAACACTCCTGTTACATTTTTCTTGCTGCATTTTTTTTGCAATACAAATGATTGGGAGTGTTTGATCTGGATATAGGATGTTTTGAGTCCAGATAAATTGAGGATTGCATCTAGTGTCAACACGGTGCTACTTTATTTTGGGAGTGCATGTTACTGCAAAACTTGGTTATTCATCTTTGTTCACTTGAAGATTGTGATAATAAAATGAACTGCACCTTGTCTTATGCTTGCAATGTATGATGTCATATTTACATGGTTTTTGGGTGCTTTGTGCATTTTTTGTGCTGACAATTTTCTACGTTTCTACCTTCATCTTCTCCAGTTTATTTGTACTGACGAAGGTGTTTCTGACTTTTTTAAGAATTTCTTTGAAACATGGGTTCCTTTTAAATTATATATCGCATATGTTTTCATAGTGTTTTTAGGTTTATAACCACTTGGTCCTTTAAATGTTTATGTGGTTAATTTGAGTTTATTTTTAGGCTTTCTGCAGTTTGAACCTAATCGTAGTTCTCTGCTGGCTAATGACAACTATACATTTCTTAGGGTGTTGACAAACAAGGCAGTTGAGGCTAATGATGGGAAACCCCTGCCACTTCTTCAGAAGGCATTCATTGGGTTGACAGCTGGAGCAATTGGAGCATCTGTTGGTAGTCCAGCCGATTTGGCTCTTATTCGTATGCAGGCTGATGCAACTTTGCCTGTGGCACAACGCCGAAATTACAAGAATGCATTCCATGCACTCTATCGAATTGTTGCTGATGAAGGCGTTCTGGCACTCTGGAAGGGTGCAGGCCCTACTGTAGTCAGAGCTATGTCATTAAACATGGGCATGCTTGCCTCATATGATCAAAGTGTTGAGTTTTTCAGAGACTCTCTTGGCATGGGAGAATATAGTACAGTAATTGGTAAGGCTCCAGATTTGTGTTTCTTCAGTTTGGCTGGTGGGTTTAGCTGTTGATTCTTTTCATTACTACGTTACTTTAGTAAATTGAGTTCTTTAATGTTCCATTCTTGTTGGTGCAACCTGATCCTTTCACGTATTGATGCTTTGAAGCTGTTTGTCTTTTAATATGTTTCCTGTACTGGGGAAAGCTTTTGATGACTCAGGTTAAGAGCATTGCCTATTAGTGTTCTATATAAAATACTTACGGAAGCTTGAAGTGAGGAACTTATTTGAGCACATCCTGTTTGTGACCTCTTGACTCTCACCCCTGACGATACCTAGGGAAATGAATCATACTTTCCGGACATTGTACACTTTCGATTGAATGCGTATCTGTGCACGTAATATGAATGCCTGTCTTTTTTTTTGATCGGTTATATGAATGCCTGTTATTCTGGTCACAAGTATTAAATTCTATACCAGTGGAGAAATTCTAAAATTCAAAACACTTACTGTATGTAGCGAGTTTTTATCCATAGTGGATGTATATACCTTGCTCTCTGAAATTTAGTGTGCCATCTTGTTCGTTTTTTAAACCTCAAGGCTCAAGTTTAGCCATCTCGTTCTTTTTCTAAATCTCATGTAGGTGTGCCTGCTCACCTTGCACATATGTGTGGGAGCCTTTTTTTTTTTTTCCGGGGGCTGGGGGTTGGTGGGGGAAGATAGGATGAGAGGAGAGGAGGATGAGCTTTACCCTGAATTTGGATTTGATACCAACAGGGAAAAGTCAGATCCTGATGGGAATGATCAACAAGCATCCATCCGGATGGGCTTGTTTGAGACTGGTCAAGTGCTTGACATTTACAACTCTTTCTTTTATTACTTATATGGGCCAAGCGTTTATAGAATACTATGTATAGATAGCTCTAGACAATGCCAAACAGATTTAGGCCGGTTACTGAATTTATTGAATGCTTTGTATTGGAACTTGGTTTAAGCTGCTCTCCCCCTTTCATTCACAGGGGCTAGTGCTGTCTCCGGATTCTTTGCTTCAGCCTGCAGTTTACCATTTGACTATGTGAAAACTCAAATACAGAAGATGCAACCTGATGCCACAGGGAAGTATCCATATACTGGTTCTTTGGACTGCGCAATGAAGACCCTGAAAAGTGGGGGACCTTTGAAGTTTTACACTGGGTTCCCGGTCTATTGCGTTAGGATTGCACCTCATGTCATGGTAAAGCCCAGACATTTAATATGCTTTTGAGAGTTAACTTCGTTCTTCTGATTCTCTTATTTCTTTTGGCTGATTTTATGTGGTATTGTGCAGTTGACATGGATATTCTTGAACCAAATCCAGAAGGTTGAGAAAAATCTGGGCTGGTAGGAGTCCCAAGTTTTCAGTTTTGCCATGGGAGTCGGAATTTAATCACTTCTATACAAGTCAAAATAAGATCCAACATTTTACAACTCTGGCTGAGATTATTTTTTGATGCGCAGTAACCCTTGTTTCATTGCATTTTCGGACCTTAGGTCTCTATTGAGCAAATTCATTAATATGCTTTTGAGAGTCAACTTCGTTCTGCTGATTCTCTTATTTCTTTTGGCTGATTTTATGTGGTATTGTGCAGTTGACATGGATATTCTTGAACCAAATCTTGAAGGTTGAGAAAAATCAGGGCCGGTAGGAGTCCCAAGTTTTCAGTTTTGCCACGGGAGTCGGAATTTAATCACTTCTATACAAGTCAAAATAAGATCCAACATTTTACAACTCCCCTGGCTGAGATTATTTTTTGATGCGCAGTAACCCTTGTTTCATTGCATTTTCGGACCTTAGGTCTCTGTTGAGCAAATTCATTAATTTATTAGATGGCTTTTTTCTTTTTCTTTTTTTTTTTTTGGGGGGGGGGGGATAGGTCTTAGTGTAGGTGATTGCTCGCCTTCAATTTGTTTCACAAACAATATGCACAAAGCTTTTTCTTTGTAAACTTTCTCACGCATCCCCAAAATGGTCGCATTATAATCCCTTCTTTGGTCTCGATGTGTAAAAGCCTGGTTAGTTATGGTGCATCTTTTGAATTTACTCCTATGAGTTTTTGTGCACATGGAATCTATTGCAGTTTCACATATTGTGAAATGTCTAGTTATATTCGATGGTTCTATCAGTATCAATTCTGATGTGGATACTATATTAGATGTGTGCTTATGTTCTATCATTGTTGATATTCATGTGTTAATAAAGTATATTGTCATAATCAATTTAATACAAATATGAATCTATATTAAGAATATTTCTTTTAGAGTTTTAAGGCTTTCTCTCTTCTCTTTCCTCTTTCCCAACACTCCCCCCCCTCTCTTTTGACCACTATCTTTGTATCCATCTCATATTTATTTTAATTTATTATTGTACATCCTAGAAGTATTAGTGTCAAAGTTAATATAAGATGAAAAATAAATACCCCAAACAGACCGGGATACTATATAATCGTTATCAAGGGAATTATATAATTGCCATGTTGGCCATTGCTTGCTCTTGTGAGGATTGCCAAGGTATCGTCTTGTTGTCTCGTGAATGTGGGCCAAGAGAGATCTTCTGGATCTCAATCTCTAGATCAGTGTGCGCGCCCACACACATGGGACATGAATGCATGTGGATGGTATTTTGATCTAGGGAATGAGATTGAGAAGATCTTATCTTGTTAGTCAGGAACTTTGACTTCACTTTATCCTTGATCTAATCTTTGGTTGCGGTGGTGGGCCCTTCTTTTGCATGCACAAGGCTTAGGCGAAGGAGTTGTAGATCATCACATGCATCCTCCCTCAAGCAGTTACGAAGTTTTTAATGTGGAAGTGAGATCTTTTGAACCCCATTCTTTAACTTAGAGTGCCTTTCACACATGGAACCATTCTCTAAATTAGAGTGCCTTTCTCACATGGAACCAGAAGTGAAACAATTATTTCACTAAAAGTAGATGTGATATTAGATTTATCCCTTGTCTACTGTCTATACGAGCAGAGACACACTCTAGTCTACAGAATGAGGTCCAGAATATTTCATCTCTTTGATGTGCCCATGCAGCGGCCTCCTCATCCTGTCCAAGCTGCTTAGGAAGCAGCAATGCCCGGCCCCTCAGGCACCTGCCTGTGATCCCAAGTACAAGAAGATCGAGTATCAATTATTGGCTGGCTATAAGCCACATCTGCCGGCCGGAACCTCTGGTCCATCAGCAAGAACATCAGCAGAGTCACAGTCAAAGTTCACTGGCAAGCAGCCGAGCAGGTCTACAACTAGTAAGAGGCTGGACGATGCTGGCATCCCCTAGAACTTGCTGTGCGAGGCTGGGTTTGTGGACCATAAGGCTCAGGTTCGTGTATATGCTGATGTTTGTGTGGATTCATTGTCGTCACATTCACATTAATCTTGCTCAACTGTCATGTCGCTATGAGTCCGCTTGATATCATGTAGAGAGTATTAAATCTAATGGATTTTTCAAATCATGATGTGAACGCTAAAATCCAGATCTAAACACATTCAACGAGTCTATTTCTTGATTCTATGAAGTTTTCGAATCATCGAATTAGGGGTGTCAATCGGACGGACCAGCCCATGGCCTAGCCCAAAATTCAGCCCATATTACAGTAAATTGGGTTGACCCAAATTCTATAAACCGGGTTGGATTGAATTTGGGTTGATATTAGTTAAACCTAGGTTGGGTTGGGCTAAAAACTGGCTAGCCTAGTTTGATCCGTTGATTTTTACATTAATTTATACAAAAAGTAAAACATTTTCAACAAATTATCTATAAACAGGGCCAGGCCAGTCCAACCCACTCATTGTTAAATTGGGACTAAATTTGAGTTAGACTTGGACTGAATTTGCACTAGGCTGAAATTGAGCTGGATTATTTTAAATTTAGATTAGATCTAAATTATCACATAATCCAGTCCAGCTTGTCCAAATTACATCCCTACATGGAATAATTCAAAATTATTTAAAAGAAATTGTACATGTAACGGATTTAACGTTGTACCAAACACACCCAATATGTGTTGACGGTGACCAAGCCCATCCATTCATCTCACTGCTGTTTTCCACCCCATTCTCTTTGCCTCCACAATTGTTTTAAAAATTGTTATCATCTGGAAATAATGACTGATTCCCTGGGGAAGTTTATCATCGTAATTTACAGATTATGGATTTAAATTCAAAAGCTCCGCCTTTGCAAAAGGAAAAGATGATACTGTGTATGATTGACCTCTCCAATTTATGTGGTAGCAGAAACCTCTGGGAACTGGGCGAATTTTTTTTTTTAGGAAGAGATTAGATGGACATTTTAAGGCTGAATTTCATTTAAAAGATATTTATAAAAGAAGGATGAGAACAGGGTTGGGATCTTTCCCCACAAACCTTAGGAAAACTCAGAGGGAAATTCTTATATGATATTTTTAAATAAAATTATAGAATTGCCACTTGTGCATAAGCTTTTGCTTGTATAATCCCGTTACATGAAAATAGCTTCAAATTCGCCTCGGCATAATAAACATGATATTTTCTTAACTTAACCATGTCTATCTTAATTGTTGCCATTATACAACACAACTGAATTTATTAGTAGTTCTCTATCTCCTCTTCTTTTCTCCACGTACGAATAGAATATGCATGAAATATCCTAATAAATAGCAAATGACATTAAACTAGGTGAGCAAATTGAAGTTATCTTTGTAATGTACTACGGTCTTATAAGCAAATATATTTTATGGAAATAATCATTCTACACTTTTTCCTATAACAGACATAATTATGCAAAAATCTCTATCTCATCGTAATAACTAAGGATGTAAGTGGTACCCAAAAATCTATTTATCCGTATGCTTCTAAAGTTTAAAGGTCATAAAAAGATATAATTTAAAAGATAAAGATAAGGATATTATTTGCATCCGAATAATTTATAATAAAGATGAGGTTATATCTTCTTCCGAGTCCACTTATTCAAACATCGATCTGTCTGTTTTCTTTAACTCATCTTAGCTATTGATCATAGCTTATTTAAAACTCTCATTTATAATTGAAATCTCATATACTTGTATAATTTACATGTCTTATTACCCGCAACATTATTGTAACCCCTTCTCTCCCTCGTTCACTAATTTGCAAGCTTCATTTTAACATGTCACGTGATCTACAAGTAAATTTGTAAGAACTACTTAGAAGGAATTTATACATACATATGTATATATATATATTGAAAATAGGATTTCCTTGTTTCCTCTAGAAACAATAGAAGATTAAGTTTACGTATGCACGTAGTATTATTTGATAATTTAACCTTTATGTATTTGTTCGTATAATTTTAAAGAACAAGGATAAAGATAAAGATACACATATTGTTTAAAAGATAAGCATAAAGAGAGACACTATTCGACCCCAATATGTATCTTTTTATGGCCCTAGTAATAACGTTATAATTTAAGTTACAACATATGTAAAAATCCCTTCAAAGATGGAGGTCGATACATGCAAGGTCTTCTGTAGGAAGGAATGTTATTATAGGTGTAACTACATTTATAGAAGCCGTTAGATCACTGATTTGTATTTTGAATGAATTAAAACCTAAAAACAATCTAAATACATTTAGCTATCTTAAAATTAATTTGATAAAAAGATCAAGAGCATGTCGAGGTAACTTACCATGCTTTTTAAGACATCAATAATCTTTCCCTCTTACAACATGCCAACCATCTAATCATTAGGTGGAATTATCTCAATTAGATTAACTTTTGATATCACAGTTTATTGACTTACCTTCTATCTTATCCCAGACTCGTATCAGACCCAATAAGGTTGATGGGTAAACAGGTCTAATCTTGAGTCTACATCTTAAATTCTTTGAGTAACACTTGCCGCAATGCCTCCTCCAATCGCAATGAGGGCATTGCAATGGGTAAAAGATTTTTTTAATTTTTTTTAAGTTGCCCCGAAGTCCTCTACAGTGTAACGCCTGATCGAACGACCCAAAAAATATATAAAATAAAAAATCGTTATTGGGTTTAACCTATTAAGGGATATTTTTCACTGTTCGTTGAGTCAATTTTTGATTTTTTTTGGACTGTCCGATTGAGCATGACACTATGTGACTGGATGGGAGACCTCGGGGCCGACCTAAAAAAATTTGATTTTTTTTTTCTTTTACCCACTGCAATGTCCCCATTGCGATTGGAAGGGGCATTGCAGCAAGTATTACTCAAATTCTTCATATGGATAAATGCCTTAAAAGAAAGAATCTATTTTACCTTAAACTATAATAAATACTTGACTAATGGGTTTAATTTTAGGGCCAGATTCCCAAAATTTGATTTTAAGCTTATGTAAAAGATACGACGACATGGTTACCATGGGGCAACAGATGTACCTGTAACGGTCTAAATGGGCCTCTTAACGAATCTAGATCCGTTTTGACGGCCCTGGTCGGGTCCATTTCGGAACTTGGCCAATTATTGGTGGCTCCGTCGGGAACGCGCCGGCGCGATGCGAAGCCCATCTTGGTAGGCCATCGCGCCCATCGTTTTCCCACTAAAAATAACGCGTCCCCACTTGGTCAATTCCTTCTCTTGTCCATGGTGCAATGCGCCCAATTACTTAAGAGCCAAGTACCTCTTCATTTGTATTTTGATAATCATATAGTAGCTATTTAATGCCCATTTTTAAGGTTGACAAATTTAACATACAGAAGATAGATGCAAATTCTAAGTTAGCAAGTTCAATAAGCAATGAATCAGGTAGTAGCATTTTCAACACTTGTTATCTAATAATATTAAATGAATATTGATTTATCTATTTTATTTAGAAGATCCAACTTAAAACTAATTGGCAAGAAATGGAGAGCATTATTTTCTTATGGGCTCATAGTTTATCCACACACAATTGATATGAGAATTGATATCTCTCATTACGTCTGAGGGGGTTAGACAAGCCCAATTCGATATTACATTAGATTTTCTTTTAAAAAGCTTAAGATCAATTTGACTATGAACGTGGAGACCTACTCTTGTATGCACTTACCACACATTCATACGTAGTCATCGGCAGGGACACAACACTCCTCCCTTGTGTCCAACCCAGTCCCAACATGATAGAAAATTCGGTACATGAAATATAAAAGACAAGAAACCAAAGTATTATTGTTTTAAAACTTATCAACTTCGAAACCGACAAAAGAAAAATTCGCAATTTTAAAAGACTTTTAATGTCGCTTCTAGTTTTTGAGCCAAAAATCAGAATCAGATTTAAAGAATGTTTTATGGGTCAGTGACTTTAAAACCTATCAATTTACGATGCTTTAAATGTTAAAATTAAAAAATAGTTTTAAATATTATAATTTTCTGATAATTATCAGATAAAAGGTGTCCTGGCCTCCTGAGCAGTTAAAAAAAACTCGGCACACTGCGCCACGGCGCAAACATCTCAACCCTTGGCAAGGGAGCTTAAAAAGTGCGAGAAAATCTCCAAATCTCGTCCTCCCCACCCAAGCAAACCAGGCGAAGACGAAGACGAACGAAGAAGACGAAGAAGAGGAGGATCCAAATCGCCATAGCAAGCGGAGGAGCCGGCGGCGGCGGCGGCGCCGGAGGGAGAGAGGAGAGGAGAGGGTGGGGGGCGGCGGAGATGGTGTTCAACAGCGCGTGGGTGGCGGCGGTGGCGACGCTCTCGGCGGACCTCTGCCAGTACGTGGCCTGCAACCCCGAGCGGCTCCCCGGCGACGAGGTCCTCCGCCTTCTCTGCTGCCTCCCCCTTCACCACCTCGGCCGCCTCGCGCTCCGCCTCTTCTCCTTCTTCTGCTTTCCCGTCGTCGCCTTCCCGGCCTCCCCCGCCGCCCGCTTCCGCCACCGGTACCCCTGGTCGCCCCCCTCTTCGTCGTCCTCCTCCTCCGACGACTCCGAAAACTCTGATGGATACGACTCCCACTCCGACTGAGGATCGCGGGAGAAGAACATTGAGCCGGCCGATCGGGACTTCCTTTCGGTGTACAATTCTACCGTTCCGTCTAATCCGCCCCACCTCCCCGCGTTGGTTTTGGCGACGGGAGCGCGCGATCCGTTCTTCTTCGTGTAATGTGAGGATTTGGGGTCCCGGTGGCAGTGGTGGAACCCATTATTTTGTGAATTTGTTGTATCATTCCTTCGATTCTGGTGGATCATCTTTGTTCCTCTATTTTTAGTTCGTGTTGTGGAGTATTCTTGTGCTTTGATCTTATGTAGCGCTTTTCTTCCGTTCACAATGCCCATGGGCCAATAGGTCTATTGTCTAGATAGTGCCAGACATTCTCTTTAATGGCTGTCAGCTGTGAAACATGTGGAAAGGCGGAAGCTTGTTGCAAAAATTTGAACGTTGAAGAAGGGATCCGAGAGAAGCGGCACAATCTGTAGTGGTGTTCCCTTTCGATAAAAATGGAAAATTCTGTGCTCCTTGAAATATGTGTTATGGTTGGGCCTGACATGTTCTACTAAATAACTTGCCTTCCAGGGCTAATCTACCTGATTCAGAATCATCTTGATTGCATTTATGAGTCACCTTCTAGTCAAATTTTATCACAATGCAGTTCTTTGCTAGTAGTAGTCATTTCCAAGCTGCCTTTAGTTCGATATGATGATTGATATATAAGCTTGTCCATTATCTGTAAGCGGCCACCATCAAATCATTTTTCTAGTTTCTTAGGAATGGGCCACAAGAACCTAAAAATGGTCATTGAGGACACCACCAAAGTCAACCATGATGTAATCTTTGGGAGGGAGCTACCATCTAATCCATCTTTGTTCATGTTCCTGGATATCTGATTGAACTTCCCACCTTCAAATACTAGCACTGTTAGTAGAGGAGTGAGTGGTGCAATTTGAAGGCTGCAAACCTAAGCTAGCTGGGGTGCTTGCTCTTTCCAAAATAAACCTTCTTCTTTAATTCGCTTTCCCTTGAACAACATGTTGTTTCTACCTAAGCATATCTCATAGAGTAGTATATAAGTAAAAGAGATGATGAAGACGGACACAATGTTCTTTAGATCTGTTGTAGCCAGTATCTGGTCAAATTTTTGGATATTTTTGCACTCTAACAAGATAAGTATGTGGAGGTTCTTTGCCAAAGTGGAGAGAGACATCTGATAAATAGATGCAAGTCAGTTTCATCTGTTCCCTTACATATTGGTCACTGAGAAGATGTACTTGGCATGAATTTATTAAGTTTGGCTGCTAGGTGAAGTCTTCTAGACATAAGACTCCAGGTGAAGGATAAGGATTTGATTCTCATTATACAAGGAAGCTTCCAAATAACCTTCCAAAATCTCTGTTGAGACGAGGATGGGAGACAAACATCATAAACCTCTTTAGAAGATACCTTATCCGAAGTGGAGTGTCTCCAGCTAGGTTTATCCTAAATGAGCTGTGAAGGGTGTGTAGGGAGGGTGAACCTATGTAGGTGAATGGGAAATATCATTTTTATGAAATTGGTTTTCTATTGGCCATCTTTGTCGATGAGATCATTAACAGTGGTATGTTTATTTAGCATATGTTTGGTGCAACTTCTTATTGGAAGAATTTTTGGACCTGCATATTTTATATCTTAATTATGTTGACGGGAGGATATTGGGCTTTGGAAGTCATTTATACAGTTTTTTGTATTCCTAGATTGTTGGGGGCTGATAGGATTATGGGGAAGTGATTTACTAGTGTGCCTGTACAGAATTTTTGTACCCACTCCTACCCAATACTTTTCTGGTCAAAATTGGAAACCAAAAGTGGCTTCCAAATAGAAGTTTTTTTGAACATGCCCTTAGTGATAATAAAGGGTAAGTAAGTCATTCTGCCACTTCTCATATGTTGTCACCAATGCCTTTTTCTTTAATATAAAATTATCCATTTTATTTAGCACCTTGTTTCACTGTCTTTCGCTCTCCTTTGTTATTTTTATGCTTCTTTGTGATGTGAATCCTCCGTTAACTGTGCTGGAGTCAAGTGAAGTATCTGGCAACTTTGTTTGCAAATCATTTTACTGCCCTTTTTTGCTTGTTGATTTTATAAGCTTTCACAGTTTTTATAAGATCAAAAATTTCCAATTTATCACATGGAGTGCTTTATGAAGGGTGGACCTAGGAGCAACGGTAAAGTTGCCCCATTGTGGCTTGGAGGTCACGGGTTGAATCCAAGGAAACAGTCTCTCTACTTTGCAAGGGTAAGGCTAGGTACATCGAACCTTCCCCAGAACCCGCAATGGTGGGAGCCTTGTGCACTGGGTATGCCCTTTTATGCCTTATGCTTTGTTCATTTTTTTAAACATTTCAAGAAAACCTACATCTTATGTAGTTTAACTTTGTTTTCTGTGCATTTATGAAACTTGAAGTTATCAAATTCACCTTTGATTTAACTAAACTATTCACTAACCCGATTAGTTCCTAAGGTCTTTCTGATGGATAACAAAGAAATGTATAGCTATTCCAAAGTGTAGTAATCACAATTTGTTGAAATGTAACTACAATTGGCAAAAGTTTCTCAGAAAATTTTCCCTTTTCCCTTTTGATAGGCATAACTAAATTCATTAGCATTTATATCTATCAAATTGTGGTTTGTAAGGATGCAGTGCTTCATAGTTATAACTAAACCATAGAAGTTTCCATCTTAACAGTCTTGGGTCTAAACAGGCCACCGTTAGAGAACCAACTATTTGAGAAATTTCTTGTGACCAACTGACGAAAGATCAAACCTTATAAATAGTTCTAGTCTTCTAACATGAAGTTAATTTGACAGCAAGAAAAGTCTACTGTCCAACTAGAAAAAATCTGGATACATATGTGTGTAATCTTTTTTCTGGTCAGACTAGGTAGAATACAATATGAAGGTTTCCTAAAGTGTGGGTACACCCTTTTATGACAACTGGACTTTGTTTTATGGCGCATATACATCAGTAATTTGGATCAAGGTCTGGAAACCTGGAGATCCAAGCATCCAATAGGATTGTGAGAGCTTTCACGTAGGAGGCAATAATCTCAGTGAGATTTGGTGGCTGTTCTCCACAAAATGGAATGTTATGGTCAACCTTAGAGCACCAAAAACTTTTTTAAAGTTGGGAGAGACTATAGAGGTGAGAAGATGAGTTTTCCAAGAAAAGGGTGAACTTCTTAGATCTGGAGTTACCGATAATTATGCTGCTGCTGAAGACATCAGAGGGGGTCTATAGGAGGCTGCAAGTCAGAATACTATGCATGTATGGGTAACAACAAAGAGGAACCTACCCTCCACAAGTGGGAAGCCTTACTTTAGTGATGCTCTGAGATAGAGAGATTCTATGCGTTCTAGCGTTAGCCTATTTGATGTGTATTATTGATGCTAAGCATGTTCCAATGAAGATCTATGGAATGTTTGCATATTCTGCTATGCCATTAACACAGTCTGCCACCTTTGAAATTAGATATAGGGTGATTGTCTTCATGCTTAGTGCTAACGCCTAGCCATAACAAGCTAGGGGATGTTGAGACACATGCTATAATTGTGTATAGATGACATTGGATAGATATGAGCAAGAATGAAGTGTCAGTACGTAAATTGGTGTGCCCATTCAATGCCAACTAGTTTAAGATGCATGCTGGATGCCTAATATGGTATCCAACCTGTCCATGGTCATTGGTTTGTTATTCAATAGCAGACAGTGATTAATCTATGAAAAGTGTTGACTGAAGTATAATGTGGTCAAGTAATAACCGCTTCTGGACCCCTTCTGGATGCTAGTCCAGTATAGTGCTTTGGATGTCACAAATTCCTTTAATCTACTCCAGTCTGCAGCAGAGTTGCTCCTGAGCAAGCAGCTGAGTTCAGTCCTTTGAAACAAATATTTGCTAATTCAAAATAAATATTATTTAGATATCTTGATTCATCTCATCCAAATGTCAAAGCGCTAGAAGTTTGATGATACTAGCCTGGGTGTGAGGAACAAGGAATTCCGGATCGGATCGGGTCCCCGAATCGGGACCCGCCGATCCCGATCCGACTCGGATCGGATCGGCCGAGTCGGCCAATCCAGATGAAGTCTGGCCAGTCCGACTCGGCCAGAATAAAAAATAATAAAAAATTAAAAAAAATCAGAAAAAATCAGAAAAAAATAAAAATAAAATCAGAAAAAATTACATACATATTATTCAATTGATGTACAATAAGAATGAATGCAATGCATGTACATCCATAAAAAACCCTAAACCCTAAAACCCTAAAACCCTAAAACCCTAAACCCTAAAATCCTAAAACCCTAAATCCTAAACCCTAAACCCTAAAACCCTAAACCCTAAACCCTAAACCCTAAACCCTAAACCCTTAACCCTTAACCCTTAACCCTTAACCCTTAAACCCTTAAACCCTAAAACCCTAAAACCCTAAAACCTAAACCCTAAACCCTAAACCCTTAACCCTTAACCCTTAACCCTAAAACCTAAACCCTAAACCCTAAACCCTTAACCCTTAACCCTAAAACCCTAAAACCTAAACCCTAAACCCTAAACCCTTAAACCTTAAGGGGGGGACCGAAATCGGCCCGAACCGGACCAGATCGGGTCCGGACCGGCCGATCTGGCCGGTCCGGCCCCGATCTGGTCCGGTTCGGGCCGATTTCGGCCGTTTTTTTTTTTTTTCAAATCGGTGGGGGGGAACAGTGAAATCCCCCCCGAATCGGATTGGAACCCGCCGATCCCGATCCGAATCGGCCGATTCGGATCGGAATCGGCCGATTCCGCAATCCATGGGACTGAGGAATGCTTGTCCTGCATGACTGGTTACTTATAAGTGAGATGTGTTTTCTATAAAACAAATTGGTGTTTTTCATTCAATGCTCTCATAAATGGGTATCCTCACTCAGCAGAGTGAGTGTACTAAACAGTATGAATCCAGTGACCAGATGGGACATGAGCAAAATCTTCGTAGGAAGTGCCATAATGATTAAAGGCACAGTGAATCCAAAACCCGAGGCTGAATGTCAGCAAGCAGCAAGTTTAGTCTAGCGGCAAGCTAGGAGGCACAGGCAACAAAACATCAGGAGACATTGTGGAGAAATGAACATCCATGGATGTGTGTACAGGATATGCCAATTCTGCCATCAAAGGAAAACATTAAGGTTGTCGATGAAGCTGTGCTCCCACAGTGTGTCATGATGGGAGCTCGATCAAAGTGCTGTTGGAAGTGAAGGGAAAATAGTTCTGACAATCTGGTAGGACTAGGATCAATAAAGGAAGGCTTATAAGTTTCAAGATGGATATTTTAACATGCTGTAAGAGCCAGCCTATACGTGTTACTCATCCGCACTATACAGAACAATTCTCCAGCAACTTAGCCTTTGCCCGAATACAAACTTTGCCATGCCTAGGGCACAATGCACCTAACTCAGATGTGCAAGGGATATGTGACTGAATAGGAAAGAAGCATTCAAATAGATGAATTTGGCTCTCCACTCGATGCCAGTTTGATTCCAAAATAGATACCCTGACATACTATACTCCTAAATTCATCCAAAATGTTCCCATGGATTATGCTCTCAGTGTGGTAAGGTTGGATGGAATCAGGCCTCAAAGTTATTTGTTTGAGAGACGTGTTCTGGAAGAAAAGGTGTTCGAAAACTTTCAGCAGAACCAGCTTATGTCACCTCTAAAAGGCACTTGGTAAAGGAAAAGAGGCACCGGTAGAACTCCAGGATATTTCCCCAGTATAAAAGATACGTTTTCACTTCTTCTCTAGCACTCTTTTTAGCTTGGTGCTCTCTTTGCCTGAGATGCTCCAAACTCCATGAATTTTGGCTTCAACCACCGCTGGCATTCCAAGAAATTGTACTCTTAAATATGGGTGCAACTTGGGCCGTCCAGCCATGATCAACTCAATCCTGCCAAATTTGGGGCTAGCCTGGCCAGCCATAGTTCACCATTTCAAATTCAGGCCGGGCTTCCACTGATTATGATTGGACTAGACTTCAGTTGATGCCAGTGCAACCCGTGGCATGATCCAACCTGCCCAAGTTTCTTCGATATTCTAAACCATGATTAGAAGGAATGGAGTGATTGATTCCCAATGAGAGCTATGAGAAAATAGAGTAGTGTGTGCACAAGATCATACCCTAGATAAGCCTGTTCTTATGCAGTGTTGCATGGGTCTGAGTGTTGGCATAACGACGGTTAACTATTTCTGGTTTTGAGGGAAGATAGAGGCAGCTGACAGTGCAAAGCTAAGGAGAGTTTTGGAACTCTTTGTTGCTCCTGCTTTCAATTGGTCTGAACAATATATAAACTTCCTTTTGCTTATTTCAGATAAAAGACATCTTGATCATTTGACCATCGTGACCATGTATATGAGCTTTTCTTTCAGATAAGTATAAATTTTGATGCCAGTTTTATCTTGCAGGATTAAAATAAATCTCCCTATTGTTTCTGTGCAAGAGAAGTTCTTTGTTTGTGATTTGCAAATTGATTCTTTTCTTCAGGGTGTGTTATCAGCTTCCCCAGAAGCCATGTTTGGTCAAACATCTTGTTGGCTGCAAGCTAGCATAGGTGTAGCTTGGCTCTGGGGCATATTTGGGAGCCTTCAAAACACAAGGTCCAAGGACTTGGCTATGTATAAGCCCCCTTCTATTTTATATATATATATATATATATATATATATATATATATATATATATATATATATATATACACACACACACTTTAACCATCATCTTGAAACTCTATGCACTTTTTTTTTTGGCAATTCTTTCTCCACAATTGTGTCAAGTATTGGATTCATGTCATGGGAGCAAATTCCTCCAAGCAGATGTATTTGATCAGATAATATGCTTTGTTTAGTCTTAGTTGTGCAAAGAACAACAAATTCACCATGCATATGTGATCATTATTTTAAGTATCTGTATGCATTTCAATAACTCTGTTCAATCATATAAGTCGAATGTCTTGTCAAAGATTGTCTCTGAAAAGTATCATTCTGTTATTTTTCAGTTCATGTTTACATATTTTTCTGACATTTATGGGTCCCAAAAATATACTTGCATGCAAGACATGTTAAGTAGGAGGAATCCATGCGACACATCCAGGTGCATTCATGAAAATGCTAACCATTTTGGCCTTTTCCCTTTCCTTTACTCAAGATATTTAAGATACTAAAAGTTAGCTGTTGCTCTGGCACTCATTTATCATTGTTGGGAGTCTTAGCTTTCTTTCAAATAATCAAGGCCTTTGCTACCATCAAGACATTATAACATTAACTCCTAGAAGTGAACTGATGTTTTTTATTTGATTCATTTGTATAGTGGGAATTTGGATCTGATTGTGAACCCAAATTTGTTCCTAGAACTTCTAGTTTTAGATCACAGAATGAATAAGCATGCTAAGCTTGCTAAAAGAATATCTGTAGTTTCTGCACCTGCTGGACCTAGCACCTTATTGAAAACTGCTATAAAAACACATCTTGTTTTTTTCCTGCACTTTTCCTGAAACTGCCTGGAATGCTTGCCATGCAATCAGAAAAATGGGGAGCAAGATTCAAAATACATTCATACTGGCAGTGAATTAATAATGGAAAGAAAACAACAAATTTAGTGCACGCCCTAGAACAATACACAATCAACCATTTGCTTCAGCCAACATGACTGTAGGTGTCACAATAGGCATATTACTCCATGGATCTGTGGTTGGTCTCCATGTTATAGCCCTACGGTTGTCCTGACAATAGTCTTGTACATGTGCCCTAACATGGTTTACGGAGCAATAGACGTCACATTAAAACCAGTAATGCCCTATGGAACTACATGCCTACAGATGTTAGAGAGCTTCTCTGTTACACAGCAAAGTTTGCTGCTTCAGGACATACAAGTCTAGCAAATATAGGGTATGGTGATTCTCATAGATTGTGAACTCCAACTTTTTATTGCTTTGGGCTTACTTACTGAACAGTTCATTTAGTGTGGGCATGAGGAATGGCATCAACCAGGAGGCCTTTTATGGTAAGCCTGCACCAGTTCTAGTAGGCTGATAAAACTGAAACCCACATTAGCAGGTAAACAGTGAGAAATCCAAAAGTCTTTGTATGTAAAAATAGTAAGAAATTATGGATAAATGTTATAAAAGGACATCCAGCATCGGACGCATTCACTGGCATTGACGAATCCGGTTGCCTAAATCAAAATTTCACAGGATCTGACTATTTAGCCACATCAGCATTCCTGACAGGCAGGTAAAATTCCAGCCAGCATATCACCGGACTCCTTGAGAGCTAGCAAGATTGCATGGCAGTTGCAAAGTAAAGATGTGGATTGCTTCAGGTATACTAACGTCGACAAAGTGAAGATGTAAAGATCGTTTTTACTATAATATGATGCCATCCTATGTTTCATTTCTCATACTTGTATCTTAGATTAGACTTGTAATTCTCACCTTTTAGTTCTCAGTGGTATTTCAGGCAATCAGGCATGCTTTCCTGCTTAAAATTTTGAGAATTGCCCACATATGCTATTGAAAGAGAGAGCTTTGGTTGTTTATGCCCGCATATGGCCTTAGGAATGATGCTAAAAATCATTCAATGTCCAATGGTATACTGCCGAGAAGTCCTTTCCTCTGGCCCTTTCACCACAGACTTAGGCACGTTCCTGTTCTCAAATTAGGCCATGTTAAGCATAGTTTGTTACATTGTACAGGTCAGAGCCAAATTGGACAACTTATTTTTAAAATAAATTAAGATTGAATATTTTCACATGAATTACTAAGCATGTTTAAGTTCGAGTTTAAACGGGTCAGATAAAAAATGAGCTCTTAACCCGCTTGTTAGTCATTACCTCATAGAAGTAGCATAAATTACCACCCATATTAGTCATTACCTCATAGAAGTGTTATAATGAGATTGTAGATGACAATACACACCATAGAATCAGCATTTCTTTACATAATGGAGAACATTACATGGTGGTGGGTCTTGTTAAGCAACTTTAATTGCACAGGATAACAATTATTGTCCTTTGCCCTGGTGGATTGCTAGCAAGAATCTATTGATCCCACAGTCATGGCTTGTGAAAGCAATGGGTCACTTGCCCTCGTGGTGACACAGTTTGCATCTTCGTCCCAAATGGGTTTCAAGGTGCTAACACGTTTCATTTTACTTTTTATCTTTATTTGAAAGAGAATGAGATAGGCTGCACATAACTCTACTTTTAAAATTTTCAAATCTTATGCCTATTTTCAAGTTTTTTTGAGAATAATGCTAAGGGGAAAAAGCAAGGATAAACTTTTAGTAAGAACCGTTTATCCTTTTTTTTTCTTTTCAAAACTTTCTGAATAAACTCTTCGCACATATATACTCTCTACTCATTATTGTTGACTTACTGATAAGATATTACCAAACATTTTTCATTCACAAATCTATCTTTATTCTTAGTATCTATCTGCACCCTCTGATTAATATTAAATAAAAATTAAGTTATTGGTCAAAGATGAATCATAGTTATTCATCATTCATGTTATCTTGATGGCAGACATGGGCTGAAAGGTAGAGAGAAAAGGCCACCTTATTATATGATGAAGTGCAACTGGTGTTAAAACTCTCTAAACAGTTTTCCCTCTACTACTTGTCCTTGTACATGACCTCTAAAAGGTAATGAAAAGCCTTCAAAACCTAGAAGTGTCAGAACTTGTCTTTAATATGGAAAAGACTTGCCAATCAGAATGGCGGGATTACAATATGTGTGATTTGAGTCATCAGATCGTATACAAGCATGATTCTTTTTTTTATTTACCGTTGTCTAATCCATAGTTTGCTGATTAGATGCGACTCAGTACAACTCGTATCAATTTTTGAAGTTTAAGAGTCCTACTGAGTCAGACTGATGAGTCCTTATAAGCCCGAGTCGATTTTAAGAAAGATCGAAATGTACCAATCTAAGGGGACAATCAACTTCAGTATGATCAAAAATCAGACAGCTCAAGCGTTGGGCTCAAGTGGTTCAAATGGTCTTAGGGATATTTGACTAATCACTGGGAGTATGTTTAACTGATTATCAAGGCTAGGCAATGAAAATTCTGATAAACTGACCCGATCTTTTTTTTTTCTTTTTTTTCCGAACAGATAGTCTCGTGGTAATTGGGGAGGAGAATTTCTACTGAGAGGAAGGGGGCCGGGTTTGAATCTTGGCACATACATTAGAATAGAATCGCATGGAGAAAAGTGGCATCCATGACGACGCACGGAATTGAACCCGCAACCATCCCACATGAAGGCGGGGAGGATGAGCCCGCTACACCACTGCATATGGCTCAACTGACCCGATCCTGACTTAAGCCGAATATAGCTCGAGCTACTTCAACTCATCTCTAAGCATAACAATACATGCTTTAGCCAACTGATTCCATGTGATCTCATAGTCTTCAAAGATATTCTGAGTTTTATTATAGTCTTGTCGAGTCGAGGTTCACCCTGATCCAATTTAAGAAGAGCCCAGGCTGAGAATGAATTTAATTTCTACTTTAAAGTCAATTCAACAAATCTTCGGACTGACCCGATCAAGTTTGGATTGATCTACCCAAACTTGCGCTCATAATTCTAGTCTACCAAGGTGGAATCGTTAAATTGTTTGGCACATGCAAACTGTCAGCTTCTTCACTCCTGTTGGCAAGTACGAATACGACTTCAGAGACTAGTGCCTCAGATCCGATCACTTATGTTCTTGGATTATTGCTAAAACCTATACTTTTGTGTAGCTGATGACAAGACCTTTTTTCTTTAATATTTGATGGTCATAGAAATGGTTCAAACTGCTTCCGAGGATGGGGTACAACCATGTACAAGTATAGATTTTAGTGATAATCCAAGCACACACTTTGATCCCCTCTCATAGCACCGTATTGATAACCAGACAAGTGGCCAAAGAATCTGTCTATATAGCTCAGCAGTATTGGAATGTCCTTGTGAAAGGGAGGTCTCAAGTTCAAATCTCATCTCGCTTGATTGTATAAGATGAGAGACTTGTCTCTTGAGATTATGAGGGTCTACGCCCAAATAATTCTTGTAGGTGGCGAAATCCGTGGGAAGAATGCTACTCTTTATGTAGGAACCTCCGAACTTATAATGATCGCCCAAAGAAAGTAGACTGATTGCGGCACTGCGAAAAGTCTCCCGATAAGGACATAAATTTCGAATTGTGTACTCTCTACTAGGGTGACTCTGTAAACATGCCTGACAAAAAAATTACTTAAAATCCTATAATTTGGAAACATCCTGCATGGCGAATAAGAGGATGTGACAACCTTCTTATTGACGGAGTGTTAGTACGATTTTGATATCAGGGTTTGTGATGACTTCCTCTTTTGGGGTCAGAAGTATGTACAGCTTCCTAATAGGGAAAGTATATATAATTTGAGATTTAAATATTTTCTTTGATAAGAGATTTTTTTACATTGTTGCGATCATTCCATTTTTTGGGTGATCATTTCGAACTCCGAGATCTCACCACAGGAAACAATATTCTTTCTATAGGCCCCATCACATGCGGAGAGTACTTAAACATGGGCCTCCACAATCTTGAGGGCAAACTCACTGGAAGTGGGATTACCATTGCTTAGATATCTTACGGCTCCTAAGAATCAGACACGACACAACACAATGTACTTCCGTTTGGCAGCTGGATAAATGCAAAAAGATGTATACGTTATTCGATAATTCATTAATTTCTTTTTGACGAAAAAAAATTAGAATAAAGAAAACTCTAACATGAGGATAACATATCTAACTCCGTTTTTCCTATTCGAGAGGAAACTCCAAATGCCACTTAGCCAATTATTCTGTCATTTCTCAAAAATATTCTAATCTCCAAATGCTCATTTTGAAACATGGATAACCTCCTATGCTACTCACTTATTTTGTTATTAAATCAGAGCTAAAAGATCAATACTTATTGAAAATGTGTCCCACTTGACTGAAAAAATAAGAGGGCACCATTGTTGGCAAAGACAATAGGAAATTGAAGAAGGCTATATGGTGGCCATCTATTTTTCTGGGCACACTACATCAACCACAGAGAAGATCTGCACACATCGAATAGAATCCTCTGAGGTCTGTGGGGGCGACAAAACATGATGCTATGATGCTTTTCAACATTTTACAGTATTTTAGAGGCTGTGATGCCCTTCTATTCCCTGAACCCATTACATCAGCCCTCTAGAAGATTCTCCCACATCTAATGGGATCTTTTGTACCATATTTAAGTTCTATTTGGTAACGATTACGGCTCATATTCGAAGCCTTCAGATTTGACATTGATCTAAAATTCGTTAATTAGGTTCTATCGAAATCTGCAGATGGGAGACAGTGAAAGATAAGATCCTACTTTTTCCACTTTTAACTTTTTAAAAATATTAAGATATTTGGTTGCACTTTTTTAAGTTTTTTTTTTTTTTCCCCCTCTCTTTCTCTTCTGGGTTGCCACAAGTGCTCGCAGCCCTTATCCCTGTTATCTCAAACATGAGGAAGAGGGGGGCTACGATGCTTGGCATTTACAAGGTCTGAAAAGGTGGAGGATTGTGAAGAGGAAAGCCGACGTCTGATGGTGGAAAAGCAGCGGTAGAGGAGGAATAGTCCGCTCTTCATAATAGGGTCCACCAAACATGTCATGATTTTTAAAAATTAATATAATTTTGCCAAACAAGTTAAGAAATGAGAGACACCACTTTTGAAATTTAGAATGAAAATCTAAATGAAACAATTTTTAACACAGAAATAAGAGAAGAATAAGACTCCTTGTTCCGCAAATAAGGCAACAAGCAGAATAAACAATTTCACTCAAAAACCCATAATTACTTATTCTACCTATTCCGCTGCTGGGTCCCACACCACTATCAAAGTGAAACGTCTTTTATTCTGATATAAGTAATCCGACATAGGTAATTCCGGATAACCCATTCTGCTGTAGAGTTTCATTACTTTTGAAAGACAAAAGTGTCTGTCCTGCTTTTGTTCACTTTTACCCTCCTAAAAGTAAAGACTCTGATTACTTTTGAAGGACAAAAATGTCTTTAACTTGTTCGAAATCTGTTTAAAAGTTGCTCCCATTAAAGAAAATACAAGAAAATCTATCACTTCAAACGGAGCCCAAATCTAACTTTCTAATATGATAAATTGACAACATTCAAAATCTAAATTGTTCCAGAATTTATAATTTCAGAAGTATTCCCAAAAAAGGCCTTAGATGCAGTGATCAAAGTAAATGACGATTTTGGTCATCGAACTCCTCCATTCGCCATAACTCACTAATGTCAATAAGATTAAATTAATATAAATCTCACTTAAAAAGGATTTAATGATAAAAACAACCATCTATATCAGAACCTCACAACCAAGAAGTTCTACAACCGCCTGTCGCAGGGTGAGGCACTTCCAAGCCTCATCCTTTCTGTGCCAGCCTGCCCAGACCCTGTGTAACTGTGTTGCAATGAGCAGGAACAATGTCATGTAGGGGGTACTTTATATTATTCCTCCCCATCATCTACTGCAAGCCGACCAAACCATGTGCTATTCCCAATAATTATGCACACTCCTCCCTGGCTTCCATGCTCCACACCCATCACAGGGGAGGAGGAGGATTCTGATTCCTGCCCAACCTGCTTCCATCCCTTTCTCTGCACAGTGGACATGTCATGTTGGGTGAGAAGTGAGAACAGAGAACCCATCACCCCTTCAAGTCCAAGCATACCCCATTTTTAATTGGACAAAAGCCAATTGGAAGCTCCCACCAACTCCCCACCAAACAGCCACTGGCTAGTCCAAACCAAGCAGGTTCCTGGAATTTATATATGTGCATTGGGTGTGACAAATTGCACACAGTTACCCTTTGCCTTCCAAAGACCTTCCCCTCCTGGGCACGTAACCAGAATTATTAGCTTTAGGGAAGGGGTGTGCAGTTCTTGGGTCATCATCCACCAGCCAGTGTGGAAACCAAAGAACAGAGACTTGCCAACCTCTCTAACATAAGAAGGGAAAAATGCTGAAGCCAGCAAGGAATCTGCCTGGAAAAGGATGGACTTGTAGCCAACCCTCGCAAGTCTCTTCACAAATGCCCTCCCTTTCTAGACAACAGTGTTCTCTCAGTCAAAACAACAAACAGGTGGTGGGCAACACAAGGGAGAAAGAAGGAACCTGACGAAAACGGCGGTGGTTAGGGGCCGGGGGGCGGGGGTCCCCACCCCAACATCATCACCACCACCACCACGAGCACCAGCAACGCCACCGCAAGCCCACCATCCAGCTGTATGGCAACGGGCGGGGGAGGACACCCTGTCACCGCGCCGCAGTAATAAATAGAAAAAAGATCGCGCCTTTGTGAATGTGGGACGCAGAAAATTATAGGGCAGGTAGAGGAGAGAGAAAAAAAGGAGAGGAGGGTGGAGGTGGGGCAAGAAAGGACAGGCCATTCCAGCCCGAACCTGTCTGGAGGGGGCCCCCTGGAGGACCCCTATAAGACCCCTCGCCACCGCCCTCCCTGCTCTCCTCCCAGAACACTCTCGCCTCTCCTCTCCCTGTAGCTCTTCCTCTTCCTCCTCCGCCACAGAGAGCAGCGGCAAGAAGCAGAAGCGGCAATGGAGAAGGGTCTGAAGCAGAGGCTTGTCGCCGCCGTCGCCGTGGCCGTCGTGGCGGCCTCGTGCCTCGTCGAGAGGGCGGCCGCCGCCGACGCGCCCGCGCCCAGCCCGGCCTCCGGGGTCGTCTCCATCGCCGCGCCGGTGGCGGCGCTCGCCTCCCTCTCGGCGCTCGCCTTCGGGTTCCTCTTCTGCTGAGGACGGCGCGGGCGGGCTAGAGATTTTCTGATTGGATGATACCCTTTTCTGTCTTTTCACCCTCTGTTTATTCTTTTCTTTTGGTTTTTGCATTGCTGGGTATTTAATTTGGTTCTTCGTCTTGTTCTTATTTTGTGCTTGGGGATGGGTTGAGATGGTGATATGTATGTAATGTATGTATGCTAATTATGATGGTGTATTCTTTCTCTCTTATAGACCTCAATTTACTTGCTTTTGATGGTGGCTTTGATGATGATGATGATTCGTGATGGAGTGTGGATAGTGAGATAATGTGATGACGAGTTTTCTTTATTAGCATTGAGAGAAATAAAGACTAGGAGGGGGTTTTGATCTTTCGGGGAACGAGATCGTCTGAATCTGTGCATCTGGATTGCCCAATTCTCTCAAACACATAAAATCGAGCGGTATGTGTATTGTACACATCATTTTCAAAAGTAAATAACTCATATACTCTCGTACAACTTAGTTTCATGTGTCTAAGAGCGTTGGGCGATCCAGACGCACATGATCTAGACGATCTCGTTCCATCCTTAGTGCAATAAGCATTTCTCTTGTGCGTTTAGCAAAGAGCAAGGCTGATCTCAGCGTAACATGCTCTGCTAAGAGGCTTTTAGCAAGGTGTCTAATTAGTAACACGTGGTTAGTGAAATTTATGGTTTAAATTCATAAAATAATGCGCAAGATTTTACTTAAATGAGAGTGAGAAAGAATATGTAAATAGATTTCTCGGTTGTAGTGGGTGAGAAATGAAGTCCTTCAAAAGCGAAAATGAAGTAGAAATCTTAAATCTCAAGAAAGTAGAATCTTTGCTTCATTGACCTTAAAGTTGGGATAATTACTAATTTGCATCTTGATAATTCAAATTAATACACATTTTGGTAACCTCAACCTAAAGAAATATTAAAGTATCATGAGGTTTCTCTCCACATACATGATTATTTGGAATATTTTCTACAAAACTCGAAGCATTAAACTGTAGAAATTTGGTTACTTGGGTTTCTAGGCCCAATATTGAATCCATATTAAGTGTTTTCGAATGTCTTGCAAATAAAAGTGTTTATAATCGACAAGACAGCCAAATGGCTAATGGCCATTACAATGACATTGCCCAATAGTGCCGGAAAAAAAAGAATAATACTTGTTGCAATCTCCTATATAAATCGGGCAGCATGCCACGTTTAAGCCGTGCTGTAACCCCGACAAGTGTTACTTAAAAAAAAAAAAAAAAAAGTTAGACGATTCTAACTTCCCTAGGATGCTCTAAGGATTCCCTCATATCCCTGCATGAAAAGAGTCGTCCATTTCATTGATTTGATAGACACCAATTCACATTGTTGTGATGCGAAGAATATATTAAGGGAATAATATCCTTAAAGAGTAAGAAAAATAAAAATAATCTTTTCTTAAAAATGGATAATAATTATTTGTAAGCTGGTCGGATCTGTAATTGGTTGCTTTCAGTTATCAAGAATGGTGTAGGGGGCATCAGCATCAATATGACAGATCACTCCATTAAGTTTGGTGGGGTGGTGCTTTTTGGTTCTTTGGGATGGGACCAGGAGGATTATTACTTGTTACCATGCATGGACCACCAATGGTCTTTTTAACATAATTGGAGCTATCTGCAACCCTTGTTGTAGAGAATCTAGCTATGCCACATGTCTTTTATGGAGAGGCCAATTTAGTAGATTTCTAAATTGACCCCTCAAAAATATAGTTTAAAGCTTTTATTGGCAAAATAAGAGGGAGCTGATATGGACTTTATTGAATTGATATTATCTTTGATCATCTCTTTCAATGAGTGAGGGTTAATCTTGGGAGTTGATTTGGATGGCAGTTAAATTTACCACCCTTTATGGAATCGACTTTAGACAAGTTTGTGATAATCTTAATTTCATTGGAATAAGGGGTGGATTTAATTTTGTTGGACATAGACTATGTTTTGGGTTTAGAATAAGTTTGCTTGTGAAAGAGTTTATATTATGTTAGACCTTCAGACATAAGGGCTTAAATCAAGTGTGCTTGAATTAACTAGGGATTGTTCAGTTTGATGTACAATACTATAAATATTATAAAATATTATTTTATATTTTGTGATATTTTATATCACACCAAACTGCCCCTAACCTTTTATGTAACTGTCTTCTTTTCTGATCTAATCTTTACATGGGAATGGGAGCAATGATGATTAACATCTTTTTTTTGGGGGGGAATTTAATGATGATTAGCATAGCATCTACTGAGAAATTGAAGCCTATCAGAAATCAATTAGCAAAGAGCAGCCTGAAGTCACTGTTGTCAGATAACTGGGATTCCAACGATTTGTCAGCAATAACTACTGCTCACACGTCTTGGATTTTAGAATCTAAAATTAAGGGGTTATGACATTTCACAATTTTAAAATTATTTAACAAATTTTAGAAAGAAAGAAGAAGGGGGGCATTAAAAGGAATATTTTTCTCACGCATGCAGTACGCTCGGATTTGGATGCATACATGTTGTCCGAGCTAGGTCGGCCCAGCTGTGGTCAGTCACATCTATAGTTAAGTATGCATGTCCACGAGATGAGATCTTTTGAACTTCGTATCTTTTTGTAGACTTTAGGGTTCCGACAATGGGAACCATAAGATCTCATCCCTTCATGTTGTATGTTTATCGGGTTGGACCGCATCAGAGTTTGATGTGGGTTGGGCTGGGTCGGGTCATGTTTACTCTGCGACGGATCTTAGTTGAGTTCGGCCCAGCCTAGCCCATTGACACTTTTACATAATAAACAATATTATCCCAACATTTGTAGCCTTACCATCGTTTACTATTTGTTTACTTTAATTTTAGGTACGTTTGAAGAGAGAAAAAAAAAGGACTAACATGCTTTGAATTAACCTCCTCACATGAACGAAATGATTGCACGTATTCTCCTTGTGTATACTTAGACATCTCTCCAAAATTTTTGCATTTTAGCCTAATTAGGTGTTCAATGTAATTTGGTTTCAGATAGGCAGCCCACATCTGGTTTCTATGTTATAACCCGATCTTTTTATTTTTATCCTTTTTAGATTTTGAATTATCAGGACCTCGGATTCTCGTAGATTAAAATGAGTGCACTGTGAATGTAAGAATGCTGTTCATCATGGACCTGGTCCCACTGCATGCTGACTCAAGTATTGTTCTCTATGGTGTAAAATGTTATAATCTTTCAGTTTTAAAATTACTGATTTTGAAATATTTAAATTTTAGTTTATGCTGGTTTTGAACTAAAAACAGGAACCAAGGGCATACATTCAAGAAGAAGTCCAAGCTTGGCCCGGCCCTATAACCGTTGGCCCAGGCCCGGCCCAAAGCTTAGAAAAGGACCCACTCCTTGAGATCTGGCCTGTCCCGGGCCATCCACCTTAGGCCCGGATTTGGGTCGACCTTGCCCAGTTATAAAGAAGGAATCGAGTAATACTTTGCTGCAATACCCAGCTGGCCAGCTGCAATGTAGTTGCAACCGACATCCGATCACAAGATCAGACAGCGTGAAAGTTTTAACTTCTGCTGCACCTCCTGTGAGATGGTGCAGCGACCCTGTGCCGTCGGATTGCCCATTTATAAAGAGGGAATCAAATAATACATGCTGCAATGTCCAACTGTAATGCAACTGCTGTCTGATCACAGGATTAGATGGCACAGGGATTTTAAATTCTGCTGCACCATAAGAAATAGTACAGTGATCTCATGCCATCCAACCTTAGGGTTTACAATGGACTCTGTATCAAGTATTGCTCAAAAGAAAGAGTAATATTTGCTGCAATGCTCCCGATCGCAATGGAGGCATTGCACAGTACGGCTGGGTCGGGCACCTCGGAGCCGATCTAAAGAAAAATTCAATTTTATTTTTCTTTTACCCACTGCAATGCCCTCATTGCGATTAAGGGGGGGGGGGGAGATTGCAGCAAGTATGAATCTTGAACCTTGAGGAAGTAAAGTGTGCGCTCTTGGCAGGTCAGGCCCGACCTTTTATGTGATTGGGCCGGGCCTGACCAGACGAATCTATCTTTCACGGTCCAGGCGTTGTAAAATGCGGGCTGGACTGGCCGGGTTTTGGATCTGCTTTGTCGGGTTGGCACCCTGGTTAAAACTACATATTTACAGCACGTCAAACATCCAAAAAAAATATATATCTCAGAGGATAGTACTTTATGGTATTTTAGGTCATTTTTCAGCATGCCAAGTAACACCCTTATATATGAAAACCAATAAATTAATGAGGGATTTGTCAGGAGTGAAATTTTTTCTCTTTGAATTTAATTATTTTAATTTACAGTTATATGTAATTACTTAATCCAAATACTATTCTTTGTTCCTCCCATTGTGTTTATTACAAATACTAAAGCTCATTTTGGACTCCCCTCTCCTAGAAATTGAAACAAATTATAATTCTCAACCTTTTAAAAATAACATCCTCAGCAGCAAATAAAAAATCCCAACTAGTTTTTGCTTTTACAATTGAGAAAACACTATACAATGAAATGTAATTTGACAAGAAGGATCCGGGTTAGATAGCATTCTTTCTCCAAAGAGCTGTGGATTCTTCTAGTGGGAAGTGATGCAGCATTGCACCAACTTCTACATGATTTCCACTAGAAATTAGACTCCAACTTGGATGCTTCTTTTTCACTAAATGGGTTCAACTCAACTGTTACTTCAGTGCCATAATTATGAATGCTAGCTTCTGCACCAATCTATATTGGGTGTCACCTCAGGAATTCAGCATTGCTGATTGGTGTCCCATTTGGATGCTTCCTTTTCATTGGATGGCTATGGCTCCACTGGTATTTTAAAAAATCATTTTGCTCCTCATGTGGGTTGCTCAGATTGCAGTAGAAAAATAAAGTTTTTAATTTAGAAATCATTAACTTTGACAACAATGAAAGTAATTTGGATCTTTTAGACATTTACATTAATCTTCCCAAACAAACTAGAATCATTTTGTTTTGGGTTCAGCAAAATTTGGAACAGAGGGGAGAGAGAGACTTAAGGTTTTTTTTTCTTCTTTGATTTCCATAAAGAGTAATAGTTGGTGTAATCGCCATGTGATTATGAGATCGGATGATGCGCGGGTTGTAAGTTCCACTGCACGTCCTATCGGATGGCATAATGATCATGTACCATCTAATCCCGTGATTGGATAGCAACTGCAGATTCTCCATGAGAGACTCCTAGCCCTAGGAGCTTGCTTGGGAAGTGATCTTGAAGGAAAAATGCTATTCTGCCTACCCCTCAAGCAGCCCCTCCACTTCTCCTCCTCCTCCATCTTCTGGTGGGGTTTTCTGTAAAAATCCAAATTGGAATCATCTAGGTTTGAAGCTTTCCAATTAGATAGCCCCAGATAACTTTTGGGTAGACAAATCTGAATTATATCAAGTATGGTTAGAAATGGGTTATGATGAAATTACCTTATTCAATATCATTACCAAATAATATTTTGAAAGTGACGATGAGGTTGACACTAACGTGGAAAAAAAAAATGTAAGGTTTCATTGCATATTCGTATTTCTAAGTTTTTTATTTATAAAACTACTCATAAAGACTATAATATATATACCCTTCATAGAATTGCGTCTACACTCATCAATGTCTCTCTTTATATAATCACGTTTACTCTAAGACCTAAGTGAAAATATCCCATTTTGAACTCTTCAACCCTATTATTCCTTTAAAAATAATTTTATACGACTGAATATTAGAAAAAATACTCTTAAAATATTTGCATAGAAGCTATTGATGCTTAAAGGGAATGTATATATTTATTGTGGCAAAGGAATATAGGCAAGTGCATCACTAAAAGGATGATTATGCAATTTTATTCTAAGACAAATATTCATGCAAGAAATCCAAAAGAGAAAATATTTTTGCATAATAATTTAATATACACATTTTCTTTTACAGTACTTACGCGCACATGATGCAAATTTATTCAGATGAGCTTTCTGTGGGGATATACACACAAAAATCTATGCTTGCATAATATAACATAATCTAAACGTACTAATTTTGTCCATGTTAAGCATATATAAGTTTTTGATAAAATCATCGACACTTTATAATTTGTACTATAACACACCCCCAAAAGTTCTGGCTTCCCCCCTGCATGCAATTTACACTTTGGCAATATTTGCTAACATGTCCTGATTTGAATGTGATAAAAGATCGTTCGGAGCATTATCCACTATATGACCACTGACTCAGTAGTCGTATAAATTTTGAGGAAATATCCACGTACATTGCAATGTTTATATATGTGCAGATGCATCCTTTACAAATTACCATGGCAATTGCGCAACTCCACGTTCAAAGAATATACACATATAAAATAACAGGTCTATATATGATAGAAAAATGAAAAATACTAGTCATACTCTCTCATCATATAAACTATGTGAATTAATAAGTACTTGATTATCTCATTAATAAGAAATATTATTATTTACATTGGTAAGCATCGTCATTGTCGTCAAGGCTTTATTCCATCTACTTGGGATCAACTACATGAATTTTGTCCCGTTATCTTAATCTATCTAATGTTATATTTGAGGTTAAAATATTTTTATTTTGTAGTAATTTCTTTTCTTTTTTTTGCAAAAATAAGGATAAAACTGATCCTCCTCGGGTCTTGCAATGTAGAAGCCTCGTTGCACTGGCCTGCCGTTTTATTATTACCTGCATTGATATGTAAAACTATCTATAAGCGATTAAGACCCAAGGGATTAAGAACAGTATTATCAAAACAAAAGTTCCTAATTAATATATAACGCTAAAACAGTTTCTAACACCACAAATAAAAAACTATCACATCTTCCCATCCGAAAAGGTCACATTACACTTTAGAAGCCACAGTCTCATAAATGAAAGATATTAGCGCCGGTTTGATAGGAGAATAAGAGCAGAATAAACTGTCTTATTCTTAGAATAAGACTAATTCTAGTTTGATGGGCGGAATAGTTTATATCGCGTTAGAATTACTTATACTAGAATAAAGAGAATAAACGATTTCACTCTAGACCCAAGAATTACTTATTCTTCCTATTCTGCCAATGGGCCGTGCAGAACTATCAAACATGAACGCTCTGTATCGTAGTATACGCTATTCTAGATAAATAATTCCGAATAACCTATTCGGCAAATAAACTGAGAATATGTTAAGTAGGCCAATGTCCTACAATTATTCCTGCATCGTCTACATTCAACATGTACCTTTGGACTGTCATTGTCTATCCATTTCTTACCCATCGTATAGTGCATGGCATCTCTTTAGCTCATGGCTTTCCCGATCTCACTTAAGACCCCCCACCACCCAACTTAAAACAAAAGGCCTATCTTAGATGGACCACTCCATCTACTATTACACTTGAGAAGATGAGCATGAGCAGAATGGTGGAACCCACATTCAACATCCCAAATAATAAGTTTGATGATCCCTGCAGGCTCATTGTCTTCTAAAAGAGTAATAAAGGGTTCTTTGGACCTAAATACTCAATAGCTTATTACTAGGAGATGCCATCTAATCCCTTGGAAGGTAAAAAGGACTCATCCTATTAGAATGTAAAATGGAAGTACATGGATGTTCAATGGTTGGGGTTAATAATATTTGTGATTCCTACTCTGACATGTCACTAAGAAAGTTCAGAAGAGCAAGATCTAAAACGTCCGGGTGCATGCCCACTTGAGCAGGACGAAGTCTAAGCCAAGCATTTTGATGAATTCCCAAGAATGATGGTCAGAGAGAGCTCTATGGAATGCAGAGAACAGAACTTGGGGGTTTATTCTTATTCCCTTTTTTCTTATCTCCTATAAGGTCCCATTTGGTATCGGGATAAAAATGAGTAGGAATAAGCATAAGTCATCCTGATATAGTTTATCCCTATCCTTATTCTTAGATACGTCTGGTACACAAGGAGATAAGAAAAAGGTTAATCCCGTTCTCCATTTGGTGAAAACGTGGATAGCAGCTGACATAATTTAGTGGAAAAGATCTTTGTAAAAGGTGGGAAACAGGGTTAAGAGGTGAGTTAACTTATTCCACCTAAAAGGTGGAATGAGTTATCCTCATTTCTAACCCCACTTTTGGGGTTAACCCTAATCCTCTTAACCCTCCTTATCCCCAGTGCAATTTAAGATGTCAAACAAGGAACATGGTTGAAGTAGGGATATCTCCGATTTGGCCCTCAAGGAGGTTTTGGCTCTTTCGTTTGTAAGGGGGAGTTGAAGGTGTGCAGATGCCCACTTGGACCAACGTTTCTCTTTTCCTCTCCCCGCACCTTGGGTCCAAAACCTCATTGATGGACCATTTCAAAAAAAAGGATCAATCCCCTTGCCATCCATTTCCTTCATTTTGAACATTCAGCTAAAAAGAAAATGCCCTGCATTCAAATGTCAGAGTTAAAAGAAGAACTAAGTGCTCCACATGAAAATTGAATCAGGCAACTTCTATTCTTCTCTCCCCATGAAAAAAAGGTTCACTTTTCAAAGTTCAATGTTGTAGAACTTGATTACATCTCTTTAGACCTCTCCTGAGAAAAAAAAAGAGATCTTATAATGTACACTCATGTCTAGTACTTTTTCTTTGTTTCCCAACCAACAAGGAGGAAGGAGGCATAATTTGGGTAGGTAATACATGACACATTATGTACAATTTGTATACAATAACTGGTATCATGTGGGCCTGGAAGACTTCAAGCATCCACTGAATCAACTGGAAGGGTTTTTGTCCTAGGAACACAACTCAGCAGCAGTACTCCCTCGTAGAAATCCTTGACTGAGAACATGGTCTCTGGACTCCTTTCATGTTTAACCTTGCAATGTCTGGCACTCGGAGACTCCGAATTGAGACAGCTAGCCCAATAAAACCCGCCATTCCGATTTGCTGAAGTTGACACGACTTTGGAGGTGGCTTCAATGTTACATACTTGAGGATGGTGTAATGAGTACTTCTCCCCCAGATGAAGGGACTTCAATGCATCCGTGGTGCAGATTTTTGAAGGTCTTAGTGAGGAAACTGCACCACCATCTTTCCTTCTATCTTCCCTATAGTCAGCCACAGAGGGAAGATCCAAGGTTCTCCATGATCCTTCCAATGGCTGGTTTTTATAATGTTGCACCTTCAGCTGATGCTTTACCTTGTGCCATCTTAACTCCTGCTGGATCTCATTTTCATAATGCTTAGACATGTTTCGGGGAGGTCTATAGCTTGCCTTCGATATCTCCAAGCACTGTTGATTGATGGAACCACAACATAGAGGGTCAAAACGTTTCCTCCCTATGGACTGCACATGGTTGCTGCTCTCATGCATCCAATTTACATACCTTGCTGGCACATCCATATGCTCCATTTCGTCATCAGAGTGGCTCTCTGGTGAAGATGGCAAGAACAAATCAATGCCTTCTGATGAGCTGGATGGCAGTTGTGCTCCCTCAGTCTCACATTGCTCAGAACCATCAACTTGGTAGCTGATCTCTTCAAATCGACCATGCATAGCAGCACATCCAAGTCGGGAACAGTGAAGCCCCAGAAGATTGTTGCAGCCAGGAACATAATCTAGAAAGGAGCCAACAGGAGAAACATTGGACGTACAATCCTGGCAGATGCCTGACCTCGGGTACCCCGGAGAGTCTTCTATTCCTGGCCCTGGTTCCCAGCCAGGTACCAAGGAAGAAATTTCACCATCTATCATTTCCGCTATCCTCATTACATCATAATCAATTATATCCAACTCTGAGACCATTTCAGATGCAACACTCATTGCAGTATCTCCTTCAATGTCAAATGCGAAGTAAATATTTCGTGTTCTTCCTGCGAAACAACTTGCAGATGGCTTGATAGTTGTCAACAGGTGAACCATAGACCACAATAATCCCAACTTATACAACAAAAGAAAAGAGGAATACATGAAATCTAACATACCTTCCTTGTCAGTAATCCTAAGCCTAAGGTAAATACTACCATCTTCTCTCTTCCTCCCCTTGATTGTGATATCCATGTTAGGAAAAGACTCATCCTCTTGGCAGTTGAAAAGTTCAATCCCACTTGGCTCAAAATCAATCTGATTGTTGTCCCACCCATTCTCCATGTAGGGAATGCAATTGGAGAACCCATTTTGGATTGGTTCATTGTTGAGATGGGAACTACATGAAGGTTGCCACACAAGAGGTTCCACTTCCCTTACATCCACTTCCCCAGAAGCAGGATAATAATCATCAGTTTGGAGGAAAGGGTCCTTCAGCAGCTCTTTTGCAGGGAGCCTTTGGGAGGCAGTGACTAAGCATTTCTCCACAAAGTGCCTCACTTCAGGGTCCTTGACTTTATATAAAGCCTCTGGTTTAGTACCCTGATAGAAGGAGTGAAGGTGAAACCCAACCTCAATGATACATTTAAGGTAACAAGACAGGGTTGAGAATTCATCAAGATGCAAGGGGATGAGTGCACTTACAGATACAACTTTCTTGTAGATTTGGGCATGATGGGTGCATTCACTATAGGGGTACTCAAAGGTGACCATTTCCAATACACACATCCCAAAGGAATAAATGTCCACCAATTCATTGTATTCCTCCTCATACACTTCTGGAGCCATGAACTCCGGCGTGCCTGCGGCGGATAATGGATTATGGATAACCATTAGAATCTATTCTACAACTACAATACCACATTTACATTGTCCCCACTCAATTTACAAGGAAACAAGAATATTATGAAGAGATTGTCCTTGAATTTAGACATGAACACCCAATTCTTTAGGCCAAATTGGGGAGCTTACCGACGCAGTGGGCAGCATGAGATTTCCGAAGGAAGGCGGCGAGGCCGAGGTCGCCAATCTTGACCTCCCCTTGGTTCCCATTGATGAAGATGTTGTCACACTTGAGATCCCTGTGGATGACAGGGGGATCATGGCTGTGGAGGTACAGAAGACCGCTCAAGATCTGCCTACACCAATGCTTCACTGCTCTTATGTTAACCCTCCTGTGTTTCTGCCTATACCTGCCACATCCAAAACAATGGCAACTTGTCTTGAAATTTCTGAGAACAAACCAAAGGAAGAACACAAAGCGAAATCCAAATCACAGTATAACCCCAATGCCCCACCCTACCCAACAACTGCATAATCTCCAAAAAAATTCTTGGTTGGTGGGTGGGTGGGGGGGGGGGGGGTGAGAAGATAGAAATGACAACTTACTGCCTAAGTGTGCCTGAGGCGAACATCTCAGTGATGAAATTGATGTTCCTGTTGGTGGTGTCAACCCACGACGTGTAGAACTTCATGATGTTCTTGTGCCTGAGGGTCTTGAGGAGGTGGATTTCACAGTAGAGCCTCTCAAGTCCCTCAGGGCTCTGCAGGAAGTCATACAGCTTCACCTGGTTCCAGGCCACCTCTATCCCTTCATACTCATCAAAGGCCCTGTAACTGCACCATGGTCCATCCAAACACAAGGCAACAGCAAACCCACATGAGAATTACCATGGCATAGTAAACTAGAAACAGGCAGAAGCTGAGCAAACCATACACTGTCTTCGAGGCCCCTTTGCCAAGGACATCATTGTACTGCAAGGAAAAGGAACATAAGCACCTCAAGCCCCCAAAATTAGCTCGAACAATCCAAGTAAAATGCGAACAAAGAGAAATTAAGAGGAGATGATCGGTAGCTGTGAGAATTACCCTGCCATATCTTCCTGTTGGATCAACCTCTACAAACTCAGAGCAAGCTGGCTCCTGCGGCATGCTGCCCATCTTCCCTAGAACAGGTATGCTTCTATCTCAAGCGGTGTTGTGGATGGCCATGGAGCAAGGCTTGCAGAATGAGGGAGCAAATGGGCTGGTGCCACACGCCAAGTTTGGTTCTTTCCCTGCTCTTACACTCTGAAACAGCCGGGGAATGAGATGGGACGAGTGGCTCGCGGGGGATGTTGGCTTTGGGGGGAAGGTGGGTGGGATGAAACTGCAGAAGGCGAAGCGATCAGCTTGGTCTGGTTTGGTCTAGAGAGAGAGTGCTATAGATGCAGAGAGAGAACAGTCCTGGGGAGTTCATCAAGTACAAGTTTTTCCAACCCACCAGTCGCCACATGGAGGGCTACGCGGAAACCGAACTCACCAAATGGAGGCCTACTCAAAAACTCCTACACAGTTCACTTCGCCCTCTTTTTTTTTTTTTTTTTTTTTTTTTAAACAGTAGTCCAGTAGAATTGGACGAAGGTCTTAACTCCAAAGGAGAGGGGTTCGAGTCGGTCTGAAGCCAATTCAGAATAAACCTCAAAGAGGTAGAAAGTACATTCGAACAGAGAATACCGCATAACACGTGCGTGCGTGAAATACTTCGCCCTCTCTATGAACTTAAGTTCTAAATATGTGGAATGAGATCGTCTGAATTGGTGCGTCGAGACCGTCCAACACTTATCAGACACGAAATCGAGCCGTATATATATTGTATATATCATTTTTAAAAATAAATGACTCGTATATTTTTGTACAACTTGATTTCATGTGTTTAAAGGCATTAGGCAGTCTAAACGTACAGATTCAGATGATCTCGTTCTTAAATATGTAGACTAAATTATCTTTTGTTTTTCATTTTATTAATCATAAATTAATTATAATTGTACCTTTTTGAGATGAAATTTTTCATTTTTTTTGACGCATGTAATTAGAAGATACGACAAAAATAGTTTTTTTTGGGAGGGACATAAATAAAAGAACCGGAAAATGAAAAGAAAAAGACCGCGGTAAAGTCTTTTGTCTCTTCTTTAATTCTTGTGAAGGGTTGTGCGGTCCACGCTCGACCCATCCCGTCCCATCTGTCACGGGGGATTTGGTCGGTAAAAGAGATGGGCGGTTAACTAGTCTCCTCGGGAGGGTAAAAAAACAAATTATATATATATATATATATATATATACACACACGAAAATGTATTGTATTTATCTATTTTCCAAAAGCATATCTACTTGCTTATATAATACTAGTTAACAAAGCACGCTCCGCGCGAGCATACTCTTACAAAATTTTTGTTGAAAATAAATTTACATATATGATTAACAAAGAAAAATTAAAGAGGTTTTGCTTATTTAGCCTAAGCACTTGGAGTGTTTACATACTTCACATAAATTAGTTTATATGAAAAATTAAGTCCTTGAGGAGATAAAAAAGTCAGTAATTAGAAATTAGATTATTGAGGCATGTTTAGAATTTCAAGCCACATAAATACATCATAGGTTAAAATTAAATAGAATATAAATTGATGAAAACAAATAACAAAAATATATGGTGTATTTTTTCTCGTATGATGCAAGAAGAGTTTGTGAGACCGGAGGCTTTTACATATTCGAGATGAACTAACTTTCATAAAAAATTAAATAAAAAATAAAACATAATGAAATATAAAATACAGGATTAATAAAAAAGTATCGCACTATAACCAATGTAACAATATGTTTAAAATTCATCAGGTCAAATTAAGTTGAGAATCAAATTAAACTTGTCTCGAAAAACTAAATAGCAAAAATGTTTGATTCATTTTTTCATGTGATTTGAGAAGAACTTGTAGGCAAGTCTTCTATGAAGATTAATAAGTCTCATTTTTGACAAGTATGCAAAAAAGAAAATCTAATCTAAAGCTTTAAGAATCCTACAATCTATGATTTTTTTTTAATGAACTGTTTAAAAAATTAGGATAAGTCCTTAACATTTTTGGAGAATCTTTGTAGAACATGCAATTATAAGAGGTTAAAAATAAGTATTATGACTATGAGGGATTAGTCCCATGTTAGAATTATTAAATGTTAAAGTGTTATTACTAAGCTATAACATATTACACTTAACACCTTACACGTTGAAGTCTAAAGATTTTAACACCCTAACAAGTTTGTAGCATGTTCAAGTGTTAAATTGATAACACGTTAAGATGCTAAAGCCTTTTAACGCATTCTTAACCTATTGATACATGTGAGGATATGTTATTGTTGGTTTCGGGAACGAGTGGAGAATAAGTTTTCGATAGAAAGGGAATGAACAACGGGGAAAAAAAAAAGATCTGATAAGAGGTAAAAAAATTATCAACATTTTGACGAGGGACTTTAATTATTTTTTAATTAACAGTTAATATCTTAAAATCATAAAATAATTCATCACGTTTATAAATCATACATATATATATATATATATCAAAAAATATTACAAAAGGAAATATTATATGAATATGATGAAACTATTATTAAGGTTTTTAAAGAATGTTCATATATGTATGCAGCCTCTATTTGTTTGCATAACAAGTTATTATGTGGGGTCCACTGATAGAATAGTATATATTAGAATAAAAGGTGTTTTGGTTTGATAATTTTGTGGAATCCGCTGACGGAATAAGAAGAATAAGTAATTCTTAGGTCTAAGGTGAATGACTTATTCTCCAGATGCGTTATTCTGTATGACATAAGCCATTCCGCTTGTCAAAACAAAGTTAAACTTATTCTCCCCTTATTCGTCTTATTCTTCTTCTATTCTCCAATCAAAATGGGGTTACATGTTTATAAGGTGACGGAAGGTTAGAGCCAAAAGCATAACGGAAGAGGAGATATAGTAACTTGGGCATCGGATGAGCGAACGCAGGTATAACAAGAGTTCTATTGCACCTAGGGACGTAACCCAAGTTTAAAACAATCTAATCTAATTTCAGCCTGGTCCAAATTCAGTATCAGATTTTATCTAAATTCAACTCAAATTGAATAGTGAGTGGATTGTGTTAGGTTGAGTTGGGTTGGACTGACTTTATTTAAAAAAAATTGTTAAAAATATTTTTTTATATGAATTAATGTAAAAATCAATAGGTCAACTTGGACGAGTTCAATTCCACCCAACTTTTTGACTAATGCCAACTGAAATTTAATCCAACCTAATACAGATAATTTAGAACAGTTTAATTTATTATAATATGAATTAGGTTGGACTGGAGCACGGATTGACCCACCCAATTGACATCCTTAATTGCACCCGATCCAATGGGAAGGGGAATAACTAAATCCAATGAAGTCAGAGAACATGAACCGGACGGGAATTGTTAACTGTTAACGCAGAACCGGACATGTGAACCAAACGACGACTAAGAACCACATAATTGGTTTTAGATATATAAGGTTATAAATTAAGTGGCATTTGACAATGTTCTCTGTGCAGATTCTAAGCATTAGAATAGGAAGAGAAGGTCAAAGTATTATCAAATGCTTAAAAAGTTGCCTTGGCTTTTGAATCGTTTGGATTTCAAAATGAAAAGAGAGGTGGACATAAATCTCTCTTCTCGCTTTTCTCTCAAAAGAGGAGACGGTTTTTAGAGAGGGGCAAGTGATTTTAGACTAAAAAATCTTAAAATCCTCCACAATTGGAATCGGACGAGAACAGAGATAGACACAAGTCTTCTCCCCTTACTTTTCTATAAAAAATATAGGACTTTTTGGAGAGGGGCAAGTGATTTTGGGTGGAAAGATCTTAAGCCTTCCACTTTTTTTTTTCTTCTCTCTTCTATTCTTTTCGAAGTGGGTAAATGATGGGATTATGATAATATCAAATTTGAAGAATTCTTCACTGTAAAAATGTCCAAATGAACTAATTTGAGAAGACAAAATATGTACCTCCCTAAAAAATTGTTAAATTTATTCTCTCTAAAGTGCTACCATACATCATCTAAGTATTAGAAAAGGATTTTATACATTTGGACACTCCACAATCTTTAGAAACCTAAACATAAAAAAAATGTAATTGCTTGTTAACTATTGTAAAAGACACTGTATTTAACCTTTTTTTCCCTCTCTTATACGAGAAGCTAAAGGTGTGTGAGTGAAACTCTTGATATTTCTAAGGTCATTCTCATTTATGAAAATAAAATGTCCAACACTTATATGGAAAATTGAAGTGACTTTGGCATATTCAACTCTTTTATTACAGAAATTGAAAATCTGGTAAACCTGTTTTCAAAAAAGTTTATGCATAAACTTTTACAAGAAGTTTACAAAACAAATTAAAAGAAGAAAGCATTTACAAGAGGGATAAAAAGGGAAAATAAGGGCAAAGAGATGGTTGTGTTATATCTAATTCATTCTCCACAAAATACTTGCTGCAGTCATGTGGTGGCAATAAGAAGACTCATCCGATCTTTAAAATCAGACAGTCTCTAAAATTGATATTAAATTATTCGAACTTTAATCGGACGGTTAAATTTTGTTCACTCATACATATATATAGGGGCGAATCAAATGCATCCCAGGATGCATCTAAAATAGATGTGTCCCATCCGATCAACCTTATATGAAGGTAACGAGTCTTTCAACTCAAAATCTTAACATCTTAAGTGAAGAGAGACCGTTAATTTGATCTATTTTTTAGTGTAAGATTATTCTAACATGTCTTCTCACGTGTGAGACAACTTAAGTTCTGTCACATAGACCATAAATATGGAGTGTATGACCCAATTTATGACCACGATATAGACTTCGATACCATATTAAAGTTATTGCGGCATTCAATTCAAAACCTTAAAGCCATGAGTGGAGAGGGTACAATCATTTTAAACATATCTTTGATGTATCCCTTTTTTTAATGTGGGATTATTCTAACAGATATTTACATAATAGAGATTACGATTATCTTTTACATCTACTTGAAGATAAAATGAGAATTTTTTTTAAAGTATACTCTTAGTCAATAGTTTGACATTAATGTTTATGGTTATGTAACTTTTATCCATTAAGATACAAACATGTATGCCTATACATAGAACATAGAAAAAGATAAAGAATAACACTTAATGAGAAAAAAAATTGATGAGACCATTGTTCAACCAAATATATGACCTTAGATAAGGTTTTAGTACAGGTGCTTTATGAGATAAAAAAATTGATGAGGCCATAGCCCACCAAATAGATGACCTTATGCCCCTAGCTCTCTAATTGATGAAACTTCGTACTTTTCAGTGCGGGTGAAAAAATATAAATCAGGCCCATGCCTGATGGGGAACTCTCAATGCACACCCCCGCATAGGGATGTGTGCGTACACTGCACGCTGATAGGTGCGTGCAGGTGAGTTCCACGCACGCACCTATCAATGCGCGGTGTACTTGCACACTCCCACATAATGGTGTGCACCAAGCCGTGCTCCATGCCTCATATGTGTTTAATCATTTGTACTCTCAGTCATTTAATGCCTGCATAAACTAGTATCCCATCAATAATTGAGAGGGGAAGGGTGGGAGGAATATTTCATCTTTCGGGTGGTACTACCCAACACTTTTGGGTAAGTGGACATGTTAATATTATCAATCTCCCACCACTTCCCCCTGATCTTTTCAAGCATCCAATCCAATCATCACCACCTGTTAGATTCCTCCAAAAGTCACATAAATCCCAAAAATTCTAGCACATAAATTCCCAAAAATGCTAAGGTCAATCACACAAGGTTGGCCTTGGCCCTCTGACCTCTGTTGAGGCCTCCTTCCCACGCTTTCTCCTAGTCAAGCTATGGCTTAGATTGGTCAGAAACCCTTGACATGCTTGAAGGATGCTCTTTTTCTTTTCCTCACCTCTCTTTCACAAAGTGTTCCCGTTAGTCTAGACACATCGGATAAAGAAAACTTGTTGCTCTTTTTCTTTGCTCTAGTGGTGGGACATTATTCGTACAGATTAGACTGTTGGTGAAGGTCATTTTAGTTCCATACTGGATTAATTTGAGTTTTCTATATGAAAATCGGTCATTCATTGGATTTGAATCCATAGTTCAAATCAGTAACATATATATATATATATATATATATATATATAGATGATTCTCTCGATTAAGATAGATCTTGAGCTTCTCTTCTCAACCCATCTCAATTCTCTGATACTCAAATAACCACACTTTGGCATAATAAAAACTAAAAGGTGCAAATTAAGCTACCATTATAATCTCTTTGTTTTCTAAGTGTAGGCCAATTGATCAAGTAGGCAGGATTCAAATCTCACAATACATAATATTCTCTTGATTTTGGAGATAAAACCTTTCGTCTTATTCGGATGAATATTTTAAGTCAAAAATTATCAATAAGAAAGAAATCCTATAGATCACGCGCATCTCGTTAAGAGGTGTTTTTTTATGCTCCTAACAATTTTTGAATCTGAGACCTCCCATTTTGGAGAGATCATTCTATATCTTCCAAGAGGACGGCCGATGGTAAGTACCATTATAACTATATCATGATCAATAGTATCTGCATTATTATAGTTAAAAGAACATTGATTGCCATGACAAAATAAAGAGAAGAAATTCTCTCAGTACGCAATTAGACTGGAGTTCAGTACTACTGAGAGGGGAACGTCCCAAATATTTGTCTAATTTTGAGATCAAATGAGAGTATTTTTTGCAATGTTTGACCTCCCTCTCTCTCATTACTGTTGGACTTCGCTCCAAATTTTAACTACTATTATTATTATGGTCAAAGAAAGAGGATATCCACGTATATGTCCCACTTTAAACAAATGGATCGGGTAGTTCTTTAGCTATCTGTTAGTCTTTCCTTCTACGTACGGGTGTCTTCATATCCATACATGGTGTGCTTAACAGGACGAACTTCTAGGCGTGGAACGAACGGTGGCCGGTCACCGGCCGCTGTTAATGCCGGTGGTGGAGTCTCGTCGCCGTCGCCGTCGAGGACTTGTGGTGGCGTGGGCGACGAGAAACGAGACGAGCAGGGTTGGCCGCCGAGGGTGCTCGCGGAGGCCCACACACACACCGACCCCTCCACTGGTTATTACTCGTTTTTGTTGAAAAATACGAGCAGCATCAACGCCGGCACGTCCCCGGCCGGAGCGAGGTGGAGACGGAGGTCAGGAACAGCTCTCTCTCGACGGTCCACATGTATATGTTCGTCTATACATCTTTTTTTAATAGAGATCCTCTAAGTTCAAGTTTAGATTGAACTCAGTTAATAAAAAAAAAGAAAGATTTTAAAAAATCCTTTTATATGATGTTTTTTTAATTTTCGAAGAAGAATTTTTATGAAAGACACCTTTCTTCCCTCTTTGTACTAATTGAGTTCATTCTACACCGATAATGAGAAGAACCGCACTCATCGTTTTTTGTCATATAAATTAACAAAGCTTTTATCGAATAGATATTCACTAGTTCTCTCTAAGTAGAAAATATTTCTACACAACTATAACTATTTTATCTTATCAGACAAATATTCCGAATTCGAGAGTTTCACTGCAAAAAGTAATATTCTTTTTATAGGTCCTTCCACTTGTGAAGAACATATATATGAATATAAACATTATAAACTTGTGGGACAAATCTCCCTCTCACTCAACTCCTCTTAAATCAATATCCACAAACTCTTCAATAAATGATCATCTATATTCTCACATAGTTGGTTGTAACTCAATTGATAATTAATTATGTCAGAGTGTCTCTCAAGTTTCAATGTTGACTTAGAAATTTACGTCTGTGTTCACATGAAAGACAATGATAGTTGTTTGACCGCATGGCCCCGTTGGACAAGTAGATTGCTTCGCTTTGGAATTGTTTATACCCGAATGATAAATCTTTTGTTTTGATTGAAAGATTACCATTCTATCTTGAATAAAAGATTACATAAAAAAAATAAATAGAATATATATAGCAACGTAAGTGTCATTAATACTTAACTCTACCATAGAATATGTAATTCGAAATTTTTAACAGTATTTTTTGTTCGAATTTATTTGAGAATCTCTCTCTCTCATATCATTGGACAACTCTCCTCATTTCAGCTAAGATCTTTGTGCTGTGGCTCCCTCATTTTTTGTCGTGCACTGACCAATATCTCGGATCTATATGAGTAGAGGCACATAAAAATCTAAAGAATAAGGTCCTGATCATGATCTCATCTCACCATGTGCATCTTACTAATAAGAGGGGGTCACAGTAATGATAAGGCATTGGATACATTTTGTGGTGGGGCTTGGATTTGGAGCAGGAAAAGTTAGGTACGACTATTCTGTCTTGTGCTAAATTAGAATTCCATGGTGTTATTCTTGTTTATGGTTGGTTGGTTTTCTAAATATTTATTTATTCTAACTTCCCATTTGGTTTCTCCAAGAGTTATTCCTGGAAAAATTAGGTTCAGGTTGTGTAAATATTTCCACCTTGTAGGCATCAATAACTACCTTGTCCACTCCCCTTAGGCGGCTGGAAAGTGGCATTGGGATGCTAATTTTATTATGAGGGGATGGGCTGACCTTAGGTAGTATTCAGCCCCAACTATCATCCCTTATTCATGTGAGGTATTTTACCAAAAATAAAGTTTCTACATTGAGTTTGGTGTCAGGAGATTTATTGAAAAAAATATCCGCCTTCTTATGTAGATCAAGAAATGTTTGCTGCAACATCCTACGCGTTCGGACTACCGAAGATCAGACTACAAGATAAAAGATAATTTTTTTAAGAAAAACGTCAAATTTGGAGACTGCCCAAATTCGACTTTCATGCTGTTTAATGGCTAACTAGCTAGACAATTGTTAAAAAAAAAAAAAATCATACTCTTATGTGGTCCAACTTTAAATCGTACCCTTACGTAGTCCGATGGCTCAAGTTTTGTCCGCACAAGATGTCACACATTGCAATAAGTATTACTCACGTGAATGAGATCTGTGACTTAGTAATAAAATTTTGACTCAAACTCAACCATTAAAAGAGCCATATATAGATCATAAGTATCTATTACCCAAGGTTCACCGACTCGAAGAATCGGACTGACTCGTATCTCCCATGATTTGATATGAGTTGGGTCGACTCGTGCCGACTCGACTGAGTCACATATCCAAATCGTATAGACTCGATCGAGTCACATCGACTCGGATTCGTCCTGATACGGTACGAGTCGAGTCAGCGCAAATCGAACTGATACGGCAAACCATGTTATTATCCCAATATCCAACCTGAGGAGAGGAGAGAAGAGGAAGCCACATGGGTGGAGGAGTCCTTGTGTAGAGGAAGTACTAGTTGGTACGTAACACCACGGGGCCGGGGGCTGGTCTGGCATGACATGATGGGGGAGGAGGAGATGGAGGTGGGTGTGTTTTGTCTGGCAAGGGAAGAGACAACAACACCCCATGTTCTCTTGCTCAACTGCCGTTAACTTGTTTGGAGTGATCTCCTCATGCGGGGTACAGCAAGGTGTGTCAAAATAAGCAATGTTTGGTAGTATTTGAAGAGAGAAGTCGTCAAAATTTCAACATCATTGTTTATGATATGACTTGAAGTATTATTTTTCAGGTTAATTATGCTGGGAAAAATAATGCAATGTCGCTACTATTTACCATGGTAGTCTGCAGTTCTAGTCAAATTTAACTAAAGATGTGATTAGAATGTGAATCCTGTTTTTTGTTTGCATGCATGTTTTTAGATTCTTGCGGTTTACTCTGGGTTTGACGGCTTTGCCGCCTTCTCTCTCTCACATGCACACACAATAGTAAGAGAGGAGATTCTCTTAATACACGTTTGGACCGAAGTCTAGCAGTACTGAGAGGAGAGAAGATGTCAAACATTATAAAAAAAATTTCATGTGATTTTAAAATTTAACAAATATCTAGATCCTCCACCTCTCAATACTGTTGGACTCTGATCTAAACGTGTATTGAAAAGATCTCTTCTCCAATAGTAAATGGTTGTTCGTAAAAAGTTATAGTACCTATAGTTTCACTATAATAGTTGCAAGATATGTAACAGTTAAAATATAGAGATAAATAGAAACTAACATTGACGATCTAAGTGAATGAGAGAGAGAGACACTGTACACTGTAACATTGATCGCTCCTTTTTCTCTCTCTCTTTCTTTCTCTCATACCCCTCTCCCTCCCTATGACTCTTTCTATCTCATACCCTCTCTGTATCCTCCTCACTCATTTTCATAGCTTGAAAATTGAAAGACTATACTAACAATTTAAGACAATAATTACTACAGTGTTGTAGTCATTATAATTGTAACAATATGATAACTATGACAATCTTACTATCCACTACTCTCTCTCTATCTCAATCTGTATCTATCTCATACACACACCTACTCTCTCTCTCCCTCTCTCTCTCAAAACACACACACAGCCTGCAGTAGTAGAAATGGAGTCCCCTGGATCTAAATTTTGATAGAATTGAAACTTTTGTAACTCCCCAACTCCAAGCCATCCTTTTGGCCCCCTTGATTGCCGATCGCTCAAGATTCTACAAGATGAAAATTTCTCTTCCATATGTTCTAGGCATATCATTTTTGAAAAGAAGCAAGAAGAGAGCCACATTAACTTGGTGAGACATAGCTCTGGCTTTTGCTGCCTTCTTAGATCTGCTCTTATGAGAAAATCTTGCAGTACCTTCCCTTATTCCTTCTCTCTCCTTTCCAACATATGTATTTTAAGTGTGTAGATCTTTCTTTTTTTTCCTTTTTTCTACTCGAATTTGAAATAAAGAAACCACTCGCATTTTTCTTTTTTCTTTTTTCTCCTTAAGAAGAATTTTTCCATTAAGAAGAAATCTTTGTTTATGATCAAAGGATACAACTCTTCTATCCGGAAGTTTTTCAAATTCATATCTATGTGCAACTTTCTATTCTTTATTAGTAATACTTACTACACCGCATATGGTGTAGAGAGGCTGAGATGGATTGCAACGCGTTACCTTCCCCTGCCACCAGTCCTATTTCTCTATTTTTTTTACTTTTTTGAGTGGAGAAAAAGAAAAGATGGAGTCCTCTGACAATTTTTATTACTGTCTTTTTTCACTCACCTCTATTTACAAGAGATAATTCATTCATTCCCCCAATTTTGATAGATTTGATGGCTTTTCACATGCCTAATTTTTATAAGTTACCCAGTATAAAGTTCCCATTCAGTGGCGCCCCAAGCCTTGATATGTGCACTTTTTTGGATTCGGTTTGGATGGTCTTATAATAAATATTTATAATATCTATTGGGTCAGAATTGGTGTCTAATGCTTGCCTTGTGAAGTTTTAAAGTTCCCATTCAGTGGCGCCCCAAGCCTTGATATGTGCACTTTTTTGGATTCGGTTTGGATGGTCTTATAATAAATATTTATAATATCTATTGGGTCAGAATTGGTGTCTAATGCTTGCCTTGTGAAGTTTTGAGAGGGTGCTTTATATTTGATGTGAAATACTCTAAAATATTATATTTTTATGAGACATAAGATATATTTGTAATATCTATTGTATTTTACATCAAATCAAACACTCTGTAAGCTAACCAGCTGGCGGGTATCATCTACAACATGGAGGTTACTTTCTTTTTTCCAAATGAGACTGATAGAAAGGTTTAATAGCCAAAATGAGACTGACTACTAAGAAGGTATAGTAACCAAACATTCATCCATCTTGGTTACCTAACCCAAAACCTGCCTTATGATTTGAGTGAGACTTAAATAACTTAAGAGATTACTGGAAACGTAGCCTCCTATTATTTATCATGGATTCTTGATGGCACAATGTCTGGATATTAGCACTATCATCCATGGGTTAGTATAATAGCAAGGTTCTGATGACATCCCCTCAGGAGAAAGTGATTGGATCGATCCACTAACTCAAATTCTCGAAACATTAAGTGAGGTGGATATCACTTTTAAATATACTTTATTGAGTGTTTTAACAAGTACAAAGCTATTCTAACATACTCTCTTATATTAATAGTCGTGGATGCGGAAATTTTATTTAGTGAGATTACTTGGACATTAAGTCATAAGTATGACTAAGTCAGTGAGATCTTGGTTGGATCATATAGGGTCTTAGATTGAACCGGTGGAGTCTTAGGCTGGATCACTGAAGTCCCGAACTAGACTGCTTTGGATTAGACCAATAGACTTTGCAAAATCTAGTGAGGTTACAGGACCCTACTGTCCTAACGCTGGATCCGCCACTGCTTGTATATAAGTTGACATAGATTCTTATGCCATGCACCTTAAAAATTAAAAGACTGATAAAGTAAAGTATACTTTTAGATATATTTTATTTTATTCCTTTGTCACTATAAGACTACCCTGACTGTAGACACGCTAATTTTGACGTCATTTCGAGTAAATTTCATATCATATAATAATGCCTCATAATGGTTTGATAATTAATCAATGATTAATTTTTATTAATCTTTTTAAGTGTCGGGTTTAACAGACATGTTTAAGTTAATCAATTGAATTGATTTTAGCTCAAATTTCAGTTAAAATATGAAGAATCCTAAAAGGCGTCGACTCGTGTGGACGCCATTTAGAGTTTATTCCTATTTTAGCATTTAAATTTGAATTTTAATTAATTGATTTATTAGATAAAAAACGTCTGTGAAGGTCGACGCGTTTTAGATTTCCTAAGCTGTTTTAACTTCTCTTCCGGATGTTTATCCTTATCTTAATTAATCTGAAAGGCGTCAGCCAAGGTGGACGCGTTTTAGATAATTACAGATAAAGATGAATTAATCAGTAATTATCTGTCGATTAAGGTAGATAAATCCGAAATTTTTCTATGTTAATCGCAAACGCAGAAAATGCCTATAAATACCTTGCCTATCAAGGAGTTAAAAAAAAAGAGAGAGAGAGAATTATTGAGCCTCAGCGTTATAGCGATTTGAAGATCGGAGCAATCACGCCGGAGCGCTGCCATTTCCAGAAGACGGCATCCTTCTTCAAGATATTCATCTCTTCAAGACTTCTCCAACTGGGTATAAGTTTTTCATATCTGAATTTCATCATTCATTAGTTTCATTCTCTCATACTCACTGCATGCCACACACACCACATCATTAATTTTCCAAAACCCATCTGTTCTAAAGGGGTTTCAAAGTCATTTAAAACAAGTGAGTTGCTGTTTAAACATGTTTCTGATCATAGTTAAATTTGATATTTCTATTTAGATTCTCATCAATATTTCTTCTTTATTTTTCTGTTTCTGTCTCTGCTGCATTCAACAACAACCACAACAAGAAATCAAAAAGAGGGAAATCAAGCACGAAGCCAGGAGAATTTCTGGACGATCCTCAACATTCAACAGCAAGAACAAAAGAACAAGAAGAGGCTCTCTTTCTTCAGCCGGCTGAAGGAGGGGAACCAAGGATTCATTCTTCCGCGTTTAAACAGGTAGGCGATCAAACTCTTTTGAAGCTTTTTAGTTAAAAGTTTCTGGCGATCACTGCACCTTAGTTGCATTTTTTTTAATAGGTTAATTTACCCTAAACAACATAGTTTCTCACATTAATCACACGAGCAATTTTTCAGCACCTACACTGACAAGATCAGCTAAATCTTACCATTTTGCCAAAGTGGAGAAGGATTAATTTGTTGGTGTCATCTCATCCTTCCCCCTTGCTTTATGAAGGGTACAAGACCGTACTACATCATCTAGTAATCATTCTTTATTAACATGTTGATCTTTTCTAAAAAGAAAAGAGAAGAAAAAGATGGAAGGGACCACAAAAAATAAAGAATGAAAACTTATCTAAGTTCCCAAGTAAAGCCTATACCACACACCCGTTTTGGTGATGGTCTAGTAAGACACATGGATACCAAAAAGGAAGTAGGCGAGCTCATCTTTTAAGGGTATTTTTTTATTTATATCATGTAAACTATCATATTTATATATGTATACTCTTAACTCCGATGTAATGTTATAGATATTCTTGATATCTTCAGAAAAGTCGTAATTATACTTTTCCTGTTAAACTGATGTATACTTCAACTGAATATAAAACAAAAAAAAATCCGTAAATTCTGTTGAAGTCAAGGGTATGTATACAAATTATGATAATTTAAGGGTATATATGAAAAAATATCTAAGTCTTTTCAACATACTCTGTTAGAGATCACGGCATTTTGGGATATAGCTACAATCTTTTTGAAGATGTTAGGTGTATTTATAATAATATGTGGGAGCTAGTTGAATATGTATAAATAACATAATTTACAGGGGTACATACACGAAAATCTTCCTGATATTGCTCACCCATGCAAAAACCAAATCCTTCTGATATGAACACGTCTCTTGTGGCTTTATCAGTGTCTTTTTTTTTTTAGATGACGAGGGAAACCCAGTTGCCTGGTAAACCCCGGGGAAGCTACCGTGCGGGAGGTTAAGACACGGCTTCCCTGTTCAACCCATGGGGGTAGTGAGGATCGAACCCACGACCTGTTGGAATGAGTACCAACCGAAGCCCGGGGTTTACAGGGGTACATACACGAAAATCTTCCTGATATTGCTCACCCATGCAAAAACCAAGTCCTTCTGATATGAACACGTCTCTTGTGGCTTTATCAGTGTCTTTTTTTTTTTAGATGACGAGGGAAATCCAGTTGCCTGGTAAACCCCGGGGAAGCTACCGTGCGGGAGGTTAAGACACGGCTTCCCTGTTCAACCCATGGGGGTAGTGAGGATCGAACCCACGACCTGTTGGAATGAGTACCAACCGAAGCCCGGGGTTTACCACTCCACTACACCCCACCCCCCCTCTACTTTATCAGTGTCTTTAACTAGAGATTAGAGAGAGAGACGTGGAAAGAGAGAAGCCATTATCCATAACCTACCCTTAGCTGACTGATGATCTCAAGAACGTTTAGCCTTCACTTGTGCAGTGCAAATTTAAATTATTAGCATGATGGAATATAGGTTCCCTGGTTGCCACTGATGGTGATGTCGACGGCCACAGATTCTGTCTAATCTCAGGGACTCAAATGAGTCACTTACATATACATGAAAAAGACCATAATAATTTAGTACATGCAAGAGCTAAATATTTACATATCAGATGAAAAAGTGTTTAATTATCTGGTACGTCTTGCTGTAATTTGGAGTGCATGTGAATATGCAAAAACCAACAATTAATTAAGATCACAGAATCTAATAAGAAGCTCAAAGAAGTAATTACTTAAAAAAGAAGTAAAGATTTAACATGATTCGGTCACTAACCTAAATCCATGTGCAAACACAAGGGCATTAATGGAGAATTCACTATAAAAATCAAGACAAATTAATGTGCAAGAACTAAAGAAAAAAAAAATCTTCTTTCTAAAAAGAATCTCTCAAAAATGACATCCTAATCAATTACCTCAAATGGGCACCTTGGTGACTCAAAAGGCGCACAAAAAATTCATATCTTGTCCCTCTTTTATATATATTTGCACAAACTGGTGTTCCACTGAACTCAAAAAGAAAAGTAAATATGATTTCAAAACATTTTTTCACTTTCTCCAACTTGGGTTAAAAATAAGTTCAAGCCATTTCTATCACCAAAATTCCGAGAGTACTGATACCAAGCTTTGAAGAGCACAAACAAATTAAAACCTCTTGGACTTCTTCAAAGCTCTCAATGTCTTCCAAAACTCAGAACAAATTCCAAATCAGACTTAAAATGGTTGATGTCCAAAATTATATCTGAGAAGCCCACATCAGCCATCTAAAATGCTCTACCTGCATATTAAATCTTCCTCAAACACGGTCGCACAAACAAATTAAATTTCTTTGCACTGAGCGGGGAGACTTGGATCTCAAAATAGTCACGCATTCTGCAACTGCCAAATATTCAGCCCATAAAACGTAGGCCCAAATAGCGCGGAAGCCCAATTGAGGAACAACTGGCTCTAGCCTAGGGGTGCAAATGAGCCTAGCCGAGTAGAGTTTTATCCTGTTCAAGCTTTGTTTGATTAATTTTAATCGAGTTCAAGTTAGAGTCAAGTATCTATGATAATTATTCAAGCTTAGTTTGTTTATATCTTAAACGAGTTTGTGCCGAGTAGCTCACGAGCTCAATAAATCTATAATACATTTAGTCCAAAAAAATTTAAACTTATATATAGAGACTCAGGCTAAACTATGGTGACTAGCAAGTTATTTGCAACTTTAGTTATTTTATACAAAACTCTACAAATCATTAGATACCTTATTAATTAAGTTTATTCATGAATAGAATAATTAAATGAGTACTTAAATAGAGTCTTAATGAGTACTTTGTATTAAAATGAGCTATTAATGAGTACTTAAACGAGCTTATTCACGAATATACCCGAGTTGAGTTCGCTTGTGTTTAAACTTGGCTCGTTTAATCAATTGAGCTTAAATTTTTGTTCATACTTCTTTATTAACTTAATAAATGAGTTTAGTCAAGTTATTATCAAGCAGTCTTATGAGTTCCTCATCGAGCACATTGGTTCATTTGCATTCCTACTCAAGCCATCAAATAATCCGACAGTGAATTTGGCTTGGCTTCATCTTGCCATGAACACCATAATCCCTTGAATGATACTTGCTGCACTGTGCCCCAGCAGCTTAAAGTACGATTCTCTTTTTTTCTTTGAATTTTTACGCATGGGCCTCTTAGAGTTGTCCCCCTGAGGTTTTAGTGAAAAAAGTCGTACCACTGATCATGGTTTGCCGTATTGGATCGACTCATGCTGACTTGGATGACTCGTACCGTATCAGGACGAACTCGAGTCGATGCGACTCGATCGAGTTTGTGCTATTTAAGAGATCTTTTCTATGCGATTCAGTCGACTCTGTACAAGTTGACCCGACTGGTACTAGATCATGGGTCAGTCTGACTCTTCGAGTCAGCAAATCCTGCCTCTAATGCGATTGATTGGTCCCATTGCAGCGAGTATTGTGTTAATCCCTATGAGTCAAGAGTGATCCAACTCGGCATCCAGCGACAACCTATTTTCAGCTCTGAACTGGAATACCGGTCCACATGCAACCTTTTTGCGGCCCAACTCTTTGGCCCATCCATGCATGGTAGAGGATGAACCCGATCCTCTGGACATGAATTTTCGAATTTTTTTGAATCCTGCGACATTCAATAGTTAATGGATTGATTAAATAGGTTCAAGACGTGAAGGTAAGTTCGCGAGTAATATTTGCTGCATCGTTGCAGGTAGAAAACCTGGATTGAGCACTCAACCCTATTCTGCCACTTAAAGATCTCATTGTCTCTCCATTTAAATGCGTCCCAACGTCATCTGCATGTCATAGAAAGGTCAGCATATTCATGCCCACGAGAGTATGGACTAAGTTCTCGAAAGCATGATCAGATTCTCCAAAATATAATCACGCCCTCAAGGGCATATGGTGTTCTAAAGAGCATTCCAGAGCAGCCAGATACTCTCTAAGGCATGAGCGGATGCATTTGGATGCTCTGAGAAAATTTGTACAATTCATATTTTTGAAAAAATTGTTTAACAATTTTTTTTACTTACATATATGCGTTGAGATACAAATGACGTCATGACACATTTAATAGGAGAGACAACACCTGTGTAGACTCTCTAAGTGACAAAATGGAGTTAGGGCTCAATCCAAGTCAAGGTTTTTTGCACCGACTTAATTGGCTAACGAGTGTTAAGGATCAAGAGCGGCCAAGAAATCCAGATGCAAAGGATCGCCCTTCGACAAGAACCATTACGCCCGCACCAAAATCCATTTATGAAACAAGGAACGCATCAATACACAGCATCCGCTATCATACGTATCCACGTACCCACAGCAACAGAGAAACCATGCAATTAATCGTGGGCACATTCAAATCAAAGACAGGTATGCCAACAGAAAAGACTAAACTTCTTGAAGAGAAGGGGATCAGCCATGCACAGTTTGATGACCATGCAAATTAACTTACACCATGGTTGTGCTTGCACCTGCATACCTACGTGCACAACTTGCTACCGAGGTGATCCGCCGTGCATAAGGATTCTGAGAGCTAGGTGTGTTGACGTTTGGTTTGGCTTGATTTGGAGGTAAAATTTTAGAAACTAAATTAAATCATAATTCAGTTTGGTTCTGTTTGGTTTGCAGATTAAGTTTTATAATGGGTCACTGTAGTTAAATAATTTGTTTTAATATTATTTTTTTAAAATAATTATTTAAAAAATATTATTCAAAAATTATTTAAAAATTTAAGTCTCAGAATAGACTATTATAATTAAACATTCTATTTTATTAAGGACTCAACACCTTTTTGTACAAGATGACGATCTAAAAAGTATTATTTGAAAATAAGTTTTACATAATCATACTTAATTTAAGAATTTAATAATTATATTATGTCCTTTTAATATAATTTGGTTTATTCGGATTGATTTAGTTTACAAACAAGAGAAACTAAATCAAATCAAACCAAATTTCTTAATTCGATTTGATTTCAACTTAAATTGAAATTTTCAGAAACTCAAACCAAACCAAATTGGCCGTTTCGATTTGATTGTTCAGTTTAAACCAAATAATGAACACCTCTACTGGGAGCAGCCATGCAAACAACCGATCACCTAGATGTACACCGCCCTTAGGGGACCCAACATTGTTGTGAAATAATATCACTAGAAGAGGATCAAGGAGAGCCACAAAGAAGTATGAATAGTAATTAAAAGTAGCAAATTACACTAAAAGGACACCAAGATTTACGTGGTTTGGAAGTGAACTTCTTACGTCCACGTGAAGAGTATCAAGAGAGAATTCACTATAAAAGAAGAACAGGCAGAAGACTGATCTTACACCAACACCGGTCTCCCCAGAGAAAAGTAGTTCACTGACGTCCCAGAAGCTCTCCTTCAGACAGTACCCCAAAAATTGACGAGCACCCAGAACGAGAAGACAGAAGGAATAAGAAAACACTCAGCAAACTCTCTCTACTTCTCTCCCTATCTCCCTCTTTCTATCGATGCTGGTTTCTCTCTTGAACTCACATACACCAGCCGGCCAGCCCATCTATTTATAGATGTAAGAGGTAGCCAGTTTCCAAAATAGAATCAAGAAAAAGAACGGAGCTGGACTGGGACTCTTTCCCATCCACGCATGGGCACGTCCGTCTCAGCATAAGAACGTGCATGGAAGAGGTGGAGTCCTATGCAAACTCAAAATGTGCATGCAGCAGCAACAGTGAAGGGGATTCCGGTTTGACCAGTACACAAGCACAACACAACCTGTTGTCAAACGAACTACATATCAAAAGGTGTCAAAGTTAAAAATCCGTATCCCCTCGGACTAAATCGGATCCATGCAGTGAAGGGAGGGCGATCCTCTCACTGTCGGGCACTTATTCTGCTTCTTTGAGTTCGCCCTGATGCCACTTGTTATGATTCAAAATACGTAGAATATGTTAATTGAAATTACTGAATCTAACAAGATAAATAAATATCCACAAAAGGAGTTGAGAGATTTAAGATGCATGCTTTAGTCATTGACCTACGTACATGCACGCATCCATATGCAATAGAGACTTTTATCATAATAGTAAAGACAAATGAGCATACATAAAAACAAAAGATTCCTAAGAAGAATCTCTTTGAAATGACGCCCTAACTGGTGGGCACTGTGATGATTCCAGAAAACACACAAAGTTTCAAATCTTTCCTCTCTTTTATAGTTTCACAATTATGAAGTGTAGACTAAACTAAAACATAAGAGGTATTCACTTTAAATAGGAAAAGAAAATTTATAATTGCAAGTCATGCATATTCCATCGACATCTAAATAATTAAAAGTTAGCTGACAATTAAGAGGTAATACTAAATAAACTAGTCGCGTAAGAAAAATAAGTCTGGATCATGAGATCCACGGGACCATAGTATTACACAGTTCAGGATCCAGACTTGCTTCCTTGGCACGACTTATTGGCGTCAGGTGCTCAAATATAATGAAAGAGAGGATCAGTACACGTTTAGATTAAAGTCTAGTAGTACTAAGAAAGGAAGGGATGTTAAATATTGTAAAAAATCTCTAATATTGTTGGAGTGGCTATATAATAGTCTTACATCCGTTAATTTCAGTTGTGGCCGGTGCTTATGATCTTGAGTCCCTGCAAATTCAACACCCGAGTTTTGTGGTTTGTAAGATGGTATCAGAGCAGGAGTCCGACCCAACTTTATCTTTTAATTTGCGTCACCTCCTGTTATCTAATTTCCACAGCCCATTTTGGCCGTGAAGGAGAATGTTGGAACGGCTATAGTTTTACATCCGTTAATTTCAGTTGTAGCAAGTGCTTATGATCTTGAGCCCCTTCAAACTCAACACCTGGGTTTTGTGGTTTGTAAGAAATATGATCTCCAAAGTTGACAAATACTTGGACCTTCCCCTCTCAAACTACTAGACTCCGTTCAAACGTATATTGAGAGGATCTCATCTCATAATGAAATGCCAACTTTGCATGTCCAAGACACCAAGCCTAGTGTAATGAAAGAGTGTGAATTATCTACGGTCCCCGACGGACCGCAGACGATCAGTAAAGAGGGGAGAGGAGACCGGAAAACGTGCCAAAACTCACCCACTCACGTCACCCACATCTCCGTGATCGCAAAATCTTTACCCCTCCCCCTCTCTTTATTGGGACGATCTCAATTCATAATGAAATGGCAACACGGAACCGCTTTCTTGCTGTGGCAGAGCTAGTCGGCAGCATTAAAAAAGCTTCTTCTTTATACGTCAGTACATTGGGTTGAGCCCTGCGTTACGCAATGAATTTGCCAAACATCTCTGAGGAGTCATCCTAAGATTGCACTTGCAGTTTTTGGTGAACGCTTGTCCACTTGAAGGGGAGGCAGAGGCTGAGGATGTTTCTTTACAAATTTACAGGGGACAGTTAACGAACAGGAGGGGAGGGACCAGGAGAACCTTTTGCAGTCCCATATGCAAAACCTTACGTCCAGAGAGAGAAGAAAGTTGCACAAACCTGTCTTCTAGCTTGTTGCTGATGAGTGTTGGGGAGATTTGAGGGTGTGATGATGCAACCATATTGTAGCCATGACATGAGAGAGGTGGCTATATATATATATATAGGAAAGGACGTATAGCTGCCCATCCAAGGAAGTAGCTAGGAAGGTTTACACTTCAAATCTGCCATCCTTGGACGGGAAACAAGGGTTCTCTTCCTCCATGCTTCCTAGGCATGGATGGGCAGATAATAGAAAATGAGACGGATGGACAACCTTTTACCCTCCACGGCCCTCACCTTTTGCCTCCCTCCCTAGCTTCTCCCCCGTTCTCCTGATGTAAGGCATGCAGGAGATGGAAACCCCCAGCTAGCTCTTATGCATGCATGTGTACACATATGCAGACATGCAACACAAAGGGAAGGAAGGAGTTAAAGAGTGTGAGGAATGATCAGGCTCACAGGTCTAACCTCTTACAAGAGAAGATGAAAACACTTCCAAATTCAGGTTAAGGGAGATCCTGCAGATTAGGAAGGAGAGTAGTGGAGGTGGAAGAGAAGAATGGGATGGCAACGGTGGTTGGGTGCCATGCATGTAATTAATGGTAAACAAGCTAACTTGCGCCGCGTGATCGATCTTCTTTCGTCATCACCTCCGAAAACTTGCCGTCGGGCGTGGAATTCAGTTTCTGCAGGAATGGCACAGAGGAGAAGAGAAGGAAAGGTATGGGCTTCAGCAGCCCATCTTGCTGTCCCCTTCATCCAAAGAGAACCCCAAAATCTTTTGCATCTGTTGGGTTTTCAACAGGATGGAGAGAGAGAGAGAGAGAGGTGATGCAGGAGAGGTCAAGAATGGCGCTGTTAGGCTTGAGTTTCCAAGCATTGGGGTGTGAATCCCGAAGACATGACCAGTTGTGGAAGGCCGTGTTCAAACACTTGAGCCGGAAACCATCCTGAGTCTCTAGTCAGGTTCTACCCTGTTCAAGCTTTATTCTATTAGTTTTAAACGAATTCGAGTGCAATTTATGATGACTGCTTAAGTTTGGTTCATTTAGATATTAAATTAGTTTGAGTCAAATATTGAATAGTTCACGAGTCTAATGAGTACATGATGAAAAGTTTTTTAAATTCAAATTTATGAACTCAAGCCAAATCACGGTGAGTACCAAATTATTTGCACCATTAGTTATTTGATAGAAAAGTTTATAAAATGTCAAATATTTTATTAACTAAGTTTATTCATGAATAGAATAATTACTGAATTACTTAAAAGTGGTCTTAATGGAGTGCTTAAATGAGTTCTTAACAAATATTAATACAAGTTCTTAACGAATACTTAAATGAGCTTGTTCACGAACACAATCAAGTCGAGCTCGCATGTGTTTAAGTTTGGCTCGTTTAATTAATCACTCAGCCTAAAATAGTAAATTTGAGTACGACTAATCATCCAATAACCCAATTTCAAAAAGTAAAATAAAAAAATGGTTATGCTTCCTTCAATGCCCCTGCAGTTGCATCCTTCGGCATTGCACCAAGTATAAAAAACTTTTTCTTGTATTTCTTTTAAGTTGGGAGCCACGTGCCTCATGTGATCCGACATCCTAAAAAATTCTACAAAATCAAAAACTATTATTGAGCTCAGTCCATTAAGAATATTTTTTTACTATTCGTTGGACTCGAGTTTTTATTTTTTAAATTTTTTTGAGTCGTCCAAAATCGGTATGTACGAACACGTGGAGCATGTAGGCTTTTGAGCTAATTTTTTTAAAAAAAAAATTGTAATTGTTGCAGGTTATAACTCAATACAATAAGAGCACTATAAGAATAATGAACATAATATTGTTATCTTAATTTTCATAGTTTCCTTACATCAGGCTCCCAATAAATCAATCCATCCAATGATATTAACTCCATTGGATCAGTCTATTGGTACTACTACCGTATATATATACATGCTTAAAATACCAGACTACATCCAACGAGGCATGGATCCTCCTAAATGGTTACATAAATAGAGGAGTACGAATGTTATATATGGACGAATGAAGTATCCGTGCATGCTTCTGTACATATTTCCAGTGGTTCTCCCTTTGCCAACCTCTGGCCCTCACTTGGTGCATGGGAATGGAACGACGGTTCCGGACTTGGACAAGTTAACGTTCTTGCATGAGCTCTTGGAAGATCCACCTCCTGCCAAGCCTAGCTTGATGTCCTGCAGCACTATGCCATTGCACGGTTTGCTCTTGCTACAGTCAAAATCCATTGCCACCTCCGTGGCGCTCGTTCCCGTGATGTTCTTATACGTTACCCCGGCTATGGCTACAGCTGAGTTCTACATATATAGCGAAATGTGATAGAAAAGTGAAAGAGAAATGAGAAAATGATAGAGGTGGAGAAGGCAGGAGAAAGGATGCAGTGGCTGATCAGCTCATTTTATACCTGCTTGTTGCATGCCTTGCTGGAGTCACAGTAGTTCTGGTCGATGATTATGGGGTTCTTGACTTTCTTCATGATGATGTTCTTGAAGGTGATGTTTCTAGCATATCCTCTCCCTCCCTTCAGGTTATAAGACAATTTTGTTGGCCATTTTAGTGAAAGAAATGGATATAGGTCACAGTGGTAATAGATGTTAAAGTTTAATTAACGATGGCGGCTTGCAGCTTAGGTCAATGCGTGCATGTAGATATAGATGTTTACATGCATGTCATCGTTGATATTTTACCTGCCAGGTTTTGATCCGGACTCCATTTGTTGTCCCTTCCAACTCTGCTGTGTCCACCAATACGTCAGATACGATGTCTTCTGAGCCATTATCTCCTAGGCTTCCAATACTGGCAGACATGTGAAGGTTGTCAATACACAAGGAGCTAGAAAAAGTTGGTAAATTGTGGTTGAAAACCTCAACTAGCATCAAAGCAGGTTAGGGTTAGATGCTCGGACCTGATACCATGCCCTGGTCCGCAAACGATGTTGGTGGCAGTGATGGATCGAGAGCCACCCACGATGGAGATGCAGTCGTCACCTTCACCGATTCCTCAATGTTAAAATACGAAGAAAAATAGATATACACATAGCTAAAGGTGATCGAGGAGATGTTTAGTAATATTTTTAGCTTGTGTGAGATTATAATACCTGTTCTAATGACACAGTGGCTTATCTGCACGTCCGTGGTACCAGTGACATGAATCCCATCAGTGTTTGGGCTGGTCCCTGATGCAGTGATCTCTAGGTTAGAGACCTTGACGTCTGTGCATCCCTCGAAGGAGATGTGCATCTTCTGGCTATCTTCCAACTTCAGGTTGTCCACCTCCAAGCTGGTGCATGAGAGAAACGTCAAGGCCTGCAAATTACATGAGTTTAAACAAGGGTCAGTGATTAGGTTTTGATTCATGGGTGTCTAATTAATGGTACCAGGTAATTCATGAGAAGGGTTCACGAACGTACTGTGGGTGCAGCTTTGCAAGGCTGAAACACAAAAGATTTTGAAAGCAAATGATCAGTCATATACGAAGATAGAGGATAGGGTTTTCTCAATTGGTCATTGAGAGAACATGAATATGTATGAATTCAAGAAGTTCTTACAAGAGATTTGTTGATCTTGCATGAGCTCTTCCACCATGTCTGCCCATTTCCATTGAAGGTTCCACCACCTTCAACTCTGAGATTTTTGACGCCACCAAATGTGACCCACTGCCTGCGGTTTCTCCCATCCCAGTCCGACAGGTTGGGCGAAGCTGCCACTATTCCCTTGATCTGTCGTTATTACTAATGTTAGGCAAAATAGACGAGACAAGCTATGACAAAAGAAGATCTAGAAAGAAAGAGAGAGAGAGAGAAAGAGAGAGAGAACTTTGTCTCACCATCACTGTGATATCTGACTTGCAAGGGCCTGTGAAAGTCACCGGCTTAAGAAGGTAAGCCATCTTCTCTGGCACCAAAAATGTAACAGCTGTAGAGGAGGAGCAAGCTGCTTTCCAAGCACTTATAAACGCCTAAACGACAACGCAGGAAGATTAATTAAAACCTCCAAGAACATGAAGAACACATCTCAAGCAATGATTCAGAGCCATTTAATTTTCTCTCTCCATGGTTTAGAGATATCGCTCCAATGGTTACCTTGGTATCATCTGATGATCCGCCACCCTTCGCACCAAAATCCTTCACATTCACCACTGTACTCCAACTCCCCAACACAGATCTCTTGGGCAGCTGCAAGCCCAACTCCCCATCCCTGCTCGCGTAACAGTAGAAAGAAGGAGAGAGAAGCAAGAAAGGAAGGATTAGAAGAAACTTTTGCAGATCCATCATGCGAGAAGCTTACACCCAAGTAGAGAAGGAGGCTTGTAGGTATATATCTGTCTGGCTGTTGTTGGTGAGGGTTAGAGAGTACTTGAAGGGGCGGTGGTGCAACCATTATTCCATAGGTGGGGAGAGCCATATATATATAGGAAAGGAGGGTGTGGCCTGTCCAAGGAAGTAGATGCAAAGTTTTCCACTCAAATCTGCAATCCGTGGCCTTGTCTTCTGCCCAACCCTATGTTTTCCGAGGTTTGGAGATCAGCAGATGATGGACACATTGAGACGAAAGGGACACCTTGCCGGCGGCTACGCGGTGGCCCCTGCCTCTAGATTTCGATCTCTTCCCCCTTGTTCTCGCGATAAAGAAGCCTTCTAGCTTGCAATATGCATGCATGGCTATACGCTACGTTACTACATCCTGCAGTGCAGAAGATGCACCGCACAGTAGGCTTAGGTTCTGCCCCGTCCAATATATGCTAAAGTTGAAAATTCTAAGTCCCTAACACAACCTTTAACTCTGCACACCCGTAGAAAGTTGCGGCTCGAATCAAAAAGAGGAGATCCTCTCAGCACACATTTGGACCAAAGTCCAATAACATTGAGAGGGGGAGGGGAGCCAAACGTTGTAAAAAATCTTTCGTATGATCTCCAAAGTTGGCAAATATCTGGCCCTTCCTCTCTCAATACTGCTGGACTCTGATCCAAACGTGTACTGAGAGCATCTCTTCTCCGAATCAAATCTGGTTGAAGATGAGGTTGTGTGCAGCCATAATATGTAATGGATAATCGTAGAATCAAAAGCTACCGTGAGGCTGATCTTGAACAGAGGAGCATGGGTGGGTGTCGCTTCTTCCTCGCAACTTCTAATTGCCCAATCACATGTATGACCGACTAAATCGGTGTCAATTATCTGATCGTAAAATTTTAGAAGAGATCCTCTCAGTACAAATTTAGACCAAAATCCAATAATACTGAGAGGAGGAGAGCCGAAGTATTTGCTAACTTTTGGAATTATATGAAGAGTCTTTGTAATGTCTAACCCTCCTCCTCCTCTCAGTACTGCTAAATTTTGATCTAAACGCGTACTAAGAGGATCTCCTTTCTTAAAATTTGAGTGGTCAAAATCAATGTTTTTATTTGAAACAAAAACATCAAGCTCAGTTCAGTATCTTTACCATCCAACCAATGATCGGACAACTATAAAAGCAAGAAGAGGAGGGATGGACGGTTCCTATCATCTCAGTTAAACCTTTCTTAATACGTCCCCCCTCGTTATTAATTAGTAGTTTAGAAGTTAAGTTACCTAACCTCCCTTGCCACGCTTTCCCTAGCTTCCACCTGCCACTATTCGTTGGAATCAGGTTAAGTACGTAATGACTCCTCATTATTTATCAGATAATTTTTCTCCTCCTTTTATGGTAATTTTAGGTAAATCTTATTTGTTTCAGATTGTCCATTAATTAAGTTCCTTAGGTTTAAATCTTCCAAACGTGGGAGACTTCATCTCGACATCCTCATCCACACAGAAGTCCCTGTCAGACGATTTTCCATGGCAACACTTGTAGGTTATTTGCCTTTTCCTTTCAATAATGAATGAATCAGATATTATATAGATAACTATAAAAAAGGATGGTCAGAAATATATAACCAACAGTCTTAACACTTACACTACGTCAAGACTTTCCACTGGTTGATGGAAGAGAGAATTCCTTGCTCTCAGATGTTAAGTGCAGTTGAGAAATTAGAGTATTTTATTTTAATTCTTTTTGTTATTTTTAAATAATAAGTACTTCACGGAAGGAAAATTTTTCAGTTAACGTTTGATTTTTCTGTAGTTCAATTTTGCTGAAAAACAACAAATGTCATTCTACTCAATTTTTTAAAATTTTATTAAAACCCATGTTTATTGAGCTAAGCCTCCCTAGTGGAGAGAATACGCATATTGGCACTTAGCAATTTTTTATCCTTCGTAGGAGAATTGAATTTCTAGGCTGCTGTAACAAGGCTCATGTCTTCTAATGATTATTTTAAATTCAAAGATCCTATCAAAGAGAGTAATAATCTCTTCACGGTTGCCACCTAACTTAAGGAAGACTGAGGCATAAGTTTCAATGAAATTTTTGGAACAAATCGCTCTCTGCACACAATGGTTGAAGATGAGATTTGAACCAAGACATCTCTTATGAAAGAGTGGTCAAATGCCAGTAGTCTATGAGCTCTTTAAGCTAGCGTAGGCATGCTGAGATAACTTCTCCTGTAACACAGAGAGAGAGAGAGGGAGAGAGAGAGAGAGCTTAAGCCATGGGAGGATCGGATCCTCGATACATCTGGCCGCGTAGTGACGTCTTGGCTTCAAGTTTCTTGGCATCACATCGGGGTGTGTTGATGGAGGCAACTGGAACCAGCCTACTTCCTCTTTGGATATTTCCTGATTTGCATATTTGCCTAGGAACTTCCTCAATATGTATCCTCATTCTGAGATAAGATCTTCTAGTTAGAATAGTTTCATATTGAAAAAAAAAAAAAAAAATTTAAAATGATGATATCCTCTCCACTCAATGTCTCACAGTTTTAATTAGATGGCTCAATAACTTCTGTATAATATCAAAGCTCATAGTTATGAATTAGGTCATGTATCTTATATTTGTGGCCCATGTGACATAACCTAAGTGGACGGGAGAGCGTATATTAACATAATTCGACATTAGAAAATAAATAAACTAAAATTATATTTAAATACATATATTAATTGGGTGGACCGGCCCATGACCCAACTAGCCGAACTCAAGTTAGATTAAATTGGGTTGATCCAAATTATTTAAAATGGATTGTCGATTAAATTTGAGTTAGCATTGATCAAAGAGTAATACTTACTGCAATGTCTCTTCATGTTGCAATAGGAGTATTGCAGTAGGTAAAAGAAAAAGAAAATTGAATTTTTTAAAGGTTGGGCCACAATGTCTACAGAGCCGTACAATCTAATCTTCAATCAAATGACCTAAAAATATTTAGAAAATTAAAAATTGTTATTGGACTTGGCCCATTAAGAGCATTTTTTATTATTCATTGGGGTTCAATTTTTTATTTCTTAAAATTTTTTAAGTCGTTTCATCGGAGATCGGATTATATAAACATATATGGCATGTGAGATTCGACCTTAAAAAATTAAAGGAAAATATTTTATCTACTGCAATGTCCTCATTGCAGTAAGATGGGGCATTGCAACAAGTACAACTTTTAATCAACTTTGGGTTGTGTTGGACTAAACTTGGGCTGGCCCAAGTTGGTCCATTGACTTCTACATTCATTCATACAAAAACATAAGATATCTTTAACAAATTATCTACAACTTAGACCAGCTCAACCCAACTCAAGCTAACCCAGCCAAATTCACTATTTTTTATTTGGATTGTGGTTGGGCTATAATGAATTTGGATTGGGTCATTTTTAATTTGGTTTAGTCCAAAGCCAGTCCAACCCACCCAAGTTCCACGTTTATACTTAAATAATAATGTCTTTTCCACTTAATACTTTAAGATTTGGAGTTGGATGGTCTAATAGCTTTACTAATCCTAAGCCAACCTAACCACCTTCACAAAGGCCATAATCTTGTGGATTAGTTAACATGAGTTTGCTTTCTCCCACTTTCCATTAATTTTCACAACATTGATCTAGCAGCCCTGTGATTTTCAAGAGGAAAACTTAATCTTTTTTAAAGATAAATCTCCATCGCAGAATGATACTTCCAACAGTCTCCTCTAAATCCATCAAAAGCAAAGTAGTGCATTTTTAGTCATCTTATTGCCCACTTCTCAATCCATTTGTGCTTATGATATTCTTTTGAGCAATCTACCCATACCCATTTTTGGGCCCAAGTTGGTAAACTCTTATAGATTTTTTTGAAACTGGAAGGTATTTTTGATATTTTTATCTAATATTAAACAAATGTATTAGAAAACTGTGCTTTTTCCTTGTCTCTACCCACCATATACCAAGTGCATCCCTTGGTCTTGTATCTTTATTTTTTTCTATTGTCATGTCTATGAGCTAGTGCATTCGATAATATTGGACTCTCCAGCTTTTTGCATGCTCATTTGAAAAAAAAAAAATTATTTACGTGGACCAGTCATCAGGGTTCATTGATGAGAACCTTCCTCCTTGTGTTTGTCAACTTCATAAATCTCACATCTATACTTCGGTTAAAAGAAGCTTCTCGAGCATGGTTTCATGCTTTAACATGAAAGCTTATTCCTTTTTCTAACTAAGAGAAATGTGTTTTTATCATTTTGCTAGTTTATGCTGATAACACAATCATTACAGGCAATGATTCCTCTATCATCCCTGATATCATTCAACATGTAATTAGTGAATTCACCCTTGAAGATCTTGGTGCAATTCATTATGTTTTGGGGATCAAAGTAGTATTTAGCTCTTGTAACCCGCGTGAGAATTAAACATATCTCAACTTAAGGAAGAGAAAAAGGATCTTTAAAATAAGAAAGTGGTACATCTTGTAACAAAAAGGACGTACTTTAGCATTCAGTGTCAGATTTGCAATTATAACTCTAACCAGAGTGATCAATTAGAAAACCACAATGGAAGCCGATGGTTGTAAAGCATTAATTGTTTCCAAATACAAACTCTTTCATCTTTCTTTCTCTTGTTTCGATATAGAAGGAAAATTTGTAACTTAGAAAAATCATTATTCAATAATTTTGTCCACTTAGAATAAAATTTAGAATTCATATTTTTCCAAAGAAAGTCTTAAAATCCTATTCCGATGACACTAGAAAACTCCAAATTTTAGTTACATTTTTTTCTATTTTTGGCAACTTTTTAACCTATGTTTACTTTATACATAAGGAGACAGTTAATTTGATATAAAATAATAAAAATATCATATTCTATGTTAGATTTTTAAAAAAAATTTGGTCCCTACAATTATTTAATATTTATTATCGGTCGTTGCAATTTTTATATTCCTTTTAGTCCCTACAATTATTTAAAATATTCTTTAAAGGCTCCTCAACCCTCTCTGAAAATCCCCTCCAGAGGGAATATTATTTAAGGAGGGATCAAAGATTGTGGATGGTTTTTAAAAAAATATGAAAATCGAAGGATCTAACAAGGAAATTATTGAATGTTGTTAATTATAAGGACTAAAAGGTAAAAGTTCCTATGTTTCATAAGAATGTGATATTTTGTAATATTTTACACTAAAGCAAACAATACCTTAGAAATATGGCTTCCATTGTTTTATACATAATCAAATTTTGCGTATATCTCTTTAAGTTTTGAGGGCCCTCTCAAGGTCTCATCCATCATCTTTCTTTTGCTCTTCTGAGCATTTCTTCCTGTGCCACTGCATGTGGGAAAAAGGTGGGAAGCAACAATCACTATTTCACTGCCCTTTTCACTGTTTGGAGAACCGGAAACGGCAGCAACCACTATAAGGGCACTCAACGTGTTGGTGCTTTTTGTAAGGTACATGGTACCAAAGAAAACACCTTTAGCATGTGGCATGTGCCAACTAGAGAGCATGTATAGTGTATGTAGGCTTTGCAGGAATAAAGTTTAAAATGCCTGGAATATTGCACCGTTTAGTAACACTTATGGCTAAAGTAGATTATGAAAAATCTCATAATCCCCATCTTTTCAAAAAAAGTACAAGTTTTAGTTATGAGAATCTCATAATCTCATTTGAATATATTAGATATGTGTAGATTATAGTTTTAGAACTACATTTACTTTATTGTCCTAACCTTTTTGATAAAAGAGAAAGAAAGAGTACCTTTTATTGTCTTTACCCATCTCCTTAAAATCCATGTAAACAGTTAGCATAGTGGAGCTTTTGAAGATTATTGCCCTTATATCTTTCTCTCTCTTCCTCTTCAAAATTTCTCAAGCACACAAGCCAAGACACAATGCTTCATTTACTTCGGATTATATCTTGTCCATAGATTCCAATCATTAAAAAGCTCATAGTCTGTGATTTATCGTGTTTCCAAATGGTGCCAAGCAGAACTGCAATGCCCAAAATGCCGTCCGATCATTTTGATCAAACGGCAGCACAGCCACCCTTCTTTTCTGAAAGCAAAACAAAGGAAATGTTCATTTTAAAACCCTCGGTTTCATATTCCTTTTACACAAATGAAAAAGACCTGTCCCGCACACCCTAAGCTATTCGGCCCAATTCTTGTTTGGCCCATTTAGCAACAAATCATATAAGGTAAGCCCTCCATCTACAATAGTCAAACTGCTAACTGACAATATGGAAATTCTCAGAATATACATATATATATATATATATATATATGGAAATCTGGAGTAGGTAGGGCTGCTTAGAATCTGATGGGAGACACCTTTGGAGCTACCCTTGAACAAACAAAACAAGTTGCAAATAAGAAGAAGAAAAAATAACAAATATTTTTTACATACTTTCGCACCAAACTATCCTACTCCTAGGGGTGTTCACTAATTTGATTTAACCGGAAAAATTAAACCGAACCAGACCAAAATTTTACTTTGAGCCCTCATTCAACCCGACGCTGATGTAATTAAATCCAGACCATGCAGAATCACCACATTTTTAGCTTGTCATCACCTCAGCATAAACTTTGACGTGCTCTAGGACAACAATATTATAAGGAAGAAAGCACACAATGGACTTCCGGTACAGGGCTAAAGAGTTGCTGCCTTGCTAGACGCTGCCACGCTGGGACATGCGCTTTTGCCATGGGATTAGTTTTAGATCGGACGTTTTCTGATGTTGCCCCTAAAGAAGGCATATAAATACACTACGTACTGGCCTGACTATGGTCCATTAATGCGTCAATGGGCCGTGTCATTTCCGGCCCTTATCTTTGCTGGGCTGCAAGCAGTCGGACTTGGCGTAATTGAAAAATCATAGTAAATAGGTTTGTATCTAATGGAGTTTAAAACCGAACCGAACCGAAGCTTTTCGGTTTGGTTTGGTTCGGTTTCAGATAGTGAAATGGTTCGGTTCAGTTTCAAATTTTTTCTTTTCAATCAAACCAAACCGACCCGTGAACACCCCTACCTACTCCTCACCGGAACTACCTGCCACAAGAGTACAAAAGGAGAGGGGGAACAGGTTGTCCACGTAAAATTCTGTCCTCATCATTGCTCTCCAAAACCAAAAGCTTCACTATATCACATGGGATGATGGGAAGCCATCTTAATCACACATTTTCTGGGCTTTCCCCGATTACCTTTTTCAGCTTTATTAGAGGAAACCCACAGTTCCTGCACTACCTGAATCGAGGCTGATGTCCATCAGAGATCCAATGACCTATCAGACTTCCTTACTAAGTACTAACTCAGCATTCCACCATCATCTGCTCCATGTCTTACTCCTACCACACAATGGACAGTCTCTGTCATTTGCTGCGCACCACCAACCCCTGGCTTTTCTAGTTGTGATTCTGTTAGCATACATCAACCATGCAAAAACTATAACCTTCATGGGTGACCTAACACTCCAAACTTTCTTGAATTTGAGACATCTAGAACAACTTTCCTGTGTTAGATCATGCAGAGACTTCACTATAAAGGATCCTACATTGTAGAAGGAAACTACCGTCTACACTCTGATCATTTATTTTTTATCAGCCATATTAACTTTTAGCAATGTAAATATACAAAGATATTTGATCTGCAACACTATGACTTACCTCAGCCAGCATAAAAGCACATAAATTACAGAAGAATAAATAAGGAAGAAATTAGAGAAGAATAAGTGATATTGATTTTAAAACATAGTTGAGATTATGAGCTTTTTTTTTTCTTTCTAAAGGCGTAACCCCATCGCGTTTCCAAACGGTGTCTAGCGCTGTAAGTGGGAGGGATCTGGACACCCAAAATAGCTAGTCCCGGACCCAGATCAGACCAATGAAGTTAGTGGGTTAACAGGTAAGCAGGCCAGTTTTTGGGTACAGTTCTCATTTCTTATTGTTAAATTTCAAAAAACCCTAAAGCAAAACTTTTTGGTCCACCTACTCTCATATGGTTGGTAAATGGGCCTCACTGTAGGCCTAGAATTATAGAAATTTAAGCATAATTACATCAAGGATAGGCTAACAGGTCTTCATTGGGTAAATGGGTATATCCAGACCCATGATTATTGGGTCTAAGAGGGTCCATTAACCGGACTGGACCCATTTTGACAGCCCTAGGAGTATACATACAAAAAACCCAAAGATAAACCTGCACAGTACTAACTTGCTCTCCACAGATTCATAAAAAAAAAAATATAATAGAGTTATCTGATAAACCCACCACCTCCAAAATGTAAAACTCCAAGTTAATAAGCAGAAGACATGCTTTCACCAGACTGGGGCTGAAAGTTTGATAGTGAAATCTATGTTGTGTCCTTGATGCCAACATGCTCATTACATTGAATTTTCAATGCTATAGAGGACTCAAGAAGTAACAAACTGACAGACCTTTCTGGACCATATAGGTTGAGAAAGTCTTAAACATTGTGAAGAGTCAGTTACCTGGACATGGTGGTCCGCATCTTCCTCGATGACATGTTAAACGTTAATGTCAGATTTGCTTTACTTAGAAAACACAATCTAAAAGGCAAGACACATAAAGATTAACTAGAACAACACAGATGAATTGGGTATGTCATCAAGGGATTGGTATGGCATAATTTATTAAGCTCTGATACTTGTAAAAGCAAATTTTAATGTGACAAAGTCCATATTCCACACAGATAATCCAACTTCTATAGGCACGGTGTGGGCAGCAAAGAGAAACACCAACATTGGAACTATTGCGCGAGGCAAAAACTCCTTTTAATGTTACATACTTGTTCTGTTTTGGCATGGCAAAGTGAAAAGAAAGGACAAAATTGACTGTAAGAAAATCTGGAATAGGCAATATGACGTATGAACCAGTAAACAACTTATTTTTCACTTGCCCAATGACCCTCAATGTGGGTCACGAGCTCAGTTATACTGATCCAGTGCCAAGGCAACCTCCTAAATTAACAGAATATCTGGCAAGGCAGCATAAGAAATAGAGGCAAAACACCAACAAAGCAATTGTTTGATTTTTAGCACTATAACAAAGAAGTAGATACGTTCATTAGCCAATTATTGCTCTTTCTACTTTCACTGCGGTCATGGCTTACTGTACAAGGGCTTTTGGGAATCACGCTCCCTGTGGGTTGTATTCTTCCATGTTCTATTAATGTCCTGGACCATAATCCCAACTTTTATTTGAAAAGACTTTTATAAGCGGAGCTATGAATATGTTGATCCTGTTTTCTTCCTTTTTCTCCTTGGTTCTCCTTTGTTCCATGCCAGTGAACACTAGCCTTTGCTTTTGAAAGTAAATGCCTTACCAAAGTGTGGTACTGCACTCAAGTGAAAATGGAAACATGACAGTAACAATGAAGCAACATAGTGGGTCAAAAGAAATCATCTTTAAGTGTAACACCCTGGAGTACAATCTATTATAGCACAGAATTGTCTTTGATGTGTTTGACAGATTAAATGTATCATGAGAAAGAACCGAGAAACAAATCTATGCCTTAGGCACATTGCTAAAATGGAATCACTCACTAAAAGCAAAGTATTTTGTCAGCACTCAAGACAATGGAAGACGTAGCAAAAAAAGAAAAAATCATCCAGGCATGTACATACACTATTCGTTCTTCCAAGCATGTAAAATCAGTGAGAACCCGAGACCTTGTAACTGTTTTTCTCTGAACATCTGTGAGCAAGACCTAGGTAACAGCTTCTCAGCAGAGAGGGAGGCCTGGAACATGAAGACTGCATTCCCCGTAGGGACACCAAAGAGCCAATTATGTACATCCCAGAACACCTCGACCGGGACTCCATCCACAACGATTGTTTGATTTCCCCGAAACTGCCACGCAAGGTGTTTAATCTGCATGACTCTCTTCTTATCTATGCGGATTTCAAGCAAGGGGTCCTTGAGCCCCACTGCCTCACACTCGATTGCAATGTCGTGGACCTGGCCGTTGTCACACAGCCGAGCACTGGTGTAGTAAACCTTCTTCCCAAATATGTGCTCCCTCTTCGAGACGAAGACAGCATTGAAACGAGGAGGGCTGGCATTTGTTTTCCTATATGCCTCCTTGGTCAGATCGCCAAGAAGAAGGACCATCTCAAGCTCAAAGACCACAGCAAGGTAAAACCCCTCCAGTGGCTCAGGCCCAGATCCAAACTTGGCGGCAGAGAGGTCCCAGAAGATGTCAAATTTGCCATTGTCAGCCTCCAAGCTCTTGGACCCCTTCCTCTTGGAGAACAACCAGGGCTTGATGTCCACCTTGCAGAGGCATTGGCTAGCTGAGTCGTCAATACCGATGCTGAAGCCTTGGCCCATCAGGTTCCTGTTCCAGGTGATGGTGATCACACATGGCCGGCCGGAGAGCTGGGTCTGGTAGACGCAGGCCACCAGATTCTGGGCATTCTTCCCGGCCACGGAGGAATCCGCCACTTGGACTCCATTTTCACCGAAACAAGAAGGGAAATCCCTCATTGCGGCAATTACTCAAACAGTTGACCTGCTTCGTCAGATGTGAACCAAACTTCTCAATTTTGGAACGGATCAAGGACTTCAGACGGCATGAAACTAACTATTCTTGGGGAAAGATCGGATCTTTCTTCCACAGAAATCCAGAAAACAAAGGGAGAAGGAGAGCACGCCTCACCTCTGTCAGTTAGAAAGGCAGCACACCATGACCAGAAGGGTTACAAAACCCGGTGTCTGCAGAAGAGAAGAAGAATAAGAAACAGCAGCCTGGGGGCTGGGAATCTTTCCCTCCCGCTCCAATCACGAAACCCAGAACACCATCTCGTGATTTTTCTCTTCCCTTCTCTGCCCCGCTGGTGCGAGTGTGCCCAGAAAAAATTCTGAGGAAGAAGGTGGGATGGGTGTGGGTGAGGAGGGCAAGGGGCTCTCTGGAACCAGAGACAAGGTGGGGGACGCGAACAGGAAAAGAGGAGAGAAGAGGACAGAAGAAGGCGGCAGAGCAGACAAAAATGTGAGCTTTGCTCCACCGTGGAGAAGGGGAAGAGAGAGAGAGGGTTGAGAGCAACAGGAATCACACAGGTAGAACAAGCAAAACCCAAATCTCGGTTTAGAGAGGTAGACGCCGACAAGGAGCAGCAGCAGAGGAAGAAGAAGAGAAGAGCAGGGGAGGTGGGAGTTGCCAAGACGTGAGCGTCACTAGAAAAAAGCCTTCCTATTCCAATGCCGGGTCAGAATTGGGAAAGCCAGAAGGCATCTCTCTCTCTCTCTCCATATTCCATTATCCCCCCCCCCTCTCTCTCTACCTATTCATCTTCCTATTCATCTCTCTCTACGTTCTACTCTCTCATCTCTCTCTCCACATTTCTCTCCCTCTCTCTCTATATATATCTCTCTCTCTCTCTCTTAGATTACCTATTTAACTCTCTCTACCTTCCATTCTCTTTTTATCTCACTCTCTTTACGTTCTCTATTTTCTCTCTTTTTATCTCACAACCAAGGTTCACCGACTCGACAAGTCGAATCGATTCAGATCTCTCATGATCCGATACGAGTCGGAACGATTCGTGTCAACTCGTGCCGTCTCGTACGACTTGCATGATCAAATCGTATATATTCAGTCGAATCACACCGACTCGGATTCGTCCTAATATGATACGTTCGTTCGAGACGGCACAAGTCGATCTAATACAGCAAATCCTACTCACAACGTCCCACTTTCTCTACATTCTCTCTCTAAATTATATTCTCGTGGGAAGGCAAAAGGGCATGCTTTTACCAGGCATGAAGAAGCCGCACATGCAGTGGGAGGAGGGACAGCAGTGGGGCATCATGCCAGCTTCGACCCACAGGAAGCGCCAACACATTCTACTGTTGGGTTCTGATATTATAGTTTCCCCAACATTCTACCCACAATAGAAGGATTTCCTTGAGACTTGTCACTTCACACACACACACAGAGAGAGAGAGAGAGATGGGCATTTGACCAAAAGCAATTTTATCAAGTTATGGGATTTTAGCATTCATACCCTTGTTATTAAAATAAAAGTAGAGTTATTACCCTTGAAAATATATTTGTTATATAGACTCATAGTGTGAAGATGATTTTGTTTTTGCCCTTGCCACTCCTCAACTCATGACACTTTGGTTTATCCCTTGATCACAAACTTTAAATGATGAAGATGGGTAAATTGTTGCCTTCTTGTCTCTTTCCCATTTTCCCCTCTTAGGAAGGATAATTCAATGTTTGAGAAAGCTAAATAAGAATATAAACAAAATATTCATAAAGAAGGCAATTATGAAATTATTTTCACACAAAAAAAGAGCATATAGATACACTGTAGAGACATAAAAACGGCAAATCGTTTTAGTCACACATCTAATGTTGTAAAAATAAGTATGTACTTATAAGCAGAATGCAACCTCTCTTCCAAACGAGGGTCATTTTCTAAGAAAAATGACAAAATTCCACCTCTGCTGTGGGGACTATTTCGAAAGAGGCACGCAAATTTTCACGCATCCACAATGGCGCCGTCTGTGGGAACTGAACAAAAAGTCACTAACTTGTTCATGTACCCCTAGTCGGTCTGACTTGTCCAACAGTTCAAAGGGATCCGCACACGTCTACTTTCACTAGAGGACTGTGTAGAGACATAAAAACAACAAAACGCTTTGGTCCCACATCGGATATTGTAAAAATATGTATATATTTATAAGCATAACACAACTTCTCTTCCAAACAAGGGCTCTAAGGACAAAATCCCACCTCCGCTGTGGGGACAATACCTCGAAGGAGGCATGCAAATTTTTTAACATCCACGTACACAAATTCTTTAAAATGACACTTCTGTAATTTTTTCTATAATAAGGACATGTGTATATGTGTGTATATCTATATAATCTTAAAAGTATAATTTTTTTTATTTCTGAGAAAGAGATCACATGTGCCAATAAAAACACTTCTACTTAACCTCGGTGTTTTCATGTGGTGATTTCATCCCCATTTTCCTCAATAAATGACAACAACATTTTAGATTCAGTAGTAACAGTGCTAAGAATAACACCTTACATGAAACAAGAAGGGGTTGGAGTGCAGCATCACAACAGAGTAGCAGTAACCAGAGGAGGAAGTGGTTGAGGAAGAGATGCTTGCCTTGTTTGGATCTGGGCCTTCTTAACTGCACCCACGAGGTGACATTAAATGAGAGAGAAGATTCAACTTCCCAACCCCACAATTACTCCCTTCCAATGCACACCACATCTCATGTGGGGTAGAGGTAGAGGTGTGGAAACTTGTAGGTAGGGAGATATTTCACCCTTTCCAAAACATCTAGAGAAAAAAAAAATGAACATGATGGAGGTGTGGAAAGTTGTAGACAGGGAGATATTTCACCCTTTCAAAAACATCTAGAGAAAAAAAATGAACATGATCTTCATATCTTAATGTCTCATTATATGTCTGCGAACCATATAAATAATTTTGTTTTAAGTTCCAATTTATTTGCAGAATAGGTTATCCAAATTATTTATTTAGAATTAGAATAAGGGGTGTTTAACTTTGATAGTTTTGTGGAACTTACTGACGGAATAAGAAGAATAAATAATTCTTCGGTCTAGGGTCGAAGTGCTTATTCTCCTTATTCTAGTATAATCAATTCTAATGTGGTATAAGTTATTCCGCCCATCAAATTAGAATAAGCCTTATTCTAGGAATAAAACTCCTTATTCTGCTCTTATTCTCTTAACAAACCTAATAGAAAAAGTGAGTGATAAGTTTATGTATTTTTAATCATGTGCACGTTAAATCAATGAATAAATAGTTTCAGTGTTTTATATTAAGTGAAGCATTAACAGATTTGAGCAAAAGGATCTCATTTCTACTATCATCCGTTACAATTTTTATAAGATAAAACAAGGATGGTTCAATGTTGAACAAATAATCTGATACTTTATATCTGATAATTTTAGGGATAAATATTAAGACACACCTACTACCTTGTCCCATGGGTAACCTTTTCCATTCCTATTATAAACGACTAGTTGCAATCCTGTGCTGCACAGCGACTTAATATATTTGAATAAGAAAATTATAGTTAATATAAGTGAAGCTAATCTTTTATATTTTTTGAAGGAATGAATAAAATAATTATAGTAGCATATATATCCAGAAATACTATGAATATTAGGTTAGTTGTTTGGTAAACGTTTAAAAGTTTAAAATCATTGTATCCAATTAAAATATGGATTGAGAGATAAAACTAAAAAGTGAAATGAATGTTATTATTATTATCGTATGAGATCATCCTAATAAATGTTGTGTTGAAATAAGATTATGAGAAAAATGAAAGAGAGATTGATCTCGTTAATAACAAAATTAGTTATTATTATCTCATGAGACTATCTCAATAATAATAATAAATATCAAATTTATTATTATTATTTCAAAAGACTGTCTCAGTATTAACAATAATAAAAATAATTTGATACTTTATATCTAATAATTTTAAGGATAAATATTAAGACACACCTACTACCTTGTCCCATAGGTAAACTTTTGCATTCCTATTATAAACGATACATGTATTGGACAAAATGCTCCTCACTTAAGACTCCCCCTTACCCATTAGCATTTGCTCAAGGGTTAAAGACAGGCTCAAGTTTTCTTTTAACAGAACGGATAGGATTTTTAAGTTTGGCTCTATTTGAGCTCATTAGATAAGTCTGATCAATCATAAGTTCATATCTAAACAAAGTTTTGATTAGGCTTTTTCCTACTTTTATTTATAAAACATGTTGTTTATTAACCAACCAAAACCATGAATCAAGTGAAGGGGAACCACTTACCTCAAACTTTGGGTAGCCTGTGACTAGACATTTAAGTGGCTAATGATCAGAACCACTTACCTCAAACTTTGGGTAGCCTGTGACTAGACATTTAAGTGGCTAATGATCAGAAGAAAATTAATTTTTTTGTCACAGTTGAATGGAAGGCAAAATTTGACATAGAGCCCAAAAATGATAAATATCTTATACATCTAAATTTTAAGTGTGATATCTTTTTTATTATTTTAAGTGTGTCCATTTAACTGTTCAAATACTGTAATGATTCTCCCACTTTAATTTATATCTTAGGTTGTTACCCTGTATTACAAACGTTTACAAATGCTTACACAATGGAAAGAGGCTATTTGACAGAATACGCTTAAGAAATTATGAATACGCGAAGAAACCCGGACATTTTAGCATATGCGAGAAGCTACTAAACATTACATATCCATAAGGATGTCAATCGGGCCGGCCAGTCCGTGGCCCAGCCTAATCCACCCCTATATTAAAGGAAATTGGGTTGGCTAAGTTATATAAATTGGATTAGGTTAAATTTGAGTTGAAATTAATTAAATTGGGACTGGGTTGAGTTAAAAACGGGCTGACCCAATTTCATCTATTGACTCTTACAATAATTCATACAAAAAGTAAAACACTTTTAACAAATCATTTATAGATAGGGTCAACCCACTCACTATTTGAATTTGGGTTGAATTTAAGCTGAATTTAAGTTAAATTTGCACTAAATTTGAGCTGGGTTAAAATTGGGCTGGGATGTTTTCAATTTGGGTTAGACCCAAATTATCACATAATACAACCCAATCTGCCAATTTACATCCCTACATATGCAAAAACCTTCCTGACATGGCACAAGGGGATGATAAATATAGCAATTATACAGGGATGCATGCAAAAAAATCCCAGGAAAAAGAAATAGGAAGGAGATAGGATGTGCTTACATTTTACAAAGAAAGAGAACCCAAGTTGGTTAGGGATTTTTTTGCCTAGGAATGAGTTGGTGTTGGTTGTTGGTGGGTGGGCAACTTGATACATGGGAGCTTCTTCTTCTCTGTGGTTTATGTAGTTGTCCATTTAAATACTCAATTTGAATTATGTGCATGATTCTTCAGGAATTCAGAAAGAAAATCTGAAGTTGAGGTTTTCACGTGTTCATGTCTTCTCTTGGCTGGCATGTGATCATTCCATGGGCTAAAAGGTTTTTTGCAATGCCAAACCCATGCAAAGGTTAGACAAGCAATGTTACCTTGAAAGGAGACTAATTGGATACACTTACAGATGTCCTTCATTTGACCCTAGTTTTTTTCCTTTATTTATGTCAAGAAACTTGATACCCAACATCACAAGTCCTACTTAAAAGGGGTGGTTGATTGCATGGTGACATAGAGGGAGAATTTGATGTTTCACCTTGGATTCCGCCCCGGTGTCAAAGTGAAGAGTGCGGTTCCTCTCAATATGAGTTTAGATTGAACTCAGTCAGTACAGAGAGAGGAGGAAGTCTTTCATAAATACCTCCTCCGGAATGGGAAAAGTACCATGTGAAGGGGGTTTTTGAAACCTTCTCCTTTTTTTATTGACTAAGTCCAGTCCAAACCTGGACGTAGAGGATCTCTATTCCAAAGTGAAGCACTCATTCTTTCTAGAATAAGTAATCAAGAATAACTAATCTCGTCATATACATTCTGCTATCAAAGTGGATAATAAGGAATCACAGGTCTTGTAAGTATTGGTTGGGAACAATGTTGGGACAATTCTATGGCCCATATGTTTTTCATTTCTTTTTCCCTAATTTTTCTCGTAAATAAATCTTTTTTAATGAAAGAACATGGGTTGCCTACCTAGAAAAATGAAAACACGACTAGACATTGAGAAGTCAGATGTTTGCCAAGCTACTCGCATCGATTTTTTTCTAAATTTCAAACAGCTTGATGTCTAGATTAATTTTATTATTTCTATATCCGCCAAATATTTTCAGATTAAAACAAATTCCTGTTACCGTAGATGATAAAGATGATACGATGAAGGACATAAAATCCCAAGGCATATGGTGCCTTCTACAAGTCTGCAAATTTTAGGCAGGAAAACTCAAGTTTGCTGAGGGCAAGCTGAAATTAGGTCAACTTGTGCCTGTCTAAAGTCACATGAGGTTAGGGTCAAGTTGAACAAGGGCCAAACAGGGTAAGCTCCTTAACTCAAATAATCTAACTTGAGATAAGGTAGGGTCTGGTTGGAGAAATAGTTTGTTGGATTGGATTCGAGTTGAATAAGAATATTGGATTAGGATTGACATCCTTTTTTTCACAAGTTAGGTTAAGGTTGACTCCACCCCGACGCTACCTAACCCCAACTGCAGCCCCACGGCCTTCTACATTGATCAATCAAAACTGAGGTTTGGAAGGGGTGGATAAATCTGATGAGAACATTGACATTAGACCACTGTTCCTGTGGGGTTTGCTTCAGCAAATTCCCTTTTGTAATCACATGGCTCTCCATCAAAAAGGGTGATGAGGTTTCTTGTAGTGTTGAGGAAAATGAAGTTCCACATCTTTCTGCCCTCAATCTTCACCTTCCTTTTCCCTGATCCTATCATCTCAGAATGGGATAAACTTACAAAAATGATATCTAATCATCCCCTCAAACTCACCCTTTCTTCACTCTTCCTTTCCTCAATTTTCTCCTCATTAACATTAAAAAAAAATGTTAAGTTTCTTTTTTCATTTAATGGACTAACAAATAACATTGGATTTCATTGAAAACATAAGGACACTCATTGCATTAACACATAGCAGTCACTACAAGAGGTCATCTCCATAAAAGGCCACCACATTAGTAGTCATATCCCAACAAAGTTACCATGCAAAGTTGATTGCCATCTAATAACATATGTCAAATGCATTATCAGACAAACTACCACATGGAACCAGCCATCTCACCTTTGCCTCTACTTAGCTCTCCTCCTTCTCTATGTGATGTAGATAGTGCGAGCTAGTGTCACAGAATGTCGACACCTTCTCAAGTGTCACTTCGTATCCAGCTGGAGGAAGTGTAAGACCACTTGAGGGCAGATGGGGCTGTCATTGGGTCATTCTCGTCTGTGGGATCCCTAAGTCATTGGAGTCATGTCCCTAAGTTGGAGTATCTCACTCCTAATTACATTAGATAAATATTTGCTACAATGTCCTCAGGCATTTCAATATAACAGGATCTAATAGTATATGCTATTTAAGATGTGCTACATCCAGTGACGGATCCAACGTTAACTCAGTGGAGTCCTGGGACCCCGCTGGATTTTGCCAAATTCACTGGTCCAATCTAATGCAGTCTAATCCGAGACCCCACTGACCTAGTCTAAAATCTCACTGACCCAACCCATGACCCCATATGACCTAATCCAAGATTCTACTGACCTAGCCATACTTATAACTTAATGTCCAAGTGACCTCACTAGACAAAATTTCTACGTCCGCTACAGGCTACACCTTTCGCGAGATGGTGCAATGACTACAAATTATTCGATCGGACTGCAGTTCTATAAGGTCTAAGGGGGTATTGCAAAAAGACATCCAACAGTACAGCAATATTGTCATCAACATATGCCCTTCCACTAATTAAAATTTTTTGAAAGTATAAATTGGATATATGAAATCTTAAAAATAATTATATGCTAATTAACTTACTAAGAAATCATTCGCTTTAACGTAAAACACCATGAACAAAACACCACATTTTGTCTCATAAAAATGCAGTATTTTACAGTTTTCTGTACGGTATTTTACATCAAACCAATAGCACCTAAGTTCCACTCCACAGATCTTCCGAGCTAATACACAATAGGCAGATTTTTCCGTACAGGTAAGCAGATATTTGCATATAGGCAAGTTTGATCACAACCTTGTGTCCATCCACTAACTAGAGAAAAGGTAAAAGATGTCAACATGCACAGTTGGTATCATAAGACAAATGATTCGACTAAGAAGTCATTTGATTTGACGTAAAATATCACGAAATACTATAAACCAACATAAAGTAATGTAAAGCTTTGTTAAAACTGTTAATTTACCGTATTTTAGGAAACTAGATATGTTTTACACCAAATTAAACGACTGTTAAATCATCTGTCCAACCTTAGCTCTACTAGCTGGATGTTTATTATTCTCTACTGCTGCTTAATTACATGTTCTACATTGAAACAAGCACGCTATTCTATTAGATCTGGCTCCAATTGCGGCCTCCCAAATTCGTATATACAGCACTCAATAAGGAATGTGCACCTCCATAACCGAGAAGCAAAGCATCATATGTGCCAGCCATATCTGCAGCTCCTGGAATCAAACGTGTAGCAAATGCCCTAATATATTTTGGATTTTGTATATTATATATCTCTGCAAGCTAGCGTACGTGCTTGTATATATATCTTTGGCTCCTACATATTGTTGTAAATATTCTTGATATTCTTAAGAAGATCACAATTATATCCTTCCTATCAAAATATCATGAATTACAATTGAACATGTCAAAAAGATTCAGATGTTTTTGTATATATGCCCCTAAATCCACTAGAGTTCTGAATATTTACCCCTGACCTTATCAAAATTCACAAAATCTTACTGACATACTCAGTTGGAATTCACAGTATTTTGACATAAGGATATAGTTGTAATTTTTTAAAGGTGTTAGGAATATTTATAACAATATATAGAAGTCAAGAATATACATACAAATATAGTAGCTTATAGGAGTATATATACGAGATATCCTGTATCTTTTATGAGTAATACTATCCAAACGTTACCCACCTGACATGGGTGTACTTGATTGGTTGGGATATAAAAGGTGAGAGTAATTGCAACAGGTAAATTTGTAAATAAGCCCTCAACTTGAGCTTCTCCTTTTAACAGGATAAAAAAACTGAGGAAGGTTTCCCATCATACTAGCGTTGCTCATCTTTTATGTATATCTCCCACATTACTTGTGACAGTGAATGCACACTTATGACCATATAAATAAGAAGTGTGCATTAAGAAAAAATATGAGGTAATTATATATGCCAGCATTAGTTGTGAGATAACCAGGTGTACCTGATTCTTATCAATCTCATCTCGATGAAACATCTTACTCCCTATGACAATGGCCCTATATAGCAATTAATTTCACCTTGTGACCCAATGGAATAATAACATCAGCACAGATATATAGGAGGTACTGCATATGGCCATCCGACATATAAATGTTCCCGTGATTTCAACCAAACTCAAATAGAACTATGGTCCTCTTGAAATGAAGTCGCTCTTCTCGTCTGCAGTATCCAGTTAAATCTCAGGTGACAACATCAATCACAAGGGCCATCTTGTTATTCGAAGAGGAGAGAGAAGAAAAAAAAAAAATCTAGACGATCTCATCTCATCAATTCATGTCGGGCATTTAACCTCCTCTTGGCAGCCCTTATATGTTAAAGCATCTGTGAAGTCTCTCTTCCCTTTTCTTTTCTTTTTTTTTGGTTATTCTCTCATTTGTTTTGGAGCCAGGTTATCTAACTTTTGGAATCAGCCAATAGGCTAGTTTTAAACTTTGATTGGTAGATTTAGAATGTATTGACTTCATTATTACTGATCTTATCCGTGAGTGTCTATCAATTTTTTCCTCCTTAATGGATTTTTTTTTTTTGTACGATTGTGATCATTTCATTTTCTTCGAACAATTATTTTATACATAGAACTTTCCAAGTAAAGAAGAATAATCTCTCTAGAGATCTCCCCACTCACGGAGGAGATCTAGTGAATGAGACATGGACCTTGCTAGACAAATTCCTCCTCTCACACACCAGAAGGTATGAGTTTGATCCCCAGACCTGTGGCTTTAGAGGAAAGCCCTATTCCATGCCACTTTACTCCTATGGCAAGCATCTTCCTGTCTTGCCTGACCCATCTGATACTAATGCCAAAGTAATAGGTTCCCTGCAGTTTGCCTAATCATGTTAGGAGTCTTAGGACAGAAGCATTCTTATGTTACACTATGTTCTAAATGATGTGCCAGCCGTCTTCTAGGAAGTGATCAAGAAGGGGATACACTAAAAAGAAAGGGGATGCTTTAAGCAAGGCATTAAAGCAGATGTAAGTATTTTGCGTATATCTTCTTTATGTAGATGCACGAACTAATACGATAGACCTAATTGGGTATATATTATTAGTTTGGTATTTTCACATCCCTTGTATATGGTGGGTTTTTGAACTTATGTGATCCTGAGTTTCTCCTTTCACTATTGATTGACCTAAATATTTTAACAAAATATCATAGCAAGTTTATAATATATAAAATAATATTATTTATTTATATTTCTACTATAAATATTTTTATGTCCTTTGTCCTGGCCGTCGGACTTTCATTCTCACTTAGACCCAACCATAGGTACACTACAAGAAATGAGGTCTTTTAGGACGAAACACTAGCGATGACTGCTTAAAGTTGTCTCAATTAATATTATTTGAGATGGAGTAAAAAAATCATCTCAAAAGAAATGATGTACAATTGTTTCCGTCCCAAATAATTATTATTTTTCGGACGAACTGAATTATATCCGTCCCAAATAGTTGCTTTTCCGGTTGAATTATGTTAATCCCACATTGCTCATATATACATATGGCTTGTCTATGAACTTGTACGGTCTCAAACCACTTCACTTCATACCTATTCAATTTGAGTTGGATGTTCTAACGTATGTCATCTAATTAATGACACTGCTGATTCATGAACAGATCATCATAATGATAGTGGGTGTATGGACAGATGTCATTTTCTCTTTGTTTCCAAGAAAACGGTATAGTGACACGGTTTCTAACACAATCTTTTGACACACTTAGAAGGAAGGGTTAGTGTCCCACACCCTTGACTGTTTGCTATTTAAGCTGTGTCAAAAAGTTGTGTTAGCTAGGAAACAGTATCACTATACCATTTTCCTTGTTTTCATAGAGCATGAGCTCCATCCACGGTGTATCTGTTAAGTTGTCCGGTTGTCCCCCATTATAGTTCTTTACTATCACCAGCCCTTAAATATAATTGATCAGCATCAAGTTAGACTTCAGACAAGCTTTAAAGAGATGTTGCCAGCCTAACAAACACCCTCATTTGCATTTAAAACTTCCATAATGCTCTCCGCCCCCCACTAAGCCTCATGATATTCCTACTAATGCAATCCACACTTTGATTCTATGACAGATAATTAACTAAACCCTTCATATTCCTAATCAGAATGAGAGAAGCAATGAGCACCCGTGTCTGTCTGGTTTACATTAAACACAGGAAAGCGATGGACACCAAGAACATTAGATGATGCACATGAAGGCCAATAATGGGAGATTTTTGGTGGGGGTAGAGATCTCCACACCATTTGAAGACAGAAGGCAACTTGACCGTTGGCTGCCGCTGGCACAACCCTAATGAGGAATAAACAAAAGGGGAATGGGACACTGGTTCAAATCCAAAAGGCCAGCCGGGTAGCTTTGGTGCAATAATGCAGCAACATGCAGAGAGTGGAACAATGAGACAGGAAAAGAGTGCTTTGGATTTCATGTATTCGGAAATGGGGTGCAACCCCAGTCACAATGTGGTACCAATGTCTCATGGCAAGGGCTACATGAAGGCCACAAATCTCTCTCTCTCTCTCTCTCTCTCTCTCTCTCTCTCTCTCTCTCTCTCTCTCTCTCTGTGATGAGCAGAGAAACTCTCATTGTCTGAACCTGGGTCTCACTTTTAGTAGACCAATTCTCTATCATTTGAATTGAAGCCATGTTCAATTCTCTCTCTCTCTCTCTCTCTCTCTCTCTCTCTCTCTCTCTCTCTCTCTCTCTCTCTCTCTCTCTCTCTGTGTGATGAGCAGGGAGCCTCTCATTGTCTGAACCTGGGTCTCACTTTTAGTAGACCAATTCTCTATCATTTGAATTGAAGCCATGTTCATCATCTAAAAAAGATAAGATAGGAGAGAATGCAAGAAAAGATAGAGAATGATGAAAATATCCTCCAACTTATCTGAGAAGGTATTAAGAAATTTACAAAAATGCGGCTCAGATGATCTCATTCTCTTATTGTAATATTTGAGTGCCCATAATTCTACTGTTGATTTGATTACTTCTTGATAATGGGATCACCTAATGGGTCCAGTTCGGTCAGCCTGTGCAGCGGCCCATCTATGGGTTGCCAAGGGAGTCGGCCCATGGAGCTTCTTGGGTTCAGGACCCTACTATAAAGGTAAAGAAGGGAAAATGACAATCCATAAATAGTCAACCCTTATTTACCCCATTTTATAAAAGAGGAACTCCCGTGCCATAAAGGATAAGTGGAACATCTTAACAATTCTCTCTCTACACTTTGATGCTCTCATTCTTTTTTTCTCATCTGGCACGTATTGACTTGAGTACTGAAGAGACTTCTCCGAGAAACACACTCGGAGCCATGCTGATGTGTTTTAAAATGCATGTGCGAGACGATACGGAATCGTCCTCGACCCGGCTCCCTTCGTCGACCGGCTCTTTCATCAATCGGACCGACTCCTTGCCATCTTCAGCCGCGTCACCTCTCATGTTCTATCTCCCTTCTACCATATGTAGTCGATGTTAACTGGCGTAGGACCCAGACATGTGTTGTAAAGGGAAAGCTCAATAGCGACTAGGACACTTCGGACCCACAGGGCCTACCCCTTGTCGTTCCTTCAATTCTTCACCTCTAGAATAGCAAAGAAATGTACTCATCCACACAACTTTTGGGATCTAGACATTGGAGACAGGAGTGCTTCTTGGGAAGAAGATGTACCTATATATGCTTGGACCATACAGTTGGGAAGGGAGAATTGATGCCCTGCAAGCAATATCTACAATATAACACTTTGTGGCCTAGTCTTTTTCTTTTCCCAAGTATCTCCCACTGAAAGGGGCAGCAAACCAAGCTTCAAGTTGTATTTGGGGATGCAAATTAAAAGAAAAGTGAGAATACAATCTGAGGATAAAACATATATAGCTTTTGGCTCATAAATTTTGGATGATATACCTTGAACCCCACATATGAAAGAGCTCATCTACTATGCTCATTCTAGATTTCCTCAAGACCTAATTGGAGTACTGTCAACATATTCTCCCAAAAACATTTTTCTTTTACTTCAAGTTCTCCGAATGACCCCTGATTAGTTTCCCAACCAATCACTTGCCTCTTTAATTAGAAGGCCTTGCCAAGGACTCATGGCCACACGCCTCAGAGACCAATTCATGGAGATAAGGGAGTGGATGCCCACCCTACAAGGACCATCTTGAAGACAGCATTGATTACCGTCTAAAATTAGGTTCGAACCTTGGACTGTGACCTGGTCTCAGACTCTTAGCTGATCACGTGCACATTGGATAGGTTGGTATAAAAGAGAAGAATTTATGATTCAATGGTATTAATTTTTCTCTTTTATAAGGGAGGTTTTAGATTCAAGTCTCACTTACAATTATGCATAAGGAGAATTTATCTCACAAGTTTGTGAGATGTATACTCGTGAGCTCCTCGCTCGCAGTAAGACCTTCGAGTTCGGAATACTCGCTCAAATAAGATAAAATTGTCGTGACTAGAGGAAGAATTTTCTATTTAAGGAGAATTGATGAGTGCACATTTGTACTATCTCTTTTTAATTGATTTTTCGACTGTAAAATTAGAAAACTTGAATCGAAGTCCCCAACAATTCAAGGTCTCTTAAGTTACCCTGATTGGCTGCAACCACAAACTAAGACCCTATTCGAATTCAACTGAAGAAAACTTGGATGGAGTTAAGATAAATGCATTTATCTTTTCTTTTCTTTCTTTTTTGGTAAACTTGTGGTTTGGTTGTTCTTAATAAAATTTCGACCTTGTGAAGGAATGCATCAGTAGAAATTGGCACGAGTTCTTGAGGAGGTTTTGCCTACTCAATGTGATTCACAAGAGCCGGTACAAACCAACTTGGTATTTTCAACAAGCCAAGTAGGTCAACCACGCCTTTCACAGTAGGGCTTCAAACGGTGATCTTGGGCTATTCTCCAAATTCGAATTGATGTAGATAATATTTGGATATGGAAGGAGAGTTGGTCTAAAAAATATTTAAAAGGAAAAGAAAAATCAGCCAAGGCTGCAAACAAGGATCCGCAGAAAAGGGTTGTGCCACAAGTTGTGCGATAGTTCAAAAACCCACTTTAAAAGATTTTTGTATGAAATATAAAACAATCATTGACAGTGGCGAATACAAAAATTTATCCAGTAAGATCAGTCGGACAGCATATTCACTGCACCATGTGCAATTTTAAGCGCTGCCGGGGTGTCTCCTGTTTAGACAATTGAAACCTTAATTTTTATTGGAATTTGAATTGAGTTAATCAAGTTATCAAAAGACAAAAGTAACTGCGTTGGACTGGGACCTGGGCCTGTGGAGTCATCCGTAGGTGAAATTTGTAGCGGGCTGGGCGACTGCACTGAGTTAGGGCCTGGGCCAGTAAAGTCACGCGTGAGTAGAATTTATACTGGGCCAAAGTCTCTAAGTGGGCTTCGTAAATCCAGTGGGGCCACAAGACCCCACTGAAATCATGTTGCATCCACCACTGACCATTAGAGCAAATTTAACTCTAAAAAAGTGATACAATCCCTTGCGTTAGTTTGGTACGGTGGCAGCAGACATATCAAAAATCATTGGATCTTGATCCAAGAGATTTTTTTAAAAAAAAATTGAAAAATAAAATAAAAAGAAGGAGAAAAAAGGACTGGCCACGCTCCGCACCCCACTCACATGAAATGTGGGCATGGGCCTGCGTGACACCCTGCCCATTCGCCTTAGGATTGGACGGCCTTTATTTTGCAATTTTTTTAATTCTTTCGCCAAATTTTATTTTCTGTAAATTCTAGATGTCGAAAGTGCCGCAACACTCTTACAAAAAATAAGATCCGCTCTCAGTAGACATAAATAAGAAAGCACATAATATGTACTCCCTTTAGCTCTAATTTGAAGCAGTCTTAAACAAAGTAGACATGGGATTTTTGTGTCGACTCCATTTATTAGATAGATTGTAAATCGATAGCCACTTATGATCCTTCAGGTCGAATATTTGACCATCCAGCTACAAATCAAATTTTGTACGTATCCATTTGCTATAGTCCCACAAGAAAATCACCTCAGAGTTTGGCTAGAGTATAGATGGTGTGTGTGTGTGTGACAGTTGAACCCTCGTCAGTTGAGGCTCGATTTCTATGCCCAATCCGCGGAACCAGAGTTTTAATTTGGTGTCTAAGCTGCATCTTATCAACCTCATCCTTCTACATTTGAGGAGCCAAGCTTAACCAAGCATAGTTCATGCGTGAGAGGATATTCCCTCAATTTAGGAATAAATACGTGCATCGATACTTTCGCTTATATAGTTATTTTTTTATTTTTTTTTTGGTTGAATATTTTGAATCCAAAGTTATCATCGGAGAAGAAGTCCCACGAGCCGTACGCACAGCATGAAAGAGTATTTTTGCGTATGCAACGGTCTTTGAACATGTAACCTCTCACCTGGAAGGTCATTCTTTACCATCCAACCTGCACTAACACGCTGATATTGACGGATCGAGATTACCAAGATCCCTTTTCCTGAAACCTTAACACGGGCCTTTAAGTATCATTAGAGAGACAAAGTTGTTCCTTAGCAAAAAGAGGCTCACTCTATTGATGATAAAAACCTTTTTTTTTCAACGAAATTTAAGGATCCAAACAAGAGTCCAAAGAATGGGTCCAGGAGATCCGGATGTGGATCCGATATTGACGGGAACATATGCTACGGGCATGGGTGATGTACGCTAATCTCGGGTAGCAAGAGCCGCTGGCCAGCCCAGAAGTCACCACCAGAGAATCCATTCAGTTTGGTATCCTCCAAGGAAGCTTCTAATCTTTCTATGTAGATGTCTACCCTTTGCCACTATCTTAGAGTGTGAGTTATGTGAACAAGATAGATCACCATTTATCTTACCAAGGATAAGTTTGTTTTGTGAATGTGGTATTCCGGATTTCTTATTCTCGGATCTCTTATTTCAAGAACAAGAAGAATTTTAAGAATAACGCATCCGCATCAAGATAATGCGTCCGCGCTCCTAAAGCGAATAAGTCACATAATCCGTCTTGTTCGATCCTTATCCCACAAACAAATCGGCCCCAAGAGAATTTCACTAGTCTCAATTGAGTGAACTTCATGCCGAACTGACAGCGCCAACATCAGCACGATTCTTTTTTCCTTAGTTAAAAGCCAATGAACATCTTTTGTGTTCAAGACTCTGGTCACCTAGTCTAAATTCAGTGCTCAATGCTGTGTATGTTCAATCATGTACTAGACCTCGCTTGTACAGCTTGTTGCAACTTATTTTAAAATTTTATTTCCAATGTCGCCTCATTCAAACTCTGCTATCTAGAGTTTTCCATTTTAAGGTCGCCTTTGATGCGGTTTCTAATTGGAAGTATTTTTAAATTTCTGCCTAATTACTTTGAAAAGAAAAACCAGATCATGAAGGCTGTTTGTGTAGTGTTTTGGCTATTTTTCGATTTCCAAAAAAGTTCCAAATTAGGGCTTTTAGATCAGACAAAAATTAAATTATTTGGAAATTGTTGACTTTTATAACTACCCAATTAAATATGACCATTCATTCAACCCTCTCCATATTAAAGATAAAAGCAAAATTCAACTTTTAACTAAAAAATTATCAAATGCATCCTAAGCCTAGCCTATGCGTCCAAATTGCAATGTACAGGAAACCAAACAGCACTTCCTACTATGAAGGTTTTTTTTTTTTTTTAAAGAGATTTTACTATTTATAAGAAGTCTAAGGAGGAAACAGAGTCAGCCACTAAGGCTGCGAGGATACATTGGGGAAAAGTAGGGAATTCCCAAGTAAGTTGCGATTTAGATGAGATCACAAACTGAGCCAGCTCGTGAGCAACCCGATTTCCAGTTCGAGGGACAAAGGAAATGGAGATGGAGGGCTCCAAAAGCAGCCTATGACGGCATTCTTCAATCAAGGCCGTAGCTTTCCACAAAGCAGGCCTCTGCCCGTTAATAGCTTGGATAATGGAAAGAGCATCTCCTTCGATAGCAACAGGTACTTGTAATGAACTGGTTAGCTGGATACCATAAAAAATGGCTCTACATTCACAGATTTCTAGATAGAGATCATCTCCAATGAAGGTCTTACAAAGAAGTGGATGACCCACAGCATCTCGAAGAACAAGCCCAGAACTACTATATCCATTTCTCAGTGCACCGTCAGCATTGATTTTGAAGCAATTGGGAGGAGAAGGAGTCCAGAGGGAGAAATCAGCTAAAGCTCTATTTAAGATGATGTGTGGGTTCGACAATTTGCCCTTCATAACGAATTTGCACATGTGCTTCCAAAGTTGCCCCATGAGGGAACATTGGAATGCCAGGTTTTTGAATTTATCTAGTTCATTGGGGAATGGGGAATTGAACCAACAGATGAAACGCTCTTCAAGATTACCTTTTTCAACATCAGTACGATGAGAAAAGGGGGAGGCAAACCAAGAAGCTCTGGCAATCTGGCAGTGAAACAAAATATGCTCAATGGATTCTTCATGCTCGTCACATTGGCTGCATTGCGTGGATAACTTTATGGTGCATTTTGCAAGCCTAGCGTTAGTTGGGGTGGCGCCATTCAATGCTTTCCACAAAAACAAGATGATTCGAGGAGGAATATTTCCAGTCATCTTGGGATGCCAAAGAAATTTCCAGATGATAGCTCGATTTGAAGTAGATGGCCTCTGAGCATCAGCTAGGCAACGATATGCTGATTTAATGTTGAAGGTACCATCACTAGTAGGTCTCCAAATTAATTTGTCAGAATCCCAGCTGGAGTACTGAAATAGATGGATCTTGAGGATGGCTTTCTGGACTTGAGGTGTAAATAATTTGGAAATTTTATCAATATCCCAAGCCCCATTAGAGATGAGGTCAATCACACATTGTGGGGTGGGCCCAACATAATCCTTATCAACTTTCAGCAAGGAATGAAGATCAGGAACCCAGAAATCCCTCCAAATATTAATATGTGCACCAGAATTCACAGTCCAAATGTAACGACTAAAAATTTCTTCTCTGACACATAGCATACTCGCCCAGGTGGAAGAGATGTTGGATTTCTGCTTAAAATTCCAAAAGGAGATAGAACCCAGATACTTTGCTCGGAGGAGACAACCCAAGGGCTATCAAAATCTTGTAAGAATTTCCAAGTGATTTTCATAAGAGCAGCCTTATTGTAAATTCTGAAGTCACGGATACCCAAACCACCATGTTGTTTATGAGATGTGATCTTATCCCAGCTAGTGAGATTGAGTTTGTGCTTCTCTGAAGATCCCCACCAAAAATCTTTTTGGATTCTATTCAGATTCTTGAGCAAGGTTGTGGGGAGTAATGTAGTTTCCATGAGGTAAGCAGGGACTGCACTGAGTGTGGATTTTATCAGAACAGTTCTTCCAGCAGTGGAGAGAGTATTGGCCTTCCACCTGTTTAGTCTTTGCCGTAAACGATCTTCAATGAAATGAAATTGGTTGATTCTGCCTCTGCTGAGATAGATAGGCACCCCTAGATATAATGAGTCTTTCTTCAAAGGGGGAATTTGGCAGATATCAACCAGCTGTTTACGGATCTGAGTTGGAGTATTTGGGCTAAACATGATGCCAGATTTAGCAATATTCACTTCTTGACCAGACCAAGTAGCATATTGATGGAGGCAAGACATAAATTCAGACATCTCCTCAGGAATAGCCCTCCCAAACAAAAATAGACCATTTGTATACATGAGATGGGTGAAGGATTGAGTCTGGGCGTTAATTTTAAAACCTTTGATTTTACCCTCCAACTGACAATGATGGATCATGGTTGAGAGAATTTCCGAGCAAAGGATAAAAATATAAGGAGACAAGGGGCAACCTTGTCTAATTCCCCTTTCAGCGGCAAACTGGCTAACAGGTTCACCATTGATGATCATAGAGAAAGTGGTAGATGAGATGCATTGCTTGATCAAATTCAAAGTATTATCAGAAAAACCATGACTTCTAAGAGCAGACCAAATGAAGGGCCATTCAAGTCTGTCATAGCCCCTTGAGATATCCAACTTCAATGCAAAGACGCCTGTCTTACCTTTCTTGTGCTGAAGAGAGTGTAATAATTCCTTCAGGATTACAACATAGTCAGTCATCTGTCGATTAGGAACAAATGCACCTTGATATAGTGAGATCAGTGAGGGCAACAGGGGCTTAATTCTATGAGCAATAATTTTGGCAATAATCTTGTAGACAGTATTACATAAACTGATAGGACAAAAATCCTTGAGGGAATCAGCAGGGGATTTCTTGGGGATCATAACTATATGGGAATGATTGAGCCCAACAGGGAATAAATTAGACTGAAACACAAGTTGGATAAGCTCAGTTACCTCTTTACTTACAGTGGACCAGAATTTTTGATAGAATAATGGTGGAAGACCATCGGGACCCGGAGCTTTCAGTGGCGCAAACTGACGAAGCACCTGTGTAATCTCCCCCTCCAAAGGAGGAAGGGTAATTTGAGAATCTGCCACTGGGGAGATTGGAGGATAACTGGTGGGGAGAATTGATGGAGGTGAAGGTGAGGAAGATGTAAATAAGGAAGAGAAAAAGCGAAGAAAGATGGACTTAATAATATCTCGATTTTCAGTCCAATTGCCTTGGGTATCTTGGATTCAGGTGATGCTGTTGGTTCTCCTTCTATTACTGGCCGGGGCATGAAAAAATTTAGAGCATCTGTCCACCTCCTTGAGCCAATGGATTTTGGCCCTCTGTTTCCAATACAATTCTTGTTTATTAATTTCTTCTTCCAATTCCGTTTCAAGAGCTGCTTCTCTAATAAGATTGGGGTCTGAGATTGGCATTTTACTGAGATCTGTCAGCTCAGAATTAATTTGATCAATTCTCTTGTTGGGATTCTGGAAATTTTTTCTCCACATGGTCAAGGTTTTCTGGAATTGATTGATTTTGCTATGGAAATGAATTAGTGAAGGTTGAGTGTTCCAAAAGTACTTAACTGCCTCTCCAAATTGGGGGTGCTTTAACCACATAGCTTCAAATTTGAAAGAGTTGTGCCTTCTAAACTTCAACCCAGCCAGATTGAGATAGATTGGGCAATGATCACTGCAGTACCAGGGGAGATGGTGAACAGCTGCATTGGGGAATTTGATATGCCAGTCACAGTTGGCAAAAGCTCTATCCAAACACTCCCTGATATGTGAATGAGACCTTTGCCGATTAGACCAGGTGAAGTCAGGACCCTCAAAACCAAGATCAATCAATTTTGCCTTCTGCACAAAAGTGTTAAGTGATTGCATTTGTCTGTGATTTGGTCTGGCTCCACCTTGTTTATCAGACGGACGCAGGATACAATTCATGTCACCGACAATCAAAATGGGACTGGTGATATTGAGAGTAAATTGGAGAAGATCCTGCCAAAACTGTTCTCTAGCTGAAACCAGGGGAGGAGCATAGATGCAAATTAGGACCCAAAGATGATTGTGATGAGAAGCCTCCACTTCAGCAGCTATCTAGATTCGGTTACTATCAATTATGTTCAGATCACAATCTGATTTCCACCAAAGCATAAGCCACCAGAGCAACCTTATGCTTCCACAATATGTAAATTGGTGATATTTCTGCTCTGAAAGAAATTAGAGATCTTCCTCGAGTTACATTTAGTTTCAGAGAGGAAGGAGATGTCCTAATTGAGGGAGCGGGATAATTGATCAATGAATGAAACTGTCTTAGTCCCACCCATACCTCGACAGTTCCATACTAAAAGTTTCATTGTTGTTGGGGCGATGGTTTAAGGTCCATCGCCATACCCTTGTTATGTTTGGATGAAGATCCAGCACTTCTTAAACTTCTCTTTAGCTGGGTAGCTCTTTGCGAATGTTCCACTTTGGCTTTGGACTGTTTAACTTGCTGAATATTGGGACTCTCAACAATGCCTGGATTATAAGTGTAAGGATCGGCCATAAAAGGATCAGGGCTTGCTTATTTAGACTTTTTGGGAATTTGCTGGGGAAGCCGATCAATCTTTCTCTTGGGATTAAGGATGCATGGGTTGAGTGGGTTAGGGTGATTAAAGGATGGGAGGTCAGGAGGAGGGGGGTTGAAGGGTATTAAGGCATTGGCTAATATAGTTAAATTTCATTGTAGGGTGGTTCAAGGTTAGGGGTGGGTAAGACATGACAGGGAAAATCGTCTTTTATATCTTGGGATATATTTAGAGTGGCAGGAGGAGGAGATATGTTCAAGGGTAGGTAGAGGGAGGACAAGGTTGGCTCCGGGTGCTTAGTCCACATTGGGGAGGTATGGTGGACAGGACGCCTGGGAATAGGTTTGACAAGAGTAGTGCAGGCCATGTTGGGTTTTCTCGGGTTTCTCGGGATCGCTCACGCAGCGAAAAATAAAATAAAACAGCGATCCATTTTCCCGTTCCGAGAAACAAAAAATCGATTATCGGATAATCGAAGTTCTCACCGTGTGCAGATTCGAATCCGCAACCGTTCGGTTCCGTCGGTGTGACACCACAAGCCGCGCAAGTGCCCGGCCTCTAGCGAAGTCCACGTGATCCTCCCCGCGACGGATATCCTCACGTTCCTCGTTCTTCGCAGCCCATGAAACCTCCGCCGGTCGCCCTCCACCTCCACCACTCCCGGCCACCCGCTCCCCCGCATCACCTCGTAGTAGTGCCACCCCCACACCCTCACGACGTCCTTCCCCGCCACAAACACCAGCACCCACTGGCATTCCAGCCCTGCCAGGCTCGGCGACCCTTCCGCTATCAAGTTCAAGGCTGGGTCCTCTACGCCCCTCACTGACGATGGGGACGCGAGCCTCCTCCATAGAGACTCCAACCCCGCCGTCCACTTTGGATCCACCGTCTCCTTCCCCACAGGCGCCGCCCCCAAAAGAAGGGGTGGGTCAAAATGATCCCTTGGATCTCCATGCCGTCGCCGACACCCTCCGCAGCGGCGCGCATCACCAGGTGGTGGACGATGTTGCCCCCCGCGCTGTCACCGGCCAAGAAGAACCGGCTAAAGCCGCCGTGGTCCGCGATCCACGGGTCCGGGCGGGCCGCGGCGGCGTGCGAGACCACCCACCGGAGCGCCGCCCAGGAGTTGTCGTAGGCGACGGGGAGTGGGTGGGTGCTCCGTCACGAGGCGATAGTGGACGAAGACGGCGACAACCCGGGCGCGGGCGACGACGAAGTTGAGGTAGCCGTGGTAAAGAGGGGAGAAAGGGGACTCGATGATGAAGCCGCCACCGTGGATGTAGACGAGGACGGGGAGCGTCTCATCGAAGAAGGCATCGGCAGGTGGGGGGAGGTAGAGCCAGGCGGAGACACCAGTGTTGGGGTCGACGACGACGTCCTTAGAGGAAACGCCCATGCAGGGTCGACGGAGGCAGAGACTACCTCGGTGCCCTTGAGCCACTCCACGTGACCATCCTTGTAGAACCGGATGGAATCAGGAAACTCGGCCACAATCTCGCTGTTGTCACCGCCGGACTCCATGGCGAGCATATGCAACAGGCGCCTAGGTAGGTGATGGCAAGGAAGGTGGAGCGACAACGATGGCAGGGTTGGTGGCGACACATGTGCTCGGTCAAGTGATGGCGAGGAAGCTAGAGGCGACGTAGGCGCCCTGGCAGGTGATGGCGAGCAAGGTGGAGGTGACGGCGGCAGTGGGGCCGGTGGCAATGCAGGTGCCTGAGCAAGTGATGGCGGGGGAGGTGGAAGCGACGGCGACATAGGTCCTTCCATTTCCAGATCTATAACCCTCGTGATCCGAATGCGCTGGACATACACATGGCCCAGGATTTGATCCGAGTTCATTGATTTCAGATCGGATCAGACCTGACCCAAGAACTGTTGTAGGTTACAATTTTCGGATTATGTGATGATCCAAATTCGACATAAAAGTCGGATCCGGATCAGGTCATCGGATTTACGTTATCCATTTACACCCCTAGCTGTCAAGATTTTTACAAATAAAAATTGGATCTACCCTGTGAAATTGTTTGAATGAAAGGGAGAATTCTCCATAGAAATTCCAAGAAAGCACTTGCCAATAGGCATGATTGAGTACCATATGTTGTGAATGCTTTACCTCTCGACTCCCAATCTGAAACACTCAAACACCCACACTGATGCGGGACAGCTAACAAACTCACTGGCGTTGATAGAATTTCAGCAATAAGCATTTAAAAGTTAGACAACTGTAGTCTAATCGCACAATAGTCCAATTAGATAACCACGCCTATAAGTAGAAATAGCTGATAAAGCCGTCCCTCCCGCAATGAGGAAGCGTAGGATCGTTTGGTAGTTGAAAAACTACCACAAATCTAGGAATTAGGACCACCCAAAGTTCTGTCGGAACTCGGGATCGGTATAGCGCACTCACAGCCAACAGTGATGAAGAATCACGGGCTAGGACCTATCTCCCGATTCGGCGGCAGATAAAAGCACATACGAGACAAACAAATCGAGAAGAGAAGGTTAGCACGTACCTCCACGTTGGTGCGTGGGAGAAGATCACCCGGTGCTTGTGTACCACCCACCAAATACAATAGAATAATGGCCCACTCCTCGCAGGGAGGTAAAAGGCTACAATAAACACAAATAAACCGATCAGGGGTGGTAATCACAGCAGCTGACGGGTCAGTGGTCGTGAGATGATCGCTGGTAGGCTGCCTCGGGAAACGTGCAGCAATGTCGGCACTCTGGGATATCAGTACGCAAATCGAGGCAGCTGGTACGGGCCTCAAAAAACACGATCGGAGTCTTCGGTATGCGTGCAGCAATGGCACGCAAAACGAGGCAGATCGGTTGCTGGCTGCTGCGAGATCGGTGTGCCGGATGGTTGGCATGCAGTTCGAGGCGACTGATCGGCTTCGGGATGCTTGATCAGACTGCTCGGTATGCGTGCAGCAGCGACACGCAAAACGAGGCAGATCTGCAACAGTGGCACTCTGGATCGGATTAGGCCTCGTCGATACGGACCCAACGACGCAGACGGCTTGCAAATCGAAGCACGAACGAGCTCTACGTGAGGGAGGTGCGATAACGTTGCAATTGCACCACTCGGCTAACCACCTCGGATCGGGTTCGGACCAGGTTGCATCCTGGCTCGGACCAAGTGACACCCTGGCTCGAACCAGGGTTGAGTCAGGTGGCTCGGACCACCTTGAAACGGGTCCGGACCTAACCTCAAACCAACCTAGCTGGACCAGGTTCAAATAGTGAAGAGGAGGAGAGGGCTAGACCGGACCGGAATGGACCGGGCCGGTTCGGTCCGGTTCACGTAATAGGGGTCCGATCCCCCCTTCTTCCACTCTTCTTCTTCTTCTTCTTACCTGCACGACCCGAGAGGATTTAGGGCTTGGCGGGGGGGGGGGGTTCGCAGGCGGCGACGGCGTGCGGGGACGGCGGGGTGGGACGCTGACGGCGAGTGGCCACGTCGACGGCGGCGGTGGAAACTGGTGATGGAGGTGTTGACGAGGGCAACTGCGGGGGGGGGGGGGGGGGGGGGGGGGGGGGGGCGGCTACGAGGAGCAATGGCAATGGCGATGGCGATGGAGGGTGGAGATGCAATGGCGGCGCGCGGAGGCGGCGACGACGACAGCGTGGGGCGGCAGCCTCGGAGCACGGGAAGACGACGATGGCGATGACTCGGGGCTCCAGCGAACGCCAAGGAAGGAGGAAAAGAGCTAGGTTTGGGAATGGGAAACCGGCCGGCGTCGCACCGGCGGGCAGTTCTCTGGCGTCACACCGGAGCAGGGGGAATCCCTCGGAGTCTCACCGAGGAAGAGGGCGTGGGGGTCTCTCTCTCACAGAGAATAGCACGCACAATAGGTATTTTCCTTTCAATCATTCATCATCCTATTTCTAAATTAAAACAGCATACATATAGGGGGAATTTTGTAACGTCTGCCCCTTCCCCTCCTACCGTTACACATCGTAGATCCCTAAAAAAAACAGAAAAGATACATAACGGACCATAAATGGCCCTAATAACAGCAAATAAAGAGGTCTCAAACCTCACATGGGCTCCAACTCGTCCCCAAGCCACAAGGACGTCGGATGGATCCTCCGACAGCGGTAGACGAGATCCGGGCGGAACCGGACCGAGGCTCGGGTGTCCTCACCACACACCGAATAAGTTTAGTTATCCCCCAGCAAAAGGATATCTACAGTTAGACCATGGTAGGACAAATTTGTGCCATGGAATAGTCTCCAATGCATGCAACCTAAATTTGTTGCTTAAAAGCATCTGATGTAAAAGAAAGAAACATATAAGATCAAATCTCCAATTTCAGTGGACAGTCTGATTACCATGAAGCACTGCAACAAGAATTGAAAGACCTTTGGTTCACAGGAAAGCTAAGAGGGACGCTTATGTGACACAAGAATATGTCATAAACAAATTACATGTGTGGCAGTGCAGAAAAAACCAGAAGGCTAAAAAAGATTTGTTCAAGAAAACGATAAAGAGCATCAACTCAACTCAACTAAGCCTTAATCCCAAATTAATTGGGGTCAGCTATATAGATTCTTTGTCTCCACTCCAAAAGATTTTGGACTACCTTTTCTGAAAGGTTTAAAACCTCTAAATCATATTGAACTATCCTCCTCCAAAAAATGATAGGGAACATCAGTTCCGAGAAAAATGGGATGCAGAAGGAACATCCAGTGAGGGGAGAAATGATACGAAGCAGCATCCCCAAATAACAATTGCTAAATGATACCAAAATACATGCATAAATGTATACATCTACGTACATGTATATACAACTTTTTGATCTCCCCATCAAAGAAGTAACTTGCTGGTTCTCGAGTTGACCACTTCGTCTCATTACATTGGAAGAATCATTGCCAAAAATGATAAAATAGAATACCAACGTCCATGCATTCCAATAGATTATCTTGAATACAGGCAATCAAGAACTTTGAATTCTTGAAATTCAGCTGAACAAACATGTTACTCATTCCATGGAAAACCTGGATCATTATGACAGCACGCAAAACTGTTTTTTATAAGCATCTAGGATCATTAACATATAATACCAATATCTAGCTTACCTTAGGATCATTTGTGATGTCCGAGCATGGAACAGAAGAAAACAAACACAACTTCTATACGACATTCATGCATCACCCGTATCTGAAGCCTTAGCTGCAAAAGGATCATGCGTGGGACTAACATCCTGTCCTCCTATATGTCGTTGCACCAAACGTTGCAGGTCTGCCATGACCTTTTGCTCCCGCTTAGCCTTCTCCTCATAATTAAACATCGCAAGAGCCCGCTTATCCTCAGCACTGTAAACTTGGTTTTCCTTCCGGATACGGATGGCGTTCATCCTCTGATGCCTGCTACCGCTCATCACATAACCCAAGGTCTCAAATTTCTGAATCTCTTCAGCAGACAAGCCGACCTCTCCTCTTCGAGGGATACGCTTCCCCTGCTGCACATACTGAGCAATGGCATCTCCCTCACCAGGCCTGAGAGCTCCACCATACCGTATATGCCCTTCCGCCCGAGGAAGCGGCACAGGCCCGACAAAGGGCTCATTCTCCAGTAGCTGCTTCTTCTGGGACTCGATCATTTCCATAAACTTGAGTGCTTCAGGATCCATCTCCGGCATCTTCAAATCATCCGGCGCATTCCCGTCAGAATCGGAAGATCCAGACTCGGAGTGCTTCCTCTTCTTGCTCTGCTTCGAATGTTTCCTCCTCTTTGGCTCCGCAGACGCATCCGAAGAATGGCTAGCATCAGATTCTTCACTCTCATCCAGATTAGAGCTCCTGCTCCGCCTCATCCGCCTGTTCGAGCTCCTCTTCGACTTTCGGCTCCGCCCTTTATCCGAAGACCTCCGTTTCCGCCTTCTTCTCTCTTCCTCACCGCTCGAGGAGTCGTCGGAACTCTCGGACTCTCCGTCAGAGTCCTCGTCCAACCTCTCGCTTTCACTTCTGCTTCCGCGCCTCCTCCTATGAGAAGAAGACTTACTCCCTCTGCTACTCTTCCCCCGCCGCCTCCTGCTCCTCTTCGGAGAACCATCACTCTCTGATTCAGAATCTGAGCCAGATCCAGAATCCGAATCCTTGGAAGGGCTCCCCTCCGAACCATCAGATCTACCGCCGCCGCCACCGGCCTTCTTCTCCTCCTTCTCCTTCGCCTCCCGCTCCCCCTCCCCCTCCGACGACGACTCCGGCGGCTCCCACTCCCCGGGGGGAGGGCTGGGAGTGACGCGCCAGATGCAGTTCTTCAGCTTCCTCCGCAGCTTCTGGCGCTTGAGCCGGCGGTACTCGTGGTACTCCAGCCCCTTCAGCTCCTCATCATCGGAGTCATCGGAACCCGACCGCCGGCCGCCGCGAGAGTCCCTGTCGAGATATCCCGGCCGCCGCCCGTACCGGTCCTCGCGGCGCTCCCCGCCGCCCCGGCCGCGGAATGAGGTGGGGACGACGGATTCGTCGGCGGGGCTCCTGGATCGGCGGCGGTCATAGGCCGATTGCCCGTTGGAGGGGTGCCAGGGATCGTCGGTTGGGCTCCTGGATCCGCGGCGGTCGTAGCCCGAGCGCCCATTGGAGTAACGCCGGGGCTCGTCTGCCGGGCTCCTGGATCGGCGGCGGTCGAAGGCGTAGTGGTCGTTGGAGCGTTGCCGGTGCACGTCGGCGGGGCTCCGGGAGCGCCTAGGGTTAGGGTTCCGCTGGCCGCGGCCGGCGTCGGGGTAGCGGGCCCTGGACCTGTCGGCGGCGTAGGGGTCGTCGTCGGCGTCGGAGCGGGCGGGAGAGCGGGAAGAGGAGGCCCTGGATCGGTCGGGGCGGGGCGGCGCGGCCTCCACGACGGAGGCGATCTTGCGGTCGCTTCTCCCCATTCTCTCTCTCTCTCTGGCTTCACAGACTAATGAGATAAAAGAGGAGGACGCTACACGAACGACCGCTTTATATAGATGGCTGGTAAACTTATGAAAATGCCCTTTAGTGGAATTATAATTATTTCTATGTGTGAAAAAATTTCATGTTCAGCTGATTTTTCTAATTAGCATTTTTTGTGTATGGATAATTCTTCAAATAAAAACCACGGATTTACGACTCGTTTGTGTTGGTTTTTTTGCATATATTGATAAAAATGTCAATGCTGTGCAAAAGAATTATTTTGTTAGTGTGCAGAAAAATGACCCATTAGACTTGTCCAAAAGGATCATTGAAGTTTTAACGATATATGTAAACTTGGCGTGATTAATCAGTAATGTTATTATATTCTTAAATGTGTGAAGAATTCTCTTTTAACTGTGAGTAATAGACTCATTGGACAGTATAAGCTTTGGGTGCAATTTAAATAGTTGAACAAAATAAGAGTTAATTTCTTGTGCTCATGCTTACTTATCCCTAATCCCATGCACACGCTTATGACTTCGAAACTACCGAATTTATCATTAGAGCTAATTTCCATTAGATGCTGTTTGGGTACTAAACGCATTCTCACTTGACAGGGATTTTGGAACCCCTTTAGAAACTCGAACAATTTCGCATTAATCTTGAACCCATGTTGTTCCATGGGGTTACAAAAAGAGGTCACAAAGGAATAGAAGGTGCTTTTCCAAAAGTAAAAATTGTTTGAAGCAATAATTTAATCTACTACTTAAGAAATCATGATCAAAATATCTTTACTTCAGCTAACTCAGAAAGAGCACCCCCTATGATTAACATATAAGGACCATGAGCATGGAATACTAAAAATGATGTAAAGCTATTAATATTTCCCAAAATAAAATGTGTCTTGCAAATAATATGTAATTGGTGGCATACTTAATTTAATCAATCTAAAATCGACGATGTTATTTAAAACTATAAACTTTGTCATATCATTTGCTTTTTTTTCAACTCCAAACTAGATCATAGATTATCATTCCTTCCCTCCTCATGTGTCATGTTTTCTTACCAATCGGCGTCAAAACCATGACCTAGAGTTGCAGAGATAGCAAAATAAGGATAATTTATCACCCCCTCCAATCCTCCTTGTGTGTGTGTGAGAGTGAGAGAGGGAGCCGTCTACGATGCCAGTCCACAACATAGTTAGTTAAATATTTTATTATACATGTATAATTTACATGCTTTTGAATTTCTGAATAAAACATAAAATTGAAAGATAAGAAAAAATATTCGTTTTTCAAGTTGACGTGTTATTCACACATATCTAATACAGAAACGTTAATACTTCCCATTTAATACATTTTATATTGAATTATAATAAGACTTCTACCACTTTAATATCATAACATACTAAGTTACATGATAAAAAAAACTTACTTTTTATTGACAAAAAAGATAATTTGATTAATAAGTATTTATTATATCATTGTAGATGCCATTCAAACTTATTAAAAATCTTGATAAAATTTTATAAATACCTCACCGAATTTTTTTAAAATATTTTAGTTATTTGACTAAATTTTTGACCATCCTATTTAGATTTTAAACTGAATCATATCTGAACATATTTTTACATTATAATACCCGTACCATAATTAATAACTATGGTCCAGAATGAAAATGAGATCACATATGCCACTAGGACACTTAAAAGAGTGTAATAAACTTTTTTCCGTTAATAGTCCAGATGGCAGAACGTCGAGGGACTAGCAAGGACAAACGGAGATTGACTGCCAAAAACCACACCCAAAACGGGCGAAACCACCGCCCAGCGCCTGGAAACGAAGCACAGCAACAATCCCCTCCGTGTTTTCACTGTGCTACATTACGGAAAACAAAGTTACAATACATTACAGCTCGACTCAACTTCACGTAAACAGATGAGCTCAAAATAAGAAGCGCTGTAAACTACACATGTACCAAACGAGCTCGTCCTAAAACACTTGGTTTTGTCAGATTGAAGTTATTGGACCATGAGTAATACTTGCTGCATTGAAGTTGAAAGTTGAATGATCTTGTAACGTAAGATGTCATTAGTCCGCATGAGCAAGTGGCATATAAATTAGACAAGTTTTTCACAAATGAGTCAGACAAACATTAAATACAGTGTAAGATTTTGAATATGATAAATACATGTGAACATGATAAATATTTCATGGACATGACAAATATTATGTCAAATTTACGAATTATTTGTCATGCCAAAAAAATATTTATCATACCTATAAATTTGTACACGTGTATAGAGATGACAAACATTTTTAAGCGTGACAAAATTTCGTGCACATGACGCATATTATTTGTCATGCCTACGAAATATTTGTCAACCCACAAATATTTCATACTCAAAAATCTGTACACAAATACGTAAAGATGATATGTATTTTTCAAATATAACAAATAATTAGTAGACATCATAAATAATATTTATTATGTCCACAAAATATTTATTATGTTAATATATATTTGTCATGTTCAATATCATGTACCGCATTTAATATTTGTCTAGTCCACCCGTGAAAAAATTGTCCAACCCATACGCCACCTATCTATGCAAAGTATCTTACATTGCAAGATGACTCAACTTCCTGTACGACCCTCAGTGCAACAAACATTATTACTCAGACCACAATAAGGCTTCGCTTTTTCTTACGAAAAGGTCACATTAGTCGGCACAGACCTCACATCAAGGGTGATAATTTTACAGAAAAATTATGCCACTTAAATAACAATTTTTGAAATAGGATTATCAAAAGAACCGAGAACCAAAAGTACCGAATTTTGAAGATGGTACGTCCGTGGCTACAAATTGGATAAGAAAGAGGCGGTCCTTGTGACACATAAAGTTTCTTTGGATCAGCAAGGAGAAAGGCTAATAAGAAAAAGAAATGACCACTGGATACTTTTGCAACTTGATATCCAGAGACAAAAAACTGTCACACTGATAAAGGGCATGCAATGAATTAGAGCATATTTTCACCGATTCTCTGACTGGATTGCCAGTTTTCTCAGAACTTAAGGTCACCTCAAATAGATTTTGAACAGATTAAAAAAAAAAACTTATGCCTGTCCAACGTGCTGATCAACATCGCAGAGAGGAATTCTTGCATAGCCAGATGCAACAAATAGCGCACGTTCATACCCTCGTTCACCACACGAATGCCCATCTCCTTCCTGCATATTCGATCATTTGTCATAAGGTACTCAGTGCATAAAGGGAGAAAGAGAGAAAGTTAAAACACAGATAACACCATTTAAATGGTGAGGCGCCGTAAAATTATTCCTGGAAAATGTAGTGTACAGATTAAAAAGAAAAGAGGAGTGATCCTACTTTAATCTTGTGGGATGAAATTGCCAAGAGCTTCAACAGCAAAATAATTGGTGCTTTCTAAAGTTTTAGTATGATACTTCACAAAATTGCTTAAAATTGCTTGGATAACTCTAGTTTCCATGACTAAAACTTTTTTCAGCAATTTCTTTCCAATTTTGAGGCAAATTTACAACTTTTCTGAACCAAAATGCTAAACTGGTCCAGACAAATCCCAGACAATCATGTAAGTTTCAACAGAATGTGTTTCTGCAATTTTAATATCAACCTGACTAATGTGAGAAACAATGGGAAGCTACCAACCGTTCCTTTATGATCCACTACCTCATACTTGCCCAGTAAACAGTTCCTTTCACCATGGCAAAAAATCAATGTCATCAGAATTATCCACAAAAGCAGCGAAACTGATTGCAGGAATGTCATCATTCCCACTTCCGTGATCGCTGTTGTAGCTGCTATCTGGTGAGCTCAGGAGGAACGAATCAGATAAACTGATCATTTGAGAAGGCAGGCTAATGTCACTGTTCAGGTCACTGTCAGCCATCTGATCAACATCAGCAAACCTGCAAGAACATCAAGTCCAATGATCAACACTACCAAAGCCTTGCCTGACCGTTTCAAAGAGTTGTTGGGTGGGTTGTGAGGTAGAGGGAACCTTTCATCTGTTGGAAAGTCTGCAACTAAACACATACGTGGCCTTTCTTCCACGACTCGCGCTATGGGAAGATTACTAATAAATGGCAGCATAAGAGGTCAGAAGGAGAACTTGCAGCTCCAATTAAGCGCACAGTTACCTTACCTTGTATTATAACATCTTTGATACCAATCTTCCTCTGCAGCAAGTCCATCCTTGTTGGAAATGTCCTATTTGCAAGCCAAAGCTCCAGGTGTTACGAATACATGCATCCCATGAGGTTGTATTACACGAAAACTTATAAAAAAACAGAATACACTTAGATAAGTTTGATAAAATCACACCAGAGATTTAAGCAGCTTGAAGTCCCCGGCAAGAAGAGCTAACAAGAAACGAGCAACTTCTACCTACAATCATCACGAACTCTTTAGAATACGTGAAATTATAATCTGCGTATCTTTTTCTTCAGTGTCCTAGTGTTTAGACTTGACCTCTATTTGTATGTGAGAGAGGGTCGATTCTTACCTCCTTCAGATGCAAACAGTCACGCAACACCAAAACTTCCAGCACACTTCCTACACCACCAAGGTTTCTGAACTAAAGATTTGTGAGATACAGATCAAGAATATAGTTAAATAATTCTGTGAACTAGACACAAACAGCACAAAGCGTGCACCAAACTGAGCGAACCTTAAGAACGAGCCGGTGATCGAGTAAGATGTTGAAAAGTCAACTAACTTAAGCTTGCGAAAGCCCTATAATTCCAAAGTTGATTAAATAAATAGAAGTAAAACTAAATTCACCCATCACAGATGATCTTCTATTAGATTGCCCGATGCTGTTGGAGACTGACATATAGAGATGACAGTATGAAGAACAATCAAGTGAACTATATTCAGAAGTGAAATAAGAGCAGAGCAACAACTTCAAATTATCTGAATGAAATAAGAAAATGAATGAATTTATTTTTCATTATACAGAAACTTACCTTAACGAGTATCCGGGCTTTTTGATCATGAAGTTTGAAGCCTCTGAGGGCCAAAAAGGTCAGATGAGGGCAAGAATGAACCAGATCATTGCAGGTTGTGGACTTCAAACTTTCATCTCTACCTGATATGTGTACATCACATGTAACACTTAGACAAAGAATAAACAGGAACATAAAATACAGAACTACAGAATTACCCGTTTTGGAAGACTCGAGAAACAAGCGTTCGATGTGGTGACAGTAAGTATAGACCGACTCCAATATTTGCCTCAGTTCAATGTGTCTGAAAGAAATAAGCTGGGCTTGAATGATTCCATGTGCTCCCATAAGAAACTCAAAAGGTAAGTTCAGAAAAACAAGGTGGTGTTGATTAAAAAAGGGAAATATACTTTTTTAAGGGGGGAGGGAGATATCAGGCAAAATATCATTGGTTCACAATATGCATTACTCTCTGAAATCACACTTTTCTGGGAGGTAAGAGTATGCATGTTTTGAAATGCTTTCTAGGAAAAATGGAAAACTATTAGGGGGCGTCTGCATTCTCAAAATTTCCCGTGGAAATTACTTCCTCAACTAACTTACATAAGTTTAGCAAATACATGTAAAAGTTAGTTGGGGAAATCATCCCCATATTCCTAAAATATTCTCTTTTTTTCCCGGACTTCTATTTCCCCACCCCTCCCGATGGGGAAATATTTCCCAGGATCTTATTTTCCCTTCTTGTTCCCCACTTGACGCCGGACTCTGTCTTGGGATTCCCTCTGATTTCACAACCCCAATCATGCAAAAATACAAACACATGTTTCTGTTTTTCACCTATTTTCTTATGAGATTTGCAAATATGTGTTTTTCCCTTCCGATAACTTATTCTCCAAGATTTTTCACCCCCTGGATAAATACTTCCCGTGATTCTCCATTCCCTGAGAAATTTGGAGAATGCGAACACCCCCTCAGTTCACTCTCAAAGTTCTTTTTTTTCTGCAATGGGGTAATAGAACTAGATTGTTACGATATCTTCCACATTTTTCATCATGCCAAGCTTCCTAAGAAGGCCAGTGAGAAGGATCACTGACATAATAGAACCAAATTGTTATTATGAGATATTTTAGAGTTTTCCTCATGTTAAATCTCCTCTGATACCTAGTGAAAAACACTCAACACAACATCTTAGTCAAGAACCCTGAGATTTTTCATTATCAGCATTCTTCACAGTCTAATATAACACAAAGTCTGGAAAGTATGACAAGAAAACCTCTGTTTGCTTATAATGACAATAAAAACTCTCCGTTTGCTCATAACGACCCAACAACAGTTGCCAAATGGTGACAGAATGTGGTTGTGCTCTCATTAAACCTAACGTCACATAACTTGATCATTGGGCAACTGGTTTTTAATAAGAGTTCCAAAGAAAATATGAAAAACAGTCAATGATCCCACAGCCTTTTTTTATTTTTACTTTAATTTTTTATTTTATGAGAGAGAGAGTGGGTCCAACACTAATTCAACAATACATGGTGGCATTTGATATTCACTGTAAAATCTTAATGAAAAAATAGAACAAACAAAGATTTGGGTTAAGAATATAACCTTTAGCTCACTTTCAATGCAAATGAGCATGAACATGACTACTTATAAGAAGTGCAAAAAGAATCTCAATTAATTATTTTTGTTTAGCCACTGATAGGTTCAAAATTTTGCACAAGCCCACCGAAAACCAGGTGCCCACAACCACTAAAAAAATGAATGCACAAAAACTCAAGTATGATGTTGCAAGAGGTACTGTAACATAAAAAGAATAATTCTACAGATGGGAACGTATAAAATGGTGTGACATGCCCTTTCATTATAATTGGGTTGTCCACTAAAACAGTTCAGCTTTTGTAGCAGAATCACATGGATTAGTCATTACATAAAATATAGCTTTGTGAAGGATAAAAATTCAGCATCAGGTTAGTAACACTTACATCCCAACAACTTCCAGATCAAGGAGAGACTGACAAGCAGATAATGCCGTGCAAAGTGCAGTATTATCCATCTTATCAATATTGTACAGATGCAAACTCCTTAGTAGAGACCTTCCAATACAAAAAGGTTTCAGGGAAAGCAAAAGTTTGAGTAACAGCAGGATACACATAAAGTCAGATATAACAATACCCGGCTGCGCCCCCATCCATACTTAAGCAAAGCAGGCAGGACCTAGTTAGAACTGATGATTCCTTTCCTTGTCTGGGTTTCTTCTCATTCCATGATATAAGCGATGCATCTATAGGATCCCTGAGGGTGTAATATGTGGATCGAGTTTGTTCTGTTGACAATGGAACATTAGGACTTGGCCTTATTCCAAGCTTGAGTGACCTAATTCATGGGAAAAAAAATGCACAGGGAAAAGTTTCAGCTTATATGAAATCTAAAGTACCATTGAAACAATATATAATAGAGTGTCATCCATTTCAAACAATAAACAACCTATATATGTGCACCACCCGTTACAAAAAATTCGAAAAAAAAAAAAAGTGAATGTAATGAGACCTTATGACCCAAAATGTTGCAAGAGACACTGTGGCATACCATACTAGATTTAGTTAGAAGATTATATTAGAAATGCAGGTCAACCCACCCCACCCCGTGGAAAAAAAAAACTCAATGCATGGCTTCCCTTTTGGGGATCAACAGAGAAGAAAAGGTGATAAACTGCACAGCGACTTTTGAAAAGAAACAAGCAAAGAAATATCATTGGCTAGGTTACGCTCTTGATGGAATAATGTGCCAACCTTATGGACATCATGAATAGATATCAATAATATAGAAAGGTCTATATAATTAGTTTAAACTTGTCTTAAGTGCCTTCCTGGAAAGGACTGGAATAAAGCCAGTTCAGCATAACATAGGCTGTTCAAGTTAGAAGATTATGCTTGTATTCGCCTTGGACTCAGCTAAGTTAGTGCATTCAATTCAAGTTTATTTAGATGTTAAATTGGACCTGTTTCTTTTTAGCTCAAGAACTAAAACCAAACAGGACTTACCAGATGCCTCAATCGGTGAACATAACAGAACTCTCTCTCCACCACAGCCTAGTAGTCCCAAACTAAATTTCTTATAGCATATGTACCCTTGACAAGGTGATGGAAAATGATAGCAAGTAAAGGATACAGTGTCCTAAAAATGCTTAGATCAAATAAATAAATGTGTAGACAATTTTCAGATAATGTTTGATTCACTAAATATATATTTATTGCCATAGGAATTCTAAATACATCATAAGGAAGAAACCATTAAGACCTATTCTCACTTTTCAAATAAAGTATAGAAGGATGTACAATACCCAATAACTATATACTAAGATTAAGATTCACAGTTATTCTGGCATGAACTTGGCTTGCTGAACGATGGTATCCATTGATGTGAATGATTACTTTCAAGCAAGGTTTGCCGACTCGGGGATCTAGATTGGATAGGGTTCAGCCAGATACGAGTCGATCCGATCCGATTTGGTCCAAGTCGCACGAGTCAAGCCAATGAGTTTGTTAAAAGTAATGAATTTAAGTCATATTTTAGAGAAATGTATCCTATTAATTGATATAAAAATTATAAATTTACTTATCAAATGGGAAAAGCTTAATTTAAAACAACCCATTATGTATGTATGGGTCAGCACGTTCCGGTCCGACTTGATACTTACCAGCGGATCAGACTCGTCCAGATACGAGTTGACTCGTACGAGTCGGTCCAATCCGGTATGTTACGGCAAACCATGCTTTCAAGACACTGGAGCAAGCCAAAAAGGAATCATTTAAACACTTTAGTTTGGCTGCTGGTCTATGAACAGTAGAGAGTCTAGAGACTTGAAAATTGAAGTTAACCATAGTCCACAGTGATGTCCCTTGGAAATGGATCATGAACCATATACCTCAATCTGACACCTGGCCCACCTTAAATCCTCACAATTTATTTAAAGAAGATCTGAATAACATTTAAAGTAGAGTGTCTATACAAGAAATAAAATGTGACATTTCTGTAAAAGATAAAGCTGTTACTTCTTTTAGTTTATATTTTTATACAAATGGTTTAGGAACAACACAAACAATAAGCTTGTCTGCCCTCGGTCCTTTAAGCATTCAAATACAGGAATTAATCTTGTAAAAACAAACAAAATAAACTCCTCGTGTAACAAATATGCTAGCACAGATTGCTTAAATCATTTGTATATGTACTGACTTATAGATCCTTCAGTGACATCTGATAAATTAATGAATAAAAAATGAAACAAAACCAAGTGGCTACGAACCAAATCTTCTTGAAAGACCTAGCCCTTAGGTCCTATGCTGCTACTTTTGAAAATATTGCATCTTGCAACAACCTTTCAAGGCCAAAATTGGCTGAGAATCGCAACAATGACAGATAATGAGGAACCTAGGCAACCCACACACAAGTGACAAGGACATCCAAAAAAACTCCAGAAGTGTCCCAACCACACACGTATGCGTGCATGTAATTGCCTATGGCTTGAAAGTTCAAACACTTGATCTGAGACAAATAATCTCATCAGGTTTGACAGTCACTTAGACATTCATGGCTCACACAAGAGAAAAATGAGCCTCAAGTTCACATTCAAGCAGTAAAGCCTGACTTGTCGATCTTCAACATGTTCAGCACATTGACATCTTATGTCATAATATGCACAAATAGCAACAAAATGAAGTTAGACTCCAAGTTTAGGAGATAAGATGAAGTCATGAAGCACCAGGAAAAACACAAAAGGATTGAATGTGTTACATTAAACAACAAAAAAGTTCACCTAGAAGTGCAAAATGATATTTGGAAGAAGAACCTCACCGGAGGTTCTTTCCTGCTCGCTGTACCATTGTGCACACAACCGCATTATTGATTCTTGGTACCACTGATGTCAAGTCAACATTTGCATAGCACAATGAATCATTGGCACACTTATTGAACATAGAACAAGTGGCCGCAGTATGACATACACCTTGTGTATCAAGCATGGAGAAAACCTTCAAATAAACAAAATGAGCCACTTACTGAATTTACAACAACAATAATTATCTGCTCAAATATCTAGGAAACTGAATTGTGTTGGACAACTACTGAAAAGGTCAAGTATGAAAGTACAGATGGGACCAGGCAATACATAAATTGTGCCTTGAAAAGAGAAAACTAAGCATAACTACCTAAAGCATAAAAAGAAAGTACAATCGATGAAAAATGTGAAGAAAATGCAAAACTCAAATAATTTTAAGGATAAATAAAAACAAACCAGTAAAAAATAAGAAAGAGAATAGCTTTGCAAATAGTACACACAGGAAATTAGGTACAAATAAGAACAGATAAAAACAAAAATGATACATCATATCCCATCAAGCATATAAGTAATCTAAGTGAAACCTCACACTAGCAGTATGAGAGGGATTTTACCAGTATAAGAAGAAAGGACCCTCCAAAGAATATATTGATCTGATTAACAATATGTATGAGAGGGCTTTTTCTTTAGAGTGGATGGTACCACTAAATTGTATTAAGAGAAAAAAGAAGTAAATGTACAAGTATAAAAACAATCTCTCCATCCTCACTCATTACAAAACACCAAGCCGGTGACTCATAAAAACTCCTCCAACATACCGAAAACGGAGGAGAGGTGCACATAGTCCTTACACTGGCTCTCATCCATTCTCTCACATGTCTAGAAACAAAAGACAGCAGTCTACAATGTGTAGAAGCCTCCTTACAAAAAATTCTCCTGTTCCTTTCACACCATATAGCCCAAAGAGTAGCGTGTAGGATCAGCCACCACATGATGCTAGAGAGAGGGCTTTTTACTAGTATGAATTGTGAAACTATTGCTAGAGAGACTTGTGAGTTACTTGTTACTGTATGATTACACCAAAGGTCAATATTAAGCCTATACCTCTTTGGTTATGTACTTATCTATTGGGTCGTTAAACATTTACATGATGAAATTCCTAGGTTCAATTACTTGCATATGATATTATTTTAATTGGTGAGAATATAAGAGGTATAAATGTTAAGTTAGAATGTCAAAGAGAGGCTTTGGACTCTAATGGTTCCAAAATTAGTCAAACTAAGTCAGAATTATATAAAATGTAAATTTAGTAACATGAGCATAGACCAAAAATATTTGGTCACGATCAATGATCAAGTTATTCATAAAAGTAGTAACTTTCATATTTTGGGTCTATTATTCGAGAGATTGGTGAGATCCAAAAGGATGTCGTGCGTAGAGTCAAGACAGGATAGTTAAAGTGGAGAAGCACTATGATACTAGAGTTCTTTGTAATAAAAAAACTCCCTTAAAGTTCAAAGGGAAGTTTTACATAATCACTATGATGCTTTCTACATTGTATGGAATTTGATTGTTGGGTGGCGAGAAAAGAATGCCTATAAAAATGTATGTGGCAGAAAAAAGGATGTTGAGAAGGATGTACAGAAAAATTAGAGTGAATAGATTCAAACTGAACCTACAATGGGGATCTAGTTGTAGCACCAATTGACATTAAATGGGGAAGGGGAGGTAGATGGTTTGAACATGCCTAAATGGCAAAATGACGTGAAAAATGCCTATAAATTAGATAGTTTGGTAGAACAAGGCCCTAGATTAAATTGGTAGAACAACATTCATGTTGCTTACCCTAAATAAACGGTACAAAGTTCTGAGAAGGATTGATAATGATCCAAAACAATTAGAAAAAAGTTAAGAGTGTTTTACATAAAAGGTACTTATATAAGCAAAGACTTACGCAAAATTATAAAAAAAAACTATTTATATAAATAATAATTATATTTACATAGATATATTTCTTCTTCTTCTTTCTTCATCTGCCTCCTCCTCAGCAGCTAATGGCAGTTAGCCCAATTCAGGCCAAACTAGGCTGCTTTGGACCTGTCTTTTTTTTAATACCCTCCAATAAATTAGGGGGCATGATGGAATCGGCTATCATCAATCCCATTGCAGATCAGCTGATCCAGCATTTAATGCTTCCATTACCCCCTGCCGGTCGTAGGTTCAAATCCCACTTCTGACAACATGTTTTGAGCTAGCTACCTAGGGCAGTTGGTTCACCACTTGCCTCCTAATTGGGAGGTCTCAGGTTCGAACCTGGTTGGAGCCTAAAAACTCCCCAGCCATACAGCCTAAAGTGATGTTGGGATCTTTATCCCCTGGTCCGTGGGATTACTTCCCCGAATAATCAGGCGGACCTAGAATTCTCGCCTAATTAGGCGGACTTCTCGACCGGCACGGAACTATCTCCAACTTTGGAGGATTTCTCGGGTTCAATCCCTGGTCGCTTGTAATTACTTGTACATACCTGGCCACTGTGCTACTGAACAAAAAAAAAAATTACCCCCTGCCGGCATGGAATTCCGGCACGGATCAGGAGGCCAAATCGGGACCCGCCGATCCCGATCCGAATCGGGATCAGATCGGCCGGAATCGGCTGGAATCGGCTGTTCTCGGCTGATTCCGGCCGGATCGGGACCCGTCCATCCCGATCCGGATCGGGATCGGCTGATTCTACATTTCCATGCCTGCCGGTCTGCCACAGTCATGTCAGTGTGGAGTATGCTCCTGCAACATTTTTTGTAAGACCCTCAGCAAAACAGTGTCTTCCTCATAGTGGTTTCTTGTAACCTGAGTTCCCTGCAAGAAAGGAACGTTGAGAAAAGAACGCCTATAAAAATGTATGTGGCAGAAAAAAAGGATGTTGAGAAGAATGTACAGAAAAATTAGAGTGAATATATTCAAACTGAACCTACAATGGGGATCTAGTTGTAGCACCAATTGACATTAAATGGGGAAGGGGAGGTAGATGGTTTGAACATGCCTAAATGGCAAAATGACGTGAAAAATGCCTAAAAATAAGCTAGTTTGGTAGAAAAAGGCCCTAGATTAAATTGGTAGAACAACATTCATGTTGCTTACCCTAAATAAACGGTACAAGGTTCTGAGGTGGATTGATAATAATCCAAAACAATTAGAAAAAAGTTAAGAGTGTTTTATATAAAAGGTACTTATATAAGCAAAGACTTATGCAAATTATAAAAAAAAATATTTATATAAATAATAATTTTATTTACATAGATATATTTCTTCTTCTTCTTTCTTCATCTGCCTCCTCCTCAGCAGCTAATGGCAGTGCCAAGGCCAAGCAAAGAAGCAAAAGGTCGCAGCAAATCAGGGTGAATGATTGTTGTTACTACTCTTTGCTGCCAACATGAAAAGTGAAGAGGTGGTTTAGGGGTTTAACACCCCCCCCCCCCGCCCCTGATAGGATCCAGTTAAATTGGATTGGCCAATCTGATTTTAGCCCAATTCAGGCCGAACTAGGCTGCTTTGGACCTGTCTTTTTTTTAATACCCTCCAATAAATTAGGGGGCATGATGGAATCGGCTATCATCAATCCCATTGCAGACCAGCTGATCCAGCATTTAATGCTTCCATTACCCCCTGCCGGTCTGCCACAGTCATGTCAGTGTGGAGTATGCTCCTGCAACATTTTTTGTAAGACCCTCAGCAAAACAGTATCTTCCTCATAGAGGTTTCTTATAACCTGAGTTCCCTGCAACTCATACAAAACATCTGCTATAGAATCTCCTCCGCAGAATAGTTGCAAAGCACTTACATCTGCCATGCCAAGTTATTTAGTCTCCCTATTTATCAACTAATTCATGGATTTTATGCATACTACATGCATGTTTTTCAAGTATGAGTCGTTCATTTCTCCTACAATCACATGTTAACCATGAGAAGAAAAGCACAGCACACAAGGATTCTTTTAATCACAAAGACGCTTCCACTTTATTTGTGAGATCAACTATGATGAATTGCAGATGACTAACACAAAAGGGTATTCCCTGGGATAAAACGGCAGCAAGCATGGAAAACTTCATATGACTGGCCAGCTTTCCACTATAAAACAGATTGATCAAAAATTGTTGCAGCGTGGTGGTGTACCGCCCTTCTACCGTGGCATTTACGATACACACCAGCTTCTGCTATGCTTTAATTAGCTGAACGATCCCAAAGAAGTGTCCCAGATGCTTTGTCTCTTAATCCTTTACACCCACATAATGGCAAAACCAAGTGCTACTGCAACCTACCTGCTTTTCTCCCGAATCACTCAAGAGCTGATTAGCCGAAGAGATACCTTCTGAAGACAATTACAGCTACAAACTACAAAATCACCATCCAATTCAACAAGAAACACCAAGCATGCCTCAAAACCATCAATTACAAAATCAAACCAAACATCCTGAACCAAAACACAAAAGCACAATTCACATTAGAAACAAGCATCATTTCATCCGATTCACCACAAAAAAAGGGAAAAACATACCGGGAAACGCCGGAAACAGCAACTACAAGGATCCGCTCACAAATCCGCTCACCTTTATGGTGAGATCGGGGGGTAGGGGCCAGGCCGCCGAGTTGTGCCTGCTCGCAAGCCTCCTCGCGCACCTCCCGGCGGCTGCCAGCAGGGCCTCCCCCACCCGCACGGCGCTCTCCACCGCGCGGTCCTTCTCCGAGTCGCCCACCCTCAACTCCACGAGCCTCTCGACGGCGAGCTCCACCGCCATGAAAGACCCGCCGGACGCCCCCAGCAGCGCCTCCAGCGGCCGATCCACTGAGTCGGGGGGCCCGGCGGCCCCCGCCATCGCCGCCGCCGGGGGGGACGACGCCGGGGAAGAGGGAAAGCGGGCCGCGTCGCCGCCGCAGCAGGGGCGCTTGGGGAGGAGTGCTTCTTCCATCGCTGGGCGCTGGCCTGGGAGTGATCGTGGAGAAGAAAAAAAATTGGAGGGAAAGCGAAAGGGGCCGAGGAAGAAGACGACGTCGACGGCGCCGATGGGGCGCGACTCGGATCAGTTCCTGTGCCGGCGCACGATAGAATGAACGAACGAAAAATAGACACGTGTACTCTGCCGGTGCACGATAACCGCCCACGGAATGGGGACACGTGGACGCACCAAAACGTCGTTAACATATTTGTAAAGGACTGGTGAGAAGCGACGGGGTGCGGGCCCTGTGGGGGTCTGGGGCCCCTGCCGGAATCCGGGTCCAGTGCGTTTCAATGCATCGTAGAGAAATAAGAAGCATAGAGATTGACTCACCACTGGTTAGAGATAAAGACAAAAGTCGTCAATCATGCCATCTGTCTATTATATTATGATATCGAGTTTTTCTCTCTGAGATGTGCTTTGTTTGTGTGCGTATCGAAACGTAGGATGCTGTGGGTGTCGCGGGAGTGCGGGGTTTTGATGACGTAGAGATTCCCGGAGGAAGCGTCACAGCGTCGCCGTCCGCGTTTGGGGACTACTTTGTTTAGATACTCGGCCACTTTATTTTTGGGGCTTCTGTTTGTTTCCTTCCAGAGAGGAGAGGGGAATCTGGGTGTTTGGTGGAATCAGCTTTCCGTTGTTTCCATCTGGTAGCCGGAGTTTAGAGATGAAAATGGTAATTAATGTTGCTTAATTATTCAATTGCTTATTAGCTTATAAGTATTAGTCAGGGTCCATTTGATAAAATTTATGTTGACTAAAAATGATTTTCCTAACTAACCCAAAATCCTACAAAACGTACTTTTCTTAAGGTATTGTCTCCACAGCGGAGGTGGGGTTTTATCTTTTTTCTTAGAAAAATGACTCTTGTTAAGAAGAGAGGTTGCACTCTGCTTATAAACATATGCCTATTTTTACAACATCCGATGTAAGAGTAAAACGGTTTGTCATTTTTATGTTTCTACACAGCCTCCTAATAAAAGTAAGCGTATGCAAATTCCTTTGAACCGCTCGACAGATCAGGCTAAAGGTGCTCAGATAAATTAGTGACTTTTTGTTCATTTTCCACATACGCGTCATTGTGGATGCATGAAAATTTGCGTGCCTTTTCCGATGTATTGTCCCTAGAGCGGAGATAGAATTTTGTCTTTTTCCTTAAAAAAAAAAACTCTCGTTAAGAAAAAAAATTACGCTCTGCTTATAAGCACATGCCTATTTTACAACATCCGATATAGGATTAAAACGATTTACAATTTTTATGCCTCTACACTTTTAATAAATATTTTTATGATCCCATCATGTCAGATTTTATTTTTATTTTCTTTGTAAACTTGTTTTCTTATAAATCTTTTCTATTCGAATATATTTTACATATAACCAAATAAATTTTTAATGAGCAGACTTTTTCTAACTAATATGCAAGTAAGGGATCATATATTTCTAACTAACATGCAATGAAGGTATCATATACAAACTCTTTAAACCCAATGTATGTGATGGCCAACGTCTGATTACTAGTTTACAACACAGTTGACGGGCAATATTTCTAAATTGATATCTGTAGGGGATAATATCATGAACTTATTTTCGATCCGTATCGAATCCAGCTCATTTGCATCCCCAAGTTAGAGATGAAGCATCTAGTCTAAATATCAGTCTTTAGTTAGGCAAGGTGAGATTTACTTCAGGCTAACATTCATCAGGGGAAATATTAATTTATACTTTGTTTGGACAAATCAGATGTCTTAATGATCTGGTTGCTCGCCCAATTGAATCACGTGATATGATCTCATCAAAGAAGATTGATTATATAATTCCAATAGGTGACTTTGATTCGAGTGTCTGCCCTTTATTGGTTGAGGTCACCATAAGCTAGCTTAAAGTTTCAATGGCATTTCTCATGGTTTTGACAAAGAAAATGGTAACGTGACATGATTATATGACACACTTTTTTGACACCCTAGAAATATGAGAAATGCCGTCCTCTCTTGTTGCAATAGACCGAGCATCTAATAATCGTTAGTGATAACCCATTTTTTGTGTTCTCATGTATATATATACATATTATGTTAACTTCTCATATTATAAATTTAATTAAAATCCTTTTAACAACGGAACAAGTTCAAGAAGTTAACTGTTGAAGTCCTAATCACCACCGTATGTAATTACAAATAAAAGGGAGAAATTCATGATCATCACTAATTCATCATAGACATTGATGTGATGGATATGATATTTCTATCTTTCACAAGTGCAATTCGTCTATGGGATAATCCTTCTAACATATAACTAGGTACCAAGTGGGCCATGGATATGTTGAATAAGCAAGTAACACGTGCCCCTCCAAAAAAAAAAGAAAATACTACATTTGAAGCTAGGGGCAGCTGGTTTTGCACCAGCTGCCGATGTTTCTATTTAAAAAAATAAAATTTTAAATTTTTTTGGCCGACCTCATAGTATCTTACATGACGATATAATATAATCTCAAATCAGATGATCTAACATTGTCCAATCTGAGATCGGATTGTATGGATATTTATGTTAGATTGGAGGACACCCAAAATAACTTTTTAAAAAATATATATATATTAACAACTAATGCAGGACTGAATGCTGGTGCAGCAAGTTAAACTCAATAAAAATCGATGTTATATTGGGCATGAACATAATAAACAAAACAATTTCTTTATTTAACTAAAAAAATAACATGTATTTGTACACAGTGCAATGTTTGGCAAATGCATAAGAGAAAGTTGTAATTCTAATCAGCCAAAAAACTTAGTTGATAATAAATAAATAAGAAAATCATCAAATAAATTTTGTAGGCTACAAAATATAGATTTAAGATCTTATTTTTCTTACAAGATATTTCATTCTCTATTTTTATAAGCATTGGAGATGAATTGAATTATTCCTTGTTTCTTACATCATGCGTAGAGATTTATACATCAATCCATCCCTCATGCTCAACCTTTTATTTCTTGTTGTTGTCATAAATTTAGTGTACACTGCACGAGGAGAAGAAAAAAAAGTTTTTTTGTGTTTCATAGACCATCGCTCTACTATTTTAGCATTTTCATTTGTCTTTTTCATTATTATTATCTTCTTATATCCAAAACAAAGAAGAAACTAGAAAGAAGAAGATAAAATTTTAAAATGGAAAGCAGAATATAATTTTGTTATCATGTGTGGTCATTTACAACTGCCAAGTTAAATTTGCTTGTTATATAATGCAACCAAGATTTCAATTGAAAAAAGAGTTTAAATATTTTACATTAAAAACAATAAAGTACATCTGCCTATTGTCTATTTGAGGAAGTTTTTCAACTTTTTTATTTCAATTATTTATTGAGCAACTTAAAATCTATGATAACATCCTACCATTTAGTTGTTTTGCGGGTGTGCATAAACTATGATTATCCATAATTTATAATATTGCCTTCGTGTTAAAAATTGATAATATATAAATGCATTATTTAACTACTACAAAATAAATGGAAGGGGCACATGCAAAGATTTCTTACATAAAATTTTAAGAAAATGAGATATGCATAAAATAAAAGCAAGCTTTTTTCCCAATTAAATAAGAAATATAATGCCTATGTTTTGAGTTTTAATTAATCTTTAAGAAGGTTACAAAGACACGCTTGACTTCGACTAGATATTACATTGTGATTCATTTGCATAATAGCACATGTATAATGCATGATTTTCATAGTTATCAACACCATATGTATAAGGATTGAGGTTTCGGATCTGGTTATCAGGTCAGTTTCGGGGTCGGATCTTTTGGTTTGAGTCCTTGTAGGGTTGGGGCTTGGGTTCCTTTTCGCGTCGAGCTTACAAGACGCGGTTTAAATAGCGTCCGGTAGGGTGGACGCATTTTAGACTGTGCCACGTGGGCTGGTCTTGGGCCGCGGAAGTACGACCCTGGTCTTATCGTCTGAATAGCATCTTACATGGATGACGCCATTTAGAGTACGGCCCTGGTATGTCGGTGTACGACCATATCATGTCAACTGAATGGTGTCCGTCTTAGACGACGCGTTTTACCTAGTTTCAGTTTAACCCCGCGAACCTTCCATCATTTCCCTCATTCTCTCCTTTCTCTTCTCTCTCCTCTCTTCCCTCCAAACTTCCGGTTCCCTTTCCCCCTTCTCCTTCCTTTCCTCTCCCTTTTCTTCATCTCCCTCCACTCCATCCACCTTCTAGCTTCCTCCACTACCACCACCACCACTTCCTCCGCGGCGTATTTCTCTCCGGACGGCGGCCGACGTCCCGGTGGACTAACGACGTCCACGGCGGTACCGGCGGCGGCGTGTGGCATGGCGGTTCGGCGGCTTAGAACTTGGAGAAGTTTGAATAACCGGTAAGGTGACGATCCTCGCAATGTTTTGATTAAAATCATAATTTTCCCGCTTTGGAGCATGTTTAGGGGACTTTTGAGATGAAAATACTAATTTCATATATTGAAGACTTGTGAGCTTTTAATGGGTACTTAGTTTCTCCTCTTACCTCTCTATTTTTATGGTGTTTTGTGCGATTTTGGGGGAGAAATCCTGTTTTGTAACTCGGAGGAGGCCGGAGGAGAACCTATCTGTGAGGGTTAAATGGCGTCGGGGGACAGCGACGCCTTTTAAAAGACGGCTTCCACCCACGACGCGATTCATCCTAGATAACAGACTATATCTCTAGATTGAATGACGTCCAGGGACAGCGACGCCTTTTAAAAGACGACTATCATGCACGACGCGTTTTAGGCCAACTTCCGAGGTCAATTTTCACATAAACCAGTTTAGGGGTCTTGAATGATGTCGGCTTTGGGTGACGTGATTCAAGACAGAATCTCATTAAAGCATGCAATTAACATGTGTTTACATTGTTAGATAGTTTAGACAAATGCATGTTCGAAAATATACTTGAGGACGATAATTTTTATGTGATCGAATCGCACCGTGTTGTGTTTTGTGCGATCGTGGGCTTAGAGTGACAGTTGTTAACGCTTAAGCACCCCGTGTCGGTGTGGGAGTGACACGGCGCCGGTGTGGGAGTGGTGGGGTGACGTTTAGAGAGAGGGTCACCTGGTGTACCCTAGGATATAGTTAGTACCGGTGTGGGAGTGGTACATTCGGAATGTCACTCGTGCTGGGGGAAGCAGAACCACCTTGAGCCAGGTCAGGCCGAAGTAGCCAGTACGCTATCCGAGGGGTTGCTGTTTGGTCTCAGCGGGTCGGTGTTTTCTGCGTTCAGCCGTGTGGTTTGTGTGTTTAGCCGAAACGCTGGTTGTGGGCTCCATGACGGAATGGTTTCAGAGTTGTGCATGTTACATTTTGAATGCATGTGTTTTATATCGAAATTTAGGAATTGTGTTTTACTACTTTATTTAATTAAAATTGTCTATACCTATGTTGTTGTGCTTGTGGGTGCGTGAGTGGGTGGTGGGGATCGAAGGATCCTTACTGAGTCTTTTTCGATGAGACTCACCTCCTGCGGTTTTCAGGTGAGGGTTCAAAGCAGGCTTAGCATGGAGAGTGTCGTCTTGGGTTGCGCGCCAGCAGCCGCTGTTCCGGGGTATGCCCCGATATAGTTGTTATTTTTCTTTTCTGACATGTACGCTTAATTATTTCTTTTCTGTTGAAATATGTAATTATTTGCTGAGTCAGGTCGAATTGTAATAACTTTTAATTTCTACACTTCTTTTACAATTCGATGGGATGTGGATGTTTAGCTTAGTTTATCCTTTATTTCCCAGGCTTATCAAGATCTTGGTTAGGTTCCAAATTTTAATAATTCGGTATCCATTTAGTAATCGGATCCCCGATTATAAGGTGGCGGGTCGTTACAATATGCATGTGGACTCTCCTTTTCATATCAGCTGACAATGCACCTCTTACATTTAAGATATTGCAGTGCTTTCGACACTTAAAATTCATGAGAGTTAAAAGTATGGCGAATATGGGAAATCTTGATAATAATTAAATCATCGAATCACGCCAAATACGACCCCACGCACACAACAAAAGTGCCTACACATGTGGGGTCATGGAAGCACCCCGCAAAATACAACACGCTCTACGTTTCGTAAGGTGTGCCTGCTCACTTATGTGCATGGTTGATTTCTCTGCACACGTGAGTGGAAACGAACCCCTTCTCCCCCTTGTTTTAATCTTCAATTGCCGCCCGATCTTAATCAAAGTGCCTATGATACAGCCCGCTGCCAGCTGACTAACCCTTGGCAGCTGATTGTCCAGTTAAATCACTTAAATCTAATCTCATGCACGGAGGAGACTGATTATATATTTTTAATACATAACTTTGATTATAATTGCTACCATCTATTGATTGATGTCACAAAAAGTTATTATAAGCTTCAACATCACTTCTCATGTCTTTGACGTTAATGGGTGATGGAAAATATCACCTACCAAAGTAGTCTAACCTCCACCTTACATGAGAGCACACGAAGGTGAAAAATATACGACAATCACATAAGTAACTAAGTAATCTAATATTTAATTAATTATTTAACGGAATTAACATCTCATATAAATTCGGTCGGACTTCCGATCAAGTTGGGTCCCAAGCAACACCGCATGATGCCGGAAGGTAATGGAGTTCAGCAATCTACTCATGGAAGCTATCCGTCCACAGTTACCGCGTGGTTATAATCCTTTGTTCGTACAATGCTCTCGAGTTAACTAGGGTATGGTCAATTGTCAAATCCTAGACAGTCAACTCACTTGAATCAGACTCCGCTGTACAATATTTGAAAACACATTTTCTGATATTGTGTCTTCTCTGGCCAGAGACTCCTGCGGATTTATTCCAGAACATTCTCTCTCTAGTTACCTAAGAGCGAAGTATTCTATATTGAACAAACAATTACTTTCGAAGGTCTTACGCTAGACCCGATCTTTGACTATTAGAAATCTCGTGGATATGGATTTGTAAGCCAAAGTCAAAGCCCAAAAGTCTACCAACAAGATGCCTTTGGTGTCTCAAGTCCATCGACCAACCACGTCACTGTGACGATGAATTAAGCCGATTAACAGTTAAGTAAATTACCATTCGACGATTCATGTCAAATCAGTTCAATAAACTCATTCCCTAATGAGCACCTATAGATTCACCATTGTATCTTCACACAAGTGACTAACGAGATCAGTCACTCTCATCATATGAGCTAGAATAACATGTACTAATCTTACCGGATGTTTGATGTCCTTCTCAAATATCCTACAACTATAAACAATTAAGAATATGTGTTTATAAGTTATCAATCTCATTATTTTAATCTCATCATAATCCAATGACTATTGCACACATTTAAGAACTTCATTATGCGTACTTATAAATATGTCAATCTACATATTGAAATAAATGTCATTTATTAGTGAATCAGATTGAAATAGGTGCCTTATGATTAGTTTAGAGGACACCTATATCCATCACAACCAACAGTCGCTGTAGCAACAATAGTTGACTCTTTAGGTCCGATGCAGGGCCCTGCAGGAGCTCCGTCTGGAGTGCACGACAATCTGTGAATTCACCGTCGTCTGTGAGCACCTTCTCCATTTGTGAGCTCGTGGGAGATGGAGGGCTGGTGCAGGTGGCAGCGGCCATTGCCAGGGAGATAGGGTGGGTAGGAGAGGGCGGAAGCACGATGCTATTGGAGGGGGTGGATGTATGGTCGGGGAGGTACCTATCATCGTTGTAGAGGGGGGTGCTCATGGTGGCAAGGTTGCCATGGCTAGGCGTGTACGTGGGGGACTTCGGGGTGGGGGCCGGCGAAGATGGTGGAGGTGGGGGGTTAGAGAGGTGGAGGGCGATATCTCTGGCAAAGAATAGGAAGGAGGAGGAGGGTGAGGTTGAGATGGGGTTGTTCTGTTTTCTCGGGTTTCTCCGGATCGCTCACGTAGCGGAAAATCAAATATTAAAACAGCGATCCGATCCCGTTTCGAAAAACAAAAATCGATTATTGGATAATCGAAGTTCTCACCGTGTGCGGATTCGAATCCGTAACCGTTCAGTTCCATCGGTGCGACACCGCAAGCCGCGCAAGCGCCAGGCCTCTAGCGAAGTCCACGTGATCCTCCTCGCGACGGATATCCTCATGTTCCTCGTTCTTTGCAGCCTACGAAACCTCCGCCGGTCGTCGAAATGATTGCCGCAACGTGCGGACGATTTCCCGTCGATCGGGATTCAGAGAAGCGGCAGAGCAGATCTGGATCTGTCTGGACGCCAGAGAGAGAGAAACAGAGGAGGGGCGGCTAGGTGTAGGGATTTCTCGGTTTCTAAGGATCGCTCACGCAGCGGAAACCAAAAAAAAATACAGCGATCCGTTCCCGTTTCGAAGAACAAAAATACGATAATCGGATTATCGAAGTTCTCACCGTGTGCAGATTCGAATCTGCAACTGTTCGGTTCCGTCCGTGCGACACCGCAAGCCGCGCAAGCGCCCGGCCTCTAGCGAAGTCCACGCGATCCTCCCCGTGACGGAAATCCTCACGTTCCTCGTTCTTCGCAGCCCACGAAGCCTCCGCCAGTCTCCGCAATGATCGCCGCAACGCGCAGACGATTACCCGTCGAACGGGATTCAGAGAAGCGGCGGAGCAGATCTGGATCTGCCTGGACGCCAGAGAGAGAGAGAAACTGAGGAGGGGCGGCTAGGGTTAGCAGCAGCTTGGCCTGCTCAACCCGTTCGCTATGTTTTATACTAACCGCGCGGTTTTTCATAAAAACCTCTGGTTTATATAAAACCTACTTATTTATCCATCGCCTTGAGAATCATTTGCGTGTGACCCTTTAGGCCCAAGTACCAATCCATTTAATGGCCCAACAAGCCCAGTGACTCCTCACTGACTTTATTAATCAATTAATAACCCTTTATTAATTAATTAATCAATCGAATTGATGTCGCACATCAAATTCGACCGGGCCTCCGATCACGTTGGGTGCCAAGCAACACCGCGTGAACCCGGAAGGTATTTGGGGTTAAGTAACCCACTCTTGGAACCTTTCCGCCGACAGTTACCACGTGAATATAATTCTTCATTCGTACAATGCTCTCGAGTCAACTCAGGGCATGGCGTGCTGTCAAACCCTAACCGGTCGACTCACTTGGATTGGATGCCGCTGATAAATATCGGAAAACTCCTTTCCCGATATCATCGTCCGCCCTGGCCAGGGACTTTCGCGCATCCTTTCTAGAGCATTCTCTCTCTAAGTACCGAGAGCGAATGATTCCTTATTGACACACAATTCCCTTCGACGGTATTCCGCTGTACCCAATCCTTGGCGTATTAGAATCCCGTTGCTAGAGATTCGTAAACCAAGGTCAAAGCACAGAAGTCCACCGTCAAGGTGTCCTTGGTGTCTCAGGTCCGAGGACCATCCACGCAACTGCGACAATAGAATCAAGCTGGTTGACAGTGAGGTACAATACCATCCAGCGATTCAGTCGGATCAGTTCAGTGAACTCATTCTCCAATGAGCACCTACATATTCGCCTTAGTGTCTCCACACAAGTGACTTATGAGATCAGTCACCCTCATCATATGAGCAGGAGTAATCTGTACTAGTCTATCGAATATCCGATGTCCTTTTCGGATATCCTCCGACTAGAAACGATTAAGAATATGTGTGTTTAAGTGATCAGTCTCATTAGTATGATCTCAACATAATCTGATCACTATAGCACATATCCACGGACTTCATTATGAAACGATAATTAATGCTATTTACACATAATGAATATTATGCCATTTTATTAATAAATTGAACGAGATTTACATAGTCAGATTGGCTTGTAGGCCACCTAAACTAACAATCTCCCACTTGGACTAAAGCCAATCACCTTTATACAATAAGCCCATAGACTCTAGGTGATGCTCAAACACAATTTGAGCCAACGGCTTTATCAGTGGATCTGCTATATTGTCGACCGATGGAACTCTTTCCACTACTACATCTCCTCTGGATATGATCTCTCTGATAAGGTGAAAGCGCCTCAGAATATGCTTCGATTTCTGATGAGACCGCAGCTCTTTCGTTTGCGCAATTGCTCCATTGTTGTTGCACAACAGTGGAACAGGCTCAGAGATGCTGGGAACAATGCCGAGGTCGGTGATGAATTTCTTCAACCACACTGCTTCCTTGCGCTTACTTGTCAGCATCTGCGCATCATGACAGATATGAGAAGCACATCCGGTATCCAATACCCAAGATGTGAAATTTCTAACTGATAAATTGATATCTATCATATAGATATCTGAAGCTTTATATAGCTTCACCTTTCCACGAGCTCTATCGTTAAGGAACTCCTTGCAGTTCTTCTTCAAGTGACCATACTGCTTATAGTAGAAGCAGTCACCCTTCACTACTCTTTTACCTTTGTCCTTCGATCCTTTATCGTTAGCTGTCATCTCTACTTCAGGGGCATCTAATGCCGATTCAGCAAGAGGATCAGCTCCAGGGACAAAGTTATTGTGCTCAGATCTGAAGACATTATTCAGGTTTCTGAACCAATCCGAGTAGATCAGGTAAGTCAAAAGGGCATCAAGTATGCCACGGAGTGGGTTATTCGACGACATAATTCCCTACAGGAGATAAGTAAAATCTATTTAGCAGATGTTCAATTATTAAAATTTTAAACAAGACATAGTATTTTGTTCAAGTTTAACTCCCACTAATTTTCGGCGGACTGTATAACCCTCAGTTATACAGAACGGGAGACGCCGACAGTCTCCTAGTGGGGATCAGAATCTCAATGACTTGCACTACAGCCTTGCAGCCTTGTGGATAGCACAATAAACCGTAATACAATCAAAGAGCACCCAACTCATGGGACTTGCAACTCATTACAATATCTGATCATAGCTTCGGTCCCCAGAGATTTAATGGCCTTGTTGATAGCACAACAAACCATTAATCCTGGTCTAAGATAACCATCATTACGCGACGAGCATAGATTTGCATGCAGCCCTTGTGGATAGCACAACAAAGCTACATGGTTCCTCTACCCCGATCTATAGGCATCTAATGCCATAGCCACAGTTTCTCCTCCCAATTAAGCAGGCCTTGTGGATAGCACAACAAACCTGCCTAAAGTGATTCGAATCCTATGACTATAACGATGGTGGACCACGCAGTAAGTTCTTAACTACTTACATTACGGCTTAGAGTTTATCTGAGGGTATTTAGATAACTTTTATCTTGGTCTCTCCTAGGTGATAGTATATAAATATATCATATATATTTACTAAATACTATAACCTGCTTTGATTCATAATCAAAAGAAAAATAATGCATCTCATACATGTCATTAGTGTGGTCATGGATAGCACAGTGGGTTTGACTAGAACCAATAGTCAAACGCACACACAATCTAACACAACAATTATATTATATATCCTGCAAACACATAGGCAAGAGATCTCCATCTTTTCGCCTTCCTGGTTGTAGCTGTCGATCGTCCTCGCTCCTTCCTCGGTTGCCTCGATCATATTACATTTAAATTCTAGAATTTCAAGTAAATTGAAGAAGACCTTATGGCGAGTACAAGAGAGAGAGGGAGGTAGAAATACATCGGAATATGAGAGAGAGAGGTGCGCAGACCTCTATTTATTAACAATTAATAATAAAATATACATCCACGATCCACACAATCCATTCATCACATGAATAATAAATTAAGTGCATATCCATGACCACGGTGTGTTTTAAACATTCCACACATGATTCAGCGCATCACATGGCTAAAATAAATGAGTTTTCAAAATAAATAAGTTTTGGCTTGCAAAAAGTTGGGATCCAATCAAAATTGGTATTTGAATTTCGAAAACTCATTTTATTAACTTAACATACAATTAAATCAAATTTAAAAGTATTAAATACACATCACATGCGCACACACTCCAAATTAATAATTCCAGAATATTCCATACAAATTAGAACATTTCTAATAATCTAACACTTAGATTAAACCCCATTAATAATCTAACAATTAGACTATTTAAAGATTAATCTAACTCTTAGATTAATCCAACTAAGTTAATTAATAATTTAACACATAAATTAATAATCAACCAAATTAATTATTAACTACTAATCTAACACTTAGATTAGCCAATTAATGTTAATTATTAATTTAACTCTTAAGCCAATAATTAACACTAACTAATTAATAATTAATTAATCTAACTCTTAGATTAGATAATTAATGTTATCATTAATTTAACTATTAAATTAATGACTAACAGTAATTAATCAAGGACTACTAATTTAACATTTAAATCAGTCATTTAAGTTAATTATTAATTTAACAATTAAATTAATAGCTAACTCAAATATTAATTAACAATTAGCTGAGATAATGGTTAATAATCTAACAATTAGACTTATAACTATTAATAACTAATTTAACATTTAAATTAGTTAAATTAAAGTTAATAATCAATTTAACAATTAAATTAATATTAACTCCAATTAATTAACAACTAATTGCTAGTTAATAATCCCTTAATTGACTTAATGATTCAAAATCATTAATTAAGGAATTAACTAAATTAGAATCCTAATTTAAGATTTAAAACAATTTCAAATTTTAAATCCAAATCTAATTTAATTAATATTCGGGTAATAGGGGTTTTAAAATTGGGTAAATTAAAAAAGGAAATGGGCCCAGCCTATTAGGGCCAAATGGCCCGGGCCCTGGCTCGGCCAGGGGCTCCGGCCCAGCTAGACTCGAGCCTTGGCTCAGCCAGGGGCTCGGGCCCGGCCCCCGCTCGGTCCGACCGGGTCGGAACCGGTGGCCCACCCCTTTCTTCCCAACCAAAACCGACCCCTTTCTTCTGAAACCTGCAGAAACCCTAACCGACGGCGGCTGGACTTGCAGGCGGCGCTGGCGGCCGCCTCCAGCCCTGCCCGGCCCCGTCCGGCGATGCCCCGACGCCGGCGACGTGCCCGGCGCCGGCAGGGCCGCCGGTGACCGGCGATGGGGAGCAGACCAAGCTCCAAAAACCAAAAAAAAAAAATCTGGTTTTTCAGGTTTCAAAAACCCGAGTTTGGGCTCGATTTTCAGGACCTCCAAGGGCACTTCGGCGCCGATCTTGGTGACCCGTGGATAGAGGTGACTATCCTCTATGGATCCGGAGTCTCGGCCGGCCATCCCAACGCTTGGGAAGCCGATTGAAGCCGCCGTAAACTCGTCGTTCTTCGTCTCACGAAGAACACGAAAAACCCCCAAAATAATTTCGAAAAATTGAAAGAAAATAATCCGATTAACTGTGTTCATCGCATGAACACGGATCCAACAATTAATCGAAGTTACAGCATGGAATAACTCATGAAAAAATTAATTTAGAGATCTGAAACGGGACGAGAAACAGTGGAACCTGGCTCTGATACCACTGTTGGGATTTCTCGGTTTCTCCGGATCGCTCACGCAACGGAAACCAAAAAAAATACAGCGATCCGTTCCCGTTTCGAAGAACAAAAATACGATAATCGGATTATCGAAATTCTCACCGTGTGCGGATTCGAATCCGCAACCGTTCGGTTCCATCGGTGCGACACCGCAAGCCGCGCAAGCGCCCGGCCTCTAGCGAAGTCCACGCGATCCTCCCCGCGACGGAAATCCTCACCTTCTTCACAGCCCACGAAGCCTCCGCCGGTCGCCGCAACGCGCGGACGAGAATTCGGAGAAGCGGCAGAGCAGATCTGGATCTGCCTGGACGCCAGAGAGAGAGAGAAACTGAGGAGGGGCGGTTAGGGTTAGCAGTAGCTTGGCCTGCTCAGCCCATTCGCTATGTTTTATACTAACCGCGCGGTTTTTCATAAAAGCCCCCGGTTTATATAAAACCATCCACGCAACTGCGACAATAGAATCGAGCTGGTTGACAGTGAGGTACAATACCATCCAGCGATTCAGTCGGATCAGTTCAGTGAACTCATTCTCCAATGAGCACCTACATATTCGCCTTAGTGTCTCCACACAAGTGACTTATGAGATCAGTCACCCTCATCATATGAGCAGGAGTAATCTGTACTAGTCTATCAGGATATCCAATGTCCTTCTCGGATATCCTCCGACTATGAACGATTTAGAATATGTGTGTTTAAGTGATCAGTCTCATTAGTATGATCTCATTATAATCTGATCACTATAGCACATATCCACGGACTTCATTATGAAACGATAATTAATGCGATTTACACATAATGAATATTATGCCATTTTATTAATAAATTGAACGAGATTTACATAGTCAGATTGGCCTGTAGGCCACCTAAACTAACACTAGAGTTAGCAGCAGCTTGGCATGCTCACCCCGTTCGCTATGTTTTATACTAACCGCGCGATTTTTCATAAAAACCCTCGGTTTGTATAAAACCCACTTACTTATCCATCGCCTTGAGAATCATTTGTGTGTGACTCTCTAGGCCCAAGTACCAATCCAGTTAATGGCCCAACAAGCCCAGTGGCTCCTCACTGACTTTATTAATCAATTAATAACCCTTTATTAATTAATTAATCAATCGAATTGATGTCGCACATCGAATTCGACCGGGCCTCCGATCACGTTGGGTGCCAAGCAACACCGCATGAACCCGGAAGGTATTGGGATTAAGTAACCCACTCTTGGAACCTTTCCGCCGACAGTTATCGCGTGGATATAATCCTTCATTCGTACAATGCTCTTGAGTCAACTCAGGGTATGGGGAGCTGTCAAACCCTAACCGGTCGACTCACTTGGATTGGATGCCGCTGATGAATATCGGAAAACTCCTTTCCCGATATCATCGTCCGCCCTGGCCAGGGAGTTCCGCGCATCCTTCCTAGAGCATTCTCTCTCTAAGTATCGACAGCGAATGATTCCTTATTGACACACAATTCCCTTCGACGGTATTCCGCTGTACCCAATCCTTGGCGTATTAGAATCTCGTGGCTAGAGATTCGTAAACCAAGGTCAAAGCACAAAAGTCCACCGACAAGGTATCCTTGGTGTCTCAGGTCCGATGACCATCCACACAACTGCGACAATAGAATCAAGCTGGTTGACAGTGAGGTATAATACCATCCAGCGATTCAGTCGGATCAGTTCAGTGAACTCATTCTCCAATGAGCACATACAGATTCGCCTTAGTGTCTCCACACAAGTGACTTATGAGATCAGTCACCCTCATCATATGAGCAGGAGTAATCTGTACTAGTCTAATCGGATATCCGATGTCCTTCTCGAATATCCTCCGATTAGGAACGATTAAGAATATGTGTGTTTAAGTGATCAGTCTCATTAGTATGATCTCATCATAATATGATAACTATAGCACATATTCACGGACTTCATTAGGAAACGATAATTAATGCGATTTACACATAATGAATATTATGCCATTATATTAATAAATGAACGAGATTTACATAGTCAGATTGACTTGTAGGCCACCTAAAACTAACAGGGGTTGCCACTGCCGACGCTAGAGATGGAGGTGTTTACATCGTTGTTCGTCAAGGAGGATGCCGACAAATCTATACAAGTGTATTTCGTGAAGATTCATTGGGAGTGAATGGTTATGCCCTAGGATTTAATTGTTTTGTGACCAGAGGGTTGTACCACAACATTTTTCTACGGGTATTTCATACATTAGATGGGAGTTGAGGGTGTGTATATATATATATAAACACGCTAGCGTCCACGGTATATGATGTAGCCGAGGCAATCACTGTCCGACTCCGGGATCAGAGTCCGAATGTCAGCCAGATGACCGGTAACCGAGAGGGATATGGACCGAAAGGTAGGCAGAAACGGAGCCGAAAACTCCTGCGGGAAGAAGAAACCAGTCAGGAAGGGTCCTGGGTCTCCGCCCAGGGGAACCCTTTTCGATGGTTAAGTCAGTCTCGGCTGAAAGACTTAAAATTTAGAAGAAAGAAGAAGCTTGAGAGCTTGTGGTGTACCTTTTCCGCAGTGAATAACGTCTCTTTTATAGTAGGGGATGAGGGTTCCTTTCTTGTGGCAGTCGATATAGGACTATTCCTAACCTCGTGATGAAATGCCGAAAACACCCTGCCAGTGGGCCGGCGGCACCTCATCTAGGTAGGTAGGTGGGCCGAACCTATTTTGGCCCAATCAGCCCAATGGTCGCCTGATAAGTTCACAATTTTACATAAATAACAGATGAAATTTACACACTTTGCTATCAATTTAATGAACAAAATCACATGGAATGATAGATAAATCATTTGTGCATTCAAACAAATCAATTTTGAAAAAATCCGAATTTCAAATATCATCACTCCATAGATTGAATAAGAGTAGCAATTTCATTCTCAAATAAGATTTTCTCGGCAATTATTTAATGTGCAGTTGGATGATGTATTGCCCTATGAACTTAACTGTTATTTTATGTGAATGCAGGACATGAACAAGCAGATCGCATAGTGGTTGGACTACCTGGATTTCAAGGAAGTGACCAAGGTTTGAATCTTGGCAGAAACAACATTTTCATATTTTAGCTTCGACTAGGGCCCACGGGGAATCTTGAAATCTAAAAAGGAAGATATTTATTTCAAAATTCAAAAATTCAAAATAACTTTTATGGGCTTAAAAGATGATCTTATAATTAAGAGGGAGGAGGGAATTCTGGGAATCAAAGAGAGGAATATCTACTTCAAAATTCAAAATTCAAAATACCATTCATTGTTTTTAAAGAAGATCTCCTAATCAAGGAGAAGTTTAATGCAAAGAATTTAAAACCTCTTTTTGAAATTCAAATCCCTCCCCCCCACCCTTTTTTTTCTATAAAAAACAAGGGGGGAGGGTAAAAGAGGTGTTCCTAATTTTCGGATTTTTTTTTCCTCTAAAATCTCTCTCTCTCTCTCTCTCTTTTTCTCTCATTCCCCCAAACCCTCTCTCTTCCTCACGCAGCATCCCTCTCCTTTCTCCCTTTGTCTTTCTCTTTCTCTCTCTCTGTGAGGCTCTCTTTTCTTTTTCTCCCTTTAGCTCCCTCTCTCTATACCTCTTTCTCTCTCCCGCCTGCTTTCCCTCTCTCTCTCCCTTTCTCACTTTCTACGCGTCTCTCTCTGCACCCACGCGCACCAACACAGCGCCTCGGGCCCGTTGCCCCCACGTGGCATTGCTGGGAGCCTCGCCGCCGCCCTCTTCGTCGCCTGTGCCTGCTGGGCGGGGTCGTCAGGGCCACGCGACGTCACGCCGCTGTTCGCAGGGTTGCGCATCGTCGCCCGTGCCCGAGCGTGGAGCTTCCTACTTCGCCATGTCTTAACCGCCGCCAGTCGCAGCACCACGTGGCAGTAGGAGTGGTTTCGCCCTGCTCCACATCGTCGTTCGTGCCTGCCGGGGCGGGCATTCCCGCCCAGCCGCCGCCACGTGGCGTTTCGTAGGCGTTTCCCGCTCAAGCCGCACGCCACGCGTCAGCAGCCGCCACCACGCGGTGCCCTCTGTCGCGTGCTTCGTCTGCCACACCGGTCCACCGCGCCTCTACGCCAGCCACTCCGGTCCACTGCGCCTCTAGAAGCCAGCGCCTGCCCGCTTCATAGCGCCCCTGCTAGTGGCGCAGTGAACCGCCCGAGCCAGGGCCCTCTATTACTATCCTCAAAGCCAACGCCTCCTTGTTATTTCTTTTGATTAGTTTATTTTTGCTATTAAGAAATTAATTAGCATTTCTATTATTAAACTTTGTTTTAGGAACTACTGTATCTGATTTTATTAAAATAATAGCAATCATGTTATTCCCCTTTTGATGTTGTAGATATTTTAATTGTTTTCTTAGATCAATATTATCTAGTTAGATTTATTCACTTTACTTAATCTCAACAATTAGTTAATTAAGTTCTAGTGGTTGCCATTTGGTACTAATTAGAGGTTTTGTTGAAAACATTAAAGAAAAAAAATTGTAATTGATTTTTGACCAAGTGCTTAAAATAGTTTTTTTTTAGAACATTATATCAAAAAAATCCAATTTCATTCAAAAATCCAAAGTTTTTAAAATTAGATTTCTATTTCCTCGTCGATCGACCCGATCTCATCACCACACTATTTTCAAATAATTTTGTGTGAGAATCGGAATTTAAGGTTGATGATATTTGTGTTTTAACGACGGCATTAAATACGCATCATCGCCTGGGCTTAATGAGCTCAATTCGGAGGGTTGGGCCGAATCTGTCTCGGCCCGGGATGAATATGGGCGGTCGAGAACGGGCGAAGCTCGCTTGGCCCAATTTGTATCTAGGATTGGGCTCACTTGATGGGCCTAATGAGATTTTTCTCCCATCACATGGCCCCCTACTCTCGGTAAACTTTAGTAAGATAAGGTGCCGAGTACACTATGCCGTAAATGACTCTCGTCCAAAATCGAGAGATCGTGACCGACCCTCACAGTTCTGACATGGCTCTCATCCGAAGGCGGGGAATTTTGAGCATAGTGAAACCAATGGCGCCAAGAAAAGGCGGCAACGGACTTGAATTTCCCGCCGAGCAGCTTGTAGCGAGGGGAACTCGAGCCACGCGTCAAGCATCTGAGGTGGTAGCTGAAAGATATGAGGATCTTGACCGTCAATCGGTCTGATCCGAACTCCGCCACTCGGCTCGCTGCACGAAGATCAGGAACACGTGGCACGCATCAGAGACGACAGCCGAAAGGTCGAAAAATCTCCACCGCGAGTTGCTCTGCTTCGAACTTGCCGCTGCTCAGGTCATCATTCGAAAGGACGGGACACGTGGCGATCATTTGAGAAGTATGGTTCCGAGGGGTCAGTGGATCTCGGCCGTTGATCGTTTACTTAGGCCCTCCAAGGAGTTCCTATAAATAACCCCCCCCCCCCCCCCCTCCTCGCTCCCTATTGAGTCTCTGTTTCTTGCTTTCTCTCTTCGAGGTCTTGGCAGCGGAGTGTTTTCGAAGCCGTCCCGAGAGTGTCTTGTCGAGCGAGGGTGATAGGATGAGCGTGTCTTATCATCGGGGATTCTCAACCAGTCTAAGGGTAAGCTCCTGCCCTTCGGCCTTCTCTGTTTGATGTCCCTTAGCTCTTCTCTTTTCTCGAGTAGCTCATCCTGCTCTCTTCCTAAACCTTCTTCTCCAGAACCTTCCCTTACATTTGTTTTCTCAATTAACTCATTTGCTTCTGACATGGCGGACGAGGCCGTTTCGGTTCCCCCTGCTTCTCAATCTCCTGAGGCCAATTCGGAACAAGGTGTTTTCGGTCGTAAACCAGTTGAGCAAGTCTCGGACGTGTCTTCCTTCTTTAGTCGGGAGGCAATTGAGGAGATGTGGGGTAGATATGATATTCTCGACTGGATTCGTCTGATCAGGACTCAGAAAGCCATTCGGGCCAATACTTATCGACCGGGATGTTTATCTATCTACGATCATAACTTCAGAGCAAGGTTTCGGCTTCTCCTTCACCCTTTCATTATCGATCTTCTCCTTATTTACGGTCTTGCTCCGTCTCAGTTTTTTCGGAATTCGTGACCGACAGTCTGTGGGTATCTCCTTGTCTGCTCCATTCTAGATCTTGTCCCTTCGGTACCCATTTTCTGATACATTTTTGAAGTCAAACCCAAGGAAATTCTTCTTGGTTTTGCTTCACTACCAGATCAGGCCGATGCATCTTTTCCGGGAAGCCCTTGTATTCACTACTGGAAAGAGTGATTTTTCTTTGTTACTCTCCTAGAGGAGGATAAGAGTGTATGACCCTTTTCTATCAAGTGGGGGTCACTTCCGAAAGAAGTTTGTGAGGCCCCGAAGCTTTCTGTCAATCAGCTGGCCGAGGCCCGAAAGATAATTGACTACTCGCCCATAGATGTAAATGAGATTTTGGTGGATGAAGAGAGGTTGATAAACATAGGAGTTTGGCCAAATCCTGATAAGATGCCGAAGCTGGAAACCCCTTACTTGCCTTTCGGAATAAAGTAGGAAGGGCGTGCCGGACGACGCGCTTCCCACAGACGGCGCCAAGTAATGTAGCTGAGACAATCACTGTCGGACTTCCGGATCAGAGTTCGAATGTCAGCCGGATGACCGATAATCGAGAGGGATCCGGACCGAAAGGTGGGCAGAGACGGGGCCGAAATCTTTTGCAAGAAGAAGAAACCAGTCAGGAGAACCCTCTCCAATGGTTAAGTCAGTCTCGACTGAAAGACTTAAAATTTAGAAGAAAGAAGAAGTTTGAGCGCTTGTGGTGTACTTGTTTCGCAGTGAATAACGTCTCTTTTATAGTAGGGGATGATGGTTCCTTCCTTGTGACAGTCGATATAGGACTATTCCTAACCTCGTGATGAAATGCCGAAAACATCCTGCCAGTGGGCCGACAACACCTCATTTGGGTAGGTAGGTGGGCCGAACCTATTTCGGCCCAATGGTCGCCTAGACTTAATGAGCTCAATTCCGAGGGTTGGGACGAATCCGTCTCGGCCCGAGATGAATATGGACTGTCAAGAACGGGCGAAACTCGCTCGGCCCAATATGTATCTGGGATTCGGCTCACTTGATGGACCTAATGAGATTTTTCCCCATCAGTATATATACAAAAATCCAAAAAAAATGAGATCTCAACCGTAACCAATTCAACGGGCTCAGATAGCGTGGTGTAACCGCTTGGGAACGTATGGCCCATTAAATCTAGCCCGAAAAGTATTAGGCCCAAAAGGACGCCGCGGCGTACCCACTTACAGCGCAAAGAGACCCTAGGGTTTCCTCCCTATATAAACACCACCGAGCGTTCGCTGCTTCGCCTCCTCTTCCAAGCGCTCGTTTCGTCAGCAGGGAAGAGCAGCACCAGCAGCAGAGGCGCCTCCACCCTGCTGCTGCCATGGTATCTCTCTCTCTCTCTCTCTCTCTCTCTCTCTCTCTCTCTCTTGTTCTCTGCTGCCGATTCTTCTTCCGACGGCCTCACGAGATCCGCCTCTGTGTTTGTTCGGCAGGTGAAGTACTCGAGGGAACCGGGCAACCCGACCAAGTGTAAGCTTCTCAGAGTTGTCCGATTTCTCCCCCGCTTGTGGTTGCGGCGTCTTTGCTTTGCCGTCTTCCGTCTTGATCTGTTCGCGGCCTTCGGTGATTTGGTTTTTAGCTTCCTTCCCTCAGGGTTCCGATCTCGCCGTAGTGGTTGTGCTTTGGAATGGCGTAGCGTTCAACTGTTTTTGATCGGGTGTCGTGGGTCTGGTGCTATTCGAAGTGCATCAGCTATGATCTCTGTAGAGATCTTTGCGTGTTATATTTGCATGATGTGTATTTCTAGACTGCTAAAAATAGGACTTTCTTCTTCCTACCATTTCGATGGCTCATTGTTACAATGACTCATTTTTATATCCAATTTGACTTTCAAAGATTTCGTCCATCAAGAACAGCATGTATCTAGTGATAGTTTATCGGATATGACTCGCAAAAAGCATTATTTTTGTCCTTAAATTTTACCATGTGACTATTTCTTGCCATGTCTTCGCTTGTTTCACAGCTGCCAAGGCCATGGGACGGGACCTGAGAGTTCATTTTAAGGTTCGTTGATTTAAGCCCATCGTTGATTTAGGTGCATTTGATACCTTGTACCATTTCTGGAATTTTATTATGTTAATTGTTATGTTATTGGCTTTTTATGGGAGATTGCAAGCTTATTAGTTAGCTGAGTAATGTAATGGGAAATTTGAGCACTCACATCTTTGCCATGTCCAAATGTATGTTATTATCCTTATGAAGAGAAGCTGATTCCTTTGCAGTGGAATTCTGATGCCATGCTAGCTTTAAATCCCCAGGCTTCTGTTTCCTTTTGTTTGATATGCATGTTTGATTACGCTACTCTCATGCAGGCTTTCAAACCCTTCTGATGGGAACAGAATGTGCATATATGCATAATTTAATGATGCAAAATTGACCTTTCTTGATTCTTCTAATTCCCATAGCGACCTTTCTTGATTCTTCTAATTCCCATAGCTCGTTGAATTTGTCAACAGAAATCAGTATGCTATTATCCTTATGAAGAGAAGCTGATTCCTTTGCAGTGGAATTCTGATGCCATGCTAGCTTTAAATCCCCAGGCTTCTGTTTCCTTTTCTTTGATATGCATGTTTGATTACGCTACTCTCATGCAGGCTTTCAAACCCTTCTGATGGGAACAGAATTTGCATATATGCATAATTTAATGATGTGAAATCGACCTTTCTTGATTCTTCTAATTCCCGTAGCTCGTTGAATTTGTCAACAGAAATCAGTATTGTGATGGAAGATTAAGAAGGCCTCTTGTCTTCTTTCCCCAGCATCATTTTCTTAGCTGCAATTAACTCCCAAAATGTGGGATGATATGAAGTGAGAAATTTATTGCATCTTCTTGTTCACATCAATGAGTCCTTCTCTTTTAAGTGAAAGAAGGAGCCTGTTTGATGATGATCCATGATACTTGTGCTTTTGTGATTACACAATAATTGTTCATTTTTCAGTGCATTTATTCCTATGATTTCATTTTAGTCTATTTTCATGGCAACAGATTCTAATTACTTTTCAGAAAAAGTAGTGGTGTTCTCTAACTTGGTAGTAGTTTTAGGTTAGTGAATAATGTAGGCAAAGTGAGAAATTCGACTTTGGCAAAAAATGGAATCTTTGAAATTTTTAGCAATGATTGTGACAGATTATTTTAAGATATGCACAGTAAGGATGGTTTAAGAAGGGAAAATATGAAAATGTACATATAATTGGGAAATTAACATTAATGTCTGTTATTAACTTTTATCAAGGCTTTCAACAACTGGATTATTTGTGATTAAGATTGGTTAATGATCTGGCTTGCCAATATTTCACGTTTCTTTAGAGTAATTTTCAATAAAATGAGATGGACCCTTAACTTGTTCTATTCTTTGTATTCCTTTTGCCTTGGTTCCACATAAAACATACCGAATAAGGGTCAGTATTCACATGGAATCTGTATTTGAGTTCTGATGCTAATTTTACTTTGGTTGAAATGCTATTCTATATTGGGTAGAAATAGCTATTCTTCAACAACAATATCTGCTATGGATGAGAATAAGAGAGATAATAAATGAGTAAAATTTGGTAAGAAGCCTCATATTCTAATATGACGACTTGGGTCCATATTCTTGCAACTTGCTAGAATATGGATTTGGCCTTTACTGCACTTCAAATGGCATACGAATCCATACTATACTAATCGGCGTTGGTAAACGTGTCGTCCTGTCCTGCATCTTATTCTAGCCATATTTTTACCAAATCTACATTTCATGTTTGGTTACAAGATTATTTTTGGTGTTTGTCATTGTGTGCATCATTTTCTGATTTACCTGGGTTAAAAAAGCAGGGATATGTTTTCTTTTCTGGGCATGTCCTTCGTACTTCTTAGGGAAATTGACATGACATTTCTATTGGGTGAACCCTTGTAGGTTAAAACCTTGGACTTGTGGTTCAATCAGGGATGTGACATTGTTCAAGGTTGGAAAGCTCAGATCCTTTCCACCTTTTTAAGCTTTCCCATAATGCAATTGCCCTCCTTTACTCTGTTCCTAATTTACTTGCTCCCCATTCAGTTTTTGTAGATGTCAAAAGCAGGAAACTGTCTCCTTCTGAACTGGCTTCCCGTCACTTCGAATGGCATCCGAATCCATACTATTCTAATCGGCGTTGCTAAACGTGTCATCCTGTCCTGCATCTTAGTCTAGCCATACTTTTACCAAACCTACATTTCATGTTTGGTTACAAGTTTCTTTTTGGTGTTCGTCATTGTGTGCATCATTTTCTGATTTACCTGGGCTAAAAAAGCAGGGATATGCTTTCTTTTCTGGGCATGTCCTTCGTACTTCTCAGGGAAATTGACATGACATTTCTATTGGGTGAACCCTTGTAGGTTAAAACCTTGGACTTGTGGTTCAATCAGTGATGGGACATTGTTCAAGGTTGGAAAGCTCATAAAGCTTTAAGCTTCCCATAATGCAATTGCCCTCCTTAAACTCTGTTCCTAATTTAGTTGCTCCCCATTCAGTTTTTGTAGATGTCAAAAGCAGGAAACTGTCTCCTTCTGAACTGGCTTCCCGTCAGCTTAATTAATAAAGAGCATGGACACTTTTATTTGGTGGACTTTCTAAAGCTTTGTTGATGACAGAAGATTTAGTTAGATAAAACATTTATTAGCTCGTTGCACCATTCTTGCGCCCTTTGGAGTGTTCAGCCAAAGGATTCTTTTGTGTTTAGGTGTGCACTAGTCTTATGTATACCTGAGCTAAAAAGCAGGGATGTGTTTTTCTGTGAGCATATCCTTCGTAGTTCTCAGGGAGATTGACATGGCATTTCTATTGGGTGAACCCATGTAGGTTATAACCATGGACTTGTGGTTCAATCAGTGATGCGACATTGTTCAAGGTTGAAAAGTTTGGATCCTTTCCACCTCCTAAAGCTTTAAGCTTTCCCATACGTAATGACCTTCCTTTGCTGTTCCTTTTTACTCACTTTCCATCCAGTTTTTGTAGATGTCAAGAGCAGGAAGCCATCTTCTTCAGAACTGGTTTCCTATCAGCTTAATGACTGTTGACGCTTTTATTGGTAAACTGTTTGAAGGTTTTTTGGCGACAGAAGATTCAGTTAGATGACACATCTATAATCTATATACTTCATATTTTTATTAACTCGTTGCACTACTGTTGCACCCTTCACACTAGTTCCGTGTTTACCTGAGCTAAAAAAAGCAGGGATGCGTTTATCTGTGGGCCCATCCTTTGTAATTCTCAGGGAAATGGACATGACATTTCTATTGGGTGAACCCTTGTAGGTTAAAAGCCGTGGACTTGTGGTTCAATCAGTGATGTGACATTGTTCAAGTTGGAAGCTTGGATCCTTTCTGCCTCCTTAAGCTTTAGCCATTCCTGTAATGGGATGACTCTTGTTTGTTCTTCTTTTCTTTTACTTCTTTTCTTTTTCTAGTCCCCTCCAACACATGTAGATGTCGAAAGCAGAAAACTGTCTTCATCGGAACTGCCCCCCCATTGGCTTAATAGAATCACTTATACTGTTGTTTGGTGAACCTTTTGAAGCTTTGTTGATGACAGATGATTCAGTAGATGCTGGATACTTAAAACATTTATTAAGCTGTTGCACTATTATTACACCTTTTAAAGTGTTTGGCGACGAGATCCTTTTTGGTTCAGATGTGCACTGGTTCTATGTCTACCTGAGTTAAAAAGCAGGGGTGTGTTTATCTGTGAGCATATCCTTCGTACGTCTCAGGGAAATTGAAATGGCATTACTATTGGGTGAACCCCTGTAGGTTAAAAGCCATGGACTTGTGGTTCAATCAGTGATGCGACATTGTTCAATTTTGAGAAGCTTGAATTCCGTAACTTTTAATCTTTGCCATGGCTATTAGGTGAACCCTTGTAAGTTAAAGGACATGGAGTTGTGGTTCAATCGGTGATGTGACATTGTTCAATTTTGAGAAACTTGAATCCCTTTTCTTAACTTTTACCCTTTGCCATGGCACAGTGATCTTTCTTAGCACTGCCCCTTCCCCTCTTAAATTCACAGGTCAGAGGATTCTCACGACTGTGGCCCTTCCTCTTGGTGGAGTGCCGCCTTCCTCTTTGTATTAATGTCAGCCCATGTTAGTCTCTTCTTAATTGGGTTTTGGCTTGTTGAATACCGTTTCTATTTAGTGATTCAAATTTCACTTATATGGATGTGCTGATGAATACCTCGAGTGGATGAGTAACCTCTTCCCTCTCTCTCCTCTGTATGTTTTATGTAAACATGATTTGCAGGAGTTTTTTTTTTTTTTGCATTGTTCCTTTTTTAAGAGATATTGCTTGTTTGTGTGTCGAAGACTTGTGAAACTCATGATTTGATTTATTATTTGCTGGCAAGCTACTTGCCAACTTATCCAGTTCGAAATTAACTGTTAATGGACACTGACATCATGTTACCCTATGTTTGTGTTCCTTTTAATGCTTGATGAGATTTGGTTAAATGGGTCGATGTTCGATCACTTTGATTATCAGAACGTGGCTTTCTTATTGTCTCTAAATCTATTAGGATCTGATTGCTGTTTACACTTCTATCAGCCTTTCAAATTCCTAGTTTTAGGCTTGATTTTTCATGTGATGCATTCAAACTTTGCTGTATGCTTGAATATTAGAAGTGATAATGTTGCATTAGTATGCTTCTGAACGTCGTCATCATCCTTTCATATGTCTCTACTCACAGAACACGAGGGAGACAGCCCATGCGATCCGGAAATTGCCTCTGGGCAAGGCTAAGAGGTATCTTGAGGATGTTATAGCCCATAAACAAGCAATTCCCTTCACAAGGTTTTGTCGTGGTGTTGGTCGCACTGCTCAAGCAAAGAACCGTCATCCTAATGGACAGGGACGGTGGCCCATGAAATCTGCAAGGTTTATCCTTGACTTGCTCAAAAATGCTGAAAGCAATGCAGAGGTACTTTTCATCAGGTCTCATGGTTGGCAGTATCGGTCGATATCGGTGGGTACCAATATCATACTGAGTGGACTGATACTGCCGATATTGACCCTGTATTGGGCCAAAATGAATCCGGTACCGGCCGATACTGGCTGATATGGCCGATACCGGTATGTATCAGTATCGGTACCCTCTGATACCGGTACTGCTATCCTTATCAGGTCTCCATTACCTCTAAGTAGCCAATTTTGGCATGGATTATATGTGGCTTAGATTTTCTGTTTGGCAGGTGAAAGGCTTGGATGTGGATACTCTCTATATATCTCATATCCAGGTTAACCAAGCACAAAAGCAGAGACGTCGTACATACCGTGCTCATGGACGCATCAACCGTAAGTTGATCATACATATCTTGTGTGATGTTACAAGGTTTACTATTTTTCTCTGCTTACATCTTTGTTTGTTACAATTTTTGCAGCATATATGTCTTCACCTTGTCATATTGAGTTAATCTTGTCTGAGAAGGAAGAGGCTGTTAAGAAAGAGGTAATGTGTTTACTCTTTTTGATCATTCTGCTTCAGTCCTCAGACTTGCACTTCATATTCAGATTTTATAGTGCTTCTGAACTGGCTTCTAACTACGTGTAATTCTAATGGATAGCCAACAACTTGGCATCAACTTTAAAACAACCATCAGCTTTCACCATGTTTTGTCTAAGATGCTTATCAGCATGTCTAGATAGGAGAACAAAATGCCTTATTTGTAATACTAATCATTAATGATACATCTGTTGGTTTCTTTAGTTATCAAAAGTAAATTTAAACTTTTTCCTCATTTTGCAGCCCGAAACACAGTTGGCTACCAGGAAACCCAAGAAAACTCAGGCCTTGCGCAGTGGTGCCTCATCTTGATCCATAGTTCTAGGCTTCCACTTCGAGTGCACTAGTTTCTTTTACTCTTCTTTGAACCGGGCTGGCACATTTTTCTCAGTGAGTTCAGACCTCAGATTGGGTGGTCGTCTTACCTGTGGTGTATTAGATGCTTTTGAAGTACAATATACTTCTGCTTTCCGCCTAGATTTTTGCATCTTCATTTGTAGCTTTACATGGATGTTATCTTTAATTTAAAATTTATGATTAAACCTATGATAGCAATGGTGATTATTTTCTAGAGCCCACTGAGGAGGCTGATGGGTCTGTTAGTCCCTCAGCCTCTCCTCCCCCTTCTTTACTCTCGTTTCACCTTACCCATGATCACTCGATTTATTTCAGGCTTGTCATTTTGGATGGTTGTCGAGGTGTGTTTATTCTTAATAGTTTGTTTCACTAGCAATTTTCATGTGGCATGGTCCAAATATTAAGGATGAGAAGTTGCATGCTTTCTTTTACCTTTTTCTTAATAGTTTGCTATCGTTTCCCTGTTTTATCAAAATTGTCACCGTCTGGTTTTTTGCCTTCAATGTTCCATGCCGGTGGATGACATCTACTATGCAAGGAACAAAAAAAACTGAAGTTTTTCATGTACGGCAATTTGCCTTCACTGTAATCCTCGCCTCTTACTATAAGATGGCATGACACAGGATGTTTGGAAACATTTTTTTGACCACTTTCTCTTTTAGTTTTAAAATTAATAAGAAAAGGTGACATGTAATGTGTTTGGCAAGGTCTTCCCTAATTTGAAGGGAGAAGTTTCCTTCCCCCATTAACTTCCTCCAAAAAGAAAACAACTCAAGCTATTTTTTTTTCCAAGGAATCGGAACGCAACACCACACCACGATTTGATCATCTTCCAGTGAAACAAACCCCAGGCTTCTTTACATATTTCCACTACCTGCATCACCATGGTTGTGTATTTTTTATTCATCACCGTGTTACAAACACAGACTTTGAGCAACTGTTTTTTATGAGGAAAACTTTCTCCAGTAGAAGTAGAGATTTGAACCACGTTACGCTCGATAAAAGAAAACATGTTAAGTTTATCGATCCTTCAAAATCTGTTATTCATAAAAGTTAATCGGAACATGATGTTTGCCAAACCCGTTCGCCTAATTTTTAAAGTGTGACAATCCTGCTATACATGTTAGTAATATGTTGCTTTTAAAAATTATGTTCAACATTTATACCAACTAAAATTTGGAAGTGAATTAGCCGCAAAAAGGAAATTGCTCCCAAGCATCCTATAAAGAGTCGGTGGCAAGTTGGCATTTATCCCTTTTGATTCTACCTATGTTCTGGGGAATCAAGGCAGTCTTGCACATAGGTACCCCCTTTGATAACCCGTAGATTTTTGCCCCACTTAATGGAAAGCAGGTCATTTGTTCAATTGTTGGATCCTGAGGGCTCTGCTATCTTAAAAAACAACATTTTTAATCGGTAAATGATGGGTACTTAATTGAGGAAGGAAGGAAGGATTATCGTACCGCTTGGAAGATTATCGTACGTCTTGATGTCCTGTTTGATTGGAGGGAAGGAAGGATTCTATTGGGTTGGGGAGAATTGCTGTGTCCCGATGCAAGTGCGGTGGAGGGATTAATCTTTTGCTTGGGTCAGATATCTAAGGTGCTGTTTTTTGTGTGTGGGAGTTGGGGAGGGAGATTAAGTTATATTCGTCCAATGGGATGAGAAATTGTATGAATGTGATTTGGTACAAACACGTAGTAATTGATGGCGTGAACATGTAAATTATCATGGATGCTTCATAGTTGTGCTTGCAGTGGCGAGACGTGTTTCTCGGGTAGATAGCAAAAGGTTATGCTAGTTCTAACTTTTAGTCCTTTCCAGGGGCTCTTTAGAATGTAAAATCGAGGGTTGTATATTATTTATCTAACTTTGTGTTGGATTATTTGATCTTACAATTAATTTTTTCCGGTTTTTGCACTTATCAATCTGCGCAGTCGATGTTTTTTTGACATACGTATGTAACAACAGCCATCCATCCACAACAGCCTTTTACAGCCAGAATTATTGTTTTTATTTTGAACAAAATGTCAATTTGGTTATCAAAACGATGGTCTCTTATCCTGATATAAGTAGTCTTAAATTATTTATAACAATCATTCCGATTAATAAATAGGGCTAAAATTTATATGGAATCCGAGTTCAAATTTCAAACCCTTCGAACTCAAACCCACTAATGGTCGGTTTGGGGTGCCTTATTGGTGACTTCCAAAGAAAAGGGTAATACTTGCGGTGCAGCAACTTGGGTGAAGCCCACTTTTTTTTTTGAAAAATTTTCCAGGTCGGCCCAACCAGCATGACATATCCGTACAACGTAATCTCTGTTTTGATGATCTAAAAAACTCTAAAAGAAAATCAGAACTGTGCCCCATTTTATTGGATTCAGCCCATTAAGGAATTTTCTATTGTTCATTGGGACTAGTTTTTTATTTTTAAAATTTTTATGAGTCATTAATCTGAGATCAAGTTATACAGACATGTCAGATATGAGTTATGCCCCCATTTTATTGGATTTTCAACCCATTAAGGATTTTTTATTGTTCATTAGAACTCAATTTTTATTTTTAATTTTTTTTGAATCGTCCATTAGAGATCGAGTGAACAGACATCTCAGATATAAGGGGGAAGACCTTTTTTTTATTTTTTTATTTTAAATTCTTCACTTTATATGGTGCAGCAAATATTACTCAGAAAAATATCTTGGAATTGGTGAAAGAAATGAAGAACGCAACATTGTGTAGTTCATTATACTCTTATGATAGGATGTAGCCAACATATCGTATGACAGTTGATACAGTCAAAAAAACCATCAGAAACATGGGAGAAGGAAGTAGTCGCCGATGGTACCACATGTATTATAAACACAAAAAGAGAGCATGTACAACCCTAAACCAGTAACTACTAGTTGCTTTGATGGGCCTTGGACTTGTCAGGCAAGGTACAAAAGACAAGGAGCTACATGCATATAATGCAGATATACGCCGCTCACACAGGGTGTTGTTTCCGCACGTGGATCGTACCGGACATGATCATAGTTTTTTGGCACTCTTTTTAACAAGAATGTCAAAAACATTTTCTCTTACGATCACACATCTAATTATTAAATGTCGATAGCTATTATCTTTGTACCGTCTTAAATAAAGTGTATCAAGTTTTAGTGTCACAAAATCAAAACTCCTTTCCCCCCAACCAACCGTGCGACTTCCAAATGTTTGAGCTGAAGAGTTTAAGTAATTACATATATACCTTATAATCTGTCATATTCTGTTGCATAATCCCATATTTTCCTTATTTTGCGATGTACTAACCATATAGTATCGGCTACGATTATACCCTTCTCATTCCAACACCGCAGGAAGCAAGGGAATATTTTGCTAGAACTATAATTGGGATGTAGAATATAAAATTTATGAGGTAAACACAAAGATAAGAAAGATTCTAAGGGGCAAAACAAGATCAAATTAGTCCTTTCTCTCAAAGTTAAACAACAGATAATGATAGGGATACAAATGATAGAATACAATTTATTATAAGGGTATACATGATAAAAACAAGGAATATAGACATATACTAGTAGAATTCGATTGACTATGGAGGTACTACAAACACATCAAAACCGTATCCCGGCTAGAACATCCAAAAGTTTTTATTTTCTTTTCTTTCTCTTGTATTTCTACTTCTATATTGTACATTAAACCTGAGCATGATTTTAGTTATACCAAAAAGGAAAAAAAACTGTAAAAGTGCTCCTGAAGATAACGCAAGTACACAGAAAAAGCAAGCAAGAGAGATCCACGAATGCCAAAGGTCATTTCCGATACGAGAATCAGGCATTTCAGACAGCACAATTGGAAATTTCTTGGGCACGAAAAACATTTTCAAAACCAAATGTGCAAAATGGGTAGGATCCTGGCGTCCACAGGTTGCAACTCTCTCAAAATCAGCATACATAGGAGGAGGAGGAGGAACTATGATGTACCGACAAAGACAATCGACCAGAAGACCCATCAGATGGTTCAGTGGGGGAGAAGAACCTGAGTCAAATCGTAGAAGCCACCTGCAGCTTTGCCATTCCACCGATATTCACAGTTGCCAGTTGCCGAGTTGACGATTGGTGAACAAAAAGAAGGACCAGAGTCTTTCCCAGGTAGCTAGACGGTAAGCAATTCCTGAGAATGGTGAGCTAAGTGTCAGTAGAAGTATACCAGCATCCATTGGAAACGAGGCAACAACACTCTGTAAGTAATAGAGCACCATGCTTAACTAGATTTATTCAAGATGGTTGGCATAACCAGAAAAAAAAGCACATGATCACCCACTGGCACTTAGCCTGGAGATTTAAGAGGATCACAGAAGAAGTAACCAGGAAAAGCACATGATCACCCACTGGCACTTGCCAAGAGATTTAAGAGGACGACAGCAGCAGTATCCATAGGGCATCTCCTGCGATGGGCAACCCCCCATCACTCACGACTGAACAGAGTCAATTCTATACAAATGCTATCCACCAAACAGTCTCACCGTTTTTAACTTGGCTATGACCATTAGGTTCATCTCATTTAAACGTACTTCTTATATTCTTTCCATCCGTCAGAAATCTATTGGAATCCCAACGGCGATGTCTTACATGGTCTCATCATCTTTATATTGTACATTTGGAAAATGAAAATAAGCATCCAAACAAGATTCTAAATGACCTTGATTTTTTTTGCTCTGAAGTGTTTGGCAACACCAAGTAGCTGAAAGCAGTTAGATAAGAGTCTGCCGTATGCTGCTGTGTCACATTCTAATCCTTCTTAAAAGACTCAACTCCCCCCCCCCCCCCCCCCCCACCACCAAATCATGCTCTTTATGTAATTGCATCACATCCAAAGTTCATTGTAATTCACTCAATTCCAAAAAAGTGATATCATAGGAGCCTTCGATTATTTCTGACCAATTTATCAACTTTAGCAGCATAGTAATTGGATGACCACTAATCAAGAGGAATCAAGCGTGTTTTAATAGCCAGACTATGTAAGTAAGATTCCAATACATAAATCAGATACAAAAAGGTTGCCGGTACCATATTTACAGGATTGCATCATTTTAAGAAAACATACCTTCTCTTTCTGTTTCTGGAGGAAGTCTACCTTCTTCACGTATTCGTCTGTCAATTTCTACATAAAAGAAAGAGAAACCATCAAATACATCAGACGTGAAACTCACAATATGGGGGGTATAATACAAACTTAGTCATTCATTAAGTGAATGTAAACTTGAACATTAGGAAGCTAAATTTGGTAATAAACTAGGGATAAAATTGAAAGATTGTGGCACCTGCATATCACTTGAGAAGTCCCTAACAAAGTCTTCTGGGAGCTTCTTCTCCTGAAAACAAAACATGTCAGAAGATGCCATTTCAAGGATGAGCACTAAACAAGAAACATTTTAGAACTGTTTAAGTTTTAGAGATGCAGACTTTCTCAAGCTTCTTATATGCTTTTATTGCATCACTCCTTATATGTCTAATCGCAACCTGTAAGTGATGTAAGATATCAATGAAGAATTAGTGAAACCTTATGCAAGAAACATGCGATAGTAAAGTTCAAAAATTTAAAAATTGTTTGAATGTGTAACAAAGCATGAACGAGGCAGAGAAAAAAATGTTGTGGAAGGAATATGCCCCTTTGTACAGCATTTCACGAAATAAGTAACCCCAATTCTAAGAAGGGGAAAAGGTGTGCACTGGTGTGCTGCATAGTTTTCATTGAAAACCAAATATCCCAGCGAATGCAGTTCAGTGCCTTTTATGACTGAAAATGTCACTCCAGAAATTATTGGATATATTCCAAACGACAAAGTTCGGTACAGGATCAGGTGGGTTTTTTTTTTTTGGGGGGGGGGGAGAGGGGTTGTTGCTGTAGTCTAAAACTCAATCAATTTGGGCTAATGAAGAATGAAAGCATTTGACAAAGTGTTCTATCTGGTAGACTGTCTGCCTGCCAACAACTCTCTACAAGGTTACAAGCATGGTTTGCCATATCGTACTAGATCGTGCCAACTCGTACGAGTCGACTCGTATCTGGGCGAGTCCGATCCTCTGGCACGCACCCAGTCAGACCGGACCGTACCAACTCCTACATGTACAATGGGCTGTTTTAAATTGTGTTGTTTCTCATTTGATATGTAAAATTATACTTTTTATATCAATTAATAAGATACATTTCTCTAAAATATGACTTATGACTTTTAACAAATTTGACTCGTGCAAGTCGGACCAAATCCGGCTCGTATCTGGCCGGACCCAACCAGATCTGATCTGGATCCCCGAGTCGGGGAACCTTGGTTACAAACATTGGGCAAAGGATTTGGCCAAAAAAATGTTGGACAGAAGAGGCTCTGTCAATATCAATAGTTCCTTGAAACAGGTTTGGTAAATGGAAAACTACCTCCTCAGGATTGCATGTTAAGCTGATGCAACCAAAGAGTAAACCCACACATGGTTCCCCCAGACCTCGGAAAAGAATCTGTGACAACTACCATCCAAATATTGGTACTTAATAAAAAGTGAGAAGAATCATTAGTAGTTGGATTTTTTCCCCTGATAATATTGTGTCTTTTGCATTTTCCTTTGTCCGTGGTATCCTAACTATATAATGGTGTCAATTACTCAGATTAACAGGACTTTTAATAAAAATATAAGGGACGTTGAGTTAATTGTTTTCATAACACACAAGGGCACTACTTTAAGTGGAATAGCGTGTTTTCCATACCCTTCCTTCTTCAGCCCGTTTAGCAATCACCCTTGATAGCTCCTACAACCAAGAAAAAGGAAGAAGATCAAAGTTGTGAAACAATTAAATGAAATACAGGCAACAATCAACCTTGTAACTTGCAGACACAATCATGCAGAACTCAAATACTTTCTCCACAATCAAAATGTAACTTGCACACATAATCATGCAGAACTTGAATACCATTTCTGGTGAGAAAAAAAGGTTATTTCACATAAACCAAAAAAACTTATGTAACTTGCACCCACAATCATGCAGAACTCAAATACCTTTTCTGATGAGAAAAAGGTTATGTAACTTGCACACACAATCAAGCAGAACTCATACCTTTTCTGGTGAGAAAAAAAGTTATTTGACATAAACCTTGTATATATATACACACATACATATACATATACATATATATACATATATATATATATATATATGTATATATACAGAGAGAGAGAGAGAGAGGTGTTACTATGCAGATGTGTGGCCTGATCGCACGGGGTTTAAACCCATTAATTGGTATCCAAATTTAAAACCCCAAGGGATGGGACAACCCTAAGGTTAATTGGTGTGATCTCCTATTTATTATTATTATTATTTTCAATTTACACCATCCAATCAAGAAAATAAATCATAGCACCCGATCAAACAGCTAAGGTTGATTTGCATGATCAGACGTTGAACATTAAGCCCCACGGAATGGAAACAACCATAGGGGAGTAATTGAATATTTAAAATATTATGATAATTTTTATTTTTTTAAACATGGGGATTGGGGGGAGGGGGTGTTAAGCCCCATGCGGTCCGATTGCATGGTAGCATTTTTTCTATACTTGTGTAAAACTAGTAGAATAATTATAGCCAATGAGAAGAAAAAAGGTGCAGAATGTTGTTTGAAACAAAACACCGTTCTCATAGACACAACAAGAAGAACCCTTCGGGGGTTTTGGGGGGGGTGTGGAGAGCAAGACTGAGGAACACCTATCCTACTAGTGGACCAACCAAGTAGCCTTTCCCAAATGTGTTCTCAAGTCTCAATATCCCTGAATTCGAATTCTATCAACATCAACCTTCAACTGCAGAGGGTAAGAGCCTTTCCTCTGTCTATTCAATTATTATGCCTCTAGGCCCTGCCTGTGTCAGTCTTTTTTACATGCAGACTAGTCATGGAGGGATGACACACCAATATTTCCCAACAAGCCTTGAGATCTCACCTTGCAATTTTTATGAGAAAACATTGAATTAGCATGTAAGAACCTACTAATTTAATAAGGATACATATACAATTATAAAATATCTAAGGTTTAAATATAAAACTTCCTAAGACTATTGGGATTTAAGTTAAAATTTTAATGGGCTTCGGCTGTTATTGGGCCTAATTAAAGACCGTTAATGGGCCTTAAATAATAGACTTTTAATGGGTATAAATGGGCCTATTTTGTTAAAAATTTAATGGGCTTACATGGGGGTTTATTGGACCTGATTAGTGGGCTTGTTTAGTGGGCCTAATAGGGACCCATGGGGGGAGGCAAACTGCCTCTCACCCCCCTGCTCTAACCCCTATACAAGAGAGAGAGAGAGAGAGGGGGGGGGGGGGGTCCTGGCTGGGCCCGCTTCGAGTGAAGGAGAGAGGTGGTGAAGAGGGAGAGTAAGGAGAAAGAAGGGAGAGCAGGGAGGTAGAGTGAGGGAGGCAGTGGAGAACAAGAGAGAGAAAGAGTTAGAGAGAGGCGGCGAGAGGAGGAAGAGAGAGAGAGAGATGCAGTGCAGGGAGAAAGAGGAAGAGAGGGAGAACATGGAACAAAAGAGAGGGTAAGGTGTGAGAGAGAGAAAAAAGAGAGAGAAAAGAAAGAGAGGAGGAGAAAAGAAGAGAAGCGGAGGAAGCAGCCGGCAGTGGGCTAGCGGCCGCCGGCGAGGATCCGGCGGTGGCTTGGCGGCGATCTGGCAGTGGCTTGGCCGCAGTCCTGTGAGGCTTCAACGGCGGCTTTCCTTTTAAGAGGTAGGATGATACCTCTACATGTGGTCCCTTGTTTTTAGGTTTTCTTTTAAAAAGTTTGGAGAATATAAATGCTTGATAATTAAGGGGAGGTGCAGTCCATTTTCTGATTTGCAAAAATTGTATAAAAGGCTTCAAACTTCTAAAAGAACATGAGTGCATAAGCTGCACATATAATTTCTAGCATGTTTCTTGAAGATTTGTATGCTGTTTTGTAGACTGCATGCTAGCTTGTCTATTTCCAGCATGGAAAATGACAATAGGGATTTGCTATAAAGCTCTATATGAGCCCTATATGAAATATTCTTCACCTTGGAGAATTATAAGACAAAAGAACGTAAGTTGCATGTTTAAAACTTAAGATTAGTTTGAAAAGTACATGGAACTTTTCCTTCCTTGAAAATAGAATAAAATCCATCTAAGGCTCACACATGCGTGAATATTATTTCATGAATTAAAAGATTAGTCTCAAGCTCAACCGAGTATTTATGAAGTATACTATTACTATTATAATATTACTGCTATGGCATGAAACATTGAAAGAATTCCCATGATGACTAAAATAACCCCAAGAATAGGGTGAGAAAGAACTAGGAGGCACACTCAAGTGCTCTCCCACGAAGAACCTGTGGAATGAATTTCTATGACAGAAACTCATGAAATGAACTGAAGGCAAAGAAGCCTTCTATGTTGATGATGAACCTTTATGACATTGACAAAAAATGACTTTTACGATGATTTGTTCTTTTTATAAAAAGAAGTGACATCGCTTCATTAGTGAGACCTATGTAGTCAGAGGTGAGAGGCAATCGCGTTAGAGGCGAGAAGCGATCGAGGGGACCAAGGGCTCACCTCAGCCTCAAATGTCTAGACAATTGCCTAGGCATTTGAGGCGATGTGTTCTCGCATAAATCACTATGAAGGAAGAAAATGGCAATACAAGAAAAATAAAAGAAAACATCCAAGATGATCATATGTAAGGTTACAAGAAGTAGGGCTGGCAATGAGCCGAGCCGAGCCGAGTTTTGGATGGCTCAAGCTCGACTCGGGTCAAAGAAGGTTGCCTCGAGCTCAAGCTCCAAATTTGGGCTCGAGCTCGGTTCGCTCCATTTTTGCCAGGCTCGACCTCAGCTCAGCTCGAGCTCAAACCACTCAAATCTGGACAGTCACATCCACACGGGATGGGATACTCACTTCTACTTGACCTAATTTAGGGAATTAAAAAATATATATTAAATATATCGAGCTGGCTCACGAGCCTACGAGCCGAGCCACAGTAAGCTTGAGCTCGGCTCACTAAGCTATTCGAGCTTTAACCTAGGCTTGAGCTTGACTCGTTTAAGGTTTTGAATCGAGCCAGAAACGAGCCGAGCCCGAGTGGCTTGCGAGTGGCTCGACTCATTGCCAGCCCAAATGAGAAGTACTGATCATGTCCAACATGTAATGTCCTAAGATCATCCACTATTCATATAAGTATTAAGTGGTCTTAGGAATGATCAAAAATATAAAAATGGTGACATCATGTAAGAGAAAGAGTATTAGATATTGTTAAAAGAGTCATTAGCCACTTTGAAATAATTAAGAATAAGAAAAAGTAGTACCATATAATTAAAAAAGAAGCAAATATATGACATAGATACCATAGGCAAATGCCCAGGTGAGTGAGGCGAACATAAGGCGAGGCGAGGCGTTTCGGTTCGCCTCAACCTACTTCATCGCCTAAGTGAGCGAGACGATCGCCTTTGATAACATAAAGCGAAACGGGCCCAGGCAATCCTATCTCCTGGGGATAAGGGGACGCCCGGGTCAAGCTCCCTAACGATTTGTAACGCCGAGACACAGAGCATCCCTTCTTTTCGTAACGGTTCCAAAGTGCGAGTTCAGAACCTCGACTTAGACAGAGGATACTAGTCCTACTTGAGTGCATCACGGGCTGAGGCATGTACGCTACAATAGTAGTAAGGAAGTAGACTATAGACCCAACTTAGCCTATGTTTCTCGTCTCACCTAGTAGGCTGTCGGAAACCTGCTAGGGTGGATAGACAGAGGTGAGAGGTCGATCGAGAGACAACCTGCTCACTACTATGACCGTTACTGAGTAAATTATCCTTCCACTTCGGGTTAAGGGGTGAGTTGTCCTATCGACAAGACAGACAACTATGAACGTTACTGAGTAAATTATCCTTCCACTTCGGGTTAAGGGGTGAGTTGTCCTATCGACAAGACAGACAACTATGAACTCAATATTTGATAAATATATGAACTAAAGAACAATTCAACCTTGAGACCTTATGATTATGACCTAAATAAGTGTCTTTATGTTTTCTATATTAATACAAATTATCACTAATTATTAGTAGAAAAGAATATGAAAGACGAGCATAAGAACTTTTTAGAAAGTTTAAATAAAAAGTCTCCTTGATATCATCTTGTTAATTATTTTCACTCCGATTTCATGTTGTTTTTACGATACATGTATTTCATACTAGTTTAAGTATCATATCATGAATGTCATATGTAAGATAAATATATATTACGTGATAATTAGAAGAAAAAGAAATTATTTCTTCTGAAAAGATGAGTGAATGGAGTAGTAAGGAATAATATTAGGAATATCAATAATCCCTAGTGAGATCTCTTTACAAGTTCTCATAGAAGGAAAATGTTTTTCAAGAACAACATCAAAAGATGGATCCAGTTCAATAAATGAAAATTTATCAGTTACAGCTAGTTTAATTTATTTCCTTGGGATATGTATATGTTGAATAGTTTTATAAAAAGGAAAATGAGGGGGGGCATATGAATAAAAAAAGTGCTAAAGTTCTTTTCTTGATTCATTCTTATTGGTGGAATGACCATTAAATTTGTGGTTCACTCCTATTAGTGGAATGACCATTAAGTTTGTAGTTTACTTTTATTAATAAAGTGACCAAAAATCATCTTAATGGTTCATTCCTATTGGTAGAATGACCGAAATTCATATAGTTCACTCTTAATTGATAGAGTGATCAAATTTTTGATGATTCATTCATATTGGTGGAATGATCATAATTGATGTAGCTTGATGTATACACAAAGTGGACTCAAATGAATTTTGCACGTGGTTGATGCTTGTCTAATTTCATTTATTGGATGCATGTTCAGTTTCATTTATTTAAACGATGGATGTGCTGACTAAGTTGAATATGTTTAACTTAAAAATAAGTCGGTTTCGGTCCTTTCATATTGGTTGAATGGCCGATAAAGTTACGAGTTCCTTCATGTGGTTGGAAGACCATTAAGTTCTAAAAGGATATTCTTAGTTATGTGGTAGCCTTTATATACCCCATTAGCTAAATCTTTCTCTCGCAAATTCATAAAAATAACAAAAGGAGGGAGAAGATGCTACTGTTGGAAGCTTTTTAAAAAAAGAAGGGGGGAGGGGAAGCCCCGACCACCGGTTCCCAAACTGGTTGGGGTGGCCACCGGACCTCCTTCTCTCACTCTCTCTCCTCTCTCCCTCTCTATTCTCCATTGAAAAAAAAAAAAGAAGAGGGGGGAGCAAACTGGTAGGTACCCCCACCGTGAACCTCTTCGGTGGCACCCCCCACCAGGCCTGGTTTTGAGCCTATAAATACCCCCCAAGGGGTAAGAAGATGGCATGCCTCCTTGGCCCAAACATTTCTAGAGGAAACTCTGTCTATTTGAAAATCAAATCCAATGCTCTTGTCCGGATTTGCTGCGTTTGGAGGAGATTTTTCGTCTCGGAAGGCTCTCTTTCTAAGATTTATTCTTAAGGGGAAGTTCTGCTGAATTTATGTTGTAAAACCGTCGTTCTATAAGACAAGATTATGCTGAAATGATGAATGAAATACTAATATTGTTCTTTGAGCATATATGTGTGTTGTGTGTTCATGAATATATTACTTAAAGTAACATTATGTTATTATATTTTCACATACATAATTAATTTAATAACTAATTAAAATACATAAGTACATAATTAAATACTTTAAAAATATCATTGGCCTCACCCCACACATAACTAAACCTAGACTCATAATCAAAACTTAATAATGAAATATTGAGACATAAAATAATATACTTAAGTAAAAAATTAACTTATATACCCCTCATGTTTAATTAATTAATAAAATCTGTGGAAATTAATAAAAATCAGTAAAATCGATATAAAAATCAAAAAGTTCAGTAAAAACTAGTAACACAGTAAAAATCAGAAAACCAAATATGAAAATTACATAAACCGAAAACATGACTTAAATATCCTTCATATACTCAATTAATTAATAAAAATCAGTAAAATTAATAAAAAACAGTAAAATTCAGTAAAAAACCAGTAAAAATAGATAACTAAATCTGAAAATATATAAAATTTCCAAAATGACCAAAATGCCCCCAGAACTGAATGAAATTACAAAAATATCTTCACCCATGATAAAAATCCGTAAAAATCACAGAAAATTTTTAAAAAATATCAAAACCTCTCCTATGTCCAAAATACCTTCCAAACCCTAATAAGATGAGTAAAATTACCAAAATACCCCTATAACTTAAATATGTCTAAAATGATCTTAAAATATATCGTAAGAGTTTTCAAGTTTCCCTAAAATGTTAAAAAAACTTAAAATGACCATAATGACCCTAATGCAACATAATTATAAAAATACCCAAAAATAGGTTTTAAGTCTATAAATCCGATTCCGGATAGAATTACCAAAATACCCTTACAACCCAAATATACTTAAAATAACTCTAAAATACCTCCTACGGTTTTGAAACCTTCCTACATCATTAAAACTTACCTCACACACTAAAATGACCATAATGCCCCTATACCCTCCAACTTGACATAATTACAAAAATACCCTTATGAGTCTAAAATACTTGGAGTCAATCCAGATAACTCGGAGTCGATCCAAAACCTTTTAAAAAGCCTCCCAATCAATTATAAACCCATCATAAACTTGGATAAGAACAAGAGCTTAACTTAAAACATATCTTCATATGCATGTGCTGTTTGTAACAGTAGTGTTGCATGTTACAAGGACATCAACGGACGGTTAATCAAGGGTTGTCGAGCGGTTGCTCGACGTAATTAACACTAATTGAGGTCAGTGGAGAGAGATCATATACTCGGATCTTCGCCTGATCCAAAGTCTCGGACTCCCTGATGGCTAATCTCAAGTTCTCATAGTCCAAGAAATAAAATACATAAAACCGACCTATATTTCTAAAAAAAAAACAAAAAAAACAAAAGACCAAAACGATAGGATCTAATAAAAATCCGATAGGAGAGATAGCTAGGTCAGGTACCAAACAGCTACCCAAATATGTCTAATCTTAATGATTTCCTTAAAGGTTCCTTAAAGATTTTTAAAAGGATACCTAAGGGACACTCCCAAATTCTTTAATATCCTCTAAAGGTTTTAATGAGGATTTTAGTCAAAAGCATATTCCCTCAACACCTTCTAAAGTTCATACGCTCACATGCCTTCATGCGAGTCTAAAGTCCTCCAAGTATCCTTTACAATATCCTTTCAGATTTCTAAAGGGATTCTAAAAAATGAACACCGAGCTCACAGATTCCATGTAAATGTATAAAGCAAAATATGTTTTCTTTATTGTGTGTGATGAAATATCTAATTTTCTTGTCGTACATTTTATCTCAAGGGCATAAACAGACAGTTAATCAAGGGTTGTCAATCGGTGATTGACGTAATTAACATTGATCAACGTCAGTAGGGAGATGTCAAATTCACGGATCCATTTGTCTGATCCAAAGCCCAAAACTCCTTAAGGACTAATCCTAAGTTCTCAAAGTCTACACTTAAAACAAAAAAGGGATTCTTTTGAAAACCAAGATCTTTTAAGTTCTTTTCAAAAGCAAAGATTGATTTCAAAAACCAAGTCGCACAGTGTATTAGCCGGTTTAATTTATTTCCTTAGGATATGTATAGTATTTCCTTACATTTCTGTTGCATAACGGACATGACCTACTTATTATTCCTTTACATCGTTGTTTCTTATTATTTTGTTTTTACTTTTATGCACCTACCAAAGATCTATAAGTAGGACCCTTATAAATGGTATCAGAGTAGGTCTGATAGTACATGCAAAAGGTTGAAATAAAATGATAAGATGAATAACTTGTGTCCTGAATACGATAATTGGCCATTACTTGTAAGCCAATATAGTAACATGACTAAGAAATGTATTTTCTTAGGTTAACGAAACCAAGTATGGAAAAAAAAAAAAGAGGCAATAGTAACAAGTTAGGAACCCACTAAGATAGAAGTGTTTAGGTGAAGAGGAAGCTTTAATTATGAGGATAGGAAGATCTTATTAGCTATTTACATAAAGGAAAATCGACAACAACCACCCATTCTTCTAATAGATTATCATAAGCAATTCACATACAAGATAATGGTGTATAGATGAGCACATCTAGTAGTATAAATGGAAAAGGAGATGGAAAAATTGTACAATAGGTGGGCATGTAGGATTAGAGCTGGGTTGGATTAGAAACTAAAGGAACTATGAATGAAATAGGGAGAATTGCTTAAAGTTGAAATTATGACTCGTCTTTATCAGGAAGAAGTGTAAACAAGGAACATGGCAACTAGGTTAAGACTAGATTTGTAGTAAACTAAATCTGTTTGCAGGTAAGCAACCCTATTTGACTACTTACCAACTTAAAAATGAACAACGAATGTTTTCAATTTTAACAAATGATTAGCTACAAAATGTATATGCATCTCTAAGTCCCTTAGAAGATTTATAAAGGTGAAGGTTCCTAGAAACAGTTTAAGTTTTTAAGAGAAATATAACAAAAGGAAGGAAAGCGAGAAGATGTGTCAGGGCCCAAGTACTACAAAGAATGCTCTGTAGTGAAACTTAAAAAGTGATTAGCTAGGAGCCCCTTAGGAAATGAGTGTTTACATTGAAACTAAGCCTCACTTTGTTTGGAGAATAAGTTATTACGTGGGACCCACAGACGGAATAGCGTATACTAGAATAAGGGTGTTTCGGTTTAATAGTTTCGTGGGGCCCGCTGACAGAATAAGAAGAATAAGCAATTCTTGGGTCTAGGGTGGGATAGCTTATTCTCCTTATTCCTCGAATAGGCTATTCTGCACCGGTATAAGCCATTCCGCTTGTCAAAGCTAAATTAAGCTTATTCTCCTCTTATTCGCCCTTATTCTTCTCCTATTCTCCAATCAAAGTGGCGCTAAGAGAAGCTACTATAATAATCTAGTGCATTGGGGTTTGTGTTAATTATTGATGTAATCTGAATTGAGATTCTTGTGTAATCTTAACTATATAGAGGATCGCTACTTAGGAGGAGACTGATGGAAGGAAGTTATAAAGGGAGGATGAAATTGGAAATATTACTTGAGGAAAGTAAGAGGGATACTGATGCGGGACAGCTAACAGACTCACTAACGGTGGTAGGAATCAGCAACAATCATTAAATTATTAGGCAGATACAATCTAGTCGCACAATGTTTTAGTTAAATAACCACGCCAACAAATAGAAATAGCTGATTAGCCGTCCCTCTCGTGATAAGGAAGCGTGAGATCGTTTGGTAGTTGATGAACTACCACAAGTCTAGGAATTAACTCCACCCAAAGTCATGTCGGAACCCGGGATCGGTATAACTCACTCATAGCCAACAGTGATAGTAAATCACGGACTAGGTCCTATCTCACAATTCGGCGGCAGATAAAAGCAAATACGAGACAAGCAAATCGTAGGGAAAGGACTAACACGTACCTCCACGCTGGTGTGTGGGAGAAGATCACCTGGTGCTTGTGTACCACCCTTCAAATACAATAAAGTGGTGGCCCACTCCTCGCAGGGAGGTAAAAGGCTATAATAAACACAATAATATGATCCGGGGTGGTAAACACAGCAGCTGACGGGTCAGCGGCGGCGCGTAGGTCACTGGTAGGGTGCCTCGGGAAGCGTACACCAATATCGGCATTTCGAAATGCTGGCACGCAAATCGAGGCGGTTGACGGAGTCCTCGGGATGCATGCAGCAGTGACACGCAAAACGAGGCAGATCGATTCGTTGGCTACTGCGAAATCAATGCGTTGGGAAGTTGGCACGCAAATTGAGGCGGCTGACGCAGGCGTCATGCACGATCGGAGCCTTCGGTAAGCGAACAGAAATGGCACGCAAAACGAGGCAGGTTGGCAACAATAGCACTCTGGATCTGGATAGGTCTCGTCGATACGAACCCAACGGCGCAAACGGCACGCAATTCGGAGTATGGACGAGATTGTGGCACTAGCAGTGCAATAAGGTTGAAATTGCACTACCCTCCAACCCACACAGATCTAGCTCGGACCCTGATTGCACCCTGGTTCGGACCAGGGTTGAGTCAGGTGGCTCGAACTAACTAGAGACTGGGTTCGGACCCGATTCAAACCAACCTGGCTGAATCAAATTGAGATTTTAAAGGAGTTGGCTGGGGCTTGACCGAACCGGACCCGGTTCAACCGGTTCATTTAAAGGGCACGAACCCTTTTTCTTCTTCTCCACCCTTCTTCTTCTTCTTCTTTCTTACCCTAACCGAGCCAGCCAAACGAGGGGGGGGGGGGGGGGGGGGGGGGGGGGTTGCAGACGCAGGGAAGGGATTCCCGCGGGGGAAAAGAGGCGGCGGGGTGTGCGGCGTTTGGCGGCGCCGGCGGCCAACGGGGCGTCAGCGACGGTGGTGGAGAATGACGACGACGCCAGCAGCTGGTGCTCGTAGTGGCGGTGTTGATGGCGGGGCGGAGCGGCTCCAGTGGCCGCGAACGCGGCTCTAGCGGGGCTGCAACGGCGTTGGGGTGGTCCAACGACTGCAGCAGCGAGGTTCGGCAACAACGGCTTCGGCGATGGGATCCGGCGACGAAGTCGAGGCCTTCCTTGGCGGGATCAGTGGAGGACAGTGAAAGCGACAGCTTCCACGGCTGGCGATGATGGCTGTGATCCAAGGCTCCAACGAGCACCAGGGGGAAAGGGAAAGAGAGGGGAAAGAGGGTGACCTGCTGGTGTCACACTAGCCGAGAGCCTCTGGCGTCACACCGGAGTCCATAGGGGGGGGGGGGGGTCTCTCTCTCGCAGAGGTCGCTACGCACAAACAGGTAACATTTTGTTTTTCTTTCAATCATTCATTATCATCCTCTAGAAAAAAAAGAAAAAAAAAAGACATACATATATAGAGATTTCTTTGTAATTCCTATCCCTCGAAATTCCTATCAGACTCTAGGACTCCTCCCCCCATTTACGTTTCTGTAACCCCCAGAAAATATAAAAGTACATGATGGACCATAAAGGGTCCTAATAAAAGCAAATAATAGTGTCTCATGCCTCACATAGGCTCTAGCTCGTCCCCAAGCCACAACAATGCCGGACGAGCCCTCCGACGGCGGTAGACAAGGTCCGGACGAAACCGAACTGTAGCCCTGGTGACCTCACCAGATACCAAATAAAAGTGTTAGCCAGAAAGAAAAGGAAGATCAAATTAAAATGATACAAGGCAAGTTGCCTTAACCCAAAATATATATGTACATAAATTGAAATAGTAGGATTAATATCTATAAATGGATGATTTTCACTTGGGTTAAGGAACAGCTATAGAAGATTGGAAAGAGAAACATAGTGGGGGCAAACTCTAAATTAGGATTCTGATAAGATAACACATTAAGAGTAACAAAATATATTCATTAGCCGCATAAAAAAGAGAAATAACTTGTGAGTAAGTCCTTTTAATTAAAAATAGTAGTGGTGAGTATTCAGTATGCAAATTTTACGATTTACAACTGGGCATATCGTAAGATTCCAGAAGAAGAAAAGAGAATGTAAAACTAGTCTATATATGCCTTATATACACTATAGAGGAAAATAATGAAGTTAAGGCTCATGAAACGGATAAGGACTGTTAGAAGGTTCTCATATATAGTTAAAGGTTAAAGAAATGTAGTTTCCTTCTTAAGAAAACCAGATAGGAAAGTGTTGGTTCCAACCATAGTGCAAGTATAGTCTCTTATAAAACTAATATTAAGTCGAATGCATTGATTGTGTATGATATAAGTTGGAACTGATATTATAATGAGAAAATGGCAGGCATTGGTTGGGATAACAAGAAGAAAAAAGAAGTGCTATTACTCTAGGTTAAGTCGCAATGGTAGTATTAAGCAAGATAAACTACGAGGACATAATTTCATTAATTGGTTAAAGTAGAGCAAATGATGATGATAATAAGAACTGGGTGATTTGGATGTAAAGTTTGGGTAAACTTGGCCAAGACATAAGGATGTGTTAAATGTCGCCTAGTTGTAATAAAAGGAACCATAGAATGGTAAACTTAATTGCTTAAATAGTTGTGAATACTACACCATTTCTAGTTGCAACCATGATCTGCTAAAGAAAAGCAATGTAAAAAGGCTGTGTTGACCTAGAACTCAAGGGAAGAACTAATAAAATTTTGAACCATAGTGTGAAGTTCGTCTGTGAGAAGGAATTCAACAAATTAAAGCTTATGAAAAGATACAAGAACCTTAGTATTGTGAGTCATGTTGTTCATGTGCATGTATTTAATTGCATGTTTTGCACGAAACCAGGGTGTGCTAGATCGGCCGGGATCGGATCAGATCGATCCGATCAGAAATCGGCCGAACCAATCCAATCCCGAGCCCCGACCTAGCATGCTGGGACAGGGATCAGCCTGAACGGTCGGGATCTGATCGGCCAATCTGGTGGCCGGAGCGTACTAGATCGGCTGGGATTGGCTAATCCAGGCTCCCAACAGCTATTGAGAATCCATTCAACGGCTAATAAGGGCTTCTATGCCCCCCCTTAAATAGCCTATAACCCCCCCCCCCCAACCCTTACTCTCCCTCATTCACACACAAACTCTCATTTTTCTCTCTCTATAAAATCTCATTCTCTATAATCTCTCTCTCTCTCTCATACAATACTCTCTCAAAGTCAAAGATCTCTTGCTTTCCAAAACCCTCCGACGGACGGATGGACGGACTACATCGACTTTTTTTTCCATTTTTTCTCTCTAACATTTGTCTGAAATGTATTCAAGGTTTTTCAAAGTTAATAATAATATTCTAAGGGCTTACCCGAGGTCCTAGATAAGTTTCGGGTAGATATAGTTTTTTCTGATTTTTTTATTTTATTCTGATTTTAGACTTTTTTTTATTTTTCTATTTTTCTTCTATTTTTTCTCTTTTTTTAATTGGCTCGACCGGACCGAACTGGATCAGCCCGGATCAGTCCGGGATTGAATCGGATCGGCCGATCCGATCAATGGGGGCTAGACCAATCCGAGTCTGATCCCCATGTTGGCCCTCCTTGTACGAAACCCAAATGATACTATAAGAGGTTTGGCTCACAATGCTGGCCACATCATGTAGTTAAACCCTTTATAGTGATCATGAGGGTGATGTGCCTACGTTTGTGGTAACAATAAGATTTGTTGTTCTCAGCAAGTGGTTACTGGCCGAGACTACGAACTAAGGCAACACTTCGAATCCTGCGTACCGATAGATTTAAGATATGGGTTCTTAATGAATATACTATAATTATTGTTGTTTGTAGATTTTACGTTATTATTAATACATGAAAACTGAGGTGTAAAGAACAAAGATCTCCTTGACCTGGAAAAGAAACTTGAAAATGTTGAATCTCATGCTAAGAATATACTTATCAGAGTAATGCAGTGGAAGCATGGTAGAATGATAAAATTAATTTGAGTTATAAAATTTCGAGATAAACCTATGCCATAAATTTTTAGATGTCAAACATTGTGTCCTAAAGAAAGTCTGTCAAATAAAGAATAAGATAACGAGTAATTTTCGAGGACGAAATTTTTATGAGGGGAGGATGTAAGAACCCACTAATTTAATAAGGCCACATACAATTATAAAATAACCTAGGGTTTAAATATAAAACTTCCTAAGACTATTGGGCTTTAAGTTAAAATTTTAGTGGGCTTTGTTGAGCTGTTATTGGGCCTAATGAAGGACTGTCAATGGGCCTTAAATAATAGACTTTTAATGGGTAGAATGGGCCTATTTTGTTGAAAATTTAATGGACTTACATGGGGTTTTATTGGGCCTGTTTAGTGGGCCTAATGGGGGCCAGTGGCAGATCTAGCGTGTTGGGTGTAGGGTCCCAGGACCCCACTGAACTTTTGTAACTTTAGAGACCCACTCCAAATTTGGGTGCCCAAGACCCCACTGGCCACATGCAGGAACCCACTGGGCCTTGGCCCAATCGCCCACCCACTTAGTTAGGCCCAACCCAGCGCACGCGGCACGCCGCAGCCCGCACGCCCATCCATTCTTGCGCATCTCCGCACGTGACCTCTGCAGCTCTGCAAGACTCCGAGGCTCCGAGCCGGCGAGCCCTAGCCACTACCCGGTGCCCCCACCCCACCGGCAGCCGCCGCAGCCCCCACGCACTCCCGCCCTCTGCCCAGTGCCGCTGCGGCCTGTTGCCCTCCGACTCCGAGTCCGATCTCCTCCTCCGCCTGCTCGACTGCTCCAGCCTCTGCCCAGCGGCACCCGCCTGGCCCCCTCCAACACCACCAGCCGGTCACCCCCCCTCTGCGGCTCAGCCCAGCCCCACCAAGCGCCAGCTGCCGCCCCACGGCCCCTCCGCCCAGCCCCGCCTAGGCGCCCAGCCCAGCCCGGCTCCCAGCTGGGGAATTCCCCTCCCTTCCAGGTGCTCAGTCGTTGCGATTTTCGTGCCAGGTACGCCCCCATCGCCCCAGATCTAGCCTTTTCCCTCCCATTTCTTCTACAGTCTACCCCCAGCGCGAAAGATCCGATTCCCGCGGTTTTTGGCTGTGATTTCAATCTGGGTTTTCCCCAACCAATTTTTCTGGTAATCTTGTTGTTCTGGTATTGTTGGGATGGGAGATCTTTGGTTCTGTTAGATTCAGCATGTTCTGTGAGTAATTTGTGCGTTGCTAGTCTAATTATCAGGTTTATGTTGGATCTGGTAGTGTTAGATTTGAGCCTTTTTTTGGAATAATTAGGTTTCTGTTAGATTTGGGCCATTTGGCAGATTTGCTAGTTATTTGAACATTTTTAGTGGAATCATCAGCTTTTTGTTAGATTTGGCAGATTTGCAAGCAATTTGAGCCTTTCTAGTAGTGTGATTTGGGTTTGTTTTGTGCTCGTCTTGATGTTTCGTTGGTAAATCTGCGGATCTAACCATGGGTAATCGATCTCGACTTCTTTTTTCTTTTCCGTCTCTTTTTCCTATTCGTTTATCCTGATTTCACGTCCTTCCTTTTTGTCTCTGAATGCTGAGTTGCTGAAGAAACTGTAGAACCTTTTTTTTTTTTTGTTATTGTGTGTTCTTCAAATCTGACATAGAGAATGGCGTGCGCAGGTTTTGGGACTCCCAGATCTGTCTGTGGGTTCTTATCAGATTCTGAAACCCCTTCAAGAAACCCTTAGATCGGGTGGAGAAAGCTGTGAGGTCGCCTCCGTGGGCCGATCACAAGTGAGCTCGCTGCGCTTTCCATGCTTTCTCTCATCCTTTTTTTTAATTGTTTCTTGTCTTTGCATTGGTTTTTTAAAAAATGAGTCTTTTTCTGGAGAAGTTGTGGATGTAGTTGATCCGCGTTTAGGACTTACTAAATGCGAGAGTTGTCTACTAGTTCAATGCCGCTTCTTTCCTAGACTGTGTGTTCAAAACTAGGAATCCCATTCCGATATTAATGACAATGAATAGGAACTGAGCTTCATTTCTTGTAAAAGTGCCCGTTTTCCTTAACTTTTTTCTTGTTGTTTCAACTTTTCTTCCTTATGGGATGGCATTGTGGTCAGGGTAAGATTCTCTTCTGTCATTTTGATGCATTTTATCTTCTTGTCAACTTTTAGCGTATATGGAATCTTTGGTGATGCTTGATTGAAATTTTGAGTGCCTGGAAAAATTGAGTTTTGTTGACATAAATTGAATGTCTTTCAGTTAAGACAGATAATTTATTTATTTCTTTTTGCTTTCTGAATGGCAAGATGGGATTTGACTGAAAAGAAAGCTGGAGCACTATTTTTTTTTTCCAAGGGATACACTTTTAAGAGTTATGCACAATGAACAACATTTCCTGCACAACTGTGCATGCCATCTTGGCATCTTTACCAATTCGTTATCCAATCCTACCGCTAACTTGGTCGTTTGTTGAACCACTAATGCATCAATCTTCATATGTTGGATTGTTTTTCTTTCCTTTTTCTCTGTGCGCGCGTGTGTCTTAATGTCTTTTGAACTTCTTGCTGGTAATGTTAATAATTTTAATTTATTCTATTTTTAAAAAGTTTAATCTAATATTTTTTTTTACTGAAAGTCAAGAAAGATAAACTTCTATTAATTTTGAAAAGTTTATCTTCCTTTCTAGGTTGTCGATATCTGAAGATTGCAAAATATTGTTGACATCGTGGAGTGGCCAAGTCAAGGTATCAAATCCACATAAGATTTTCTTTAATTTTTGTGATCCAGTGAACCTGGGTGTTGGTGTATATATATATATATATATATATTCTTATTTATTTATTTAATGTTAAATATTTGTGATATAGTGAGCCTGGGTGGTGGCTCATTTATATTATATTTTGTTTTTCTTAGAAGTTAATTTTTGTGATCCAGCGAGCCTGGGGGGTGGCTCATTTGACCGATCATTACCTTATAGGTCAATTAACAAATTATCTTTTCAAATCGATATTTATAGTGGATAAGATAATGAATACACATTGTTTTTTTACCGAATACATATGATACACTAAGATTTAATTACCCGACTAATTATTAACTTATAGGATCGTTAATGGATAATACTTCTAAATCGATAACTTAATGGATACGGTCATGGATCAACCTTAGATCAGCACCGAATCCGACCCGTTTGCATCTTTGGCTGTCCCACCTCCAACTTGGCTCGCAATACTCAATCCGAGGACCCCACTGGACCAAATTCCTGCGTCCGTCACTGATGGGGGCCCATGGGGGAGGCAAACCGCCTCTAATCCCTAATAAGGGAGGGAAGGGGGGTTGTTGCTTGGGTCAGCTTTGAGTGAAGGGAGAAAGAGGCGGTGAAGAGTAGCAGTAAACAGGGGGGCAGTAGGGAGAAAGGAGGGAGCGCAGGGAGGAAGAGTGAGAGAGGCGGTGGAGAAAAAGAGAGAGAAAGATAGACATAGAGAGAGGCGGTGGGAGGAGGAAGAGAGAGAGAGAGAGAGAGAGAGAGAGAAGGAGAAGAAAAAGAGAATGGGAGGAAGCAGCTGGCGGCGGGCTAGCGGCAGCCGGTGGGGATCGGACGGGCAGGGCTTCAACAACGACTTGCCTTTTAAGAAGTAGGGTGATACTTCTACATATTGTCCCTTATTTTTGGGTTTTCTTTTAAAGAATTTAGAGAATATAAATGTTTGAAAATTAAGGGGAGATATTATCCATTTTCGGATTTGGAAAATTTGTATAAAAGGCTTTAAGCTTCTAAGAGAATATGAGTTCATAGGCTGCACATATAATTTCCAACATGTTTCTTGAAGATTTCCAGCATGAAAAGATGACGATAGGGATTTGCTATAAAGCCCTATATGAACCATATCTGAGATATTCTTTACGTTGGAGAATTATAGGAAAAAGAACTTAAGTTGCATGTTTAGAACTTAAGATTAGTATGAAAAGTGCATGGAACTTTTCCTTCCTTAGAAATGGAATGAATCCGATGGACCAAGTACATCTAAGGCTCACACGAGCATAAAGATTATTCATGAACTAAAAAATTAGAGTGTAACTCAATTAACTATTTATGAAGTTGTTGGAACCTTTTTTTTTAAACAAAAGAAGGGGCAAAAGGGAGGGGGAGAAGCCCCCCACCGGTTGGGGAACCCCCCACCGGTTCCAAGAGGGAAACCGGTGGGGGGGGAAGAGAGGCTCCCTCCCTCTCTTTCTCCTTTAAAAAATTCAGAATGGGGGGGGGAGTTAATTAAAAAGAGGGGAGTTAAATGGGAGATCTTAACCCCATTCACATGGGTTGAGAATCCCATGCAGAAACCTGCTTAAACCCCCATCCTAAAACCCCCTTTCACATGGAGCCAAATTTGGATTTAAGGGGTTTAAACCCTTTTCACATTGGCCCATCCCCCAAATCTGCCACCAAGCTCATTAATGAGCCCCAAAAAAAAACAGAAAAAAGAAAGAAAAAGTGGGGAAGGGAACCCCCCACCGGTTCCCCAAAACCGGTGGGGAGACCCCCCCCACCGGTTCCCAACCGGTGGGGGGGGGGGGGGGTCCATCCGGTGGCACCCCCTCCACCGGTTGGGACCGGTGGGGGTGCCAACCGGTCCCCCCCTCCCTCTCTCTCTCTCATTTTTTTAATGTGTTCTCTCCCATCTCTCTCACCCATGTGATTAAAAAAATCAAAAAAGAGAGGGAGAGGAAGAGGAGGCAACCGGTGGGCACCCCCCACCTCAAGCCAAACCGGTGGGTACCCCCCACCTCAAGCATCCCGGTGGGTACCCCCACCGGTTAAGGCTTTGAAGCCTATAAATACCCCCCAAGGGGTAAGAAGAAGCTCCATATCCATTTGGCCCAAAATTTCCTAGGGGAAACTCTGCCAGTTTGAAGACCAAATCCGGTGCTCTTGCCCGGGTTTGCTGCGATTTGGAGGCGATATTTTCTTGGAGGGCTCTCTTCCTAAGGTTTATTCCTAAGGGGAAGCTCTGCCAAATTTATGTTGTAAAAATCACCGTTCTATAAGACGGGATTATGCCGAAATAATGAATGAATGCCCATGTTGTTCTTTGAGCATATGTGTGTGCATGTGTGATTCATGGATCTACTATTTAAGTAACACTATGTTACTATATTTTCATATGCAAAATAATTAGTTTTATAACTAATTAAAATACATAAAACATATAATTAAATATTCTAAAATATCATTAGCCTCATCCCATACATAACTAATCTTAGACTCATAATTAAAACTTAATAATGAAACATTGAGACATAAAATAATATACTTAAGTTAAAAATGACTTAAATACTCCACATACTTAATTAATTAATAAAATCTGCGAAAATTATCTAAAATTAATAAAATAAATATAAAAATCAGAAAAATTCTGTAAAAATCAGTAATACTCAGTAAAAATCAGAAAACAAAATCTGGAAATTACATAAATCCAAAATATAACTTAAATATCCTTCATATACCTAATTAATTAATAAAAATCAGTAAAATTAACAAAAAAATCAGTAAAATTCAGTAAAAACCAGTAAAAAACAGAGAACCAAATCTGAAAATATATAAAATTCTGAAATGACTAAAATGCCCCTAGAGCTTAATACAAATTATAAAAATACCCTCACACATGTTAAAAATCTGTAAAAATCACAGAAAATTCTTAAAAATATCAAAATCTCTCATATGTCCAAAATACCCTCCAAACCTTAATAAGATGGGTAAAATTACCAAAATACCCTCAATATGATAAAAATAAATAAAAATCTCAGAAAAAATATAAAAATAGACTTTAAGTCTAAAAATCCAATTTGGGCAAAATTACCAAAATACCCTTACAATCCAAACACACTTGAAATAACTCTAAAATACCTCCTAAGGTTTTGAAACCTTTCTAAACCATTAAAACTCATTTCATACACTTAAATAACCATAATCTCCCTATACCCTCCAACTCGGCATAATTACAAAAATACCCCTATGGGACTAAAATACTTGGAATCAATCCAGAATACTTGGAGTCAATCCAATATACTTGGAATTAATCCAGATAGTTTGGAATCAATCCAGAATCATATAAACACATCCTAAACTTGGGTGAGGCCAAGAGTTTAACCTAAAATACATCTTCATATGTATGTGCTGCCTGTAGTAGTAGTAATGTTGCATTTTATAAGGGCATCATACGGACGGTTAATCAAGGGTTGCCGAGCAGTCGCTCAGCGTAATTAACACTGACCGAGGTCAGTGGAGAGAGGTCATATACTCGAATCTTCACTTGATTCGAAGTCCCGGATTCCCTGAGGGCTAATCCCAAGCTCTCATAGTCCGATAAAATATAAAACCGACCTATAAATCCTCTAGATAAACAAAAAAAAATGGATTTCCAAATAATCCGACATAGGAGAGATGTGTCTAGGTCAGGCTCCAAACAGAAGTATACTATTACTGTTAGAATATTACTGCTATGGCATGAAAGATGAAAGATGAAAGATGGTGAACCTTTATGACATTGATGAACGATGATTTGTTCTTTTTAAGAAACGAAGTGACATCACTTCACTAGCGGGACGTGTCCACACGATCCGTCTCCTAGGATAAGGGAACGCCTAACAATATGTGGCGCCGAGACACAAAGTATTACTTCTTTTGCTAACGGTTTCAAAGTACAGGTTCGAAACCTCGACTTAGATAGAAGATGGTAGTTCTACTTGAGTGCACTCATGAGCTGGGGCATCGATGATGTAGTAGTAGTCAAGGAGTAGACTGCATATCCAACTTATCATATATTTCCCATCTCACCCGTTAGGCTTCCGAAAACTTGCTGAGGTGGACAGACGAAGGTGAGAGGTTGGTTGGGGGATAGCCTCCTTACCCCTACGACTGTTAGTGAGTGATTATTCATGTCACTTCAGGTTAAGGGTGAGTCGCCCCGTAAGTAAGACAACCGACTACGAACTCAAGATTTGATAAAGATACGAACCAAAGAATGATTCAACCTTGAGACCCTATAATGATGACTTGCAATCAGTGTCTTTATATTTTTTATATTAGTATGAATTATCACTAATTATTAGTAGAAAAGAATATGAAAGACTCGAGTATAGGAACTGCTTACAAAGTTTAAAATAAAAAGTGTACTTCTTATCATCTTGTTAATTATTTTCACTCCGATTTCACGTGATTTTTACGATGCATGCATTTCTTACTAATTTAAGTATCATATCATGAATGTCATATGTAGGATATATGCATTGCATAATAATTAGAAGAAAAAGAAACTATTTCTTTTGGAAAGATGTGTGAATAGAGTAGTGAGTGAAGGATAACAGTAGAGATATAAATGATCCCTACCGAGATCTCTTTACAAGTCTTCATAAAAGTTATAAAACATATTTTTCAAGAACAACATCAAAAGACGGATCCAGTTCAATAAATGAAAATTTATTAGGTATGACTAGTTTAATTTATTTCCTTGGGATATGTGTATCATTTCCCTACATTTCTGCTGTATAATGGACATGACCTGCTTATTATTCCTTTACATCACTGTCTCTTATTATTCTGTTTTTGCTTTTGTGAATCTACCAGAGATCTGTAAGTGGGACCGTTACATAACAAATACTTATCTCCTGCTCTACACCTGAAGAAAACATTCATCTACTTCATCCAATAGAAGCCACAATCTATCAACTGTCAGAAGCAAATCTGGACAGCTGACACATGAAAATTTAAGGCTCAGCAGGCATTAGAAAACTCCACACAATATATCACATAGGAAACATAAAATCTCCATTACAAAGATCTGGAGGGATTTCACCAAGAATTATCATTTTCAGACTCCGTCCCCAAATCTGGATCCCATAATCATTTTCTCTGTTTTGAGCAGGGCAGAACCAACTCTGACATCAGTGATTCCATCTCACCTATTTCATCACTGCGATGCAAGATCATCAGAATTTGTGTCACTCCATGCCATTCAGCATCTGATAAAGCTCCAACATCATCCCTTCCCCTCTCTAGAAAGCTTCAGAGAATCTTCAGAATCTTACATTAGGGATCAGTATTTCCGCCATTAACAAGACAGAAGCTAGACAATAGTTCCTATACAGATACATAACTACTCCTCCAAGTGCCAGTATTTGTGACTTAGTCGACACCCACAATGTTTGCAAAACCTAATCAAACCCATCGAATCTATATAGGCAAATTTTCAATACCCTTCAAATACTAGCTCCACGAGAGTTTCCCCAGCACCCTCCTGATTTCAGCTTCACTTGTTCTGGCAAGCTAAATTGCACATACTTCCTGAATCACGATCTCTGTGGTCTGAAGAAGACATTTCAACATTGGCCTCAGTTTTGGACTTCGGAGAGTGCCATCTTTCACAATTTGAATAACCTACCTTCATTTCAGTAACCTATGTATGAAGTGAATGAAAAATAATAGGGACTAGGTCACTGTGGAGGAGGGGGGGGTGTCAAGTTTCAGATATTCAGAGATACAAATGCTTATTTTTGTAGAACAAATTATACTCCATTTTGTTCAAGCTTTCGATCAGTCCTAAGACACAAATCTTTTCTCTTAAGGAACAAATATTCCTCCAAGTTTTCAAACTCTGTATGCATTTCAGCATCGTGCAGCATATTACCCCCGCCTTCTTAGCATTTGAGTGAGAAGCAGGGAACCTTTACAAGAAGGTAGAGTATTGGATCTGGTGGTAAAGGTGATCCACAAATCACCCTTAGTTACACAATAAGGCAAAATAAATCATGGTGTACAAAACACCGAGAAAAGAAGAAGCCAGGCTCTCCAGAGAGTACTAAATAAAATCTCTATACCTATTCATATGTAATGCCTTTTTGCACGATAAAACCTCTACATGATGTGTGGTCCTTCTACATGCATGCACCAGGCTATCATTTAGCCATCACCATCCAACTTCTTGCTCATCATATTTCACATACCAAGCAATAAAAGTAGTTCTCAAATGCAAATGCATTACGAAGCACATTTGTTGTTAAGTGAAAATTTAAATGGTGTTTAGCAAATTTGATGATGCAAAATGCAAAGTACATACAAGCACCACCTGCAATGTTACAATATTAGACACAGGAAAGGAATCAAAAGAAAATATTGCAAATGCACATAAGCACATACCTTCCTTCTTTCCGATGTCAACTGAGGGATGCTCAAGCGTATCACTTCTCCATCATTGTTTGGAGCTAAACCAAGATTAGCCTTGACAATGGCTATCTCAATAGCCTTCAAGCTGTACATAGTTACGAAACACAAAAACAAGGTTCAAAAACTACTAAGTTCACGTCAAGTTTAAAGGCAGCATTTTATGTTGGCGGTAACAGAGCAGATCGTATGCGTGTAATGGAAGAATTTACAGCTCTTGTTCTTCATTCTTAGGATCTGTCTAGACCTCTGATGGTGACTGCTCCCTTCTACAAATCAACCTTGAAGAAGTTTCATGTTTGATATACAAATGAGTGATTGGGTGATTGAACAAGTCTTCTGTGTTTTCTACAATGACATGCAGGGATTCTACTCTGTTCTTTTTTACTTGATAAAGTTGCCAAAGTATCTGGTTTAACAATTCATAGAGCTACCTCACCTGTTGCATGCCATCTGGATGTATCATTTCCGTCTATCAACAGAACTGGTGTTATACCCCATTCTTTCCTTAGAAGCCACATCTTTCTAATGATTATTACCTCAAAGGACTCACCTTCCAGCGTTGGATACTAAGCTAACTTTCGATATTGAACTATGACAAAGTAAATTCTTCATATATAAGACAGAAAACTGTATTTGACGAAGTCATGCATTCAATGCATTCATAAACACACTGAAGTTCCCAGTTCCATTGTTGTTTCCTTTTCAGAGTGCAACAAAGCATCAAGATGTTGCTTAATGATCATTTGTTTTAGCAACCTACAAGTCAGTTGTTTTTTCTCATTGTTTAATTGCCTTCATAGAGGACAGAAAAGTACAAAATGCAATGACAGCATGCCAATCGTTCTTAGTAACAAACACTCAATAACTGTTTACTCATTCCTTCTTCTGACTTTTAGTTTTCATGGTTCCCTTTTCATTTCATCTCATCAGACAAAATGGATTGTATAACCTATAGAACAATTCTTCGCGACATGATTGACAAACATTCCAACCAACAAGTTGAATTTTATACTGCATGTGAGTAAATCTAATATTTTCTCTAATTATCTCATACAGCTATAGCTTGATCTTGACATCCCAATACAAAATGTCCACATGCTGGTTGATTAAGATGTTGATCTAGTATCCAAAACCCAATCAAAATGCTTAATATTATCTGAGCTTCTATCTTAGTCAGAAGTTTGTTATAATACAAATTAAACAAAAAAATGTAGAAATGTCAAATCACAGAATTTGTCAAGCGATAACAGCTCCAGCACATGGACTACAATTAATTAAGGCCTCTTGGTCAAGCAGCAAAGACCTGGACAATCTTCTATTCTAAGTCCACCGAATCTTTTCCTGATGCTCTTCCAGCAATTAATATTGCTATTGATCAAATATGTGAGAACAAAAGGCCATGTCACTATAGATTGGTGATCACGATCATGACTATGTCAAAGTGCAATTGCAACAGGTTGTAGTCTAGGATAGCAAATGGGAAGTGCCTAGTCTATACAATTGATGTAGACAAATAGGCCATGGTAGATGCTCAGCCTGTATGATCAGGGTAGAGTATGGCCCATTGCCAATGTGAAAAGCAAGCATGTATTCCATTTCATCAGCACAGCTTAAACAAGTGCACGAAAGATTTGCTGAAGTCATTAACCAACATAACTGTCGTACAGGCTAACATGAAGTAGCAAACATTTCTATATCACAGGTGCTGTAAGGGACAAGGATTGTTCTTCATCAAAAGATACCAGTAAACAAACACAATTCTTCAATACACAGATAGCGAAGCTAGGCAGCACAAATAGCCTAAGTGTAACATTACCCTAAGGAATTTACCTAGATTTATCATATGGTTGAACAAGCAATGAACTTGCATCTGGAGTACTAATCTGTGCAATGCTCTTCAAGCTAACTGGAGTCGCATGGTACTCGAGCTGAAATGAGAGATTTGCTTAGAAAACAACAGTGAACGGAAGCTACTAATTTAGGCATAAAAGGAAAAGAAGCCTACAACTCTAACCATATTAGCAGTTTTCCTGTTATAGATAAACATATGAATATTGTGAATGGAGGGGATGCAAAGAATGGTAAGACGAACACTGCTAGAAAAAGATATATTAGCTGATCAAAACTCACAAGCACTGTACTTTTATTCAAAAGATGTATCTTCCTAAGCTCAAAAAAGCTAAGATTAATCAAACATGGATTTAAAGCATCTCAATTTAGCCAGCACACCTGAACCCTGTCAAGCATAGCTGGATTTGCTCGTCCTGTCCTCACAGAATTGAAACTAACCCGAACTGATTCGATGGTTTTCTCCATCCTTTCTTTCTGGAACATGTGATATATGCATCAAAGAAAAATTGGCATATTATTTCTAACTACAGCCTAATATTGACTAACCAAAATGAAAGATGAGAGTCATTTTCACTGGAATGCACATACAGCATCATTCTCGATCAAAGACTTCACAGCTTCGATTTCTTCATTTGTGGCGCATGTGATGATTGCTGCTCTGAAAAATAATGTAATGACATCAGGGAAGAAAAAACAGCTTCTAACCGCTAACTAAACATCAAATAAAGAAAAAAAAAGTTAAAGCCATTATCCTTGCCTCTTCTGTGCAATGCGTCCAGACGTGGCACATTTGCTAAAGAAAACACTAATGCCACCTTGTAGTCCCAGATAGCTTGAAGATGACCTCAACGAAGGCACTTTCTTGCACGTGCAGACGCGTCCTGCACAATCATGTCATCCGTAATAAGCATATGCAGCGGATAGCTTCCCTTCTCCAACATCCATGCTCATTAAGCAATAAAAAAACCGAAGACATGTTAAAGCTGCCACTACCTTATCCTCCCCTCTTCATACAAGAAAACTAACGAAAAGATGCCAACTACAACTGTTCCATCAGCCTGTTTTTAAGCAATTTATTCCAAAGGCCACTGCAAAATGCACCTCGCCCGTGGAGCTAATTTCACAGAGAAAAAAAACATCCCCACACCACTCTATTTTAAATTTCCGCTCCACAGGCAAGAACAATACAGAATCGAGGATGCTAGCCGGTACTACTCTACCGGGCACGCAAGATATGCCATCTACTGCTGATATATCTAGCCTGTTTCAAACAAGATGCCATCTACTACTGGTCTATCTACACGGTTGAATCAAGAACACCACTGAAGAAACACTATTCCAGATACTACAGCAAAATGCACCTTCCACAAAGCCAATTTTACACAGATAGACAGCATTATATATAGAGAGAGGGAGATAGAAATAGAGATAGAGAGGGAGAGGAGAGGAGAGGAAGAGGAAGAGCGATGGAGCAGACTGGTAGCCACCTGCCGCCGCCGCCATCGCCGACGTCCTCGCGGCCCCGCGGCGATGGCGATCGTGGTGGAGGAGGAAGGCGGAGGGGGCATCTCCATGGAAGGGCTGCAGAGAGGTCGCGGCGGTGGACGAGAGGCCGTGCAGCGCTGCCATCGCTGCTTCTGCTCGCAGGTGCTACGGGTTCGCTAACGGAGCGTGGGGCTGAGGGTAGAAAGGAAGATTCGGGAAAGTCTGGATAAGCGGGGGTGTCCGAGGCCGTTGGTCAGCTGATCACGGCCGTTCATTTCGGCGGATCACGACGAGTGGGGTGTGATGATCACGGTGTGCCGTCCGACGCCCAGATCCCCACGATGTATGGATCCACCGCGACAAACCGTCCAATTGATGATCCCCTTAATTTTAGGTGATTTCCGAATTTAAAAATTTTGCTTGATTTTTATATCATTACAAACTGTTCATTCTTTTTGTTTTTTGGACAATCTGATTACAAGTAACCATAGTCCATATTCCAAGCAAAGTAGGGCCTGAATTTCATCCTAAGTAGGAGAGTATTCTATACATGTCAGAATTGTCTGCCTAATTAGCGATAATTTTGAGTCAAATTGATTTTTAATCCTATAAATAAAGAGATATAAATTCCATAGCATATATGTACAGAACGACTTAGAGAAATTTTAGGTCATTAACTAAAGTTGAATTCGAGACCTCCTAAAAAAAGGCCATGTAGTGAAGCCAACTGAGTCACTCAACTAATTCACAAACTGTCCATTCATGATGTGCCCCCTCCTCTCCCTATTATTTACATCAAATTGCAACAAAAGCGACGTTGCAGCAAGTCAGATTCAAATAAAGAAAGACATGTAGGGGATGAAATTGAAAAAAAAAAAAAAACTATGTTGCTGCAGTTGTCCGATCTAATATGAAAATGTGTTGCACACTTTGTTACCCATGGGAGTATTTATAATTTAACGTTAGCCTTTAAAGTTTGACAGGGCTATTTATGCCGCATCATATGGTTTGAAAATATTTCATCATTCTCTTTTGTATTTTTATATAAATGATTTTTTTATTATGTGGGGGGCATTTAAAATTGTAGAAAATCTTATTCTAATTTTATGAGAAATTCATCTTTGAAGAATCTGCCAAGTCCAGAAAATTCCGTTCCAATATCATGAGAAAACTACGGTTTATAAAGTCTACCAGACTTGAGGGGTCTATTATTCTATAATTCTATGACACAAAACTCATTTGGAAATTACTAATAAATAAAACATAAAATTGATCATTTTAATGAGAAATAAAAACATAGTGCCATTAAGATTTCTGAGGAAAATGGAAACACAAGCCGGTGTTAAAGAATGATGAAGTTGTGGGTTTGAAGGCCGTTGAGTGTGTATAAACACTTCTTTACATGGTGCATGCGGTATGTGGGATTTCTTATATAATGATAGTTCTAGATCTTGAATACTGGACTGGAATAATTACCCAAATAAGTAGAAGTACCCTTATATGGATTTATTCCAAATTAGGGGAATATTGTCTTTAATGAGATATAAACCCTCCCCAACCTAGCAGTCATTGTACATAGGTGGCCATCTGACCTACACTTTCATGCTGCAATATCTCTTATATATTATAGTACAATTGTTATCCAATTTAGTAGGCTCGATTGCAAGAGATGCAATGTGCCTAAAATGACATGCACCGTCGATTGAACAGCTATTGTTCAACAAAGTATTTGGGAAGAATAATGTGCCAATGCTACCTAGGTTACTTCCACGGGGGATTCTGACAAGAAACTCCTATGCCAGAGTAATATTTGCTGCAAAGCCACATTTGGCCTTATAGTACAACTGACCTCAATTTAAGGCTCACTGCATTCCCTTCAAAGAGGTATAGCAATCGGAAAAGGGATTCCGTGGGTCTCCCCCGAGCCCCGAGGCAAATGACCCATTCACCCCCATTCCCTCAATTAAGTGGTCGTACTCAATATCTAAGAGACAATGCAACAAGTGCTACTCAACTATGTTTTGTCAAAGACTTCAAATTTGCTACTATCTCATCGCTTAAACTTAAGTGCCTGTAAAGGGAAACAAGCATAACCTTAATCCAAGAACAGGTTAAGTGGCATGGTTTCCACAAAAATCCTCCCACGTTGTCAATCCAAGTCATGAAGAAAAGAAATGCGAATCCCAGACCTACAGTTTAGTATCAAATTTCTCGCGTCATGTGTGCACCAAATAAGGCACCAATGAAGAGGTGAGTCTAAATCCTGGATCAAAAACTGATATGAAAACTATCGTATCATGTACATGCTTTGGTTACATATGACGACAAGGGATCAAGAACAGTAACAATCCAAATCTCGGATCTGCAAATAAGCTTTCAAAATTCTTAGAAAATGTTAATGTACACTATTTGCTGATATTTCTTTAATCAATGTGTCCCTAAATAAAAGCAGCATCGGAGCCTCCACAGTCAGACGTCTGCCCAGGACCGCAAAAATTGGAGTAAGCTGCTTGGTCGTGTTTCCTTTTGCCCCAAGCAGGCATTGAAACATGTGAGTAAATGATCACGTGTGGCTGTGGAGGAAAGCTCTTCCTATGGAGAGAGCCCCTATTTCAAACCCAATATGTCAGGAGATGATCTTGGGCAGGAGTGAAACTTCCATATGAAATCCTTGCTTTACCACCATCGGCTTCCTCCTCAAGGTTCTAGGGGAAGAAAAGGTGCACATTCATCTGCAAGCGGAAGGGCCAAAGAGGACCGGCCGAACTGCAGTCTTGAAATCTTCATAAAACTGTTTCTCCGAGAACCTTTCGGCACGTTTCCTCGCCGCTGAAGCGATCTGGAGCCTTTCTGTGTCTGACATCTTTAGAATGTTGTGAATAGCATCGGCATACTCTTCCACTTCATGGGCAAGAAATCCAGTGCGATGTCCGTCCTCATCTAGGATAATATCCAACTTGGGACCTGCGGAATTATGAGCTACAATATGTGCAAACAGTCAGCACTCTGCGGCATCAACAGAGAACATTTTGTTCTCCCCACATCATTTTGAGGGGCTATGATTGACGTGTTAAGCACCGTAACTCACCAATTGGAATGGCACCAGCTGCCATATACTCCACAATGCAAATGCCAAAATGCTCATCTATCATTGAATGCAGACCTGCAGTGGCACCTCCAAGAAGTTGCACCAATTCCCTGCTCCATGCAATGATACACCGAGGAAAGAGATGAGAGCAGCACAAAGTAACTAGGGCTGTAAACAAAACCCAATTCCGAATGGAATCTGCAGAGATTGATATAGAAAAATGATTTCTAATAAACCACTAGACGTGGAAAATGAAGACAGTTGCAGCCTAACATAAGGTTCCAACACTGTTTCTGAAGACGCATTTATCTACTGTAAGTATATTTTATGCTGCATATTTACCAATATAGCCACATGAAACATAAGATTTTAACAAATGCCCCTATATTGTGGTCATAATTACACCTCCCCCCCCTCTGAATATGTTTGTTCAAAATAAGAATCTGATTTAAATAAGCAATCAGAGGCCCCTCACCAGATCAGACTCAAAACATGTCATCACTAATCATACCAGGAACGTGAAATAGATGCCTTTGAGCTGAATGCTGACATAGAGCATTAAGCATGATTATAACACATTACGTTCATGTCAGATAACAAGCCCCGAAGTTTGAAGCTGAATGCTGACATAGAGCATTAAGCATGATTATAACACATTACGTTCATGTCAGATAACAAGCCCCGAAGTTTGAAGCAGTCAAATACATGATATGAACAAGAAACATGTAATACTTGAGTGCATGCCTAAGTAACTAGAACAGTTACATACCACAAATACGTTAGCTGGCTCTTTTAAGTTTGCTACTGTCTTTGTTGAGGACTTCCCAAGTCAGGCTATGCATTGCTCCATGGTTGTGACCTGTGAAAGCTTAAACTGCACAACCAACAAGGTAGTTTTCTACCTTATAATGGGCCTTATGGAGCTTTCCCTTGGCCAAGTACTTGGCACAACCTTGCAGAGAGTTGATGTCAGGCAAGCAGTGAACTATAGAACTTTAACGAACACCCGGATCCTTCATTCGATCCATCCAACCATAGGCTAACAGATAGGGGTGTTCATGGGTCAGGTTGGTTTGGTTTATAAGAAAAAAACAAAAACTAAACCCAAACCAAACCGACTCTCTCTTGGAAATCGAACCGAACCAAACCGAAAAAAATTCGGTTTGGTTCGGTCTGAACTCGTTTAAAGGGACTTAGCAGTAAAAAGATTCAGTGGGCCACCTACTGTTGAGGAGCCCAGGCCCGAACCCATGTGCAGCCTAAAGAGGGGAGCCACTCTATTTATAGGATTTTTGTGGGAAAGCTTTTGTAAACTTTTCAATCTCAGACTGAAAGTCCCCACAGCACACCACACAACGAAGCAGACACGCAGCGTGCAGTGCGGAGAAGAAGGGCACCTTGTACCCCAAGATGCAGCTCCAGCAATATACTCATTCCCCGATGAGAACCCCCTCGGCAAGCTCCCATTCAGAATGCAGAGGCACTGCTCAAATCTCCCCCCTGCACTGCACCAACCCACAGATTTCTCTGAAATCTGAGTAGCCGCTCATCTCCACAGCGACCTGGTGCTTCCCCCTGCAGCCCTGCCAACTCTGACATGATATTGCTCATCAGCTCTGTCAGCTGCCTTGAAAATATGGCTGGTTTGGACATGTTGTCAACATTCCAGGTAACAACCTTGAGGCTGCCTTCCACGACGTCGAGGATGGGTCAGTCAGCATAGCACAAGACGCAGTTGCCATAGCAGATGGTGGCCATCCGACGGAGCAGGTGGGGGACAACCTCTGAGGCAGTGCGGCTGAGGTAGGCAGCGCAGTCAGCGGAGACCAGGGTTGATGTTGCTGTGGCACTGGGGCAGGGCAGAAGGAGTGCTTTGTCCTACATCGGCCAGTTGAAAGATTATCCGCTTCCTATAATCAACTATTTCTTCCGGCTGCACAGTTACCTCACGTGGGAACGGATAGTAGAAACTAATAATGGAAGTATATGTTAATATTATATTTTGGTTTCTTCAGTTTGGTTCGGTTTCCACCAAGGATGGCAGTACCGGTATCGGTATCCCCCAGTACCGATACGTACCGGTATCGATATCGGGAGTATCGGCCGGTATTGGCAAATTTTGGCCCAACAGTACCAGCCAATAAAAGTGTTTTTTATTTTTTTAAATACAAATAGACTAGTATCGAGGTTTCACTGGGTATCGTACCAGTACCCACCAATACCGATACATATCGGTGTCAGCCGAAACTGCCAACCATGGTTTCCATGGTTTGAAATGTTTTGAAACCGAACCAAACTGAACAGACTTTCAAACTAAAAGTTTGGCCTAGTTCGGTTTGATTTTCGGGTCGAACCAAATGGTGAACACCCCTACTAACAGGGTAAGACTTATAAAGATGGTGACAATGATGATTGCAACAATCAAATTCGTGAAGCCCAATTGGAAGTCAAATCTAGGGAGTAAACGCATAACATATTAATGATTCAACTGCTACGTCGATCCTATGAGCCATTCCAGAAATTGCAAAGATTTCATTTCGACCTCCCACGCCATGTGACTAGACATGATTTGCAGTTCAGTTCTCAGCACTAATGGCTCCAATTGCTAGCACCCAATTGGTTAAGGAGGTCTGTATGTGACTAGATCACTAGGTTGCAGAAAGGTCAGCTCCACAGTTTTTTTAGAACTTTTTTTTTTCAAAGAAAACTGGTTGCGTATTTTGGAAATCTGAACAATAGTATGGTTCCTCGTCTAAACTGTTCCGTGGGCTTACTTTAATCAGGGGTTTTAAGGTGATGATAGAAACACCATATGGTAAACAGTGGACTTCATAGGAGTCAGGGTTAAGTTGAATTGATGAGATCCTAGAAGGACTAATGCCTTTCTTGATGTTCATGCATCAAATACCAACCAATGTTACCTGAATACCAGTTTGGGATGGTATCAAATATGTGGTCCAGTGTCAGAATTCCTCAAGCCTCTGGAATATGCGGTACAGGAAGTGTCTAGTTGTGGTGCTCAAGAAACGAAGAATCAAGTAACATATACACAGAAGTTAGAATAAGGAAAAGGGATGTGCATCATACCTGTATGTCACATCCTCGTGGAATTCCACGTCCTGATCCATGTTAAGTTGACTACATTTATCTCTGAGTTTTCTTACTCGTTCTTTATCCTCTATATTTCTGCAACTGCCTACAAATAGGAGTTTTGGTCTGGGTAACTCTCCATCCAGTCTCTGGAGAACATGGGAGAATGCTTCTAATTGGACAGCATGAGCCTGATATGAAGTCAGCAATGAGATCAATAAAGCAACCACAAGCTCCGCCTATGGTGCTTACTGCTTAATTATGCAAGAAATGCAGGTGACAGATAATCACTACAATACACACCTTTTCGGGGCGAAATTGTGCAACAGATATAAATATGGGTGTCCTAGTCTGCCTTTCCAAGGGAAGGACCTGTAAGAACAAAGTATCTTCATTAGTGGCTGGACTGGTTGCAAATAGGACATAGGGCCAACAAGAAATCTAACCAAATGCAGAAAGTGCTTCAGCAATAAATAGGCCGACTTGAGGGGGGGGAAAAGGAAAAGAAAATCCAAAGTGAGCTCATCTTGTTCTTAGCTTCTATATATTCTTCAAAGATATTGGATAACAGACAATTGATCTGTGTAATTCACTGGGACAAGAAGTTGTCCGCTGACCTGCCATTTTAACCCACTCAACTCATCCTTTCCCATGGTACACATCCAACAACCAACAAAAAAACTTCATATTCATTTTGTTCTTTCAGAATCTCCTTTTCTAATCCATTTAAATGGCTAAATCTTACAGTTCAACTTGCCATACCAATATAGCTGTCCGATGAGATGGTTAGATGTAGTTAGAAAGGACATGACATTGTTACGTGTTACCTCAAGTTTGGCGTTTGATAGATTAAGATGGCAGGACATGATTCATGTAGCCGACCCCAAATAGATGGGATAAGGCTTTGATGATGATGATTATGACCTTTAACCTAACCGCAATAATTGTAGTTATACTTTAAACTAAAGGTAAGATTATTCTTCAAATGTATGATTTCAACTTGATCTTAGTTTAGTTCTCTCTTCAGACAACATTGGTTTTATGTCATAAAGATGACCAAGTACCCTATATCAACCCATCTCTTTAGGCCTTGACTCATATGATCACATCAAAGCCCAAATGAATTGCATATCCCTGGGAAGGTATCCATTCCCCCAAAATGACAAAATAGCTCTAGAAGGTTCTAACATATGCCTAGACTCCTAGACTATGTGGAGTTTCCAAGATCAGTAACTTGGACCACAGGGTTGGTGATTCATAAAGGCGATGAAGTTTCATAAGACATCGCATGGAACTTTGGAACCCCAGGTGGATCCTTAACCACATACAGCTGGATTCAGATTGATTAGGAAAGGCTTTCTAACTATGGCTTTGATTTCACAGGCAATTGCCTATCTATCCTTAATGATGAGACAAAAATATGCAAGGTTTTCTGCCTTGCCTTGAACTTGATCACCTAGTCACCCAGGTGACTATGAACATGAAAGTTGAAACACATCACCACCAATATTCAATTATTTCATTTTACTTTGTAAGTGATAAATAATTGATATGAACCCAATATCTATAAATGTACAAGTTTACATCTCACTTTGCAATAGATGACTCACTTTTCCTCAGATAAATTGTTTGTTTCTTTCTTATAGAGAAACATAAACAACCATGTCAATAAACATTTAGAAAGAAATACATGACATGTCACATATGTTTTGGTTGCTTTCTCAATTATGCAATTTCATGAATCGTGCATCATGTTGCAAGATAATGATTTCCCTTAAACAAGCTTCTATTGACTATAGAATGTATTGTTTGTAATATGCTTGGTCTTACAGATTTACCTAGCTGGATTCCAAATTCTGATTTTTAATTCCATAGTAGTTGTAGCTTTACATAGAAAGATTGGTTTCTACAACTTTCTTATCATGGCTTGGACTTCCATAATGCCAACATCAAGCCACAACACATTTTATTCTCTTCTAGTAGCAATCTTGAAGTGTGACCTAACTCATTTTCTTTTGGAGTGATAGATTCCTTCCTTCCTTTTCCCTTGTTTAGCCTATTAAACTCCCTTCTACCTTCCCAAACTTCTTATGGCTGTTGGCTTCGTTTCATTTTATTTTAATGTTCATTAACATTTTCTTCCGTACTTTGTCCATGTAGTCGGGGTCAGTATCTGATCACGACTCATATCATGGACTGGAAAGCACTTTTCAATAATTTTAAACAACATTATATGAAGATAGGTGAGTTCTGAGGATCGTTTCATTAGGATCTTGGATCATTTTCGCCCTTTGTTTCCCATGGATCTACCATCACAGATCATGTACCAGAAGATATTGTCAGCATGAATTTGATTACCTTCATGGAACCAACTATTTGTCAACTGGCAGTCTGGCATCAGTTAGAAACCTGAGCAGTGTTTGGAACCTGACCTAGCATGTCTCTCCTATGTCGGATTATTCGGAAATCCATTTTTTTTTGTTTATCTAGAGAATTATAGGTCGGTTTTATATTTTATCGGACTATGAGAGCTTGGGATTAGCCCTCAGGAAATCCGGGACTTCGAATCAAGCGAAGATTCGAGTATATGACCTCTCTCCACTGACCTCGGTCAGTGTTAATTACATCGAGCAACTACTCGACAACCCTTGATTAACCGTCCGTATGATGCCCTTATAACATGCAACACTACTACTACAGGCAGCACATGCATATGAAGATATATTTTAGGTTAAACTATTGGCCTCACCCAAGTTTAGGATGTGTTTATATGATTTTGGATTGATTCCAAACTATCTGGATTAATTCCAAGTATGTTGGATTGACTCCAAGTATTCTGGATTGATTCCAAGTATTTTAAACCCATAGGGGTATTTTTGTAATTATGCCAAGTTGGAGGGTATAGGGAGATTATGGTTATTTAAGTGTATGGAATGAGTTTTAATGATTTAGGAAGGTTTCAAAACCTTAGGAGGTATTTTAGAGTTATTTCAAGTGTGTTTGGATTGTAAGGGTATTTTGGTAATTTTGCCCAAATCGGATTTTTAGACTTAAAGTCTATTTTTGTATTTTTCTGAGATTTTTTATTTATTTTTATCATATTGAGGGTATTTTGGTAATTTTACCCATCTTATTAAGGTTTGGAGGGTATTTTGGACATATGAGAAATTTTGATATTTTTAAGAATTTTCTGTGATTTTTACAGATTTTTAACATGTATGAGGGTATTTTTGTAATTTGTATTAAGCTTTAGGGGCATTTTAGTCATTTCAGAATTTTATGTATTTTCAGATTTGGTTCTCTGTTTTTTACTGGTTTTTACTTAATTTTACTGATTTTTTTATTAATTTTACTGATTTTTATTAATTAATTAGGTATATGAAGGATATTTAAGTTATATTTTGGATTTATGTAATTTCCAGATTTTGTTTTCTAATTTTTACTGTGTGTTACTGATTTTTACAGAATTTTTCTGATTTTTATATTTATTTTATTAATTTTAGATAATTTTCGCATATTTTATTAATTAATTAAGTATGTGGAGTATTTAAGTCATTTTTAACTTAAGTATATTATTTTATGAGTTAATGTTTCATTATTAAGTTTTAATTATGAGTCTAAGATTAGTTATGTATGGAATGAGGCCAATGATATTTTAGAATATTTAATTATATGTTTTATGTATTTAATTAGTTATAAAACTAATTATTTTGCATATGAAAATATAGTAACATAGTGTTACTTAAATAATAGATTCATGAACATACATGCACACACATATGCTCAAAGAACAAATAGTAGCATTTATTCATTATTTTGGCATAATCCCGTCTTATAGGACGGTGATTTTACAACATAAATTTGGCAGAGCTTCCCCTTAGGAATAAACCTTAGGAAGAGAGCCCTCCAAAAAAATATCTCCTCCAAATCGCAGCAAACCCGGGCAAGAGCACCGGATTTGGTCTTCAAACTGGCAGAGTTTCCCCTAGGAATTTTTGGGCCAAATGGGCATGGGGCTTCTTCTTACCCCTTGGGGGGTATTTATAGGCTTCAAAGCCTTAATCGGTGGGGGTACCCACCGGAATGCTTGAGGTGGGGGTACCCACCGGTTCCATCATCTCTCCTCCTCTCTTCTTTTTTTTATATATTTTTTGGCCAATGGGTGGAAAGAGAGATGAGAGGGAGAGCATGCAAAGGAGAGAAAGGGGAGGGTTCGGTGGGCACCCCCACCGGCTCCAACCGGTGGAGGGGGTGCCACCGGATGGACCCCCCACCGGTTGGGAACCGGTGGGGGGGTCTCCCCCACCGGTTTTGAGAAACCGGTGGGGGGGTTCCCCTCCCATTTCTTCCTTCCTTTTCCCACTTTTTTAGGCTCATTAATGAGCTTGGGTGGCAGATTTGGGGGATGGGCCAATGTGAAAAGGGTTTAAACCCCTTAAATCCAGATTTGGCTCCATGTGAAAAGGGGTTTTAGGATAAGTATTAAATGGGGTTCACATGGGATTCTTAACCCATGTGTGAATGGGGTTAAGATTCCCATTAACTCCCCTTCATCCTAATTAATCCCCCCCCTTTTCCTTGAATTTAAAAATGGGAGAGAAGGGAGGGATCCTCCTCCCCCCCCCACCGGTTTCCCTCTTGGAACCGGTGGGGGGTTCCCCAACCGGTGGGGGGGGCTTCCCCCTTCTCCCTTTTGCTTTAAAAAAAAGGTTTCAACAAGCAGCTCTATCAAAAGCAAGCTTACTTGCCTGGCTACTGGTTAGTCTTGAAATAACAAAGGAGAAATTAATGTCAAGCTAACAGCTGGCAGAAAACTAACTGTCCATATCCTTCAAGATTTGTTCATCAACACCCAAATTTGACCCCATGTTGGAGAACAAGGCTTTATGCTGCTGCTAATGAAGATAATGATGATGACATTGTAAGAGATCTTGTGGGATGTGCATGGACAATGGGTGCTAATGTCAGCACCTCTTTCATGTGATGTCCTTATGATGTGCATTGTGGATTGTGGGCAATGGTTTTAAGGCCTTACAATGAATAATCATCGAGTAAATAAGCAGTCCAAGTACAATGGGCGGTCCTTCTCAACCTGATAATGGAAATATAAAAATTGAATGACGTACATGTGAATGATGTTTTTTGCTTGAAATGATATACTAAATTGACAGAATACAAAATGACTTTCCTCTTCCAGCACCCAAGAGGTACTCTAGTTTTGGAAAAAGAAAGTCCAGGACAGATGTACCTGAAGAGCTGAAGTATCACATGGTGGATACACTCTCTTAGTTCGTTGAGGAATTTTCCACAGTTTCTCAATATGAGATCTTGTCCATGAGGAGTTTACCATTGCAAGATCGGCACAAGAACCCACAAATCCATACATCCAACTAAATAATGTATAATAAAGGATCTTGCATTGGGATAGCCAGAAGCTGCAGGAGAAATGATTTATGGATACAGTTAAAATGCAACACAATCAAAACATTAAAAATGAATACATGAATTCTTCAAGTAAACAAGCAGTCTGAGAACCCCACAGGAAGCATGAAACAGAAGTGGCAATTCCACATCTCATATCACGGAATAACATTCCCTGAAAGTTTTGATATGACAGATTCACTGAGGAAAATCTCAATGCACCATGCACACACTATAAGGTCCTTCATTTGGCATTAAACATCCAGAAATTGTCCTTGCAGGTTTGCTTCATTTAGGGTTCCAAACCAAGTCCTTATTCAAGAAGTCCAGAGGATCAGAATTACTACAAATGCGTGCCACCCCACTCCTAACTGGTTACATGAAATCTATGCCGACAAATAAAGCACCTAGGCAAACTAGGTGGGTCTTAAATGAGCTCCTAGTGCACCGGACTGTTTATTTACATATTCTTGGTGAAACGTTTAGCACATGATATAGTTGTGATGGGGAAAGGGATGGATAAGATTTGCTATATTGAGTAAACTAGAAATATCATAGATAAAGGAGATCAACACATTCATACAGTTAGGCAGATAAACCTAATTGAATATCTAATGCAACTCATGTAGACTTGCAACATCATGCTAAACTAGCAGATTTACAACATTGAATGCAGATTAAAGGGCAATGTTAAATAAAATGGGCACCTAGATATACACATCATAAACAAAGATCCTAGAGGCTGGAGCAACAACACCAAGTGGGAGAAAAACTCTGAAATGGAAAAATTAAAAATAAAAGACTGAGGCAAAAAGAGAGAGAAAAAAAAATGAAGAGTGCTTACACAAATGCACCCAGTAACATGCCAACTTTACTAGCTAAGGCTTTCTTTTACCAGACTAGATGGTTTTTTAACCTGACTAAGTCATGAACTGAGGCAATATAGTGCCCAGCATATCTGACATGTTTGTAGATATAAATACATGTTTTCTTCAGTTACATTATCTCCAACCGGTGAGGAGAGAAAATTGGTTGATGTGGAATGTTCAATGGATTCTGACAAGTAGAAGCATATCCACGATCATCCACCCTCAACCAGAGGTGCTCTTGAGATCCACACCCCTTCTCGTTGACCCTTTTGGTTATTTTTATTATTGTGCAACATTTGAAAATACTGACATGCAAGGACAATTCATAAATGCAGTCCTTTTAAGAGAGATATTGTGATCATTGCTCAAATAGCAATTAAGATGGACAAGATATTAGGCCAGCTGCCTCCTGTCTCATTGCCAATTAACTGCAGATAACTTCTTTTTTTTTTGAGAAAAACATGGATTGTACCACCAATTTTATTCATAAAGAGAGGAAGTACAATGCAAAACCGGACAGGAGTAACTGCAGATAACATGAATTCAAAATGAAAACCAGATGGCATTTAACAACATAGAGCTGTCATGTTTGCCCTTGATTAGCAGTTACCACTCACCAACATGAAGCTGAAAAATGGTCTTCTACAATAATTATGATTTCAGAAAAAGATGAGTACTATGTAACATAAGAGACCTTACTCCATCAAAAGACTAGACGTAAGAGACCTTACTCCATCAAAAGACTAGACACTTGATTCCACATGCAAGATATTCTACTGACAGCTAGAGTGAGGATGTATTTGATGCAGACCGGGAACACATGGCCTACTTGTGTCCTCACACGTGATTGATCTGGAGAGAGAGTCTCAAACACAGCAGATGCTGTAACACAAGTTATGCAAGAATATTCTATAGATGTCAGCACATTTACCAGACATTAACAATGACTAGAAGTACATTGGTTTCCTGAACCTGGAAAATATCCCAACCTATAGAAGAGTAGTATGTCTAGTTGCAGTAACTAGAAAATTCTAGGCGATGCATCCAAAAGCAAAGCTTACCTCTTTGCAATCACAGCATCATTATTATACATAAAGCTCCGCTGACGAACACGAGAAACCATATCTGAACTGATTGTTGGATAATGCGTGTAGCAGAGAACTTTGCACCCAAATATCCGGGCAAGTGGATATGTAAAAGCATAGCCACTGCTGTCAAAATAAAACTGTGGGGTAAATTTGCATAAAGCCTCCCATGAAAGATAAACTGAACCAAGACTTTGTCCAATCAGAGTGAAGTGAGGATATGTAGAGTCATCAATCCACTTCCTTTTTGACAAGTGCACCACCTGCCCATTAAATGTTACCAAGAAAATTAATGAGAAGAACTGTGCCATCACAAGTGAAACTTCTGCTATGATTAAGCAAGGAATTACATGCCAACCAGCACCTTATCAAACTAATCCAAAATTTTCATCTCAAATAGGCGAATAAGATATCTAATGATTGGTATAAGAGACAAAGACAAGTAGACTTCTGAGGACAGAAACATTTATAAGATCATGGTAAAATCCTTAAACTACTTCCATGGTCTAGGAGTGGCAAATTTCTAGGTTCTGTGCTCAGCTTAATGACGTTGATCCACAGGGGCAAATTCATTTAGGTATATCTGACATCCATGAATGCAATCCACCTTCAAGGAAATTTGTGAACATAATCAGCAAAAAGAAAACATTCCTGAATATAAATTTGCTAGACTTTCTCATTCAAATAGCAAAACCTTTACATTTTTGTAGCACACATGAAGATGCATGAGACATGAAGCGTGCTTTGCTAACTGAAAATAAGCAAGCCCAGGTCCTAGTTCATACCCAAAAAGGTTGCATCTCCAAAAGTGCAACTGAAAATAAGCAAGCCCATGTCCTAGTTCATACCCAAAAAGGTTGCATCTCTGAAAGTGCACATTTTGGAAAGCATCAAGATTCCTCTTTCCAAACCAAGGAAAGGCACATGCACCATTCCCAAAAGTAGAACCTTTCAAAATGCCATACATCATGCTCAGTGCAGGCACCATACCATACTCACCTATAGGTTGTCCACTTTAATCACATAAACATTACTACAAGGGTTATGACATTATTTGTTTGCCCTGGACGATAATGTCCTAGAACTCTTGCATAATTAAGTAGATGATGACAGCAGCTATCATTTCTCCAAATGAGAAGGAAGCCGAAGCTCATTAATGAAAGCCAGTCACTAGCACCCTACACTGCTTGCCATCAATGTTGAACTCCTAAACTTCTCCAAGTGCAACACTAGTGCAATTGTGATATTAAGCTTGTAGTTTTGTAAAGTGAACAAAAAAAAATGTGACAAATTACATAGTCCATTTGTCAATAATGAAATAATCTGAGAACCTGCATATAATCACTTGTCAAATGATTTGATTGCTGCAACAATTCACCTGCAGCAGTGAAGATGCATGTGATCATTAATTCACCCCCCTTCCAGAAAGAACTTGTGGCTTGTAGCACCAATTTTATTTTAAAATAAGTAAATGGAGGTAGTACAACTGACGAATTTTACAACTGAACCAATATAAAAACTAAAACACAGTGTCAACTGTCAAGTGTCAGCGATTAATCTAGAAGCCAATATTCTCGAAATATACTGACAACATGATTACGCCTTCTGAAAACAACTAGTGAAAAGGATGTTTAAGACTGGGGATCGTTCTAAGGCAATCACGCTAATCATGAAAGATACCAAATTTGCACTTTCCAAAAGATATAGTGTCTGATAAACAACTGGAAGAAAAGGGGACACGTTTACAAAGTAACATCAACAACAATAATGTGGCTTAAAGTGTTCAAAGAGTTCTATTAACGTTTCAATGTACTCATCAGCTGTGCATGCACAATCCAAGATAGACACACCAGCAAACAGAGATCACATATCACCGTATAGCGAGAGTCGGAATGCCAAAAAATAAAGGGAAAAAAAAAAGATCTTTTGAACACAGAAACCAGCAGGAGGTGATCAATTTTCACCTGAGGGGGGGCGACAAGCCTGACACCGAAACGGTCCAGTGCCCGGGCGCGCAGCCCCTCGGGGGATGCATCACGGTCGCCCGTGTAAACGGCGCACACGAGGTCGGGGCGCTCCTCCTGCACGGCCTTGACGGCGCACCAGAGCACGCGCTCCCCGCCGCCGCCGTCGTTGGTGTAAGGGTGGAAGAACCCCACGGCCCGCCTCCTTGAGCCCCTCCTCACCCTGAGCAACGCCGCCCCGATGGGAGCTAAAATCACGAAAACGACCAACCACGCCAGCCGCAGCAGCAGCAGCGGCCAGAGCCAGATCTCCATCTCCCCGCAGCGCCGCGAGCACTCGGATATATCCCAAGCCACAACACGCAAGACGATTCCGAAGGAACGCGACCGATCTGGCGACGCCGGGCCAGCGCTCACCCTTATCCTTCTCCCTCGCCGTCGACGCGGCGAATCGGCAGGTACGAACTGCTCGGATGGGCTCTGAAGAAGGTGGTGCGGGCGAGGAGGGGCGGAGGTCGCGACGAGGGGCGGACGACTTCGCGGGACTCGGAGGAAAACAGCCTGCTGGGTCGCCGGCGTTTTTCGAAACGGCAAGCCGCACCAAGAAATAATACTGCGTGGGCAAGGGGATAATGACATGTATACCCACATAATTGATGATTCTCTACAAAATACCCTAGATTCTACATCCTCTTCCTCTCATGCCCCTGTGATAATCCGAATCCTGTAGTTTCTGCCCTTGTTATCTTATTTCGGATGAGTTAAAAAGATTTTTTTTCACTGACCTCGAGTGTTCCCGTAAAGCCTTTGCCCCATCCATGCGCCCCTCATCCCCATCGGACCCTTCCCTTCCCATCCATGCACCAGGCTACCTAGTGCTTTTGGCCTCCGAAATTTGTCTACAGGGTGCTACTCTGGGAAGATCCTTCTTCAGGGTCTTAAAATTGTCAGGAGGTGCTTGGGTAGCTAAGCTTCATCCGCATGCCCCTGCCAGCATGCATCTGAACCCTACCATCTACATGCCAAATGATGCAGCTTTGTTTAGTGATTTCGTATTGATTAATCCAACGAGGCTCCTTTCCTTCCTTTGCAAGCTCAACTCCAACGGCTCTCCGGCATTCGGCGGCCCCATATCCGAATGGTGTTTGTTTTTTAATATGACTTGAGTTATTACCTACTATGTTATGTGTTTGTATCTAGTGGTCCACCGTATTTTAACTTAGTAGGACAACTTCTCTTTCTTAGTTGCTACGTTTCTGATGGCATGTACGCCTCCTTCTATATTCTGTACTCTGTTGTGTTTGGCTGAAATAATAGATATTTTAATGTTCAAAAAAAAAAAAAAAGGAGGGAGGATGTACACCACACTAAAAGTGTGGGGACATATATTTTAGAATTCTTCATATTTGGTTATGTATTCTCTTAATTTTTTATATTTTATGTTTTTATATCTTATTAACATTTTCGACAAAATATCCATTCAATTTCGACGGTAACACAATCAAAGTGATAGAACCATGATAATATAAAGAATTTGAGGGTCCACTTGGTTACAACGTATAACAGATTCACGTGAAAATATTCTATAAGGAAATAAATTTACACTGAAAAAGAAAACAGAATCGATCATTTGGTATTTCTAAAAATATTTTCTTGAAAGTCTTTTCATTTATTTCTTTTCATGTAAAACATTTTCTTAGAAACGATTTCATTATTTGTTAGCTTGTAACAGAATTTTCAAGTATGGAATTGCTAATATATATGAGAATAATTTACTACACCGGCTATTAGTATTAGGCTGATTGCCATCATTTTTAATTAAAAAAATACTTTTAATTTTTTTAGGTGAGCCACACCATGCCCTACATAATTTGGAGTCGATTTTCAAATTTCGACCTTTTGGATCTTCCGATCATAAATCGAATTGTGCGGGAATAAAAGTTGGGTAGGGGCTACATAAAAATAAACATATTTTTTTTTAGAATTAAAAATATCAACAGCTAGCATAAGATCGACCGTCGATGCAGTGACTTAGGGTGCATTTGGTTCTATGTAAAATGTACTCAATGAAAATGGTTTTATAAGAAAATCATTTTAGAAGTAAAATAAAATTGTTATTTTTAATTATCAGCCTCCAGAAACTTTTGTTATTGTAGATAACTCCACCTAATCTGACTCTTTATGAATAAGCCCTCACAATCTTGACTTTTTTTTACAAAAAATCCCCTTTGAGCAGCTTTTTTGTGCCACTCTTGTGGTCTTTAACAACACTTTGTATGACACTTAGGGACCATGCACCAATTCACGGTAGATGAGGATTTATTCATAAATAATTGAGTTACATAGGTTTTTTTGGAAATACACATGTTTTTTGAGCTTATTTTTTATTATATAAAATATTATATGTCATTTGGTACTTCTAGAAGCATTTTCTTAAAAACATTTTAACGTATATGTTTTCTCGTAAAACATTTTATTGAAAACGATTTTCATATGTTTGTTTACTTGTAAAAGAATTTTCATATAATTGGATTGTTACTATAGGGTCCATTTGATTTTATGTAAAACATATTTTGATGAGAAAGCTTTTCTAAGAAAAACAAATACAAGAAAAATGAAAACATAATATACAATTTCATATTTATGATTTTTTTTTAAATGCTTATTTATTGTCCTATTTCAAATTAACAAGTTGAATTTATTTATCTAATTTTCAACCGAAATGCCTTTCACCTAAGATACTGCCTTAGGTGAAAGAAGAATACATGCATAATGAGTTATACTTGCTACATCACAAAGAGTGCAGTTCAAAATTTATTTATTTTTTGATTTCTTGTTATGTTGAGCTCCATTATATTTGACATGTTCATACAATCTGATATTCGATTGGACATTTAAAAAAAAAAGAAACAATAAATAGTGATGATATCTTTAATTTTCATATTTTTTTAGTCATCCGATCAAAGATTGAGTTGGATGAATAGGTCGAGCATGATGTGATTCACCGTATACAAAATGAAAAAATAAAACTTATGTTAAACCATCTAATTTAATTTTTTTTAAAAATAAAATGGTGCAGCAAGTTGCACTCCATACCTAATACATGAAATTTTCTGTTCAATTGGTAACTGGGAAAACGATTTACGGAGGATTTCAAAAATGGAATGTGCCAGGCTACTGGAGTCAAATTTAATTTGACCTTTAGTTTTCCAGGTTACCAAATGTACGCCTATGATATACTTTTCCTGAAAATCTCGTGAGGGGAGTTTTTTTTCCTTGCAACGAACCCTATGCCTATGATAAAATAAAAGAAACTGAACATTGCTTCTCCTTGCATGTTTACTTTTCCCGGATCGTCTCTTGGTCTGCCCCTATTTTATCAGTAAAGTTACTTTTTATTTCTTTTTGTTAGGTTTGAAAAGACAAATTTTTATACAAAATTCTTTTTACCTTCGTCCTTTTAATCATCTTCTAATTATAGTGTATTAACGACTAATATGTTTAAAAAATAAAGTGCTAATGCCTTTCTGATTTCGCTCGTGTAATTTTGCAATAATTAAAACAAATTAACAATTACTACATTTAATATCTGAAAATATAAACATATTTATTAAGGAGTAATACTTGCGTGCTCCTGTGTGATGCATACAGGGCATTGCAGTGGATGAATTATTATTTTTTATTTTTTAGGTCAGTTTAGAAGTGTCTTAATCATTAGCAAAATGTAATATTTGATTAGACAATTTAAAAAAATTAAATTTCAATGAATAATAAAAAAATAATTTACTGATCATGCATTATGCTGTCCGAACAGTTAAAATACTTCGAGCCCACCTAAAAAAATATTCTTTTAATTTACCCACCTAGTACACAGTTGAAGGGCAATGAAGGAGGTATTACTTTTTATTAAGTTAGGCTATTATTATTAGTATGTAATTAATACTAATTTTGATGTAATACTTTTTAAATGAGCAGTAGCAGATAAGTAGAACCAAGCGGCCACGTCCGAACCTCGAGGTCCGGCCGTGGGGGGCAGGGGGCCGTTTTGCGCGGGGTAGAGCATGCGGTGGCGAGCTGTGGCGGCTGCAGCGCCGCGTCCCACCGTCCTTTTCCCGCCGGCGCACCCCTACTGCCGGAAGCTCCGGCCTCTCCCCTTATCTCCTTCCCTTCCTCTCAATCTCATCCGGAAGCACCTGAAGCTTCCTCTGGGCACCGCTGGGGGCAGCTCTACCGCTGCTGCTGCTGCTCGCGGGATCCAAGCTTCTCTTTCTACCGCTGTCGCGGTTGCCGGTAGTCTGGACCCGCGGGTCTCCTCCGCTGCTTCCTTCTTTTCATGTGACCTCCAACCCTACTTGGCGTGCTCGATGCCCGGGAGGCGGCTCAAGGTCGCCGTCCTCCTAAGCGGCGGCGTCGACAGCAGCGTCGCCCTCCGCCTCCTCCACGCGGCCGGGCACGACTGCGCCGCGTTCTACCTCAAGATATGGTTCCAGGTTTCTTCGTCTCCGTTGTTTCCTTCTTCCGTGTCACGAGATGCGGGGGTTTCTTGTACTTGTAGTGATATCTGTATTTTTCCTGGATTCGTCATGTTTTTTAAAAAATTTCGGATTGCCATGGAGTTGAATGTTTGCGTTGTGTTGTCATAAAAACCGAGGGTGACAACAGAATCAATAGTTCAATCTGCAATGTACATCGTAGTATCAGGATAAGAGTCACACTGATTCTATTTTCGGTCAAAATGGGAATGTAAAACAGATGCATATGGATGAAGATAAAAACTTGAAGTCGACCATACCGTGTGATACAATGTGAGAGCTTTATGATAAGATGTGAAACCACAAAAAGTAGTCAACCTGTGAATCATTTCGGTCATCTATATTCCATTGTCAGCAGTTAGAATATTCAGCAGAGGCCCTAAGAGACACGTTCAACCTGTGAATCAATTCAGTCATCTGTATTCCATTGTCAGCGGTTTACAATATTTATCAGCAGCCCTAGAAGACACAGGAGCATAATGGATCCCACATTTATCAATTATGTGATATACTGATATGACAGTAGTCATACACAAATGTGTCATTTTGCTGTCCCTTTCAGATGGCAAAGACACAAAAAACCACTAAAGATGGATGCCATGTTACTTTAAAAATAAGAAAGAAAAATTGATATCTTGTGGCATTTTGTCTCTCACCGGGAACAACTCAAACTGTAGCTTTTGCAAACAATGATTCAAGAATGTATCATGCTCCCCTTATGTTCTGTTTGCCTTCAGGCTTCATGTTTGCTTCTGACATTTGATTCTTTTTAGGAAGATTTTGAGAACTTCTGGACTGAATGTCCATGGGATGAAGATTTGAAATATGCAAAAGCTGTCTGTGATCAGGTTAGATTTCCCTCCCATCCCCCCTCCAATCCTTGCTTGTGATTAATGATTATTCAAGTCCCGAGTTGTTATCTAGTCATTTCACTTAAAAATTAAGTTATCATCTGACATCTGATAATAAATGCTGAATTTTATACATTATCAGCATTTCGGTTTCAAAGAAATTCCTGACCTGCTTTATGAAAACCTGGTTTTAGCTTATAACTGAAAGAAAAATGAGTCGGAGAAAAGCTTGGAACAAGCTTTGTTGGTGATAATTTCAAATGCTATGTAAGAAGTCTTACACTATGGTGCTTCATGGGCCATTCAAACTTTACACTCATAAAGTTCATGGTTGGCCCTGGAATGTCTTTGGCTAGTGCATCATCCAGTGTCTTTTCATGGTTGGCCTGAAATGTCGTTTTTCTAGATTGGCTAATGCATCATCCAGTGTCTTTTTTTTCACACAATTATCTAACTCGTCATTTCTATTCTCAATGTTCCACATGTTTCCAATCTCTTTTACTGCCAAAAATATGCAGTGTGCATTTTTTGTTAATGTACCATAGAATAGCACAAAAGAAATTGTTCTAATTTTGCTGAACTTTTGTCCAAGTCCTCCTGCTGGTTAGTTAACAGGAAGCTGGTTAATTTTCTGAATCAAATGAATTATATTGTCAAACTCTATCAAAACTAATGTGAATGGCTGGTCACTGGTTCTATGGTCTCAAAAAGCTTTGGAACAAATTGTTGGTGGTAGTACAATCCCACCTTTTCTTAGAGAAAAAATTGAAATGGTAGTGTTTCAACTTTGTTTACATTACAGTTTAGTCAAATATATATTTGGAAATTTTGCTAATACATATAGACTGTCCTCTAAACATTTGACTATGATTTGTGGACATTGTTTGTGTATCTATATTCCTTAATATAATCTTCTGAGAATATCACTTTAGAAAAAAAAAACTTCTGAGAGTACCCTGTCCTCTTGACGATTAAAGCAGGTTTGTAATGGATCTTAATATAACTCTGTTTTTTTTTTAAAGTGGATGGAATGTAACTCTGTTGAAGAAAGGCATTGAATTAACCTTTTTTTTTTTTTTCTTTCTTTCTCCTGTACCATATAGGTTGATGTGCCATTGGAAGTTGTCCATTTAACAGATGAATACTGGAACAATGTGGTAAGAAAATGAATTATCTGTCCAGTGTCAAATTCAATTTTAACAATCATTCAATATGTGTGCATGCTATCCTTTAATGTCAACTCTATTATTAAGGTGTTATCTTCATGAAAATGTATCCCTATCATTTGAGCTTCTAACAAGTTCCCCCCCCCCCAAAAAAAAAGAAAAAGAAAAAGGGTTTTGATGTTCCCTTGCAGGTTTACTTTCTGAGAGAGGGTCTATGACTTTTTCCAGATTCTGATTAATGGAATTTCCCTATCCTGATATCTTAGGTGTCTCACATTATATCCGAGTATCGCTGTGGGCGTACTCCTAATCCTGATGTTCTTTGCAATACAAGAATCAAATTCGGTAGGTGGCTGACTTTTAATCATCAAACTTTTGGGTTGCTCAGTGTTTAAGTAATGTCTTTCTGTCTTATTATTATTGTTTTCGCTGTAGGGGCTTTTCTGGATGCAATTGAAAGCATGGAGTTTGATTATGTTGCTTCTGGACATTATGCACACATTGTTCACCCATCATCAGATCAAAATAAGTTTTCCATTCTAAAATTATCTAATGATATGGTAAAAAAGTATTTTCAATTTCTACACAGCTTTGTTTTCACTATTTGTTGTTAGCTTTTCATTTTTCATGCACATTGTTTGAAATAATAGAAAGGTTATTAAAAAAATTATTTCTTCATTCTCTTCATTTTGTGTTTGCTTCCAAATGAAGCCTATCACCTTTTCTTTTCAATTTAACTCTGGTTTGTGACACATTTTACTTCATGTCCCAGTTGTACCATCCATCTTCAAGGAAAATAGAGTGTTTTGTTTGATCTTCCCAGTAGCTTGCAAATAATTTTATTGAATAGCTGTTAACCACCTTCCAAAAAAAAAAAAGAATCACTAGAAATTCACTTAAGTCTAGTTCTGTTGTTTTTTTTAGAAGGTGACTGAAAGTCACAATTCTATTGATTAGGAGAATGTGAAATACAAAGAGGACCCATGGACACCAAACAACCTGGTAGGACAAACCCCCAACCAAGTCAAACTCTAAACTGAACAGAAATTACAAGGGATCTGTTTTATCAAGGGAATAAAACAGAAAAACAAAGTGAGGACCATTAATTAAAATGAGCCCTCCACAACCTAGCCTTCTGCAAAAGAATAGACTTCCCATCAGTCAAGATGCCTGCAGCAAATCCCCACTCTTCCACCCATTTAAAAGTATTCTTCAACAAATCAATGACACTGCAACATTGTTCACTGAACTTTCTCTTATTTCTTTCACACCAAATAGTCCACATCAAGGCTGGACAAATGCTGAACCACAAATGTTTCTGATCTGGAAAAGGGCAAACTCTAGACCACCAGTTAAGTAGCTCCAAAACAGAAGAATGATCCATCCATGTGATTCCAAAAATTCTGCATAAGATCTTCCAAAGGATGATAATAATGCCACAACCCACAAACAGATGATCTTGATCTTCTTCGAACATTGCACAGAAAACACATGAATAACTCCCTGGGATATGAAGAAGTTTGGCCCTCTTTGCTTGTAAGAATTCTAGACCAGGCAATCTTCCATAGAAAAACCTTAATCTTATTAGGCAGGCAGTTAGACCAAACTAGATTCTTCCACCAAACCCTACAACCACCATCATTAATGATCTGAACAATAGACTTGACTGAAAACTTCCCATTGATGCTCCATTTCCAAACTCTTTTATCTGGAATCTCAGCACAAATTCTGATATTGTTAATAAGGTTGAGCATACTTAAAAGTTCCTCCACTTCTAGTTCAGTGAGATCCCTTCTCAGATGAAGATTTATAGATCCTGAACCATGAACTGCCAATACCTGTGCCACCGAAGCCTCTTTACACTGAGTGATATTGAAAAGATTGCTGAAAAGAGAGGAGAAAACCAGGCCGGAGCACCATTTGTCCTTCCAGAATAGAGTGTCACATCCATTGCCAATCTGGATATCATAGGATAAAGCCAAAAAATCAGCTTCCTTCACAATGTTCTTCCAAATAGGGGATAGATTAAAGGTAGTAGACGGAAAGAGACTCCATTTGTTATCAGCACAGTAGTGCAAATCCTGATAATGACAGCCCAAAGTGCTTCCGAACACTCACCCCTTCTCCATAACCATTTCAATAACAAGGCTTTATTGAAAGTGGCAACTCCACAGAGACCAATACCTCCTTGTTCCTTACTCTTACACACATTGTTTCAGTTAATTAGATGAAGTCCTCTCGTTCCCCTCTTACCTCCTGACCAGAAGAAAGAACTCCTTGCAGATTCAATAAGCTTCTCTACAGTTCTAGGAATCTTGAAAATAGAGATGTAGTAAATGGCCAATGAAGAGAGGACTGACTTTGACAAAATCAGTCTCCCTCCATCAGAAAGAAATATGCTTTTCCACCCTTCCAATCTATCTTCAAACCTCTTAATCAAGTCATCCCAATCCCTGACTCTAATGACCCCATCAGATAAGGGTAAACCAAGGTATTTAATAGGGAAAGAATTAACTCTACACTGCAGTGCATTAGCCATGTCCTGTAAGCTGTCAAGTGACACATTTACCCCCACAATCTCAGATTTCTCATAGTTAATTCTCAACCAAGTTATAACCTCCACTAGGATCAACAACTTCTTAATGTTCTGAATATCTATACTGCTTCCTGGCGTAAACAATAGGGTATCATCTGCAAACTGAAGGTGAGATAGTTGGATATTGCTTCTGCCAATGGTGAATCCTTGAATCAACCCCTGTTGGATTGCCCTATCCCAAAGTGTGCTCAAAATCTGTCCAATTAACAAGAAAAGAAGTGGCGACATGGGATCACCCTGCCTTAAACCTCTGGAGCTCTTAAAGTATCCACATGGTTCTCCATTAACCAAGACAGAAAAAGTAGATGATGAAATGCAGCACATCACCCATCTTATCCATTTATCATTAAAACCCATTAGCTCCATAGTTTTGTGAAGACAATTCCAGTTGATTCTGTCAAAGGCCTTCTCAAAATCGAGCTTAAGGATGACACCTTTCTTTTTTCTGTACTTATAGTGGTGAATAGCTTCATATGCAGCCATATAATTATCCAGAATGACTCTCCCTTGTACAAAAGCTGATTGGTTGAATCCCACAATTTTAGAGATAACTTTCTTGAGTCGGGTAGCCAGCATCTTAGTAATAACTTTGTAACACCCATTGAGCAGACTAATTGGACGAAAAATAGTGCAAGAGTACTGTATGTTTGCTAGAATTACTGGAATAACTTGTTCTACATGTTGCAAATTGCTTTATTGATTGAAGCACTTATTTTTCAGGTCAAGGATCAGACTTATTTTCTGTCTCATCTGTCACAGAGTCAACTTAGACGTCTTCTTTTTCCTCTTGGTTGTCTACCAAAGGTTAGAACAGGACTTCTTCACTGTTAATTGTATCTTACAGTTTCTTCTTTTTAATTCTGGATGTTCTGATGTCTTGTAAAAAAGTAATCTTTGACTGTGAGACAAATCATCTTATGTCTGATAAGCGTCAGAGCTCCTAGATATTTCCTAAATACTGGGCCATGTTGATAAGAATCAGAGCTCTTGCAGAGATGTTCACCACAATCCGCACAAACTTTCTGCCCTTGAACGTCCTTGAGCCAGAGGTTCCCAGCGAGCATCAAATGGGAGGTGAAGACTGTGGGGTCCATGTGCTCTGAACTTCCCAAAGATGTGCCACCCATGGGGTGCTAAATAGGAGGAAGGTATGTGACATGTTGGAGGTTGCATGGGATGTTTCTCCAGAAATCAAAGCGGCAGACAGTATGCTGCCATCTCTGGTGTAAAGGTGGGTTGTCCATGTTTTCCACAGGGATGGCAGAGGTCCCAACATCAGCTTCTTTTACTTGGGACCTGGCTCTCGTTCAGCATGAGAACCAAAGGAGGGGGAAACAGATTCACCAAAGCAAAAGGATAGGCACCTCAATGCTGTCAACACATTGTCTGATCTTATCCAGGAAGTAACTTTAGTCCTGATATCCACTTGCATGAAGTCATTGGCGTCGGGGAGACTTGTCAACACAACTTGCATGGTGCATCCAGGATCTGGACACCACAATTTCACAGATGCAGAGGACGACAAGGGTGAAGGGGTCTGCTGCTGCATACCTGCGAAGGTGGGAGAGAATCAATGAGGAGTTTGACGCTAGAGTCACCTTGGTCAGTGAGCTCAAATCCTTAGATGCATGGAGCATACGGAGGGGGCGTGGGAGGGGTAATGGGAATGGGTTTGCTACCAGGGGAAGTTCTGGTTGACTATTCAAATTTTCTTTGGAAGTAGGACTGGGAACAGGAAGTGGGGGTGTGCTTTTAGGCGCATAAATGATGGTAAAATGAGTGAATCCTGCTTCTAAGCTCAAATCTCTAGCTGGTTCGGTAGGCATGTTTGAACAGGCCTGACTAGGATCTCTAACACAGAGCAATTAAAGAATGACAAGTCAGAGCGTTGAAAGATAGACTTTTTGACTGAGGTGGAGATGGAACAGAACCCTGAAAAATCTGAGCGGAATTCTGGAGCCTTCAGTGGCTTATGAGGATGGATGGTGAAGGCTCTTTAATATGTTGTAATTTATTGGGGTTTTTGGGATCTATTTGGCAAATTTGTAGGGGATTGATGTGATTTATCATATTTTGGGGCCTTTTGAGTTTCTTGTTTTCAGGTGGGCTTTTATGTCTGAGATCTTTGTCTCTTGCGGAAGGGGATTGACTAGTTTAATTTGGGGATGGATGCTGTATTTTGGGGCGTTGACCACCGTGGGGAAGGGTGAATAGCATAACATTTCTCATTTTTTGTTCTTATGAGATGTGGTATCATCCATATTTGGTATCATCCACATCATCATCATCATCATTATCATCATCATCATCATCAAAGCCTTATCCCAATTGTTTGGGGTCGGCTACATGAATCCTTCCCACCACCTTAATCTATCCATCGCTAAATTAGAAGTAACATACGCAACAACGCCAAGTCTTTTCTAACTACATCCAACCACCTCATCTTAGGTCTTCCTCGATGTCTTCTACCCTCCACTCTAATTCTGTCACACTTCTTAACTGGTGCTGAACTTGGACGACGATGTATATGACCAAACCATCGCAGCCTATTCTCCCTGAGCTTAGTGTCAACGAGAGTTACCCCTAAGTCCTTACGTATATATTCATTCCTAATTTTATCTTTTCTAGTTTTACCACATCCATCTTAACATTCTCATCTTAGCAATACACAATTTTTGCACATGATCCTTTCTCGTAGCCCAGCACTCCGAACCATATAACATAGCAGGTCTCATAGCTGTCCTATAAAACTTCCCTTTGAATTTTAAGGGGATTCGTCAATCACCAAGGACTACAGGTGCACTTCTCCACTTCAACCAACCTATCTTGACTGTGTGAGTGACATCTTCTCAGATGGTTCCATTATCTTGAATAATAGATCCTATATATCGAAAGTTGTTACTTTTAGGAGTAACTTGACTCTCACTTGTAACTAAATCTACCTGGTCAACCTCTTTGTTACTAAAATTACATTTCATATATTCTGTCTTAGTTCAACCAATCCTAAAGCCTTTCAATTCCAAAGTGAACCTTCATTGTTCTAATTTATCATTCAAACTCTTAATATCCTCATTAACTAGAATAATGTCATCTGCAAATAACATACACGAAGGGATGTCACCATGCACGTTAACAAAAAAAAATACTGAGAAGAATATAGGTGTAAATATGTGATGTCATTTCCTCTCTTTGTCTTAAATATCTTTTCATCTCTCTCTCTCTCTCTCTCACACACACACACACACGCACGCACACACACACACACACACACACAAACAAATATAAAGGCCAGCCCAGTGCTGCAAGCCTCCTGCCACTGTGGAGTCATAGGGATGGTTAATTGTATGCAACTTTATCCTTACTTTTTGCAAAAAGGCTGTTTCTGGATCTGAACTGTGACCTCTAGGTCATTGTGGAGTAACCTTTTGTTGCAGCAAGGCACCCCACCTCATATGTTTGTCAATATATCAAATTAGAATGTTAGTTCTCCATTTTCACTAAAGAGGGTAGTTGTTAGAGCATTGCTACTGTACCATACTTTTTATCATCCTTTTTGCCACTCTCACCACCAGTTGGATGGCAGTGTTTAAAAATTTAAAAGGTGACCTCGGGAGCATCAAACTTTGAATTTGGTACTTCCAAGTCACAACCTTCCAATCTTGTGATTGGATGGTTCCCGATGAATGTGGCAACAATGGTGGCAAAAAAGTATGTTACTGTAATCTAGGAAGGAAGGGTTGGGGATCGGGCACGGATCAGCCTGATCCAGACCGATTGGATTGGCCGATCTGATCCGATCCCGGACCGATTTGGTCTGATCCCTTCTCCTTTATATAGATTACTAGGCTTTAGAATTTTTTTTATAAAAAATATGTAAAAAATCTTTAAAAAAGTGTACAAATAATTATCTTTGTTCAACCTTGATTTTTTTCTGTTTACCTTGTAAGTCAACTCTATCTTCTTTCCTTGGTAACTGGTCTATCTATAATACACAATCTCTCTATCGTTCATCTCTAAAATTGTCTTTCTCTTAGTCTCTCTATAATACACAATCTCTCTATCGTTCATCTCTAAAATTGTCTTTCTCTTTCTCTTTTTTTTTCTTATATATTAATATTAACGGTTCTCAACAATAAATAACATGAATAAATTTACTATATTATGATTTCAAAGAAAATTAAGAAATGTATATCATTTTTTTTCTCTACTAAGTATTACTTAGTTTTGGATATAAGTGACAATTAGGGTACTGAACATTTAATTAAATTTCTTATCCATGACTAGAATACATATTCCTTTAGTACTGAATGTAACACTAGCACCAAAGGAGGTATGTATTCTAGTTATTGACATTTTTTTTAATAAATTTCAGTATCCTTATTGTCATTTATATCTAAAATTGGATAATTCTCAACAGAAAAAGTAATGCTGCATATTTCTTAATTTTCTTTCAAAGCACAACTTAGTAAACTTATATATTTTATTACTGTTGATGACTGTTAATACTAATATATCTAAGGGAAGATTTGTATCAATAGTACTACGGAGGACTGTTAATACTAATGTATTTAAGGAATGATGAACAAATATATGTATCAATCTATCCTAGTTAAGGAGGAGACCTATGTGAAGTACAAATTGAGGGATAGGTGGATTAAGAAAGGAGATAGAAACAATGCTTATTTTCATAGGCTTGCTTCATGTAGAAGAAGAAGGAATCATATTTCTACTATGAGGTTCGGAGATCATTCTATCACTCAGAGGGATGAGATTCTCAGCCACATCTTTGACTTCTATACACACCTCTACACAGAGGAGGATTATGCTAGACCTAGGATTGCGGAGGGCCTCTTGCTCACTCTTGACATGGCGGACATGGATTTCCTCTCAGCTCCTTTTATAGCTGATGAGATGAAAGCTGCAATGTTCTCTTTGTCAGGGGACGAGGCCCCTGGGCCCAGACGGGTTTCCTATGATGTTCTACCAGCATTGTTGGGAAATAGTCCACACTCTTCTATTGTAGGCTACATTGGAATTCAGGAGGGGAAGGCTCATCTTAGAGGCATCAACAAGACTTTCGTTGTCCTCATCCTTAAAAAGGTAGCGATGGATTTTTTGTCTGAGTTTACACCGATTGTCTCCTTAATAGTGTCTATAAGATACATTTCTAAGATGCTCATTCTGAGACTTGAGAAGGTCATCGATAAACTTGTAAGTGCTAATCAGAGTGCTTTCATTAGAGGAAGGCAAATACATGATGGTTTTTTGGTGACTCATGAGTGTCTTCATGGAATGAAGCAACAGAAAAAGAAGGGGACTGTGCTTAAGCTGGATTTTGAGAAGGCCTATGATAGAGTTAACTGGAGTTGTTTGTTAGACATCCTTGCCAAGATGGGCTTTTCTGAGAAATGGGTTGCTTGGATAAGAGCATGTATTTTATCGGCATCATTTGCGATTCTTATCAATAGGGAACCGACCCATTTCTTTCTTAGTGGGAGAGGCTTCTGGCAAGGGGACCCTTTGTCCCCCCTTTTGTTTGTCTTGGTTGCTCAAGTTCTCAATTGCATGTAGGGTAGGGCTAAAGATGCATACCTTATAACAGGTTTTCAGGCTAGCTCCCTTGGTAGGGTAGTTTCTCAGCTATAATATGCAGATGATACGATCCTCTTCTTATTAGGAAGCGAAAAGCTGCTGATGATTATTAAGTTGATCCTTGAGTTGCTTGATGAGGTTATATGACTGAGGGTGATTTTTCAGAAGAGTGCAGTTATTGGTATTAATGTATCTAATGGGTATTTGAGACATGCGACTACTATTCTGAGTTGCCAGGTTGGCTCTTTTCTTATTTCTTACTTAGGCCTACCGTTGACGTTGGGCACCATCAAATGCAATGACTGGTAGCTTATGATCCGCAAATTCCACTCTCGTTTAGCTAGGTGGAAAGGCAAACTTTTGTCTCTTGGAGGAAGGTTGGTGCTATGCAAGGCTGTTTTAGATAGTCTCCCCATTTATTATTTATCCATCTTCAGAATCCCAAGGTCTGTGGCAAAGCAATTGGAAGGTATACGCTGCAGATTTTTTTCGGAAGGTTGCAGGGACCCTCCTAAGGGGGGAGGGCATGAGGTGTGTTGGGGAAGGGTGTGCAAAAGCAAACTTAATGGTGGCTTTTAGGGATCAAGGGTGTTCATGACTTTAACTTGGCGTTGTTGGCAAAATGGCTTTGCAAGCTTGGAACTAGGGATGTAAATGGTATCCGAAAATCCGTTTGTTTCCCAAGCTTAAAGGTCATAAAAGGATACATGTTAAAGGATAAGGATAAGGATACTATCCGTATTTGAACGATTTAGGATAAGGATAAGGATACACCTTTTTCCGAGTCCGATTATCCATCCGTTTTCTTTTGCTCATACTATTGATCATATCTTATTTAAAACTTTCATCTTTAAATGAAATCTCACATCATGTACTTACATGATTACATATCTTATTGTCCACGCTATTCTTTTAACCCCTTCTCTCCCTCATTCACTGGTTTGCAAGGTTTATTTTGACATATGTCACGTGATTTATAATTAAATTTATAACAATTAATTGGAAAGAACTTATACATATGTATATTTTGAAAGTAGAATTCCTTCCTCCCCTATAGAAGTGACAAAAAATTAAGCTTATGTTCACACATAGTATTGTCTGATAATCTAACTTTTATGTATCCATTTTCGATAATTTTCGATAGTTTTTTAGGATAAGGATACAAGAAGATAAGGATAATGATACACATGTTTGTTAAAGGATAAGGATAAGGATAGAGCCACTATTTGATCCGATATATATCCTTTTACATCCCTACTTGGAACTAATCACTCGAGACTGTGGTTGGAAGTAATTAGAGAGAAGTATTATACCAGGGGACGTCCTTGGGATTTATACCCACAAGTGGACTATAACCTTTCCAATACTTGTGAGGGTATTTTGCAGGTAGCTGATATTGTCCTTGCAGCTTCACAAGTTCAACTTGGCGATGGTGAGAGCTGCCTCACAAGTGGTGTTCTATGGTACCGTTGGCACATATCTTCCCTAAACTCTGCTCCTTGTCTACCATGCCCGAGCTTTGGTGTCTCAAGTTATAGAGATCACCCTACAGGGTACTGGTGTCCTTGTTTCAAAAGAAATCTCTGTGATGAGGAGATTCAGGATTTAGCCTTCTTGCTGTTGGTCCTTGAAGATTTCACTTTTGACGCTTCAACCAAGGATTCATGGAGGTGGACCTGGGAATCTAATGGTGTATTCATTGTCAAATCTGCATTTTAATGGAGGTACGTGTTCGCCCTTTTATTATCAGATCTAGACTCCGAAGTTCCCTTTTAAGGTCATGATTCTAGTCTGGAGGATTTATGTAGGTAGACTTCTGTTGAACCCCTTTTTATGAAGGGTACAAAAGAAAAAAGAAAAAAAAGAGATGAAGGAGGATCAAGAAAAATAAAATAAAAAAGGCCCATTGATGGCCTTTAATGGGGCAATAAAGAAAGGAAGAAGGAGGGAGGCTAGACCCTCCATTGGTTCCCATGGAACCTCCCACCGGTGGGGGTCTTGCCCCTATTAAAAAAAAAGATAGACCCCCCCCCCCCCCCCCAATCGGTGCGGGGTCCTCCTTCCATTTAATGCAAAGAAAAAAGGGGGAGAGGGGAGAATTTAATGGCCTTTATTTAAGGAGGTTAATGTCTATTTGGGCTCCCCACATTAGTAGGTTCTCCACTAAAGAAGATTTTAATGGCCAATCATTGGCCTCTATTATTGGGAACTTTTTCCCACAGAATTAAAAGAGAGGGTAATAAATGAGGATTCCCTCATCTAATGAGGCAAAGGAGGGGCCAAAAATGAAAAGAAAAATAGGAATGGGGGGTGTGGCCATCATCTCCCCCCTCGGTTCCCCCCTCCTCCTCTCTAACATCTCTCACACTCTCTCTCTCTCTCTCATTTATTTACGACACCGGTTAAGGCCTTCAAGGCCTATAAATACCTCCCAAGGAGGAGGAAGAAGGCATGCCCATTTGGCCCAAAATTCTTAAGAAGAAACTCTGTCCTTTTGAAGACACGAACTTGGTGATCTGCACAAGTTCAACGTGCGCTGGGAGGAACAATCTCTTTTGGGTTCCCTTTTAAGGTTATCTTAAGGAGATATTCGGTCGAAATTTTGTTGTAAATCCGGCATTACATAATTCGTTATTCTACCGAATTTTTAATGAAATAAAATATTACCTATGTCGTTTTCATACTTAATGTATGTATGTATGTTTTTTTTTGTATGTGTAAGCTTAGTCTTATGTCTAATTAATCATGCATGCATGTAGTTAGCCATACTTAATTAACTATATGCCTAATTAATTATATACCTAATGACGTCAATACCCTTGGTCTTTCCTCTAAATCTAATTAAGTCCTAAAACATAGCTAAAGTCTAATTAATAAAATATAAACATACTCTCATAAACTATAACTTAAATAACATTTAACATGTTTAAAACACATGAACATCATTATACTTTATTAATAACTCATCTAATTACGGAATTAATACTAAATGACTAAAATGCCCCTCAACATATACAAATTAGCAAAAATCAGTAAAAATCAGAGAAAAATATTAAAAAATATAAAAGCTCCCAGCATGCCTTAAATATCCCCAAAACCCTAGAAATGATGTTAATACCCCAGAATCTTAAAATGACCAAAATATCCTTCTCATGATAAAAATCTGTAAAAATCCTAAAAAATATAAAAAACCACTCGTCATACCTTAAATACCCTCAAAACCCTAAAAATAAGCAAAATTACTAAAATACCCTTAACATACCAAAAATCAGTAAAAATTCTAGAAAAATCATAAAAATGTCAAACCACATAAAACATGGCAAATACCCATGAAACCCACATTAACCTGCAACCCAAACACACTTAAAATAACTCTAAAATATCTCCTAAGGTTTCGAGACCTTTCTAAATCATTAAAACTTATCTCAAACACCAAAATGGCCCTAATGTCCTTATGCCTTCTAACTTGGCATAATTATAAAATATCCTTATAAGTCTAAAATACTTGGAATCAATTTTAGATAACTTGGAGTCAATTCAAAACTTTTTAAAAAGTCTCCCAACCCATCATAAACCCATCCTAAACTCGTGCGAGGCCAAGGGCTTAACCCTAAAACGTATCTTCATATGCATGTGCTGAATGTAGTAGTAGTGTTGTGCGTTACAAAGGCATCAATGGATGGTTAATCAACGGTTGTCGAGCGGTTGTTCGACATAATTAACACTGACCAAGGTCAGTGGAGAGAGGTCATATACTCGGATCTTCGCCTGATCTGAAGTCCCAGACTCTCTGAGGGCTAATCCTAAACTCTCATAGTCCAAGAAATGAAATAAGTAAAATCGACCTATATTTCTCCAGATAAAACAAATAAAATAAAATAAAAATCTAATAGGAGAGATCTAGGTGCAGGTTCCAAACAAACAACTGCCTACCATAGATAGGCTACTCCATGTTGGATGTGATGTGCCTTCCACCTGTAGCTTATGTGGTGAGGTCAATGAGTCTATTGACGATTGTTTGGGTGCTGCACCTTTGCTAAGGATGTGTGGAAACTTCTTTTTGACAAAGTCCAGCCGGTCAAGCATCTTGATAATACGATGGACACATTAATCTCATGGTTGGCAGTATCGGCCGATACCGATACATATCGGTCTCGGTCGAGACTGGAACTGATACTGGGGGGGTATTGATACTGGTCTTTATAGTTATTCTTATAATTTTTTATATTTTTTGATTGGACAGTACCGACCGATACCGATTCCGATACGTATTAGTACCCTTCGATACCGGTACTGCCATCCTTGATTGATCTGATTTTGGTCTTGCAGTTTGCCCTGTAAAGGAGATAGTATTTTATGGTGGCTGATCCTACATGCCACTCTATAGGCCATTTGGTCAGAGAATAACAAGAGGATATTCAAAAGGGAGGCCTCTAGTTCGAAGGGTGTGGTGTCCTTTGTTTGCTCTAGAGTAAAAAACTAGATGGTAGTTTTTTGTAGTGACTGTTATTTCTTCTTATTTTTCTCAATTGTTCATTGACAGATAGTGAGTTAACACTTACATAGAGTGGGATCTTGCGAGGGAGGAGGGATGAGTTCACCATCTTGGTGTGTTTTGTATAGGGGGTGTTGGAGGGTGACTCTTATACTTGCACATCCCTAACATCTTTTGTAATTCTCTTTTTCATTTAATACAATTGTGGTTCTATCACTTTCAAAAAATATATCTAAGGGAAGAACAAATAGAACAAGAAAGAGAAATTTTTTGAGAGATTGTTAGAGTTTTTTTTGAAAAAATTCAGGTGTACTACCAATTTTATTAAAATAAATAGAGGGAGTATATCCAAATACAGTCTAGAGGAGAGATTCCTCTGACCAAAGAAACAAAAAAAAACAAGTGGAATTACATATGGCTTATAACTTTATTCCAACAATCACTTGAAATGCCCTAAAATGTGCCGGCTCCACTGGTACCACAGTAAGACTGCAAGCAGACATACATTGTCAATGTAGACTTTGCTTCCCTTGAACACACTATTATTTCTACTCCTCTATATGCTCCAACACACAACATTCATTAGAATTGAAATCATTTTATTTTAACTCATTGTCTTCCCTGATGCCCTTGCGGAGATTGTTAGAGAGTGTTATACAAAGACAACTTGCTAAAAAAAATGCCTTAAAGAATCCACCCGTTTGTTGTAGAGTGCCACTTCCCATAACCAAGTCGATAGAAAAGAGAGTTTAGACTTTGGACTTTGTACTTAATACTACTTTAGAAAGAGAAAACTTAGAGAGAGAGGGAGAGAAATATTAATTAGATAGAAAAATTAGAGAGAGAGAGGAGAGAAATATTAATTAGATAGAAAAAAAATTTAAACTTAGAAAAGAGGGAGAAGTATTAAAGGGATGATAGAGAAAAAATTAGAGAGAGAGGGAGAGAAATATTAAAGGGATAGAAAAATCTTAGAGAGAGAGAGGGAGAGAAATATTAAATTAATATTAGATAGAAGAACCTTAGAGAAAGAGGGAGAAATATTAAAGGGATAGAAAAAAAAATGAGAGAGAAATATTAAAGAGATAGAAAAAACTTATAGCGAGAGGGAGAGAAAAATATTAAATTAATAATTAGATAGAAAAACTTATAGAAAGAGAGAGGGAAAAAACCCTAGAGAGAGAGAGAGAGTAGGGCATTTGGATGGATGAGGTGGAGAAGTGGCCTTGGGGGGTTTATATAGACATCCCAAGGCCCAAGCTAGCCGTTGGAAAATGCTTCCAGCAACTGGCCAATGGCTAGCTTTTCAAAGTTTGAAGGCTAGCTATTAGGTACTTTGAAGGCTAGCTATTAGGGGGCCGGGTCGGCCCGATCTGGAATGGTGATCGGGAGATCCACACTGATCCTCCCGATCCCGGTCTAGGACTGGAGGATTGGAGGACAAGATCGGATTTGATCGGCTCGAAATCGATCAATCCATGGTGATTCGGCACACCATGACTGTATTGTTATTGTAATTTGTCATTTTAACTGTGAAGAGTTCTGCAATCTTGTCTTCTTCTTTTAATTATTGGGTTACTTCTACCTTATGATTTGTTGGAGTTGTCTACTTATTTAGGTATGCTATGTGCACCTCTCTCTCTCTCTATGTGTGTGTGTGTGTAAGAATGCTTTGGTGCAATTTGCTACGGTGCGTGTGATTTCACCGCATGCACTATTTTCGACTCCGTCCCCATATTAAAAAAGTTATCATAAATTTTGAAATATTTAATCACTACTCTTAGAGTTGTTTCCATCCATTGGGACTTTATTTTCATTGTCAGTTCATGAAATTCAATTGTAGCCATCTATCAGGTACTTGTAAATTCGGTATCTAAAAAATCATAGAAATAGTCAAAAAAATAAATAAATCAAATTACCTTTAGGGTTGTTCCTATCCCTTGGAGTTTTAGTATCCATCACCAATTTGCTTGCACCTAATTGGACGACTACAATCAATTCAGATACGATCGAATAGTGAAAATTAGGCTCCAAAGGATGGAAATAACTCTAGGGGGCATTGAACATTTAGGCTCACTTTGTTAGCGGAATAGGATTGGGGATAACTAGCATACGGGGTCTAAACCCGGTTTGATTGCGGGGATGCCTAATTCCCCAAATTCCCCAAATTCTACCTGGAATGTCTAATTCCCTCAATTCCTCCAATTCCATCCTTTATTTCACTCTTTATTCCACTCCTTTCTATCAAATCACTTGGAATAGCACAGTGTAATTCTCCTTATTCTGGATGGAATACCAACAACTTACCAAATCAAAATACCTCTTATTTTGGTTTAAGAAATCTCCAAAACCTTATTTTGGTATAAGCAATTCTGCAAACAAAGTCACACTTAGAAATTTACACTGATTTTTTTTTTTTTTTTTTAACGTGGTGATGAGGATGAAATATAGTGTGCCGTTTGACCGCACAAATGCAAAAACTGCAGTTTGCTACAGTGTGTGCGATCAAACTACACACTATTTTAATCCCCGCCCCCGTATTAAAAAATAAATAAAATTCATCATACATTTTTAAATATTTTATTACCTTACTTAGGGTTGTTTCCATCCCTTGGAGTTTTATTTTCGCTGTTCGATGGTTTCCGATCTTGAACTCAATCGTAGCCTTTCATCGGGTACTTGCAAATTTGATTTTTAAAAAAATATAAAAAATAATAAAAAAACAAGAAATGTGTTAGACTACCTTAAGGTTGTTCCCATCTCTTGGGGTTTTAGTATTCATCACCAATTTGTTCGCATCTAGTTGGACGGCTACAATCAAATTGTATATGATTGGACGAGGAAAATCAAGCTCCACGGGATGGTAATACTCCTAAGGGGGATAACTGAATATTTAAAAATTTATAGTGTTTTTATTTTTTTTTAAAACATGAGGATGAAGCTAAAAGATACTGTGCGGTTTATCTCCATGATCGCCCGATCATGGGGATCAAAAGTGACATATGGTAGGACGACTATGGTTAAATTTTATGATCGGGCGATGAATATTAAGTCCTAAGAGATGGAAACAATCATAAGGAGGAATTGGATATTTAAAATTTTATGATGATTTTTATTTTTTAGTATGGGGATGTGGTAAAAAATGGCCGTGTTGCCCGGTCGCATGGCCTCATATTAGCAACTTGCTGCATTGCTAGGCGGTGGCATTTTCAATTTTTTTTTTGAATTTTTTAGGTGGGCCCCAACTCGACTTGGATGTCTATACAAGCCGATCTTTGATCGGATGACCCAAAAAACCTAAAAATAAAAAAAAAAACAAAGAGAGAGAGAGAGAGAGAGAGAGAGAGAGAGAGAGAGAGAGAGAGAGAGAGAGAAACTTGCTGCACCGCCAGGCAGTGGTGTTTGAAATTATTCTTTTTGAATTTTTTAGGTGGGCCCCAACCCGACTTGCACGTTTGTACAATCCGATCCGATCTTTGATAGGATGACAAGTAAAAAACCGAGCCTAAAAACAGTATTTTTACTGTTCATTTGGGCTCGATTTTTGACATTTTTTTTGGATCGTCCAATCAGAGATTGGATTGTACGGACACGTAGGTTATGTTAGGGCCCACCTATTTTTTTTTTATTTTTTAATTGAAAACACCGCCTGACAGTGCAATGAGGTTTACTCATATATGTATATATGTAGGAAAATATTCCTAAAATGAGGTAACGAGAAGTTTCTGTTAACAATTGTTTTTCAACTGTTAGATCTCAATCTAGTGATCAGGAAATTAAATACAGAAAGAGAAATGATGTGGGCCACACCAGATAAAAACAGAGTGAGAAATAATGTGGCCCCCAGAATCCCACGTTTAGTGGTATGCCCACGCCAATTTCGGTGCTTATATGCGCACAGCATACATGATGGGGTTCCATCGTGCATGTGGGCGAGTGCGCCAAGCGTGCTGTGTGATAGCCGTCTGATCAGTGTAGCATGCCGATTAGACAGTTCAGTGAAGATCTAAACTTTTTTTTTTTTTTTTCTTCAATTTTCCCACCTCCACTAGCACCACCCATTCGACCCCCTGGGCACTGAAAGCACAACACACATTCCAGTTGTCATTTTTTTAACCATTTGATGTGTATTTGTGTGATCCAATGGTTAAAAGAGGAAATCCAGCCTCCTATACCCGCCTAGGCGATTAGCCGATTAGCCGTTAGGGTTGTTCCCATCCCTTGAGGTTTTAATATTCATCAACAATTTACGCATGTGAAATTGGATGGCTTTGATTGAAAGTCTCACGATCTAGTGATATATATATATATATCACAAAAAAATAAATATTCAAATACCTCTGTCTTTTTTATTTAATTTTCACTATTGGATCGAAAAACTTAATCGTAGCCGTCCAATCAAATGCGTCGTTGTTTGAGGATCAAAACTAAAACCCCAGGGAATGGGATCAACCATAAGAGTTAATTTGATGATTTTTTTATTTTTTGACTATTTTTCAGCATTTTTAGACATTGATTTTTGATTTAAAATACATGCTCGATTGGACGGCTCTGATTGATTTTGAAGATCGAACGGTAAAAATTAAAGCCCTAGGGATGGGATCAACCCTTAAGGCCCTATTTGAATATTTAAAAATTTATGAATTCATTTTTTTTTAACATGGGGTGGGTGGGTATTTGAGGGGGGTGCCCCGGGGCGCGTCGAATCCTTTCCCTTATATATATATGTATACAGATAGACACACATACATACATATGGTTCTCATTAAAGTTACTTTTGACACAAGTTTTTCGCCACTACTGTGGTTAATGAGAGCTCTCTAATCAGGTGATCGAATGGCTCCCAAGTCCCAACAAGTGTGGTAAAAAGAATGTGGGGTGTATATATGCATATATAATGCTACCCACTGGCAATGGTCCTAACCTTTGGGGGTTTAAACCCCTTAATTAGGCGTAAAACTAAATCCCCAAAGGATGGGAACAATCCTAGAGGCTAATTGGACAAATTTCCTATTCTTTTACTTTTTTCAAATTTTAAAAATATATTTTTAATATTTTTATGTGCAAACAATTGAACGGCTATGGTTGAGTTTCACGATCGGATGGTAAAATTTAAGCCCAAGGAACATAAACAACCCTAAGACGGGTAATTGAATATTTAAGATTTATAGTAATTTTTATTTTTTAAAACTTAAGATGGAGGTAAAAAAAAGACCAACACACGCACACACACACTCACTCACTCTGGAGACACTTTTTGACACTCGACTGTAAGTTCTTTGGTTTGTGTGATAATTTCTGTCTTTCTTTGGACAATATTTCTTCAAATTTCCTTCAGGCAAGCACATGTAGACAACCATCCATTACTACGTATCAACATATACATAGCTTTATGACCTGTTTATTTTGTTCCATATATTGCAACATGGTATGGTCTGTATGGATGCTCCATTCATGTCTATGTTCTAGCTTTAATTGGAAAATTAAATAATTAGTCTGTTGATCATCACTCTTTTAATTCCTTTTATATAATTGTTGAAAACAAGGCTAACATTGGTGTCAATTCTTGTTATTTATGATTGTTTATTATCATTCTACAGATGATATATGACTTTATTATCATTAAAATAAACCAATATTTTTTGTTAAACTTTTATTTGCATAATAATACACCTTAAAATCTTAATGTGATAATTACCCCCTTTGGGCAAAACATTATGATTATCCCCTTCGATCTCTGGATTACTACTTTTAGGTGCACTTTTACATAACTAAATTTTTTTGAGGGGTGTTCATGCAAGTGTTCCAAATGTATTAGAATTAATATCATGGTATACATGCACTATCATTAATATCTGATATGATTTATGATCATGGACCAAAAATTGCAGGATGAAGTGCGTAGGCTTGCTACACTTATGGATCTCCCAAACAAGGATAGGAAGGACTCACAAGGAATATGTTTCTTGGGAAAGGTAAATATCTTTTCTCTCATAAATAGCTAGCAACTCATTCTCTATAATCCACTCTGATGCTTCCAACCAACTGTGGAATTCCTTCGCTACTCTTATGAAGTTCTGGTTCCTATTTTTGGGAGTTACAGTAAGGGCGGTCCCTCTTTCTTTTTCCAGCCCTCATAGGATCAAAAAGCTAAGCCTGTCCAGTTTCAGTCCTAAGGACATCTAGTTACATTCCTTCTGCTTTCCAGAGACAGCGTTGGAGAAAGCCATTTTTAGCCAATTCAGTTCAGTTTCTTCTGAAAGCCATGTGACATTTTCTGTGGTTGCACCCTATCACAAATGGTTATGGTGGATCAAGTTGAACCAGCTCATAATCTGAGTATAGGAGAAGAAAAGAGGATGAAGCATAATTGTCGGATGGATTCTTTCTTAAACTTATAGGAAAATATTACGTGACTAGAGAAGAGATTGACTGTTGATTCTCTGAGCATAAGTTTCTGTGATTATGCACCTTTTTCTTTGCACCACCCCCCCCCCCCCCCCCCCCCCCCCCCCCCCCATGTAGATTTGTCTGCATAATAGTTAGGGTGCAAAACCGTTGGATCCGGACAGGGTTCGACCCGGATCTGAATAGGATCCACACCCACAATGTCGGTTCTATACTCGGATTTGATTTTCCGCTACCTGATCTGGGTCTCCGATGGAGTTTTTCAGAGGTCCGAATGAGCCTCCCTCCACCTCTCCGGCCTCCGCTCCGGACATGATAATCTGTGGTGACTCTGCTGATGTGCTCCTCGATGGAACCACTGACTTAGGGGGTGCCTTCCTCATCGGATTGCTAACGATCCATCTGCCAGCCGCCACCACCGTCCCAGACGCACCAGAGGTTACATGCGTACAATGGTGGTGTGAAGGGGGTGGGGGAGGAGTCAAGGGAGCTCAGCTTGGTGGTGAGCCGAACCCTCGGCGGGTTGCAGGCAAGCAAGATGGAGATGAGATTGGGTTTGTCCAAGTGAAGCAAGAGGCGGGAGGGGGGGAGGGGGTCGTCATGGTTGGGGCCGGAGGAGGACGGCGAGAGGGACAGAACAAATGAAGACAGGGTCGGAGTTGGAGTCTCGGAGGAGAGGCAGGCAGGTGGATGGGTCGATTGATCAGGATCTCCAGCTCGCGTTGAAACCTTTCAGCGATCTCATGGCAGTGCTGTTCTGTGCCACCCTCTTCAGCCCCACCAGCTCCTTCCATTGGCTGGAGCACATCAAGGTTGGGATCTGGAGACCTCCTTCGGGTTCAGCTGCAGCTCCTGTGACCCCAGGGACAGGCCCCCACAATGCTGCCTCTGTCGGTGACGGCCGGGCTGGAGCCACTTGTAACAGGACAAGCTTCATATTGGAGAATAGCTTGTCGGCGGGAAGCATCGTGGCCGGATTGCCCAGCTGGAGGAACTCAAAGTCTGCTGTGAGGTCCCTGCCTGGGAGAACCACGCCTTCAGAGGCGGGGGGCACCAAGGGCGTTGCAGCTGCCTCTGCACCTGGGGTAACCCGGGGAAAGGGCAACTGCGGCAGGATTATCTTCATTGTCGGAGAATTTGCAGCTGAAGGAGATCTGAGGCTGAGCCAGCCGCAAGAGATGGTGGTGATGGCGGAGGAGGGGGTGAGGTCGAGGAAGGTTTCCACCGCCACGAGGCCGATGTTTGTTCACGAGGGTGGAGGCCAACTCCGACCATTAATCAGCGCTTGCATCCTCCTTGGCGTTGTTGTCGCTGCCAGGCCATCGCCGCTGCTGGTTAGGTTTCCATAGACACAGATGGAGAAGGATCCAAATGGTGGATCTCCAGGAGCGGATAATTGGAGGTGATAGGTGCTCATGCGCACCCGATTGTCCAATGTCGGGTATACACAAGGGTCCGAATCTGAGTAAAAGTAATTTGGTCGGGTCTAATTTGGATCTACCAGACCCAATTTGCAACTCTGATAATAGTGGTTTATCTTTCTTTGGTGGCTGCTGGTCCATGTGCTACATCTGGCTTGAATCTGGAGATCAGATTATTTGTACTCCCAGGATTCCTTGCCATTGTTGGTGTCTGTTTGGTACTGCCAACATAAATGCATTGCCTTGTGCTTTGTAGATTATAGTATATCAGACCTCTCCACAGTAGGCACATTCTTTATCCTTAGAATAAATGTGGTGTAATCCTTTTCTGAATCCATGATCATCTCTCCATCATATTTTCTGCTGTACATAAAGCTTCTGACATTGTAGTCATTTTTGTTTTTGCTGGAGGGACCACTTTGTGTCCTTCCTAAAACATATCGCCAATTTATCACCATCTGCTGTACTGTATGGATCCAAGATGTCAATGAGATAATATATCACAGTCTTCTGCTTCTGCTTCATTACACGCTTGACGTTTCTGCCATTGTTCTTTCTTTCTTTCTTTCTTTCTTTTTTTTTTTTGGGGGGGGGGGTGGACTACATGTCATGTTCTCCTAATTTAGCTTGCGATGCAAGGGCAAAGATTGAAGGCACCTAGGGAGCCATGTGCAGTGAAAAACTGCTAAGTGCCTAGGCAATCGAGGCAGGGTCTAAGTGGGTGCCTAAAAATTTGATCCATTTGTATAATTAATATGTAACCATGTTAAACACATTTAGACCACTGTTAAATCATTGTGCCATCCAACGTAAAACCTTAAGGCATTGAGTAGAGTAGGGTCCATTATTTTAATCATACTTTTACGTATGTCGTGCTACTCTTTGTGGGACCATTCTTTAACACTCCCTCCATGTGTGATGGTCAACTTAGACTTTGACATGTGGATGACAACAATCATGGGGTGCGTGGCCCAAAAATACAACAATGAGCTCTTATACCAAGTAGAAGAAACCCTATGGTTAGAGGGAATATGAAGACCAAGAGCTTGAGAGAGCTAAGGGTCAATAGGTCCTGATGAAACCACATCTCTTGCATTCAGGATACCTTCTGTGGACTTGAGATATTATACATGGGGTCAGGGATGATGCAGGTGGTGTCCACCATAAGGCCCTTTCGTCCTTTCCCAGCTTCCAAAACCATTTGCTCATTGAAACTAGGTTGAAGACTTGGAAGTCCCAAAGATTCTGATCATCAGGCCTCCTTAGTCTTACTTTTACAGACTTTACCAAAGCAAATATCATGCCAACCCCCAGAGCTCCCTTCACTCCTATGCCTCAAGAATCCACCCTAACTAGGCTCCATCTTTTGGGGACCATGTGTTGGGGATGAAACATCTTCAACAGTTGTAAAAGAAAAGAAAAAGGATCCCAATGACAAAAGTCTAAGAGGTCTGATATAAAGAGAAGGGACCAGAAAATGCAGAGACTGCAATGACATGGCAAAGTAAAAGAACTCAGTATTGATGAGTTCACCAAATAAAGGTCAAGCATGGAAGTAATCATTTAGCCCAGTTGGCCCAGTGGACTAGTTCATCAGGTAAAGGCCAAGTAAATATGTCGTTGTTTGGCCCCTAAACAGTCCGGCTTCGCTCTGCCACTGCTTTACACTACCCATGCTGGGCACTGCCTAGCATAAGTATCCAGGTGGATCATTTGGTGCCTGGGCAGTAGGCAGTCACATACAAGGCTGGCTGCTATATCATGCAGATTTGAGGTTTCCCAGCTCTTATCACTTTGGGAGTTTTTCATAAGCGGAATCTTTCCTTTGCAAATTATGTACCTTTGTTCAAACCTTGCAAAACTGACATAATATGGTGCTGATGGCATTTTGGATCCTAGTACCATGCTGGTTGCTGTTGTCTTTTGATGCATATCTTTTGGTTATTTGCCAATCTTTTTTTTTTTTTTAAAAACTTTATTTCCCAAAACTCTGAGGTTATTTCTTTATGGTATTCTGCTCAATTGTTTCCAAGTTACCTGCATCTGTTTTGATTCCTTGTTACAGGTTAAGTTTAGTGAATTTGTTGCAAAACAAATTGGAGAAATGGAAGGTATTTTATTGGAAGCTGAAACAGGAGACTTCCTGGGAAAACATCGAGGCTTTTGGTTTTATACAATTGGGCAACGCCAGGGTCTGCGGCTACCTGGAGGACCATGGTATGTTACATGTTTCTTTGCAGTTAAGGCTGTTCATTGCTTGCATGACTAATCATATACATGATTTCATGTTGTGGTTATGCTACATTTGCAGTCCCAAACTTCTACTATAAGCTTAATCGCTGCTCTGTTGTTGCAGTTTGATCAAGCTAATTTACTAATGCATAAAACTGCAACTTTTATGTTATTAAAATTTCTTTCATTTTCTTCAAAGGTATGTTGTTGCCAAAGATGTCCAAAACAATGTAGTTTTTGTATCAAGAAACTACTTTTCACTGGATAAAAGGAGGCGAAAGTTCCGTGTTGGATCCTTGAAATGGATTAGCAGTTCACTTCCAGAGAAGAATGATCAACTACAGTGCAAGGTAACCAAACTGTTGTCATCATGCAGCAGTTTAGTCAGTTCTTATCCCGTGCATACCATCTTCCATCCATCTTGATGTGATTCTTATTTATAACTGATATCGAAAAATTTTCATTTGGTAAATAGATAATTGTTCAACTGAAATACAGTTAATATCCCTTTCTCTTTGTTTTATAATCAGCATTAATCTACCGATTCCAGACCATTGCAATGCACTAAAGGGAAACAACCAACTTTTCAGGTTCGGCATGGTCCTGGTTTCTATGACTGCAGCATAACCATGGAGCCAAGTGAAGAAGGCCAAGATGATGTAGCAGTTGTTTGTTTATCCAAAGATGACCAGGGCTTAGCAGCAGGTCAATTTGCGGCCTTCTACCATGATAACACATGCATAGGCTCTGGTGTGATCTTGGAATCTTGGGATGACCAGGGCTTCCCTATTTGTGCAAAGGCTCTGGAGATTGCAAAAATGGAAGACAAGTCAAAGTTGGGTCGGCCAGTGAAGATAATGAACCTAGATATTGATTGCAACACTAGTGTTGGAACGACACCGTGCGAGAAACCCACTCCATGTACTTCAGTTGATGCGAACAAGAAGCATGCTCGGACAAGTGGAGTTGCACCGAGTGGTAGCTTTGGAAGCTGGTGGAGGAATCTAAGACACAAGCTCATGAACACACTCTAGAAAATAGTCATCATCAGCTTCAGCATCTTGTGCTGTTCGCTCGTGGATCTTGCAAGTGAGGCTGGGTCTTGCAGAGCACAGAGGTGCACATAGTGATAATAAGGAAGGACCAAGGTGACTGATTTTGTGACCCAAAGAATGAGCTTCGCTGGCGCATTTGTCTGAAACTCTGCAGGTGCGTGGGCTGGTGGGTATTGCCATTATATGTCTGCTGCCATGTTACCATTATTGTTGTTTCATCATTGTTGTCATAATGTTATCAATCTATTATTGTTGTTGTCATTATCATCACTACTGTTAGTGTTTCAGTGCTGGTGGGTTGGGAGCTTGGGTGGCATCATGCACCGATGTAGCTAGGAAAAGGTCTTATTCCAGGGGCCAAGGTGAATAAACACGTGTATAGTGTGTTCTTCCAATGAAATGTAGCTAACCTCCTTCAGGAAGGAATTGTTTCGTCAAATCAGTTGGAAATAAAATCCCAACATGGGGGGATTGCTACAATGGTGGGTGTGAGAGACTCCAATCTATCGGTCAATGGTCACGGCCTCATATGAAGGCCTAAATGAATGCTCGAGTTCTGTTGGTTGGTTCCTTTTCTTTTCTTCTAAGGGTTTTTTGGGGCCAAACGTGCCACCATTACAGAATAGAATTGCACATTTGTAAATGTATTTGTATGTACTATGTAGTATGTACACCTTTATTGCATGGCATTACATGTAAATGTGTGACTATTGTTACTTTTCCTTCGTTTGATTCAACCACGCTTTCGTTCTTTTAATTGAAGGCCAAAATTATAAACATCGACCTCGCTGCATTACATATAATGCGTCGCTATTGCTGCTTTTCCTTCGTTTGATTCAACCACCCTTTTGTTCTTTTAATTGTAGGCCAAAATTAAACAAATGAACCTTGCTGTATAGATAGTGAGAGAGATCTTTTCGATACGTAGTTTTTTTTGGATGAAATGCTTGCTGCACCACTTTCGTGCAGAGAAGCAGAGGTGGAATGAGCTCCCTTCTCACGTATTGGCAGTTGGAAAGTTCACATGGGGTCTGTTCTCCCATTAAATGAGTTTCGATGCATTTGTGCGTCAACGAATTATGGGGGGTGCGGTTTATAAAAATGCATGTTTATGTATTTTTGAAGAGTGTGACCGCGTTCTTAAGAGCACAACCGGGCTCTCCAGAGTTCTCCAGAGCATCAGACTCTGGTTGTGCTCTCGAGAATGCGATGATGTTCTCGAAAAATACATAGACCGGTATTGTTTTTATTTTTTTAATTCATGCCTCCATATGTGCTAGCGCACTGATGAGGTTGGAATGCATTTAACAGGACAGACCCATGTGGGCTTTCCAAATGGCAAGAGGGCATAGGAGGAGATGATTCCACTTCAGTTTTTTTGCATCGGCAGCAGTGTAGCAAGTATTACTCCTTTTGGATACATTCTGGCAAGATGCAGATCTGTATATAAAGATTGCAAGAATATACATACAAATGCCTTTCTCATGGTAGCAAACATGTTAACTTGAACAAAGATGTTTATTAAAGAAACTTTAAAAAATTGAATCAGCTGTGTGGTCCATCACAAAGACGGGTTCTGTAATGCCTATAGATACTAGTGGGAAAAAAGAAGTTCTTTATGATTTGTGGGACATAGACATACGTGTCAAGTGTCGATATAGATATGTGTGAAACCTAGTAATATCTTAAAAGTAGGACACAAGGACATGGGGTGTGTGTGTGTACGCACACATGCATATATAAGAGATTATAATTGTTGGAAGTCATTTAAAATATAAATAATATTACTAAAATATGCAAAATGTACCGAGAAGTCATTTAAAATATAAATAATATTACTAAAATATACAAAATGCTGGTACATGGATAAATATTTTGAGAAATATCTAATATTTGTTTTGAAATGTGAAAGTAACGGATTAGACATGAGTGTCCTACATGGCTCTTTAATATAAATAGAAGTGTCTATTAAACCATAGGGTCTGCGGTTACTTTTTGTATAAACTTTTATTATAAGAGGCTGGACTCGAGTCCATTTTGGAAAGTGAAACCGTGTCCATTAGTACAAAGAGGAATGTCTGTTGCATCACGTACAGTGCAACAGCTTGCACACTGCAGGGCATGGCTCAGATTGTGCATCTTTCTTTCACATTCTTTCGACTATCCGTTCAGAGATCAGACGGTATGGATGTGGAGTTGAGATGAACCTCTAGTTTCAGTTTTTTTTAAAAAAATAAAAAAATTTACACCATCGTTGGATCAAAGAGACGGCGGTGTCTCGGTGGTACAGTAAACATTACTCTTCGCACAAAAGAACATTGTGGTCGTTTGTTTATGTTATGATCATGATCAGATTAGTCGCATATCCCTCAATAATGTCAAGCATCATGGGATATTCGTCTAAGCTGCAAAACCAGGGAATGATCTCAATTTATTTGCAGAATAAGTTATCTGAAATTACTTATCCAGAATAGTGTACACTAAAATGATAGTTTTGTGCGATCTATTGGCGAAATATGAAGAATAAGCAATTCTTGGGTTTAAGGTTGCTCTTATTCTTCTATCAAACTGGCAAATGCCCCTATTGACATGGAGATGAGACGGATTTTGTATTGACATGGAGATCCAAAGATAGTAACAAATCTTATGTCCACCTTTTAGCGCTGCATATGGTTTGGAAGTCTTACAAACCACAAAACCCGGGTGTTGAGTTTGAAGGGGCCCAAGATCATAAGTACTGGCCACAACTGAAATTATCCGATGTAAGACAAATATATAGTCGCTCCAACACTCCTCCTTACGGCCAAGATGTGCCGTGGAAATTAGATAATAGGAGGTAGCGCAAATTAGAAGATAAAGTTGGGTTAGGCCCTGCTCTGATACCATCTTACAAACTACGAAGTGAAATTATCCGATGTAAGACTATTATATAGCTGCTCCAACAGGAAGCCTACTTCAGCTGATACACCCGGTTACTTGATGTAAAGGCCCTCCTCTCCGGGGGCATCTTTGTAGCTTTAAGCTGTGCAGTTCATGACATTCTAGTCTCGGCTGCTTGCACAACCATAAAATGCAGACCTCTGGTAATTGTTTATGGGTTAGCTATGCTTCTCCTGCCCTAATGACTTTTAAAACCACTGCCATAGACCACTAAGAAACAGACATGTAGTATGATCAAAATGCCAATCTGAATCACATTAAAGGTCTGTTATTGGCTGAGGAGAGGGTGCTGATGCATCACTGAATGCCCTAAAGACTATTGTCATATAAATCACTGAGCTCAATTCCAAGCTGGAAGAGGTTGGGATGAGTGCATCTAGGGGATGAAATTATTGTGCAGAGGCATGCAGGTTCAGCAAACAAGAAGATCGACCAGTAGATTGGATCCAAATCTCCGGATCCATCAATTCTCAAGCTGATCATACGGCTGTTCATTGTCTGGCTCAAATTGAAAGATAATGGTGTGCTTTGGAAATGAAAAAAAAATCAAATTGATTTGAAACCAAACCATGATTTGCTTTAGTTTGATTTTAAATGTTTAAAAATCAAACAAAGCCCAATATAGTGCTGCTCATTGTCTGCCTGAATTGAAAGGTAATAGTGTGCTTCGGAATTGGAAAAAAAAATTCAAGTTTACTTGAAACCAAACCGTAATTTGCTTTAGTTTGATTTTAAATTATTTAGAAATCAAACAAAACCCAATAGACCTGATGTGAACCCTGTCTATTTTCACAAATACCTTAGGGTAAACTGTTGAACTCTAGTTGAGTTGGATACGGTATGGGAAGAATCAACTAGGTTTCTCAGAAAATAAGAGAAATCACAACCTAGATAGATTGTACAATGGTTGTACTTTGCTGTTGAAGGCAATAATCGATGTCATGCTGAAGTGGTCTGACACCCAACCAAGAAAAAGGCTATGCTTGGTCCAGCGCATAGGTGCAGTTTTTCCCCTCCCTGCTAAAAGATGAATGAACTGATCATGATATTAGATGGACTAAAGAGTCAAATTGAAAGAGACTCCCTGCAGGTATTGTGTGCTTTTAGAGAACTCTTAACTAAAAGCATATCTTGATGCTATGTCACCTTCACAAAATGTTGTAGCTTGGGACCTCATTTTAATAAAAATGATACTTGTGGATGTGAAAAGCTCGGTAGGACAGCTGGACACATATTGACCAACAGGACAGAGCCACGTGCCTCGTTGATCCTACATGATGGGTGCCCCACGCAGTATCTCACCCTGCAAAATGGAAAGCAGGCCATCAGGAGGACCCGGTCTAGCCTGAGTTAACCCTCGAATGCCTAAGTTAGCATGTTCTGGAATGCGATTAAGAGGTGAATAATTGTAAGTCAGCTTTTTCTCCCTTACCTTGTGAAAGACAATGGTGCGGCTTTTATAGGGAGCCTCTTGGTGTATGTGGATGCTGGCGATATCTGTGTATGGATGAGTCTCATGTAATTGAACGCCATGAGGGCATCGTGAAAGGCTTGAGATCTCCAAGTCAGACTTAGTGGGGTCCAATCCTAGTTAGGGAAAGAATACCAATGGCAATTGTGACTTGGATGTGATTCCACATCTTATGATAGAAATTTCCTAAAGCTATCAGTGTGCTCTCTAGTAGACGGAACCTAGTCATGCTGCATGTCGATGGTTGTCTGTCATTCTCTCGAGGACGCGACGAGGGGTCTTACATTAGGTGGTTGACAAGAGCTGATAGAATTTGTGCTAGTTTGGTCTTGCGGTCTTTGGGAACTAGGGGTGCCTTTCGAGTCATGCATATCCTTTTTCCGATGATCAAGTCCTTGTGATTAGGGATTGCCGCATGTTAAACTCTAAGTCCTTGGGTAGTCAAGAAAGCATGAGTGCCTTGGTCTCGAGGACTTCTGATCTTACATAGCTTTCTATCCCACGATAGTTGGATTTTTCTGAGGACCCTTTATCGCCCTTTGGCTTTTCAAGGTGTTGGGTGGCTACAAGCCTTTTAGGCCGCATGATGATTGAGCACAAGATAACTGCATAGATTGGTGCTTCCAGACCTTCATAATGGGCATCTAGCATTCTCTTTCTCTGTCGGTCCCTTGGAATCGGACGACACAGTGGTGGGACAACCCTTTGTATATGGATTCTTATTGGGCTATGTTGTTAGGCTTTAGGATTTTCTCACCTTCACTGACCCCCAGCTCTTGGGTGTTTGACACGTCAAAGGCTCTTGAGAGTAAATACTAATTCATCCTTTATAGGTGTAGTTCTTTCGCCATTGTTCGGACTTTCCTTTCTAACGTTCTTTGCAATCGCGAAGTATTTACTCTTGGAAGCGACTTCCCTTCACGAGGCATTGCGACGCCTTTTTAGGGGTGCCAGTGATGGAACATTGGCTTTCTTGGCATAATGCGCAACTCTTAGTCGTTGGACTCGGTTGTTTGTTACGTCGTTTTGAAAACTTACTTCATATAGGGAAGAGCTTTTCATGCCTTTTTGAGAGCCATTAGTTGCCACCGCTTTTACTGTGGGTTGTTGAGAAGGTGGGATGTTTGCCTTATAAATAGGGTCACGTAAGGCAGGCATCATCATCTTATCATGTCTTCCCTTGCCTCAAGTGGTCGCCTTCTTTTGCTCCAGCCTTAGAGTAAACTGGTGTCATCATCGTCCCTTAAAGGGAGGGCGTATTTTGCTCTTATGGAGCTTCAGTATATCACCTTATCGACATGAGATTTCTATGGACCAAGTTGGATTTCAACATCTTCTGCGCCAAGGTTGGGAACTCGTACCATGATCATCGCACAAGCAGACCTCAAACTCCTCTATGCGCAAAAGAGGACCTTATGATGTCATTGGACTAGAGAGGTTTTGCCTTCTCTAGTGCCCTGCTGGGGGAACTGTGCCTGCTAGTGCCCTAGCTGAGAAGAGGGCTCCTTCAAAGGAGTCACGTAATGGAAGAACTAGACAACCTGGTTGGTCTCTAGCTTCTCTTACACTTTTTTATGAGACAAATATCTCCCGCTGGACCCTTTGGGGTCACTTTTAGTGCACCCACTTTGGGTGTCTTTATTGTGCAATAGATCGCTTTGATCTCCTCTTTCGGAGCTCTCATTGTATCTTTTTTGCTATGTAATGTAATGAATTGAATAATAAAACTCGGGTGTTCATTTATCTTGTGGTTTGCCTCATCATGGTCCGAATCTCCAATATTTTTCTTGGCACATTGTAGTCCCCTTGTTAGGGGGAGACTATAACAAATACGAGCAAAGATGCCTTCTAAAGATAGTGATACCCCGATATTGGATTTTTTTGGCACAGTGGGGGAACGACCCTTTTATATTTAGGTTCTTATTGGTCTACCTTATTGGACTTCAGGGTTTTCTCCCCTTCATACTGAATAATGTTCCATGATTTATCAAAACATTTTATTTTATTTTATTTTACTTACAATAGTTGATTAAACATTTTCTTCATGTTCATGTACAATCCTATATACACTGTAGGGAACTCCACTTTTGTCGACAGTTATAACTCATTAACGTCTGCCAAACATTTTGTTGATGGCTTCCAATCTGGCTCCTTGTATAAGGTATTATATGAAGCTGAGCCTCTCCATTCGTTGTGAGTTGGTTTTGAGTAAGACACTCTAATATAATGTCAAACCCAACCAATATAAATTGCAATGTTCTGGATTCTATCTTGTTTTGATCCTAGCTATCTATTTGTCTTCTATCTTACGTGCAGGGATAAGGATCACTATAGTATAAGAGTGTAGGGAACTTCTATGGTTGTGGATGCCACATAGTGATATGCTCAAGTAAATGGAGACTTTCTGTTTATATTGGTCACAACACGTGTCTAGATGGTACATGCATTCATGACTGTAGGCGTACCTTCCTCCCTTATACTAATATGATCCTCATCCCATGTGTTGGTCTTCCATGATTTCAATCTAGAGTAGAAGGATATGCAATTTGACATCCATTTTGTGTATCAATAATCTGTGAGTGTGTACTTCCCTACTCATTGTCAACCAGTTTTAGGTTAGATGTTTCTAACAAATAAAACGATATTATTTCTGCCAAATGCATGGCTTGGTGCAACTATGAGTGGAAATTTGCTTTGGCAATGGCTTATCCTCACGGTAATCCACAAAATCCAAAAAAAAAAGTATTTCTTATCGCTTGTGGAATTTTCAAGAGAATTCATCTCAAGCAACTTATAAACACCACCAAAAATTGGACATTATGGACGAATGATAATAGATTATCCTTATTATACATGTATTTGGTTGGATTTATCCTTCTTTTTTATCATATGGCACAGTAGCTAGGGGATCACAATTGTAAAACCAAGATTTAAAATCCATCAAGACTCTCAAATGGGAGAATAAATCTGCATATATTAACATTATTTCGGTTCCAAATGGAGAAAGCCTTCCCCCTGTCCCAAGAAGAGATCCTCTCAATACATATTTGGACCAGAGTCCAACAATATTGAGAGGGGGAGGACTCAGATATTTGCCAACTTTAAAGATCATATGAAAGGTTTTTTTACAATGTTTGGTCTTCTTCCTCCTCTTAGTACTACTGGACTTCAGTACAAACGTATACTGAGAGGATCTCTTTTTCCCTTTCTCTGGGCGAATTTTCCACCCCTTTAAAGCATGAAAGTGGATTTACATGAACAGTGATAAGAATGTCCTAGAGATAAAAAACAATGTCTTAGATTCTGTTTCCTGGCTGAAAGTTTGCGATAAGAATAACCATTAATCCTGGAAGTGGAAGTGAAAAGATGCACTTCATCGCACACAAGAAGATCAAATCCTTCTTCATCTACTCTTTCATCGTTCGAAATTAAGATAGCATCAAGGAATAGTGCACTCTGTCAAATTATTTCCCTCGAAACGGGCGCATCAGATGTTTTATGTTAGTTTTTTAATTCCAGCCTCCATGCCTTGTGAAGGAAGAAATGTAATAAAATAGAGGCTAAGCCAAATGCTTAATTTGACAAAAATAAATGGAAAATACTTGCTGCACACCCCTGCGTGGAGGCGTGCATACACACCACGTCCGGATACACGCGCGTGTACAGGTCCCACACGCATGCGCCTATCAGGGTGCGACGTGCGTGAGCAGCCCCGTGCGGGGGTGTGCACTAAGCCGCACTCAAAATTAATTTACTCAGACAGGCTAAACTCTTACAGATTCCGGATCTTCTATCCATATGGAAAGGTTATTGGACTCCAACAGTAGACATGGGGACCGTACGTGCTTCATTTTACAAGGAGGCCCCTAAATTAAACAGTATATATAAACCATTTAACTTGGGGACTTTTTTGAAATTGGTTGTTGGGGTTGGGTTGGGTTGGGGGGTTTGTGGGGGGAAGAGAGGAGCCGGATTCGTTCAATGCTTCTTCAGCTCCAGTTCTAAAGAAATTAATATTTTGCTTGATGTCCTTTTCAATTTGCTGTACTTATTGTGATATATTTCTATTGAAGTACTAGATGAGGGAAGATTCAATATGCTTTCTCCGGGTTTCCGTCCAACGAATCTTTTGTAATCATTGCCCACGGTTGTTATAAGTGGGACAGGTATTACTGTCCCCTCAGGATCAACATTCGTGTCAAACAACCCACATCATGACATTAGTAAATCAAATCACAAGCAAAAGAGACACTTTTATGAGTTAAAGAAGTGACTAATCCTTTCTTGAAGAAACGACACTCCTCTACAAAACCTGCCTTTCCCGTTTGGGAAAAAGGAAAAGGGACAAGGAGGTGTGTGTTGTGTACAAGTGAGCTGCATACACACATTGCTGAAATCTAGTATGGTCGTATGTATATAGATGGTGCATATTAATTATATCCTTAGTACATAGCTTTTGAACTTAATTATATATTGATCACTTCTGTATGTGCTTACTCTCCTAAAATGCTTCCATTAATTTGTACATTTCTAAGTACAGCTTGCAGCAATGCAATGGCTTCTATATATATATATATATATGGCTACTCAACTTTTCTCTTGCAAGCATGGACACTTCTTATATAAGATTGTGTCCCTTCTAACGGGTGTCATGATCTCAGTAGAGTAGCTTCAAGCTCAAGGGAAAGAAGGCGCAGGTGAAGAAAGTACAAAAAGAGGAACCCTTTTTTCATTAAAAAATTTTGAAAAAGAAGAGGTATATGCAAAAAGAAACAAACCCTCTGGAGATTTTGTGGTTACCCAACAATATCGTTTTCTGACGTTTATTGGAAGGTATAGGCAGTGGGCTTTCATGGAGAGGCCAAGAAAGCCATGGCATGAAGGTGAAAAGAAAAGAAAAGGTAAAGAACATTAAGCAACCTAGCAAGGGAAGCAAGAAAGGGGCTCTTTTGATAGTTTGCTTTTCTACTAAACAAATGGATATGGAGTCCTGTGGCAATGCTCCCCCCGAGAAAGGAGGAATAAAAATGGTGGAGTATCATGGGAACCCTGAATCATTGGGCTGGCCAAATCATTCAACTTGGAAGTCAAGGAAAGGAAAGGAAGTGACATCCTCCATGAAATCTCCCAAGTCCCACTGATCCCCCACCCTCATGTTCTCACCTCCCCAGAAATTCTCCTTCCCAACCACAACCTGGCCTCCATTGTTAATGATGTGGTAATTGTTCTCATCAATGTTGTTACTGGTGTCATTGGTGCTGCAGTGGTAGTAGCTCCTGCTGGTGTCCTTACCGCTGGAGCTATCACCATTGGGGTACTCTTCAAAGCTTGCACTTTCCAATGGAGGCACGAAGAGCTCATGACCTCCGGCCCCCAAGAGATTGCCATGATCTACCAACCCATGTGTTCCATAGAAGGAATCCTGGCAACCAGCCTGTGACAAGAAAGAGGGTGCAACGAAGTAGCCAGCACTTAACCCGGCGGCGCCGTAAGCGTCTCCGGGAAGAGGCGGAGGGTCAAACCGTCCGGCAGTATGAGCCATAGCATGCATGGCCGGTGAGGAGGATGCCGCTGCCGCCGCTATGTCGATGCGCACGCCGACGATGTCGTTAGCCGGGTGGAGGCCTCCCAAGGCTTCTCGGGGATCGGTGGCGAGCTCGCCGCCAGTTGGAGATGACGACGAGGAAGGGTTCTTGAGCCTTTTTTTAATGGTGGAGTTCCAGAAGTTCTTTATCTCGTTGTCGGTTCGCCCTGGCAGGCGCGCAGCAATTTGAGACCACCTAACGCAAGGTTTTAGCACAACATGAGTATACATCAGAACGAAATAAAAATGTGGTAAAATGGAGCTTGTACGTAATCAGAAACAAATTAGGATGGTTCTATGAACACAACGATTGCACAGGCCATAGCCGTTTTGGAAGAAGAAAGAAAAAACGCACGGCTTTCTCTCTCTCTCTCTCTCTCTATATATATATATATATATATATATATATCTATATATATATATATATCTATATATATATATATATGATCCTAGTTAAAATGGCTACTACAGCTGTAGCTTTCTTCGTACGGACGTGTATACACATGCACGTAAATCCTGAATAGCGCCCGGTGGCGAGAGAGAGAGCGAGAGGACCTGTTGCCGAGAATGGAGTGGAGATGGATGATGAGCTCCTCCTCCTGGGGGGAGAAGGCCCCCCGCTTGAGGTCGGGCCTGAGGTAGTTGATCCACCTCAGGCGGCAGCTCTTGCCGCACCTCTGCAGGCCAGCGTTCCTGGCGACGTCGCTCCAGCACCCCTGTCCGTTGCTGAGCATGTACCTCATGAGCTTGTCGTCCTCCTCCGGTGACCACAGCCCCTTCCTGAGCTTGGCGCCCCCACTGCCATTGTCGACGGCAATGCTCGGGTTACCCTTGCCTTCTATGTCGGACTTCCTCATCTAGGCTCCCTACCGATCGAGAGAAGCTCTCCCCCCACCAGGAACTGTTTGCTTTCCAGTTCCAACTAGGTGGATGGGGCAGGGAGAGAGGAGGATATATAAGACTATATAAGACCCGAGAGAGAGAGAGAGAGAGAGAGAGAGAGAGAGAGAGAGAGAGAGAGAGAGAGAGAGAGAGGTGGAGGGAGAAGGAAGGGTTCGTCGAGTGCAGGGGGATGATGGGAATGAGCCTGATAACTAGTGATGATGGCGATGGATGTGGGGTTTGCGTAGAACGTGGAGAAGGGGGAAGAAGGAGGAGGAGGGAGTTTGTTTGTTGGTTGGTCGTGTAGAAAAGTGTTTGTTTAGAGAAGGACCTGTGGTAGTACCCATAGCCGTAGTAGAGGTGCTAAAAGGCTACTTATCGGATAAGGAACACAGGGACTTCATCCTTTTCCGTCATGAACTGTATCCTTAAATTTAGAGCCATGCTGTTTCTATCATCAGTTCATTTTCCAAAGCCAAATTCTAGCGTACGTCCGTCAAGGCATGTCACGGGTGGGGTTTCTATGAAACTTATGTACAACATTATTACATATTTTCACATCCCAAATGTATAACATGCAGTGCAACATCCCGAATGTATAAACATGCAGTGCACAAAAAACCAAAAGGAGAGAACTTATAATTCTGTTAATGCGTACAAGGGAGAATCAGATCTCACCTGGGGTATCAGTCGCCCGACTGAGAGAACTCCCGCAATCTTTTATCGTGCATACAGACATACGAACGCACACAACTCATGGCGCACTTGAGGTGGACCCACCTCGGGTGTGCATCCTGCGTGCACCCCGTGCACACGGTGAGAACTGTGAGAGTTCCCTCAGAACGTTGACCCGCTCTTTGTATAAATAACTTTTTCTCTCCAGTGAGATTTAGGAGTTATGCAAGAGTCCAAGAGATGGGTTCAGGTGATCAGGGTTCATACGAGGCGTTGGGCTTAAGTTCCCTTCGGGTTAAAAGTCCTGGTTTTTTTGCATATATAGGGTGATGCTGGGTACATAACACACTTCCTCTCAATCATCACTATCAATTAAATGCCTCAAAATCATTATAATAAAACATTCAAAGTAATATATATAGTTGAGAGGGAAAAAAAAATCTTTAGTAGCTTAAGGGAGTTTAAGTAACATTTCCCTTTCAAACGTACATATCTTGTAACAATTTAAAATACGGGTTAGTCATCAGAAGAAATGTGTCTGAATATTCATCATCCCTAGATAAAATTATGATAAATTACCATTGAGGGATACTATCGTGCCACACCTTTTACCACTATGTTTACCACACTCATCACGAGTTATTTAATAATGTCAAAACTACTTTTGACATATTTTTTTTACAACTATTATATTCTTTGATCAAGTGATCAAATATTTTTTAATGAGTGTGACAAAAAAAATGGTAAAAAATGCGGTGTAATAGATTCCTAGAGCATCCACTAATACATTCTTATAATACTCACTTCATCCACTTTATTTTAGTTTTTGGGAAAAGCCACTTCATTTTTAGTGGAAATCCGAGAATACGCTCGAGTCCAAAAAAATGCGAATTCATGGGAGGCCTTGGGCGGGGGTGCGAATTTGGCGTTTTTTGTCCCCCCCCCCCCGTCTGTGGGGGAGGTAAGAAAAGTGTGCACCAAAATATTTTTCTTGTAATGGTCAATTCATTATTTGAACCGCCCCAATGGTATACATGCAATAGTTCTTGAAGTCTTCTCAAACATCTTGTAAGCAAAATTCATTGACCATTCTAATTAATGTTAAGGATATAAAAGAGAAATATTTATTATAATGTTCCTTAGGAGCAGCGCAGCTACCGTACACCATCTGATCCCTTAATTGCACTGTACCATGTAGCTGCAATATTTTAGAACATTGTTGCAAGTATTTCTCTGGAAGTAAGATAACCCACAATAATTTTAATGTATACGGAGCCGGAGGTTATTGTATTGACCTTTTCATCCCAAATGAAGATTATACGGATACACAATAATTTTAATGTATACGGAGCCGGAGGTTATTGTAATTGCATGTATACCTTCAATTCTCACATATTATCATCAATATCCATGCAATCTTCAAAATATTTTATTTATACCCTTCCCGTCAAATTTAGGTTAATTTTAACGAAATATGTCAAAAACATTGCATAAACCATGACATCGTTGGAGATATCGGGGGTACAAAGTGCAAGATTTTAGTATATTGAAGGGTATATATGCAAATATTAGTGAGATTAAGGGTATTTATGCCAAACTATTATATTGAGGGATATAAATGCAATATTTTGAAGATTATAGGGATATTGATGATAATATGTGAGAATTGTGGTTATACATGCAAATACGTTGTTTTTTAGGGGTATATATGTAAAAAATGCAAAAAAGTTTGATTTTTGCATAATAACTCTGGGAATACATTGTATTTGCATCTATAACTCCAACTCTTACATATTCACCTCAATACTCTTGAAATCTCGGGTATGTTGTGGCTATACCCCTTTGTCAAAATGTCGTTAAATCAAATTTAAAGATTTTACATAAATACTCCTAATTCACTGATATTTGCATATTCAACCTTAAATTCACTAGAATTATATATATATATATATATATACTCTTGATGTTGTCAAGATTTACATAATCTTCTTTGACATATTCCGTTAGGGTTGACGTTATTTTGACGGAGAGGCATAGCCGCAATATTTTAGAGATTTCAAGAGTAAAACAATATGTGGAGGCTGAGAGTATAGATGGAAATATGATATATTCCAGGGGTGCATACGCAAAACTCCTAAAAAAGTTTAGAAGATTAAAGAAGAAAGTTCTTCTATCCTGCTTGCCAATAAGCAAAAGGATACAATAACGGGGTTTGTGTTATCAATTGGAGTTTTGAGAAGAGGGGATCCGGATCCGGGGGTGGCAGCAGTGGGTCTTCTTGTCTTTGACTCCAGCTCTTGTCCTTTTCGATGCATTTTTCTTCACTCACAAGGTAATCATCGTGTAGAGGGCCGGGGACTGCGTGTATGTGAGTTCTAGGGAGCATGGGGAGGAGGGCAGTGAGCTTTGTTTTATTAAACAAGTCAAATATTTGCTTCTACTTCACATAATCCCCTCCCTACATACTCATGAAATCTTATGTATTGGGCATTAGTCCTCCCAAAAATGCCATATGACTGTGTATCCTTGAAATTCAAATAAAACTAATTTCAACCATGCTCCCCCCACCTCAACAAGTGTCTTAATTAAGAATATTCTTTGACAGTATTAACATAAACAGTAAATTAAGATTTTGTTCTTTCAAATCTTTCAAACAAAAGCTCTCTCTCTCTCTCTCTCTCTCTCTCTCTCTCTCTCTCTCTCTCTCTCTCTCTCTCTCTCTCTCTCTCTCTCTCTCTCTCTCTCTCTCTCTCTCTCTCTCTCTGGGCATATGCCTGTAGTGTATCTGTAAGGGCTATAGAGTATAAGCTTGTATTTGATTATTAGGTTTTTTAGATGTCAGTCCTTTAATCTGGTTAACAAAAGAAATCTCTGAATTCTATCTATATACTCATAATCCCCCTCCCTCTCCCTCTTCCTCTGATCACTCTCTCTCCCTACATACTCATGAAATCTTATGCATTTGGCATATGACTGTGTATCCTTGAAATTCAAATAAAACTAATTTCAACCATGCTCCCCCCACCTCAACAAGTGTCTTAATTAAGAATATTCTTTGACAGTATTAACATAAATAGTAAATTAAGATCTTGTTCTTCTTTCAAATGTTACAAACAAACTCTCCCTCTCTCTCTCTCTCTATATATATATATGCTTGTATTTGATTATTAGTTTTTTTAGATGTCAATCCTTTTAATCTAGTTAATGAAAGAAATCTCTGAAATCTATCTATTTAGTAATTAAAAGCTCTTCATAATTTTACTTTTATTTAGAAAGGACTTTTTAGGGAGTTGTAGCAAAGTATGAAGAAGATATTTTGAATTTCTGCAGTGTTTATCAGATAAAATAAGATTTGAGTGTCTACAAAGTCAACGGCTAGATTATGAAGGCTGATACCAAAGTAAGACCATCTGTAGGAGTTGATACCTAAAAATCTCTTAGCTGTTTTTCTTGTAGAAATTTCCACTTAACCTAACGCTAGCTAAATGGGAGCTAATTAAGTAAAGAAATTACACGTGCATGTTGAACAATTAATGGTAACAGTAAACACCGAATTTGACAATTTATTAATGTTGATCAGTGAAATGTAGGGAACAATTAATATTGTTGGTATTCTTGTGTTGAAAGGAAGATGATTTAACCATGCGTATGGCCGAATTAAAACATTTTGCCATTCACCAATTTAATCATATTGTTTAAGGATGAAGATAGGCATGATTTCACCATCATTCTTCTTATTCTTTGATATCTATGATCTTACTGTCATTGTATCTTATTGAAGCATTCCAACACAAATAAACAAGATTATCACAGGGAGGGGGGCAGGGGGGGCCACGCCCCTCCCCCAAACATTTCCAAAAATATTAATATAATCTTTGGTTAGAAGATTCTAGACGCCAAAATTGATAGGTCTTGGCTTTCACAGTAATAAATTGGTTAATGAACCACCAATGAGGAAAGTACAATAACCTGCTACTAGCCACTGTCAATTAACCCAAAAGACCCATTCGAGGAAGGCCCACAAAAGACCCATTCTATATATATATATATATATATATATATATATATATATATTAATTTTTGTTTTAGGTTGCCTCCCACATGTCCTACACGGCCGTATAACCTGATCTCCACTCCAATGATCCAAAAAATTCTAAGGCTGCTTTTGAAAATTCTTTTGAAGTACTTTATATAGAAATGACTTCAAGTAGAAGTGATTTCAAATAGAAATACTTCTTATCTTAGAAGTGAAATGGGTTTGGGAACACAAAATGAATACAATCATTGAAAGGAGTTCTTGATAAATTTTAATTAAAGTATCCTCATCGTAAATATTTATTTTTTTACTTTAAGAATTTAATATATGATAAATATATTATAAATTCAATCATAAAAATAAAAATCTAATCATATATTTATTTTTTGTAAAATAAAAATATATTAATAAAGAATATGATATTTTAACATATTCATCACATTAAATAATTAATACAACTTATACATAATAATACATGATAACACTACATAAATAAAGAGAGAGGTTATTGGGACAAGGAGGACTGACTTTCATGCGTCCCGCATAACCTAGGCAAGTAACTCAAAGAGAGAGAGAGAGAGTCCTTTCCTATTTTTTCTCCCCCCTCACGGAGGAGGAGAAGATAATTATTTCATTTTCTATTTTTTTCTCTCTCCTTACTAGATGAAGAAACCATTTAGTACACAAGTATGGAGGGAGAAATTTTCTCCTTAAGTAGGAAGTGTATTTTCTCCTTTTTCACAGAGGAGGAGTAAAAATCCCAGACTTAGTAAATGTATTCACTTTTTACTGAAGTAATTTTTGTGGCGGAGAAGTAATTTTTCGAGTTCCCAAACATAGCAGAAAACATCAAAACTTGAGCTCTAATGAATAATAAAAAAATTACCTTAATGGGCCGAGCCCAATAACAATTTTTAATTTTTTGGAATTTCAGGTTGTACGTCACGTAGGATATGTTGGGGCCAACCTAAAAAAATTAATTTTTTTTTTAATTTTAACCCACTGTATTACTCTCCTTACAGTAGCAAGGGGCATTGCAGCATGCATCACTCTAAAAATTAATTAACATATAGACCAATTTGAGGAAGGTTGCAACAGATCAGTAATTTCTCACTTTTGACCCATTAAATCTTGTCTTTAAAACCCTACTTTTTTCTCAAGGAGTTCATGCTCCTCCTGCCATGTGGCTGTGCCTATGTACTCTCCACAAAGTTGGACAATTGTCATTTGCCCTTTTACCTATCTTCTCCTGTGGTTTGCCTCTTACCTATCTTCTCCCACAATCATTTCAGTACAATTAGTTAATAATTCCTTTTGGCTAGCTTGGGTCACCCACTATTTTTCTTCAAATTTTTTGCTCACGGAACATAGCAAAAGGTAATCTTATAACGACCTCATGTCTAAAGTTATTCTCAGTATTTTCATTTAAATATTATATTTTATTCCCTATCTATCGATGTTCAGTTGATCTGAGTTGTCTTCTTGTTATTTTTTTCGTTGATTTCTATTTGACAAGGATGAACAAAGCGTCTTTCCTGATCTTCGGCTCTAAAAACCTATGAAAGGTAATTTCTTGATGACTTTTGAGATTTTTTTATGTATTTTTTATTTATTTAATTCTTATTATCTTATTCTCCATCAGTCGAAGGATCATCCCCATTTTCTCTTTACTCTTTTATTGTTAAATATTTCGCTATAAAACACAAGCAATGCAATACTCGCCTTCTGATTTTTACCTCTAGCATCATATGAAAGGTACTTCTCCGATGACTTTTTATTTTCTAAATATTATTTTTATTTAAATACCTTTATCTTATTCAAGTTGACTACTAGTTAAGACTATTATAACAAAGGACTATTTAGTTGTTTGTTTTGGAAGAGTAATTGCAAAGAAATTATTCAATCATGAATAATTTTAGGGATACGAAAGGATGACGATTGTTGAGCATTGTTTAAGTAAAGTTTAAATTCTTCTTGTATTAAGATGTTATTGTTGGATTTTAACCTAATTGTGGTCCACTTGTGTTTAACGGGTTACACAATACACACTATACGGTATCAAGTTAACATACTATGTTTATTGGGCTTAACCCATTAGAAGTCTATTAAGATCTTGTAATGAGTGGGATCTATTTAAGCTTAAACGGGACTGGTCCCTCTTCTCTATATAAGAAGTATATAACTCTTCATCAAGTCATACGTATCAAGTGAAATAGAGAGAGAAAACCAGTGGAGAGAGTGTTCGGATTACACCATCTCCTCGTCCGGTGTTCGTACAGTGCTCGCGAGGCTCGTGGATGCGTGGGGATCGACTTTGACGTCATCTTCCTCCTCTCGTTAGATATGACTTTTGCTGCAGATATTTCTAAATCTCTAACAAGTAGTATCAGAACCCGTGTCGATGATTTTAAGACTTCGATTTGCCGTACTTTTCTTGTTTCCATCTAGTTACGGATGAGAAAAATAGGACGTGTGTGTGTGGTGACGAATGTCGCCTTGAAGGAACGGCAACGCTGCCAAACGGCCGTGGACTGTGCGGCCATTGGGGCTGACACTGTGCTCAGGGCCTTCTAAATTTCTAATCCTGGTGGAAACAACCGGCGTTAGGAGAAGTTCCTGCGGCGCGCTTGGGTGGCATGCGTGCCCCTGCAAGGCCCGCAGGTCTTGCCCATCTGCCATGGTATCTTCTGCTTAAACCGTGGGCTCCATAGCCCCTAACCAAGCATTAACAAAAGCATTAAAAACTTAGTAAAGACCACTCTGCCAAAATCGTTTCCATGAACGAACGTACTTGGGCTTCATGGCCTTAGGTCTTCAGTAACGTAAGAAACGTAAGAAATGTACGTTTCTTCATGGCCTTAATTAAGAAGGTCAAGCAGTCCCATTAAGTTACATTTTAATTATGGGATCTAATGAAAGTTAATGGATCCTATTGATTGGGTCTCTTTGGGTTTTATTTTGGGTTGGGTTTTAAATCCGTAACGGATTCTATTTAAATGGTTTCGGATGTTGATTTTGGATAATTAGATTTGTTCCGATCTTATTTAAGATCCGAACACCCATATCCGTTTAAGTATTCCATAACGGATCTTTTTAACGTTTTTCGAATTTGGATTTTGGGTACAAGATCCGTTTGATCTTATTTAAGACCCGAATTTGAGTCCGGTTAAATATCCGACCCGTATCCGATAATCCAACCCGACCCGAATCCGTTAACCGTTAAGATCCGAATTCATATTCGTTAGTATTATATATATCCTTTAAGATTTAAAAACTGTTTAATTTTAATTTCTTTAGTTATCTTTATCCTTTAATGTTCACTAATGGTAATTTATTGGGTCCATTACGTTCTAAATCCAAAGCTCAATTTCTGGATATGTTTTGGACCCATTGGTAGAATTTAAAGAGTTATGGATAATCCTTTTAAACAGTAGGGGTACATATACAATTTTAGAAGATATGTTTGCAATTTTGTTTATTTTTACAAACAGAAACGGATCTGTTTACAATTAAGTTTAAATTCTACAAACATAAATGGATATATTTATAATTCTGGTTATTTCTACAAATATATTTGGATATGTTTGCAAATTCTGATTATTTTTGCAAACTTAAAAGGATATGTTTGCGATTCTAGTTAATTCTGCAAATAGAAACGAACATATTTGCAATTCTGGTGATTTCTGCAAATATATTAAGATTAGTTTACTATTCTAATTATTTCTGCAAACTGATAAGGGTATGTTTACAATTCAGATTATTTATGTAAACAGAACAGTCTATGTTTGCAATTCTGGTTTAATTTCTGCAAACAGAAAAGAACATTTATGTAACAGCATGCTATGAACTTGTATTTTGTCCCTTTTGAATGTAGTTTTAAGCATCATTAAGGTTGTTTATAGATTAATAATTATTGTTGTAAACTCTGGAGATATTTTTTGTGATAATTTGACCCATTTACAGTTTTTATTTATGTATGAATATCTCAATTTTAGATTGCAATAATTATTATCTTTATGTCCTTTTGCTCGTATTAAGTGTTAATTTGATACTATTATGTAGTTTTGTGGTGAATTTTGGATTTCTAAATAGTTAGTTTGACCACTAAAGTGACACTAATCATGAGGAAAAATTTAACCATATTAAGTTTTAAAGTGCATTATTAATGAGCATTTGGTTATTTGCTATCATTTTAATTAAGGGGATGATGTTTTATAATTCAAAGTGTGTAAGTTGATCACCAAAGTGGCCTTATACATGGAGAATAATAAAATATTCTTATTAAAAAATTAAAATGATATCAAATGTTTGTGTTCTTGACTTGATTGTAGATTTACACTCCCAAAGGAGTATCTATTTTTCATGTCATGAGAATGATAGAATAAAATTTATTTGCATGACGACTTTTGAGAGTTAAGTACCCAAAGGTACTCTCTCTTGACATCGAAATGTTTATAAATTTTAGTTTTATCACTTAAGTTAATTTGGGGAGTTTGTCCATAAAGCAATCGGACGACTTGATAAAGTAGTTCATTTCAGTTATTGAATTACTTTGCAATCTAAAATACTGCCTCATAACTTGCAATATTTGTTCCATTATCTTACATGAGAGCATGCGTGTCTTTATTTCAACTGCTTCTCCTTTGTTTGCACCTTTTATTGGGAATGTGCCTTATCTGAATGACACTAACTTCACTGAATGGAAACAAAGGATATCGTTTGCTTTGGGTTACATGGACTTAGATTTGTCCTTGCGTGAGGATAAATAAGCTCCACTTACTCCAGAAAGTTTAATGGAACAGTAGACTCAACATGAAAAATAGGAAAAATTTAACCGTCTTTGCCTTTTGTTCCTTCAGGGACATGTTGGACAGAACATTAAGAGATCTATCCCAGATCAGACCACTGCTAGTGGATTTCTTAAGACAATTGAGGAACAGTTCATAAGTTCTGATAAAGTCAAAGTCAGTACTTTAATGGCTAAACTATCCTCGATGAAATACACTAGTGACAGTGTTCGAGAGTGCATAATGACTATGAGGGATATTTATGCTCAACTGAATGCCATGGAAGTTACCATTTAAGACATTTTCCTAGTCCATTTCATTCTTAACTCTTTGCCTAGTGAATATGTGGCATTCAAAATCTCGTACAATACACATCAGGTTAAGTAGTCAGTCAATGAATTGATGACCATGTGTGTTCATAAGGAAGAGAGATTGAGAGGAGAGAGGAACAATACTATTTTGTTTACTTCTCATAAAGTAAAAAATAGATTAAGAAAGAAGAAGGATGTCCAGAAGAAGGGCAAGAAGAAGAACAAGTCAAAAGGTAAAAATGACAAGTGCTTCTTCTGCAAACTGCCTAGACATGTTAAGAAAGATTGTTTGAAAAGGAAGGCATGATTTGAAAAAAAAGATAATCTCTCATCTTATGTTTGCTATGAGTCTTATTTAGTCAATGTTCCTAAAGATACATAGTGGATTGGCTCAGGTTCTACTATGCATGTTGCCACTTCTATGCAGGGATTCATTTTTCAAAGGCCTCCGAATGAGGGTGAGCGAAACATCTTTTAAGGAAATAAGACGCGCTCACAAGTCAAGGCCGTAGGAACTTATAGGATCTTTATGGAATCATGATTTGTTCTAGACTTAGAAGACAGTCTTTATATGCCATCTTTTAGTAGAAATTTGGTTTCAGTATCACAACTTGATTCAAAAGGTTTTCAAGTTAGTCTTAGAAATTCTTCAGTTGAATTAATAAAAGATTATGTTGTTATTGGTACTGGTTCTATATCTGATGGTTTATATAAATTGTATCTTAGTAATGTGAATGAACAATCTCATAATACCCTGCATACTTCAGTTCTTACTGGCAACAAGCGTGGTAGAGTTAATGAAAATTCATCTATGTTGTGGCATAGAAGATTATGACATATCTTTATTACGAGGCTTAAGAGGTTAGTAGGAGAAAGAGTGTTACACACTATGGATTTTACTGACTTTGAGACATGTGTTGATTGCATTAAAGGAAAGCAAACACACACGTCTAATAAGGATGCCACCAGAAGTTCTGGAATTTTAGAATAATTCACACTGATATTTATGGTTCGTTTTCACCCTATCTGACTAGTGAGAGGTAGTTTGTCACTTTTGTAGATGACTATTCTAAATTCATGTATCTCTATTTACTTTTTGAAAAGGCGGACATTTTCAATGTCTTTAAGGATTTCAAGAATGAAGTAAAAAACAATCAGGAAAAGTAATCAAGATAGTCAGGTCTGATAGAGGTGGCGAGTACTGTGGTAGGTATACGGAGATGAGACAAAGGCATGGACCATTAGTTACTGTGGTAGGTATACGGAGATGGGACAAAGGCATGGACCATTAGCTAGATTCCTTAAAGATGAGGATATTGTACCTCAGTACACTACTCCTAGCAGCTCATATCAGAATGGGGTTGCAGAAAGAAGGAATCGAACGCTTAAGGAAATGGTCAGGGCAATGCTGAGTCATTCTACCCTTCATTTATTCTTGTGGGGCGAGGCCATTAAGACAGCTGCACACATTGTGAACAAGGTTCCTACGAAGGCTGCATCTAAGACTCCTATGAGTTGTGGTGTGGTAGGAAACCTTCTGTGAGCTATATGCGCACATAGGGGTGTTCAGCTGAGGCTAGATCATACAATCCACAAGAAAAGACATTTGATCTCAGAACAATCAGTGGATTCTTCATTGATTATCCAGAGAGATCAAAAGGGTATAGATTCTATTGTCCATCTCATGTTCTCATCATTATAGAAACAAATAAGGCTAGGTTTCTTGAAGACGGCGGAGTTAGTGGAAGTGGACTTTCTCGAGAGATTTCTTTTAAGGAGTTACATGATCAGGATAAAACACCTGTAACAATTGACAACATTGTTCTCATATTCATTCTTCGGAATGATATTCTGGGGGAGCAAGTGGTTGCAGTTGGTCCACCCCATGTTGCTCCAGAGCCACAGGATGTTGCAGTTGTTGACCAGCTACCTCCTCAGGTGGATCAAGGGCCAACATTGCGGCGTTCTAAGAGAGTTAGGAGACCTGCTATATTTGATGAGTTCATAGTGTACCTACAGGAGAACGGTGTAGACAGGGGTAACATTGATGATCCAATGACGTTTTCACAAGTTATGAAGAGTGATAAATCCGCCTATTGGTTTGAAGCCATGAAGGAAGAACTTAACTCAATGACTAAAAACCAAGTCTAGTGTGAGTGCTTAAATCGTGATGTGTGAAATCATGAATTTTATGTTGATTAAATGACAAATAAACCTATTAAAACTAAGTGTGATCGCTAGAAAGCTTTTGACTAAAAAGCTTCAAAAGATAAAAGGATGATCGCTTACCTGTTTTGAAGTTGGGAGATTGTCGAATTCTTAATTCCTTCTCTTCAACCGGCTGAAGAAAAAGAGCCCTTCTAATGCTTATGTTCTTACTTAGATTTGGTGATTTTGAGGATCTTCCTTTCTGCTCCGATTCTTCTTTTAAACTCCTTTAACATGTAGGTTGGAAATTATGATGTTGTGAGTATGTGAATAGCATGAAGTGATGATCATGAAATTATGATTCTAATGATTATGAAAGCAAGAGAAAGAAAAGAATGAAGTTGAATGGCCCCTGGAAGCCTTGGTCTTGAATGGACGAAGATGATGAAGTTCTTCTTTCAAGACTCCTGGAAGTAGTCGTGCAACGCATCAATCCTTCTTTAACTCCTTCAGTGTTTGGACGTTGTATTTCTCTTAAATTCTTCTTAACCTTTCATTCTTCATAAGCTTGTGTATTTATAGGCTTAAGTTCAAGACTCTCACGTACATCCGCGGTCACTTATGGATTAACATGAAAGAGTTTGAAGTCAATCCAAACCAAGAAACAGATAAATACAGACTAATTCATCATTATCTGTAATTACCTAAAACGCGTCGCCTAAGGGAGACGTCTTTTAGATTAATTAAGATAAAGATAAACTCGAGAAGAAGAAACAGAAATACTTTAGGACACCTAAATGGCGTCGTGCTATGTAGACGTCTTTTAGTTAATTAGGAAATTAATTAAAAATCAAATTAAAAAATCGAAATAAGAATAAAATCTTAAATGGCGTCTTCATAGGCCGACGTCTTTTAGGATAATTTTCATATTCGATTGAAAATATGAATTAATATTAATTTCATTAATAAACTTAAATGGTGTATGTCTTGCCCGACATTATTTAGGCAATTAATCTAGTAAAATAATATAAATTAATTAATGGTTAAATATCAGACCATTTTGAGGCATGATTATACAATATGAAATTTACTCAAAATGATGTCAAAATTAGCTTGTCTATATCTAGGATCTCGTCAACTTGCCAAAATGGTCTAAACTTGTTGGATGTAAACGGATATTTAAAACAAAAGTGAACTCTAAAGGTAAAGTTGAACGATATAAGGCCAGATTGGTGGCTAAAGGTTTCACTCAAAGGAAAGGCATTGACTATGATGAGACTTTCTCTCCAGTTTCTAAGAAGCTCTCATTCAGAATAGTCATGGCCTTGGTAGCTCATTTTGACGTAGAGTTATACCAAATGGATGTGAAAACGGCTTTCCTCAATGGGGACCTAGATAAAGAAGTATATATGGAGCAATCTCAAGGATTTCGTGATGAAGGAAAAGAACACTTAGTATGTAAATTAAAGAAATCCATTTACGGATTTAAACAAGCCTCCCGCCAATGGTTCATAAAGTTTAATGAAATCATACTGTCATTTGGGTTTAAGGAAAACATTATTGATGAATGTTTGTATCTGAAGATCAATGAGAGTAAATTCATTATATGTGGATGACATTTTGCTTACTAGCAGTGATCTTGGTTTGTTGCACGAAACGAAAGTTTTCTTTTCTAAGAACTTTGAGATGAAAGGTATGGGTGATGCCTACTATGTCTTAGACATTGAGATCACTAGAGATAGACCCTCAGACACTCTTGGTCTTTCTTAGAAAGCTTACATCTCAAAGGTCTTGGAAATGTTCAACATGCAGTTATGCGCACCCGATAAAGTCCCCATTGTAAAAGAGGATAAATTCAGTGAATTACAGTGTCCCATGAATGACTTGGAGAAGAAGCAGATGGAACCTATTCTATATGTTTCAGCCGTTGGGAGCTTGATGTACCTTCTGTTGGGATCCGGGCGGGACGCGAAGAACGCAGCGGAAACGAAGAACAAAAATTTATCCCGCCCGATGCCCGCTGATCCGATTCGGAACGAAAAACGTAAACCGAAATCTACGAGAAGTAATCCGATTACCGTGCGCGGATTCGAATCCGCATCCGTCTCGGTTCCGTCGAGGTGATGCCGCAAGCCGCACAAGCGTCCGGCCTCCAGCGGTATCCACGCGATCCTCCGCGGTGGTTCGTCCTCGATCCCTTGTCCGTTTCAGCTCGCTCGCTGAAGATCCGTCGCCGCAACGATTGCGGAAATCCCGCCGACGGGAATTCCCGACTTTCGGGAATCATACGCGGCGGAGACGGAAGCTGTTCTGGCGCGCCGAACGGGACGCCCAGAGGTGGAGAGAGAAAGGGGGGGTGACGGCCAGCAAGGGAAATCCTGGAGCTTGGCCCAGGGTTTCTCAACAGCGTGTATATATATTAAGTCGGCGCGACTTTTCACAAAAGTCCCCGAGTTAATATAAATCCCACTTATGTACCACCGACTGAGAATCTTATTGCGTGTGACCCTCTAGGCCCATTTACCAGTCCGATTTTCAGCCCGTTAAGTCCAATAACTAGTTATTGACTTATTGTAATTAATTAATATCTAGATATTAACTAATTACTCAACCGAATTATCATCGCATGTAAATTCGGTCGGACTTCCGATCAAGTTGGGTGCCAAGCAACACTGCATGATCCCGGAAGGTAATGGGGTTCAGCAACCCACTCATGGAACCTGTCCGTCCACAGTTACCACGTGGCTATAATCCTTCGTTCGCACAATGCTCTCGAGTTAACCTAGGGTATGGTCAACTGTCAAACCCTAGATGGTCAACTCACTTGAATCAGACTCCGCTGTACAATATCCGAAAACCACTTTTCTGATATTGTTTCTGCTCTGGCCAGAGACTCCTGCGGATCTACTCTAGAGCATTCTCTCTCCAGTTACCTGAGAGCGAACGATCCTTTATTGAACACACAATCACCTTCGAAGGTCTTCCGCTGGACCCGATCCTTGACTATTTGAGATCCCGTGGATAGGAATTCGTAGGTCAAGGTCAAAGTCCAGAAGTCCACCGACAAGGTGTCTTTGGTGTCTCAAGTCCAAGGATCAACCACGCTACTGTGACGATGAATCAAGCCGATTGACAGTCAGGTAAATTACCATTCGGCGATTCATGTCGGATCAGTTCAGTGAACTCATTCTCCAATGAGCACCTACAGGTTTACCATTGTGTCTCCACACTAGTAACTAACGAGATCAGTTACCCTCATCATATGAGCTGGAATAACCTGTACTAGTCTAACCGGCTGTTTGATGTCATTCTCAAACATCCTACGACTAGGAACAATTGAGAATATGTGTTTATAAGTCATTAGTCTCATTATTATGATCTCATCATAATCTGACGACTATTGCACATATTCATGGACTTCATTATGCGTAAATACAAATGTGCCAATCTACATAATGAATTTAATGCCATTTATTAGTGAACCAGATTGAAATAGGTGCCTAATGATTGGTTTAGAGGACACCTATATCCATCAATCTCCCACTTGGACTCAAGCCAATCACTTTCGCATTTGATCTCCATCAAATCTAGGTGATGCTCACAGAAAGTCTGTGACTAAGACTTGGTCAGGGATCTGCTAAATTATCTACAGATGGAATATTTCCATTACGTTATTTCCTCTTAATCCTTTGTCTCTGAACCTGTGAAAGAACCTCAGAATGTTCTGCAACTTCTGATGAGACCATAGCTCGATCACACAATTGATCGCTCCCACTGTTGTCCTACAACGATAGGATGGTATCAGAGACCTTTTAGAACTACATCTAGTTCAGGGATGAACCTTTTTCATCCATACTGTTCCAATAACAGTATCACTTGTTTATGTCGTCACCTTAATATCGAGTTCTGGATTGGAACCATTCCAATCAATTCCTTTCTACTAGAAGGTTGAATCCATTATTTGACTTGAAATTTGAGTCAGTGTGACCTCATAGTTTCAAATCATCCTCTCCATATAAGCGAATGCATCCTTAACACTACTCAAACGCTTAATGATGCAATTCACTCCTGTATCCTTTAAGGAACCTTTTCTTTAAAGGAATAAATTCCATATCTCAACAATTGAGACTTGTCATGAAATTTATGCCAAACAACTTGACATACAGGTCAGTATAATATCCCCACCAATCTATCTTAATAGATTCGTATTTCCAATACGTGGGATATTATAACTAAATCCATTATGGAAGAAAACATGGTTAACAATGCTTTCACTAATAGTAACATCCTGAAGTCATTCTTAATGACTTTGATGTTATTATCATAAAGCATTACTAAAGCGACTGTACTCCCACTGTCCTTTCTGAACACACACAATCCGTGATCATTCTTAATGATCACATAATATTTGACAATTAAGTCAAAAACTCTTATTACAACTTAGGAAGTTTCAGTTTGATTCAAAATAATTTTGAAATCATAACTTGCTTCCTGGACATTCTAAAAGCTTTAAAGGTGTATCATATACATCTTTACCTCAATCACATTGAGTGGACGCTTTTAATATCCAACTGTCATCATCTCATGATTGGCAGTATTGATAAGTATAATTCTAATAAACTTATCAATCTCAAAGTTGTAATGACAGAGAGCATCATTATCATAGATTTTAGATCATAATCTATTTTGAGCTCCTCTCACCTTACTAAATCAGATATGTCAAACATATCTTTTTAGTCACTGAGAGAATTTCAAAAATCTATGAAGCTCTCTAATGTGTCATGAGTGGTTCCAAACAACTAAAGATTATCTAATAATCTTATGTTAACTTGTGAATCTAGAACATCTTCTAATTTTATCAGCTCCCACTGTCTTCTTTGAGGACATATTCCTTTTCACAGAAGACAGCTTTCAGAACGATAATTATTTCATTATCGCATGGCCAATAAATGTAATGTCCAAACTCTTCAGACATTTACAAATTCACATCACGGTAATACCTAACTTTTAAATCATGTTTGTTCATAATTCACATCCCATATGAATTATTTGGTTTCCATATCTTATATGGACACACACTGACTTATTTGGAACCATCCTTAAAGTATGGACATCTAATATTCATACTTATGTTCAAAAGGACAAGAATTAGGCAAATCTTATTATGTATTGCACCATATCTTAATAAGGTGCAATTCATCATTCTATCATATTGCTATGATGCACAATGAGGACCAATCGAGCGAGGATACAATTATCCTCTTAATGATTTATGTGAATCATATACCTAAGTATTAGTTTCTTTGATCAAATCAATAATTCTAATACTTCATATTGATCTCATACCTTACTCTCTCAGATACATTCGACTTATACTTCAGTAAGTACATACAGTCGAATCATTCCAAAAGTAAACTATAAGGTAAGCCAATAATAGTGATTATCTTTGGCCTTTGAGCTGTTTACATCAATATGCATCAGCATCAATAATTTCTTATTGTACAACCCTATGTACAATACCATAGATAATCAGGACTCACACAGTTCATTTCTATAAGAGACTTGTGAACATTCATCACATGAATGTCACTTCAAGAATCTATAGTGCATTGACTGATTCGAACAACTATTATTCTTTCTCAATCAATGTTATTCTTGATATGCAACTAAATAACAGTTATTCAGTTTCATATTTGACTCCTATATATATATAAAGATTTACTGTCTAACAGTAATCTATGAATATCATGAACAACAGTTGAGTCTAACTCAACACTTACATTTTCTCGATTTCCTTTTACTTGTCTAAGTCTGCACACTATCCCAGCTCTGAGAATCATTTCCAATATCTCATATTGGATATGCTAATTCTCTAATAGACATGCAAAAGTCGATAATGAGAATACATGAAACTTCTTTCAAGTTCCATATTCTTTTTGCCTTTACCAATATCCTTATATTGGTTGCAGTGGGAGAACTGCTACTTCTCTATCTTAGCTGACTTTCCTTTATCCTTTTTCAGGTGTGGATTCGATCGCTTAAAATCTTACCACTTGCCTTTCTCAAAGGCATATCATGAATATCTCTTCATCTTGGTCTATCCAAATAAGAGATTTCATGATAATCATTGCCTTTTTATAAGGCATACCATGAGCACCTCTTCACCTTGGTCTATCCAAGTAAGAGGATTCATGATATCTGATTAGGATAGTGACTTTCACTTAGCCCTGAAGACATTCTTCAGAGTTTTCTAGTCAGTCTGAGTATGAGAAGTATCGGCATCCAACATGCCAAAATCTTGAATAGACGACACATTAGTGATCGAAGGAAACAACGCGATTTAAGCAGATAGTTCTGATAATTCAATTATGGTCTTTTGTCTTGAATTATTTCCCACTATTTTTCGACGGACTGTATAACCTTCAGGTATACAGAACGGAAGACTCCGACGGTCTTCTAGTGAGGATCAGAATCTCCAAGAATCACAGTATGACCTCGGGTAAACACATAGTATCATACCATTATCTTAGAGCAACCATCTCATGGTAATTGCAACTCCTTGCAATATCCGATCTTATTTCGGCTCCCAGGTCTTTAATGGTCCCGGGTAAACACAGTAGACCATTATACCTGGTCTAAGCTTTACCATCAATACGCGACAGAGTAGAGTAAGAATGCAGCTCCTGGGTAAACGCAAGGATAGCTACACCGTTCCTCTATTCCAATCTCAAGGCATCATAATGCCATAGTTAATAGTCCTTTCATCAGATGGTGGCAGATCTCGGGTAAACACGTAGTATCTGTCATCACTGAATCAAGTTCTAAGAACTATATTGATGGAGAGCCACGCGGTGCATTCTCAATGACTCGCGCTCCGGCTTAGACTTTATGTTGAAGGTTTTGTTTATATTAAGTTGGTCTCGTCCTAGGTGATAGTTTATAAATATATCGAATATATTTAACTATACCTAGATATTAGCAATCGATTCATAATCAATAACTAAAAGCATGCATCATTCATACATGTTCATTATGTGGTCATGGACAGCACGGTGATTAACTGGAGCCAAACAATTAATCACCAAAACTATATAACACTTATATAATCTAAACATGCAAACACATAGCCACTGGTGATCTCATCTCCTGTCGCCTTCTTAGTTGCATTTGTGGATCATCCTCGCCTCTCCTCGGCCGACGCGATCAAATACAAATATTATATATTTTGAAACAATTTCAAATACAAATAAATTGTAAGAGAAAGCCTTATGGCCGAGTACAATAATGGAGGGGGATAGAATTACAATGGAATGGAGAGAGGGAGGCACACAAGCCTCATTAATTAACACTTAATTAATAAACATTCACATTCCATAACAATCCACAAAATCACACACCATCACATGATATGAAATTCAACTAAGTGCATGTCCATGACCACCTCAAATTTTAACCATCCACACATGATAAAGCACATCACATGAAGGCTAAAATTTTGAAAATATAATAATTTTGGCTTTCTTAAAACCTGGGTTCCAATCAAAATTGGATAATTTGAATTTTCGAAAATCTTATTTTCTAACATGCAATAAATCCAATTTAAAGCATTAAACACATCAACATGTGCACATAAAGCTAAAATTAAAATTCTAAAATATTCCATGCATAATTTAGAACAGTTCTAAATTAATTAATCTAACACTTAGATTAATTTTAAATCACATTAATAACAATTATTAATGCGAAACAATCTAACATTTAGACAGAATTAAAAAATTCCTAAATAACATTTATAAAGGAATTTCCAACTCAAATTATTAACCCCTTAACAACTCCTTGTTAATAAACCCCTTTATTTAAATCATATTTCTCAATAACTATTATTAAGAAATAATAATTAGAACATTCTAATTAAAATAGTCTAACATCTTAGACTTAATTTAATCCTTTAATAACATTGATAAAAGATTAAATTCCAACTAGATTAGATCATTAAAACCAATAATTAAGATATTCAAGAGTAAACTAATTAATCATCTTAATAACTATTATTAAGACTTAATTAATACTTAATAACTTTTATTAAGATTCATTACTCAAGAATTAATTAACTTAATTATAACATTTATAAAAAGGTTAATTAATCACTTAACAACTATTATTAAGTGTCTCCAAATTATTAAAATAATTCTCTAACAACAATTGCTAAAGAATTATCTAATTGGTTAATTAAAATAAAGTTAACAACATTTGTCAATTAATTTTAAAACCATGACAATGATCTAATCCCTTAAATAATTAACAACGTTTGTTAATTAATTTTAAGATCCCATCTTAAATATAAGTTAACAACATTTGTTAATTATAAATTAAGATCACATCTTAACTCATAATCCCCTTTTAAACTTAAAATTATAAATTTAAGTATAAAACACTTTTAAATAAAATTTATTTTAATTTTAAGGTAAAGGGAATCATGTCAACCCTTTATGTAAGATCATATCTTACATAAGTTAAACCCAATTGACTATTAAGATCAAATCTCAATAAGTTCATAATTAACTGGAAAAATAATATTAAAACAGTTTTAAATTATTTAACTTCAATTCCAGTTAATAGGGGTTGGGGTTTAGGGGTTTAAATAAGGGGTTAAATAGATTAAATGGGCTGGGGTTAAATAGGCCCAATTGGCCTATTAAATTGGGCCCAGGGCCTGGTCTGGCTCGGGCTGGGGCAACCTGGCCCAGCCCCTGGTCCGGCCCTGGCTCGAGCCAGGCAGGGCCCTGGCTCGGGCGACCTGGCCGAGCCAGGTCGGGCGCCTGGTGCGCCCGGGCCAGGCCCAGGCCACCCGGCCGAACCGGATCGGACCGGCTCGGGACCGGCCGGTCCAGGCCCATCTGCTGCAGGTTCGACCAGTTCAGATTTTAGGGTTTTTCAGCCCTGTTTGAAGTCTGTTTTGGGCGGCGCCGCCGCCGCCGCCGGCCGCGAGGGTGGCCGGAATTCGCAGAGGGATGTCACCACTTACATTTCCCCCACCGGTGGTGGCCGGACGGCGACTCCTTCGCCGCCGGTGAACCTCCAAAGTTGGAGATTTGTGCAGTTTCGCAGATTTCAGCTTTTCCTCAATTCTTTTTCAACTTTTGAAAATTATGGGAAGAAAAGCTCCACCGGCCGCCATGGAAATTTTTCGGGGATGGCGAGGGGTAGCTGGTCATACCAGCAAACCCACAGAGATGGTCCAACCATCATTAATCCCCTTTTGAAGCCCACAAATCCGGTTCTTCATCACCATCAAGAACGCGATAAAACCCCAAAAAAATTCTCGTTTTTCGCACAGAAAAATTAAATTCGAAATTCTAAGTTCATCCCATGAACAATATCTATGAGGAAAAACGAATTTATGCATGAAATAATTTAGAATAATAATTTCATCGTTCCGGAGCGGATCAGAGCGGAACCTGGCTCTGATACCACTGTTGGGATCCGGGCGGGACGCGAAGAATGCAGCGGAAACGAAGAACAAAAATTTATCCCGCCCGATGCCCGCTGATCCGATTCGGAACGAAAAACGTAAACCGAAATCTACGAGAAGTAATCCGATTACCGTGCGCGGATTCGAATCCGCATCCGTCTCGGTTCCGTCGAGGTGATGCCGCAAGCCGCACAAGCGTCCGGCCTCCAGCGGTATCCACGCGATCCTCCGCGGTGGTTCGTCCTCGATCCCTTGTCCGTTTCAGCTCGCTCGCTGAAGATCCGTCGCCGCAACGATTGCGGAAATCCCGCCGACGGGAATTCCCGACTTTCGGGAATCATACGCGGCGGAGACGGAAGCTGTTCTGGCGCGCCGAACGGGACGCCCAGAGGTGGAGAGAGAAAGGGGGGGTGACGGCCAGCAAGGGAAATCCTGGAGCTTGGCCCAGGGTTTCTCAACAGCGTGTATATATATTAAGTCGGCGCGACTTTTCACAAAAGTCCCCGAGTTAATATAAATCCCACTTATGTACCACCGACTGAGAATCTTATTGCGTGTGACCCTCTAGGCCCATTTACCAGTCCGATTTTCAGCCCGTTAAGTCCAATAACTAGTTATTGACTTATTGTAATTAATTAATATCTAGATATTAACTAATTACTCAACCGAATTATCATCGCATGTAAATTCGGTCGGACTTCCGATCAAGTTGGGTGCCAAGCAACACTGCATGATCCCGGAAGGTAATGGGGTTCAGCAACCCACTCATGGAACCTGTCCGTCCACAGTTACCACGTGGCTATAATCCTTCGTTCGCACAATGCTCTCGAGTTAACCTAGGGTATGGTCAACTGTCAAACCCTAGATGGTCAACTCACTTGAATCAGACTCCGCTGTACAATATCCGAAAACCACTTTTCTGATATTGTTTCTGCTCTGGCCAGAGACTCCTGCGGATCTACTCTAGAGCATTCTCTCTCCAGTTACCTGAGAGCGAACGATCCTTTATTGAACACACAATCACCTTCGAAGGTCTTCCGCTGGACCCGATCCTTGACTATTTGAGATCCCGTGAATAGGAATTCGTAGGTCAAGGTCAAAGTCCAGAAGTCCACCGACAAGGTGTCTTTGGTGTCTCAAGTCCAAGGATCAACCACGCTACTGTGACGATGAATCAAGCCGATTGACAGTCAGGTAAATTACCATTCGGCGATTCATGTCGGATCAGTTCAGTGAACTCATTCTCCAATGAGCACCTACAGGTTTACCATTGTGTCTCCACACTAGTAACTAACGAGATCAGTTACCCTCATCATATGAGCTGGAATAACCTGTACTAGTCTAACCGGCTGTTTGATGTCATTCTCAAACATCCTACGACTAGGAACAATTGAGAATATGTGTTTATAAGTCATTAGTCTCATTATTATGATCTCATCATAATCTGACGACTATTGCACATATTCATGGACTTCATTATGCGTAAATACAAATGTGCCAATCTACATAATGAATTTAATGCCATTTATTAGTGAACCAGATTGAAATAGGTGCCTAATGATTGGCTTAGAGGACACCTATATCCATCACCTTCAGACTTGTACACGTCCAGATATTGCTTTTGCCGTGGGTATGCTCAGCAGGTACCAGAACAACCCTGGCATGGATCATTGGAAAGCTGCCAAAAAAGTCATGCGTTATCTTAAAGGCACGATGGATTTCATGCTCACATATAGGAGGTCAGATCAGTTGGAGGTCATTGCGTATTCTGATGCTAATTTTGACGATTGTCTTGATTCGAGGAAATCCACTACAGGTTACATCTTCCTCTTAGCTGGAGGAGCTATCACATGGTGCAGTGAGAAGCAGAGTATTACAGTGGCTTCCACCATGGCAGCTGAGTTCATTGCTTGTTTCAAGGCTAGTGCATATGCCATTTAGTTGCGGAATTTGCTCACAGGTCTATCATTTGTTTATTTCATCTCCAGACTTATCAGGATTTACTGAGACAATTCCACTGCGGTCTTCTTCTCTAAGAACAATAAGGCGTCCAAAGGTGGTAGAGTTTTGGATATCAAGTATTTTGCTCTTAGAGATAGAGTGAAGAATCATGAAGTGTCTGTAAAACATATTGGGATCGATCTTATGGTTGCTGACCCACTCACGAAGGGACTACCTGCTAGCACTTTTTGTAGTCATGTGATTAAGATGGATCTTATCAGTTCTTTCGATATGTTATGACATTTTCAGTTTGACACATACAGTTATTTGTGATCATATTTATATCATGATTCTTCTATTGTTTTCTGCCTATTCCATTTGTTGTATATACATGTTGGTTGTGGATTATAGTTGGCAGAATGTATGTTTAAGTGGTGACCAACAGATAAACATTAGGTTTGAGTTTATCTATAGTTCCATAATTGATATTCAATTATAGTAAGTTAGTGGCATTGTGGTATATAGAAGGAGGTGTGTAATTGAATGCATTTGCCGCCATAACCCATGTCATTTGATTTATTATTATTGAATTCTTAGGATTCTGTTAACTGGAAAGGTGTGTAGTTCTGTTTTATCGTGCGCGTGCATACCGAGTTTCTTCCTTCAGGTGTTTGCCCATGATGTCAAATCTTCAAGAGTCTTTTTGAAACTATATATATATTTATATTATAAGTATGTTTTCAAAAGAAGATTTGATGTGCTTGAGACAAGTTGGATCAAGTGGAAGAATATTGGGTTTTAACCTAATTGTGGTCTACTTGTGTTTAACGGGCTACACAATACACACCATACGGCATCCAGTTAACAGACTATGTTTATTGGGCTTAACCCATTAGGAGCCCATTAGGATTCTGTAAGGGGTGGGATCTATTTAAGCTTGAACGGGACTGGTCCTTTCTCTCTATATAATAAGCATATGACTCCCCATCAAGCCATATGCATCAAGTGAAATAGAAAGAGGAAACTAGTTGAGAGGGTGCTCAGGTTACACCATCTCCTCGTCCGGTGTTCGTGCCGTGCTTGTGAGGCTCGTGGACGCGTGGGGATCGACTTCGGCGTCGTCTTTCTCCTCTCATTAAGGATGGCTTCCACTGCAGGTATTCATAAATCCCTAACAATTATGAGTATTTTAAATAAATATTTTTATTTTGAATGATGACATCTTTGATTTGGCCCCTCCAAAGAAGAACGTTTGGCTCCGCCGATGCAAGCATAACCATGTTTACTTTTCTATTGTAACCTTAGTTTGGATGGTACAAAAATTGGTTTACCATAAACTCACTTGAATTTACCATGAACTCAAAACATCCCTATAAACGCATTTTTCATAAACCTACTAGGAGTTAGTTTACTTCATGTTTATCATAAACTCACTTAAGTTTATACAAAGCAACCAAATGTGAGTTTAAAAAAACACGTTTATGATAACTAGGTTTATGATAAATGCGTTTGTGATAAACCCTATTCTCCAAGCATTTAATCCAAAAGCTTTGTGTGAAAACATTCCTGAATTTTGGCAAACACGGAAGAGAGGACCTACTTAAATTGGTAGGTAATGTCGTCTACCAGGCCGAAACCGAGAATATCTTGAAGCGTAGATTTAAAGGTGTTGGTAAGGGATCCATGGTTCTACTTCCTTTTGGAAACTTATTTACTTCATTATCAAATACTAAAACACTTAATTAGAGACCCTCCACATGGAAGCTTTCACATCTCTGATATAATCTAGATGATCTACGTTTCTACTAATTTCATGTTATGTATAGATAGGCAAGGCAATATATTAAACTAATTTAAGAACCTATATCAGATGATAATAGACAATGTGCAACGTTCTTAATGTACATCCCCAGTAGTACTGTATAGCATCGCTAGTTTGTACTTGTAAGTTGTTCAATCTAAGAAGTGTATGGCCATCTATAGATAGGCATGCCTGGGATATATCTAAGTTATGTACCTTGCCTTAGTGGTTAATCCTGAAAGAACAAATTAGCATGTACCGCGTGTGCTTAGAAAGTAGAAATGGTGAGTTTTGGTAGCATGAACAAGGGATGAATTACCTGTTCATTGCAATGCTTACTAATATCTACATTTAGAATCCGGTTCTTGTAAGTGCAAGTTTAGATGGGACTCAGTAAGTGAGAGAGGGGGAAAGAAGTTTTTCGAAAAAAATCTTTCATCGAGAATGGGAAAAGTACCGCATGTATATATACTCCCCTCTCTACATTGCTCGAGTCCAATGCAAGCCTACACTTAGAGGATCCAATCTCCTATATTTATATTGGATTGTGATAAGGGTGCAAACGAGCTGAGTTTTATCCTGTTCAAGTTTGGTTTGACTAATTCTAATCGATTTCACTCTCGAGTCGAACATCTATGATGATCGTTCAAGCTTGTCTTGTTTAAATATTAAACAAGTTCGAGCTGATTATTGAGTAGTTCACAAGCTCAATGAAGTTATGATACATTTAGTTTAATTTTTTTAAAATTTAAATATATAAACTCAAACAAAATCGTAGTAAATAACAAGTTGATTGCACCCATAGTTATTTGATAGAAAACTGCAAAATATTAAATATCTTATAAATTAAGTTTATTCATAAATATATTAATTAAATGAGTACTTAAAAGAGATCCTAATGAGTATTTAAACAAGCTTTTAGTGAGTATTAAAATGAGCTCTTAACAAAGTTCTTAAATGAGTTTGTTCACGAACATAATCAAGTCGAGCTCGGTTGTATTCAAGCTTGGCTCATTTAATGAATCGAGTTCAATTTTTTATTCAAAACTTGTTTATTTGGCTTAATAAACGAGCTGAATCAAACTCTTATCGAGTAATCTTATGAGCTGTTCATCAAGCATATTGGTTCATCTGCAGCCGTAGCGATAACACTCTTCGTTTCAGAATTATCTTTGTCTATTCGTTAAACAATAATCAGTGAGAAAAACTGATGAAGGTTTTGTGTGACTGTTGATGAATATTAGAGTTGTACAAATAATATGATCCCCATGAACAAGGGGAGGGTGGTGGCATCTTCTTGATCTTTCACCTATGTCAGCAATGTGAATTGCCACACAAAGTTAATGTGAAGGTCTGTTTTGCATGTGAAGAATGTAAGGCATATCATCTGTAATATCAGGAAGTACAAGTGCAATGTTTGAGCCATAGCAATGATTGCTCTGGCACACCCCAGTCCAGGGTCCCTTGGAGCCCTTTTTCATTTTGGACAACTGCAAACTTGTCCTTGAGCATCAATTGCATCCTCTTGTCTCTTGTTGTGAAGCAAACAACTGAACGAATGCTAATTAAGGGGGTGTTTGCATTTTCAAAAAAATTGAGGAAATGTAAAATCATGAAAAGTATTTTGACAGAAAATGAAATTTACATAAAATAATCTACTGAAAAGAAAACAACACATGTTCACAAATTTTGTAAAAAAATAGTTGAGAAGTTGAAACATGTGTTTGTATTTTCTTGTATTTTCATGTGGGAAGAGAGAGGGAAAGGAGTGGGATCTGTGTGTCTGTAAGAGAGAGAGAGTAGGGGTAGTGGAAAGTGGGTAAGAAAATATTTTTCAGATTCTATTTTTCCATAAAAGAGAGGTGGGGAATGAGATTCAAGAAATAAAGATATAATCTAAGTAAATGTTGTTCCAGATACAATCTAAATAAATGTTGTTCCAACTGTTATTTTCTTGTACTTGTAAAACATGTGCAAATATGTTATGAAAAAGGAAGAACGGAAATTTTTTGAGGATTGCATGTTTTGTTCATGACACCATAATGTACACTTTGGTTTGAGTCTAATTATTATGGATCAGAAGCTTAAAAGGACATGCATATAAACATACTTCATACATAGTAGTGACTCTAACGAGTGCTGTGGCGCATCTAAATTAGATGTATCTGCTTGTCATTTTACTCCGAATGCATGGGTGTCAAAAAAGAGACGACTATGAACAATATAAGTGGTGTATGAGACATTAGTGGTAATTTGCATCAGATGTGCAGATGACTACTTGCGGCAATAAACGGTATATGTTTGAATTTGCTAAATTGCTTGGTTTTAAAACTTCATCAATCCATATGGCACCTCCTTTTTTTTGGGTTCCGGTTTTCAATCCAAAACTATTAGCTCACAGCAATATTTAATATCCAAATAAAATACGCTTGGCTTTAAACTCAAATATTTCACTACTTCTAAAACGTGTGATTTTAAAGCTGAAGAATTATGCCAGTCTTGAGTCATTATACAGTCACATGGATTTTAAAGATCACTTGTAATTTCGAGAGAATCCTAGTGATTTTAGCATGCATGGCTGTATTTAGAAATACAAACGAATATGATTTCAAAATCCATTGTTGTATTTTAAACGATAAGAAGGGTATAAATATAATTTCATTGGCATAAAAAAGGATGTAATTGTCAGAAGGTTCCTGGTGTGAAAAGTTCACGTAAGTCTGGTTTTTCTATGGCGTCCTTGGGCTCTGTGAGAAATGATAAAGATAGAGGAAGAAGAAGATGAGGAAGGGATGAAACAAACAAGATGGAGAAGGGGAGAACATAGAGGAAGAGAATGAAACAAACATAGAGGAAGAGAATGATAGTTAGGAAGCAAAATTACATGGTAAAGAAGGCCCGGTGCCCAATGCGATTGAGGAGGAAACTAACGAGAAAACAGGTTCTGCTGACAACTCAAAATTCGAGTTTCTTTCTTTGTCCTTTTTTGTTAAGAGTGGTTCAATTGACTTACTATGTGTACACGAATATACAGGAGACCATAGGTAGAACTAATATGGACACAAAGTAGCTCATGAATGCTTAACTTTTTGCCAACAATTTCTATAACACATACCTTTTTTTTGTGTGTAAGTTGGGAAGAAGTCCCATGCACAACCACATTGGTGGTGGATAGATTTTCTTATGACTCACTCCTTGTGAGAAGATAAGTGCAAGGACTTGTAGGTTCATAAGAGACTCACATATATAAAAGAAAGAGTTTTTTGAGAAAAAATACATACGTGAGCTCTCTCCTCCTTTTATTCTTCTTCCTCCACCAAGAACCTCCCTCCTCTTCTCTCTCTTTTCTCTTTTATTGGGAAACCACCGTGACCTTGAGAATGACGCGTGAAAGAAGTGGGCGACTCTAGTAGCCGTCCACGACCACGAAGACGATCCCTTCAATTCCGCAGGACAATGAGAACGATCCACGCATGTTAAGAAAATCGATCCTGATGCGGCAGAATCCGATTCGGCCCAGTGAAGCAGGCCCAAACCCCATTCAGCCCAACAGTAGCAGTATTAGGCCCTCCAGCGGCCTTCGGCCCGTTAGCTGCCCAGCAGCCTTCGGCCCGTAAACGGCCCCGTCGCCCCCGGCCCAACAGGCTTCAGCCCGTCAGCGGCCCATCAGCCTACGGCCCGGGGACAGCACGGCGGCCCAGGGCCCAGCAGGCTTCGGCCCGTCAGCGGCCCAACCCCCTTCGGCCCGGTAGCCGAATCCGGCCCACTCCGGTGGCGGATCAGACGCTATGGCGGTTTGTCAGTAAGCCTCCTTTAGTCCTATATCGGCTGCCACCGTTAACCATCCGCTACCCTCCGCTATAAGTATCATGCTATTTGTAGCCAAGAAGGTGGTGGAAAAAACGGATGCCTCCCCAAGCTTCCGAAACCCCTTAAAGGACTACTGTCCGAATAGTGTTATAGCTATTTCCTCTTGCTTCCTGAATCGAATCTTCTTCAGAAGCTAACTTGACCGTCGGAGGGGGTTCCCCAGGGCTGCCGCCCGGGACTCCTGCTGACCGGTTCTTCTTCTTCTTTCCCTCCTGCAGGGGCTCGGTTCGAATCATCGCCGACCTCCCCGAGTCGGTCTCGGCCGCCGACCTCGGACTCCTCTCCCCGGTCTCGACGCCGAACGCCGGCTGCCCCAAGCCAGGAGACTCGGTCTCGCGCTGAAGTAGCCTTCGGACTCGCCGTCCGAGGGCAGTCCCGTCGGTTGCCCCGCGCCAGGAGCCTCGGCCTCGCGCTGAAGGTGGCTCCGGACCCCCTGGTCGGAGAGCGGTCCGTCCCCCCGTCCGACCGCGCCGGAGCAGGAGACTCGGCCTCGCCCTGAGCCACCCCTTCGGTCTCACTGCAGGGGAGCGAGCCGTCCCCCCGTCCGGTCTGGGACTTTCCAGCCTCTGCTCCGACGCTCGTCGACCACTCCGCCGACAGAAGCTCCTGCTCGCGCCGCCGCCTTCGTCCGCCGAAGGAGCAGCGGCTCACTATACAAGAGCAGCTCCGGCGGCAGATCGCGCCCCCCGCGGGCGGATCCTCTTCATGCTGCAATAGCCTCGGCTTCGCCCCGTCGCGGACCCGCATCCGGTCACCTTGTCACCGTTCAACCCGGACCAGCTCCGGACCATCTCTTTCTCTTTTCTCCGGGTCCCCGTTTGCGGGATCCGGTCGTGATAGACTCCGGTCTACATCACGTGGCCAGGAGCTCCGCCGTGAACGGGGTCTGCTCCAGGATGCTGCTGGCGAGGGGCGCCCCGACTTCAAGCTACCGAAGGGCCCTCCCTATGACGGGATGACAGATCCGGTCTGTCATTTCCGGAAGTTCAACTCCTACCTCCGGGTCCGGGGGATCTCCGAGACAGTCCGCTGCCGTCTCTTCCCCCTCACCCTCGAAAAAATCGCCCTCACCTGGTTCGAGACGCTGGCCCCCAACTCCATCCACTCCCTAGCACAGTTGGGCCAGTTGTTCATCGACCAGTTCTATGATGCCACCCGGCAGAGCAAGACCTCCGCCAGTCTGCTGGCTATTCGGCAAGGCCCTGCCGAGACTCTCCAGGATTACTTCACCAGGTTCCGGACCGAGGCCGCCCAGATCCCGAACCTCGACAGCTCAATCGCGGTTTCGGCCGTGATCAGCGGGTGCCGGGACGAGGGGCTCCTCGGTTCCATTGGGAAGCGCCATCCTCCGACTTTCCAGGACCTCGTGGCCCGGGCCCACAAGTACATCAACCGGGAGGCCCTGATGCTGTCCAGAGGAAGGAGCGCCACCGAAGCCATCTCGGCACCTGCTCCCCAGGTGGTCCGACCTCGGCCGGAGGACCAGGAGTCCTCACGGAAGCGCTATCGCAGGGAGGAATGGGACAGGGAGAGGCGACGGGATCCGCAGCCGCGGTACCTACCCTTGCCTGCTCCCCCTTCCCGAATGCTCATGGAGGTGAAAGGCATGCTCCGGCGGCCCGATCGCATCAAGACCGATCCTCGCCGAAGGGATCCCGGCAGGTATTGTGAATACCACCGGGAGATCGGCCACACGACGGACGAGTGCCGGCAGCTCCGGGAAGAGATCGACCGCATCATCCGGGAGGGAAGACTGCCACAGTACCGCCGGGAGCAGCCACCACAACAGAACCGGGACGCCCCTGCAGCACCCAGACAACAGCAACCCTCAGCAACGGAAGCCGCTCCTCCGCCGAAAGCCACCTCGGCCCCGGTAGAATCATCCCATCAAAGACCCAGTTCTGGGTCTATCATGATGATATCCGGAGGACCGGGGGAAGGGTCCAGGCCGCGGCAGCGTAGTACAGTAGCAGCAGTTGAGGGCGAGCCGAAGAAGCCTCGTCTGGAAGACATCACCTTCGGCGCCGAGGACCTGACGGATGTTCAGGTCCCTCATGACGACGCTCTTGTCGTCAATGCTGTAATCAACAACTATGATGTACATAGGATCTTTGTGGATAATGGAAGTGCCCCAAATATCTTGTTTTACGACTGTTTTGAAAAATTAGGATTGAGTGAGGCTAACATGAAACCTCACCGGGGCCCCCTCTACGGTTTTAACGGCTCGCCTTGCCGAGTGGAGGGCATTGTCCGGCTTCCTGTAACCTTAGGCTCCGCCCCCCGGCAATTGACCGTCGAGACAGACTTCGCCGTTGTGAAGATCGAGTCAGCCTACAACGCCATATTCGGCCGAAGGCTCATCGGCGGAATCGGGGCCGTACCTTCATCTTTCCATCAGAAACTGAAGTTCCATACCAATTATGGAATAGGCGAAGCTAAGGGAAGCCAAGAAGCAGCTCGGCAGTGCTACTTGATTTCAGTCAAAGGGAAGAACGCAGCTGAAACCTTAGCAATCGAGTCATCAGCCGAAGCATCTTCGGGAGAAGCACTTCTCGCCACCCCTGTTCCAGGAGGCGAAGGGCGAGTCCTGATGATAGGCTCCGGCCTGGAGAAAGATGAAGCGGAGAAGCTGACCGAGTTCTTGAAGAAGAACCTCGACGTCTTCGCCTGGTCTCCAGCAGACATGCCCGGGGTTGACCCGGAGGTGGCAGAGCACCGACTCCATACCGATCCCAACCAGCCCCCGGTGAAGCAGAAGCGGCGCACCTTCAACCAGGAAAGGAGAGCTGCCATCCAAGCTGAAGTGCAAAAGGGGCTGGACGCTGGGCATCTCCGAGAGGTGCATCACCCAGACTGGATCGCCAATGTGGTCATGGTGCCAAAGAAAGATGGCAAATGGCGCATGTGCGTGGACTTCACCAACCTCAACAAGGCCTGCCCAATGGACAGCTTTCCGCTGCCTCGGATAGACCAGGTGGTGGACGCCACTTCCGGCCACGAGCTCTTAAGCTTCCTCGACGCCTATTCAGGCTACCATCAGATCCGGATGCATCTGGACGATGAGAGCAAGACCAGCTTCACCACCGATTTGGGTCTGTACTGTTACACCCGAATGCCCTTCGGTCTGAAGAACGCCGGCGCGACATATCAGCGACTGGTCAACAAGGTATTCGCCGCACAGCTCGGCCGAAACATGGAGGTCTATATAGACGACATGTTGGTCAAAAGCCCTGTCGCTGCGGAGCACCTGGCCGACCTGGCCGAGACTTTCTCCGCCCTTAGGCGGTACAAGATGAAGCTCAACCCGGCCAAATGCGCCTTCGGGGTAGCCTTTGGCAAATTCCTCGGATATATGGTCACTCACCGAGGGGTGGAGGCTAACCCCGAGAAGGTTTCGGCCATCATAAAGATGCGCCCCCCGGCTAACCTCCGAGAGGTACAGAAGCTGAACGGGAGGATCGCGGCCCTCAGCCGCTTCATGTCAAGGGCGGCCGACTACTGTTTTCCCTTCTTCAAGCTGCTGAAGAAGGCCAACAACTTTGACTGGACAGAAGAGTGCCAAACAGCCTTCGATCAGCTGAAGGCCTACCTCTCCAAAGTCCCCATCCTGTCAAAACCTATTCCCGGGGAGCCCCTGGGCTTATACCTCGCAGTCTCCGAGACGGCCCTCAGCTCCGTCCTCGTCCGAGAGCAAGAAGGAATTCAGAAGCCTGTTTACTACACCAGCCGAGCCCTCCAGGGAGCGGAACTCCGGTACCAAGCTCTGGAAAAGTTGGCTCTGGCCCTCGTCACGTCTGCAAGGAGGCTTCGGCCGTATTTTCTGGCCCATTCCGTGAAAGTCCTCACCAACCAGCCCTTGAGGCAGATTCTTTCCCGGCCGGAGGTGTCCGGCAGGCTGGCGAAGTGGGCAATCGAGCTGGGGGAGTTCGACATCTCATACGCCCCTCGGGTGGCGATAAAAGCCCAAGCATTGGCAGACTTCATCGCGGAACTCACCCCCGCCGCTTCCGCCACGCCGCAGCCGGAGCCCGAGGTAGTCATCGCCGACACTACTTCGGCACCTTCACCACCGGATGAGTGGCGACTCTTTGTGGACGGCTCCGCGTGCTCCACGGGCAGTGGCGCCGGATGGATCCTGGCCTCGCCCGAAGGAGTCGTCACGGAGTACGCCCTGCGCTTCTCCTTCCCAGCAACCAACAACGCCGCCGAGTACGAAGCTCTCATATCCGGCCTTCGGGCCGCAAAGAAGCTCGGCGCCCGCAAACTGAAGGCCTTCAGCGATTCTCAGTTGATAGCCGGCCACATCTCCGGGGAGTATGAGGCTCGGGACGCAGTGATGGCGTCCTATCTCCAGGTAACTCGCAAGATTCTCAGTCAGCTCGACTCTTGTGAAATCATCAGGATCCCGAGATCCGAGAATACCAGGGCCGATGCCCTTTCCCGGCTGGCGTCAACCCAAGACGGGGGTGGAGGCCGAATGATCCTCGTCGAGGAACTCACCGAACCCAGCCTTGGCGAAGCCGAAGCCATGCAAGTTGAAGAAGCCGAGGCCGAGACGTGGATGACCCCCCTCGTCGCTTTCCTTCTCCAAGGAGAAGTCCCGGCAGATCCGAGGGAAGCGAAGCGCATTCGACAGCGCTCGTCCCACTTCCTCCTCCTGGACGGGGTGTTGTACAAGAAATCCTTCGGCCGACCTTTGCTGCGGTGCCTCGGCCCGGCTGAGGCCGACTACGCCGTCAGAGAGGTCCACGAAGGAGTGTGCGGAGCGCACGCGGGAGGAAGAGCCCTGGCTCACAAGCTCCTAAGACAAGGCTACTGGTGGCCGACGCTCCGAGAGGACGCTCTAGCCCTCATACGGCGCTGCGACCAGTGCCAGAGGTTTAGCTCCCTCATTCATCAGGCGGCCACCCTTCTGACCCCATTATCTGATCCCTGGCCTTTCGCCCAATGGGGAATCGACATCCTGGGACCTTTTCCCGTCGCCACCGGTCAAAGGAAATTCCTCATTGTGGCGGTTGATTACTTCACCAAATGGGTCGAAGCCGAACCCCTCGCCTCAATAACCGACAGCAATGCTTGGAACTTCGTGTGGAAGTCCATCATTTGCCGGTTCGGCATCCCTCGGGCCATCATCTCTGACAACGGGAAGCAGTTCGATAGCCGACGGTTCGGTGACAACTGCGCCGGTTTCGGCATACTCCACAAGTTCACTTCGGTGGCGCATCCTCAGGCGAACGGCCAAGCCGAAGTCACTAATCGAAGCCTCTTACAGGGATTGAAAACCCGACTAGGCGAAGCTAAGGGCCGATGGGTGGAAGAACTGCCGAGTGTCCTATGGGCCTATCGGACGACAAGCCGAACCCCCACCGGCGAAACTCCCTTCCGCATGGCCTACGGAATAGAGGCCGTTATTCCCGTAGAAATCGGTCTCCCTTCTCCCAGAGTCATTGCATATAATGAGGAAGACAACGGAGAGGGTCTGAAAGACCACTTGGACTTCATTGAAGAAGTCCGGGACAAAGCTCGTATCCGGCTGGCAGCTTATCAGCAACGAATGGCCAAGTACCACAACACTCGAGTAAAACCCCGGAACTTTGAAGCGGGGAGTCTCGTGTTGAGGAACGCCCATGCTTCAAAGCCGACCGAAGCCTCGGGAAAGCTCGCCCCCAACTGGGAGGGGCCCTACCGGATCAGGGAAGTGATCAGACGAGGAGCATACCGGTTGGAGACCCTTTTGGGCCAACCCCTTCCTCGCACATGGAATGTGGAGCGCCTTCGGCGTTATTATATGTAAGTCAACTCTCCCCCGGCCTTTCAGCCGAAGGCTGTAAATAAGAGAGCTCATTTTTCGTTCAGAAAAACCTGTCATGGTTATTTCTCTAAGTCCGTGTAAACCGTATCGGGAGTGGCTACGGCCATGCAAACCGTACCGGGAGCGGCATGGCTCTTTCTCTAAGTCCGTGTAAACCGTATCGGGAGTGGCTTCGGCCATGCAAACCGTACCGGGAGCGGCATGGCTCTTTCTCTAAGTCCGTGTAAACCGTATCGGGAGTGGCTTCGGCCATATAAACCGTACCGGGAGCGGCGTGGTTCTCTTAAAGCCCGTGGGTCCTTCGATCCGACGAATGGTTTCGGCCATGTAATCCGGATCAGGACACGGCATGGCTCTTTCTCTAAGTCCGTGTAAACCGTATCGGGAGTGGCTTCGGCCATGCAAACCGTACCGGGAGCGGCATGGCTCTTTCTCTAAGTCCGTGTAAACCGTATCGGGAGTGGCTTCGGCCATGCAAACCGTACCGGGAGCGGCATGGCTCTTTCTCTAAGTCCGTGTAAACCGTATTGGGAGTGGCTTCGGCCATGCAAACCGTACCGGGAGCGGCATGGCTCTTTCTCTAAGTCCGTGTAAACCGTATCGGGAGTGGCTTCGGCCATGCAAACCGTACCGGGAGCGGCGTGGTTCTCTTAAAGCCCGTGAGTCCTTCGATCCGACGAATGGTTTCGGCCATGTACTCCGGATCAGGACACGGCATGGTTCTTTCTCTAAAGCCCGTGTAAACCGTATCGGGAGTGGCTTCGGCCATGCAAACCGTACCGGGAGCGGCAGGGTTCTTTCTCTAAGCCCGTGTGAGCCGTATCGGGAGTGGCTTCGGCAAGGCAAACCGTATCGGGAACGGCATGATTTTCTCAAAGCCCATAAGCCTTTCGATCCGACGAATGGCTTCGGCCAGGTAGTCCGGATCAAGGCACGGCATATTATTATCCGGGCGATACTCTGCCAACGGCCTATCCAATTCTACAACGGATCTCGGCTTCGCGAAATATGGCCAATGACTAAAGGGTCTCGGATTTCAGAAAGACCAGACCTGCTCAAGTCAAACAAGAGACAGCAAGGTAAACCCGAAAGCCTTCCTTCTATTTTTGCAAAGCAAAGGGAGGTACAAAACTCAGCCGCATGCCTGGCCGAGAACTTACAAAAATAAAAGCAAAAAGGAAATCGAGGGTAGCCCTCGAATCAGTCCTCGGCGACCCTCCCCTCCTCTACTCCAACGACGTTTCGGCCGGGAGAAGGAGAGGGAGAGTCGACGATCTGCACCGCTTCAGGTGCGGCGCCTTCTGCAAGGGCCTCCTCGGTATCGACTTCCCCGGCACCGACCTCCTCGGCAGGAGCCTCCCCGGCAGCTTCAACCTCGTCTTCCCCAGCCAGAGGCGGGGCCCTTTCCGCTATAAGCTCCTCCCACCAGGATAAGAGCTCCTGGGCTTCCTCGCTCTTTGGCATAACTTCCCGGGTCAGGTCGACGCTCGGGCAGGCCCTCTGGGCGACTGCCAGTCCGAGGTCGAAAACCGTGGAAGAAGCCTCCAGCTGGGCTTCGAAGATCTCCTCGGCGTGGTCGCTTCCGGCCTTGTAGTTGGCGACAGCCGACTCCGCTGCCTTTTCCAGTTCCTGCTTCAAAGCCGACACCTCCTCGACGAGGCGGCGCTTCTCCGAAGCTCGCCGGGCTTCCCTGTCCTGGGCCTGTGCCTTGAAAGCCCGGAATTCAGACACGACCGCCGCCAGATCACTCTCGGCCTTCTTCTTGGCCTCGGCGGCGGCACGAGCCTCTGCTGCCCTCTCCTCCAGCCGCGTCCGTGCTCGGGTGCTCGCAGTCACGAGCTCCTCCACTAAGGGCTCGATGCGAGGAGCCGCCGAAGTGCCTTCCCCTGAGCCAACCGGATCCGCCTCGGCTTCCAGAAGCCTACGCCGGAGCAGCTCCTGACGACGCATCAGGACGCGGCTCGTCATCGAAGCCTGCGGATCGAAGGCAGATGAGGGTCGGCAAAATCAGAGGAAATGGCTAAAAATGAGCCGAGGCACTTTCGAGTTGCTCACCTTAACCATCAGACGGGCACACATCTCCGCCAGATCGGTGATGGAGTGGACCTCCAGCTCCTCGAAGATTGAGGGGGGAGTGAGGCTGTCGAGCAGACGAAGGCACATCTGCGGGTCCTCCATGCTCTCCCCCAATGCGGGGTGCCGCCGCTCGCGCTGCACCCAAGGCTCAGCACCCCCTTCGTCGGCTCCCGCCGATACGGCCGGAGGGGAGTCACCCCTCGGCACCTCAGGAGACGCCAACCTCGCAGCCCTCCGGGCCCCAGCGCTCCTCCTGACTAGCTGAGCCTCCGCAACCTCCGCTTCGGTCTCTTCTACCCGAGCGCGCTTCGACGCTCGGCCGCCTCCTCGAGAGGCGAACTTAGTCTTTTGCTCCCTCTCGAGAGCAGCGGCGACTGCACGACCCTCGGCGGAGGCCGCGGTCCCGAGGCCCCCGCCTCTTGTTCTCGGACCCCCGGTGCCTCGAACAGGTCTGCCCCCCGCTTGCGGGGCCGGCGCCCGGCGAGAAGATCGCTTGTCCGATAACTGGTCGAGGAGGTTATTGAGCCGGGCCATCGCTGCAGAGCGAGAGGAAAGCGTCAGAAGCAGAAATACAGTCAAGTAAAAAATTCATAGCCGACTTACCCTCGGCCGAAACTTCGTCAGCCTCCAAAGCCGGAAGAGCTTCAGCCGGAGGAGCGGCAGCCCTTCCCCCGCGGCCCCGCAGGGTCTCCCCGGGAGGAAGGTACGGAAAGACCCGCACCGGATCACGCTGGGGGTCCGGCCAAACCCCAGCACCTATCAGCCGCTCCGCGTCGCTGAGAAGCACCGAGACGTTGTATGGGGCCTTCACCTGGACGTGGCCCGCGATAGTGCCCTGAACGGGGGAGAGGTCAGGAGGTCCCGAGAGTCCTTCGGCCAGCGGCACCCATTCGGTGGGGAAGGGCCACACACCCTTCTCCTTCTCCGGCAGAGAGACGAAGATAAACTTCCTCTTCCAGCCGTGGATAGACGAAGGCTTCCCCGAGAAGATCCTTCGGCCGACCCGAGGGACGAAGCAGTACCACTCGGAGTTCCCCTGCGTCTGGATCTTGAACAGATAGCGAAAAACGTTGAGGGAGGGGCGGATTTTTACATGAGCGAAGACGCTCAGGAATCCATACACGGTGCGCCAGGGGAAGAGCTGAGAAGGGGCCAGCCCGTAGAAGCTAAGGAGATTGACAACGAAAGTGGGGAGAGGGAGACGGAAGCCCGCCTCAAAGCTATCAACATAAATGGAGAAAGACCCCGGGCGAACGGTATTTGCCCTAGTGGCGGAATCGGGCCGATGGGGGGTCGTCCATGAGGGAAGCTGAAAGTAAGAAACTAAGTTCCTCACTTCTACGTCCGAAAGGGCGCAGCTTGCTCCCGAAGCAACATCTGGGAGTCGGCGTTCCGAGGTGGAAGCCTGGCCCGAGCCCCGAACTTCCTGGAGAGCCTCGGCCTCGGGAGCCCCGGTCCCGGAAGCTTCGCTCCCGGAAATCTCGGTCCCGGAAGCCTCGGCTCCAGAAACCTCAGTCCCAGAAGTCTCAGATCCTTCGGACCCGGAGTTTTCAGACTCCCCGGACATTGCAGAAGTGAGGGATCCCGAGGCGAGAGGATCTGACAGGGAAGATCTAGGAGAATTAGGGGGAATATACTCCTCGTCTGAAGGAGTAATCTCACTGGAAGAACTCCGGACCATAGAGCCACGGAGGGAAGGAAGAAGGCTAAGGCTTACTCGCGGAAAGAGGGAGAGGATTTCTCCTGGACCAAGCGTTGCCTCAAGCCTCCAGGCACCACCAGCGATGCACTCAGGAGGGCGACGAGCCTCCCACTGCAGCGGACGAAGCACGGACGAAGCCTTCGGAAAGCTGGCCTTTCGCGGGAGAAGAAAAGAGAGCTCGGACAGTTGCAACAGGAACGTAAGAAGAGGAACAGTGCCCACGAAGGGCCTGTATTTATAGAGCCCGTTCGAAAGGCCTCCCGCCGAAACCTACGGCCGAGATCCTCCCGCTTGTCCCTTCGCCCCTCCCGGATGACCGCCACGTGTGCCGTCCTTCGGCAATGATGACGAGCCCGCTCCGGGACTTGAAGCAAAGCGATCGGCGGCTGACAGCAATCCGACCCTTCGGTGAACCACTCAGATGCCCGCCACGTGTCCCGATCCGCGAGGGACGAAGGGAACGGCGGCAATCCGAGTGAAGCCTCGGGCAGAGGGTCGGATTGATCCGCGACCCACGGGCGGTCGGGATCAGTTTGTGTTTTCTACGGATCAGCTGGATGCGTGACGCGTGTCCTGTGCTTCCTTGCGAAGCGACGCGCCGTCCCGTCCATTTAATGAAGCCTGGCATGGCTCAGAGGGCCCGACCCTTCGGCTTCTCAGCTCTAAGCCTTCGTCGACTCTCCGAGTAAGGACAAGGCAACCGCACGGCCCTCGGCCGACCAAGGGTCTCCTCTTCCCAGTAAAAAGGGGACAGAACTCCAAGTAAGACGCCTGCTGTGATTTTTTCTTTTCCGACAGTTTCAGGCTATACTCTTGCCGTCTCAGAACTGAGGAAGACAAGAGTGGGGGGCTATGTGATGCGGCAGAATCCGATTCGGCCCAGTGAAGCAGGCCCAAACCCCATTCAGCCCAACAGTAGCAGTATTAGGCCCTCCAGCGGCCTTCGGCCCGTTAGCGGCCCAGCAGCCTTCGGCCCGTAAACGGCCCCGTCGCCCCCGGCCCAACAGGCTTCAGCCCGTCAGCGGCCCATCAGCCTACGGCCCGGGGACAGCACGGCGGCCCAGGGCCCAGCAGGCTTCGGCCCGTCAGCGGCCCAACCCCCTTTGGCCCGGTAGCCGAATCCGGCCCACTCCGGTGGCGGATCAGACGCTATGGCGGTTTGTCAGTAAGCCTCCTTTAGTCCTATATCGGCTGCCACCGTTAACCATCCGCTACCCTCCGCTATAAGTATCCTGCTATTTGTAGCCAAGAAGGTGGTGGAAAAAACGGATGCCTCCCCAAGTTTCCGAAACCCCTTAAAGGACTACTGTCCGAATAGTGTTATAGCTATTTCCTCTTGCTTCCTGAATCGAATCTTCTTCAGAAGCTAACTTGACCGTCGGAGGGGGTTCCCCAGGGCTGCCGCCCGGGACTCCTGCTGACCGGTTCTTCTTCTTCTTTCCCTCCTGCAGGGGCTCGGTTCGAATCATCGCCGACCTCCCCGAGTCGGTCTCGGCCGCCGACCTCGGACTCCTCTCCCCGGTCTCGACGCCGAACGCCGGCTGCCCCAAGCCAGGAGACTCGGTCTCGCGCTGAAGTAGCCTTCGGACTCGCCGTCCGAGGGCAGTCCCGTCGGTTGCCCCGCGCCAGGAGCCTCGGCCTCGCGCTGAAGGTGGCTCCGGACCCCCTGGTCGGAGAGCGGTCCGTCCCCCCGTCCGACCGCGCCGGAGCAGGAGACTCGGCCTCGCCCTGAGCCACCCCTTCGGTCTCACTGCAGGGGAGCGAGCCGTCCCCCCGTCCGGTCTCGGACTTTCCAGCCTCTGCTCCGACGCTCGTCGACCACTCCGCCGACAGAAGCTCCTGCTCGCGCCGCCGCCTTCGTCCGCCGAAGGAGCAGCGGCTCACTATACAAGAGCAGCTCCGGCGGCAGATCGCGCCCCCCGCGGGCGGATCCTCTTCATGCTGCAATAGCCTCGGCTTCGCCCCGTCGCGGACCCGCATCCGGTCACCTTGTCACCGTTCAACCCGGACCAGCTCCGGACCATCTCTTTCTCTTTTCTCCGGGTCCCCGTTTGCGGGATCCGGTCGTGATAGACTCCGGTCTACATCAGATCCTACTGCTCCGCCCATGACGACTTTGCTCACACAACAAAATATCAAATTTGTTCTTTCTTTAATCTGTTGATTCGATATCAAAATTTTGTATGACCTACATTGGCGTGTAGACACAAACAAATGGTGGCTCATTGACAACCAGATAGTATCACCAGCTTGAAGTCTAGCACACTCAATACAGAAGACTACAACATCATACAAGAGGCAAATACGACTCACTCATCTCGTGTAATATCTATTGTTAACTGTTAAATATTTCGTCTGCTTAAAAAATCTATGAACGTGAAAGATCCGTTCTCTTGAGTTAGGAAAGTGACTTGGAACATTAATTAGATGACTAGGAACATCATCTACAGGGAGGATGGATAGGGTTTTGCAGGAAATAGTAGGTAAGTGGGGAGGGTAATCATTGGTGCATGAAGAGTCGTGGTGCATGGTGCTCATCTCTTAATCAAAACCAAACAAGTAGAAGCCTCCCTACTCTTCCAGCTGGTTCTAAGCGCGCCTTGGGAAAGCTTGGGATTGGGTTAGCTTCTCCTCAAAGTGACAACACTCCTCGTGGGCTCACTTGTTTATTAATTTGCATGGCCTTGTCAAAGGAAGTGTCCTCGTGTGTGCAATATCATCGACCAGTTGCTTTCCTTACCTAATCACCCAGCCTGACATCTTTCAGAGCCTTATTTTCCGTACAACTAATCTTATTATAGGGGGTGACATACTATGAGATCACCAAGTTTAGTAATCTCATGTATGGTTCCACCTTTAATGGATGTATCAAGAAAGATCCACCTTTACTATGAGATAACCAAGTTCGGTAATCTCATGTATACTTTCCACCTTTATTCTCAAGAATAACCATGAACCATCAATATGAATTACTTAAGGAAGCAACTACTCAAAGAAGCCGCTAGCAACCAGGAGTCATTGATTACGAGCTTGTAAAACAGCTCTTATGTCACTCCTAGGTCAATTGCTGGACATAGGGATGTAATTTGGACGGATTGGACTGGGTTATGCGGTAATTTGGATTTAATCCAAATTCAAAATGATCCAACCCAATTTCAGCCTGGCTCAAATTTAACCACTCCATGTGAGAGTGAGAGTTCCCGCCTGAGGCGGAACAATCCGCAGGCCAAAAACCCTGCCCGCACACCGCGGGGTGGGGATTGAACCTGCGCCCTCGAACGCAGTGTGACGATGCTTACTGCTTCATTCTTGCAAGTATCTGAAGACTAATTTTCTAGGAAAGCCAATGCTCAAATCCTTCCATTGCATACAAGGACTCAAACACTCAAATCCCGGGAAAAAGAACCACGGCTGCTGCTGCATCTTTTCCGTTACCTTCGCTCCCTTGAAGTTTCTATATACTCGGATCCGAAACCTTATGATGTTCTCTAGTTTTGCATGCAAGGGAGCAAACAAATAAAGCAGCAGGGCTGAGACCCCAGGTGGGCAGATCGACCAGTTGCACCAACGTGAGCCCCACAGAGTACACACACCACGTCTGTCCAAACACACGCAATGAAGACAATGACGGAAGCCTAGAAAAGGAAGCAGCAACAATATAAAACCAGTCGAACCAGATAAGAAACGTCAAAAACCAATCAAGCTGGGGAAGAACAAATGGGATTGGAATTGTAAGTGGTATCCCACTGAGGCCTTTAAAAATATAGGCGACAAGTCGCCCTCATCGCCTTGTTTTCTTTTCTATAGCCTTTTATTTTTCGGGGCAGAGAAAGGAAGAAACTGGACCCATCGGGAGATGGATTTTTTCCCCCAACATTTGAGAGGGATTGCAGAAAAAAGTGAATCGGAGATAAGGGAGCTGTTGGTTCCTGCAGGCACAGCAACGACACTTCTAGAAGTTCTGAAAGTTGATGGGCTCCCTCAGATACCTCTCCATTTGCTTTGCCCTTGACTTTATCGACATGTCAAAGACCTTCTGCCCGAATTCGACCACTAACCCTCCAAGGATGCTTGGATCAATCTGCAAACCAAAGTTTTACACTTAGCACCACCTAGAAATCTAATTAATTGACAATTGACATGTGGCATATGAATTATATGAATAAGGGCACCATTTTGACCCCTGCCAAGCAATCAGCTTGCTTTAAGAGCATTGGTCATCACGATATGGTCATGGAGACCAATGTGCAACTTCACAATGTCAGAAGCACAAAACCTTTCTTGCAACTTGCTTGCATCCAGATGTGTCCCAAAGCTGACCCTTCCAATTGTATAAATTGCTTGCGTGTATACAACTTCCAATTGTTCTTTCCACCGCCACAGCTGCCACTGTTGGCAGGTTTTGATGCTTTGGAAGAAGAAACTGTTAGGCTTTTGCTTTCAAGTATGTTGCACAACAACAGGCTTTCTACCAAGTCGCAGTTAATAATGCAAAGCAACTCACAGTGAAAAGAAAAGATTAGGTGATATGTGGTCCACATCTAATTAAAGATGACAATGATGGGAACTCAAATCAAGACCCCCCCCCTCCCCCCCCCCCCCCCCCCCCGAAAAAGAAGAAAAGAAAAAAGAAACCATACACACACACATGTGCAAACGCACAAAAAGGGGGAAAAACACTAGGAGGACCGACAACCAGTCCCTAAGGGAAGCATTGCTTTTTAATAGTAAGACAACAGATATATCTACAGTCACACAAAGAGAGAGAGAGAGAGAAAAGAGAGTACCTTCTGATCCACCTTCACAGTCTTTCCACGCCCAATAATATCCCGTAATGTCTCCTTCAGTTCTTTCTCCTCTTCTGCAGGGAGAGGCTAGAAGGAAAAAAATGGATAAGTGGCCAGAATCTGAACATTATCAGTACAGTACTAAGAAAAATGATAGGAAGCTACCCAAAGCAAAGACATTGATATACAAATATTCAGGAGAACTGTTAGAAGAATGTGATGAAGAAATATAGAGAGATAATGAAAGAATTACCTATGATTTTTATCGATTCAAAGGGGGCCTATGATTGAGTACCAAGAGAACTACCCTGGTGGACTTGAGAGAGAAAAGGATATGAAATGAGAGGGCTTTTGCTAGTGTGAACTAATGCTGGAGGGATGCCTGAGTTTCCACTTACCGCATAGTTATACAAGGGTCAACACTAAGTCCTTACCTCTTTACTTTATGTATAAATGAAATTACAAAACATTTACAAGATTGTATCCCTTGTGTATGCAGCATGTTGGTTGAGATGGATAAGTCTTTTGGAGACCTTTTTGTGATCTATAGGTCCCCTTAAAGCCCAAAGGCAAGTTCTATACAATTGCTGTGAGACCTACCATGATATATGAGATCAAGTGTTGAGATATGAGGAAGGAACACACAAATTTTGTACTGTGGACATGAGGATCTTAAGATAGATATGGCAAAGGACTAGAAGGGATAAGATTCCGAATGAACATATATGTGGAGACTTAGTGATGCAGCACAGAAGGGGGAAAACAGGTGGAATGGCTCGGAGGCAGGGAACAAGGAGACGAATAGGGGTAGGAGACAGGAAGAAGAAGATAGAATAGGGCTTCACACCCCACACAGTGTCCTTCTCGGACTCGCACACACACATGCATAGTGGCGGCCAAAAGTTTCTTTTTCCAATCATTAGCTCATCATTGGCTTTTCTCAAAGGGAATACAAGGGATATTTATAGGTCCCAAAAAAGGAAAAGTCCTAACATCTAAAATTACTCTATTACTCCTAGACTTCTAAAATAAGAAAAGGACATATAAAAAATAACAGAAAAAAATAGAAAACAGCTAATGGGCCTCAAATGGGCCTTATATAAGTCCCAAAATGCTCAAATAAAATGGATTAGACATTATAACTACTAAACTAAACTCTAGCCAAAATAAAAAAAAGTACATGATAAAAGGAAATAACTCGGCAAACATCATGATGGAGGAGTACGGTCTCTTCATCTTTTCATTAAAAGACAGCAATGACATCTTGTTGCCTCCCTTAGCATTGGATGTGGAGGTGTTTGCATTGGGCCTGCCCCCCGCCTTTTCCATTGTCAAGGGAAAATCGACATCATTAACTTCTTTTACATTAGAGGTCCACTCTTTGGAAGCCTTTCCCTTATTGAACATCACTGTCAGATTGCCAGCAAAGAACATTTTTATTTCCGACACAATGTTATTCAACTAATCAAAGTTTCTAATATTTGCTCCGATCAGCTTCTCATTGATTTCTAACTTCAAACCTCTTTTGCAGAGCCTTCACTGCATCTTCATGTACTGGCGGGTTATCGCACTTCATGCTGAAATTCCGCCACTTCTTGATGTAATCGATGGCAGACTCATTCTTGCTCTGCTTCAATGCCACCAGCTCGTGATGGTCACCTTCCGTTCTGACACCTTGAAACGGTCTAGAAATTTTCTCTGCATTTCTTCCAATTGCTAATGGAATTGGGCTTCAACTTAGCATACCACTGGAATGATGTGCCTATCAAAAAAGTCGAGAAGAACCTCAACACGTATGCTTCTTCTGTGGCCAGTTCTCCCAAATCACTCATGTGATGGGCGATGTGCTCTTAAGCAGAACCTTCCCCATCATATCTTGTGAATTTGGGCCGTTTTGTATGATTAGGAGGCAGTTTCTTGAATAAATGGTGAACTAGGAATGACACCTTATACAAGTCAAAAGTGCTTATTCTGTCACCCTGTTTTGCAATCTTGACTTCTACAACCTACTCGATTAGGTATTTCTGAGACACCGTGGCGTCTTCTGCAGATTCAGATTGGGATTGGACTAATTCTAGTTCATCGGGTAGATCACTATTTTTCCCCTTCTTTTTAAATTAGAGAAGGGGTTGGGTTTCCCCTTGAAATCAGATGAGCAATGGCCAATCCAATCTGAATTGGCCAAATTGGATCAGAATCAGTCAATCCTGCAAACCATGCCACTCCAATTTATGTATAAATCGAGATCCAAGTGCTTGCCTAGGCATGAGGATAATGCCATGCTATGCTCCTTCTATGTAGTAGTTGTTGCATGTTTGTATGCACATAATTAAGAATGGAAACCATAAGTTAAATGATTGTGAGCAACATGAATTGAAGTCATAATTGAGGTATGACTCCCTAGATTTAAGGATCGATGGATGTATGTGCACTAGACGTGCCATGGTTCACGAGGAGAATGGGCTTGAGAAATGATGGCATACTCATTCACCTTGTCTTCTTTCCTAGATGATACAATGGACAGGGACTTTGTGTGTGTGTGTGTGTGGGGGGGGGGGGGGGGGGGGGGGGGGGGGGGGGGGGGGGGGGGGGGAAGCAACTGAATAATTTAAATTTTGGTTATATCACTAACATGAAGCAAATTGATAAAGAGGGAACACAATGGCTTGATGATGGGGAGGATAAGTGATTATTTATTTTAATAACTCCTTTCCCAACTACAGTATGCTCATATGCCATCAACAATGGTCACTTTTCCTATATAAGTAGAGTGAATGGAGGGAAAACAGTGTAAGAATGCTAGTCATGTGGCATGTGGCCCTCGAGTCAATGGCCCAAGAAATCCTAGTAGGATGAGAGGTAGCACTCAATGCCACCCTGGAAGTGCTTGACTAAGCAGATGGGGATGGAGAGAAGAAAGTACATGTTTATAGTTGGGAGAGCTGTGGGAGGAAAATGGAGAAGGGATTGAGGTTGGGTGAGAGGAGTATGTTGAATGCAGTTTTTCTCTTTTCTTCTTTTGTTTTTGTTTTTGTTTTGTTTTGGTTTTTGTGTGTGTGTGTTGGGGGGAGGGGTCATTGGGGAAGGAAGGGATTGGCTGGGGAGAGTAAGTGGATGGCAACGGGAGGCATAGGTGTAGGAGTTGAGGGAAGGATTTCCCTTCTCCAACCCTTTGTGATTATACATTAAGTAAAGCAGCTGTTAGATGATCAACATCTAATGGTTGAATTTGTTCTTATAAAAGAATAAAAAGCAGATAGTAAATGGAGTGGATACTGGGGTATCCGACTCTCAGCTCCCTTTGTTAAATGGATATCCATTTAACATCTATCAGATGCCTTATCTAGATATTTACCTCAAATACGAACCTGAATCCAGCCAGACATTGGCCGACTCTAATTACACCCCTAATGGCAGTTCAATGAGGAATTTATATCACAGCGTTCCACTATTTTGGTTATATAATGCAGAATCAAACCTTAAGATCATGCCAGCATAAGCAATCGAAGTCAGGATACCTAATATGGATTCCTGTTCCAAGGATCTAAAAGCATAGATTCCAAAAGAAACGTAAACATTGGAACCCAGATCAATCTGGAAGTGACACCTTCTTGCTCCTTATGCTCCTGCTTTTTACTCTTCGCCTTTTTCTCCTTTCCACCCCCAACCTTTTGGTGAGAATTCTGCATTCATTTCTATAGTTTCCTTCTTA